>CM062224.1:41877659-43358449 GCA_031216235.1 Syzygium jambos | reverse complement strand
GGTAACCCAGGAACCCCCCGCACGGCCGACAGCCGGAGAGATAAACCTGGGGTGACGCTAGCGCAGGACCCACCACCACGGCGCCGACGTCAGATAACAAATATTTATATCAACATTCATCACATGATTCAAAGTGGCAAAAACTGCGAATTTCTCTGAACAAAACCAAGTACATTTCCCTACACTCCTAATGGTAGGTATATCTCTACGGGCTTGTCTTATTCATGTATCATTTTGGTAATGAATGAAAATTTCTTTTGTTGAAAGAAAAAAAAGGGTAAGAGACTTCACACACGGTATATAGATGTAGATTACTTTAAGTAAACCAAGATGCATGAGATGCTAGATAACCTAGGGGTGTTTGGCAAAAGGGACAAGCAATAATACAGATCGAGTCAAACTAAACTTAGATTTTGAGTATTATCGGTCTATTAATTAGTTTGACGAAGATATGGAAAAAAGTGTCATATATAAACTA
The DNA here is from genome assembly GCA_031216235.1 of Syzygium jambos. Lineage (NCBI taxonomy): Eukaryota > Viridiplantae > Streptophyta > Magnoliopsida > Myrtales > Myrtaceae > Syzygium > Syzygium jambos. Next base: position 43,357,971 of record CM062224.1, on the reverse strand, counting down.
GGTTTGGTTATGATTCAACTTTTTGTCAAACAGACCTACAATGACAAACAAACTCTTTTTATATATTACTATTTTTTTTATGAGCAATTACGTGTAATATATATACTGAAATAAGGGTAGTTGCTTTTGGCTAAAGTGCTTTATTTTTGTGCTTCCATCTAAAAAGCATCTTTTGAGGTGCATGCGTAGTCTTTTAAGTGTGGTCATTTATGTATTATTGTCCTAGAAACCCATCTTTAAGATGCCAGGGTGTGCTTGTACTACTAGGCTACGTATGATCGACCGGATAAAAGTCAGGATATGATATGTCTTATCCTATGTTTGGTGTAGTTCAGGATAGGATAAGGTCAGATATAAACCGGATATAGTCTGGATAAAAAAATCCGAGAGGGGATGGGATAGACCTGAATATGATTTCTAATGCCTATTTTTCTAGAAATCCTACGCTCCACTCGCCGTCATCTTCATTCTCACACCTTGTGCGCTTTCACCAAAAAAATTTCTCGGCTTTTTTTCCTTTACCGACTCCTCCGAACCCATGAATAGCAAAAAAAAAAATTATCCTATGTAACTTTAAATCTATAGTCCACCAAACAGTGGATAGGATATGAAGAAATCCTAGGATTTCTTATCCTATCCAATCCAGTCCTATCATGTTTAGAAATCCGGACAACCAAACGCAGCCCTATTGTATTACCCTTGGCTTAGCCTATATAATGATAACTTTTAGAAGAAATTGAAATAAAATCGGTGTTATGAAAATATCTTCTATATACAATTCTCCCATGGCCTTCTAAACCCTTTCCCTTTTTTCCGCAAAATCTAATGTCATTAGAAGCTTAGAGTAAAATTGTCAATTCAATATGATGAGTTGATTCTGCAAGTATACTTTGCACTTGCCACTTTGTGGATCCTATGGATAGGAAAGTTTCTGAGTCTTGACAACCTTATGATATAAATTAATGGTTTTCTGAAAATTAGGAGTCCCTTTGAAAGGCTGAGGAAAGGACGGATGTTTTGGGATAGCATATATATCTCAGATAACTATTGGTTTATACAATAACCCCCTCATTGTATCGTACATACATATATGGATTATGTGTCTTGCTTTAACTTTTTACTTGAGAGGGATATATTCTTCTATTTCTCTTTTTTGGCTTGCCAAATTTCTGAGTCATTTATGGTAAATTTTACTCTTTTTTTTTCTCTTTAATGCGAAATGCATTACATTATTAAGGTAGTATGTAGGTGAGAGCTAAATGAAAAATTAAATAGGGAGAGAAAATCCATTTTTGACTTAAATATTTAGATATAAATATAGATATGGTCTTGCACACGAACGTGCAAAATGGCCGAAGGGTACCCAGAAATTTTACATCTACATATCGTTATCATAGTAAGAAAACAAATTTGGGGTTCCATAAGTATATATGAACAAATGCGCACTATTTTACATGTTCTAAAGTTAATATTTTCCCCATGACATATGTACTCATTTGGTGATTAATGTATATTTATGTGTCAAAACCAACTTTTGTAACTACACGCATAGGAAGGGAACAAAAGCTTATGCGTTGTCCAGAAATAAAGGAAAGTAGCATTCATTCATCACTGCATGATTTGCGTTGCACCATCGAATCATAGCTACCCACAGAACCTGTAAAGTCAAATTGCTAGTATTTTTTGTGATGCACGCCGGATAATTTGCCTCCATAAACCCCTCCCGGAGACAAAAAGGAAGAGAAGCAAAGTTATGTAGCTGTAGCAGTCCATAGAGATTTGAAGTTGTGTATGGTATATTCGGTTTCATATGTCTTTATTCATTGGTGGTCTTTGTCCACAATGTAGGGATAAGCAATCGGGCCGGTTCGATCTGGGATGTGGACCTAACCGGCCTCGTCCCCATCTGTTGAAAGCATGTTCCAAGAAGAACCTGGCCCGGTTCTTAGCTCAATTTTCGGGTTTTATGTCAAAACTGACGAATTCAAGGTCGAATAGATTTAGAACCGGAAGCAGTCTAGTTCTCGGTCCCGAAACTTGGGAACCGCTTTTTAACTTGCTCGGTTCTTGGTTTTTACGTCAAAACTGCCAGTATTTTCTTTTCATTTGATGTGTTTTGAACATTTTCTTTTTAAAATGTCAAACAACTCAAACTTCTCAAAACAATGGGAAGATTACAATTTGTAACAATTTCAAATAATGTGGAGAACTTTAATAATTTAGGATCACTATCAATATCTTTAACTTGGCGAGAAAATAAAAAATACTTATGATAACATAAAATATAATGGAGCGAGAAAATAATAATATCCGATAAGGTAACTTGTGATGCTATTTTGCTTGCAAAAACATTATTAATTTTCATTTTCATGTACCAAACACAGCCTTGGTAGTTCGGTATATAAACGAAGTTACTAAAGATTTTCTTTGGGACAGTACATGCACATAGACTTTTAATATTGTGTGTTATTTTTTGAGATTACTATGTAAAATTGAGTTGACAAGGGTCGACCTAATAAAAATACCGTGGACACAAAGAGCACATATAGATACTGTTAAATATGTCTTGAATTTATGTACTCGGTCCGGTTCATCACTTGACCCGACATATTTTTGTGCAACCCAAAAGTGAAGAAAAAATTGAGATTTAATTCGTGACGCAGAGGGTTGGGCCTAGAAAGTGAACAAATCTCTATGGCAATCCGCCCGAGCTGGAGCAAGCGAAAATGTCTCGGGGGGTTTGGAGGCATAGCCCCAGAGGAAATTTTTTGGGGAGCCCTATTTATACCGCGATTAGGTTTTCTCATTGATGTAGAGAAAATTTTATTTTTCGGAGAGTTTTGTGAGCCATGAGGTTTTGTCGTTGTTTCGACTTTTGAAAACTGTACTTTCTTTGATTATAGTGGAATCTTGTCTTGCCTCGCCCGTAGATGTAGATCATCTTGTTATCGAACTACGTAAATTTTTGTATTCTGTATTTGTTTTTCTGCATTTGTTTCCAATGGATACACATGAGTACATGCGATTTGAAAACAAAGCAAGCGACGAAAACAAGGATGAACAATGTTTCCTTCGTCTCTTTAATATTAATCATAGAGAAAAAATAAAAAGGGAAATTTTAGGTGTGCCGCTATGTTTATACCCGACATAACAGGTGATAACATTGACCCGATCGACCCGGTTTTCAATTCATGTGTATCGACATGGATTTTGACCAAAACCCACATATATAGTCAAAATGGGCTAATTGAGACGTGTACTTCACATCCAAGGAAATTCATGAACTCAGAAAGACGGTGCAAGTTTAACTGATTTTGAACCCTAGATTTGAAGAAGAAGACCGGTCTTGCTTCGTCAAATTGACAACGTGCGATTTGGGGGCCTGTCAGTTTGGTCACGTTGAGACTCTTGATTCATGTTATTTCAATTCTCAGCTAATTTGATCATCCCACCGTCGTAATCATCATGATTAGCACTGGTAAACATAAACCTCACACAGATTAAGTGCCAACTATAATAAACTTGTTGCTCCAAGTATGCATCTCTGCTTGATGTGGGGGAAATTGTCTTATTGATTCTAAACCTTTTGTACGGATGCCGATTTAGTCTTAAACTTTTCAATTTTGTTAATTTAGCCATAACCCTTTATGCGAAATTATATTGTGGTCATTTTGGTCAATTTTCATCAGTAATAGCTGGCATGGCGGTATGCCACATAGGACGGTCGATGATGACTGGATCGCCACATCAATGATTTCCGGCGAAAATTGACTGGATAGGTTATGTTGGAATTTCGCATAAAAGTTTAAGACTAAATTGAAAAGTTAAAGACTAAATTTGCATTTGTAAAATAGATTTTTAACTAATTGAGAAATTTCCCGGTTGATGTGTGCGGGACCCTCACAATTGTGGGCCCAAAATTAGGGTTTTGGTGCAAGCTATAAAGAGGGTATCATTATTTATTAACCTCATTCATAATCTCTCTTTTTCACTCCTTACTCTTAGGTCAAGAGTTCATAATTTCTAGGACAGCTCATCTCAAGAATTTGAAGGAGAAATACAACATTGAAAAAGAATAGAGTTGGTCCTTGGATGACGTATTATTAGGTTTATCATCACTTATAAGTTACTGTAAAACATATCATACGGATCATCATGCAGCATTAAACCGGTACATATTGTGTTAACAAGATGCCTCCCAGAATATGGTAGATCGTCTCTGCCTTTTTATATGAAAAAATCACCCAAGCAATCATAAACATAATATATGGGTGTTAATTCAGTCCTAAAGTTTTTAATTTTGCAAATTCAGTCCGGCCGGCAATGACTAGACCACTACGGAGAAAATTAGACGAAAGGATTATATTATAGTTTAGCGCAAAGGTTTATTTAAAGATTATATGATTGAATTGGTATTCGTATAATAAGTTTAGGGCTAATTGGACAATTTCCCCCTTCTTATGCTAATACACTATACGTTGAAAGTAAATAATTGCATGTTGCACAATTAGTCTCATTTGTATAGCTATCGTCCTTTACAACTTAGCCACCAAAACGAGCTTAGTTTTCTTTTCTCTGAAAACAACAAGCTTATTGGAAACAAACCATCTTAAATGATAACCGAAAAAATTTAAACTAGACCAATGATATTTATGAGTTCCTTTATTTCACGAAAAAAAATTCATAATTTTTATGATTTGCCTGGATTTAACTGGTTTATGGGGCTGGCCTGGACTTAATTAGCCGGGTCTCCGCGTCCATGTCCCTTAATTATGGAAAAGAAAAAAAAACCAAACAACTGAATGAAAGAAATTAAGTGGAAATTTCATCGAGGTGTTGCATCGCTTGCACAAGTCAATCAGAACACATGAACATGTGCGCAATTCTCTCTTGGTTCTTCTTCTTTCTCCAACTTCCCATTGTTCTCCTCATTTGAAATTCTTGGCACTGGTTGGAATCCCAACTTCCATTTACTAGAAATTTGCATAAAATTATTGATGCAGACATCTTCGTTATCGATAAATGGCATATGCCTCCCTCCTCTAATTTTCTATAAATAGGCACTTCATTCTCATCTATGTTTGCATGTGTACCAACCTCCTCTAGCCACCCTAAAATCCTCTTCATCAGCCAAAACGATGAAGCTGTCAAACTCAATAATTTGTATCATGTTAGTTCTACTTTGCTTTACGCTTGCAAGTTCCGAGATACCAAGTGTCACCAGTTCAAGCATCATCTCCTCGAGCCACGAGGACAGATCCCGCGTCGAGACTCCATTTCCTCTCCGTTCGCGGATCCGTCTCCTCGCCGAGAGCGTCCGCACTGCCATGACGTGCGACAGGTACCCTAGGGTTTGCCGTGCGGCGGGCAGTCCCGGCCCGGACTGCTGCGGTAAGCAGTGCGTCGACGTGGCGACGGACCGACTCAATTGCGGGGCTTGCGGGAAGAGGTGCAGATATGGCGAAATGTGCTGCCGGGGGAGCTGCGTGAATCCATCGGTGGATGAGAAGCATTGTGGGCGATGCAATAACAAGTGCTCGAGAGGGAGTTCATGTGTGTATGGTTTATGTAGCTATGCTTAAAGAGGAAGGCTTCATTGATTTATCGGCAGGTGAAACTGGTTATTGCATGTTACGATTTGAAAAAAAATAAGATTGCAATTATAGAACAGTAAGCAGCTAGCTAGATACGTACGCATGATGCTTAGATAGGCGAGCGTGAGTGAATGCAATAAGCAGGCAATGTTATTGCAATATGGCATCGCGGCCAATATGGTTTATGCTTATTAATAAATGATAACTGTATGCATTCTTTTTATTTGTCGCTATTTACGTTATGGAATGAATTGAAACTCTCTACCTCTATCAAGATCCGGTGAATGTCCTGATGAGTAGCATGACAATTTATATGACTCTTAACATGCTTTAGAGATCATTTGGGATGGTTGTAGCCGAACTGTGGTTGTGCAGAATGTGTTGTGTCATAACCGTGCCGCTTTTATACTTGATAATACATATTTTGAAGTTGTACCGCCTCAAAGTTGGGCGAAGCAACTTCTTTAGAACTGCTATAAGCCACTGTAGTTATGGGAGATAATTGTCCCAAAAGTTCTAAACCTATTGGAATTTCGCCAATTCAGTCCAAAACTTTTTAATTGCACCAACTAAGTCTTAAACCTTTTCATGTTTTGCCAATTAAGTCAATCCGACCAATTTTGGAACGTGGACGCTGATGGGCCTACATGGCACATCCAATGCTGACGTGGATAATTTTTTTTATAATATTTTAATTATTAATTGGCATGCACTGATCGTGCCACGTAGGACGATCGAGGTATGGCTGGCCAATGTCCATATAATCGATTTCAGATCAAAATTGGCCAGATGAACTTAATTGATAAAATATGTAAATGTTTATGACTCAATTGATATAATTAAAATGTTTATAATTAAACTGAAAAAAAAAGTGCAGTAGGTTTATTCTTGCCACTGTGAAATCACAGGATGAATATATCACGACAATGAAGCAACTACTAGCAGACCTTAAAGGCTCCGAGCGCGAGTGTTCCGGCCAATCACACCATAACCGGAATACCAACGAAAACAATCTTTATGGTATTCCTATCTCCCGTAAATCTCTCAAATGATGACAAACGAAACATGCATGCGTCGATGGAAGGTAGCCTCCACCAAACGCGGTCACATCAATCGGCGGAAAGGAATGGAACATCACTGTAGCATCGCATGTACTACAATGTAGCATCACTATAACCGAAAGGACAATTATGTCGACAGTTACACCGTAGAAATCCCACGCATTATAAAGTAGTGCGGACTCTCACTTGTATCTCGGCAGAACTTGCGATTGTGCTTTAGAGATCACAAATTTTATATCCTTCTGCACTAAGTTTATCACAACCATTTGCAATCTTTCAATACCTTTCGCTATTTTGTAATCTTTCACTCATTTATATTCCAATCATATTGTTATTGCAATTTTTGTTTCAATCATATTGTTGTTGCGATTTTCTCATCATTTATACTTTAATTATTGAATGGGACAAAAAATTATTTCACCATTGATTATACCCAGTAGGCGAAAGAGTTGATTTACTAATTAACTTGAAATAAAATAGCCACGTGTGGCAATGATTTATAGGCTTTGGTGATAGAACGCTGACGACCGGGTTTGCTGATAATCCCAGTAGGGGAGTGTGACTTGCGAGTTGATATGTGATCCTAGCTGTGATTTTGGCCAGGAATTTTTTAATTGTATGACACTATTTTTTTTGTCAATCTCCAAGACGCGAGTCCGCGGTCGACTCATGTTGGTTTTACCCAGTCATGTAATCGCCGTTAAGGTCCTTGTTGGAGAGGCATAAAGGAAATTATAGGCTATACCGATACAGTACATCGCGTTTACATATAAGTATTCTATTTCGGATTTAATGATATATGATAATAAATTGATATATTCTCCCTTGAAGAGATGGCATCAATCACGCCATTTGTGCGCAAGATTTGCATTAACTCTCTTAGAAAACTTAAACTGGAGATCGATCTTGTGCCCTGCCTTAATCCCGATCATTTAAAAATAATAATACCACTCTTATTACATTTAAACTCGCTTGAACAATTACAATTTTAGGGCAAAGTCCAATCAACCACGATGTTGTTGGCCTTGCCTTTATTACCAGTAGTCACGTAAAAACAAATCAAGCCTTTCTACCTATTAACTCATCTACAAATGTACCAAGTTACCAACAAATTCACTTAACACGATGATAACTGCACAATTTGCTTCAGACTCTTTGACTCCAAATCTTCACACCCCTTCATATTCATGCATAGCTACACATCCCATAAACACAAGAAGATCCCTTCCTGTTGCACTTGTTGTTACAAACCCCACAATGCTTCTTGTCAAACATGGGGTTCACACACTCACCTTTGCAGCATATCTCCGAGTACTTGCACTTGTGCCCGCACATCCCGCAGTTCAGCCTATCGGTGCTCACGTTCACACACTTCTTGTTGCAACAGTCCGGTCCGGGGCTTCCCTTAGCACGGCAGATCCTCGGGTACTTGTTGCACGTCAATGCGGCCCTTGATCTAGTGGCCTCCGCGAGGAACCGGCCCGTGCCTCGGAGGGAAGTGGCTGTGTCCAGGGTTTCGAGGGAAGGTGAATCGCGGGTCTCGCCCGAAACATCGTCTTCTTCCCCATAACTAAGGTACGAGCCTCCTTCTTGTGAAGATGATTCGAATAGTGCAGATGCAGCATTGAATGCCACTATTGCAATGAGCAATACCATGAGAAATAATTTCCTTGGGTACTTCATTTTGTGTGTGCTTCAGAGAGGGAGAGAGAGAGAGAGAGAGAGATGGTATTGATGGAGAGGAATGAAAGACGATGGGGATATTTATACAAGAGAGATCATTCACGCTGAGTGAAGACAGTGCATGGCTCGTTTGATAAGACAACACATCGTCGATTAGGTGGAGTGGAATGTGGTCTAATTTTCTAATTGCCAAACAAGCTCAAAAGTAAGCGGAGTTAGGCTTTTGATATACTAAACAAGAGAGCCAAGCTCACAGGTTTGAATGAAGAATGACCTTACACGATATCCGTACCTACACCGTGAAACGCCCCTTTCTATGACAATTAGGTCAACCTTGACTTTCCATGCGATGTGTAAATCAAGTCGAACAAGATATCTGCGAAAGGGAGGTGATGAAGTTCATCAAATGAGCGAAATATTAAGTCCAAGAAATTGATTCAAGACACACGTTCCTTGCTAATACTATTGCTTAATCACATTGGCCGAACATGTCGTTGGACTTTCCCCTTGGTTAGTTGGTTATATAGATTTATACTGTACGCACACATATATATACCTATCTTCAATTGAGCTAAGATATTAATGAAGCAGGGTGGCCCCTGCTTCCCCGGGTCCAAAAATTTCCTATAATTTTAGGGACAAAAAATTTCAAAAACTATATTTCTCATATTAATAAAAAAATTGTATCTCAGCCATAACCTTATATTCTCGATCCACAGGGAAAGTACCGAAAAAAGTCATAAACTTATTGCATTAGTACCAATTTAGTCCTAAACTTTTTAATTGGACCAATTTTGTCTTAAACCTTTTCGCATTGATATATTCAATCCATTCGGCCAATTAGGTCAGAAATTGCTGACGTGGACGCTGACGGTCCTACGTGGCACTGCCGGCGTTGACGTGGATAATTTTTATAAATTTTTAATAATTTTTCAGATTTTTAAATAATTTTTTTTTTCTCTTTTCTTTCTTTTTTCTTTTTTTAGAAACTGGTGGCCGGTGAGGTTGCTGGCCGACCATCGCTGGCCACAGGTGAGGGCCGGTGATCCTCACCCAGATCCAGACAAGGGGCGGCGAAGGCGTGGGGGCCCTTGCCCAAACCAGGCAAGGGTCGCTGGCCACCAATTTCTAAAAAAAGAAAAAAGAAAGAAAAGAAAAATAAAATTTTAAAAATCTGAAAAAATTATAAAAATTGTCTACGTTAGTGCCGGCGGTGCCATATGGGACTGCCGGCGTCCATGTTAGCGATTTTCAGCCTAAATTGATCGGATGGACTACATTGGTACCAATGTGAAAATGTTTAGGACTAAATTGGTTCAATTGAAAAGTTTAGAATTGGATTGGTACCAATATAATAAGTTTAAGACTTTTTCGGTACTTTTCCCCTCGATCCACCATTGCCCACCCCGAGCACCAGCTAAGTCCGAACTAAGTACATGCGAGAGGATTCAAACTCGGCACTCAAAGGTGGGATCGAACGGACACCTCCTGGCACTCATCCGTGAGGCAAGATGATCAAGATGAATATTATTTGTTTCTTACCATGAGTGGATTTTTTACTATTATTGGAAGGTTTTAGCAACACGATTATCAAGATTCTAACTGGCATCTATTACTTTTTTCTACTTAATGAATTCAGTATCCCCTTCCCTTCATACTTTATATAGTGATTTTTGGACTTAACTGACTCTTTTAACTAAATGTTAGTTGATGTTATCTAAAAAACTTAATCTCATTAAGGCCGAACTTTTTTCATTCTAGCACTTAATTGGGTTATCAAGCAAGCCCAGAATTTGGGAAAATTGTCCAAAAAGTTCTAAACCTATTACACTTTTGTCAATTCAGTCCTAAACCTTTCAAGTTTGCCAATTGAGTCCTAAACCTTTACACTTTTTGCCAATTGAGTCCATCCAATCAATTTTGGCCGAAAATCGCTGATGTGGATGTTAAGTGGCCATGTGGCATTGACGTAAAATTTTTTAAATAATATTTTAATAATATTTAGAATTTTTTATGGTTTTTTCCTTTTCTCTGTTTTTTTTTTTTTGGGTTTTAGAGTTTGCCGGCGAGGGTGACCGGCTGACCCTCGCCGGCCACAGGTGAGGGTTGGCTGGCCGCTGGCAACCCTTGCAGGCCAACTCCAAACCCAAAAAAATAGAGAAAAGGAAAAAAAAACCATAAAGAATGCAGAAAATTATGAAAATATTATTTAAAAATGTCCATGTTAGCACCACGTGGCCGGTTGACATCCACGTCAGCGATTTCCTATCAAAATTGACCAGATGGACTCAATTAGCAAGAAATGTAAAGTTTAGGACTCAATTGACAAAAGTGCAATAGATTTATGACTTTTTGGACAATTTTCCTCTCAGAATTTATCTAAAGTCACCATGAGGTTATTGCAAATTAAGGCCTACTCCAAGCATTGATCAATCTACATTTTATCGAAGAGTTCCTTTATTTTTGTGTCGATCCAAATAAAGCATTAAAATGCTTGGGACTTTGTAATTCAAGAAGCGTGCATTTCGTATTATGATTCAGAACTGGAGCAATCTCTTGAATTACGCCACATGAAAGCGATTCCTTGCACAACCATTATTCTCTGGGTATGTATGGCCTGCCCTTTCTGACCAAAAAAAAAAAAATGTATGGCCCGCCTTCCATTAGACAGAAGAGGTTCTTTAGTGCATATTAGGATTGATTTTGGTTTTAACTTTTGGCATTATATTTAAGTACTTATAGCAATTTACAATATGCATTTTTATTTAATACTAAACACCCCAAATATAAATAGTAATTTCCCTTTTTCATGGAAATGCCAAAAGTACTTCTTGGAGAGCTTCAAGCCTAATAAACCGAACTATTATTAGTGTTGTGCTAAAAAATTAACCCAAGACACTACCTAACTGAAAAAATGTCTGGCAAAAACGATTCTAAAATTGAAATATTCTTGCATTAAACATAAATTTCTAATTCTAGGTACATTCTTTGATGGTCTCAGTCAAAACTTTTATATGGATCCTCTGGAGCAAGCTCCAAAACAAATAATGGATGTAATTAATCAAATTAAGACTCTTTGACCATGCAAATCGATTGCGATTTAAAACAAATGAGACTTTGACGAGTAGCGTAAATTGTGGATCTATCGTAGAATAGCAGCTATTCTCCATTGAGCCACCGACTGCAAGTTTAATGCAGTTTCTGCTTTCCACAGAGAAATGAAAACGAAAATGATGAAGAAGGTTGTCAAAATCACCATAAATATTCAAAACCGGTACAGAAGCACGTTGAGGTTTGAACAAGAACTCGTCTGTTGAGTTTTTCTTGTCTTGGTTTTTGACTTCCCATTAAGAAATAACGCATTGACAGGTCAGAGAGATTACAGCAACCCTAGATTATTGTGATATTCTCCAGTTTTAGCATGCAATAAGTCAAAGCAGAAAGCTACAGGACATTTACGTGTGACCTTGTAGATCTCGTATTCTTGAGTTGTTTTTAAGGGTTTTTCTTTATTAAATAGGACTTGAATTCTGTCCACAACGGCATGTTGCCCCAGCAACATGGTGCTGGTAATTGTATGAAGTCAATCATCAAAACCGATTGACTTTTGCTTTTCAAGAACGAATAAGAGGAACAAACCTCCGTTTGAGTTTGATGCCGAAACTCAAGTCCACAAACTGAGTCTCGCGGTTCAGATTTTCTCATGATAACACATACCAGATCAAACCAATGACCTGCGTGATATCGACCAATTCATGTGAATCGGGTATTGCGGGCACCCGATTAATGTGAATTCAGCTCACAAGAGCAGCTCGGTGGCAGTGAGAAAGTTCTAGTTGTTTTTTTAGTGGAGTACACCAGTAATACTCTTGAAGTTTGGCTTTTGCATGCGAGCTTCGATTCTGCAGAATACTTATACAGCTTTTGTCTATATCTACAAATGTGGTGCTGACTCTGTCCTTTTTTGGGGGAGTTTTGTTGCGCGTCACTAATTGCATCATGGTTTATTTGTCGAGCTTTACTCTTCGTTCTTTATTGACAATCTTGTCTTGTTATAGTATGATACTTATAAGGATGACACAAAATTATGTGTTGACAATTCCTCCTACCTTATTAGCTACTATGTTGCCCTCGCGGAGCTTTAAAGGCTTGATCAGGTGGTAAAATAATTGGGATCTTGCATGTCGAGAAATCTGGGTTTCTAAGTTCGGTTCGGTCCTGTCTGGTCCCTACCCAATGCATTTTTTTAGGCTAAGCCGCGAAGAAGGCATTCCTTGCGAATCCCCTATTCTTGTCGCAGGACGAACCTAGTTCAATAGCAAATTGGCTCATGATGTCTTCTTATGCGGTCCAAAGAAAAATTGCATCGCTGATAAGAATGTGGAGGCTCTATTCTCGAATCTAGGATTCTCATGTGATCCATTCTCTCCCCCGAAAACCTAATATTTGATTGACTAGCCAATGCAAACTTCTCATACATACGTTGTACAACATGCATTGAAATTAATTAGAGTTTTTCGTGCAGTCTTGGATACCATAAAGCCGAGTACATAGTTGCTACCTTCTCATCCTTTATTTACCATATCTTATCACGGCGACGCTTGGACAAACGTACTCAAGTCATGATACAAATTGCAAGTATTGTGCAGAGTCGCAACCCTTAAGGATGTGTAACTTCTTGAGAGATGACGCATCTTGAAATTAAAATAAAATTATTATGTTTAGATATAACTATGTATCATGCATATAAGTGCAGTGATACATCCATAAAACAAGAAAGTTTAATTTCCATGCACCATATCTTAAAAGAGTCCCTAGGTAAATTTCTGGTTTTTTCTTATTTCTTCGTTAGTCGCCAACCGCCAGCGATACCCAGAGAGGGCTGGGCGAGGGTCACCCTCACTGGCCACAGGCAAGGGACAACCTCTCTTGGGCGAGTCGATCCTTGCCCTGGGCAACGGTTGCCCTCGCCGGAAATGAAAAAGAAAAAGAAATGAGAAAATAAAAAATAAATTAAAATTAAAATTAAAATTTTCTTGCTACGAAAATGCCCTTGGCCTGTCGAAATATTTAGTCCGCTTCGATCGGCGATGTCAGACCCTTATTTGAAACTGACATAACCACTTCATGTCATTATTTGGTCGAAATATATTAACAATTCACGACTTTGTACTGCACATATTATTGGGGCTAATTCCAAAAAAAAAAACATAAACTTTACATTGAGTGACAATTCTGGTTCTAACTATTTTTTGCCTCAATAAAAAGCAATAACTTTTACTCGAATATCAAATCTGGGCCTCGTGATATAAAATTTTTAAATTATTCGAATCAGATTTGAGATTTATGTGAAAGTTGGTGATTTTTTATAAGACAAAAAAAAAGCCCAGATCAGGATTGTTACTTAAGGGAAAATTGGTGCTTTTTTTTAGAATTAGGTACATATTATCGTTAACTCGCCTATGAAAACACATCCTTGCGATGACCTTCCCCTTATTGCCATGCGGTAATGATTCCTCTGGCATTACAAAAAAGATACAGATATAATCGAACGGTAAAATTTCTCTTTGCCAAGGAGAAGACGCGGGTTCTATTTCCACTATTCGTATAGGCTAATTAAAGTATTGTAGTTAATGCTATAAAGTGTTGGATGTAATTAAAAAAGAAAAAAGAAAAACACGGGTGGTAATAATAAACAGTGATAATTAATTACTAGTTAACAGGTCGTAGAGTCAAACCCATTCTCTTTACAATATATCCATCGATAACGCTTATCACAACATTCGCACATGTGAATAACTAATAAGAAAGTTAACGGATTACTAAGTTTAAAGATTTTTGGTACATGTTCAATTCAGTCCGTGAACTATATGAAAATGTTCAATATAGTCCTTCCATTAATTCAAGTTCAGGGACTACATTGAACATTTTTCATATAATTCAATGACTGAATTGAATATGTACTAAAAGTCTATGGACCATATTGAACAAATTAAAAGTTTAGGGACCACATTGAATATAAAGCTAAAGTTCAGGGACTATATTGAATAAATTAAAAGTTTAGAAATCAAATTGCATATTGGATCAAAGTTCATAAATTGTGGCATTGAGTTGCTGATGCACCGTGCACACCCTACGGAAATCGCACGGAATTGTGGCATTGAGGGTAGCCAATGCTTGTTTCATCCTGTTGGGTTATTTTACTCTTTGTCTGCATATGTTTGTTTGCAATAGCTGGTTTTGCTGAAAGTGGTCGACACTCGATTTAAATATTTGGGATGCCTGTGTTGTGTTTTTATCCCCTGTAAATACTTATTCCAACACCGTGCGCCACAAACCATTCGCGTCTACCGCGTCGTACCAGTAATTACTGTTGTTTGTTCCTGATAAATGCTGTTCGTCGAATTTGCCGGGACTATTATCTATTGATGTTGAGTCGTCCCTTTCCTTCCTTTTTTGGCAGTGCGGTAATTTGGAACGGAAGGACGGAAAGGGGATGGACCACAAGTCCCACCAAGTGAGAAACTTTTTGAATACATATTGTTCCGAGGAAGTGACATCAAGGTATGTTAATACATGCTTGGACGTTTGTTCGCAGTGATGATAATAGAACGAGTGTTTGTTTTAATATCTTCAAGCAAATTCCAAAATACAATCCCCAAAAAGGTTACTAACTCGGGGCGTTCAACGGTCGTTCTCTTCATCTACATCAGCCACGTTATAGTCACAAACTCACGATGCATAATTTGTGTTATTTCGGGTTGCATCAGCCTTTCGATGTGGCTTGCGTTTAACAAAGCCTATATTGTGTTTCGTCCTTCCTTTCTTCTTCCAATTGGAAGCTAGAATCGTAGGTAGAATATCATGCCGTCTCATGTACTGACAACAAAAACAATGGTCACGGAATCCCTTTTCACGTGGCTTGGCTTAAACTATTTCTGAATTCTGTTTGTCCTTCCCATTTTCTTCATTTGGAAGCTGGAGTTGGAAGTGAAATCTGAAGCCAGCTCACTTTTTTAACAATGATTGACATAGTTACATTATCCTTTTCATGCAGTAGTTTTACCCCTTCGCTTATTGTTCTTCCTTTGGCCTTTCCTTCGGATGTGATACGTACCGTTAATGTAGACAAGTTTTCGAATCTCATGGTCTCTCGCCAGCTAAGTTCTCTGTGCTTCTCTTTTTGCAGGATTTGCAGGTTAAATCCTCTCCACCTGTTCAGCCTGCACCTGCAACCCCCCATCGATAATGACCCAGCAATCATACAGGTACTTGGGTGGATCACATTTTTACTCTAAATTTACGTAATGGAATCTCATTGATGTGTTTCGACGTTTTGGCAGCTCACTACCCTCATCCGGTCTCAACCTCTACAAGTTTGCCTACCGCTGCTAGTGGACCCCCAACCAATATCGGCTCCAACACGGCACAGATGGCACTACTTGCCTCCAACTTTCAAGGAGGCCTTCCTTTATATCAACCACCCGGAGGGAATATAGTGTCATGGGGAGTGTTGGAAGTGAGTGTCGAAAGAATCGACTAATCTGTTCGGTGCACTCCAAACAAAATTTCCAGGATCGTACATTAAATCGCCAGCAAACGATGAATGAATCTACTATAAGTTGGTCCGAATACAATCACAAGAAAAGTATTCTTGTTCCACAGCGTTAATGCCGATTGTCTTCTCAAAGTAGATACAAAATCCTTATACGTCGAGAGAGAGAGTTCTGAATTTCTCTTGTGAGTTGTTCATATATCAACGAAGTTATCTTAAATTCCATTAAGAAACTCTCCTCGCACTTCTTCAAAAGGTGTCTCTCAGACGCACCTCTTATTAGAGCAAATGGTGTCCCTTGGACACACACATCATGAGCGAACCGACGAAATATAACATCTTTCACTCGCACATGATGGGCTTGATGATGCTCTGTCAAGAATATAAGGCATTCAACATTCATTTACCTTAGAAACAATTCATACTGGCAAAAAAGCCGTGCGACTAGTGAGTACACCTGTACTTGAAAGCTCTAATTATGCACCTGTTAGGGACAACATAATGGCTACCACCCCAAAAATAAATAAATAATTGATGTCTCATAGTGCCCCAGACATATTTTTGTTACGTCAATCCAAGTATACCTATCCCTTAAAGGCTATACTTGACTTTTCTCAAAAAATACTATGTATTTACAATTATTTTCGAAAGCCATTGAAGGCGAAATAATTGGTCGACCAGTAATCACATGTGATAGATGTAAAACAACAATAGTCTTCCTTCGCACTCATGTCTCTCTCCATTTCGGAACAACTGCTTTTCTAGACACGTCCCATAAAGCCATATCTATTCATGACCGTTGGTAACATGTTAAAGTAGCAACATTGATCTTCTATTTTGAGAACATAGTCAGAAGTAATATAGGGCACAAAGTAAGGTAAATTATAAATTACCTTAAGGACTCACGCGATGAATAAATAGGGATAATTGTACTCATCTCCCTTATTGGTCAAATAAAGCAAATGCAGTATGAATTACATGCTATAGTGGATTTCTCTATCTATAAGAATGTATGTTATTTATTAATCATATCCACTTTACGAATCTTAGCATAAACATAGTCACATGCTTCTCACGTACTCATGTTTAGCCCG
Source organism: Syzygium jambos (assembly GCA_031216235.1). Classification (NCBI taxonomy): domain Eukaryota; kingdom Viridiplantae; phylum Streptophyta; class Magnoliopsida; order Myrtales; family Myrtaceae; genus Syzygium; species Syzygium jambos. Next base: position 43,340,984 of record CM062224.1, on the reverse strand, counting down.
AGTGCTGTATCAGCTCGCTTTCCACAGCGCCCAATTTAGTACTCGTATTCGGCTACCTTCAGGCATACATAATTGTGGGATTAGCATATTCGGTCTTATCACATACGAATAACAGACCTCATCTTGATTCCGATCAAGGCGACATTAAATCGTTTTATGTACTAAACTACTCTTCTAGCATTTATAGTACATATCGTCTCATCTCAACCCGCTTACTATAGCGTTTGAGGTGATTGCTCGTGTGAGTAAATCAATCATTGCATGGTGACATACCTTTCAACAATATATGTGTGTTTGTGCTAGTCTCATAACATTATACTAATTGATAAAACATCAATTCATTAACAAACAAGTACAATACATATACACACATAATCCAGTGATCCTCAACAATATTACATATCATAATCACATTCTACATAATCCTAGAGACATCCTGTGGGTCAAGAACACGTCTCTTGGAATAGCCTTCGTAAATGGATCAGCAACCATCCTGTTAGTTGAAATATATTACAGGATTAGCTCCTTCTGCGCTATTATATCTCTGATGAAGTTATTCTTTATGTCAATGTGCTTCGTCCTACCATGGTACTTGGGATCTTTCATATAGGCAATGGCTGCTTGACTATCGCAATATACTATCACTGGTCTTGGAACATCAATGACAATGGCTAAATTTTCCAAGAAACGTTTTAGCCATACTGCTTCTTGCACTGCAGCAGAACATGCAATAAATTCTGCCTCCATCGTAGATAAAGCTATGCATGCCTGTTTCTTGCTATTCTAAGAAATTGCCCCATCATTAAGCAAGAACGCATATCCAGACATCGATTTATGCTCATCTAGGTCTCCTCCCCAATCAGCATCAGAGTATCCTAATAAGCGTAGATCACTCCCTTGATAGCAAAGTCGATAGTCCATAGTGTCTTTCAAGTATCTCAAGATCCTCTTAATTGCTTTTCGGTGTGCTGGACCAGGATTTGATTGATATCGGCTCACTAACTCTACAGCATGACATATGTCGGGTCGAGTATACATCATAGAATACATCAAACTTTCGACGGCACTAGCGTAAGGAACAGTTACCATTTCTTTCTTTTCTTCTGAAGTCTTAGGACACATCTTTGTACTCGGGCCTTCACCTTGCATGACAGGAGTATCAATGGGATTACAGTGCTGTATATTAAAGCGTTCAAGAATCTTCATTATATAAGACTCTTGTGATATAGCAAGGAGTTTCTTTGATCGATCTCTTTCAATCTTAACTCCCAATATATATGCAGCTTCTCTCATATCCTTCATTTCAAAATTAGAAGACAATCATTCTTTTATGATTGTAACCAAACCCTTGTCATTTCCAGCCAACAGAATATCGTCCACATAAAGAGATAAAATCATAAATTTATCCGCGGACCGTTTGATATACACACAGTGATCCTCTTCAATCATCGTGAACCCAAAAGAAGTTATGGCTCGATGAAAACGAAAATACCACTATATAGACGATTGCTTAAGGCCATAAATTGAGCGATGAAGTTTGCAAACTTTACGCTCTTGACCTTCAGCAATAAAATCTATCGGTTGTTTCATATAGATTTCTTCATCTAGTTCTCCATTGAGAAATGCTGTCTTTACATCCATTTGATGTAATTCTAGGTCCAAATGTGCAACAATGGCTAGGATAAGGTGTATGGAGGTAAACCTTACAACTGGTGAAAAATTTTCATCATAATCTACACTCTCTTGTTGAGTATAGCCTTTTGCCACAAGGTGAGCCTTATACTTTTCAATGGATCCATCCGCCCTTCGTTTAATCTTGAAAACCCATTTGTTTCCAATAGCCTTGCGATTGGGTGGTAGATAAACCAAGTCCCAGACATGATTTGTCCTCATAGACTCAATTTCGTCTTCTACAGCTTTTCTCCATTCTTCCTTATTCGAAGATGAGAGAGCCTCTTGAACTGTTTTCGGCTTTGCATCGTCTTGTGGAACAATCATAAATGCTTCCCCTTCAATCTCAAATTGATGACGGGGAATACTTTTACGATTACTTTGACGCAACTAAACTTCTTAAGAATTTAGATCGCTAGGCGATGCTACACTCTCACTAGGTCTTATATGTTGAGTTAAATCTATATTTCCCTCAACAACATTAGTAGGTGTATCATCGGGATCTTCCATTTCATATAATTGGAAGTCCTTATCGATCTCACCTCTACTAGGAAAATCGTTCTCCAAGAACGTGACATCTCGTGACTCCATTTCAGTCACACTTCCATCAGCTTGTTCACCTATGAACACATACCCTTTGGAGTGTTCGGAGTATCTAATAAAGATACACTTCTTCCCTCTAGGGCCTAATTTGCCATATTTATGAGAAGAATCGTGAACATATGCTGCACATCCCCAAGGTCGTAGATTACTTAAGTCTGGTTTCCTACCAGTCCACAATTCATAGGGGGTGGAATCAACTGACTTAGAGGGCACACGATTAAGTATATAAACAGCAGTCAATAACGCATCTCCTCAATATGAGATAAGGAAATTTGCCTGCGCTATCATAGACCTAACCATTTCCAAAAGGGTTCCATTCCTTCTTTCTGTAACCCCATTTTGTTGCGAAGTACTAGGAATAGTCAATTGTCTTACAATTCCCTTTTCATCACAAAAAGCCTTGAATTACTCAGATATATACTTACATCCACGATCGGTTCTCAATTGCTTTATTATTTTGTTCAACTGATTCTCTACCAAAGCTATAAACCGCCTAAAGCAATCCAATGCTTCGGACTTATGGGAGATCAGAAAAACATAATCGAAACGCGTGAAGTCATCTATAAAAGTGATGAAATATGAGGCTCTATTCCTCACCCTCACATTTAAAGGACCACAAATGTCAAAATTTATAAGATGCAATGGAAGTTCAGCTCTGGTTCCTTCACTAAATAGTTTTCTAGTTATTTTTCCCGCTAGACAATGTTCACATATGGATAGTTCAACATTAGCGAGTGACCCTAAAAGGCATTCTCTTGCTAATCGTTTCATTCTTTGTAACCCAATGTGACCCAGTCTAACATGTCAAGTATTTGCATCAATCTCCACATTACTAGAAGATGCAATTAAAGAAAAACATTCATCAACATTAACTTTGTACACATCATAGTCAATGTCTAACATCATAAAACCATTCAATACATAATCAGAACCGTAATAAATTGTTCCAAACAAAATGTCAACACAATCACCATGAAAATTAAAAACATAACCGAAGCTAAGAAGAATAACTACAGAGACCACGTTTCGCCGAATATCTGGAGCATAGAGGACATCATGTAGGAATAGGTTTCGACCACCACGAAAGGTTAATTTACATGGGCCGATATCCTTCACTTCAACTCTTGAGTTATTTCCAACATATATCCATCTTCTTCCAAGCTGTATTCGACCATACTCCACAAATGCTCCTCGGTCTCTAGCTACGTGGTCTGTTACTCCTGAGTCTACAGTCTACATTGGATTAGATTCAGCAAGCATTACAGTGCTAGAAACAAAAGCATTACTCAAAGTGATGAAGTAATATGGTACCTTTTTCGGCTCAGTGCATTCACGAGCGTAGTGGCCCAATTTGCCACAATTATAGCACATCATCTTGGCCTTATCCTTCTTCTCGCCACGCTTGTTGCGTCGGAAGGTTTTGGCTCTCTTGGGTGCCTAATTAGTCTCTTTTCCTTTGTTGTTGAATTATGATTCCTCTCGCACTTAAAGCCCGAAACTTTGCTCGAACCTGATTCAGTAACATAAGCATGGGTAGAGGATTTTGCAGCCTTTAGGCGCTCATCTTCTAATTCCAAATGACAAGCAATATCGTCAAAAGTGACGATATTTTCATTGTATGTCATATTGATTTTCATGTGTTCCCAACTATCAGGAAGAGACCTTATAACAGCCTAAACTTGCTGTTCGTCAGTTAAGGTATGACCTGCCGACTTTAGCTCACGTATCATGTTTGACATCTCTCGAAGATGCTGCCTCATCGATAGATTTGAGCACTTCCAGTATGTGTCAAATTTGATGGTGAGCCTCCTCAATTTAGTGGCAGACGTACCTCCAAACTTATCTTTCAAGGCAACCTACGTTGTCTGAGCTTTGTCATAACTTTCAAACTCACACATGAGATCATCTTGCATACAGCTCAGCAACGTGATGCGAGCAATGCTATTTTTCTTTTTCCAAGCTTGATAAGCTTCTTGATCTCTTTTATGTTGAGCAGAAGTTCCATACTCAGGTTCATCCATGGTGTGGTTGAGGGTTTCCAAAACCTCTTGCTCCTCAAGGATATATTGAATTTTTCGATACCAAATATCATAATTGTCATCGTTCAGCTTCTCACCCTTATTGAGGTCAGCCACAATGGTCTTGGATGTCGAAGCCATAATCACTATCTACTACACATTGACATAATAAACGCAGAATCAATACTAGCACATTTTCCATATAAACACATATTTTAATTTGCAGCAAAGACAAACTAAATTAATGATAATTCAACAAAAGACACCAAAACGAAAGTTCACGATGTTCCCAATCAGCTTCGGCGTACGATTGTTCTACTATCATTAACTTGTTTAATTTGTGCAAATTTTAAGTTCTAGGTGAGAATTTGTTCTAATTCTACCAATCTACAAACTCTCACTAGACTAGATAATTCACAAAAAAATATCTAAAACAATGATCACATCCTTTCTAGCAATCATATGGCGTGACATTATGTAAATCAACAAATAGAACATTCATGCAACAAAAATAATCAACAGCGGAATTCATGACGTAAGAATCTCCAGCCATTTTTTTAATACCCTCAAAAATAAGGAAAATGCAAGCACGTCAAACCATATAGACATGCCATCAATGAATCATGCTCTACATAATATTTATGTAGTCATTTACATGTAAGCCAATTTCTGTATTACCAAAAACATAGGGAAATACAAGTAAAATGCAATAATACCCCAAAAATACACATATTTAGGGTTCCGTATGCATTTTCATACATTTAAGAGTCCTAAATTCTAGAACAGAGCCTCCACATTCTTATCAGTGTTGCAACTTTTCTTTGGACCACATGAGAAGACATCATGAGCCAATTTGCTATTAAACTAGGTTTATCCCACGACAAGAATAGGGGATTCGCAAGGAATCCCTTCTTTGTGGCCTAGCTTGAAAATAAAAATGCATTGGGTAGGAATTGAACAGAACCTCGAAACCCAGATTTCTCGATGTGCAAGATCCTAATTATTTTACCACTCGATCAAGCCTTTATAGCTTCGCCGAGGGCAACATAGCAGCTCGACAAGAAAAGATTGTCAATGAAGAACGAAGAGTAAAGCTCGACAAATAAACCATGATGGATTACTAATTAGGTGTGTTTGGAAAGCTTAAGTCCAAGCATCTGGTTCAGACTAATTAGGTATGTTTGGAAAGCTCTAGATGAGTGCGACCCAATTTTACCCTTTGATTAAACTTTTAATAAAGTAATATTTTCGATCAATATTGGTCAAACCTTAAGTAGAAAATTAGATGTCTATAGCTACTCCTCTTCGTGGTAATGCTCAATGAAAGGGTTTCACCAGAAAGAGATTTCCTAATTTAGGGCCAAATATCATGAGAGTTCCAATATTGTGGCCTCACATCTCGTTCTGATATATAAACTCAATGCAAGGCCAATGTACATATATGCCGTCACTATCTAATGGATTAGGTTGTTGCTTGAAAACCTCTTAACACCTACAAAACGTTCCAGTCATTATCACCTCATCCAACAAATCATGTGAGCTAAATTCACATTAATCGAGTGCAGGCAATCCCAGTATCACATGAATTGGTCGATGTCATTTAAGTCATTGGGTTGATCTGGTTATGTGTTACAAATAATGAGAAAATCTGAACCGCAAGACTCGGTTTGTGGACGTAAGTTTAGGCATCAAACTCAAACGTAGGTTTTTTCCTCTTATTCATTCTTTAAAAGCAAAAGTCAATCGGTTTTGATGGTTGACTTCGTGCAATTGCGAGCACCATGTTGCTGGGGCAGGATGCGCTTGTGGACAGAATTCGAGCCCTATTTGATAAAGAAAAGCCTTTAAAAACAACTCATTAATATGAGATCCACAAGGTCACACGAACATGTTCTGTAGCTTTCTGTTTGACTTATCGCATTCTAAAACTGGAGAATATCACAGTACTCTAAGGTTGCCGTAATCTCTCTGACCTGTCAATGTACCTATTAGTCAACATTAAACCCTTAAAATATTTCTTACGTTATTTCTTAATGGGAAGTCAAAAACCAAGACAAAAAAAACTCAACACACGAGTTCGTGTTCAAACCTCGACGTGCTTCTGTACCGGTTTTGAATATTTATGATTATTTTCAGAACCTTCTTCATCATTTTCGTTTTCATTTCTCTGTGCAAATCAGAAACCGCATTGAACATGCAGTCGGCGGCCCCATGGAGAATAGCTGGCATTCTCCTTTACATCCACAATTTACGCTGCTTGTCGAAGTCTCATTTGTTTCAAATCGCAACTGATTTGCATGGCCAAAAAGTCTTGGTTTGATTAATTACATCCATTAATTTTTTTTTGGAGCTAACTCCAGAGAATCAATATAAGTTTTGACTGAGACCGTCAAAGAAAGTACCTAAAATTAGATATTTGTGTTTAATGCAATAATATTTCAATTTTAAAATCTTTTTCGCCAGACATTTTTTTTAAATTAGGTAGTGTCTTGGGTTAATTTTTTTGCACAACACTAATGATAATTCGATTTATTAGGCTTGAAGCTCTCCAAGAAGTATTTCTGGCATTTCCATGAAAAATGGAAATTACTATTTATAATTTGGGGTGTTTAGCATTAAATAAAAATCATATTGTAAATTGCTATAAGTACTGAAATATAATCCTAAAAGTTAAACCAAAATCGATCGTAATATGCACTAAAGAACCTTTTGGGTCTGATGGAAGGCAGGCCATACATATGCGGAGAATAATGGTTGTGCAAGGAATTGCTTTCATGTGGCGTAATTCAAAAGACTGCACCGGTTCCGAATCATAATCTGAAAATGCACGCTTCTTGAGATACAAAGTCCCAAGCATTTAAATGTTTTATTTGGATCAATACAAAAACAAAGGAACTTCTTCGATTAAAAGTAGATTGATCAACGCTTGGAGAAGGTCTTAATTTGCAATAACCTCATGGTGTCTTTAAATAAATTTTGGGCCTGTTTGATAACCCAATTAAGTGCTGAAATGAAAAAATTCAGCCGTAGTGAGATTAAGTTTTTTAGATAACTACAACTAACATTTAGTTAAAAGATTCAATTAAGTCCAAAAATCACTATATTAAGTAAGAAAGGAAGGGGTTACTAAATTCATTTGAGTAGAAAAAGTAATTGATGCCAGTTAGAATCTTCACAATCATGTTGCTAAACCTTCCAATAATAGTAAAAATTCCATGCATGGTAAGAAACTAATAATATTCGATGATCATCTTGCCTCACGGATGAGGAGCGCCAGGAGGTGTTGGTTCGATCCCACCTTTGAGTGCCGAGTTTGAATCCTCTCGCACGTACCTAGTTCGGACTTAGCTGGTGCTAGGAGTGTGCAATTGTGGATCGAGAATTCATCAATGTTAGGGGCCGAGACACAATTTTTATAAAGCTTTCGAAACTTTCGTCCCTAAAATTACAGGAAATTTTTTGCCACCAGCAGCCCCCAGGTCCTCCCACATGGGTGGGGAACCTCCTGATCTCCCGTGAGGGGTTTACTAGCCCAAAACCGACGTAAGCAAGGATGTCCCCCTCACGTTATTGAAACTAATTTGCTCAATTGAGTATAGGTGTATACGTCTGTGTGCAGTATACATAAATATAACCAAGGGGAAAGTCCAACACCATGTTCGGCCAATGTGATTATGCAATAGTATTAGCAAGGAGCGTGTGTCTTAAATCAATTTCCTGCAATTAGTTTTTCGCTAATTTGATGAACTTCATCACTTTCCCTTTCGCAGATTTGATGTTCAACTTGTTTTACACATGGCACTGAAAGTCAAGTTTGACCTAATTGTCAAACAAAGGGGCGTGTCATTTTGTAGGTACAATAACGCATAAGATCATTCTTCATTCAAACCGGTGAGTATGGTTTTCTTGGTTAGTTTATTAAAAGCCTAACTCCGCTTACTTTTGAGCTTCTTTGGCCATTAGAAAATTAGACCACATTCCACTCCACCTAATCAACGATGTATTGTCTTATCGAACGAGCCATGCATTGTCTTCACTCAGCATGAATGATCTCTCTTGTATAAATATACCCGTTGTGTTTCCATTCCTCTCCATCAATTACATCTCTCTCTCTCTCTCTCTCTCTCTCTCTCTCTCTCTCTCTCTCTCCCAGGAACACACAAAAGATGAAGTATTTTAGGAAATTATTTCTCATGGTATTGCTCATTGCACTAGTGGCATACAATGCTGCATCTACATTATTCGAATCATCTTCACAAGAAGGAGGCTCGTACCTTAATTATGGGGAAGGAGATGATGTTTCGGGCGAGACACACGATTCGTCCTCCCTCAAAACCCTGGACCAAGTGACTTCTCTCCGAGGCACAGGCCGGTTCCTCGCGCAGGCCACTAGCTCGAGGGCCGCGTTGACGTGCAACAAATACCCAAGGATCTGCCGGGCCAAGGGAAGCCCCGGACCAGACTGTTGCAAAAAGAAGTGTGTGAACGTGAGCACCGACAGGCTGAACTGCGGGATGTGCGGGCACAAATGCAAGTACTCGGAGATATGTTGCAAAGGTCAGTGTGTGAGCCCCATGTTTGACAAGAAGCATTGTGGGGGTTGTAACAACAAGTGCAAGAGGAAGGGATCTTCTTGTGTTTATGGGATGTGTAGCTATGCATGAATATGAAGGGGTGTGAAGATTTGGAGTCAAAGGATCTGAAGCAAATTGTCCAGTTATCATCGTATTAAGCGAATTTGTTGGTAACTGGGTACATTTGTAGATGAGGTAATATGTAGAAAGTCTTGATTTGTTTTTATGTGACTAAAGGAAATGAAGGCAAGGCCAGCAACATCGCGGTTGATTGGACTTTGCCCCCAATATTGTAATTGTTCAAGCTAGTTTAAATGTAATAAGAGTGGTATTATCATTTTTTTAGTGATCGGGATTAAGGTAGGGCACAAGATCGATCTCCAGTTTAAGTGTTTTAAGAGAGTTATTGCACATCTTGGGCACATATTATGTGATTGATGCCATCTCTTCAAAGGAGAAGGTATTAAGTGACTCATATATCATTATATCCAAAATAGAATACTTATATGTCAACGTTACGTACTTTATCAGTATGGCCTATAGTTTCCTTTATGCCTCTCCAACAAGGACCTTAACGGTGATTACATGATGGAGGGTTGTTCTAGGATTGCTTTGCTATCGACGACCCTCATTCAATGGCGGTGACACCTCCTCAGATACAGAGCGGATCTCATCACTCACATCAATAAGAGCACTGTCTAGATCTCGGCAGTGAGATCTCACAGCGTGAGATCTCAGAGAGAGAGAGAGAGAGAGGACAGACAGAGAGAGAGGCGACAGTGGTGGTAGTGACGACTACAATGGGCAAGTCTGAACGACATGCTGAACAATGAGATAGTGGTGGCGAGTGACTGGCAACTTGGTCCGATCAATTTTTGTCTCGATTACCAATTTTCTCCAATATATGGTGATTCCAAGACTACAAATCGTGTCAATTTTGTCCGCTCATTGTTTTGGCCTGATTAGGGTTTTTCTTCTTTCTTTTTCGGCCTGAAATGGTCAACACTCTTTGAGTGTCGGTGCTTGGTCTCCTGTAAAGCTTGGATCAACAAAGAAATTGATTGGAGAAGAGCACTTTATTTGGGCCTTTGCTCAAAGCCTTCATCTGGCAGTTCTATGACTCCGGCTGAACAAGCATATCAATCTGAAGCAAACACGACCATACACAATGCACCCACATGCCCAACCTGACAATAGTAAAAATTCCACTTGGTAAAAAACTAATGATATCCGATGATCATCTTGCCTCACGGATGAGTAGTGCCAGGAGGTGTTAGTTCGATCCCACCTTTGAGTGCCGAGTTTGAATCTTCTCGCACGTACTTAGTTCGGACTTAGCTGGTGCTAGGGATGGGCAATAGTGGATCGAGATTTCAAGATTAGGGGCTGACGTATAGTTTTTGAAAAATTTATCCTTAAAATTATAGGAAAAATTTTTGACCTGGGGGAGCAGGGGCCACCACCGGCCGCCTAGGTCCGCCAATATGGGTGGGGAACCTCCTGATGTCCCATGAGGGGTTTACCAGCCCATGATTTGCATAACCAAGATTGGCCTCCTCATATTAATATAAGAACTCTAATTTATAGATAGTGTTGTTCTATCTTGAGAAAGTACACGATACCAAGACCATAAATATGATGCATTCCGTCGAAAGTAAACATGTATCAAAACTAACTTTGCTCAATTGATGTGTGTGTGTCCTGAGTATGGCCTAAAACTGTTTTTATCTTAACTCTATGACGTTAAACTTCTGGGGGTATTCCCTAGGGTTAGAGAAGAAAAACTATCTCCTAATGAGGGGGGGCAGGACATGCGGGCACCAGCACGTTAAAATAAGGAATGTATTTGTGCAGCCTGCCGTCAGCATGCTAGCGAACAGGCAGCAAAAACCCTGTCAACCTCTCTTTCGCAGATATCATGTTCAACCTGATTTACACATCGTATTGAAAGTCAACGTTGACCTAATCGTCATACAAAGGGGGCGTGTCATTTTGTAGATACAGATATCGTACAAGATTGTTCGTCGTTCAAACTTGTGAGTTTGGTTTTCTTGTTTAGTTTATCAAAAGCCTAACAAAGCTTACTTTTGAGCTTGTTTGGCCATTGAAAATTTAGACAACATTCCCCTCCACCTCAACGACGATGTATCGTCTTATCAAACGAGCCATTCATTGTCCTCACTAACCGTGAATGATCTCCGTTGTATAAATATCCCCATTATGTTTCATTCCTCTCCATCAATACCATCTCTCTCTCTCTCTCTCTCTCTCTCTCTCTCTCTCTCTCTCTCTCTCTCTCTCTCTCTCTCTCTCTCTCTCTCTCTCTCTCTCTCTCTCTCTCAAGAACACACAAAAGATGAAGTATCTAAGGGAATTATTTCTCATGGTATTGCTCATTGCAATTGTGGCATTCGATGCTTCATCTGCATTATCATCATCTTCACAAGGAGGCTCTTACAATAATTATGAGGATGAAGACGATGTTTCGGGCGAGACCCGCGATTTGTCTTCCCTCGAAACCCTGGACCCAGCCACTTCTCTCCGAGGCATAGGCCAGTTCCTTGCACAGGCCCCTAGCTCAGGGACCGTGTTGACGTGCAACAACTACCCAAGGATCTGCCAGGCCAAGGGAAGCCCCGGGCCGGACTGTTGCAACAAGAAGTGTGTGAACGCAAGCACCGATTGGCTGAACTGCGGGATGTGCGGGCACATGTGCAAGTTCTTGGAGATATGCTGCGAAGGTCAGTGTGTGAACCCCATGTTTGACGAGAAGCATTGTGGGGGTTGCAACGAATGCAAAACGAAGGTATCTTCTTGTGTTTATGGGATGTGTAGCTATGCATGAATTTGAAGGGGTTCGAAGATTTGGAGTCGAATGGTCTGAAGCAAATTGTGTAGTAATCGTCATGTTAAGGGTGCGTTTGGGGATGGCTTTCCCAAGCCACTTTGGACGTCCAAAGTGGCTTAACTTTCTCGGCATGCAACACTCCCGAATAAGTAAAAAACATTTCTTCCAAAACCATCCTCATCTTTTTTTTGATTTTCCGATTTTGCCCTCATTTATCACTATTCATCATCTTCTCTGCTTAGCTCGGAGGCGTAGCTGTGAGGGGACGGCGATGGGCCGGAAAGGGGCCGACGTGGTCGTACAACCCAGCAACTGTCGCCTGGGGTCACATGACCACCACGACGGGCCACGCGACCCAGGCGAGGGCCGCCTGAGGTCGTGCGACCTAGATGGCCCTCATCGGGAACTCGCACGACCTTGGGGAGGCGCTGCGTGATTCAAGTGAGGGCTGGCTGAGGTCGTGCTACCCAGATGACCCTCAAGGGCCGTTGGCGACCCATATTTGGCGTCGTGGCCATCATCTAAGGCCGAATGACCTCAAGCAACCCCGGTGACCGTTGACGAGGGTCGCCTCGTTTGGGTTTCGCGACCCCCGTGAAACCCGAGCGAGGCTCATGAAACCCGGGCGAGGCTCGTGAAACCCGGGCGAGGTAGCCCTCGTCAGTAGTTGCCGAGGCTGCCTGAGGTCGTTCGGTCTCAGGCGACGACCGCACTGTGCCAAATTTGGGTTGCCGGTGGCACTCACCTGGGTTTTGCGACCCTCGTTGGGGGTCGTTCGACCCCAAGCAACCCTCATCGGTGGTCGCCAGGGGCTATCTGAGGTTGTTCGACCTCATATGATGGCCACCGGCGCCAAATCTGGGTCACCGGCAGCTGCCCGCCCTTCGCCGGCTCTGGCAAAGGGTTTGAACTTTCACTACAAAAAAACTTGTTTTTTGCGACGAAATTTGCGACGGAAATTTCGGAAAAATCCGTCGCAAATCGAATTTGCGACGGAAAAAATTCCGTCGCTACTAGCGCGTCGCAAATTTTTGCGACGGAAAATTCAAAAATTCGTCGCAAATTTGCGACGAAAAAAAATTCGTCGTAAAATTCGTCGCAAATTTGCGACGGACCAGATCCGTCGCAAAATTCGTCGCAAATATTCCGTCGCAAATTTGCGACGAACTCAATCCGTCGCAAAATTCGTCGCAAAATCCGTCGCAAATTTCGTCGCAAATTTGCGACGAACTCAATCCGTCGCAAAATTCGTCGCAAAATTCGTCGCAAAATCCGTCGCAAATTTGCGACGAACTCAATCCGTCGCAAAATTCGTCGCAAAAATCCGTCGCAAATTTCGTCGCAAATTTGCGACGAATCAATCCGTCGCAAAATTCGTCGCAAAATTCGTCGTAAAAAAATTTTTCGCAAAATTCGTCGCAAAAAATTCGTCGGAAATTAGCCACGAACGGTATTCGTCACAAAATTCGTCGCTAATTGTCCATCACAAAATTCGTCACAAATTAGCCACGAATTGTATTCTTCTCAAAATTTGTCGTTAATGTGCGACGAAATATTTTTTTGGTCTCTAAATTGTGACGAAATTTTTTTTTTTTTGGTCTCTAAGAATTTTAACATTGTTTGAATTTTTTTACTATTTTTTATTTTATCGGGACATTTATTTTGCTGCCGAAATTACGTAGCCCCCTCTTTCGACAATAATATATTAACTCTTTTTTTCAGATGGCTGGCTGAAGATAGAGCGGATAACATTGAATTGCAACCAAACTTGATAAATCTATTTTTTCTGCACTTATAAAAACAAATCCTAGCATAATTTCCAAAAAAAAAAGATTTCGGTTGAGTAAACCAAAGATATGTATCAACCAAAGATTTCGGTTGGTAAACCAAAAAAAAAATCCTAGCATAATTTTTTTCTTCTTCTTCTTCGTGCGTTTCTTCATCTTGTGAAGTCGTGGACGAGACTGGGCTTGTCCGTGACGTTGAGGCGCCACGAGAGGAAGGAGATCCCGCCGTCGGAGGAGTCCCGCGCCGACGCGACGACGTTGTCCTCCATGAAGCGGAACTCGTGGTGGTGGTGGTGGTGGCCCGATATCGCCGATGGCGAGAAGCAAGGGGGCACCTTCTGCAACGCCGCCTGCGCCTGGTGGACCCACTGGTGGCCGTACACGTGCTGCGCTTCCGCGACTCCTCCTCCGCCGGAGGCCGCGGCGGCCGTCGCTCTCCTCTCCTCCTTCTTGAACCGGATCCCGCAGGCATTGCATAGCGACTGCACATTCAGAAAACGGTGATGTTATATACCGGAAAAGGTGGAGAGATGCAACATGCTAACGGACAGGTATCCACAACCTATCGCCGTCGTAAACAGACGCCGGAGAAAGGGGAAAAGAAAACAAACCAAGCTCCTCTCAACATTTTTCCTCCCGAAAACCGAACAGAAAACGCGAGAAAACAAACGGAGGAGGAGGAACGCCGGAGCGAAGCTCACCTTCAGCTCGATTCGCCATCATCTGAGACCCCGCCTGGGTCAACGGCTCCGAAGCTGCACCCCCGCCGGCCGGCGATGTCACAGAAGAAAGGCCCCCTAGAAGCTTAGCTCCCTCCGTCCGTCTGTCCGTCCGCACGCCTCCTTATGTAACCGCAAAAACAATCGCCGCGGAGAAATACTCACAGCCCGCGAGCCGTAAATGCGATTCGCCTCCTCTGCGAAGAGAGAGAGAGAGAAAGAGAGAAACAGAAGCAAGGACGTAACGCCAAAGAAACCCCCCACAGCAGCACCGTCCTCTCGGCAACCGCGACGGCCGTTACGACCCGCACCGCCACCACCGTGGACCTCGCCGGCACCGGACCAGACGCACCTCCCTCTCCCTCTCCTTTCGCTCTCTAGGCCCTTCGCTCGTTCTCTCTCTCTCCTGATGGGAGAGAAATGAATCACAGAGAAAACGCCGTTTGGAGAATCAACGAAACCGCTTTGCTCCGCTTATTATAGTATGTTTGCCCCCTGTCCTCAGCGGCAAAGATTACGACATTGCTTGACTGGGAGAAAAAGAACTGAAGAAGAGCTTCGATACATACACAGACACATACATTAACACTGCACTAGCGCCGCTCCCGCAGCCGCCGCCGCCGCCCCGCCTGTAGTGATCGTCGGGGGCATCGTCGGCGACGACGAGGCGGGACGAGGCGGGTGGATGGGGTGCCGAGGGAGAGGGTGCAGTAGACGGAGGAGGAGGAGGAGGAGGAGGAGGACGAGTAGTAGAGGTCGTTCCAGAAGAAGAAGAGGAGGAGGAAGAAGACAAGAAAAAAGAAAAAAAAAAGGGAGAAAAGGGGGTAAAAGGACAGGCGGGAAATTTATTTTTTTGGTCAAATGGGCGGGAATTTTTTTTGCGACGGATTTTTTTCGTCCGTCGCAAATTTGCGACGGACTTTATTTTCCGTCGCAAATTTGCTTGCGACGGACTTTATTTTCCGTCGCAAATTTGCTTGCGACGGACATAATCTTCCGTCGCAAATTTGCGACGGACTTATTCTTCCGTCGCAAATTTGCGACGGACTTATTCTTCCGTCGCAAATTTGCTTGCGACGGACTTATTTTCCGTCGCAAATTTGCGACGGACTTATTCTTCCGTCGCAAATTTGCGACGGACTTTATTTTCCGTCGCAAAATTTCTTGCGACGGACTTAATTTCCGTCGCAAAATTTGCGACGGACTTAATTTCCGTCGCAAATTTGCGACGGACTTATTTTCCGTCGCAAATTTGCTTGCGACGGACTTTATTTTCCGTCGCAAATTTGCGACGGACTTTATTTTCCGTCGCAAATTTTCTTGCGACGGACTTAATTTCCGTCGCAAATTTGCGACGGACTTATTCTTCCGTCGCAAATTTGCGACGGACTTTATTTTCCGTCGCAAATTTGCGACGGACTTATTTTCCGTCGCAAATTTGCTTGCGACGGACTTATTTTTCCGTCGCAAATTTGCGACGGACTTATTTTTCCGTCGCAAATTTGCGACGAATTTTTATTTCGTCGCAAATTCCGTCGCAATTTAGCGACGAAAATTATTCGTCGCTAATTTGCGACGGAAAATAAAGTCCGTCGTAAATTTTGTCGCAAATTAGCGACGAAAATTTTCCCGTCGCAAATTTCCGTGGCAAAATTCATGTTTTTTTGTAGTGTTTTCTTTATTAAAAAATAAAAAAGTGCCTTACAAGAATAATTTTTCTAAATTTGCTTTGCAATAGACTTTTAAGTTACAATTTACCAAACACAATTTGTATTTTGGAAAACTCCTTCAACTTAAAGTTCTTTGCATTTTTCCAAAGATTTTCCCTCAAAGTGTTTCCAAACGCAGCCTAAGTGAATTTGTTGGTAACTGTCATTTGTAGATGAGGTGATATAGAGAAAGTCTTGATTTGTTTTTATGTGATTGAAGGTAATAAAGGCAAGGCCAACATCATCTTCGTTGATTGGACTTTGCCCCCATTTTTGTAATTGTTCAAGCTAGTTTAAAGTAATAATAGTGGTTTTATTATTTTTTAATAATCGGGATTAAGGTAGGGCGCAAGATCGATCTCCAATTTAAGTATTTTAAGATAAGTATTGTCAATCTTGTGAACATGTTGTGTAATTGATGCCATCTCTTAAAAGGAGAAAATATTGTGCGAGTATATCATTTATAATTTACCCCGAATAGAGTACTTATATGAAAACACTACTTATTTTATCAGTATGGCCTATAGTTTCCTTTTATCTCTCTCCAGCAAGGACCTTAATGGTGATTACATGACTTGGCATAACCCACGATCGACCATAGACTCATGTCCTAAAGTTTGAGTTGGAGTTTAGGCATATATAGAATGATGGTGAAGGGCGGCGACACCCTCCCTAGATACAGAGTAAATCTCGTCACTGACATCTAGAAGAGCACTATCTAGATCTTCGAAGCAAGATCTCATATATATATATATAGAGAGATAGAGAGAGAGAGAGAGAGAGAGAGAGAGAGAGAGAGAGAGAGAGAGAGAGAGAGAGAGAGTGGTGGTAGATACGACTGCAAATGGCATGTTAGCTGAATGGCGAGATAGTGGTGGCAAGTGATCGGCGACATACTGCGGCGAGGTAATTGGTAATCTAGGGAGAGGATGAGAAATGGTGCGTTAGGATTGATATTAAAGTCATTTGGCATGTGTCAATTTTTAATGGAGGATCCATACAAAGTTAAATAAAAACCTAACGAATTTGGTCTCGATGTACCAAAATGTAGGATCATTCCAACACTACAAATCGTGTCAGCGCTCCTTTCTAGAAGCTGTTCCATATTCAGAGCCGACATAGAAGGTGTTCTATATTCTCTCCACACACACACACATATATGTGTGTGTGTGTGTGTGTATCCTTTTGAAGTCCCTATTGTCAAATTTGACAACACTCATTGTTTTGGCCTGATTAGGGTTTTTTCTTCTTCTTTTTTCGGCCTGAAATGTTCAACGCTCTAGTGAGTCGGTGCTCGTTCTCCTGAAAAGCTTGGATCAACAAAGAAATTTATTGAAGAAGAGCACGTTATTTGGGCCTCTGCTCAAAGAAATTTATTGTAGAAGAGCACTTTATTTGGGAGATGCTTGAACTAGCAGTGTCAACTACTGTGATTGAGTGAATTTCAATCATTAATATGGTGACTCCGACATGGGGTTTATATCACCCAACGGCTGTGATTATGTGATCTCTGATGAATCGAAGTCTATTCAAGCAGTTTTTTTATATCAAGTGACAGTCTGAGGGCAACAAGCAAGTATAGCTCGGTCGGACAACAGCGTAGTATTGTGTATTGCATATAAATGGAATCAAAGAAGGACTCAAGAATGAGAATAAGCAGAATATAAATCTAGGATCAAGAAAAGCAAAAGAGAGGAGATGTCTGTCTTCACTTTGCTTTAGTGTGTCAAAAGAGCCTGTTGTCATTGGATTGGACACCACATGTGACCGGTGCTTTTGCCCTCACTTTCCTCCAGAACCAAATTCCAGCTCCAATTCCTATGGCTCCTGCTCCTGAAACTGCAGTTACTGTCCCTGTGCAGAGCCCAAAATCCCCAAAAAGAAAATTTGGAATTCAGCTTATTATAAGTTCATAATCGAAACTCAAATTTCACTGTCAAATGCTATCTGAAGAGGTTCATTATCAAGAATTTGAGACAAAATCATATGTCTATTTCGGTTTTCCATTACCTGCGATTACGGCAGTCTTGCCGTGCCCTGAAAAGTCGCGATCTGCAAAACGGCACTCAATTAAATCCACAAACTCATATCGCGGAATTTTGATTTAAGGAAATTAATCAAGACTGGAATGTACAAATTCATCGTCTTTACGTAGCATCATGTAATGGAAGATAGAACTCAATGACCATGACATAAACATGATTTGCCCCAAGTACCATCAAACGTTCCCCAAAATATTTGCAGGGACAGACTCAGAACTCTGAAACGTACCTTTACAAGAAGCAGTATCATTCCTACCCTCACAAATACACAAGAAACTCTCTGTTTGCGTATCGAATCCACAAGTCCCACCGCCCTTCAGATTGTCCTGGCATGTCAAGCACCGAGTGGTCACAGGAATGTCGAAATCGACTCTAATACCGTACTCCGCGACCTGATCATATGGACCCGCGCCGATGTTCCTCCAATACACACTAGTGTAGCCAGCACAATACTTGAGCATGAGCCTAAGTGACTCGGTGGCTTTCGGATAATAAGAGCAACAAGAACTCGATCCCAATGCCGAGGCGCATTGCGGTAAGTGACGGCACAGGTAGCTCGAGCTGTCGCACGATGAGTCGCATCGGTCAGGGTACCGCTCGCAGAACATCGGCTTTGGCTCTATGATGACATCCTCCTCGCTGCAATTGAAGAACAAGTAATCATTTTGAGGGGAGAGCGATAAATGCGTGCTCGTGTCGAGGCTAAATGCACGAGTGGGGCGGAAGTTGCCGCGGTCCATGCAGTTCCACATAAACGGGTCGATCAGCAAGATGTGCGGATCGGTGTAGCTTATGTTGCGAACCGGGTATCGGCCGGAGGGGGTCCGGAGCTCCAAATTGCCAGTTTCAGAGCAAACAAGGAGGCGGCGGTAATACGGGCTGCCACAGCCATCGTCGACACCGAACGGGTAGTGTATCGGAATGCCTCCGCATGAGGTTCTACAGTGGCTAATCGATTGAGCTCGTGTTAGGATGATAACGAAAACCAAGATATGAATTCTCTGGAGATGGAGTGGTGGTGATTTGATGGTGAGGAGGGAAGCCATTGAAGGCACTACTAAAGTAGAGAGTGGTGATTTGTAGCATAACAACGATTTGGAGCAATTAAAGGAAAAAAGCTATTGAATAGAGAAAGTTCAAGGCTTGAATTGGGTTCATGTCGTCTCTCATCTGCACAAGGAAAAGTAAAGTGTTATGAAGGACATGAAGGAACATTTCTGTGGGGTTCACACTCTTCAGCTTTTATGCCTTTTGTTTTCCTTTTCTATGCTTTAGTATCAATTTTATTTAAAGAATATGTTGTGCTTTAGCCTCCTCGCAAGTAATGAGAAGGTCCCCAGCTGAAATATACATATAAAAAAATCAATTTATGAAGTTCAAGAGAGTGTGAATTGAAATCAGAAATTTTGCTTCTTTTCATGAAACTCAACATGTAACTTTTCTTTATGCACAAATTATAATATTAATGGTGAGAAATTATGTTCCTTTCGATGTAGATCTGACTAGCCACAGACAACAAGGGGTGAGCACAAGATCCGATTTGACTAGAGAACCGGATCAAACCAACTAATTAAAGGGAGAACCATTTGGTTCCTAGTTTTACGTGTGAGATTTTGCAAAATCACAGACAATTGTGTTAAAAGCATAAGTTATTAAATGAATATGTGGTTTAAAATATAAATATTCTATCACTCTCCCTAACGCTTAGTACGGGCTTTTTTTTTTCCTAGAATTAATCGTAGAAATATTTAATTAGGAAAACAAATAGGATCTAAAAATATTTAAACTTTGAATCTCCTGCTCTGAATTGTTAGCGGAAAGTGTGGTTTAATATTTTAAATATTCTATCACCATGAACCTAGAATCAGCCTAAGATTGGTTCGGTTCCCGGTTCCAAGGTCAGAACCCGACGTTTGCAGTCTCCTGATAGAACCAATTTGGAAGCTTATTTTAGAGAAAGAAATTTGCTTTTGCACTGAACAAGAATCTAACCATGATCTTGAATATGGAGGACCAACATATGCTTATGTAGTGAAATGGTGCAACTTTTATATTTTAATATAAGAATTTAATTTTTGACACAAAAAAAAAAGTGGATAGGTTCATGAGTAAAATGGAAATAGACTGGTTGGATTCCAAATTTTTTAAACCAGAAGTTGCAGGACTGATTCCCAGTTTTAGGTTTCCAACTTATTACCTCTATAGACAACATCATTGCGAACATCATTATACTCAACCAAACCATTCATCATCAAAGAGACATCGATACCGATGCAAACCTCCATTGCAAAAAAAATAAAAAAAAACGCATTTTCAAACTTATCTTGCGCTGTAATTCATTTTTTTCTCTACCCCATTTTACATTGGACACAATCTATACATTCCCCATTGATCACAAATGTTATGGATACTTTAACAGTACACAAAATCTTGTATAAATTATAGTGATGCTGATCCATTACATAGACAAAAAAAAAAAAGGCATGGGTCACAACCTTAATAGACTAGTCTATGAGCTTATGATTTGTTTATAGAAATGATCAACATATGGTGGGCCAAGTCGGGCCTGGCCCAAGCTTCTCCATTCCAAGTCCATCGGGCCGGGTTGCCCCTCGTTTTCGTGCTAGTATCTTCTGAGTCCGTTTCTACTATTTCATCGAATCATTTCTTGACATGACACGAGAATAAGATTACAACGGGATAATTAGAAATGAAGAAAAAAAAGTCAAGGGAGTAATGGAGAATAAGTCAAAACAGGAGAAACTCGCTTTGAAATCATATCGGAATATGACTGAATGAATTAATCAGTGCGGCCACGGGCCTCCATTGCTTATTCATAATTGTTAACACTTCTAGCTAGCCAAGGGATTTAATGATGAAAATTTGGACCACCGAAGAAAAGAGACCGTGATGCTCCTAGCTAAAAGTAATCTAAAACTATTTAGATGAGACAACTAATTGGCTTGATATCCAAGTTGTATGGTGTTGAATATCTAAATTCGATCATATTAACGATGCAAGAAAGTAATGAAAATTCTCACAATACAAGAATTTACGTGCTTCAGCAGGGGAGATGTTCCGCCTACCTACGTCCACGGAAAGAAGAGATCCGTTTCACTAATAATGTAAAAAAGTGTACAGCCACTCTTTCTCACCACTGCCTCTATTCTAGAGACCTGTTTCCCCATAAATATATATATATATATAGCGAAACCCTACATGACACAAATTATAAAGTTGCCAACATAGCCTAAAATATTTAGCTTTTCCATATAAATCCTTCTATGATTGAACATAAAACGCCTCTGACAGCCCAGAAGCACTGCCCCCGCGACCCTCGTCGAGGCGGCCCCCCCGGACCCTCGCCCGCTCACCGAGGGGTGGGACCCCCGTGCTATCCAGTCGTCAGGGGGTCTTTTGGAACCGCCTCATAATCTCGTGGATGACAGAATACAAGACATCAACATCAACATATGGATTGTACCATCCATAATGTTCAATCACGACAGCTTCTGAAACTTGCTCATGTAGTCTTCCGGCTCTCATCATAGTCTAGGACTAAAAAATGAATTTTTATCGCGTCGAAGCATTTTGATAATGGGATGAATTTGGTGACATGACATGAATTGCCAATTCTGTAATCTTTGGTTGATTATTCGCAGCAGTATCGTTTCCAAAGTTGATAGATCGCATATTAAAACTTAGAATTTACTTCGTCAGAGTTAGTTTCCAGTTTTGGCAACCAAATTGGTCAACACTGGAATTGGCTTGGAATCGAACTAGCCGATTGTAGAGTCCGACCCGAATATGGTTTACATTTTCTTTCTCGTTTCATTTTCTTTTATTTCTTTTTGAATCAACCATATTTATTTCACACTTGTAATGTAGAAACTGTCTAAAAAATGAACATAAAATCCGATAAAATACCTCAACATAAGAATGTAGAAAGTGTTTAAACATAAGAGATCCATCATAGGTTTTGAACCAGTTAAAAACCGAATCTACCCAAAAATTGGTGGTTCCAGTTAGCCAAATCAGTCGAGGCCGATTCCCAAATTCTTTTACCTGGAAACCAAATCAGTTCCCGTGTGAACTGGCCTGGTAATTAGGTCGATTATGTACACTTCGTGAAAATGATTTCATTGGATATTCTCACCGCTTTAATAAATCTCAATATTTTAAGCATCCTTCACTGAACAGTTCACCCGGGCCGACTCACCCCTCAATCATGGATACTATAAGTTAAAAGGTCAATGGAGGCCAAATTGAATAAGCCCTTGGGAGATGTGAAATTGTTCTTAATCAGTGGAAAAAAATCTTTACTTATATATTTAGAGAGAGAGAGAGAGAGAGTCAAGGCAGTTCATGACTACTTACTAGGGTAGTAGGGCATCTGAATTAGGACAAAAACGATTTAACATGAAAGCAATGGCAATGATAAATAAACTTTGATGGGGACCTTAATGGTTGAGTCACAGATTCGCTGATCTTGATGGCATATTGGGTTGCGTTGTCAAGAGGAAGACTTCTATCGGACAAAACTTGTTTGAACTAGAAAAATTGCTATTTGACAATAACTTCAGTAGTAATCATCGTAATACCTTAATATAAGAATTGTGTTAAGAGTTTAGGGGTCCTGGGTGGTCTGATTGCCACCCAAAAACCGGAAATTAGACCAGAGGGACCGGTTCCCAGGTGGGCCAATGGAACAAGTGTTTTTCTTTTTTCTTTTTTTTCCCTCCATGTTAAATTTGAGAGCTCCCTGACCAAAAAAAAAAAAAATTGGGAGCTCACTGTTTCACCTTGCGACAATGAAACGTCTTCTTCACAAGTACGTATGGTATATGAATTGTTGTTGGGTTTCTTTACGTGGATTGTTTGACTTATTTGTTTCTTTTTTTTCTTTTTCTTTTTTGTTGATAGATGGTGCTAGTTAACGCAATTCATTGTGAAGGGGCAAGTGTTATAGACTTTATGCTTAAGAATTTAGTCATGCTTAAGAGTTTAGTATAAAAGCAGATCAAGTATTTCTTTTAGTTTTATCGATTTGTAAGACATTAAAAAAAAAAAGTCGGTCTAGTTCGGGTGGTTAGGGAAGGCGGTACCATACATGGAACTGGGAATTTGATCGAAAATCACCAGTTCCAAAAATTGAAATCGGAACCGGATCTGTGCACCCAGGAATCGCCCAGAACCGATCGGTCCATTTTGATCACCCCTATTAAAGGTAATCGATTTCAAAGTGGGCCGATTCCGAAATCGGAACCTAGAATCTACCCGATAAGACTCAGTTATAAAAAAAAAATAGAACTTGGAACCCAAACCCTTATACTACAGGCTCGATACCAAATCGAAGAGCCGGCATGCTAAGTAGCAACTCTAACCTCTTCAAAATCACACCGTCAATTCAATGCAACTTGTATTGAATGGTCTTCCTTCTCCAAAGAAGGTGTTTATAAAAGTTGATAGATCTTTTTTCTTTGCACGTACGTAGCATAGATGGCAACCACTTCGGTCAACCGTCGACACGATCTCCCTGGAAGAACCCGTCTCCACTTAATCATTAGTATCGCTTACTAAAGAATAGAAACATTGAAATCATATACATTAATAACATGATTTGATGACATTACAGGAAGGGCAACCGTTCGGTAAACCTACTCCGGTGGTGTGGAACAACAGACTGTCCAGTCTACCTGGACAAACAACCAGTCATACAGGACTAGCTGGGATCGCGGTCGAAGAAAATTTCATGGTTGATTACGACGGGTACAGAGTATGGAGTCCATAGAGGCTGAAGCGATCATCGGCCTTGACGGACTACGGCATGCGTGATCACTATGGAGGTAATATAAACGACGAACGTGGATGATTATTAGGGCAAGGGAGATTACAAGAAGAGCAACGGAGAGACAGCAAAGTATTGATGATAACTTGGTCTTATTCGGATGTGGTTCATACTCCCCATCGACGGATACAAAGTATGAAGTCCATAGAGGCTAAAGCGATCATCGGCCTTGACGGACTACAGCGTGCGTGATCACTATGGAGGTTGTAATATATACAATGAACATGGATGATTATTAGGGCGAGGGAGATTACAAGAAGAGCAACGGAGAGACGGCAAAGTATTAATGATAACTTGGTCTTATTTGGATGTGGTTCATACTCCCCATCGATGACTATAGAGTATGGAGTCCATAGAGGTTGAAGCAATCATCGGCCTTGACAGACAACGGCGTGCATGATTGCTATGGAGGTCACAATATATACGATGAACGTGGATGATTATTAGGGCAAGAATACAAGAAAAGTAACGGAGAGACGGCAAAGTATTGATGATAACTTGGTCTTATTCGGATGTGGTTCATACTTCCCATCGATAGGAATGGACCCAGGCGGTTCCAGCAAGAGTCGTACGAGGCAACATCCCCAGGCCGCCTGAGGGCATTTATTATTTGAGCCTGTATTTTATAGGTATTTGGGCACGAGCCCATAAATAGCTATTGAGTGACTTAGGGCTTTCTTGACTCCTAGGATTTTCTTGTGTCCTCTATATATAATCTTTTTTTCTTGTAATTGAGAAATGTAACATAGATATGGGATATGCTAATTATAATGGAATCTTTTGCTAGATGTAGCCCTAGATTAAGTGTAAACTAGGTATAAAATCTTATATCTCGATTTTTTTTTCTCACATTTACTCTCTATTTTATTATATTTATGCGCTTAATCCTAACAAGTCTAAGATGCAAACATTATTGAAGGCAAAAGCTTTTTGCTAGGCTACTCGAAATAATACCTTCCTCAGGACCAGAATTGCATTAAGAATGAAAAGTAAGCAACAACATAATAAACACTAGACTTTCTCAATTACAACCCGACAAGATTGATGCTTCCAAGATCCTATCTTCGAAGGTTGTCTGGGAGCCTCAAGGTGAGAATGGTGAACATACTGATGAAATAGAATTTCACAAAATGAACCTTTCCAATTCCAAATCGACAGTTCAGATGATTCTAATTGGAAAGATTTATTTTTCGTTATCGGTGTCTCCAATGATAAAGAGGAAAAAGGTATTGGAATTTTGCGCAAATATTTATGACTAAATTGGTAAAATGGAAAAGCTTATGATTAAATTGACATCCGTACAATACGTTTAGGATTTAATTGGAAAATTTGAAAATATTAAGACTAAATTGGCACATGTGCAATAGGTTTGTAACTTATTGGGTAATTTCCCCGAGATTTCCTAGGTCAAAGGAGAATTTTCAAGGGTTTAGCCTTTGTGGCAATATTTCCTAATCAAAATGTGGCAAGCAAGGTTTGAATCTTACACCACGAGAGATGAGTTTTTCCTAGTGGGAGAGGACACGGGACATGATAAGCTTCGAGATCACGATTTGATGGATCATTGTCCAAAAATAATAAACTTATTGTATGGCGGTCAATTTAATTATAAATCTTTCAATTGTACCAATTTAGTCCTAAACCTTTTAACGATTTGCCAATTTAGTCCTAAATCTTTTAATTGTATCAATTTAATCTTGAACCTTTTGAATATCTAATTTGCCAATTTAGTCATAAATCTATTATTTGGATATTTGGATACAAGGACTATATTAGCAAATTGTCAAAAGTTTTAACACTAAATTGATAAATCATCAAAAGGTCTAATTGTGTTATTCTCTTTTGTATGCAACTCTCTCTTTGAATATAAACAAAACTCACAATTCCCTCTTTGTGCGCCTCGTGTGTGTTGTGAGTTGCAACTCGGATCTACCCGTTTCCACTGCATCACAAACTCGGCAACCACCTCCAAACTCGCGCACCACCACTAGCTTGCATCACCGGAGTTCTACCACCATCGCTAGCACAACCAATACGCTTGGTACCGCCAATGTCCCAAAAACGACATTATCGACGCCGAACGAGGAGGAAAACCTCAAGGACCATCCTTGCCGTTACCACTTAATAAATCTAAGCACTCGATCCGCCAACCGTACAAACACATCCTCATCACCGACCCACGCGACAAATCAGGTCCAACCCATCATCATTTTTTTTTCCAAGATTCAGTTCTAGGATTCTTGCCAAATTCCGGCTGGAATATTGCAAAAACAAACCACCCGCCTGGGTGGCGCTGCTGGAGCGCGCACTTTTCTTCTAGCAAAAGGTTGAGTGTTCGAATCCCGGGCGCCGCAAGGTGACTTAACCGGTGGCACGTGTGTGGTGGCTAGCACGTGTCGCCCCCAGGGTTTACTCCCCGGCTGTCGGCCGTGCGGGGTTCCCTGGATTATCAAAAAATAAAAATATTACAAAAACAATATGAACATGTCTGGCGTTGCACGTTGAGAGTCACATCGAATGATGATGGGGTTGATTCCCCTCCCCAATCCAAGATTTCTCTCTTCATGTGGCAAGTGTTCACATGATGTTGAAGGGTCGGCAGGTTGGTCAAAAAGATGAATAAATGGATACGACTAAATATCGATGTGATTCGTCGGTCTTCCGAGGGTTTGAATTGAAGAGAAAGGCGTTTGAAACTTCGTATCCAAACCAAGGAAAAATCTACACGGGGACAAACCCTCATATTCTCAAGGAAAGCCAATCAACGATGACTTTTCCCAATAAAGAAAAGAAAACACCACCAAATCTTGTCTCCTAGTAAAACCCTAACCACCCTCCTCTTTTCCCCCTTGTGTTTCTTATTTGCAAAAAAAAGCTTAAATGAACATATATTGTCGTGTGGCACTAGGAAAAAAAAAAGCTAACAACTTGTGTATTGACATAATAAGATATGTCATATGTCGGCAAGAAATATTTATCGAAAATTAGATTTGGGAAAATTTTATGGGACCACCACCAACTGCCCTAATTCACACGTGGATCGGACTTTGCTATTAGACTAAAACATGAAAACACATAATGGGATAAGTGCACTAAAACGCAATCGAGTCCTAAAATTTTCAAAAATTATAATCAAATCCTAAAACTTATTGCGACAGTGAAATCGAGTCTTAAGATTTTCAAAAAGTGCAATCAAGTCATAAAACTTATCAAAAAAGTGCAATCGAATCCTAAAATTTTCAAAAACTCAATTAACCGAATGACATGATTGGACCAATTCGATAAGTTTTAGGATTCGATTGAACTTTTTGAAAATTTTAGGACTCAATTTTCACTTTCGTGACAAGAGAGTGCGGTTCAACATTTAAATATCACAACGGTGTTCCTATTTTCGCGGCGAAAAAGATTAACAATTCGGGATGATATTATTTACAAAGAAATTCCCTCGATGTGACCACAATTTTTTTAAACTCTTAGCTATAGTACCAAATCATCTCATGGATCCCCAAATTAAACAGCCCCCTCCAATCTTTTTCTTTCATTAAATTTACATTGGATGTCATAGTCTAATCTCATGAAAAGGACAAATTAGAATTAGAAAGACGGATCGTTGACACAAGATGGAAAGCAAATTTGACCCCCACACACACTTTTTTTTTCCCTTTTTCTCTCTAATAATCTATTATTATTATTATTATTATTATTATTATTATTATCATCATCATCATCATCATCATCATCCTCATTTTTATAATGTGAAAAGCATGCTCGCGTTTCTTGCGGCTCTACGCCATCACAAGCTGTCGCCATAAACCATTCACGAAAAAAATTGGCCCTTCATTTTCAAACATCGGCTCTTTCTCCATTTCAATATCATCATATATATGCCAATTGTTAATATATAGTTTAATTCGCAGCTGTCCGACCTAACCATGGGTCGATTTTTTCCACGTCATGGGAGTAAGCCACGTGGGTGTGTATCCCGTGGTCAATGGAAATCTCAGTCAACCCTGTCTTTTTCTTCCTTCGCTGGATTCTTTTTATAAATCACTTATTATAAATGTGTGTTTTTTATTAATTAATTATTTATTTGTTTTTTCGTGGTCCTTGTCCATGATCTCACTCACGCTATGACGCCAGGACATGCGTTTGGACCCCCGGAGTGACGACGACGACTCCCCCATCTTCAAAATTCTATTTAAGACTCGTTGAAATCAAGGACAAGAATAGGGCAATAAGGAAATTTTGAAGTGTTGCTCCAAATTGGGGTTGGTTGGTGACAATGAAAGCACTTAGTTTCAAACTTGGTCTGATTCCCGTTTTACTTGAACCTTAGTTTCATACGACTATGTGAATGTGTCAAACGTTGTAAATCTTTGGAAAAATTTGTACTTAATCAATAAAAGTTATTGTGGAATTTTCACCGTCGCCCACTCCGCCGTTTATACATGTGCGAGACTGTTGAGAACTTTTTTCGGAGCGTTCGAACGGGCACGGGGTTCATAAGGTCGGGTTGGAAGAAAATTTGATTGCCGTATTTGGTGAACAGGGCATAAATTTTAATATGAGAGGAGTTACGATGCTTGAAGAAAGGTCGTTTAGAGAAGGGTTAATACTACGAAAAACCCTAAACTGGTACATATGTGATAATTTTATCCTGAACTATTTTTTTGACCACAAAAAACTCCAAACTGGTATATCTGTGACAAATTTATTCCGAACTATTTTTTTGACCACCAAAAACCCCAAACCGGTACACTTGTGATAATTTTACCTCGAATTATTTCTTTGACCACTAAAAACCCCACATTGGTACACCTGTGACAATTTTACCCCCGAACTAATTTTTTGACTACTAAAAACCTCAAACTGGTACATTTGTGATAAATTTACCCTCTGTTAGTGTCCGTTAAATTATATTAATATCACAAAAAATCACAAATTGGTAAACTTGTGACAAACAGAGGGGTAAAACCTAAAACCGGTACACATGTCAATTACCACGTGTCATTAAATTTAGTAATTTGACAGTAAAATTTAACGGAAACTAACTAAGGGTAAATTTGTCATAGGTGTACCAGTTTGGGGTTTTTTGTGGCCAAAAAATTAGTTCGGGGGTAAAATTGTCACATGTATACTAGTGTGGGATTTTTTATGGTCAAAAAAATAGTTTGGGGTAAAATTGTTACTGGTGTACCAGTTTAGGGTTTTTTATGATTCAAAAAAATAGTTTGAGGTAAATTTGTCACAGGTGTACCAGTTTCGGATTTTTCGTGGTATTAACCCTTTAGAGAACTATACAATGATCGAAGATGGGAAACTGTTTGGGGTCGTTTTTAGCCTCGAATCCATCTTCTTTGTCAGTTTCAAAACACGTTTCTATTCATTGGACTATTCAGTTTCGTTTTTTAAGCCCTCGTGCTTTCGAATCAAGACCGTTCTAGGTTTGCGCGGAAATCCTTTCGATCACATCACGGGTTTATCTTTTGTTAGGTTAAACAATCACATCTACTGACCGCTCTTTAGGGTTTTGACTCGCATCTTACTTGATCGACGAGATTGCTGAGGCATTCAACGAGTTCGAGATTCACCTGACCAGGAAAGGCTTCCTTGATACAGAAGAAAGAGCCTTACAAAATGCATGGGAACCGGAAAAAAATTGAGACTTTTGAGCGTTTATATGTATTAGTTGCAATTGGAGACCAGGAAAAAGTGGTCCTGCCTTGATGGACGGTTTGCAAAGTATATGTTACCTGCATCCGCTGACTACTATTATTTAATTTTGGACTGCTTATATAAT
This sequence comes from Syzygium jambos, assembly GCA_031216235.1. Taxonomy (NCBI): domain Eukaryota; kingdom Viridiplantae; phylum Streptophyta; class Magnoliopsida; order Myrtales; family Myrtaceae; genus Syzygium; species Syzygium jambos. Next base: position 43,311,365 of record CM062224.1, on the reverse strand, counting down.
GTCACGCTTTGATCGTTGACCACTTTATACAGCATTTTACCCTTGCATTTTTCTTTACTTTTTCCCCTTCAACAAATACCGTAAATTCATCGAAAAATCGAATATTTTCTGAATAATCTTTTGCTTTGTCCCCCTTTGTTGCCCCTTCGGCGCACAATCGAATTTTCTATTAGCACTTCATTGGGTTCATGGATTGATTTGGAAAATATTTTTTTTTAAAAATGATCGCTCATATCGTTTAGAAAAAAATAAATACTTTCATCGTTCGCGAAAATATTTCGAGCAATACGAACGATCATTTTTAGGAAGATGTCATCCAAATCATTCATTTTTCGTGAAACGAACGAATGTCTAAGACCCGTTCTCGGCATACTTACTCAAACCTCAACAAACAAAATACTACTTTATCCCGCCAGTCGCACGCATGGAGCAGGAACCTTTGAATGGAATCCTAATTTCACTCCAACACTCCAACCTATCCTTCCTCTTTCTTTCCTTGTTCCGGCGCCGCTTGCTTTTGGGAATTTTTGAATTGAACATCCGCCATCAATGCTCGCCCCCTCCGCCCCCTTTTTCTCCTTCGTGTCCACAAATTTCTCAAAGAGACAAATCGGCCCCACGTCCCCCTCCCTTAGAAAAATCCACTTTTTCCACGTCCCCACCTTTGAAAAAGAACACACACACACACACACGATCACATCCCCACGTTGTAGCTGGCTCTGTCATACAAGTAAAGAGTGGCTCAACCTCTCGATCTGGTCAAGTTCTAGGCCCGTGGGGGTGTTTTCCCATTACGTGCGTACGTTGCTAGGGTTCTGATGTTGAAAGTTTCTCTTCCTAGCTATATCGGTCTACGGGGAAGCTCTGCTCGATCCGTGTAATACTCCGCCAATTGACGTTTACCCTCTTCGGATTGGCCGAGTGATTACGATTCATGAGTCACGGGTTTCATGAGGAATCTTGAATGCAATAGACCTAAGGTTGAATCGCAGTGTTTCTAATTTAAAGAAACGTGTGACATAGAGTTCACCATCTTATGGGTATAGCTAATTACATTCGTCCAATCTTTTTGGATTGATTGGGCCGAAAGGTTTAGGATGCTTTGTATTATCGAAAGAACTTTATCACCGGTACAGATCGGATAAGACTAAAGTTTAACCCTGCGGCAATGACCCTAATATGATATTTCCAGAATTCAATGGTATGACTCAAACCAGTGTCTGTATGCTTTTATCATCGCACAAAAGTCTGTTTCCTTAACCACCAAGCTAAGCCCATTTGTGTGGAACTGGTGTTGAAATTTCCTTATAAATGGCAAAGTCACGGGATTCTATCCAGACCATTAAGTTTCTTGTCTTGTTGCACACCTACCTACTGTCATCTTTCAAAAGCAGCACTTGCTGGAATTAAGGGCTCTAGAGGCAGGAAAAAACAGTCCCTTGATGTTGAAGTCCCGTGTACCATTTGGTGGGGGAAAGAACAAGGGAGAGTATGAATAGAAAGGGAAATTGAACTGATGCTGCACAATGTTGTCATGTGAAGCTCGTGGTTCTCTTTCCTTTTCTGTGGGCATGCAAAAAGTCTTCTCTTGATATGCATGGAAATTTCCACTGTGGAAATCTATAGCTTATTGAAAAATCAAGCCCCTCGGGAAATATCTGGGCAAATTAGGTCATACAAGGTAAAACTTGGGAAAACGATCCACGCAAATTTGACTATTGCCTAGCCATGATATGTCCATGTTCATGCATTTCAATGGAAATATCTTGCATTGCATGCTCCAAACAGTGGGCTTTATATAGCTAGGTTAATTGGTCTCACTCTACCCTAGCTATATCAAGATCCACAATGTATGTCATTGAAAATGTAGATCGCCTTTTATTTTATTTTATTTTTTCCAAACCGGTATACTTCATGCAACATCAATTTTATCCTAAGTTCCTAAATTTGCGACACCGTCATTATATATTGTACATAATCCTAATAACCGCAGATGTTATTTTCTTCGAATCATACAATATAAATAAATGGAATATATATATTTTGTGTGTGTGTGTAAGGATATTTATTCAGAAATTACGTACATGACAGGATTTAGAAGATTCAGTCGATGCTTCGAAAAATTCAAACCTATGTTACCACTACATGGAATATATAATACAATTCTAGGACTTACTTAAGGATTTTTCATCCAATATCTATCGTCACAAATTCTAAACTGTACCCACTGTAATACCAATACCTTAAACTTTTTTTTTATCTCAAAAAACTCTAAGTTAAGCCCACTGTGATACTAACTAATATCTCAATTTTTTGCTGTATCTCCAAAAACCCTAAAATATGTTCATTGTGACACCAATGCTCCAAGCAAACACAATTTTATTGGTTGGCTAGTATGTAGGGATAGGCTTCCGTCAGCAGAGATCATATCACGGTGAATGACCTCAATCGATGTCCAATGTACCTTCTATAGGGCAAGTATAGAGAACATGACTCACCTTTTCTTCCAATGCGAACGGACAGGTAGCATCTAGCGCAATATTCTTGCGCAACATGAGATCAGGCGTAATGTATGGGGATGGAATGAGGAGCTTCAATGGATGGTTAGAGCAACAAGAGGCAAAGATTTGATAGCGAAACTCCTCAAAGTATCTTTCCTAGCGACTGTATATTGCACTTGGATGGAGCGCAACTATAGGTGATTTCAAAACAATCCAACTGACATTCAAATTATTTTGGCGAAGGTGCGGAAAAATGTAAGAGGTAGAGCTTCACTATACCAGAAAATCAAACCTTCGCAAGCTAACTTAGTTTAGCTACTTTATGGAGACTTCCTACCTCTATATTCTCGAATTATTAGTACTAATTATAATGCCGGGGTATGCCCCTAAGCTACTGTACATCTTCTATTATATACTACTTACATTTTACACAAAAAAAAACACCAACGCTCAAAACTTTTTTTTTATGTCATCAAAATCCCTAAACTTATACCAATGTAACAAAAATACCCTATTCTGACAACAACAACAAAAAAAAAAAAAACAGAAATACCCTCAAACCATTCATCTGATGTTAGATCCGCGTCAACCTCGTCTGGTTGCGGTCATCCACGCAAGCCGCCACGTCGGATTTTGACGTTCGTCTTGGACGGAACGGTGACCGGAGGTTTTCATTGGATCATCGGTACAATTCGGGGGCGTCACGACGCGCAAAGTTCAGGGTTCTCAGTCTTGGACAGGGAGGGTGTTTTTATCGCTCGCGTGCAAAATTCGCGGGCGTCGGTAACGTGAGGAGCGAAAAAAAAACCCCCTCGAGATACCGGCGTCGCGCCGGGCAAAATTTTCAGGTATTTTGTACGTAGACACGATACATTTTGATTTCGCGGCCCGGGCGACACGACGGGGAAGAAATTATGGATTCAAAGCACCGGCGTCGCGATGGGAAGAATTTAGGGCGTTTTTTTTCTCCCTCGAGCGTATTTACGCACATGAATGTCGTGTCGAAGGCTGCTCTTTAACTTCCTTTCTCCCCCGTTTTTCCCCATCTTCTTCTTCTTCTTGTTGATTTTTCCCGGACGATTTCCTTTTCCTTTTTCATTTTTTGGGGCCCCCCCTTCCTTTTTTCGGGCCTTTCCACGTGAACGCCACGCCAGCCCGTTGGAACGAGACGATATCGATGAGCGAAAAGGTCAAACCTGGTAACTCGGTCCCAGCCGGTGACCGGTCAACCCGATCGAGGCGGGCGGCGCGGTCGGGGGGGCGCGGGGCCGGGCCGTCGACCGGGCCACCGGGCCAGCCGGTCGCCGGGGAGCCGGGCCGTCAATTCCGTTGACTGTTGACTAACCATCTGCCCCCCCGCCCCCGGGCCCCCACCCCCGGGTTACCTTTTTCCTTTCCTCTCTCTCTCTTCTTTTTTTTTTTCTCAAATGATTTAATGTGAATTTGATTTTCCTCTTTTTCTCCCCCTTTCTTTTTCCCTCACGTGGAACGCGCCGCTCCAGTCGGGCCGGTGGCGAAACTCTTCCTCTCCGTTTTTTCTTTTTCCTCAGATTTGCGAACGAGTCAACCTCCTTTCTTGACGAAACTCTCTCTCTCTCTGAAAATCCAAAGGGCCACGCTTGCCCCCGGTTGAAATTTGCCTCCCCCCCTCCTTTTTATTTTTTATTTTTTAATAGTTGGATATATTTTTCGGCCATTTTTTCTAGAAATCCCGAGAAATGATTTCCAAGCCGACCGCCCTTTATCGTATAAAGTAGAATATGAGGCCCCCCTTTTTATCGTGTGAAATTGGATTCGACGATCAGGTGAGATACGGCTCGAGATCGCTTGAGAAGGGAGCCCTCGATTAAAACTAAGTACCGACGAAAAGACCATTAGACATCGCGCATGAATTCTGCAGTTTTTCACTGAAAATTAGAAGGAAGACAAGGAAGAAAAAAGAGGAGGGACGACGAGCGCGTTTTCGCTAGTTTCTTGCGGTTTCCAAATCAAAATGCAATTAAATTGAATCTTTTTTTGGGGGGGGGGAGGGGGGGGGCTTGTAAAGAAATAAAAATTGAAGAGAGGAAAACCCTCCAAAAGGCTTTAATAGAGAAAAGGAAAAAAGAGAGAGAGGCTAAAAAATATAAAGCGCAAAAAAAAAAAAATTGGAGGGAATTTTCATTTAACGGCGGATAATACACCTGTCAAGCCTGACGCACCACCTGACGTCAGCCCCCCTTCTTTCTCTCCCCCAAGAGCAAATCTTCAACTAAATAAATAAATAAATAAATAAAACGAGTGAAAATCACATTCAATTTCCATATCTTATTTCATTTTTTATTTTTTCCTCACGCCATCGACGATATTCATCCCGGGTCCTCCGTCCAAACCCTTTTTATAGGCGCGCCAGTTGCTTCGGCCAAAGACTTCACACACTTCTCAACAACACACCACCACCTTCATCCCCCTCTTCTTTCTCTCTCCTCCCTCCCTCCCGTCGTCATCGCCACCATCATCCCCATCATCTCCCTCCTCGTTCGAGCTCATCGCCGCCACCTCCTCCACCTCCACCTCCTCCACCTCCACCTCCTCCTCCTCCTCGTCCTTATTTATGGACAAAGCCGGATGGGGCCTCACCCTCGACTCCTCCTCCCCTGACCCCTCCTCCTTCTTCGCCGCCGCCAAGAAGCCCTCCGGCCTCCTCAAGCTCCGCCGCGACCCCCCGCTCCCCGCCGACCCGCCCCCCGGCCCCGGCCCCGCCGCCGCATCCCCCAGGATGTTCCCCGGCATCGACTTCTCCGCCAGCCTCGGCCGCCGGGACGACCGCCACCCCTCCCACCTGTCGTCGTCGTCGCCTTCGGCGGCGGCGGCGGGGGCGGACGAGGAGCCCCGGGTCGTCGTCGGCGAGGTCGACTTCTTCTCCGATAGCAAGAGCAGGTCGTCTCACCTCGCCGCCGCCGCCGCCGCCGGCGACGAGGCCAGGGTCGCCAGCGTGAGCGTCAAGAAGGAGAGCTCTGCTGCAGCCGACGCCGTCGGCACGAGGTCCGAGTTGAACGTGAATGTAAGAAGTCGAGCTGAATTATCCTTCCTTTTTTCCCCCTTCTTTTCCTTCTTCGTAGAGACCGGGAGATTAGTAATCTTGGCGTGATTTGCTCGGGTCTACGCAATAACATCTCGGACGGTCCCACGTTGTTCTCCCGTCGCCGAAAATGGTTTCTCATCTTGAATTCTCTGTTGACAGACGGGTCTGCGCCTCCTCACTGCTAATACCGGGAGTGACCAGTCAACGGTGGACGACGGATTCTCGTCGGATATCGAGGACAAAAGAGCCAAGAATGAGGTAAAAAAAAAAAAACCGAGTCACGATCAGACCCGCACATGATTGTCCAATTTAGGATCTTAGTTTATTTAGTTAAAACGAGTTTTGATGATCCTGATGTTTCTCTTTGCAGCTGGCGAACCTGCAAGTGGAGCTGCACAGGATGAATGCAGAGAACCAGAGGTTGAGGGAGATGCTTGGCCAAGTCTCGAGCAACTACAGTGCATTGCAGTTGCACCTCTCTTCACTGCTCCACCAGCAGCAGCAGCAGCAGAACAATGGAGCTGAGCTCCCACAAGATCGTGAGGTAAGTTCAAGTTTCCTGGGATTCGATGGTCATTACGGAAAAAAAAAAAAGTGTTTCTGGGTCTGAATCGCTCCGATGCCATGCGTTGGAAATTGCAGGGCATGATCAAGAAGAATCAAACCGTGGTCCCGAGGCAGTTTCTTGATCTCGGACCGGTATCGGCCACCGCCGAGGCTGACGAGGTCTCGAACTCTTCGTCGGAAGAGAGGACGAGGGACGGTTCGAGGTCGCCGCTGGTGAACATGGAAGCCGCATCGTCGGCTCATAACAACAAAGCGGACCAAGATAGCTCCACTGCTAGAGATGGCAACAAGAGAGGTGTTAGGAATGAGAGCCCTGACGACTCTGAAGCTCAAGGTTGGGCTGCCAACAAGGCACCCAAGTTGGAGGCGACGAGGACGAGCATCGAGCAATCCGCAGAAGCCACGATGAGGAAGGCCCGCGTCTCCGTCCGAGCTCGATCCGAGGCGCCCATGGTAATTATTCATCGCTCGCTCGATCTAGTGCGAAACTTTAATTAGCTCGACTCGCTAAACTAGACGAAGATCTCCGTCGTCTCTTCGTCGAGCGACGCTAATTTTGTTCTTCACACGATGGTTCAGATTACAGACGGATGCCAGTGGAGGAAATACGGACAGAAGATGGCCAAGGGAAACCCGTGCCCTCGAGCTTACTACCGTTGCACCATGGCTGTCGGTTGCCCCGTTCGCAAGCAAGTGAGTTTTAATTTCCCCTCCACCGTCGATTCATGAATCAAGAGAGAAAATTTCGCGGCATATATCATAGATATGACTAAATTCAAGGTTTGGAAATTGTGAATAATTCGAAAAGAAATACGAGAGCTGCTAAGACAGATGATTGAGATTGAGGTTTCATGTATAAATGCGTAGGGTTTCATAGAGATCAGTGGCCGGTTCTTTTGATCCAAAAATTCTTATGACTCGAGTGCCCGACTGTAATGAACGAGTGGAGCAAGGGACTAATCCAGAGTCTTGTGCAATGGTTGCAGGTTCAACGTTGCGCCGAAGATCGAACGATTCTGATAACGACCTACGAGGGCAACCACAACCACCCGCTCCCGCCGGCTGCGATGGCCATGGCCTCGACCACCACGGCCGCGGTCAGCATGTTGCTCTCGGGGTCGATGTCGAGCGCGGACGGCATCATGAACCCGAACTTGCTGGCGAGGGCAATCCTCCCTTGCTCGTCGAGCATGGCCACGATCTCGGCCTCGGCTCCGTTCCCGACGGTCACGCTGGACCTCACCCACTCCCCGAACCCATTGCAAATCCAAAGGCCCCAACCCCAATTCCAAGTCCCCTTCCCTGGCCAACCCCAAAATTTCGGCTCGTTGCCTTCGCAATCACTTCCTCAAGCTTTTGGGCAGGCCCTCTACAATCAATCCAAGTTCTCCGGCCTCCAATTGTCTCAAGAAATGGCCAATTCTTCCCAATTAGGTCAACAAGTTGCCTCGCTGCCACAACACTTGCAACCATCACAACAACAACAACAACAACCATCTTCTTTGGCTGACACGCTCAGTGCCGCCACGGCCGCCATCACTGCCGACCCCAACTTCACCGCAGCTCTCGCCGCCGCCATCTCCTCCATAATCGGCGGTGCCCACCCCAACAATAGCACCACCACCACCACCACCACGATCAGTGCCGGCGCCGCCGCGACCGCTGGCAACAACAACAACACTAACACCAGCACAAGCAACAACACCAAGATGAGCAGCTTCCCAGGAAATTAGAGCTGGGTCCATTTCCATTTTCCTACTTACAATTCCTTTGTTTTTAGCTCATGTCAATCCTTTTTCTTTTTCCAACTTTCTTTTTTGCTTTCTTGGGCGGATAAGTATTAGATTTACATGTTCATAGGTTTTGGTTCTTATCATGGGGGAGAAGTTACAACACACCATCATTCTTTCCATTGTTTTATGAGAAATAATCTGGATTTCAACTTTCGGTTCCAATTTCTTACTCAGCAACTCGAGTTCCAACGCTATACACAATGTAGAAAGAGCCTAGCCAGAGTTTTGATTCCGTTTGACTTGATGGAGAAGAGAAAACAACTCATACCGAAACTTTCAAGAATCAAATTGAAAAGATGTTTGGCTTGGGAAGATGACAAAAGAAGGGTCTCGATTTCGATTCCGTGTGAGGTTGTCATCGAAGCAGTCAATGAATTCGGCCACCATGGTTGACACGTCAAGTTAGATTAATGGCCAGCCCGGAACACCGGACCTGAAAGCATTTGACTTTCTTGAGACTTCGAGGCAACTACGTGCGCGTGTGATCGTCTTAAATGAATATATAATAGAATAGTCATGCACATCAAGATCAAACCCTTCGGTATTATTAATCATTTTTCGGCAATAATGATAGTAATACGAATAATCACGACAATAAAAGAAAAGATAGCGATGAAAAATAGTGGGTCTGCAGGTCAGATTCATTTGATGAAGAAAGGTGGCGGAGCGGCAGTCGTTTCGTGCATTGTTTACGAGGTGGTGGATATGGGTTGTTGTTCTTGATTGGACGACCTGCGATACGTCGTTGACTTTGCATGCAACAAAGAAATCGATCGACGTCACGTAAAGAAACGGAGTTTTCTTGACAAGACATCGAACGTGGCCTCACACCGTACGTTATCCACCGTACGATAAATGTGTCTTTTCTTTTTCGCTTTGGTTTCTTTCTTTCCTCTTCGTCTTCTTCCTCTTCGACTTCCCATTGGAGGAGAGGGGAAGATAGAGTTGGTCCGACGACGGTGACGACTTTGATGTGGTCTTCAATGGTGGCAACCGCACATGCTCGCATGTGAGTTCAATGAAGAAGATGCCCGTAAGTTCAGTCCAGCCAGATGGAAGTATTCAACAAGCACGGCTTTTGATTTATTGCCCCATCGAGAAAACGAGGCTGTGTGCTCCTTGGTTTAAGACCAAACGAGCGAATACAAATAATTTCATACTCGGACCGCCAAGCATTTCTTGATTGGCTTTTTCAATTGGTCGTCAAGATTGACTATTAGTTTTTTCACGAGTTTATATAAGATTTATTCGCTTAAAATGAAAAAAATTACCAAAAAAGTCCTAAACATTTTGCAATTGTGCCAATTCAGTAATAAACCTTTTTTTTGGTCATTTCAATCCTAAACCTTTTACAATTGTGCTAATTCAGTCCATCTGACCACTTTTGGCCTGTTGGTGCTGACGTAGATGCCGGCCGGCGTCGACATGGACGCGGGGCGGCGCCAACTGGCTAACGTGGCATTATTTTAATATTTTTTCCTTTTTCCCCCTGGCCGGACCGACCAGGGGGAGGCTCATCGACGAGGTGACCTTGCCAGCCATGGCGAGGTCGAGCTCGCCGGCAAGCCTCCCCCTGCCCGAAGGAAAAAAGAAGGAAAAAAATATTAAAATAATGCTATGTCAGCTGGCCGGCGTCCACGTCAGTGCCGGTCAGTCAAAAAGTGGCCGGATGATTGAATTGTCACAATTATAAAAGGTTTAGAACTGAAATGGCAAAAAAAAAAAGTTTAGGACTGAATTGGCACAATTGCAAAAGGTTTATGACTTTTTTGGTAATTTTCCCCATAAGATGAGTGTGTTTGTCGTTGAAATCAAGTTTGTCGCGATATATTGCAATCAACTCCAAGCAATTTGAAAGTGTTATCGATAGTATTAAAATAATATAGAGTTTTTATTAAGGGTAATCGGTTTTATGGTAGGTCGGTTCTTACCCTGGAACCAAGGACTAAGGCAGAGGGGGTTCCTAGTTTGTGGAACTAAGAACCGACCCACTTTGATCTTGGAACTGACCCCATCTATCTCTCTTTTATCTGATGAATTCCAAAAGTAAACTTGATCTACAAAAGCTAGACCATTGTACCTACGACCCAGTAACAACCTCAGCTTGCGATACCTTGTTGCACCCTCTACCCAATAACAACCAGAGCATTGCTAGTTTCAGCTAGCTGACTCGGAAACATGGCATTTTCAATTCTACGGATCCCAGTTGTGATGAAAAGTGAAAACAACATGCTTACTTGTCAAGCTACCGAAATTGACGAATTTAGAGACTTTCGGGAAAGATAAACAAAGTCATGACTAAGAGAGGCGAGAGGGAGGTCGAAAAAGAGAGGCAAGAGGGAGGCGTTGATGGTCGAGCAAGAGGATGACATCAAGGCGAGGTTGCGAGACGGCATGAGTCATGATTGAGAGAGGTGAGAGGGAGGCATCAAGGTGAGGCCGCGAGATGGTGTGAGTCATGACTATGAGAGGTGCCGCGTGACTGAGTTTGTGAACGAGAGGGAAAATCTTTCTATTAGAGTTTGTGAAGTTGTAAATGAGAGGAATGAGTTTGTGAACGAGAAAGGGAAAATCTATATGATTAGGGTTTGTAAGAATTAAAGAAAAGGGTTAATACCATGAAAAACCCCAAACTGGTACACTTGTGACAATTTTACCCCAAACTTTTTTGTTTACCATAAAAAACCTCAAATTGATACATTTGTGACAATTTACCCCGAACTGGTACACTTGTTATAATTTTACCCCGAACATACCATAAAAAACCCCAAACCGGTACACTTGTGATAATTTTACCCCGAACTATTTTTTTTTACCACCAAAAATTCCAAACTGATACACCCATGATAATTTTACCTTGAACTAATTTTTTAATGTTATTTTTATTTTTTTGAAATTTTTTATTAATTTTTAATTTTTTCTTTTCTTTTCTGTTTCTTTTTTTCCTTCACCTTCAACTTTTGGCCGGTCACTGGACTGGCGACTGGCCAAAGGCAGAAGCCGGCGAGGTCAGCCCTGTCAGCCGCTAGCGAGGCTCGACCTTGCCGTTGTGGGGCGAGGCCAACCTCTCCAGTTGCCGGCGAGTTCATGCCTTGCCTGATCTAAAGATGAAGATGAAGGAAAAAAAAGAATAAGTAAATAAAAAATTTTGAAAAAATAAACAAATAAATTCGAAAAAATATTAAAAATAATATTAAAAATTTAATTCGGGGTAAAATTGTCACAGATGTACTAGTTTGGAGTTTTTGGTGGTAAAAAAAATAGTTCGAAGTAAATTTATCATAGGTGTACCAGTTTAGGGTTTTTTATCATTAATTCGGGATAAAATTGTCACTGGTGTACCAGTTTGGGGTAAAATTGTCACAGGTATATCAGTTTAGGATTTTTTGTGGTATGTTCAGGGTAAAATTGTCAAAGGTATACTAGTTTGAGGTAAAATTATCACAGATGTACCAATTTAAGGTTTTTATGGTAAAAAAAAAGTTCGGGGTAAAATTATCACTAGTATACCAGTTTTGGGGTTTTTCCTGGTATTAACCCTTAAAAAAAATTCGATCCGATCTGAGTGGTCCAGGTAGGTTGGTCTATAACAGAATTCAGGAACCGGACCAATTTTCATCGGTTCCCATTTTATGGAACCGAATCGGCTCATGTGAGAACTAGACCGAACCAGTCAGTTTGGGTGGTTCTTTTTGCTCACCCCTAATTTTTATGTGATCAACTAGCTCTGTATGAATTTAAATACAAGTGAATTATGATATGTCGTCACGCGTGGAAAAAAATTGAAAGTCATTTTTATTGAGTAACTCTATATATTTTAGTAATTGCAAGAGTTATTGCAGTAGTTGAAGAATAATAAGCGAGTTAGAAATCCATTAAAAATGATCATAAATATATTTTACTAATCATTTTATGAGTAAGACAAATTTCTATTACAACAAGAAAAAAATACATCTTAGTCACATGAGATAGACGTTAATCATAAACATGAATAGATCATTATTTTATTATAAAATTCTCTATCGTACATTCACTAAGTAAACACTTGCTAATCAATATGATATATTCACTAAATAATGTCTACTAATTAACTTTAGGAGAAATGACACAAATAGTCCCTAAACTTTAGCCCAATATGCAATGCAATCTCTAAATTTTTAATTTTTTTAATGTGGTTCCTGAACCGTGGCCAAATGAGCAATGTGATCCATGAATATTCAATATGTTTAATGTGATCCCTAAACTTTTGGTACATATTCAATTTTGTCCTTGAACTTTATGAAAATATTCAATGTTAGAAGTTCGAGGATCACATTGCACATTGAGATAAGGTTTAGGGATCATATTGAACAAATTAAAAGTTCATGAACCATATTGCACATTGGGCCAAAATTTAGAGATCATTTATGCCATACTTTGTCCCCAATCAATATGTGCAAAGTCTATATATATAAAGCTTGTTATTTTTTCTCAATAAGCACTCCAGCTGAGCTCATAAATAATTCAACTTCTAAAGCATTACTACACGTATAACGAGAAAAGTTTCTGTCTCGAGAACTAAGTACTCCTCTGATTTTATGTATTGCAAGTACTTTATCTTTGTAGTTTATTAGTTAAGAAATGTCCAAACTCCTAGAGATACTTGTTAGTGTCCTTTAGAAAAGTGCAAAGAGAAGAGGACCACGGATAAGGTTTTTGAGCAGAGAATAATAGGATCATCGTTGCACCGATCGAGGTGTGCACACCGAGCGTGTCCCATGGCGAGATTGCTTCATTCTCACTTCAGTGTTTCGTCCAAGGGAGCCTGAAAAAAGATGAAGCAGACTCGGCACAAATTGAACAAAAGCAGCTCATCTTGGTGGCCCTCAAAAGCAGTCAAATTGCTTTAGCTCTCCAAGAAAAAACTCCCCTGCATCATGTTCTTCATTTCCAGGGCGGGTTGGATCGGTTCGATTAGATTTGATTCGGATCTTCTCGACACCCCCTAGATTTCCTGGGATTATAGCCTATTAGTCATAAACATTTTACACCCGCGTGTATCATCTAACACAGGTACGACTCCCTTCGTCCAATCGAATTTCGATTGATGAAAGTGGGGGACGTTACTATATAAAAACCGAATATGTGGCTGTTTATACCATTTGATTAACAGAACAGGACGACGGAGTTTTGATCTTTATGAATTTTATTCCCGCTTGTCCGAAATTTACAACTTAACAATCAAGTAGGATCGATGTCGATGTATTGTAAGATCAATTGTATTAGTTTAGTTCGTCGCGATAGAGGGAAACAAGAAGACGATTTCAACTTGTAGTGTTTCGGCACTAGCCACGGGTATGTCGATATATGAGTCTATTGTTCATCTTTCAACACACGTTTACTGTATGCGTGGTCGGATCTTAACATCGCACGGGAAAACTATTTCTTTCAATGCCAGTTCACAATATCAAAGTCCAATTAGATCATATCAATGGTACCCACACAAGGCCCTTGAGCAAACTATATAGATCCATGGTCTTCAACTTAGTTCAGTTCTTCATTGGTCAAAATAGTTGACCAGACCATTCAAGCCCAATTTAAAGCCCCATAAGACCTGGGCTTAGAAGCTCAGAGAGAGAGAGAGAGAGAGAGAGAGAGAGAGAGAGAGAGAGAGAGAGAGAGAGAGAGGGAGGATTATGTAAGTTGGGCCAGTTCAAATCTTAGTCGAACCGGTAGGCTTTGGAATTCAAACTTACCAATTCCATGACCTCAACTTGACGTTCAATGGCCTCAATTTCGATTCGGGCAAGAAAGGTGCCTTATACACTCGATTTCATAATGCCATAAACTTCGCAAATTTTCTCGTTTTCCCACCCAATGTTAACTATTGTGAAAAATTAACGACCAATTTCACCGCGTGCGATGCTAGTTAACATGTAATTTGATATATGAGTTACTCAGAAGCGGAGAGCCCTTTCATGCCTCATTCTTCTAATATCTTCTGTTATCATTATTATAGACGAGTCGCTTAGTTTAATTCATTAATTGCAAAAATAATATCACAAACTTTATACGCAAAAAAAACAAGACCCCATTTATTTCACACCATCTACTCTCGTCTCACCCTAGTAGACCTTCACTCACCGCCATTGCTTTCTGCCACCACTTTGTTTGCAGTCTCAATTGTCGTCAACCCGTTTGTCTCAGCTTACCATTTCCTAAAGTGCCTATCGCTTGCCGCCACCACCACCACCACCACCATCACCATCACCGGTCCTCTATCCTCCGCCACCATGCCATCAATCATCTCGATCGAGCCTCAACAACCCTCGGTTGTGTCTCGCCGGAGATAGCCGAGGCTCCGTCGAGCCTCGACCCTCGGACTCGAGGCTCGGGCTATCGGATTTTTTCCTTTTTTTCTTTTATCCGATGGCTTATCGACATATGATGCGAATCTAACGGCGGCACGGGCATGTGCAACGATGAGCAAAATTGCGGCGGGCGTGACAAAAGGAATCAATTTCCTTTGCTTTATCTCAAAGGGACGAGACGACAAATGGCATCAGATTCCAGAGGGATGCTACACACGCAAAGCGATCTTGGCCGTACAAAGTTCTCATCGCGCCATAACAGCCGGTCAAGGCACAAGTCTCGGGGATCAGATCCAACCAAGCTTTTACTTAACCAACTGGGAAGCTGGGTGTCTTCTGTTTTTCCTTTTTTCAATGGACTTTCATTCCCTAAAAAAAAAAAACCCTTAAATTATAGGTCCAATCCCGAATTTATTAACTATCACTTTAATTCTAAATCTGAATTCATTAACCCCCTATGGACTTTAAGAGCAAAAGGAAATCTCGGGTCTAGAAGGGCCGTGATTTTTTCAAACTTATCGAGTGGCTATTGCTCAATACGAAGGCAGGGGTGTTGAAGAAGACGCGGGTCATGACAACGAACCATTTTTTTTTTTTGGTCGGAATGATAAAGAACTTTTACGTTGTGTTCGTTTGGCGGAAAATATTGTGTTTTTGGAAAATATTTTTCCAGAAGTCATTTTTCTGGAAAATGTTTTCCCGGAACATAATTTTCCGGTATTCGGCGATCAATATGAAAAAGTTTCGGAAAATATTTTTCGCCGGCCACTGGCCACTGGCGGCGGCGGGCGGCAGGCGGCAGCGGCGGGCGGCGGCCGGTCGGCGGCGGGCGGCCGGCGATGGCGGCCGGCGACCGACGGTGGCGGCGGTGGCAACCGGAGGGGGGAAGGAGGAGTTTGGCGGAAAATGATTTCCGCCAATTTGGTCATGTTTTCCCTCATTGAGGGGAAAATGTTGTCTGCCCCTGAACGCCGGAAAACCCGGAAAATGTTTTCCTAGAAAATATTTTCCGCCAAACGAACGGAGCCTTAAGCGGCCCTAATGTTGATAATTTCGATAGAAGGGATAACGGGGGCTGATTTAGAACTAAAGCGAAAAGTTCGGAATTTATTTTAAGATAAAAGAAAGGTCCGGATAAAGTTAAGATTAGACTTAAAATTGGGTCTTTTTTAAAGGAAATTAGACATGTTTTTAATTCAAACATCATTTATTTTAACGAACTTTGGCAACACCAAAAAGGTTAAGGAATCCACCCATGGGTAGCTCAGTTGGTTATGTCGTACTTGGGATTGTGTGGTTAGGCGCACTGGTCTCAGGTTCAATTTCCCAGCTGAATACTTGTAATTTAAGTAGGGGGTCATGATGGTGGGTTGCTGTGCTAGTCTCTCCTGAGGAATAGTCGAGGTGCGCATAAGCTGATCCGGACATCTTGATTATAAAAAAAAAAAAGGTAAGGGAAGGTTTGGCTGGTGGGTCGGTGTTGTTGGAGCGTGAAGTTGGAAGCGGTGGCTTTTGTTGTTGCTTTGTGGTTTGGTTGGTGGGTTACTAAGGTTGTCTTTTTTCCTTTCCTTAAAGTTCCAACTGTAGCTATCCTCTTCTTTTGCCAGCTACTTCTTCTTTTTATCGTAACCCCCCTTTTCTTCTCATCTCGTTTTGTTTTCTTTGTATCTTTCGACATTAATGTTCAAATTCACCTCCAATTCAAGAGACAAAAGTAAAGAGGAGATTCCAACGTTTGGTTTGGTGGGGGTGTTCTTGAGATACCCTTTAAGAAAAGACCCAAGTTCAATTTTCGGACCCAAAGTTTGCATCTTCGTGGTTCACGTTGTGAACTTTGTACGAAGGGGATAGAGATGCTTTTTTTACATTACTAGTTCGCAAGATCTTTCATTTAGCTTAAAATAGCTTGAATTTTTTGTAACACATATATATATTGACATATCTAGTTATATGGCAAATTGTCCTTTTAGTTATAAACTTATTGTAAGAATGTCAATTGAGTTCTACATTTTTGCATGGAATTATAAAGAAGTCATTTTTGCCAAATTTTTGCTAGAAATGACTGATGTGAATGTCTAGTCATTGCTGATCATTTTACATGGTAAGTTGTCACGTCAGTTTTTTCCAACAAAGATGAATCGAAATGATTATATCGGAATTTCACGCGAAGGTTTAGAATTCAATTGACAAAATTAAAAAGTTTAGGACTTAATTAACATCCGTACAATAGATTTACCGCTAATTAGACAATTTCTTATAATTTTTTAATTATCTAAAAACCTTTTCTTTGCGTCGAAAACTTTGGTGAGATAGTTAACTATAGAAGTCATACGATAGAATTTTGTCCTTCCCATAAAAGTCGTAAAGAATTCAAATGATTTTAGGGGTGTGCAACCAGACCGGGTTTACCTGGAAACCGGATTGGCACACCCAAAAAATAGGTTCGGGAACCAGTTCTAAGAAGAACCGGTCCGGGAACCGGTTATAACCGGTCCTGTTTTTTGTTCCAAGTAAAAACCAACATGGATCGGTTTTAGAACCGATTTTGAGATAATGTAAAAAAAAATAAAAATCCTATATTACGTTACCCTACCCAGCTACCTAGTCTGTCTCTCATGGTTTCTCTCTTCTCTCTTCGCAACCTCCTCTGTCTCTCACGGTTTCTCTCTTTGCAAGCGTCTCCTCAGTCGCTATAAGAGCACAACCCAACTTGTCGCCTACCTGTGTGTTGAAGAGGGCTAGGGTTCGGTCATCTAGGCGTCCGTACCGTGCATGTGTTTTTCCACCCTTTTGGCTCGCCGATCAGAACTTTTACTTTGAATCGTTTCATTACTACCGATATTATTTTGCTGGAAAAAAATGAAACCAGAAAAAAGGAACAAAAAAAAACAGGTTCTTGGGTAGACCCCGAAACCGGATCGAAAAAATAGGGTTGATTCCTAAACAGGGTCCAGGAAAAACATGGTAGGTTTTAGGTTCTAAAATTGAGAACTTGTTATAACAGGATTGATTTCAGATTTCAAACCTGGACTCAATCCACTCTGAAACCGATCGCCCCCTAAATAATTTCAACGGTGTCCTCTTATCATATATGCTTCTTGGAGAAAGTGTGAGCAGTCCCAAGAATGTACTTTGTACTTTGGTAATATCTAATTATCCCATTAAGTCCTCCCCCTGAATAATTTCTACTGTTTTACTGTGTGGCAAGGCGAGCCGTCTTTCTTTATAAACAAAAAAAAAAACAAAACATATACTGGGATCGTTAAATCCATGGTCGAAACCCATCATCTCCGATCGTTCACGACGCGTCAATTGCACGCATCAAATGAGCCATTTTCACCGAACGACCTTCGGACGGTCAGAAGCCGGTCATCCGATCCACACCGCAATAGTTACCGGCGCATCGTACCGTCGAAGTCGCCGTACGCACATTCCCGTGACCGAATTGGGCTTTCCTCGCTCCATCGGGACAGCACGGGGAAAGCGGCATTACTCGCCGGCCCGGAGCGAGCCGCAGCATACAAATCTCTTGAAATACCCACTAATGCCCGGAAAAGGAGGACAAAAAGAAGAAAAAACCCAAAAACCCTAACCGCACTCCACCGCACGTGCTCACGTGCCCCCACGTGAAACACCCCCCAAAAAAAAAGCCAAAAAAAACCCCCAAAAATCGGGAAAACAAACAAATTTGAATCGAATTAAATTAAATGAAAGCAATAATCAACATCGTCATCGGGAGCTGGGGGGGGGGGGGGGCGAGAGGGCGGCAAAAGCCGTCATCACCCGCCCTCCTACCTCTCCCGCCACGTGTCGCCACGCAATTCGGCGAGAGGGGGCGCGACCTGGGCCCCACAAAGGCAAACCAAAGGAGGAAAAAACGGCGGCCGTCCATTGGCCACGACGCGAGCACAAAAAGCTTCTTCTTCTTCTCGCGAATGCAGGCCGAGCATATATAGCTATCGAAGCAGGCGAAACTAGTCACCATCCACACCCCCCGCCCCCAGATGAGCTGGACCCGAGGCCGCACCGTCGGCCGCGGCTCCTTCGCCGCCGTCTCCGTCGCCGTCGCCGCCGCCGCCCCCGGCGAGGCCCTCGCCGTCAAGTCGGCCGCGGCCTCCCGCTCCGAGACCCTCCGGTGGGAGCGGGCGCTGCTGTCGGCGATGGACTGCCCCCACGTGGTGGCGTACCGGGGGTGGGACGTGACTTGCGAGGAGGGGGGCGAGCGGGTGTACAACCTGTTCATGGAGTACGCCGCCCGCGGCACGGTGGCCGACGCCGCCCGCCGGCGCGGGGGCCGGCTCGAGGAGCCCGCGGTCCGGGCGTGCGCGCGGGACGTCCTCCGCGGGCTCGAGTACGTCCACGGCAAGGGCATCGCGCATTGCGACATCAAGGGCCAGAACGTCTTGGTCACCGGCGCGGGGGCGAAGATCGCCGACTTCGGCCTGGCTCGTCGAGTCGGTGACGACTCGTCGGCGGCGGCGGCGGGGGGGCCGGTTGGCGGGGGGACGCCGCTCTTCATGGCGCCGGAGGTGGCGCGCGGGGAGCGGCCGGGGTTCGCGGCCGACGTGTGGTCCCTCGGGTGCACGGTCATCGAGATCGCGACGGGGCGGCCGCCGTGGACGGACGTGGCCGACCCCATATCGGCGATCCACCGAATAGGGTTCTCCGGCGAGACGCCGGAGATTCCGGGCTTCCTGTCCGAGCAATGCAGGGACTTTCTGAGCAAGTGCCTCAGAATAGACCCTTCGGAGAGGTGGTCAGCTACCGAGCTCCTCGGCCACGCCTTTCTTGAAGTCGAAGCTCCCGACTTCCTCTCGGAGGAAACCGAACTCAAAATGCCGAACACCAAATCTCCAACCAGCGTGCTGGAGCAAGTGATCTGGTCGTCAACTGAAGATCCAGAGCCCTGCCATCCCCTGCTTCAGGGAAGTTCTCTGAACCGTACGCCAAGCGAGAGAATCCAGCAATTGATCAGCGAATGGAGCGCGAATTCGACTTCTCCTGCTCAAATGCTCAATTGGGAATCGGATGAGAGTTGGGTCACGGTCAGAAGCTGCGAATCGAGCGAAGAAGCGCTGGAAACCAGTCGTAGAGCAAATGCAAACGAAGAAGATCAAGAAGATCGAGAAGATCAAGAAGAAGAAGAAGAAGAAGAGGTGGTGGTGGTGGTTTCTTGGGAGCGAGAGGAAGAAGACGATGATTCGACTCACTGCGGATGTACTGTTCTCGGTTCTTGCGAAATTATGAAATTTGAGAGAATTGAGTTGGAAATTTTGCGGATCTTGGCCCTTGCACATTCCTTCACATCTTCATCTGTCTATCTGCGCTTTCTTCTTCCTTCCTTCATGCATCTTTCTTGCCAAAAAGCCATCTTGCTTGGGAACCGGTTATTTTTTGGTCATTTTCATGGTAATTCACAAGAATGTCCATTCTTTCAGAAAAAAAAAATCACCCTGATAAAATTAACACGACCTTTCGAACTTACTCAATAAATGCATGACGTACGATCCGTATGATAAAAAGGCGGTATCCATTGGTATTCCATTCATAACCAAAAGGTATGGATATTTACCCGAAAGTTCCTATTATGGGAAAAAACAATCTAACTATTCCGAGCACTCGATTTGGACAGACGGAGAAAGAATTTCTTTTAACACTTGTTTGGAGAGGATAATAGTAGCTTCGGTGTTGGAAGAGATGGTGAAATGGACATCGAGATGAAAGTGTGGACAGTAATTTTTAGGATTGAGAACGTGCGGGTGCTAGTCGTTACTAGCATTGCCAGATGATAATATTTTTGTGGTATCGATAGAAGGGTTTGTGCGTATTTTTATGGGGGATTGAATGGGCTGGGCTTGTTGATGTGGAGCACATTCCCTCATTCTGGATTTGAGGGAGGGGAGGGGCCTATAGGACATGGACATGAACACACCTCCGGTAGCAATTGGGCTCATTACTAGGTGGTCAAGGAAATTCCCATCGGTTTTTGTTGATTTCCATGAAATAGTCTATTTATTGCCCTTATGATAAAGCTCAATCCCAATTTAATAAGAGGTTAATCTGACAACTGAACATTAATATTTTCTCTAATAGCTAACATTCAGTCTCTCAATTATCAACTTTTTTTGTACCGCACAGGCATAATTCCCTTGAAGAAAATCATAACTTTAGGTCTAATCCCAATTCCACCTTAAATTCTTTTTGTTTCAGAAAAAATTACAAACTTTCACTATAGTCCCATATCTACCCGTCAAAAAGTCGCCACTAATTTCTTCAAAATTATCAACATTAGAGCTAGTTAAAAGCTCATTATCAGAATTTGTGACTTCACCAGCACAATCGCTTTCTTGATAGAACAACAACAACCTCTTCAAGTTAATAAATTTGAAGAAACTACGGGCCATTTTTTGACTCAAGGTTGATTTGGGATTGGAATTAAAATTGATGACATTTTACGAGACAAAAAACATTTGAAGGGTGAGGGCTGTCGCGCCCTTGCAGGCTACAGGCGAGGGCTACTTGATTCTCTTGTTATGCAATGATCTTGATTTTGCCAAACACCCTATTCTTCCTTGTGATTTCCAACTCCAACGTTGTCCCTAATTCTCATTCATATGCTTCCTTTTGTTCAATGTCTGAGCCAACTTTGCTCTTGCCGTTGAGCCTTCACCTTTGCCAGATCTTGGCAAGGGCATTGTGGCTCTTGCCCAGACCAGGCGAGGGCATCGCGGCCCTCACTTGGATCTAGACGAGGGCTCGAGGCCATCACTTGTGGCTAGTGAGGGCGCAAAGGCCCTCACTTGTGGCTGGCGAGGGTCGGGACGTCCTTACCCAAATTGGGCAAGGGTTGTTGGCTCTTGCCTGTGGCTAGTGATGTTTGGCCGCCAACCTCATGGGCCAAAGTTGTTATAAAAAACAAAGAAAAGAAAAGAAAAGGAAGAAAATTAATAAAAAGTCTCGAAATATTATTAAAAACTATCGACGTCAACACTGGCCGTGCCACATAGGACGACCCGCGTCTATGTTAGTGATTTTAGGCCAAAATTGACCGGATGGACTCAATTGACAAAACATGAAAATATTTCAGACTCAATTGGTAAAATTAAATGGTTTAGGATCGAAATAAGTTTAGAACCTTTTGGAAAATTTTCCTGCCACAATTAACTTTATTCACCATAAGCATTTACATATTAAATTATGTACTCATATGGTAACTTGAGCTTTTATAGCATATGGTTGTGGTCCCTCAAAATCTCATGTGGCATCAGAGTCGGCCGCCAACTTGTTAGATAACTCGACTACAAGTCACACAAGCATTGCGCATAACTCAATATAGAAGATGACTTATCATATCGAGATCATCGTAATATGGCGCGATACGACTTCTTTCTTCTTGGCAAGATAATACATCGGATTTAAGCTAAATCTATCCACTCACAGTTAGGTATTGGGTCCATCGCTATCGGAGGCTGTTAGGGTGTGATGGAGCTAAAAATTAGGGGTAAGCATGGTTCGGGTTGGGCCGATCCAACACCTAATCCTAGGACTAATCCGCATAGTGTTGGTCCCTAATTTTTGGTACTGAGGACTGAACCTATTGAGCTTAAGACCGAGGACTGGACCGATCCCATGGGTCTAGTCCGGTTCCAAGATCAACCTAGGACTAACCGATTTTTTTTATGTTTCATTTTTTTCATTCCTTAAAAGGAAAAATGGTACACTTTGAAAATATATATTCATCGACAACGCAATATTGAGTAATCAAACTATGACAACAATCTAAGATAAGGCAACAACAAAAATCTCCACTTGATAGTAAATAAACACGTGAAATAAAATTAAAAAATAAAATGGTCAAAATACATAACGTAAAATCATGAATTATACAACTTCATATCTTGTTCATTATCAAAAGATTGCTTCAACTTTTGAACACCTAAAAGCAATACAAACAACTTCATATCTTGTTCGTCCATGAGGCGCCGAGAGGAGATGAGTTGCGTTCGCCGTTCATGAAATGCTGAGGCGGGCCAAGAGAGGCCAGTTGGTTCATGAGGCGAGCGAAGGGAGGCAAATCTAGCGAACAGCCACAGGGAGGTGAGGGAAGAGAGGCGACGCTCAATAGTCAATAGGATTTCTATTTTCAATACCAGAAGAAGAGGAGGGAGGGGCCTTAGGTTCTTTGAAAAATAAATAGATATATTTTTATTTTTATATATATAGGGTTGGTCTGGGTTGGACTAACCCTAAACTCTAAGGACCGAGAACTAACCCGCATAGTATAAGGTCAAGAGGTCCCAAGACTAAGGACCGACCCAGTGCCCCAGGGAATCAGACCAGGATCGACTGAGTTGGGCCGATCCAGGGTCAGTTCAAGATCAACCTGGACTGTTGCTCACCCCTACTAAAAAGTAGTAGCCTAGCAAAGTCTTTTAAATGAATAAAAAAAATACACACACATAACAATTGCAAACAAAGGAACCGAACCATGTCTTATTTTGCACTCATAATTCATCCATGTGAAGAGATTTCGAAGAATCGTCAAGATTTCATACATTTTGATTATTCTCTGTTGGAGTAATCTCAGACAAAAAGGAAATGTTTTTTTCATAAGTAAGTTGGAACATTAAAGATCACGACCAGATGAGTTCAAACCCTTATTGAGATCAAGTTGGTCACTTAAGATCTTTATTTGAAGCGAGTTCTACTTTGTGTCTTCTTTTAAGAAAGTGGATCCATTTGAGACCCTTCTTTGAAAAATTCCCAAAAATCCACGGTAATTGAAAGATACCTGTATGTTTGCATCAAATAACGATGATTTCGTGTGTTGTGGATTGATTATGCCAAACCAAACTCTCAAGATCAAGAAAAGAAAATAGAGAAAAAACCATTAAAATCCCCAAACTATGTTCATTGTGACACATTTACCCCAAACTATACACATTGTGACACATCTACCCTCATTTATAATTCCATCCAAAATCACCGTTAACAAGTTGACGTGGATCCCACGTGGCACTTTCAGAGACACTTGGCTATGATGTGGCGCCACGCAAGTGCCACATTAGAAAAAGAAAAAATAAAAAAATTGCACTGTTCATCGTCTTCTCCACAGCTTTGCGAGTACTGCTCATGGCATTCATTGTCGTCAATCGGTTGGCCAAACTCCTCGAACGCTCTTGCTTCGCCAGCCACTGCTACCTAGACCTCCAGCGTGTCGCTACCTAAAAAAAATCGTGTTTTCCGATCTTTTGTTGTAGCCTTTGTTTGTATAGTTGCTCTTGGCTCTGGTTCAGCTTTGGCTTTAGCCCTCTTGGGCTGGTTCTCTTTTAGTCGTTTCACCTTCAACCCTTATGGACATTCGGTGTCCCTTATGGGTCGAGGTTTTGTGTGCGACTCTTCTTGTACCCATTTGCATTGTAATGCTATTCATCTTACTTACCAAAAAAAAAAAAAAAAAGATTACTAGATTAATTAAATTAACCAACCTAGCTCGAGTTCTCCCAAACTCTACCAAATCGCAACTTAGGTCCAATTATGAGCATGTAAATATTTTCAATGGGAGTCGCCACTAATCATTTAAGGTAGGTTGATTAGAAATCTAAATAAAATAGCGGGAGTACTATTTTATTTCTGCGAACAAAAAATTATAGATTCGGGGACTTGGTTACGCTAGATTCCCTAACGCCTTTTCGGTACCAATTTCAAGAAAAATACTCAATTTGACAATTTTGATAAATCTTGATTTAGAGTTCAAAGATGCAGAAGTTTTCTTCTTTTTTTTTTAATTTTTTTTAAATGAAAGCTAACTATATGTAACGACGTGCAAAAAATTGACATGCGATTAATGCAACCTAACATGCAAACTATATGTCATGCGACGACATGACCTATTTCTAATGACGGGCATATTATTTCTTTTGTATTTTTTTAATGAAATTCGGAATTAAAAATGTCAATTATCTAAACATGCAATTTTAAACTAAAGAAATTAACCTATTCTAGAGTAATATTTTTGGTATTTTTTTTATCAAAATTCGAAATTAAAATCAAGTAAAAAAAATATAACCGCTAAATCTTTTGAATTAAGTTTCGATCTGAAGCCTGACAGATCAATCCTAAAATTCGAAATACCCGCTATGGAAATAACTCTATCTAAAGCCTGATAGATAGATTTGTTTCCATGTGTGCGGTTGCGGATTATGAAATTTTTCTAATCGATCACATCTTGAAAAAATTTAGATATCTCAAATATCTTGGATATATTCAAAGAATTTTGAAAATTCTGATTTCTATCCGAATTTGACAAGTAATAGATATCCAAGATTTAAAAAAAATAAAATAAAATCCTAATTGAAATAATGCTTATTATCCAAATATGCTAAATTAGATATCAATAAGCACATATTAGGCAACAAAATATTCAAACCAAATCAGGATAAAATATTTACCTAATCCAAAGATTTGTTTCCAAATTTGAATCACCGGCGGATCGAAACGAGCGGCGGTGGGATGACGACGGCGATGACGCTTGCGGTGGTGCACGGCACTATAGGGATGCTTCGTTCAACGACAGTCGCGGTGGTATAGCCACTCAATGGTTAGTTCGCAACTGGCGATCTCGGCCGTGAGGGGTGGTGTTTCGACGACAGGGTTGGTATTTGGTGGATCCTCGATAACGGGTAGTTCGTGGCCGAGGTGTAGCTCTTTGGTACGGCCGTGAACTCACTAATGAACCCTACAAAATCAGAGACGGTTGAACCAAACGCAGAAATTCAATCTCGGCTACGCTAGCAGCAAGGATAGCGTCCAAGTGGGGGAGTGAAACAGCTCGTGGACAACAGCTTCTCGTCAGAACAAGACAGGAACAACGTCACCAGGACCAGAACAGCAAGCAAGCCGTGGCGATCATCACAGGACAGGGAGCTTCGAAAACGTGACTCCTCGGTTCAGCACAAGCAACAGGGACGTCACGAGCCGGAGGTTGCAGCAGCTTCTCCTTTTCGTCGTCGGAGGTGGACGCAGCAGTAGCAACTCCTTCACAAAATCTTCTTTCTTTGACTTTTCTTCTATCTTTCTCTTACTTTCTTTTCTCTGAGCGTTGTCAGAGAGTCCCCGAAAGACTAGCCTCTCTGTTGACTTCGTGTGTTCCTCTTCTTTTCGTCTCTTCACGATTTTTCTTTCTCTTTCGGCTTTTTTCCCCATGCAGAACGTGGAGACCTTTTTGCTCTCCACTTTGACTCTCGTGCGTTTAGCCTCCAGTGGAAAGAACCGAAAACAATCTTTCTCTCTCTCTCTTGATTTTTTTTTCTTCGCTTTCTCCTCCTCTGAATTGTGTCCCCATGAAGCCCCCTCACGATTTCTCATTGAATTTATAGGCAAAGTTTAGGGTTTTGCTTGCAATTACTTCCTATTTTGATTCAAAGAAAATATTGTAATATCTTTGTGATAATATCAATTTATTCAATTTGAATCGTGATAATATCAAAATTGATAAATTAATATTTTCCAACTCGATATTTTCCAATGAAAATTTTAGCTAATGTTCATGGGCTTGGCCAAGAATTTTCTTAAACGCGGGCTTAGTCTAATTTTATTAAGTTCAGAGCCGTTCACTCGAGTCCATCCACCGCTGGTCCAATGCAACTGCAACTAACTTATATGAACCTAAACTATATACTTATGCGATTTTAATATTTTTGTTTAGAGGTTAAAATTTAATCCTAATTTTCTATGCAATTAACCATTAAATGATGCGTCGAAATTTATGTATCAACAGCTGCCCCTCTTTAAGTGGAGGCTCGTAGAGGTTTCACTCAAAGACTGAGAACTAAATTTAAACTATGCAAAATGATGAATGATTTTTTTTTTAATGCAATGATGCATGATATGCGAACAATAAGGAACGTATGTTAAGGCTTCTCACTTCGTGTGGAGCGGTGAAAGAGTCTTACATACGGATCGCACAAAAAGCAATCAAGTGATGGAAAGCTTTATAATGCTGTGAACTCCCTCGATCTCCAAACTTCTATCCCATTGGAAGTAAGATTCTCGATGTACATGATTGCCTATCTGTTACTTGTAGTTTCCTACATATGCGAAATAGAGCATGATATGACGAAAGAATGGGACGTGTTGCCTATACCACTAGGCAATCACTAAAAGGATCATGTCACCCCTCCAGTGGGTGAGCATGAGGTTGGTTGTGTTACATATTCCACTGGATGAACACAGATTGAAAAATTATGCTGCCTGTACTACTGGACAGACATGAAATGAGGTGTGCCGCGTACTCCACTTAGCAACACCAAATGAGAAATTATGTTGCCGCGTACTCCACTTAGTAAACATGAAATGGGGTGTGCCGCGTACTCCACTTGGCAATACCAAATGAGATATTATGCCGCCTGTCCTACTGGGTGAACATAAAATGGGGTGTGCCGCGTACTTCACTTGGCAACACCAAATGAGAAACTATGCTGCCGCGTACTCCACTTGGCAAACATGAAATGAGGTATGCCGCGTACTCCACTTGGCAACACCAAATGAGAAATTATGCTGCCGCATGCTCCACTTGGCAAACATGAAATGGGGTGTGCGGCGTACTCTACTTGGCAACACCAAATGAGAAATTATGCTGCCGGGTACTCTACTTAGCAACACGAAATGAGAAACTATGCCGCCTATCCTACTGGGCGAACATAAAATGGGGTGTGCCGCGTACTCTACTTGGTAACACCAAATGATAAATTATGTCGCTTGTCCTACTGGGCGAACATGAAATGGGGTGTGCTTCGTACTCCACTTAGCAACACCAAATGTCACCTGTTCCACTTGGTGAATATATGAGAGAGATAGTTTCTCCTATTTCGGAGAGAGAAACAATGAAGAATAATTAGCAGACGTACCTGAATTCTTCTTATGATGGAGCCAATGGCATCGCTCCTATTTTTTTCCTGAGAAAAGGTTAAAACAACACATGCGCAGGGGTAAAGAAAACATAATTCATGAATCTGCTTGCATTACCAAGCTTCACTGGGGAACTTATCAATAAGAACAACCATTTCGTCCTTTCGACAATTTGATCACATTAAATGAGAGACTTTTAATCAGAAAGGACTTTCTACTCACTCTCAATGAAAGGCTTTTGACCCGACCTTTGATGCGGGTATAAAAATCACTCAAACTCTCCTCATCGTGCTTGACAAGGGTTCGGATATTCTCAAAATCAATATGGCTTCGCCAATCTGAGAGGTCTTTATAAGGACTAAAACGTGGGTTTGGTCAATGGTTTAGCAAAAGAGACTCTTCGAGTCGAGGCTATTGAAAGAATTGATATCACCAGCTGCTTCGGGTTTACAAGTCAGGAATACTGCAAAAAATGAGATAGAAAAATCTTGCTCGCACTTCTTCGAGCAACATTTATAAGCATTTGAAATTCTACGTTAACTCAAGTGCCCTATTATGAAGAGACTTCGGTAAAGGTTGTAACGTAGGTTCAGGTAGGCTTGAAATGAATGGCCTATTTCCATCAAAAGGGGTATTATGAACATGGAGATTGGTGATCATCCCTTCTAGCAATTGTTCCTCAAATGAACCTTCAAATGGTCTTTTCTTTGAAGAATGATCTTGCATATCGACTCAGTTCTTGCTAAAGCTTTTCTTTCTCTCTCATTTTTCTCTTCCCCCCCCCTTTTTTTTTGAGAGAGAGATTTTCTTTTCGAGATATTTTTCCGAGAGAGAGAACTTCAATTTAATGGATTCCTTTTGCGTCCTTTCTGATGAATTTTCTTTCGAGCTCTCTTGCTTTGAGATGATTTCATTTGTTTATTACCAGAATGATCACCAATCAGGTTGAAATAAATCCACCACTCAAATTGGGTATGCAAAGGGTATAATGTGTAGGGATATAGAAAGAAATGCTCTTCGTCATATCTAAGGCACTCGAGCTAACACAGAACTTGTATGCAATAAATATACTTGAAATTGATGCAAGTGAAAGCAAGAAAATTCTAACCATTTTGAACTTTCTAAGAAATTGCCCCGGTATAGGGTTGTTCCTGACAGGGGTAAGAAATGAAACTCCGTTCAAAGCGGTTAAGCAAATGATAACCTGTAGTGTTTAGATAGAGGAAATGAATGCCTCTCATCATTTTGGTTGTCATACTTTTCGTGAGATAATCCTTTACCTTGTCAGCACGGAATTTTCACTCAACTCGCACTAGGGATTATTATTCAGGACATGTATGGAAATGTCTTGCCTTTCGTCATCTTGAAGTCTCTCATGCAATATGATCGCTTCATTAGGACAGAAACAGATTGTCAGATCAAAAGCTTTCCTCAAATAAAGCTTAGTAACATCAATTGATTCATGAAATTCAATTTGAAACTTGATAGAAATAAAGTCAGAATGAGTACAAATCAAGTGTAATATTTCTTTACAGAATCAGAATTAATTGGACTGGAAAAAACTCGACCATCCATCTCGGCCAAAATCAAAGCACCTCCTGGAAGGACTTTCTTCACAATGTACGGGCCATCATAATTTGGGGCAAATTTTCCTTCTGCAAGAGGAACTATCGGCAATAACTTCCGCAGGACAAGGTCACCTACCTGAAAATGTCGAGGCTTGACTTTCTTGTTGAAAGATTTAACAACTCGTTGTTGGTAGCACTGGCTATGACATAGAGCTCTAAGCCTTATCTCATCAATCATGTTCAACTGATCCAATCTCTACTGGATCCAATCTGCTTCTGACAATTGTACCTGTGAAAGAATACGTAACGAAGGAATTTCAACCTTAATAGGTAGAACTGCTTCCATACCGTACACAAGAGAATATGGAGTTGCCCCTGTAGATGTCCGGATAGAAGTCCGATATGCCATAAGTGCAAAAGGTAATCTTTCATGCCAATCACGATAGTTCTCAGCTGTTTTAGTCAAAATTTTCTTGATATTCTTGTTGGCTGCTTTGACCGCTCCGTTCATCTGCGGACGATATGGAGATGAATTCAGATGCTTGATCTTGAACTCCTTGAACAGATCATCCACTAATTTATTATTTAGATTTGACCCATTGTCAGTAATTATGGTCTCAGGTGCACCATATCGAGCAATGATGTCTCGACGAATGAACTTCAACACATTCCGGTCCGTCACTGTTGCATAGGACATAGCTTCAATCCACTTCGAAAAATAATCGATAGAGACCAGGAAAAACCGATGTCCATTTAACGCTTTAGGATTGATTGGGCCAATCACATCAATGCCCCACATAGAAAATGGCCATGGTTCAGACATCTGATGCAATTCATTCGGAGGAGTTTTAATCTTATCACCATGGATCTGACATTTGTGACAACTTCGGACATGCTGAATGCAATCACTCTCTAAAGTGAGCCAGTAATAACCCATCCTCATTATCTTCCTTGCTAGCATATAACCATTCATGTGCGGATCACACACTCCCTCATGTACTTCTAGCATCAAACGAACAGCCTCGGTTGAATCAACACACCTTAATAAAACCGAATCATAAGACCGCTTGTATAGGCATTCTCCGTTCAAGAAGAACTTCGACTCCATTTTCCTGATATATTTTTGGTCAGATGCGGTACTTTTCTCAGGAAACTCCTGTGTTTGAAGATATGTCTTGATATCATGATACCACGGCTTGCCGTCAGGCTCTTCTGTTGTGGCCATGCAATAAGCTGGTTTCTGTAAGACTTCTATCTTCAAAGGTTCAACTTCTAAACCGCTTGTCACTCGTAGCATTGCCGATAACGTAGCCAGAGCATCGGCAAAACTGTTTTGAGTTCTTGGCAAGTATTCAAACGAAATGCCTTCAAACTCTTCCACCAACTCCTCCAAATAGACGTAATAGGGCTGCAACTTAGCATCTCTAGTTTGCCACTTACCAACGATATGAAGAATAATGAAGGCTGAATCCCCGAACACCTTAAGTCGAGCTACTCCCATTTCAATTGCAGCTTGTAACCCGAAGATGCATGCTTCATATTCGGCAATATTATTCGTACAAGGAAATATCAGTTTCGCTGCGACCGGATAATGTTGTCCGCCTGGACATATTAAAACTGCCCCAATACCTGATCCTGACAAGTTTACGGCTCCATCAAAATACATGGTCCATACATACTCATCAATTGACATGACTCTATCCTCTAACGGATCCAGATCCTCATTTTCCCCAGGATTTTCAGCCAAAACATCAGCAATTACTCGTCCTTTGATTGATTTCTAGGACACGAATCAAACATTAAATTCTGAGATGAGAATCTGCCATTTTGCCAGTTTTCCAACCAAAGCGGGTTGATTGAGCAAGTATTTGATGAGATCACACTCTGTCATAAGCAATATTTGATAGTGCAAAGTGTATTGCCTCAATCTGTGTAGTACCCAGACCAGTGCTGCGCACGTTCTTTCTGCTTCGAAATAGTTCATTTCAGAGGCGGTGAACTTCTTACTTAAATAATAAATAGCATGCTCCTTCCCATCCTCTTTACTTTTCTGAGCAAGCATGGCACCTAAGGATTCACTGTGGATTGTAAGGTACAGGATCAGAGGTTGCCCTGATGTTGGTGGAACAAGCACCGGAGGATTCATCAAGTAGTGCTTAATCTTGTCGAATGCCAGTTCACACTCTTCATCCCATCTAACCAGCGCATTCTTCTTGAGGAGTTTAAAGAAAGGCTTTGCTGTCTCAAATAGCTGAGAAATAAATCTGGCAATATAGTTTAGTCTTCCCATTAAGCTACGAACTTCCTTCACCGAAGAGGGAGATTTTATTTCACAAATGGCTTTCACTTTTGACGGGTCAATCTCAATCCCTTTGTTACTAACAATGAAGCCAAGTAGTTTGCCAGAGGCTGCCCTGAACACGCATTTTGCCGGATTGAGGCGCAATTTGAACTTACGAAGCCTGTCGAATAATTTCTTCAAGGTTTCTATGTGATCTTCTCCACGTCGAGTTTTTGCAATCATATCGTCAACATAGACCTCGATCTCATAATGCATCATGTCATGGAACAACGTGACCATTGTCCGCTGATAAGATGCCCCAGCATTTTTGAGACCGAAGGGCATCACTTTATAATGAAATGTCCCACAAGGAGTGGTAAATGCTGTTTTCAACTTATCATTCTCATTCATCAAGATCTGATTATAACCTGAGAAACTATCCATGAAGGAGAACAGTTCGAATCCAGCTGTACTATCCACAAGCACATCAATGTGCGGGAGTGGAAAATCATCTTTAGGACTAGCTTTGTTCAGATCTCGGTAATCAACACATACTCGAACCCGACCGTCTTTCTTCATCACTGGGACTATATTAGCGACCCATTCTGAGTATTGGGTAGTCTCAATAAATCCCACATCAAGAAGCTTCATGACCTCTTCTTTGATTTTCTTCACCAGTTCTGACTTAGCTCTTCGCGGCCTTTGTTTCATAGGCTCAACCGAAGGATCAGTCGGTAGACAATGTTCGACGATCGATCGATCAAGACCCGGCATGTCAGCATAAGACCAGGCAAAGATGTCTTGGTAATCCTTCAACAACTGGGTCAAGCGTTTGGCCACATCTTCGGGAAGACATGCCCCAATCTTTACCTCTCTAGGATTCTCCGTGTCGCCGAGGCTGATCACCACGGTTTCTTCGGCGGTCAGAGGCTTAGATTTCTCATGGATTTCCAAGTTCCGTCGTATCTCTTCATCATTCGGATTAGAATCATCTGAGTCATCGGATTGGCTTGCATCACATATATAAGGGTCCACGATTCCCGTCCCTTTGCATGCCTCGAGATTAGTCCTGAAACATGAAAGAAAGGGATCAAAAAGACAAGACATGGCTTAACTACATGCAATTTTTGAAAATTGTTCTTTGCTTTTTTGAAATTCATTTTGCTTTCGAAGACCTCGAAACAAGAATTCTTGAGAAGCCCAACCCTCAGTTATTACCGCAGATGACAAATTTTTCAATCGTTGGTTATCGTCATCGGGTTGATTTGGGTAACTTCAACAAGATTCAAAATGTTAAAAAAAATGCTGTAATTTTATTGATATTGAACCAATGAATTACATCTTATTGGATTGAAAAACCTAAGTGCAACATGAATAAGAATGACAATAAAAAAAAGCAATAAAGATTCCCATACAGGGGAGATACGAAAACTAGAAATGATTACTCTTGAGGGCTAGCGTCCATCCCTTCAAGTGGTCCTCAGAATCGTCAGACAAACTGACCAGAATCGCTTTACCGTGCTTCTTAGGTGAGTCAGTTAGGGCTTGTGGCGACTTAGGAAAGATAAGCCCAAGATCATCTTCAGTCGGGCTCAGATTTAAATGCTCATATCCTCCCACAACTCCAGCCGAGTGAAAGGTGTCGTTGATAGAAGGTGGTAAGGGACTTTGACCTGCTCTTGTTCAGCTTCTGCAATAATCATTGCTTTGTTCGCGGCTTCCTTGCCCATGATATCCCAAACCAGCTTTGTGGGATTGTCCATTTATCTCGATCGGGGCATGAATGCCTTGGCCTTCCTTCCCAAGACCCTGACTTGGCTTAAAACCATTACCAACCATGACCTTGGCCACCATGAGAGCTGCTTTAGAAACTTCAGAAATGGGCAACGACATATCAGAGGAAGCTTGAACAACTTGAACTATCTCAAATGAATGATAACTATCCTCCTCAACATGATCGGGTTCTATGTATGGGATCGATGTTACATTGAAGATTCGATGATCTTCCTCTCCATAAATTATAACCAACTTTGCTTCAACCACAAACTTGATCTTCTGATGCAAACTGGAGGGCATTGCGCCTGCATTGTGAATCCATGGCCGTCCCAGCAAGAAATTGAAAGCAGAAGGGATATCCAGCACTTGAAAAAGAATATCAAATACTGAAGGTTCAATCTGTAGCTTTAAGTTAATCTGGCCTATGACATCCTTCTTTACTCCATCAAAAGCTCGAACAGAAGTCTTGGCTGCTTGCATGGTAGATGGAGGAATGCCCAGCCTTTTCAAAGTAGCCAACGGGCATAAATTCAGAGCCGACTTGTTATCAACAAGCACCCTAGCCATGTGAGTCTCCTTGTACTTCACTGATATGTGAAGCGCATTATTATGACCACATCCTTTAACTGGGATTTCTTCATCAGAAAATGCTACTTAATCTTTGAGGAAGATCGTCTTGACAAACCCTTCTAGCTTATCTTCTTCAATAGTCTCGGGCACATGAATCTCACTCAATACCTTCATTAGAGCACTCCAATGCTTATCTGATGTCTGGAGAAGTTCTAACAACGAGACTTGTGTAGGTAACTTTCTTAGCTGATCAACCACGTTATATTCACTAGCCTTAATCACAGCTAGGAATTCCTTCGCTTCTTTCTTAGCCACTGGCTTGGCCGGTTGCTTATCAGGATAAGTTCGCCCTGACCTCGTTATCAGATCAATGTCGTAAGACCATGGAACCATCTTGTCACTCTCATAAGCGAAGGGCTGAGGTGATGCCAGGATCAATACTTCTGGAGTGTCGGGTATAATGATCCCGAGATCATCGTCAGAGGCGTCTTCGAGAGCGGGCATGTCAGGATCCAACTTCACTTGTTCATCGGTCATCCTTGCGAGTTCTTCATTCCAATCAATGATGACTTGGGATATAGCGGCCACTATCCCGAATTCATCTGCTGTCCCAATCATCCCTTCTCTTACCAACTCATCCACTTTCTTTCTTATGTCACCGAGTGACACCACCTCACTGGTCGAAACATAACCAGCTCGGACTAAAGCATCGAACATATCTTCGAAAGGGACCCTGAAGCCTCGAACCTGCTTGACTCCGGGGCCAAGGATAACATTTGTACTGCTCGAATGATCAGGGAGTGGATTGTTCTGCACATTAGGTTTACCGATTGGCTGTAATGCAAACGCTCCAGTCTCGAGTAGATCCTGCACTCGATGTTTGAGCACTTGGCAATCATCTGTCGAATGCCCAACCTCACCTCTATGGTAATCGCATTTCTTCGACGGATCATACTTTGTATAGCCGGCAGCGTTAGATCTTTGTGGCTCTGAACTTAGCAAGTTCTTCTTCCTTAGCACCGCCAGTACCTGAGATAACGTCTTGGGAAGTGGAGTAAACTGGCGGGATTTGCGCTGTTGGCATGGGTCCTGCTGGCCTTGCCGTCCATAAGAGGTCGTCTGCTGGGTGCTAAATTGTAGCTTCGGGGCCTGAGCTGGCGTCTTCTGCACATAGGTCATGTTGACTTCGGGGACATGCTCTTTGTCCTTCTTACTAGTAAATCTCTTGCTTAATGAACCTGACTAACTATACCATTCTTTCTTGAGCCCGGTCTCAATCTCCTCGCCCATGGCTATCAATTGGCCAAAAGATTGGGGGGCCGTTACTAACATTCGTGAATGAACCAGCTATGGTAGAGTGGACACGAACAACTTCATTAAGTCACGTTCGGAGGGTTTAGGCATGATCTGCCCTGCCATGTTCCTCCAACGAGTGGCATACTCCTTCAGAGTCTCGCCCTTTTTCTGCTTAGCTCTCTTCAGGTCTTCTCTTGTAACGGTGACATCGAGATTGAACTTGAAGTGTTTGACGAAAAGGTTTGCCACCTCTTCCCACGAATCTTTTCGGTTGATCTGGTGGTTAGTATACCACCTCATTGCAGCATCCTTCAAGCTTGCTTGGAAGGTTTGGATCATTAGGGGTCCGGCAGACACATATCTATTCATGAGCCCCTGGTACATATCGATGTGCTGAATTGGGTTCGAGGTGCCGTCGTACTTTTCAAAGGCTGGCATCTTGAATTTATCGGGCACTTGGACCCGGGTAAAAATGGACAAATCAACAGGCGGAACACTTTGAGTTCCCTCCACTTCACGTAACCTTTGGTCGAGTTTGGCCAACAACTTGGCATTCTCATCATTGGGGGGTGAATGAGGAACAGGGACCGACGGAGAAGTACTAGTGTCGATCAAAATGGCGTCATCTAGTTGAAGGGTTGGATTAGTGTTTACTGCAGGAGATTTGTCAAGGCGGAGGCCTGGACGGGTTGGAAGTGGAATCTCCGATTGAGAAGCAGCATTGATCTGCTGCTGCTTGGCCATGAGATCACTCATTATTTTGGACATGGCAGCCGCGATCTGCTCATTGATTGTATTCATGTGTTCTTTCAGCTTTTCGTCAATCATGGCTGCAATCTCGGCTTGATTGGTCATCCTTCTTTTGGTCACCGATCGAGTATTATGAGGATGAGGGGGATCCGCGGCAAATTACCTGCAAAAGTAACGATGGAATAAATACAACGAATAAGAATAACGAGTCGGTCCATGACATCCTCTAGACCCTCAAGATGAAATTTCTTTCGAATGACCGATTCATCCAGTAAATCCCGAAATTCCAAATTGCTTTATTCAATAAAAACCTGGATTGATTCCAAAATTTACAAATTATAGTTCCACGTTTTTTATTGAATTGCTCAAAATGGAAAATGTCTCAAAAGAATTCTTATAAAAATCGTTCGGCGACATTTATTACCAACAAAAAAAAACATCAATAGCATGAAGTACAAACGTAAGCTAACATTCCATCCTAAAAAGAAAGAAAAACTCCCTAAACCAAACTAGAAATCAGACAGTCTTTCTCTTTTTAGAGGCCACGTGATCTATAGACGAATGGGCCTTCAAGGCACGTCGTAATCGTGCATTCTCTTCAGCCAGGGCATTTGCCTTATCCTGAGCCTTCATTGCCTTTTCTTTGCTGATTTTGATTTGAGTCTGAATGGTATGCCGTATTGTCACGACCGGGATCTTCGGGAGTATCTCAGCAGGGATGGTACGATATTGAATATACCAGGCCGTGGCAAAGTGACGCTTCATCCTTAATTTTCTATGCAATTAACCACTAAATGATGAGTCGAAATTTAGGTGTCAACACAGAGGCTCTCGTCAGCGCTTGCCCAACCATCCACCAGCTTTGAAGATCAAGATTCAAGCCAAGCTTCGAGCTCCAGTGGCCATGATGGTGGTGAGCTTCAAAGCTCAACCTTCAAGCCAAGCTTCAAAGCTTGGCTTTGGCTGCTTGCGATCACCCGCGAGCTTCGAAGGTCGAGGTCAAACCCCAAGCCAAGCTTCGAGCTAGAGTGGTCATGGCGGTCATGAGCTTCGAAGCTTGGCCATGGCGGCTTGCAACCACCTGGCGAATTTTTCGAAGCTCGACCTTCAAGCTGCTTCGAAGGTTGGCCTTGGCAGCTTGCGACTATCTGCGAGCTTCAAAGGTCAAGATTAGACCCTCAAGTCAAGGTTCGAGCTAGAGCGCTCGTGGCAACCGCGAGCTTCGAAGTTTGGCCATAGCAGCTACCACCTGCAAGCCTCGAAGGTCGAGGTCATACAAGCCAAGCGTCGAGCTGGAGAGGCCATGACGGCCTATTGAGCTCGACCTTCTTGAAACTTCGTTTTGGAATAAGAAAGTATTGTTCTTCCTCCCCGAGAAGATTAATAGTTTTTCTTTTCCTTTTTCCAAGGCCAAGCTTCGAAGCTTGGCTTGAAGGTCGAGCTTCGATGCTTGCGGCCGCCATGGCTGCTCGAGCTCGAAGCTTGGCTCGAAGGTCGAGCTTCAAAGCTCGTGGCCGCTCGAGCTCGAAGCTTGGCTTGAACCTTGATCTTCAAGCTGGTGGATGGTTAGGCAAGTGCTGACGATAGTCGGCGAAGGTTTAGATAGCAGTGGCCAATGAGGCAAGAGCGTCGGAGGAGTTTGGCCAGCCAATTGAAGACGATGAATGCCATGAACAGTACTCGTGAAGCTGTGGAGAAGACGATGAATAGTGCAATTTTTTTTTCTTTTTCCAATGTGGTGTTCGTGTGGCGCCACATCAAAGCCACATGTCTCTAAAAGTGCCACGTGTGATCCACGTTAGCTTGTTAATGGTGATTTTGGACGGAATTGTAACGGAGGGTAGATGTGTCACAATGTGTATAGTTTGAGATTTTTGGTGTCACAAAAATTAGTTTAGGGTAAATGTGTCAGAATGGGTATAGTTTGGAGTTTTTGGTGATTTTTTCCCAAGAAAATAAATAAATCCATGAAGTGACAAGCACACGTCCCAACAGGTATATGCCCGGCAAATAGGAAGTTAGGAAAAGCAAGTCATGTATGTATCACTTCTGTACGTATGAGGTAAACTAGTATCAGACAACCAAGGAACCTTAGCGGTGAGGAAAAGCACACAAAGAAATTGGAACCTCCAATCAGTGCTATCATTACTTCGTGGAAGATAGGATTCTGCTGACTAGAGCTTCCAATAATGCAAATTGTTCATGTCTACGTCCCAATGAGCATGTGTTTGCGTCACTTTTGTGTAGAGTTTGAGGGGTTTTCCATGGATCCTTAATGTTTAATTAATGGGTAATCTCATTACAGAAAAAGAGCCAAAGCTCCTACAGGAGCTTTTACATCCTGTTTGTTTGATTTATAGAGACAGTGGGCTTCACAAATGGATGCGCTCCTTATTTTAACGTGCCAGTACCCGCATGCTTTGTACCTCAATTCCCTTTATATCTTTGTCTCTCTTAAAGAGAGGAAATACCCTTTGAAAGTTTTACATCAAGTGATTCTAAGGTCCGACGAGAACCGAGATGAAGCCTTTTAAGGACTTACTTAGGTCATATATCCTAATTAATATGTGTTTGCATCAATTTTGTCTCGAGCTTGAGCCCGTTTGATTAAATTGGCCGAATTTCAATCAGGAGAAGCCTGATTATGTTGGAGGACAAAAGTGGGGGACTTTGTGTAGATATCACGATTGACCTTGAATCATGGCAATACCGTTTTATATATGTGTACTTAATCATGTAGAGTTGAAGAATGGCTGAGATCCTTCTTGTTGCAGGGGGTACCTACCGACTTTCAACGTTTTTTTTCTATGCGTTGTTGAAGCAAAGCTTTGTTGCGTGAGCGCAGAGTTCATGTGCAACGTCTAAATTTTCTTTGTGAGAATGCTATGAGAGCTTGTGAGTTAACACAATTGAGAATCTCTTAGGTATAACTCTAGGTTGAGAAACACAAGTAGAATTGTGGCATCCCGAATTTCCATGGCCAAAGATTAAAGGACCCTAATGAATTAGGGCGCTCGTCGACGGAATTAGGAAAAAAATGAAATTGGAAGTTAGCGTCGCCATTATCGCTTTAGGAATCGCGAATTCGGATTCTAGAGATCGTTATCATTGAGCCGAATAAATCGACGTCGCGTCGTCCGCAAAGCCCGATTCCGTGTCAAACCCATCGCCGTTATTTTTCACCTTGTTCATGAACAACCCATTCTTTCCCTCTCTTTCTCTTTTTCCCTTCCTTTTCTTTCTTTTTCTTTTTTCTTCCCATTTTTCCCGCCGGGAACCCCACGCATCAGCAGCTACCCCTCCCTCTTCTTTCCCTTGTCTTTTCTCCTTTGTCTTCTTCCTCCCTCTGCACTTGGTAGAAGAGAGGTGCCACTTGGCCCCCCTTGCATGCCCATGCACGCAAAGGAGCTGAGCAAGTTCAGAAATCCTATTTTTTCCCTCATCTCACTCATTTCTAGCTTATTTTTCTCCCGCACCAGCTCACTCTCTTAGCCCTCACTCTCTTAGTTTTCTCTCGCTCAACACTCTCTCTTGCCCAGCTCACTCTCACTCTCTGGTCTCTCTCTCTGTCCGCCCGGGAGACGCTCGTTCGCTGCCCAAACAGCTGCTGTTCCTCTGCTCCGCCCTCGACCAGCAGCAGCAACCGGAAGTCGCACTCGCGCCTCATTTCCGCACCAGCCTCGCCTCGGCCATCTCAGCCATTTCCTCTCAACGGCAAGTACTCTCTATCGCTTTATACTAGCCTCGGTAATGGTTGCATGACGGTTGGGTCTCGGGTAAGCTTTTGAACTGATCTGAATTGGTGTTAGGCGAGTCCGAGTAGTTGCGACGGCTGTTCTTGAAGGATTGATACACCATAACGAACCTTGGTGGGTCTAGGGTGCCGGACTAGTTTAGAACAGGCCATGCATGTCGATTTGAGTCCCTAGAATAGTGAATTCGTGGCTGGGAGATAATAGATCTTCTATGAGGAACCATTTCTTGATGTTTATTTTGGGTTTCAAAAACTGGCTTCTCTGGACAACCATTGTTCTCTATTTTTATAGCTTCTGTTGTGGACAAAATTTGGCTAAATGCTCTTCTTGAAAGTTGTTCAGAATATCTTGATCTACAACATACTAAAATTTCATATTTTTCTGAGCACAAATGGATAGCACGAAGGATCAACATTTTACCGGATCAGAACTGCGTTTCCTGTGGAGACAGCGACCTCTGGTCTTTCCCGATTTTTTATAAAAATATCCACTTCGAATTTGTCCACAGTTTCTTCACAAAATTTGTTCATAACTCCCTTGTTTATAACATATAAAAATTTCAAAGCGTTTGAAGATTGTTTGGTCTGTGAAATGAGAACACTTTTGGGTTCAGTTTTACTGTTTCGGAGAACCTGTAGTAGTCTGTTTTCGTGCCCTCCAAAGTGCCCTTTCCAGGAGGATTTTTGGATTGCGTTCTTCATGAAAAATATACGTTAAGGTCTTGTTAATATCATATTAAAATTTCGGAATTTTTGGAACTCGTTTGCCATGTCTTTGAGATTTATTTCCCAGAGTCTACAAAACTGTCCAGTATTGCCCAAATTCCAGGTTGCATTGATTCTGATTTTGAGACATCATAATTTCGATCGGGTGTATTCGGGAAATGTAATGTACATGCTGTGGACCTTCTGATGGGATGTTTCTTTTGTGTTCGATTTTGTAAATTTCGTTTATAAATTTCTGTATCTTATATGCCGAAGGGTGTAGAATTGTAAGTGTGGTTGTTCCGTCGGTCCCTATGACGACGATGCCCCGGAGTTGGGATGCCTGAGGGGGTAACTGAGTTCCCTCGGATGCCTAGGGGTGTAACACGGTTCCCTAGATGTCCTCGCGACGCTGTGGTAAGTGCGAGATGCCTGAGGGGGTAACGGGGTTCCCTCGGTTGCCTGGGGGTGTAACACGGTTCCCCGTATGTCCTCGTGATGCCATGATGGGTGCGAGATGCTCGGGGGGTAACTGGGTTCCCCGGAGGATGTTGTAATTTGAGTTACTAAATCAATGCGAATTAAAACTGCTTGTGATCACATAATGCATGCATTGAGAATTCGTGTGAATGACTGTTAGTCGATTGAAAATCTTGTCTGGTGGTTTATGCCCAAATAAAAAGGGAGCCTTATATGCTATGGTTGGTTGTAAATTGGTTCATCTATCTACCTATTTGACTCGATTGAAATGCCTGTCATTATCCGTTTAGTATGGCGTGATAGTGTTTACTTGGCTGAGTTTTCGCTCACTGTTTGTTGATGACCTTTTTTCAGATTAGTAGTTATGCCGATCCTCCCTGCCTCCCCCTCGATAAGCTATGGGGTGCCGGTCGATTTTGAGAGCCATCTGTTTGCCTTCGTGGTCTCGGAATTCCCTGGAATTATCTTTATAAAATGTATTTCCATTCTGACCGTGGATGTTGGGTTCCCAGGGGGGCTTATTCTTTTGGGTTTTGTCGGGGTTTATGCCCTCGACGGGGGACGGTTGGTAGGGCCCCTTCCATACTATGGGTCGGATGGGAATGATGGTGATGCGAGCGGCGGAGTCCTTTGAAGATAGCACCGGGAGGAGGAGTAGGGAGCAGTTTTTTGGAGAAGGCACGCCTGTTTGTTTTTGGGGTGGAGTCGTGAAAGCATGGGTGATAGCCGCTAGCTTTTTGTTAAACATTGGTAGGTCAAAGTAGATTTGTAGGGTTGGAACAGATGTGTTGTTTCTCACATTTCTTGAACTCACCTTATGTCACCCGCGGTATTAGATGTTATGGTTGATATTTTCTGAATTCACGTGTCCTAAACATTATACAATTTTATGCTGTTATGCCACATTCATGTTATAAATGCTGACCTCTAAAAAAAAAAAAAGAAGCACCTTCCGCTTGCGAATAATCTAATGGCTAATGAGGATTAGAAGATAAATCTTGAAAGGGGTGAGCCTGGGATGCTACAGCCCTTTTTGGTATCAGAGCTTAAGCTACTATGGAGTGATAAGGTGCGCTAGTGATTGAAGGATTAGGACTCGCACGCATTGTAAAACACACGATGCATGTGCTTGTTAGTTCTGTGCTAGGGAGATACAAGTAACCAAGGTTACTTATATGATGTCAGTAACGTATGTTACTTATTAAATACTGTGGCGATTGATCATATGA
The DNA here is from genome assembly GCA_031216235.1 of Syzygium jambos. Taxonomy (NCBI): domain Eukaryota; kingdom Viridiplantae; phylum Streptophyta; class Magnoliopsida; order Myrtales; family Myrtaceae; genus Syzygium; species Syzygium jambos. The sequence continues at coordinate 43,269,772 of CM062224.1, read as the reverse complement.
AGTAATGGGTGATCAATGTGCAGAAGATTGGTGAGACAAGATGAGGAGGAATGGTGGACCATCCTCTGGTTCTGCAGATGGAAGGGATCCTCGAGTGGACGGAATTCTTGAGGCTTTGGCCAATGTGGGGGCACTGTTTGAACGACAAGCCCAGCAGCAAGCGACTGCAGGTAATGGTAACCGCCGTGTGCAAGGACTCATTGAGCAGTTCCTGAAATTGAAACCGACTAAGTTCACGGGATTAGGAGACCCCAGTGAGGCAGAAAGGTGGATGGGGAGTTTGGAGAAGATATTCAACTTGCTGAACTGCAATGATGCTGACAAGCTAATTTTAGCTGAGTACCAACTGGAAGGGAATGCCGAACATTGGTGGAAGGCATCCAAGGAAACGGTGTTCCCAACAGGTACACCTGTAGTCTGGGCAACTTTTGTAGAAGCATTTTATGGGAAATATTTTTCTGATTGTGCAAAGGATCAGAAAATAGCAGAGTTCATGCAGCTGTGTCAGAACAATCTGACAGTGGACCAGTATGAGGCGAAATTTGCTGAACTTTCTAGGTTTGCACCTCGAATGGTGGAGAATGGGGAAGATAAGGCCAAAAGGTTCTTGAATGGCGTAAAGGTTGAGATAAGGAAGCAATTGGTGCCGCTGGACATCAAGGACTATGGTGTACTGGATAGGCGGGCTCAACTCATTGAGCAAGAGCTAGTAAAGGGGAGGATAGGGAGTGAGACACCGGGACGATCTGGTCACCAACCTACGCGAGACAATGCTAGATTTGGCAAGAGACCTGTCCAGTTCGGAAAAGCCCCTTTTGATCCCAATAAGAGACGTAACAATGGAAACTTTGGAAGGTCCTACAATGACCAGTCGAGAGGACAGAGACAAATTTCGATTGGCAATTGTCGGATGTGTGGAAGACAGCACGGGAGTGTACCATGTCAACCATCAAGGCAATGTTACAGATGTGGACAGTATGGACATATTTCCAGGTATTGTCCTCAAGGGGGACAGCCACCGCAGCAAGTAACTCAGGGGGGGACACAGCAGCAAAAGAACTTGCAAAGGCCACCAAACCAAGGAAGAGTTTATGTAGTCACTCAGGAGGAAGCTGAGGCTTCCAAGACTGTTATTTCAGGTACGCTCTCCTTGTGCGACAAGAAGGCATACGCTTTATTTGATATTGGTGCTACCCACTCATTTATATCTGCCAATTTTGTGCAATTGTATGGACTGAAATCTGAATTGCTGCAAGTGCCTCTTAGTGTCTCTACACCTTTAAAAGACAAGGTGTTGTTAACGTTAATATGTAGAGATTGTAAGATATCTATAGGTGGGACATATCAAATGATAGATTTGGTGGTATTAGTTATGTATGACTTTGACATTATCATAGGAATGGATTGGCTTAGTAAACAACGAGCCAATGTTGATTGTTATGGAAAAACAATCCAGTTTGATCCTCTTGGTCACCCTAGTTTCGAATTTCTTGGAAGTGGGATGGACCCCAGTGTGCCCCTTATTTCGGCACTAGAAGCACATCGACTGCTCGACAATGGTTGTCAAGGGTATATAGCGGTCATCAAAGATCAAAGTGAAAAGGAAGCAGAGCTTGAGGAAATTCTAGTGGTCCAAGAATTCCCTGACGTATTTCCTGAGGAGTTGCCAGGATTACCCCAGAACGAGAGGTTGAATTTGTTATTGAATTAGCCCCAGGAACAGGACCTATATCGAAAGCCCCTTATAGAATGGCCCTAACGGAATTAAAGGAATTAAAGGTGCAATTACAAGAATTACTTGATAAGGGATTTATACGACCGAGTGCGTCACCATGGGGTGCGCCAGTGCTATTTGTGAAGAAGAAAGATGGATCATTACGCCTATGCATCGACTATAGGCAATTGAATCAAGCAACGGTTAAGAATAAGTACCCGTTGCCTAGAATTGACGACTTATTCGATCAGTTACGGGGGGCATCTATATTTTCAAAGATTGACTTACGGTCTGGATATCATCAACTGCGGATTAAGAAAGAGGACATTCCTAAAACGGCCTTCCGAACTCAATATGGACATTACGAGTTTACAGTTATGCCCTTTGGATTGACTAATGCGCCAGCAGCATTTATGGACCTAATGAACCGGGTGTTTAAATCGTTTTTGGATCGATTTGCAATCGTCTTCATTGACGATATCCTGATATATTCGAAAGGCCTAGAGGAGCATGAACAACACCTTAGGATGGTACTTCAGTCTCTTCGAGAACATAGGCTGTACGCGAAATTTAGTAAATGTGAGTTTTGGCTGGATCGAGTAGTATTTCTGGGACATGTGGTAACTGGCGAAGGTATATCAGTAGACCCAGCTAAGGTTGAGGCAGTAATCAATTGGCCAAGACCCAAAACAGTAACAGAGATTCGAAGTTTTTTAGGAATGGCTAGTTACTATCGGAGGTTTGTTGAAGGATTTTCATGCCTCGCAGCACCATTAACCCGATTAACGAGGAAGGACACAAAGTTTAAATGGGACGAGACATGCGAACAAAGTTTCCTGGAGCTTAAAAGAAAACTAACTACGGCACCAGTTTTGACAATACCATCAGGATCGGGTGGATTCATGGTCTACAGTGACGTTTCTCACAAAGGACTTGGGTGTGTTTTGATGCAGCATGGGAAGGTCATTGCTTATGCATCGAGACAATTAAAGCCGTATGAGTTAAATTATCCAACCCATGATTTGGAACTTGCGGCAATTGTCTTTGCGCTGAAGATATGGAGACATTATCTTTATGGGAAAAAGTTCGAAATCTATACGGATCATAAAAGTTTGAAGTATCTGTTCTCTCAAAATGAGTTGAATATGAGACAGAGACGATGGATGGAATTGTTCAAAGATTATGATTGTGAGATTTTATACCATCCGGGAAAAGCAAATAAAGTAGCGGATGCTCTTAGTCGAAAGTCCACCTCATCAGTAGCGAGTTTAATGGTTAAGGAGTGGTGTTTACTCGAGGAGATTTCCGGGTCGGAATTTAAGCTCGAAGTGGAGAACCTTTCCAGTGTATTAGCTACACTCACGATCGAGCCTGAGATTATACAGAAAGTGACGGTATTGCAACAAACAGATCCTGGAATCTTGAAGATACGAGAAGAGGTGGCGAAAGGAAAGAAAACGGACTTTCAAGTGACGGACGAAGGTATTGTAAGATTCCGAGGACGTCTATGTGTGCCTAACAACGAGGAGTTAAAAAGGGAGATTTTGACAGAAGCTCATCGAAGTAATTATAGTATTCACCCCGGAAATACGAAGATGTATCACAATCTTCGTCAGCACTATTGGTGGAATGGAATGAAGATGGATATTGCAAGGCACGTGGCCAAATGCCTGACATGTCAACAAGTTAAGGCTGAGCATCGCAATCCTGCAGGTTTGTTAAAACCGTTGGAGATTCCCGAGTGGAAGTGGGAACATATAACAATGGATTTTGTGCAAGGCTTACCAAGGACATCGAGTAGTCACGACGCTGTTTGGGTAGTTGTGGATCATCTGACTAAGTCTGCTCATTTTCTGGCTGTGCAAGTAGACTATACACTTGAGAAGTATGCAGACTTATATGTCAAACAGATCGTACGATTGCACGGTGTACCTGTGACCATTACGTCAGACCGAGACCCTAGATTCACTTCGAACTTCTGGAAGAGCCTTCAAGTGGCTTTGGGCATGAAACTTCAGTACAGTACCGCATTCCACCCGCAAACGGATGGGCAGTCAGAACGAGTGATTCAAGTGTTAGAGGACATTTTGCGAGCATGTATGATTGATTTTAAAGGTAATTGGGATGAAAAGTTACATCTAGTGGAGTTTGCTTACAACAACAGTTTTCAAAAAAGTATTGGTATGACCCCATTTGAGGCTTTATATGGAAGGGCTTGCAGGACGCCCGTCTGTTGGGACGAAGTAGGAGGACGGAAGTTGACAGGACCGGAATTGGTACAAGTCACGACTGATGCAGTAAAGGTGATACGCGATAGGCTTAGGACCGGCCAGAGTCGGCAGAAAAGCTATGCCGATAGACGTCGTAGACCATTAGAATTTGAGGTGGGTGATCATGTATTCCTAAAGGTGTCACCAATGAGAGGAGTATCAAGATTTAGAAAGAAAGGAAAGTTAAGCCCGAGGTTTGTCGGACCTTTTGAAATACTTGAAAGAATTGGAGAATTGGCATACCGATTGGCACTACCACCAAGACTATCCAGCGTGCACGATGTATTTCATGTTTCCATACTAAGGAAATATGAGCCCGATCCCTCGCATGTTTTGGATTTTGAAGCCGTTCAGGTTGACGACAGAGTAAGATATGTTGAGGAACCCGTACAGATATTGGATCGGAGAGAGCGAGTTCTCAAAAATAAAACTATTCCCCTTGTTAAGGTGTTATGGCGGTATCATGACCAAGAGGAAGCGACGTGGGAAAGCGAAGAAAATATGAGACGACAATATCCGCAGTTGTTTGAATGATCGGACCGGACTTGTAATTTCGAGGACGAAATTCTTTAAGGAGGGGAGAGTTGTGGCATCCCGAATTTCCATGGCCAAAGATTAAAGGACCCTAATGAATTAGGGCGCTCGCCGACGAAATTAGGAAAAAAATGAAATTGGAAGTTAGCGTCGCCATTATCGCTTTTGGAATCGCGAATTCGGATTCTAGAGATCGTTATCATTGAGCCGAATAAATCGACGTCGCGTCGTCCGCAAAGCCCGATTCCGTGTCAAACCTATCGCCGTTATTTTTCACCTTGTTCATGAACAACCCATTCTTTCCCTCTCTTTCTCTTTTTCCCTTCCTTTTCTTTCTTTTTCTTTTTTCTTCCCATTTTTCCCGCCGGGAACCCCACGCATCAGCAGCTACCCCTCCCTCTTCTTTCCCTTGTCTTTTCTCCTTTGTCTTCTTCCTCCCTCTGCACTTGGTAGAAGAGAGGTGCCACTTGGCCCCCCTTGCATGCCCATGCACGCAAAGGAGCTGAGCAAGTTCAGAAATCCTCTTTTTTCCCTCATCTCACTCATTTCCAGCCTATTTTTCTCCCGCACCAGCTCACTCTCTCAGCCCTCACTCTCTTAGTTTTCTCTCGCTCAACACTCTCTCTTGCCCAGCTCACTCTCACTCTCTGGTCTCTCTCTCTGTCCGCCCGGGAGACGCTCGTTCGCTGCCCAAACAGCTGCTGTTCCTCTGCTCCGCCCTCGACCAGCAGCAGCAACCGGAAGTCGCACTCGCGCCTCATTTCCGCACCAGCCTCGCCTCGGCCATCTCAGCCATTTCCTCTCAACGGCAAGTACTCTCTATCGCTTTATACTAGCCTCGGTAATGGTTGCATGACGGTTGGGTCTCGGGTAAGCTTTTGAACTGATCTGAATTGGTGTTAGGCGAGTCCGAGTAGTTGCGACGGCTGTTCTTGAAGGATTGATACACCATAACGAACCTTGGTGAGTCTAGGGTGCCGGACTAGTTTAGAACAGGCCATGCATGTTGATTTGAGTCCCTAGAATAGTGAATTCGTGGCTGGGAGATAATAGATCTTCTATGAGGAACCATTTCTTGATGTTTATTTTGGGTTTCAAAAACTGGCTTCTCTGGACAACCATTGTTCTCTATTTTTATAGCTTCTGTTGTGGACAAAATTTGGCTAAATGCTCTTCTTGAAAGTTGTTCAGAATATCTTGATCTACAACATACTAAAATTTCAGATTTTTCTGAGTACAAATGGATAGCACGAAGGATCAACATTTTACCGGATCAGAACTGCGTTTCCTGTGGAGACAGCGACCTCTGGTCTTTCCCGATTTTTTATAAAAATATCCACTTTGAATTTGTCCACGGTTTCTTCACAAAATTTCTTCATAACGCTCTTGTTTATAACATATAAAAATTTCAAAGCGTTTGAAGATTGTTTGCTCTGTGACATGAGAACACTTTTGGGTTCAGTTTTATTGTTTCGGCGAACCTGTAGTAGTCTGTTTTCGTGCCCTCCAAAGTGCCCTTTCCAGGAGAATTTTTGGATTGCGTTCTTCATGAAAAATATACGTTAAGGTCTTGTTAATATCATATTAAAATTTCGGAATTTTTGGAACTCGTTTGCCATGTCTTTGAGATTTATTTCCCAGAGTCTACAAAACTGTCCAGTATTGCCCAAATTCCAGGTTGCATTGATTCTGATTTTGAGACATCATAATTTCGATCGGGTGTATTCGGGAAATGTAATGTACATGCTGTGGACCTTCTGATGGGATGTTTCTTTTGTGTTCGATTTTGTAAATTTCGTTTATAAATTTCTGTATCTTATATGCCGAAGGGTGTAGAATTGTAAGTGTGGTTGTTCCGTCGGTCCCTATGACGACGATGCCTCGGAGTTGGGATGCCTGAGGGGGTAACTGGGTTCCCTCGGATGCCTAGGGGTGTAACACGGTTCCCTAGATGTCCTCGCGACGCTGTGGTAAGTGCGAGATGCCTGAGGGGGTAACGGGGTTCCCTCGGTTGCCTGGGGGTGTAACACGGTTCCCCGGATGTCCTCGTGATGCCATGATGGGTGCGAGATGCTCGGGGGGTAACTGGGTTTCCCGGAGGATGTTGTAATTTGAGTTACTAAATCAATGCGAATTAAAACTGCTTGTGATCACATAATGCATGCATTGAGAATTCGTGTGAATGACTGTTAGTCGATTGAAAATCTTGTCTGGTGGTTTATGCCCAAATAAAAAGGGAGCCTTATATGCTATGGTTGGTTGTAAATTGGTTCATCTATCTACTTATTTGACTCGATTGAAATGCCTGTCATTATCCGTTTAGTATGGCGTGATAGTGTTTACTTGGCTGAGTTTTCGCTCACTGTTTGTTGATGACCTTTTTTCAGATTAGTAGTTATGCCGATCCTCCCTGCCTCCCCCTCGATAAGCTATGGGGTGCCGGTCGATTTTGAGAGCCATCTGTTTGCCTTCGTGGTCTCGGAATTCCCTGGAATTATTTTTATAAAATGTATTTCCATTCTGACCGTGGATGTTGGGTTCCCAGGGGGGCTTATTCTTTTGGGTTTTGTCGGGGTTTATGCCCTCGACGGGGGACGGTTGGTAGGGCCCCTTCCATACTATGGGTCGGATGGGAATGATGGTGATGCGAGCGGCGGAGTCCTTTGAAGATAGCATCGGGAGGAGGAGTAGGGAGCAGTTTTTTGGAGAAGGCACGACTGTTTGTTTTTGGGGTGGAGTCGTGAAAGCATGGGTGATAGCCGCTAGCTTTTTGTTAAACATTGGTGGGTCAAAGTAGATTTGTAGGGTTGGAACAGATGTGTTGTTTCTCACATTTCTTGAACTCACCTTATGTCACCCGCGGTATTAGATGTTATGGTTGATATTTTCTGAATTCACGTGTCCTAACCATTATACAATTTTATGCTGTTATGCCACATTCATGTTATAAATGCTGACCTCTAAAAAAAAAAAAAGAGAAGCACCTTACGCTTGCGAATAATCTAATGGCTAATGAGGATTAGAAGATAAATCTTGAAAGGGGTGAGCCTGGGATGCTACAAGAATTGATTGATTTGAACTCTATAACTATCTGATTGATAGTAGATTATATGAGGATGGCTCTCTCCTTGATGTAGATACGACATTCATGGATCGTACCACATAAATTTCTAGTGTTCTTTATCGTTTTTCATTGATTTATAGTAATTTCTTCTTCTTGCATCGGATTGAATTGTAAGATCCATTAGCTTCCTTGTTATTTTGCAACAAGTCATATAAAAGGGCAAAAGTACACTACAAGTGCCATAACTTGTGTACGGCGCTCACTTTAGTGCCATAACTTTTTTTTGGATCACTTTAGTGCTAAAATTTTTGAAAAACGATCACTTAAGTGCCAACTCCGGTGCCGTACACAATTTTTCGCCGGAAATCTGACATGGCATTTTTTTTATTAATTTCTGAAGCTGACGTGGCTCGCCGGAGTCTCACCGGAGATTGGCACTTAAGTGATCATTTTTCAAAAATTTTAGCACTTAAGTGATCGTTTTTCAAAAATTTTAGCACTAAAGTGATCCAAAAAAAAGTTATGACACTTAAATGATCGTTTTTCCTTCGATTTGGCGCCAAAGTGATCCGAAAAAAAGTTATGGCACCAAAGTGAGCGCCGTACACAAGTTATGGCACTTATAGCTAGAGCTAGGTTTTTCTAGAGTTGATTTGAGGCTTTTACTTGTTTGATCACTATTTGGAAGTTTCATTGTTGTCATCATGTCTTGAGCAAAAGTAAGAAGTTCGATAAGAGGAACAATTTTGGGTTGAGGAGCATTATTAACAACTCAAGATTTGGCCAAGGCATTCGATGGCAAAGATAAATTGGTGAAAATGATAAAAGAGGCTGATAATGTTGGGTTAATGGAGAACCTATCAGATGAGGTGTTAACAGAAGTGGTCCAAAAGGAAAAAATTGTCCTAAAAGTCCTAAACCTATTGCACTCTTGCCAACTCAGTCCTAAACCTTTTAATTGTACTACTTGAATTATAAACCTTTTAACATTTTGCTAATTGAGTCTATCCGATCAATTTTGATAGAAAATCGCTGACGTGGATACTAACCATCCTTCATGACATAGTTAGCGCTGACATAAATAATTTTTAATAATTTTTAATGTTTTTTCGATTTTTTTAGTAATTCTTTTATTTTATTTTATTTTCTTCTCTCTTCCTTCTTTACTTTTTTTTTTCTCTTTTTTTCCTTTCTTTTTTTTCTTTTCATTTTTCCCTTTTTCCCTCCACTAGCTATGACTGAGCCTTGTCGATGGCCAACGGCCTCAAGTGAGGGTCACCCTCGCCAGATCGAGCAAGGTAGCCCTTGCCTAATTTGGGGAAGGGCCCCTCACTCAATCTGGCTAGGGTGGCCCTCGCCTGAGGTCGGTAGAGGGAAAAAGGGAAAAATAAAAAATAAAAAATAAAAGAAGAGAAAGGAAAAAAAAAGAAAAGAAGGAAAGAAGGAAAAAAGAAGAAAAGGGAAAAATAAAAAAAATTAGAAAAATATCACGTAAGACAGCTAGTATCCACATAATATGATTGGTATCCATGTCAGCGATTTTCGACGAAAATTGATCGAAGTGACTCAATTGGCAAAATTTGAAAATGTTTAGGACTCAATTGGTACAATAAAAAGGTTTATGACTGATTTGACAAAAGTATAATAGATTTAGGATATTTTGAACAATTTTCCCAATTGAAAAAAAGTATGCCATGGGGCGTGGGCCAAATTTCAACCCCTTTACATAACAAAGGGGTTAAATAATCGCCTTTCCATGTTGAAGAGGATGCTCAGTATTGATTTGTTGAAGATACTTCCATCAGAACCCACTTAGATGAGTTTAACAAACTCGTGATTGATTTGAAGAACATTGATGAGGCCTAAACTAATGAAAAACAATGCATGATATCGTTAGTATTGTTGTCAGAATCGTGTTATCATAATCATAGGAGCATTTTACTAGCTATACTTAATGATCTAACACAGGATGTAACGTGCAAACTAGTGATTTAGGGTAGAGATAAACAAAGGGGTCTAGGAACATAGGTAAGAGTAGGTTGAAATGGCACTATAGAAAGTCCAAAGGTCGCATCAAGTCCGTGGGCAAGCGCAACAAATTAAATACATTAAACTTTTGAGTGACATTTATGTCCAATTAAATAGGTTGACTTGGAATTATACTTCTTCAGAATATGCTAGAAATGAGGTATTAAACTTTTAGTACTTGTCTCAGCATGAACTTTAGTTTGAGAGCGAACATCCTTGGCTTCCTACAATCAGACATCATAGGAAATCGATATAAGAGATGAAGATTCTCAACCCCGCACCATATCTCTTTTGGCGTCTCAAAGAATCTTATCATCGAAATATTAAAGTAATAAGTTTCATAACTACCATCTTTCACATGGATCAATAATTAAGATACTTGAGGAATATCATCGTGAGAGCACAGATAGGGATAGAGAATCTCCATCCAACATAAGTTTTCACTAATGGAAACGACACAAATAATCCCTAAACTTTGATTTAATGTACAATGTGATCCATGAATTTTTAATTTGTGCAATGTGATCCTTGAACTTTGGTCGAATGTGCTTTTATCCCTTTTACCCTTATGTTAATTTCTTGGGGACTATAATTGAATCATGATACAATCAACAGATTAGAGACGGGAGAAATTATTCCGTAGTCTTGAGGGGGGTGGGGAACTATATGCAACAATCTAGCTAGGAAGTAGTGTGGAACTAGTTTGGTCTGATTTCTGATTCTATGTACCCATCTAGACCACATGGACTGGACTAATTTTTTTGTTTACAATTTCTTACAAATTTGTAAAAACCCTAATCCTTCACAAGCCCTCGTTCAATTCAATTGAGAGAAATAGAAATTGTAACAAAGAAAGCAGAATGTGATGATCCACAGGCGATTCGCATGTGACTCATTCATTGTACTTGATTCACCAACCCTACTCTGCCGAAAAGGAAGTGAAAGGTTCAGAGTTTTTGATTCCTCCTCCACATTATTTTCTATGGATATATGACAACACAACTTCTTTTCACCTTATGATGTTTCAGTCAGAACTCCACCCAGTAAGAAGACAAGAATGGCCTCGCGTCCTATGAAGTTTCACTGAAGAGCACGATTGAACACGACAACAAAATGCAGCTCCCACAATCTCAAAATCAGTTTTTTCAAGAAGCACATCAAATCAAAACAAACCACAAGCAAAAGGAAAAGCGATCGAACACTTACAAACGTGATCAACCAATGAGTCACCCAAGCAATCACCAAGTGAGAATGGCCACAATGCAATTGCATTTAAACCCCAAAACTCATCGTCTTTGTTGAACTCCAAGTCCTGGCCTTCATCATTCTTTCAACCCTCGTAATAAACCCATACGCATTTTCTGTTAACCCATACAAATTCCCACGAGGGGTTTAACATCCTTCTCATCAATTAATCATGGACTACATGTTAAAAAAAAAAAACGAAACATACTACCAATTCTAGGACCGATGGATCAATTCATGATTCACAAAACTAGGAACCGACCTCTTTGGTTCGGTTCCCAATTCCTAGGTGGGAATCGGCTCACTCAGGAACCGATAACCCCTAACATGACGAGAAAGGGAACTAGCTCACTTGGGGGACGTCCTATCACGATATAGAAATATAAACATTGCGTTACTTTTTGAAAACCGAGTGAGCATTTTCCATAGCCATTCTATAAGTCACGTGTGAATTTCTTATCAAAAGAAAGAATTACATTCTAATTTGTAGAACATTACAAATTATGGGTGACTTGATAGGCTAATATTGATATCCTTTGAAAGGTTTCTCTCTTATTATTATTTTTTTATTGAAAAATTGTTCAATAAAGAGTACAAGCCAAAAATAAAAGTCCAAAGTCCAAACCCAAAACCTTAACCTCTTGGGCTAGACCCTGACGCAATCGTGTGTGCATTGCAAATCCTCAAGTCATGGCATAAAAATTAGGGAGGTGGTCTTAATAAAGCACATGAAAGTCAATTTGAAATATCACCTAACTAAAAAAAAGTATAGTTGCATGTATTTAATTTAAATGAGATATTTAAATCGTACAATGCATCTATGCTTGCCTTGTACCACCCCTTGTGAGAATGATTCACCTTTGTCTCATGGATAATGTTTTGATTGGAAAGTGAGGTAGCTTTATAGTTCAGTATTTGATTTGCCTTTCAGATGTGTCCCCTAATACATGTCTTACCATCAAATCCTCATTGGCAACCAGGAAACTTTGTTTCTTTTTGTTCTAACTCTCCACTTATGACCATTCTTATATAAGTAAAGCACCTATGGTGTGCAATTCATCTCCAAGATACACCATCATCTTATCAACCCAAACCCCACTCAAAAATCAATCTCAATTATAGAAGACAAATGCCAAGAATTATTCTACATGCCCTCAATTCAACTTGTAATGGAAACTTCATTATATACAATCCAAGAAGAAGTCACCACCACCAAGTCCCTAAAGCCCTTGTCTTCAATATTGACCAGAGTCCATGTGGGCTATTTTGGCATAACCTCTCCATTTCGTCCCGAGCTCTCTTGTGGAAGATCCTAAGCAACCAAGTGAATAGCTCACAAGGCCTCTATCACATGTTTCACAAGCTTTCTTCAATATCTTTCCTTCTCTTGTGGTGCTTAGCCTTCTCAATACAAGTCTTCCTCTCTTCTCTACATACTCAAGTGCTTCCTTCACTTCAACATGGTCAAGCAAGAGTTCAAGAACCATGTTAGAGTGAATTACCTGTTTGCCCCTTACGTCTCTTGGCTTCTCTTGCTTCAATCATCTCCGTGGTTTTCACCAAATAGTGCACCGTATGCGTTGCTCTGGTGAGCTTTTGTGGCTCCTTTAATAGCTCTTGATGTGAACATATATGGGCAATGATTCACCATGGAGAAGCGGTTCTTATCAAAGTTCGCGAGCATAGTGAGCCATATGATCATCCTGGGGAACCTTGTGGGCGCGAGGGTGGCGACGCTGATGGTGCGGAAAGAGAGTGCTCTATGCATGTTTTCACTCAGCATAATTCACTATTTGGTGATATTTGTGATCCTCTACCAGAGATTATCCTGTGAAAATAACTCCTCGCCAAACCTCCGGCCAACTCTCTTCTTATTCTTTATAGTGCCTAGTATGGTGAGTTTTGCCTGGAACTCCATCTCGGGAAGTTTTGACATATCCTCCAAGATGATGTTCTACTTGTCTCCATTTTTGTATCTCTGGTAATTTCCTAGAAGCCATTTGGTGTTAGTTTATATTGCTTGCTTTCACTCACAAATTTGACATTTTAATCAAGCTAGCGAGCAGACATTCCACTACATTAATGTTAGACTTCGGTAAGTTTTGTATTTTAATCCAAACCACCTTTGCTGGATGAAACAAAGTATAAGAAGTTTGTAAACTTTGGTTTTATTATTTCACTTTGAGAGTGCCCGCCGACCTATACATATATATATATATATATATATAGTATACGCCGACCTATACATATATATGATGGTCTATGTCCCAACACCGAATATAAATATTGCTATGATATTACGTAAGGCAAGGCATATTCTCAATGCTCCACATTATTGATTGATGCAAAGACCTAATTAGCGACTTTATTACTTCGTAGACATTATGAACTACCTTAGTTATCTTGTACGTCATTAATTAAGTTGGATGGATGAATCATGCACTACCTTGTTTTTCTTGTTTATGGATGAGTAAGTCCATGTATCAATCGTATCTCTTGATCTAAACACTTCCTTGAAAGTCCAACTAATACTTTCTTGGATTTGATCTCGCGAACTCCAAAATCTTGACAAGGCTTGCCGACCCTTGCTCTTTAAGAAATGCATGAAGCGATTCAACGTTGCATGGTGGGCTTACTCTTTCTCTCTCACCTTCCTCACTCTATCTTCAGCTGAATATGCCCATGACATGAAAGGAGTCGGAAGAGGAGGGCTCATGCTTGCATTATCAGCCTTGTCGGTCGTGGTTTTCCTTATTCTCTTGGTCCTCACCGTGGTCAAACTCAACCAGCTTTTGTGGGATGAAGAACAAGACGATGATTCCTCTCTAGGGTCTCTTAGTGACTCGGAGAGTTCTTGATATAAGAGTGATTATGTGAAGGATGGTTAATGTGAATTTGTAGATGCAAAAACTCCAGTAGATTCGTAGAATCTGTGATGATGTATCTATCATTGTTGTAACATTCGAAAATGTCCAAGGCCAAAGTTTGGTAATAGTGAGTAAATTTTAAATTTGATAATTCAAAAGCAAACTTATATTTGCTTTTTAATTATGTCCTTTCGGATCCTTTTAGTTTCCTGAATGAAAGTAGAGGGTGTGGACACATTTGGAAGTGGACTTATTATATTATTATGTATTTGAGGGAAATAGAGATCGTAATCAAGAGATTAAATTGTATTCGTGTGGTGTAGGGGTGAGCAAGATGGGCTGCCCAAACTGGGACCGGACCGACTGGTTTGGTCCAGTTCTCGAGAATATCGGTTCGGTTCCCAGTTTCCAAAAGTGGAACCGATTTTCGGGCGGTTCGATTCTTGGATCTAGGGTAGAAACTAGATCGAATCAGACCGGACTGACTGGACTGGACTAAGAAATATATATATATATATTCTAATTTTTTCATATATATATTTATTTACTTTTTAAATTTTTTGAAAAAAATAGAAAGCCTAATCTAATTTCCCCAATTCCCTCTTATCTTTACCAATAAGTGATTGGTCCCATTGGAACCAGACTGGATCCACGGTCCCAAGACTAGTTAGTCCAGTCCTCGATCCTAGAAACTGAAAACCGATCCAGTTTCCGATTCTTGTGTTGGACCGGACTGGATCGAGAACCGCTCACCGCTAGTGCTGTACGATCTTTTCCTCTCTTTTTTCCCCTTTTCATGTCACTTGTTCTTAAATAAAAATTGATAGGTTTTAGGTGAATATTGGTCATTAGTAAGAACTCAAAAAGTAGTGGAATTCTTTTTAAATAAGCAAAAGATAATACATTTAACCTATATTGTGATTGGTGATCTCTTCACCTTTGTTCGCATTTCTGGTTGATCAATATATGAATACTAGTATATATACACTAACATGATTCTAGCCGAAAGCTTCATATGCTAGACTGCTCAAACATTTATGTTTATGCATTCATAGCTCCATATGGGAATTAGATGTAAAGTTAAAATTAGGGCAAAAGAATTGGTGAGATATGATTTGGAGTATCACAAGATATGATTAATCCAAATTTTAACTCATTATAAAGTAGACCTGAATGTCGATCTACTGAAAATTTGCATAGGTATTATGTTCATAATTGTATCTGAGCTATCATCCACCATTCATAGTAGATTTATGAATCTGATATTAGATTAACCATTGCCATAACTAAAAGTTTGATGTTGTAATGAGTACCAAGTGAAGGGATGTGCTTTTTGGTGAACCTTCATAGCTCAGGCTATGATGAGGTACTGTGAATCTCATTTTGTTGACGGGAGAAACTTGCTAGAGGTACTGAAATCTGTTGTTAATAAAGGAGTTGAAACTTGGGGTTCTGCTCTTGTTGGCCAAGAAGTCTTTGGGAAAAGAATTCAGTGTAGTGTGATTTCTTCTACTGCTTATATGCTTTGGAGGAGAGATGGTAGAGTTAAGGGTAGTGAGATTGAGAATGGACTATACTTGTTCAAATTCCCCACAGCTACAACTTGTGAGTGGGCTATTGATAATGGTCCTTGGAATATTGATATTGATACTTCTCGTAATCCTACATGGGTTAAGTAACTCAAAGTTCGTCCAATTCTTATGTCTTTGGGAGGACTCAGTATTGACACCTAAATTTTGATTATTTCATCTAGTTATTTGAAAATTTAGGGATCAAATTCGACCTAAAAAAAAATTACTTGCATTCGCATTTTTATTTAGGGAAAAAGCCACCAAAAACCCTAAACTTTACCCATTGTGACACATTTACCTCGAACTTTTTTTTGTGACGTCAAAAACCCCAAACTTTCGTATTTGTGACACATTTACCCCAATGTACATTAACTATGGCCATTTTTGTCTTTTCCGCTTTTTCTTTTTCTTTTTACTTTTTTTTTCAGATCCGGCGAGGCCCCTCGCCGGAGTCCGGCGGCCCTCGCCGGCGGCCGCCCGACGCCGGCGAGGCTCGCCCGACGCCGGCGAGGCTCGCCCTCGCTCGCCCAGGCGAGGGCGAGCTCGCCCGACGCCGGCGAGGCTCGCCCTCGCCAGATCCAGGCGAGGGTGAGCCTCGCCGGCGTCGGGCGAGGCTCGCCCTCGCTCGCCCTCGCTCGCCCAGGCGAGGGCGAGCTCGCCCGACGCCGGCGAGGCTCGCCCGACGCCGGCGAGGCTCGCCCGACGCCGGCGAGGCTCGCCCGACGCCGGCGAGGCTCGCCCGACGCCGGCGAGGCTCGCCCGACGCCGGCGAGGCTCGCCCTCGCCTGGATCTGGCGAGGGCGAGCCTCGCCCTCGCTCGCCGGCGTCGGGCGAGGCTCGTCCTCGCCGGATCGGGCGACGGCGAGCCTCGCCGGATCTGAAAAAAAAAAGTAAAAAGAAAAAGAAAAAGCGAAAAAGACGAAAATGCCCATAGATAATGTACATTGGGGTAAATGTGTCACAAATACGAAAGTTTGGGATTTTTGGCGTTACAAAAAAAAGTTCGGGGTAAATGTGTCACAATGAGTAAAGTTTGGGGTTTTTGGTGGCTTTTTCCCTTTTATTTAAGTCATCACATGTAAGATCACTCCTTATTGTACGATGCCTCCACGGACAAGCATACATAAGATCATCTCTCCACAAGGTCGGAATTGAGGTGATGTAAACTCGAGATTTGGCGCATAAGAAAATAACAAACTTACCCATCTAAGTAAGAGTTTCCAAGATAATCCGAATCTGATTATGGAAAAGATGTAGGTCAGGCCGTGAGGACGGAAAAAGAAATAAGGAAGGCCAACTAAGTGATGAGAATAAAAAAGGAAGGATTGCAAAGATTGATGAGGATCACCAATCAGAGTTGAAGAGAAAAGAGTAAGAAGCTGGGAGTCAATGGAATATCTGTAAGAGATTGATGGAATGGGTTAGCCGATGGCAATTGAATGTAGGCACATTCAAGGCAATGTGAATGGAAGCAAAAAAGGCAACTTGAAGATTTCGAGGAGAAGTGAGATTTGGAGCACTAATTTACGGTGACAAATCAAGAGAGTTCTTTTCTATGGCTATGGTTCCATCACATCTTTCTTCTTGATAATTTGTAGCAAATTCTTTTATTCTAGTGAGCCTAGTTGTGTCGCTCTTGCTATTTTCGATCCTGTGCCGCTGTTATTTACTGCTACGTCGCTGCTGCTCGCTATTGCTCATCACTGCTGCTCACTGTTGCTTGTCGCTGCTGCTCGCTCTTGCTCATCGTTGCTGTTCACCGTTGCTCGTCGCTGCTATTCACCATTGCTCGTCGCTGCTGCTCGTTATTATCTACTGTTTTGCTGTTGTGCCACTGTTGTCGCTGTTTGCTGCTGTTCGCTTCTACTATCTGCTATTATTTGTTGCTGTTCGTTGTTATTCATTATTGTCGCATACCTTCGGTTGCTGTCCCTAGTTCATTATCAATTTCTTGCGGTTGGCTCAAAACAAGGTGAGGATGAAATCGGTTTAAATTTGTGGATTGTCAGTACATGATTTTAATTACATGTCATTTAGTCAATAAAACCTGAGCTTATATAGTTATGCATTTTCTTTGCATTAACCAAGATATATTAGGGTGTTTGGACCTTTAGACTCTAAGGTCAAACCCTTAATATTATCTGGGCGTAATTCTTTGATTCGTAAAAGCATTTTTTTTAAATAAAGAGAAAATGTATCGAGTTCCCGAATCCCCTGAATCTTTGGTTCGTGGAAGTAAAACACGCTCTCATATTTTATTTGGGTGTCCAATCAACCCATTACCGATTAGTGGCGACACCAAAAAGTAAGATTAATTACATGATAGATTGAATACCAAGTTGCGATTGGATGGGCTTAGGAGAGTTCGCACTAAACTTGAACGATTACCTCATGAGAGAAACCTTCATTCTCGTTTAGTAAGTCCGTTAGCCTTCCCCTGGTGGTTCACCTCTAGGAAGGTCGCGACAGCTTGGCGACTCCACTGTGGACTTGAATTAAAATTCATGGTGGACTTAGGCCTGAATTTCTCTTTTTGAAAAATGTTTTTTGCTTGGCAGTGCAGAGATCAGGTACGCCACTAACGTTAGGTGTTAAATGATTTTGCAGATGGGTGTTATAAGGGATGGAGTGTATGCTAACCTTTGTTTTGTAGAGAGGTGTTGAGGATGAATGTTTCAGTTAATAATTGAAGTGTTATATGCATCATATAATTATTGTGCATGTTTTACATGCTTTAGCACTACACAATTGCACACATGTCCCGTGATCGAACCTAGGTCACTTACTAGGAAAACAATTAGGATGGTGTTAAGAGGATTCGACCACACCTATAGACATGCGGATTAAGAGCCGCCCTCTTTAACTCCGATTTTTATAGGTGTCGAGAGTATTTACTTTTACTCACAGACCTGCTACAGTAAAGACAACCTTTCGACTGAGCCAGTATCAAGAGGACCCGATTTAGCCAGCAAACACATCTGACTAGTCGGTATATCCTTTTGGATTATAGTTTCGAGCCTTTTAGTATAGCCTACCTTTAGCATTGAACCACACCTACCCATTCGCTTGTCTCTGTGTTTGTTACCTTGCTTCTCATAAAGTAAGTTTCCTATTTTATTTTACATTATTTATAATTTCGGCTCGGTCCATGACAATTTTAGGTAGTTTGTTGATATTGATCTAAATACAATGAAGAAGATTGAAATTCAACTCATTTCCACTCCCAAGACCGAGCTCTAAAAGTGGTGGGACAAGCTGGACCGGAATGGCCAAGATTATGTGACGTCAAGGATAGGCAGGCTGGTCCCTCTCCTACAAATTGAGACTCATAGTGGTATGATTATGGCGATGACTCATTTCTGGTGTTCCGCAACGTCTACATTCATATTTGGTGAGCACGAATTGACCCCGACTCTGGAAGAGTATAGCATTCTCATTGAAATTCCTTTAGGACCTGAGCTCGTTAGGCCTCATCTTGGTTTAGAACCCGTATCTATCCCAGCGGATTTTTTGAAAATTAAAACTGATGAAGTGAAAAAGCTTTTGAAAAGTAACAATAATGCTTGCCCATTTACCTTTTTGGCAAAACATTTTTCAAAACAATCATCATCGCACCAATCGGGTAAAATTTTTATCTTGGCTTTTTTCGAATTCGTGATTTTTCCTTATCATAGGAATGCCATCAATCCCTCAATTGTATGGGTAGTCAAGCAAGTATGTGCCGGTATGAATTTCATAAACATGATTTTGGCTAAAACCTTCTTGTCTTTTACTTGCTTTAAAGAAAATGGGAGAGGAGCTTTTCATGCACCCCCGAACTTTTACAAGTCTGGTTCCTCTCCCACACAAAGAAATTTGGTATCCACATGGTTATATTTGAGGTCGACAATTCTTGTCGCCCAATCTAGCAGTTCATAGAAAAGAAGGACCTAGCCCCAAAAGATTCTTTTTCTGAATGGGTAGATTTTCTGAAAAATCTGAACCCTAAGGATTTTCGATGGTATGCTGGCTGGTTCAGAGTTCGTGTGGCACGTCTCACTCACAAGGTGAATGATCCAATCCCATTGTTGGGATTCACTAGTGTTACATACTACTATCTGATGTATGTTATCCGACAATACCGGTCCTTGCAAGAAATTCCATCCCCTTTGAAGACTGATTTATGCCGAGTGGACTTCACTCAAAAGGATCGAGATTACTGAACCATAGTGGAAGATATTGCGAATGATTGGGTTGACTGTCACGCACAAGAGATTGTCCGGCCAAATGTCATCAAGAGAAAAGAGAAAGGTTATCATGCTTCATCGCACTACATCTATCATCATCAAATCAATCCTGCTTTATTGCCAGTTATACCTAAGGTGTCAATGAAGCCCACTCGCCAAGCACGAATTGAATAGCTCGAGAAGAGAGTGGAAAAAGTTGAAGCTTGCGTAGGCATTTTGAAAAGAACAGCTCCGTGACGCAGTCTCTGAATTATATTTAGATCATGTTGTTTAAGGTTTGCCAAATTTTCTAGAATGATTAGCTTTAAATTTTGATGTCTTAAGGAGTTTGATTTGATGTACAAGCAAATTCTTCACAAATAATAAAGTGCGTATTGTCATGGACCGACCTCATTTGTTGCTTTATTTATTTATTTCAAAATAGATGAGGTGTAACTTTGATACATCACGGCTAACCTAAGATCACCGATTCGTACTCGTTCTAGAGCTGCAATGGCCAATAACAATAAGCAAACTCGCATCGCTGCCCTTGAAAAAGAAATGAAACAAGTCTTAAATATCCTAGAACAACTCTCCAAGCAAGTCAATTCCATCAAGATGAACACTACTCCACCAACTCAGCCAGTTACAGTGGTTTT
The DNA here is from genome assembly GCA_031216235.1 of Syzygium jambos. Lineage (NCBI taxonomy): Eukaryota > Viridiplantae > Streptophyta > Magnoliopsida > Myrtales > Myrtaceae > Syzygium > Syzygium jambos. Next base: position 43,249,615 of record CM062224.1, on the reverse strand, counting down.
ACCATGGCCTGCTCCTGTTGTCGACCTGAAAGACAAAGGAAAGAACATCTCCATAGGTGGCTTATCGAGTTTTGATAATACACCCCTAGTCAAGGATGTTGACACATCTCAAACCCCTGCTAATGACGAGGTGCAAATAATACCTTTGACCGCTCCGAAGATAGAGGAAAGCAAACAAATTGCAAAGATTAAGAAGAAACTTAGATAACTCCAGGGTTTCGAAGAGGAGCTCCCTAGCGGCCTTTTCCACATTGCTAAGGTTAAGGTCCCTAAAAAGTTCAAGGCACCCAAGTTCAATAAATATGATGGCACTTCTTGTCCCAAGTTGCACATGCAATATTACTTGATGAAGATGACTCCACATGCTAATATCGTACCCCTTATTATCCACACCTTTCAAGAGAGCTTGATCGGGCTGGCTCTACAGTGGTATATAATGAAGAAGGTTAATCTGTTCGAGGTTTGGGAAGACCTTTATGACACTTTTCTACGGTAGTATAAATTTAATATTGATGTCGTACCCTCTCGCGAAAACTTGATTTGTATTGAGAAGAAGAAGACCAAGTCCTTTAAGGCTTACACTACCAGATGGAGAGCATTGGCCATGCTGATTACACCCGAGTTAACCAAAAAGGAGATGCTGGATTTATTTATGATGACTTTGCCATTCGAATTTCGCAACCGAGTGCTTAGATCTAATTTTGACTTGGTCGTAGAGTTGATCTTAGTGGGTGAGCACATTGAGCTTGCCATTCGTGATGGCTGGGCATCCGACCAGAATGGATCGTCTAAGAGATTCATGAACAAGAAAGATAAGGAGCCCATAGCGGAAGTTAACGCGGTCTATATACAACCAGCTCACACCCAAACCTCGAATGCCCAACAAGGTGGGTCATGGCCATTCTTCGTCCAGCAGAAGGGCTTTTCCCGGCGACAGTTCACACTGCTTCCTAAGCTTTTGTCGAAGATTCTCCTAATCCTCCAAAAATAAAGATTTGCTCGTCAAGGAGCCGAGGCGTCCTAATCCTGAGCGCTTTCACAATTATGACTTGTCCAAGAGTTGCGACTACCACATGAGAGAAAAGGGACATTCCGTTGATGATTGCTTCACACTCAAGCACAAAGTTCAGAATCTTCTAGACACCAAGGTATTCTCCTTCGGTAATGCACAACCTAACGTTCAGAAAAATCTGTTGCCTGATCATGTAGAATGAGTAAATGCCATACTCGGTTTTGATGCAGGAAGAAAGAAAAATCTGAAAGTGCGTGTGGGTGATATTTATGATAGTCTAGTCCGAGTCGGATATTATTCAGAAGAAGAAAAGCCCATTGTGTCTTTGAAGATACAAAGAATTAAGGCGATGATTGATGAAAAAAATGATAGTTTATGTAGATCATAATGGTATAGTTGCAACAATTACTCCCATCATCATTGATTTAGAGTACAAAGTCATTGATCTGTATATCGAGATTGATGAGGCCGACCCTATAACCCATGATCTGCCGCCACTGGAAAATGGGTTAATCATCGACATGCCCCCATCTGATGATGAAGAACTAATCCTTGATGTTACACAACCTTACACGTATACAGATGATAAGGCAGTCCCATGGTGTTATGATGCAAAGATAGATGTGGTTACTTGATTCGGGCATACATATGCTCAGGCCAACTCGCAACCTATCAAGCCGGTCAGTGATGAGGAAGTAAAAGAGTTATTGGCTATAATTAAGGCGAGTGACTATAATGTAGTGGATCAACTTCGGAAGATGCCTGCGCAAATATCTCTATTGGAATTACTTCAAACATCGAATAAGCACCAAAAGTCTCTCATGAAAGTCTTGAGCGAAGTACATGTCCCGGAATCAATCAAACAGGACAAGCTAGAAGAATTTGTGGGGTCCATTTTGTTAAAGGACCAAATTGCGTTCTCAGATGAGGAATTCCCAACCGAGAGAAGAGGACACGGTAAAGCTCTCTATATATCTGCCAATGTCGAAACACCCTGGTGGCCCACGTACTCATTAACAACGGATTAGCCTTAAACATCTGCCCCTTGGCGACTCTGAAGCGCCTTAATTGCAATTTGGAAAAGATTCGTGTAGCCAAGACTTCTATATTGTGCATTTGATGGAACTAGGAAAGAAATGATTGGGGAGGTTGACTTGTATTTGTAAATAGGACCATCACTATTCAATGCGATTTTCCAAGTTATGGATATCCCTACAGCATTCAACTTCTTACTGGCACATCCTTGGATACATGCATCAAGAGTTGTGCCCTCAAGCCTCTATCATAGGGTAAAGTTTGTGATCAATGAAAAACTCATCACGGTCTAAGGAGAAGATGACTTTAGAATCTACCATGAGACCGACATCCCGTATGTAGAGCCAGATTGCAAGGTTGAGTCCAGTTATCAAGCCTTTAAACTAGTGTCAACCATTCATGTGGCCCAAGGTACTACCATACCAACCCCAGAAGTGTCAAAGCCTGTAGTCATGGTAGGCAAAATTATGGCAGGAAGTGGCTTTACCCCAGGCAGTGGATTGGGAAAGCACGGTCAAGGCATCCATCAACCCACTGAAGCTAAGCGGAAAACGTATACGACCGGGTTAGGCTATTGCATTAGGGGCGGATGGTCTCGAAGAGGAAGAGGAAGAGGAGGAAACATGGAGCTAGTCTTACCTTACCCCACATAAGGTCCACATTCCTAGGGCCTGCAAAGAGATGCATGAGGAAGAAGATTCGATATATGCCCTAGGACAACCAAACTTTGGCATCCAACATATCGTTGTCTCCATCGAGCGAGCGCTTTAGAAAGAGGACACACTCGAAGGAATCATTGACTTGTTCAAAGAGGAGTTCATGTTTGCCATTGATGAAGCACAAGTTGATGACCCGGTGTAGGGAAACTTTAATTTTATGGAGCCTCCTCTGCGTAGGAGCTTTTATTGCTTTTTACAATCGCATGCATGACTCTATGCAAACCTATGAAGTCTTGAACTCTAGCGATGATGAACATGGTGATATTCAAAGTAATTGGGAGCAGCATGAAAACTCGAAGCCACTTATTGCCAAGCAAACTGTCACCCTAAACCTTAGTGACACCGAAGATGTCAAGGAGGTCAAAATTGGGGCAAACCTAACTGAACATGAGGTTGAGCGCTTGACCCAATTGCTAAAAGAATATCAAGATGTCTTCGCATGGACCTATGCCGATATGCTAGGTTTAGACCCATCCATTGTCGAACATTGTCTTCCAACCAATCCGGATATGCCTCCCAAGAAGCAAAAGCTACGAAGAACAAAACCAGAATTCTCCAAGAAAATAGAGAAATATGTCATGAAACTTCTTGATGTGAATTTTATTGAAGTGTCACAATATCCCGAGTGGGTAGCAAACATATTGCCGGTGGTGTAAAAAGATGGCCGCATTCGAGTTTGTGTTGATTATAGGGACTTAAACAAAGCTAGTCCAAAAGATGATTTTCCACTGCCTCATATTGACGTTGTGGTAGATAGCATGGCAAGGTTTGAACTCTTTTCTTTCATGAATGGGTTTTCCGGATATAACCATATCAGGATGAATGAAAGAGATAAGGAAAAAACGGCATTTATTACCTCATGGAGAATTTTTTGCTACAAAGTCATGCCTTTTGGCCTAAAAAACACTGGGGCAATGTACCAAAGGACCATGGTAGCACTTTTCCATGATATGATGCATAAGGAGATCGAAGTGTATGTTGATGACATGATTGCCAAAACCTGTCAAGGAGAGGATCATGTCAAAACCCTGAGGAAGTTATTTGTGCGACTTCGTGAATTTAAGTTACGCCTCAATCCAACAAAATGCGTATTTGGGGCAACTTCTGGTAAACTGTTGGGTTTCATCGTTAGTAGTAGGGGTATTACAGTTGACCCATCGAAAGTAAAGGTGATATGTGATTTCCGCCCACCGACAGTAATGAAAGAAGTCCGGAACCTTTTGGGAAGGTTGAATTATATTGCTCGATTCATCTCCTAACTCTCAAAACCGGTAAAGCCCTTCTTCAAGCTCCTTCGGAAGAATGCCCAGGTCAAATGGGACGATGAGTGTCAAAAAGCACTTAAAGAGTTGAAGTATTATTTGATGAGCCCACCGATACTAGTTCCCCCAACACGAGGGCAACCTCTCCTTCTTTATCTCACAATTAATAAAGAGTCGTTAGGGGGAATGCTAGCTCAAAAAGAACCTACAAATGGGAAAGAACGTGGTATTTACTACCTGAATAAGAAATTTTCTGTGACAGAAATGAACTATTCTAATGTTGAGAAGACATGCGCCGCCTTAGGGTGGGTCTTGCACAGACTTTTCAAAATACATGATGCAAGTTCCAAGTATTTAAGATGTGCCCAAAGACTTTTCATAAATCTAATCCCTATTTGCAAGAAACGCATCAGACAATTCATCAAATCCTCAAACAAGGACATCCAATCCAAGATATTTCAAGTGCTCGAGGGCCATCTGGGTGTTTGTTTCTCAAGATCGTTCGAAGACCTTCTAGGTGTTTGAGTTTCTTGACCTCGACAGCCTTGAAGACCATACAAGTGTTTCTTGGACCCATAACCTTTCAAATATCAAAGAGCCATCTAGGTATTTGTCAGGGCTCCCAACAAATCATTCTGTGCTTGAGTACATTTTCCCAAACCTCCAAGTAAGCAGCAATAGGTACGTATTTCATCTTTGCATTGGCATCATTCTCATCACATTTTTGAGTGACTTTTCAAATGGCTGAAAGGAATTCAAGATATTTGTCAAGACTCCCAAGAATTGTTTCGTACCCAAGTGCACTTACATCGCATTCTTCACTGCATAACATTGCATTTTGAAAATGAGACTAGTTTCCTTGGAGTCCGTTCCCAACAAAAAAGATCATTTCATTGCATCATTTTAATAATTAGCATTTACATTACATTACATTTTGAAAGTGGGATCATTTTCTTTGAAGTCCATTCCCAACAAAGAAAAAAGATTGTTGCATTTCATTTGAATGGTTTAAATTTAGGTGTCATTTATCTTGAAGGAAACCTCTGTGAGCTCCCTTTCAAAGAGGGACAGCTGTTGACACCTAAATTTTGATTATTTTACCTAGTCATTTGAAAAATTAGGGATCAAATTCGACCAAAAAAAAATCACTTGCATTCGCATTTTTACTTAAGTCATTGCATATAAGATCACTCCTTATCATACGATGTCTCCACGGACAAGCATACATCATATCATCTCTCCACAAGGTCGGAATTGAGGTGATGTAGACACGAGATTTGTCGCATAAGGAAGTAACAAACTTACCCATCTGAGCAATAGTTTTCAAGATAATCCGAATTTGATTATGGAAAAGATGTAAGTCAGGTCGTGAGTATGGAAAAAGAAATAAGGAAGGCCAATTAAGTGATGAGAATCAAAAGGGAAAGATTGCAAAGATTGATGTGGGCCACCAATCAGAGTTGAAGAGGAAAGCATAAGAAGCTGGGAGTCAATAGAATATCCACAAGAGATTGATGGAATGGGCTGGCCAATGACAAGTGAATGTGGACACATTCAAGGCAATGTGAATAGAAGCAGAAAATGCAACCTAAAGATTTCGAAGAAAAGCGAGATTTGAAGCACTAATTCACGGTGATAAATCAAGTCTAAAATTCGACAATCCCCACGATCATAGGATCACGGGTTCAGACTTTCCAATGATAAATGGAGGTCTTTTGCTATAGAAAGGGGGCTAGTTGAGCCATTGCAGAACATAAAGTGGAGCTCGAAATAGAAAGAGTTCAAAAATACGACAGAAACATGAGAGTTCTTTTCTGTGACTATGGTTTCACCACATCTTTCTTCTCAATAATATGCAGCAAATTCCTTTATTCTAGTGAGCTTGGTTGCGCCGCTCTTGCTATTTTCGATCCTGTGTTGCTGCTGCATCGCTGTTATTTACTGCTGCGTTACTACTGTTCACTGCTGTTTACTGCTGCTCGCTGTTGCTCATCGCTGTTGTTTGGTATTGCTCGTCGCTACTGCTCGCTGTTGTCTACTGTTTTGCTATTGCACCACTGTTGCCGTTGTTTGCTGTTATTTGCTTGTGATGTCCGCTATTGTTTGTTGCTGTTCGTTGCTGTTCATTGTTGTCGCATGCCTTCGATTGTTGTTCGCGATTCACTATCAATTTCTTGCAGTTAGCTCAAACAAAGGTGAGGATGAGATCGGTTTAAATTTGTGAATTGTCAATACATGATTTTAATTACATGTCATTTAGTCAATAAAACCTTAGCTTATATAGTTATGTATTTTCTTTGCATTAACCAAGATATATTAGGGCGTTTGGACCTTTAGACTCTAAGGTCAATCCTTAATATTATTTGGGCGCAATTCTTTGATTCGTAAGAACATTTTTTTTGAAATAGAGAAAAGATACCGAGTCCCCGAATCCCCTAAATCTCTAGTTCGTTGAAGTAAAATACGCTCTCATATTTTACTTGGGTGTCTAATTGACCCATAACTGATTAGTGGCGACTCCAAAAGTAAAATTAATTACATGATGGATTGAGTACCAAGTTGCGGTCGGATGAGCTTGGGAGAGTCTGCACTAAACTTGAACGATTGCCTTATGAGAGAAACCTTCATTCTCATTTAGTAAGTCCGTTAGCCTTTCCCTGGTGGTTCACCTCTGAGAAGGTCGCGACACTTAGTTATGTTCAAATGCCATTAAATACTCCTTTTCAGGCTAAACTGGCTACTTTTCATCTGCAAGTTGTTGGAACATGATCAGAGTGAGAAAGCAGAAGACTAATCGGCACAAGTTAGTGTCGTTCCATCCTATTTTCCTGAGTCAAAGAGTCTTGATACCGATACTTCTCGTACTCCTATTTGGGTTAAGTTACTCGAAGTTCCTCTTGGTCTTATATCTTTGGAGGGACTCAGTTATGCTTCACATGCCATTGAGTACTCTTTTGCAGGCTCAAAAACTGGCTTCTTTTCATCTGCAAGTTGTTGGAACATGATCGGAGTGAGAAAGCAGAAGGTTAATTGGCATAAGTTGTTGAGGTTCCATCCCATTTTCCTGAGTCAAAGAGTCTTGATACTGGTACTTCTTGTACTCCTATCTGGTTTAAGTTACTCAAAGTTCCTCTAATTCTTATGTCTTTGGAGGGATTCAGCTATGTTTCACATGTGATTAGAGTAATCCTTTACAGGCTCAAAAACTGGCTTCTTTTTATCTGCAAGTTGTTGGAACATTATCAGAGTTAGAAAGCAGAAGGATAATCGGCATAAGTTGGTGTGGTTACATCCCAATGTGCCAAGGTTCAGTTTCATGATTTTGATGAGTATGCTTGATGAGTTGCATACATCGGACAGGATCAAAACGCGGAAATCTGTCAGTGATCTCTATGTTTTTGTGTGGTTTAGCTGCTGAATCAAGACAATTATAGAACCTAGAACATATATTCAGATGATATTGAAAATGATCTAATCATCTATGGTAGTGAAATAATTATAAGTAGTGATAAAAGTATAGATCATTGGATCGACATGCATTAAGAAAAAAAATTTATCCCCAATATTTTAAAAGGGTCTTCTAATTATAATTAGAGGACCCTTAATGGTCCCATATATGAGTTGGCCCAACTTCTGCTGATCCTAAAGTTTTTGGTAGGCTAGACAAATCCCTAGGCCTGCCGTGGGCCGGTGTCTTGCAACTAATCTCTGTCTCATCCCTCTAATTGCACTTACGATCGACAGAAAATCGAAGTTTTTAATTTGTCAATAGAAGAAATTCACATATGCTCACTCGACTCCTCGAATTCAATCGTCGATTTTGTGGGGGAGAAAGTTACTGAGGCGAAACCGAAGAAAAAGTGATACAATCATATCATGTCGAATGGTAGACAATGACCCTGATCTGTGAGTAATGTTATAGTATATTGTGAAACTGGTTTATGAAATGTAATGTCAAAATGAGCGCGTGCCATGATCACGACATGAAATGGATAGCTCGAAGGTGTGGGTTTCTTTCGCCCCTTCATGTTTGTGATCACGAGACACGTGTGCAATTTGATAGGGCCAACTATCATAAAGTGTTAAATTATGTTTCGAAATTGAGATTATATAAAAAAAAACCCTTAAGAAAAATGCGATCACAACACGTGTGCCATTAAGCTTGAGATCCAAGGCTCGCACTTGATCTTGGCTTGAGCTCATTGTGATCATCAACCACCATCAGCCCCTGGCAAAGGACTAGTAGTAGTGGATAGGGTTGTGCAACCGGATTGAACTGCCCTGAAAACCAATCCACTTTCAGGTTGCCGTTGGAACAAGTCTGGTTTCCGATTCCGTGTGAGGAACCACCCAGGAACTGAACTAATGGGACCGAATTTGGAACCGGTTTCATAAAACCTAAAAATCATAATTTTTCTCTTGGCATTTTTTGCTCTATCTCTCTCTTTTTTTCTACTCTCTCCAACTTTATTCATACACTTCACGGCTCTGTGTGTGTGTGTGTGTGTGTCTCTCTCTCTCTCTCTCTCTCTCTCTCTCTCTCTCTCTCTCTCTCTCTCTCTCTCTCTCTCTCTCTCCTGACTCACCCTCCTCCTTGCTAGTTCGAGCCTCGCAACCCTCGCTCGTTACTGACTCGCCTTTGCTCGCTTGACCTCGTTCATCTTTTACTTTGAATTGTTTTGTTCCTCATATTATTTTTCTTTAAAAAATAAACCCAAAAAAGGAACAAAAGAAAAATTGGTTCTCGGGTAAACCTTGGAATGGGACCGAAAAAATAGGGTAGGTTCCTAGGTCGGTTCAAAGGAAAATAGGATAGGTTCAAAGTTCTAAAAACTGAAAATTGATCCTAACAGGTTGGTTCTAAGTTTGGAATTTACCAATCATGAAATCTATCACCCTTAATAGTGGGGAGGTGGTGGAAGAGGGAGATGGGGCCGAGAGGGCCATGGGCATGAGAGTGGCTGCTGGGTGGTGTGGTCGAGCTTGAAAGGCAGATGTTGGGTCGCCAGCTACACCGTGGGGCTTAGTGTCCCTCATTTTTATTTAGCCATTAGATTTTTTTTCTCTAGATTTCTACAAGTTGAGAACACATAAGAGCAAGACCATCAGATGCATATGATCTCGACACTTAAATCAAGATAACTTTGATTGTCCAAAAAAAAAAGTAGTAAACGTATGTCATCATTATTCAACATAAATGAAACGCACGATAATACTTGGTGGCTGAGTTCACTCCCATGTGGATTGTGGAGAAAGCATAATGAATTGCAAGCCCAAGGCTTGAGCCCATATGATAATCCATATGGAAAAATAGGATTTCTCACTATTATTATGTGATAGCCGCAAATGAATGATGGTTGAGACGTAGTAGCAAGAGAGAAAGAGAGAGTAGAAAATTTGGGAAAGATGGCAATATCTGATTTTCATCAAGTTGACGTCGGAGGTTGATTCGTGATCCGATTGAGCTGAAATTTTGTCAACATGCTCATGACACATTTTTCTCGAATCAAATTGGTTTGATTTTCACTTGAAGCTCCCTACATCAAGTTTTTCGTGGGTAAACTGAACTTGCATTTTTTGTAAGATTTATCTTTGATCTTTTGTGAAATTCATGTATATTGTCAAGAATGGTATTCTTGACGTTGTTTCTGCTATGTACCTATAGTATTAACTTAAGAACTTTGTTCACCCAATTTTATTGATAGTGAAGATTTTGGGTGTGCGTATGGTCCCATGGTTTTTTATCTACTCGCATCGGCAAGTCTGATGTGAGTTCACCCAATTTTGATAGTGAAAATTTTGGATGGACTCTGATCCCGTGATTTTTAATTGTGGGTGCTTGGTATTTATATTGCTCTATTATGTTGTTTTTTATTAGGTTTGCACAAGAAGGAAAATTGTTTTTTTCTACTGCACTAATATGATATTGTTTGGATTGTCATTGTTCCCTAGCAATACTCAACGAAGGGCGGGGGGATCTCCTCGTCATGTTGCTCTTGTGCGAAACGTCCATTTCCATTGCCCTCGGCATATATTCTTGAATATCTATTAAACTGTGATCACGTTGTTTGACTAAACTTCACCGAAAAATCCGTCGTTTACGGGGAAAATGACAAATCAAAAAACAAAAAACTATAAATTCGTTCCGTACTTGACTGGACTCCCAATATAAACCGCCCGCACATCTCTATACATCGTCAAGACCTGAACAAGAACCCAAAGTGTCCAAAACCTTAGAGAAGACAACACCACCACCACCTCCGCGTCGAATGGAATCAGAGCTCCGGTACGAGCCGCCACTTCAGCTGGCGATCGACACCTCCCACACAAGAACCCCCGACCACAACCTCGTCCCCATCGCAAAGCCGTTAAAATCGACCATCTTAACCCGGCTCCACGCCGGCTACTTCCGCATAAGCCTCTCCCTCGCGAGCCAAGCCTTGCTATGGAAAATCCTCCGCCACCCATCGACGTCCGAAGACTCGCTGCCTCTCAAACGGCTCTCTCATGTCATCCCTCACTTGACCTTCATGATCTTTTGGGGCTTCGCTGTTCTAGTCCAAATCTCCCTCTCTTTCCTCTATATTCTCCGATGTTTCTTCCATTTTGGCTTGGTGAGGGCGGAGTTTCAGCACCACGTTGGGGTGAACTACTTGTTCGCCCCATGGATAACGTGGCTAGTGTTGCTCCAATCGATTGAGTTTAAGTTGGACTTGCCAAAAACGATGTCGTACTTGGTCCTTTGGTGGGTTTTCGCGGTCCCCGTGATCTTGCTCGATATAAAGATCTACGGGCAGTGGTTCACGACCGAGAGGCAGTTTCTCTCGTTGGTGGCCAACCCAACGAGCCAGCTCTCGGTGGTGGGGAACCTAGTGGGAGCGTGGGCTGCAGCCGAGATGGGGTGGTGCGAGAGCGCGGTCTGCATGTTCTCGCTGGGGATGGCGCATTACCTAGTGCTGTTCGTCACTCTGTACCAACGGCTGTCGGGTGGCGATAAGCTGCCGGCAATGTTGAGGCCGGTCTTCTTCCTGTTCTTCGCAGCGCCGAGCATGGCGAGCGTTGCTTGGAAGTCCATCTCCGGAGGGTTCGACAACGGGTCGAAGATGCTCTTCTTCCTCTCCCTCTTTCAGTTCACCTCTCTGGTAATCAATACTTACCTTCCTTCATCTCTCTAGTTAATTCCATATCACTTTCATGCTGATGCTACAGTAAATAGGTTCATTTGTTACCAACCAAAGTGCAGAAAATTGTGTAGGGTTATCGATTGATCTCTTGAATTTTCATGCAGGTGTCGTTGTGCGTCTAGGTTAAATTCATTAGCTAAAGTTTTCCATAAGTTTTGCCACATGAAGCCATCCAAAATGACCAAACTTAAAGAGGTGATTTGGCGCTTTGTCTTAACTTGGTAGATCATAACCATATGAAAAGGCTTGGATTCTGCAGAAATAAATAGTATCACTGTCACCAACTTTGCAAACTCCATGAAATTTTTAAAAACACAAACCAAGGGGAAATAAGAAAACGAAAGGGGAGTTTGCACTTTGGAATAAGATATGGAATCTTAGTATCGATCCGGGGACCAAAATTGCCGACCCATCATCGCTAGATGTTTGATATTTTACCTAAAAATTTCTAAACAGTAGAAGATGCTTATGCAAGCAAATTTGTCCAGAAATAAAGGGGCGCATCTGATGTTGACGTAGATAAATTAGTCATTAAGTTTGACCAATCTTTTACGTTCTTCGGACGAGGAGCCTTTCATTAACTTTGTGTCCTGAGACAAATCACGTGGTACATATTTTTCTATGATGTCAGCTTAGCAACCTCTTTTTTCTCTCTCTTGTCTCCCCTTTCATCAGATTCGTCCGTGGAAATTGTGTACCAGGAAATCGGCTCTCCTACCGTATATAGCTCCATAGTTGCGAAAATTCTCCAAAAAGTCCTAAACCTATTATACTGAGATCAATTCAGTCCTAAACTTCTTAATTGTGCCAATCTAGCCTTAAACTTTTTGATGATTTGTTAATTTAGTCATAAACCTTGTGATGATTTGCCAATGTAGTCATTCAAGCCAAATATCCAAATAATAGATTTATGAGTAAAATTGACACAATTGAAAGGTTCAGGATTAAATCGGCAAATCATCAAAAGGTTAAGGATTAGATTGGCGCAATTACAAAGTTCGGGACTGAATTGACCTTCGCACAATAGGTTCAAAACTTTTTAGATAACTATCCCCGCCATAGTTTAAGGGTCCAAAATGTCAAGCTGACTTAATAAATGTTAAATAGACCATAGTCTTTAGTATTTAAAGCTCTGGCCAGCTGCTTTCGGAAGAGATGACGTGATATCGAAAATGGCCATTAAACAAGGGATTCAGTTGACAAAAATCTTAGGTAAAATTTTAAATATTAAAGTAGGGTTTGTCTTGTGGCTGTCGAAAACAGGCATGCAGACCGGCGCTCTTCAAGAAATCGATGAGGAAATTCAACGTCGCATGGTGGGCCTACTCCTTCCCGTTGACTTTTCTTGCCTTGGCGTCGTCTGAATACGCGCAGGGAGTGAAGGGCGGCTTCGCTTCGGGGCTCGTGCTGGTGCTATCGGCGCTCTCCTTCCTGGTTCTCCTCGGCCTGATCGTGCTCACCGCGCTCAACACCGAGCGGCTCTTCCGCGAAGACGACCCGATCCTGCGCTTCGACAAGGGGAGAAGAGCTAGGAATTAGTCGCTTAGCTGGTTTTCTGGTCTGTACTTATGGTTAAGGGCGGGGTTAAGGAAGACTATGGACGTCGGTCGTGACGGTTTTGTACGTTTAGGTCATTCACAGAGCGACTGCCATGACTGTTTCTTTCGGACATCCGGGGAAATAATAGTAGTCTGTCGACTATCTCTCTCTCTCTCTCTGCACGCGCCGGCGTGTGTAGTATGAAATGATCCGAGTGTACACTTCGAACTTGGGTTAAGGAAACTCTGTTTCTTCTACCTTCAGCATCTTTAATTTCTCGATTCAAGGGTATACGATCACAACTTCCCTCCCTTAAAACTAAAGCAACATCGTATCGATTGTTAATAGAATTGTTGATCACTCAAAAACTCCGTAGAGCGAGTCTTTGTTAAATGTGGCTTTCATGAAGTTTAAAAGTAATTCATCCACGATGTTAAAGTATCCTACGTCACTTGTTTATGGAGTTTGCATGTTCTTGGATACATGTGTTCTGTCTCGACTTATGACCTTGTGCTTTGGGTTGGATATTCTAACGTGGTATTACAACCAAATTTCGCCTTAATTTATTTAGAAAATTATCCAAAAAGTCATAAACATGATAAATTTTTGCCAATTCAATCCTCAACCTTTTGTATTTGTGTCAATTCAATCCATCCGACCAATTTTGGTCCGCCATCTGGCCAGTATTGATGTGGCAATTTTTAAATATTTTATATTAATTTATTCTCTCTTTTTTTCTGCCCTTCATCCCTGTGGCCAGTCCGGCGATCGGCTAGAGGTGAGGACCAGTGGGGTCAACCTCACCGGCCTCTGGTGAAACTCTCCCCTGCCAGCCACTAGCAAGGGCGAGGTCGAGCTAAGGCGAGGCTAACCTCACTGTCGTTGGGTTCTCCCTCGCCCACCAGCAATGGAGCGCAATCGAGCCTCACCCAGCCAAGGCAAGCCCGACCTCGTCGTCACTAGGCAAGGGAGAACCCAACAATAGCGAGGTCAACCTCGCCTTGGCTGGGCGAGGCTCAACCAGCCAGGGGTGGCAAGGCTCGTCCTCGCCCTACAGGGGCGAGCTTCACTAGAGGCTGGCGAGGTCAGCCTCATCGTTCCTTGCCTCTGGCTGGTTGCCGAACCGGCTAGAGGGAAGAAAGGCAAAATAAAGCAAAAAAAGTAAAATATTAAAAAAAATTGCCACGTCAGCATTGGCCAGACGGTCGGCGCCGGTTAGTATACATGTCAGTACTTGTCGGCCAAAATTAATCGGATGGACTAAATTAGCACAAATGAAAAAAGATTTAGGATTGTATTGACAAAATTAAAAAGTTGAGGACTGAATTGGCAAAAATGCAATAGTTTTAGGAATTTTTTGATAATTTTCCTCAGTTTATTTTGCGTGTGCGACCCCCTATTTATCAAATCCACTTCTGCTCTGGCTTCTACATGAGAAGGGGTGTTAAAGTATCATGTGGTCGTGAGCTATTTTAGCCTATTTGTTAGGCATTTTTATTATATATATTTTTTCCTAGTATAGAATCCTTCCTATTGTATATCTCCTAATTAGGGTTGTCATATGTCCTATATATATAACAGGATTGAGCATTGTAAATGTATAGAAAAAATATTCATTGAATACAAAAAGGAGAGTCTTTTTCTACATATCACACGATATGACAAAATGAGTTCAAACAATATCTTTTCGTCATCGAGGGAGTAACATTGGCTATATAGATGCTATCAGTAATATTTAATAAATTTAGTTAATAACTTCTGTTTAGGTCAAGATCCATATCAATACTTGGCGTGTAAATCTCTAGTCTCTCTAATCCATGGTTCCCAAATACAAACGGCAATATTCAAGCAATGGTTATAGCCTACGTGTGGAAAATCTTTTTTTAGAAGAAAACACTCAAAAAGTTAACCTAACACAAACGAGCGTTTTATACTTTATTAATAACTTCAGTTTTCAACTTCGTTAGTCAAAGAAAACTATATACATTGCACAAGAGCATGATCGCGAAACATCTAGACATTAAATACTCATAATATAATAAACCCTTGACAGTCCGGTGAAAAAAAATACCCTTAAAATGGAGGTCGATGCATGCAAAATGACAGCAAGGGAAAGAAAAAACTGAGGGAACGAGGGTGATGGAATGGAGAGGAAATGGACAAACAAGCAAGAGCTAATGATAAACTAATAGCAACAAATAAAACTAGAGTGAACAACATATTAGAAGATCGACGTAGTCCTGAGAAAAGTAGACTTTGATAATACGAAGTCTTAGATTGGAGCTAAAGCTGATGTCCTTTCCATTGTCTGGTATTATGCTTGAGAAGATAGCATGCATGAACTGGTTAATATTGCAACTGGCATCAAGAAGCAGATAGATAAGAATAATACGGAAGAGAGAATTGTGAAATATATATATATATATATATATATATATATATATATATATCTGTGTGTCTCTATGTGTCATAATGGAGAGTACAAGAGCTATTTACTGACTTTAATAATTATAATCAATCAGAGATGTGCACAATTAAGGGAGATATATGCATAATCCTAAGAAATATAGACAATCAAAGTAAATATCTTAATTATCTCTAAAATCCTCCTCAAATTCAAGATGACAAAGGGAAAGTCAACTGTAGTTCGGAGAAAAGATCCGAAATTACGCATGGTGGATCGCCTAAGTGGTTCAGTGTGCTGAAGAGAGAACCGGCCGATATGTGCAAGCTAAGCCATAATAGGTTGACATGGCTGTGGTGCAGACCACCCATCAGCAAAAGAAGTTGACGTGGCTACATAGCAAAAGAGGTTGACATGGCTGTGGTGCTGGGACGGTAGAACAGACTAACGTGGCTGCGTGGGGTGTGCACTCGATGTACTCAAAATTTCCTCAAGATTCTCTAGCTCTGATACCAACATAAGCATAATGCAGATGAGAGAATTGTGTAATTTATGTATATTTTTATATGTCTATGTATCATAATGAAGAGTACACGAGCTTATTCATAGTCTTTATTAGATGACTATATAAGATAACAATTATAATTAATTATGGATATGTACAATCAAGGGAGATATATGCATAATCCCGAGAGATATAGAGAATAACAACTATCCTAGTTATCTCTATCACTGACAAAAATTGCCATGTACTGTCACCCAATTAATGGAAACTGCGCTTGTTTTAGTTTTATTAACATGTTAATGCATATTCATGGAAAAAAAAAGTTACCCGCTTTTGTAATCAATATCTAACTTTTTTACAAAGATTGTGTAAAAACTAGGCTTTCGACTCTCATCTTTTCTCACGTATCAATCATAATTGTCTATGAGAGACCTCTCTCTACATTGAGAGAAAAAGAGGGATGTTCGTGTGACAAAAGGTGAGTGCAAAATGTCATGTTTGTGGTTCCAAGACCACCCAACTTCTTGCCAAACAGATCATCATAGCAGCAAAACGAAACTGGCAAAGACCATGCACGCAAATGAGCTTTGTCAGTAATTTTCTGTATTTAGGCAGCAATTAAGAGCAAGATTACTTTATATTTGCTTAAAAAAAGACTCAAAATATATGAGACACTTTATGATAGTCCATTACAGTTATGCGATCAAATGTGCACTTTTGGGTTATGCACATTATCTTAATCGGTATCTATGTAATCGGACGGCTTGGTGTAAGTTAGTGTCTTAATTAAGACTCGTGCTCAATATGGGATTATATATAGGAACATCTCCCCTCTATTAGGACCACGAAACGTAAAATTAGAAGAATTAGAGAAGAAGACACACAAATATTTACATGGAAAACTCTTCAAAAATCAGAAAAGAAAAAAATCATGGTAGTGTGCTAAGTAATCTTTTTACTATCGGTACCAACTTATAATTACAAAAGAAATCGCCCCAATACATAACAAGAGTCTAAGGCATATAGAGTTACGGTAGAAATTACATGTATACCCTCTTGACAACATTTTCCTCTATCAGACTTCACAACTCCATCAATCTCTCATTTGGAGGCTGATCTTCGAAATGACAATAGTATCTCATAGTCTTTACTCGTCCTTGTAACCCAAATTGTCCTAGCCCAGTGACACCTCCTCTTCGCTAATCATGGAGGCCAACTGAGGTAATACACAGCCTCAATTTTTCAACGGTGACATCCGTGAGTAACATCTCTGCTGGAATTTTCATGCCAAGGATTTTCTTCAATGACAATGTCCTATCATCTATTAGCTCACAAATATGATGATACTTCAACGAATGTGCTTTTTCCTTGAGTAAAATACTGATTCTTTGCAATATAAATATCACTCTGACTATCACTGAAAGAAACATTGCTATCATGCTCCTTGCCTTTCTCCTTCAAAATATTATTCAACCAAATTATCTCTCTGTCAATTTCAAATATAGCAATATACCGAGCTTTAGTGGTTGAGAGGGACACATTTATGAAATCTCGACATCCAACTTATTACAGTGCCGCCTAAGATGAAAATATAACCCTGCGTGTTCCTATTGTCCATATTAACACCAAGATTTGTATTGACAAAGTCTTGTAAAGTCATGTTGTTTCTCATAAAACAAAGTGTCATATCTGCAATGCCTCTTAGGTATCTTGGTAATCTCTTTTACAGTTTGCCAATGCTTCATTCCTAGATTGGCCATATATCTTCTCACAATTTCCACTACATGAGCTATGTTTGGTCTATTACAAACCATAGTATACATTAAACTGATGTCAGTTGACACATAAGGCACCTTACCCAAATACTCCCGCTTTTCATTTGTCTTTGGTAACTGCTCCTTCAAGAGCTTGAAGTGACTTCCCTTAGGAGTGCTTCTGGGCTTTGTATATTGAACTCTGAAATTATCCAACACCTTTTCAATGTACTTCTTTTAGACATCTTTATAACTCCTAATCTATCTCACATGATACTTATCCCAAGAATCTGATTTGCTGCTCTTAAGTCCTTCATTTCAAACTCCTTTGACAATTGATGATTTAGTCTATTGATCTCCCTCATGCTAGATCTTGCAATGAAGCATACCATCCACATACAACAACAAAATAATATAGCATCCATTAGATTTCTTGAAGTAACAACAATGGTCCATTTCACGTCTAGTGAACTTGTTACCGCACATAAAGGTGTTGAATTTCTTATACCACCATCCACGAGCCTATTTCAAATCGCCTATTTCAAATCATACAGACTTTTATTTGGCTTGCAGACATAGTTTTATTTGCCAGGAATCTGAAAACCTTCTGGTTATACCATGTAAATATCCTCCTCTAAGTTACTAAGGACGAGTGCAGTCTTCATATCTAACTGCTCTAGATGTAAATTTTCAGCAACAACAATACGTGATACCAGCCTGATAGTAATCAACTCTGCAACTAGAGAGAAAATATATGTGTAATCAATTCCTTTTCTTTGCAAAAAACCTTTTACTACAAATTTCTCCTTGTAACTCTTGCTGCCATCAAGTTCTTCTTTGATCTCATACACCCACTTGTTCTGCAATGCCTTCTTCCCAAATGGTACTTTAGACAACACCCAAGTTATGTTCTTCTCAAGTGAATCCAAGTCATCCTGCATTGTTATTTATGCGAAATGGACAAACATACAAGAGGGCCCACCCATAGGTAGCTCAGTTGGTTAGGACGGGGGTCCCAGGTTCGATTCTCCAGCTGAGCACTTGTGATTTAAGTGAGGGGCCATGGCGGTGGGTTGCTGTGCTAGTCTCTCCCGAGAAATAGTCGAGGTGCACGTAAGCTGGGCCGGACATCTCGATTATCAAAAAACAAAAAAAAAACAAGAGGAAGTACCACTGGCTAATAGCTTGTGTTTAGGTCACCTCCATATCAATACTTGGCGTGTAAATGTCTAGTCTCTCTAATCCATGATTCTTAACTACAAATGGCATTGCCTCATTTGCAACAATCAAGCAATGTCTCATCAGTCTTTGAATTAAATACAGCCTACACTAAAAGATCATGGCCTACCTACGAAAAATCTTTTTTATAAAGATACACTCAAAAATCTACCTATCACAAGCAAGCTTTTTATACTTTACTAATAACTTAAATTTGGAACTTCGTTCGTCAAAGAAAACTATATGTAATGTCAAAGAGTATGATCGTGAAATATTCATATTATAATAAAACCCTTGAAAGTTTGGTCCAAGATAAAATTCATTAAAATAGACGCCGTTGCGTGCAAAATGACGACTAGGGAAAAAAATAATACCGAATTAAATGAACGAGGTTGACGTCATGGAGAGGAAATACACGAACAAACAATAGTTAATAATGAACTAACAGCAATAAATAAACACAGGCTTAATAGAAAATTAAAAGTTCAATATGCTCCTAAGATAAGTAGACTTTGCTGACATTGTCTTATGATGGAGCCAAAGCTAATGTCCTTTTCATTTTGTTTTTTTTATATGTTATGCTTGAGAAGAATGCAGGCATGAACCGATTTCCATTCATCGTTAATATTACAACTGGCATCAGCTAGCTGACAAAAAATTGTCATCTACGGTCACCCGATTAATAAGGAGAAATTCCGCATATTTTCACATCTAGGATTTACATATATAATAAAGGAAAAAAATCACAAAAAAATCTCAAATTACGCGCATTGTGACATATTTACCCT
Source organism: Syzygium jambos (assembly GCA_031216235.1). Taxonomy (NCBI): domain Eukaryota; kingdom Viridiplantae; phylum Streptophyta; class Magnoliopsida; order Myrtales; family Myrtaceae; genus Syzygium; species Syzygium jambos. The sequence continues at coordinate 43,230,195 of CM062224.1, read as the reverse complement.
GAACTTTTTTTATGAGATCAAAAACCCCAAACTATGCCCACTGTAACACATTTACCTTAAATCCTAAACCTGTGCCTAAGCCACGTACCTAAGCTAGATGATTTTTCAGTCAAACTAATGCGATTTTTATTTCACTTAAGCCACGTGAAGACCATGTCAACAATGTTTACTTTCCGACATCAATGTAGATTTTTAACGGTTCTCATTAATGAAAATTTGACGGAGAGTAAATGTATCACCTGGTGCAAATTTAGGATTTTTTTGTGTCATAGAAAATAGTTTAGGGTAAAAGTATCACAATAGGTGTAATTTGGGATTTTTGGTGACTTTTGCCCTACAATAAATGATTGGACAATAGGTCCGATTATTTACTTCACAGGCGAGGTGAGAGGGCAATATGTATGTTTTATCATTATCTTATAACACACTAAAAGGGTTGGAAAGTGTACATATTTTAGTTTTATAACATCTTGATGATATACATGGCGAAAAAATCAACCGCTTTTGTAATTAGCACTTAACTTTTTACATAGATTGTGTAAAAAGTAGGCTCTCGATTCACATCTCTCGTCACGTACCAATCATAATTGTCCACGAGAGGGATCTCTCTGTGCATTGAAAGAAAAGGAGAGGGTTGTTTGCGTGACAAGAGGAAAGGGCAATTTATCTTGGTGGTTTCAAGTCCACCTAACTTCTTACCAAACAAAACACTAGCAGCAAAACGAAGTTGCCAAATAGTGCCCACGTTAATGAGCTCTGCTAGAAATTTTTTGTATTTGGGAAGCAATTAATAGCAAAAGTACTTTATGTTTGCTAAAAAAAAGGACTCACAATATATGAAACACTTTATGATAGTCCATTACAGTTATTTGACCAAATATGAATTTTTGGTTATGCACATAACCAAATTGGTATTAATGTAGTCGGGCAGCTTGGTGTAAGTTCATTGTTTTAATTGAGACTGATGATGGATATGGGATTATATATAGGAAGCTCCCCTCTATTAGGAACGAGAAACGTAAAAGAGAATAATCGGAGAAGAAGACACATGAATAATTACATGGAAAATCCATTCAGAGAAAACCACAATGCCATACTGGGCAATCTTTTTACTATCGGCATAAGTTATAATTACAAGAGAGATCACACTAATATAAACAAGAGTCTAGGGCGAATAAAGTTATGATGGAAATTATATGTATACCCTTTTAAAAAATCATCTATCAGACTTTACAACTCCATCCATCTCCTACTTGGAATCTGATCTTCAAAATGGCAATAGTTACTCATAATCTCCGCTCGTCTTTATAACTAAATTGTCTTAGTGCGGCAGCACCTCCTGACCTTGTAAATGGAGGCAATGCATAACCTTAGTTCTCAGTTGTGACCCCCTTGGTTAACACATCTATTGAATTTTTTTCATACCAAGGATCTTCTTCAATGACAGTGTCTCATCATCTATCAACTCACAGATATGATGACACTTCAGCTAACAAGTGCTTTTTCTTTAAGTGAAATACTTGAATCTTTGCAAGACAAGTAACACCCTGATTGTCATTGAGAAGAACACTACTATCTTGGTCATTGCCTATCTCCTTTAGAAAATTCTCCAACCATATAATCTCTTTGCCAGCTTTAGATATAGCAACATACTCTACTTCAGTGGTTGAGAATGACACATACTTCTGAAGTCTAGACTTCTAACTAACTGCAATGCCACCAAAGATAAAACATGACCCCGAGGTGCTTTTCCTATTGTCCATCTTACCACCGAGATTTGCATCGATAGTCTTGTAAAGTCACATTATTTTTTCATGAAAGAAAATGTCGTACTCGAAGTACTTCTTAGGTATCTTAGTAGTCACTTTATAGCTTCCCAATGCTTCCATCCTGGATCAGCCATATATTTGCTTACAATTCCCTCTATATGAGCTATGTCTTATCTAGTACACATCACAGCATTACATCAAACTATCGATAGCTGACTCATTGGGCACCTTAGCCATGTACTCCCACTCCTCATATGTCTTTGGTGACTACTCTTTCGAGAGCTTGAAATGACTTCTCTAAAAAATCCTTATGGGCTTTGAAATTCTAAATCTGTCTAACAGTTTCTCAGTGTACTTTTCTTGAGACATTTGGAGAAATTCTTGTGATTTATCTCACGCGATCCTTTGACAGTTGTTGCTTCATTCCGTAAATCTACCTCATGCTAGATCCTACAATGACCATATTGTCTACATACAATGGAAAATAATATGGCAGTCATCAAAACTCTTGAAGCAATAGTAGTGATCCACTTCACATCTAGTGAACTTATCACCACACATAAAAGGAGTCAAAACTCTTGTACCACTATCTAGGAGCCTGTTTCAAACCATACGAACTTTTCTTTAGCTTGGAGACATAGTTTTGTTTGCGAGGAACTTGAAAACCTTATGATTAAACCATGTAAATGTCCTTCTTTAGGTCACCAAGGAGGAATGCAATCTTCACATCTAACTCTTGTAGATGTAAATTCTCAACGGCAACAATACTCAACATCAACCTAATTGTAGTCAACTTCACAACTACAGCGAAAATTTCTGTGTAATCAATTCCTTTCTTTTGCAGAAAATCTGTTACTACTAACCTCACCTTGAACCTCTTGCTGCCATAAGGTTTTTCTTTAAACCTATAAACCCACTTGTTATGCAATGCCTTCTTCCCATCTAGAACCTGAGTTAACACCCAAGTTCTATTTTTCTCAATTGAATCCAATCCATCCTACTTTGCCAACTCCCACTTAACAAATTTTTTTTACCTGCATTGCTTTTGAAAAATATTCAGGTGAGCCAGCATTAGTCAAAAGTAAATAATTTAATGATTAAGAATACCTCTATACAGTAAAGATGTTCTACTAGATCTTCTTAAAGTGGGTTCAGATGTAGGTAGTTTTTGTTTTGGTTCTTGATCAGTCTACAGCAATAGTTTCAAGATTCCTAACCACCACATTCTTAGAAACAATTCAATCTCTCTAATCTCCTTTGTTTGCTTCCTCCTACTAGATTCTGCCACGGAATTGTCCATGTACAGCATGTTTTCGTTGACCCTAACATCATCAATTTTTGGTATTTTCATATTTTGTTCATCCCAAAGCCGTTTGCCAAAATAATTCAAACCTTATCCAATTAATGAAAAAAAAAACATATTCTAGCCTTTGCATCAAATTTGTCTCTAGTTTCAAATCTATGTGCAGATATGAAACATAACACGAAACTTTCAGATGCGATATGAACTAGACGTGGCGAATTGCACAAACAAACAAGAGTTAATAATAAACTAACAGGAACAAATAAAACTAGAGTGACTATCAAATTAAAATAGGTGTTAGGCCTAAGCAAAGTAGACTTTTTTTAATGATATGCTTGAGAAGATAGCGTACATGAGCTGTTTTCTGCTCTATCTTCAACATTGCTACTGGCCTCAACAAGCTGAAAAGAACTGTCATGTACCGTCACCCAATTAATGGAAATTGCGCTTGTTTTAGCTCTATTAACATCTTAATCCATATGTATGGTAAATACCCGTTTATGTAATTAGCATCTAACTTTCTACATAGATTGTGTGAGACATGGGCTCTCCACTCTCATCTTCTCTGTCACGTACCAATCATAATTGTCCGTGAGAGGGGATCTCTTTCTGTCTATATCTAGAGAGAAAGAGGAAGGTTAGCTAAACAAAGAATCGCTATATTCGAGATATTTTGTGATGGTCTATTACAGTTACGTGGATAATTATCCAGAAAGTCTAAATCTATTATACGGCGACCAATTTAGTCCTAAACTTTTCAATTTTGTCAATTTAATTCTAAACCTTTTAACGATTTGCTAATATAGTCCTTCCGATTAATTTCGGCCATAAATTGCTAATATGACGATGAGCTAGTGCCGGCTGTCCAACATGGCTAATCGATGTTAGATTGGCGCTAATGTGGACGATTTTTGCATTTGCATATGGAGAGGGAGACTTAGATAAGGGGTCCGTTCAAAACTATGTCAGTGTATGTTGCATGTTAGATTTGACGAATTCATGAGCTCGATGTGTTTGACCACACAAATGCATAGTGGCATATCATGACAACTATATTTCCTTATCATCTCAGCCAAAAGGCCCAACGCAGTGTTGGTACAGAGTAATTATCTCTTTTACACATTCAATGTACCTCAATTTCAGTCAAAATGATCCCCCTATGAAAATATCACATAGACTCGATTTACGACAGACTAACATGATCATAGCTATCGATCGTGTGGACCGCACAGTGGGACTCGCTTGATTAAGACAGCCTGCCAGTGCATCTGAGCACCCTTCCATGTTCATTCACCAGCAGCAAACATGTCCTCTGAATTACGATGAACCGCTGATATAACCTCGTTAATTCTGGACCGATGACAGCAACAGGATCGACTCTCAACAAGGACAGACGCTTTCCAGGGGTACTCTTTTCTAGTTGGTGCAAAAATGGACGGTTTTCCTGAAGCATTCCTCGGACATAAGTAGGCATGAGAACCATCTCTTTCCTGGGAACCGGTGGACCAAATCATCCCCAGCATCATCACATGTTCTTGTCTGATTCTTCCCAAGGAAGAAAACCCAGAGGAAAAAGAGCTTCCAACGGTTCAAGATCGTTAAGGCAAACCACATGGTCTCTTTTGGCACCTCAGAGAATAGAATCAACTAGCTTAAAGGAGAAAGAAGAAGATATCACACCTTTTCTTGTACTGGTAATGAAGAATCCGAAAATCTTCGAACAGTCAATACTCGAATGTTAGTTAATCATGTTGTTCAGGGGACCTAAGCGTCAAAACAGACGACTTACCTAATGGTGTTCAAACACTTTGTACAGATATCACGACACGATAAACTCGAGTACAACACGACGCATTACGGAATGATTTCTTGAGAGCCCATCGAAGACCCGGGGGCAACATACTTTTTCCCAACTGAGACAACTTAACTAGATGAGGAGGAGCACAATGAGATGTATAAACAGACAAATGAAGAAGAAAATTCCTTGCATTCAAGGTTTAAACTGTAATAAACCAAACAAGAAATATCATCTGGCACTGAGTAAAGCACAGGTTAAATGAATTCGTATTGCTTCTTCCTTTTCCAACCTTTGTCCCTTTTTTTCCTTGTCATTCTCTTCATCTTAACAAAACCCAAATGGGATTCAACCACAGGTTATAACCAACCTGAACAAATGCCTCAGCTTCCAAAATATACACACTAAGAAAACAAGAACAGATAAAATGAAACCAAGAACAGAGTAAAATGAACAGTTTTTGTCTACACTGAAAAGATTAGTTAGCATCTCAGGTGTTCTTCTTGCTTCCCGAACGCGACAACCTCCAATCCAGTGATTGCAGCTGGTTCCGCAAGTTTTGGTTTTCCTCAAGCAGACGGTCATATTCAAGAAGGAACCCTTCTGATTGTTTCCTCAGAGCGACCGAGTTGGCTTCTGCGGCATGCACGTCCTTGATCCTCATCTTGAGATCCAATTCCAGCTGCTTGACTTTCTCTCTCAAAGCTCTCGTCTCCTCCTCCAAGTTCTTGAGCTCCTCTGAGTTCCCATTTTTCCGGTCCTCAAAGGGTCGGGTCTGTTTCTTCGCAGCCTCCATGCTCTTCCTTCGCAGTTGGAGCTCTCTGATGTAGTGATGCAGTCTGTCTATCATCAAAGCAAGGAACAAGATGGCTCCTGCAAAACAACTACCCATTGAAACAAAAGTTCTGCAGCGAAAGGCAAATGCGCAACACGAGATAGGACTGATACATAATGGCCCAGATGAATCATTTTCATGACAGGCAACATGAGTAACGAGTTGCAAGGCCAATATAGAAAGACAGTGTTGTAACTCAGAAGAAGCCTATGTATGATTGAATCTTGTTGTAGATTAATCCACAATTGTGATTGTATAGAACTAGTAGAGAGACATTAATACGCATATTATGGAGTAATCTAAAGAGCGGTTCGAATGGTTAGATGACGAATTTACTTTTTTACATTAGCACAGATGCAGTCTTTGTCTCTGCTAATCCTCATCCTTGTATGAAGCAGATTACTACCCAAATGACATTATTGATTGAGGACTCGACGGCTTCAAGGTTCATACTGTAAAACTAACAAGGCATAATCAACCGATTACCAGGTACTACCAGCACAATTATATCAAATTCCTGTAAGACTAATATATAATTATTTCTATCATATGTTGCTAGAATTGTTGTTCAAGGTTTCCACCATCATGTCTGAAAATTGAAAAAAGAGATGCTGCATTGGACGTTGCAGTGAAGTATTCGATTGGGCACTCTGTTTTTCTTTTTCCGTGGAAAAAAAGTGTAGTCCTGCGAAAGAAATCCCATCCTTGCTCAAAGTGGCTAAATCAATAAGATGCAGCCTAAGAATATTCCAAACAGAAGTATGTCCAAATAAAAATTAAGACGACCCGGAGATAAACGAGACTAAGGGCTCATGGAGATCCAAAGGCAATATAATGTGATCAAAGGCCCACAACTTTTCCATCAATCCACCAAAACCATCAAACCCAGTTCACTCAAACAGAATAAGGAGTCGTATCAAAACATGGCTAGCTTCCTCCTAGTCTAGGTTGCAAAAACAAGATCATCCACCAATGCCAATGACAAAACCCAAGCAGAATCAAAACTAGGCACCTAATTTCTTGACAATCAACCCTTTCCTTTCACTTTCTTGTCATTCTGTTCGCCTTCACTTCAGCACCTCTCCAATTCGCTCAAAAACCGGCACCCACCAATTCGAATTCACCGAGGAATAACTGGTTCTCATCAAGAGGACTACATCAAATCGAATCGAACCCGAATATAAGTATCAAAACTCTCCATCCGGACCATCGAATTGGGAACCTTTTAGTGACCACCATCCAGAAACACACACACACACCCACATGGAAAAAGATCGCATTTTCACCGATCAAAACCAGAAATCCCAAGAACCCGTCACTCACCCATGAGAGTGGACTCGAGCAGGTGCTTGGCCATGAGGACCTGGTCCGTCGGGTTCGCCCCGCCGTCCTCGGCCGCCCCGCGCCGCCGGATCTTCACCATGCTGTGCACGCCGGAGCCCAGCACGACGCAGACGGTGGCGGCCACCGTCTTGACCACCACCGGCCCGTGCCCGCGCTTGACCCGATCCAGCCCCACGACCGCGAGCTTCCTCAGCGGGGTCCTGAACAGCAGCAGCAGTATCAGCGACCCTTCGGCGAATATCGCCGCGAACAGGAGCTGGATCATCGCTGCTCCCGTCTCCTCGCTTTCCACACACAGGGGGAGAGAGAGGGAGAGAGGGTGCGTGCGTTTCAGATCAGGAGGAATGGAGGAGGCGGAGGAGGAGGAGGAGGAGGAGGAGGGTGTGTGGAGATCATGATTGCGGGTGTCTTTCTCTCGAGTTAAAAGAAGGGGTGGGGGAGGTCAGAGGAGGGGTCCAACGGAGAGAGACGGGCTTCTTGATCGGAGAGACACGGAGGCGCTAGAACAAGGAAGAGACCAAAGCCAACAGAAGAAGAAAGAAGGAGGAGGAGGAGATGAACAAACAGAGCGACGAGATCTGCAGAGCCACACCGACCCAAAGAAGAAAAAGTTGCCGTCTTTCTCAAGATCGATCTTTCTCTCTCTTGCTCATCGTTTTCTTCAACAAGAATTGCGAACTTTTTGGCAACAAAAAAAGTTTTCGTTTTCTTTCAATTGTGATTAATCATCCGTTTTTGTACAGGAAATTTCTGGTTTTATCTCCAATTAATGCAAATCAAATTCTTTTTTTTTCCAATTAGCTTAATTCAATAGCCACCCTAACACCTGAAATTCTCCATCTTCTTCTTAGGTTGAGATGATTGAGATTTTAGAGCAGCCCCTTACATGTGTTAACTGCCATGTAACTCCCACAATTGACTTGATTTATCGAGTAAGACATTAGCTTAATCAATAAAAAAAACACGTCGCTTGAGAAAATTCATAATTATAAAAATAAAAAATGGCACAAATGGTATTCTAAACTTCAATCCGATATGTAATGTTGTCCATAAACCTTTAATTTGTTCAATGTGAGCCCTGAACTTTGGTTTAGGGACTATATTGAACATTGAACTAATGATTCAGGAGCCACATAGACTAAATTAAATGTTTAGAGATGACATTACATATTAAACCGCAGTTCGAGAACTATTTGTACAATTATCCCTTCCAAAAAAAGGGTAATGCATAAATAAATATATAGTGCTTAATTCCAATAGGCCATGATAATAAAAGAAATGTAATTGCTTTGGTATAATAGAAAACCGCGTGTAGTGGTTAGAAAATGAAATTTAATGTGTTGATTAAAAATACGGTACATGTTTGACTCTCCATACTATTGCGTATAAACAGTTATCAACTTGTGTATCACTAAATTGATGAGGTTTTCGACAAAAAAAAAATTAACGAGGTTAATGGGAGTTTTTTCGTAATTAATCAGTAGCGAGTATATAAGCTTAAAAAATTAGTAAGTAAAATCAGAGAGATTAATGCATGTGATTCCTTGACTTTAGGGCTATTTGTGATATTTGATTTTAAGGCATCATAAGTTTGGGAGGGCCTCCTCATTTTACCACATCTCTGAAGACATTTTTGTAAATGTCTGGAGTCCATTTTTGGTTGATGAAACCGAAAAAAGCTTTATACATTTGTATATTGAAAGATGTGATGAGAGGACTTAATATTAGGTTGAGATTATTTTCTAGCAGCTACATCCTATATCTTTTATGTGGTACAACTAAATCTCGAATCGTTATTGAAAAATATAAACAAGCCCTAAATCTTTACTAAAAATTGTAATCTAACTAAATTAGTCAGGTGATTTTTAGTTGTCACGTGAACAGCTTAAATTAGTGATGATGATCGACAAAGCCTCATTTTAGTTTGGCGATAATTTCAAAACCCATCTTTAGTTGTCCACCATTGTATCAATTTTCATCCTTAATTTTAAAAATCTACAAATTGCATTTTCGAACAAAACCCTAAAACTAAGAATACTAGATATGGTAAGAATTTCTTAAATATTGATGACGATGTCGCACCATAAAATTGGTCATTAAGCAAGTGGGGATGCATTCATCACTCCATTAGAATATTAGCACATTATTTTTATAAATAAATTATGTAAATCAATCTCGGTGTACCAATAATTTTACTAGAGAATATAGTATATATTAACAAATTCGAGGACTGTTGGAAACTTCGTGTGCTCATGATTGCCTTCCCGCAGAAAGGGCACGAGCTTTGTGCTGGGTTAGCATTAAAGATTTCATTTTTATCAAATCCTAAAAATCATTAATATATATATTTTTTCTATACCTAAAGACATTAAATGTTATTTATTAGGATTGTCATGTATAAATTTTTTAATTAATATTTTAAAGTGTCTAAGCAAAGGCCTTGAAAGAACGATCCACCAATCACTGCGAGCTCTTTCTGACTTGTTAATGCAATGTTCAAGTACCCATGAAAATCTTAATTAAAAGTATGATTGATAAAATAAAAAAGGAGAACGTGGGAAACCATGTGCGGATGAGTTACTTTATGCGCAATTGGTAGTTATTAAATATTTGTTAACTGAGTAGTTAATGGAGAGAGTAATCTATAGTTTTAAGTTTTGATGCAAGACTAACTTTTGGAAACAAAGATGGAGATAAATGGAGGCAAAATTACCAAATCGGTCTTAAATCTATTGTATGAATGTCGATTTAGTTTTAGACCTTTCAATTTTAACAATTTGCTCCAAAACATATGCGCACTATTAAAATTGTAATCATTTCGATCAATTTTCATTGAAAATCACTGACGTAGCGGTCTAGTTATCATCGGTTGTTCTCCATGGTACACTATCAAGTTAGCGAGAATTGACCGAAATAATTACATTGGAATTGCGCGTGAAGGTCTAGTATAAAATTAGCAAAATTAGAAAATTTAGGACTAATTGACAACTGCACAATAGCTTTACAATCGATTGGATAATTTCCTCGACAAATGAAAGTTATTGAAAATGATAATTATACCTTATTTTATTTTATTTTCTTATTAGTTGATGTAGGGGTAATTTGGGAAAGCCATTAAAAAACTACAAAAGTCCACTTTTGGTTTAATTATACAAATAGGAGTCAAATTTGTAAGACTATTTCTTCACTCAGGGAAGACTTATTTCTAAAGCAATTTACTCAATTTTAATTGACGAGTTCTCTTTTCTTTTCTGTAGGGCCACATAAGAATCTCCATCTTAAAATATGGATTATATTTTTCTGATTCTTTTTTTTTATTTTTGTTTTTTCTTTTGGAAATAGAATATGCAGATTCATTTTTGTTTTTATTGGCCAAAAGAAAAAATAATAATAAAATAAATAAAGGAATGGTGTATGGGGTCTCTTTCTTCATTTTCTTATTCTTTTTTTTGGTGATATTAAATAAACAAAAATATATAAAAGACTCGATCCACTTTCAACGCCTTCTATCATGCCAGATCCAAACTCCTTTTTGGTGTATATGTCAACATTGGTAGGAATGATATTTACTTGACCTTGGGAGGTGAGAAATTCCCAAAAAATAAAGAAAAAAGTAGGAGAAAAATTACGATCGCAGTTCTTAAACTTGTCAATTTTGTGATCTAGAACTTTCAATTCGTGCATGTAAGTCCTGAGATTTATTAAATTTGTGCTCTTTAGTCTTCCCATCAAGTCTGTCAATTTCCATTGGAAGGAAATGCACATGTGGTTTTGTGATTATTTTTTCCAACTCGTGTGGCTTTTTGGAACAAAATGACATCATTTTATGCCTATGGCATAATAAATTGAAAAAATTGAAAAGAAATATGAAATTGAAAATAAAAACAAGTAAGGGCTAGGGGCAAAGCAAGTTGCCCTCTTTGTCGTCAACGAGGGTCGGCAACCCTCACCTTGGCCGTGGCAAGGGCGGCCAACCCTCGCCCCAACCAGGCAAAGGCCTACTTGCCCTCGTCTAGATTCGGGCAAGTGCCCTTGCCCTTGCCTAGTGGTGACCACAGCAATCCTCACAACCACTATGGAAGGTTGTGAGGGCCAAGTGATCCACACCCGATGGTGGCAAAGGTTGCCGCGACCACAAGTAAGGGCCTTTGCTCTCACCGAGGCCAAGGCAAGTAGGCCCTCACCGGTGGTCGGGCGTGGGCCTGCAGTGCTCGGCGCCATCAGAAAAGGATTGGTCCGGTCAATTCCATGTACAACTTAAATCCCTTCGAGCCACCGCGAGTATGGAGGGACTCGGAGTATTTGGAGGGATTTGTGTACTAACAAACAAACTTATCATTCTCTCTCACTTATAACCTTATTTTACATATATTTATAAAAGTGATAATGATACAAATAGTCCCTAAACTTTAGCCAAATGTACGATGTGGTCCATAAACTTTAAATTTATTCAATGTGGTCTATGACCCTTACTTTAATGTGCAATATGATCCATGAACTTTTAATTTATTCAATGTTATCCCTGAACTTTTGTTATATATCAGTTTAGTCCCTAAACTGTACGAAAATTTTCAATGGTGTCCTTCAATTAATTTAAGTTCAGGGATAATATTGAACATTTTCATATAATTAGGGACTAAATTAAATATGTATCAAAAGTCCAAGAACTTTATTGAACAATTTTAAAGTTGAGGGATCAAATTGCATATTGGGCTGAAATTCTTGGACTATATAGAACAAATTCAAAATTCAGGGATCAAATTGCAAATTGAGCCAAAATTCGAAGATCATTTGTGTTATTTTCCCATTTATAGATAATAAAAGGAGTGTTTATGTCATCGCGCATTCTTTTCCTTTCTTTTCCTTATATCATATTGTACTTTCTGCCGCGAAGTTGGGCTATTTCCTCGAACAAAAGGAGTCATCGTTCATGGTCGGCATTAAAATCTCTCCTCTACAGATGCAGAATCATGTTCACATAATAAGGACAAAGGTTTATGTCGCCTGCTTATTCTCAAAGAATGAAGATTACCTGCTTGATCATAGATTAATACCTAGCTAATTCCATCTATCTAGCTACCGACCCGCCTCAACTCCCTAAGACTTGACCTTTGTTTCCATAAAAGGTACGCTGCCCGTTGAATGGAAACCCTCGGCTAAAAGATGCTTGGACTTTCTACGTAAATGTGAAATCCATGTGATTCCGTCCAATCAAATGGGCAACATGAAATCTGACTTTCTCTCGATGTTAGGTAGGTTGCAGACGTGTGCTCGGACCTATTACGATACTTGTTGAATTGCATGCTGCGTCACGTGCCATTCCGTCCTATCACGGCCGCGTGATCACCGAGACGGGAGGGGTAACGAGAGTGAAGAGATCCTGACTTACCTTCCCGCTCGCTAAAAACGAACTTTGAACTCGTATCCCAGCGTGCGATCAAGAGTTTGGATCATTACTAATCTTGGGTTAGGTCTAGCATGTGCCTGGTGGGTCATGGCGGTAGGCGTGTTTGGACCTATTACGACACCTATCGAACCGCACTCGTTGTGCACCATTCCATCCTATAACGATAGGGTGATCATCGAGACGGGAGGAGTAAAGAGAGTGAAGAGATCTCGACTTACCTTTCCCGCTCGCTGAAACCAATTTCGAACTTGTATCGCCCACAGGCAATCGGGTGTTTGAATCATTACTAATCTTGGGTTAGGTCTAACGTGTGCCTAGGTGGGTCATGGTTGTAGGCGTGTTCGTACCTATTACAGCACCTATGGAATCGCACACGTTGCGCGCCATTCCGTCCTATCACGACAGGGCAATCGCCTAGACAGAAGGGGTTAACGAGCAAAGAGATCCCGACTTACTTTTCCCGCTCGCTAAAACTGAATTTCGAACTGGTATCCCCGCGTGCAACCGGGTGTTTGAATAGTTACTAATCTTGGATTAGGTCTGACATGTGCCCTGGTGGGTCATGGTTCTTGTAAATTTTATGCATAAGCAAGAAGAGATCAGACCCCAGACCCGGGCAACTGCTTGAAAATGAGCCTTTGAATCAGCTTAAAACCGCAGTTGTTGTTGAATTGACGGCTGAAGATGTAGCTAAAGGCGAATAAAAAAAGTGCATCTGAACGCGTCAAGCTATTGAGCTGAGTCAACCCCTGTGTTCTTCAGTCAGCATATTCAACAGCCATGACCAGTTCTCTTCCCATTCATGTCGCTTGCTTCAGCGTATATAAGTACAACCAATATGTACCTCCAAACTCCATAGCCAGAACCACTCCAATTCTCAGTCAATCCTCTCAAAAACGCTCGCACAAGGCTGATCGCCTCCGCCGATGGCCGCTTTACAAGCTTCCTCTCTCTTGATCCCCTCTTCATCCTCCTCGGCTCGTTCTTCGAAGAGAACGGTCTCGGCTTCGATCCATGTCCCGAGGCTCCCCAAACTCCGCCTCTCCGATCCAAGCTCGGCGATGACGCAAAAGCTGGTCGAGGAGTTCAGCAACAGGAGCGGTTACACCATCACGGAACCCTTGCAAATGGACGTCGTGGAGAATGTTAGGCTTTCCGAGCCACGCCGTTCGCCTAGCCAATCGCCTACTGGTTCTGTTGAGACGAGTACGAAGCTCTACGCGATCCTGGAGGCTGTCGAGGATAGGGTGGAGATGCACGATAACATCGGCAAGCAGCGGGACAACTGGAACAAGCTCCTGCTGAACTCGGTCAACATGATGACCCTCACCGCCACCACCGCGGCGGCCATCTCGGCTGCCATGCCAGCTCCATCGCTAAGAGCGTGCTCCACTCTTTTATTTACTGCCGCCACGGGCATGTCGCTCGTGATGAGCAAAATCCAGCCCTCGCAGCTGGCCGAAGAGCAGCGCAACGCCTCGAGGTTGTTCAAGCAACTTCAGAGCGAGATCAAATCTATGCTAGCACTCCAGTCTCCGACTGAGTCAGACGTGAAGGAGATGATGGAGAAGGTGCTGGCGCTCGATAGAGCTTATCCACTGGCTCTGCTCGGAAAGATGATCGAGAAGTTCCCCGTGAAATTTGAGCCCGCCGTGTGGTGGCCTAGAGTTTCCAACAACCGCCGCCAATCGCAAGGGCGAAAAACCTTCATGAACATGGAGCGAAACGGATGGAGCGAGGAGCTGGAAGTGGAGATGAGAGCAATCGTCCAAGTCCTCAAGAGAAAAGACAAGAAAGACTACTTGAGGCTCGGAAACTTGGTGCTAAAACTGAATAAGATGTTGGCGGTTTCGGGTCCTTTACTCGCCGGCATCGCCGCAGCCAGCTCGGCCTTTGGCGGGTCGACAGCCATGATGGTGGCCGCCAGCGCTGGTGCAATGGCGGCAATCGTCAACGGCTTTGAGCATGGGGGACAAGTCGGCATGGTCGTGGAGATGTACAGAAACTGCACCGGGTTCTTCACGCTCATGGAAGAGACGATCGAAGCGACGCTCAAAGAGCGAGACTACGACAGGCGAGAGAACGGAGAGATGTTCGAGATGAAGGTGGCGATGAAGCTGGGGCGGAGCTTGTCGCAGCTCCGAGACCTGGCAAGAAAATCAATGGCTTCTTGCTTAGAGGGCATCGAGGTGGAGGAATTCGGAAGCAAGCTTTTCTGAAACTCTTTTTGAACAAGATAGTAGCTGGTACATAATGTGCATGTACAAGTTAGGCACATTAACATGATTTTTTCATTCCTTGGTTCTTGGCACATATTTGGTGCACATTGATGTAACAAAGAAAAAGGAGCATAAAAATGCTCATCTTGGTTTAACTTTGTTTTAACTAAATTAAAGCTTGTTCATTCGATTTCCATGGGAATCACCTTTGGAGACATATTAACTTCGCTACTTGAACATATGCGATAATTCAACCCCGCGAAAATTCTACTATATTGTTATGAAAAAAAAAAGACAACTTTCTCGGTACCGATAAATGTTTGAAAGAGTTGGTAAGTATTAGAAGATGACCGTTATTAAGACACTCCTTTTTGCATACCCTCGATGAATTACCGGTATATTACCATCGACTACGGAAATTAGGAAAAAAGATGAACTTCTAAAAGGCCTTAGAGAAGACCAACATCATTGAAAATTTGGAGGGAGAGAGGATCCCCAGGTCTTAACGGACCGTAATTTCTTGTTATTTTCGTAACTTCTATGCTAATTCTCTTGGAAAAGTGATTCTTGTTTCTTAACGGGCGGTAATTTCTTGTAACTTTTCAAACCTTCTATGCAAAACGTCATGGCACACAAAAATTTAAAGACTTTACGATCAAAAGGGCAAATTTCGCTCTCTCGTTATCCTACGGTCACTGAGAGATCCAGGATCAGTTCGCCAAAAAATCCTTGAAAAAACAGCCGCGTAGTGGGAAGGTATACGTCCACATGGTCAAAGAGTCATGCCAAAATGTGAACTTCCAGAAGGCAACAAGCAGTGCACCGTTGAATCCTTTTTGGGGATGGAGAGATCCGAGAAAGATTCACCAAACGGGAACGCGAAAACGACGACGCTCCCAGTCAGAAATAACAAGCTACGCGTATGTTTTTTCCTTTCCTTTTCTGTTTCCTGGCTGTTCAAATATTTAAGATCGTGTGGCACGAAAATATAGGCCTTAAATTGCAATTTCATTCGGTCCTAAGCCACTTGTCCCTTGGTTTTGTTTGTTTTTAGGTGACTTTGTTATGTAATGTTGTGCAGTGCGGCCCCTTTCCCCACAAAGGTTACGTACTTATTTTCTGACAAACTTGGTGCAAATTCGTACTTTGTACTGTTGATTATTTAGACTTCTATGACTAGGTTAATCTAGGGGAGATGCTTTTCATTAGCTTATAGCTGTTCGATCGTAATTATCACGATATCGATTTTGCATGATAGAAAAGCTCTCGCGATTAAAACATAAAAGCTCATCTACATAATATATGTAATAGTTCATGGGGAAAAAAAGTCACTAGGAACATATATTCTCTAGTGGATTGCTCGAGCTCGAGCTCGAACGAAGTAATGAATCGAGCATTTAAAAAGCACGCGCTTCAATGATAACGTTTGACAGAAAAGATTGAAGTTGTTAAGGTATTTTGCGTCACTTATTTTATGAGTTTTATTTCGTTACGTACATTTGGTTAGCTTTTTTTTGCTAAAAGTACATTTGGTTAGCTTAACCTCTGGATTCGACGTTCTGGAGCGTGAAAACGTGGCGTTAAAGTATCGCACATCGTTTATGTCCAGGGTACACGCGTGGTCCGACCTTCACTTGCTATCTGAAAACACTATAATCAAGGACTACACAAGGACCACGAGATGCTCAATTTGCTGCCCTATGGGGGGACACGACAAGGCAAAAGTCAATGCCCCAAAGCAAAGGGCAAAGCGAGTCTGCATGCGCCAGTGGGGTGAGGTCGACACGCCGGTTTCGGATGGAGACCGCCTTTGCATTAGAAGACATTCAAGAATTCAACCATGGGATTGCGTGCCCATCTTGAAAAAAAAGTATATTGTATTACGCTAAGGTCAAAGCATATTAGGGGTGTCAGAACTGAATCGAAAAATCGAACCGAGATAAGAACCAAACCGAACCGAATCGAACCAAATCGATTTTTCGGTTCGGTTTCAATTCGGTTAGGTTCAAATTCGGTTCGGTTCAAGGGGACACCCTTAATGGTTCGGTTCGGTTCGGTTCGGTTCGGTTCGATTTTTTTGAAAAACCGAACCATTTACACCCCTAAAGCATATATCCATCTCAATAATTAAAAGGGAAATAGTGATTTTGATACTTGGATCATATTTCTTTCTCTACCACAAAATGTACATGAAATATGCACCAAGAATTAAAGAAGGAAAGTATCACGTTTGATGAGCCTCACTGTACGTGTATTTTATGTACACTGTATATCTTTGTTCAAAGGAGTTCAGAAAAGCTTGCTTCCAAACTCATCCACCTCAGTCCCTTCTATGCAAGAAGCTATTGATTTTCTTGCCAAGTCTCGGAGCTGCGACAAGCTCCGGCCCAGCTTCATCGCCACCTTCATCTCGAACATCTCTCCGTTCTCTCTCTTGCTGTAGTCTCGCTCTTCGAGCGTCGCTTCGATCGTCTCTTCCATTAGCCCGAAGAACCCCGCGCAGTTTCTGTACATCTCCACGACCATGCCGACTTGCCCTCCATGCTCGAAGCAGTTGATGATCGCCGCCATCGCACCTGTGATGGCCGCCACCATCGTGGCCGTCGAGCCACCGAAGGCCGAGCTGGCCGCGGCGACGCCGGTTAGCAAAGGAGCTGAAATCGCCAATATCTTGTTCAATTTTAGCGCCAGATTCCCGAGCCTCAAGTAGTCTTGCTTGTCTTTGTTCTTGAGGACTTGGACGATCGCTCTCATCTCGACTTCTAGGTCCTTGCTCCATCCATTTTGCTCAGTGTTCGCAACGATTTTCCGCCCTCGGGATTGGTGGCGGTTGTTGGAAACCTTAGGCCACCATGTGGCGGACCCAAATTTCGCAGGGAACTTCTCTAGCATCGCTCCGAGCAGAGGCAGCGGATAAGCCCTATCAAGGGCCAGAACCTTTGCCATCGTCTCCTTTACGTCTGACTCAGACGGAGATTGGAGCGCAAGAATCGACTTGATCTCGCTCTGGAGCTGCTTGAACAACCTTGAGGCGTTGCGTTGCTCTTCGGCCAGCTGCGAGGGCTGGATTTTGCTCATCACGAGCGACATCCCAGTGGCGGCGGTAAACAAGAGAGCCGAGCATGCTCTCAGCGACGGAGCCGGCGCAGCCGCAGCCATGGCCGCCATGGTTGTGGCAGTGAGAGTCATCATGTTGACCGAGTTCAACAGGAGCTTGTTCCAGTTGTCTCGCTGCTCACCGATGTTATTGTGCATCTCCACTCTATCTTCGACGGCCTCCAAGATCGCATAGAGCTTTGCGGTCTTATCGATAGAAGAATTAGGTGATAGGCGCGGCTCCAAAACCCTATCTTTCCGGGCGACGTCCGTCCGTAGCGGCTCCACAAAGGCGTAACCATTCCTGGTGCTCAATTCCTCGACTAGCTTCCTCGTGATCGCAGCGCTTGGATCAGCAAGGCTGAGCTTTGAGGGCTTCGGGACATGGGTCGAAGCGGCGATCGTTCTCTTCAAAGAACAACCGGAAGAGGAAGAAGAAGAAGAAGAAGAAACCAAAAGAGAGGAAGCTTGCAAAGCAGCCATTAATGAAGGCGACAAGTCTTGTGTTGCTGTTAATCTTTTGTGTGTGTGTGTTTCAAGGGTGTGAATTTGATGGTTCTTGAGAGGATTGAAAGAGAATTGGAGTGGGTTTGGTTATGGAGGTCGGAGGTTCATTTGGGTTGTACTTATATGCTGAAGCAAGCGATGTAAACGGGAAGAGAAGAGGTCGTAGCTGTTGAAAATGTTGACTGACGAACACGGTTGACTCGGCCCATGAGGCTGACCTTTTCTATTCTTTTGTTTGATTTTGTACACTTCAAACATGAAACGCTACGTAAATATTTTTTTGCATCACCCTATACATACGTGACTTATGAAATAGAATCACTGTTAACTGTAGTAATAAGTTATAACATATGTTCTCATCATAATATTAATTGGTACATTAATTAATTATGACGTCTTGCAAGTATACATCTAAACAAACGAGTCATATCTAACTTTTGGAATGACAATTTGTCATGTTATTTAATATAGTAATTTCGAGAATCGGTGTTAGTGTATATTTTCCTTTTGGGTAATACCTATGATAGATCACTTTTGCATAAATAAAAGGGGCTGTAGCATTACATGGACAATATATAGGATCCGATGACTATATTCTTTCATTAAAAAAGCATTATCATATGCTCAGATTTCACGATATAATTATCAATATAGTTTTGATTTGAGTAAATCTTGAAATTAATTTAGTCAAATAGAATGAACTTATGAAATCATTTACTATTACCACATGCCGCCCTCGGCTTGTGAACCTTTGCCTCTTTTGTCAACTTTGCTAGCCCAAATAGTTAGACCTCTCAATCCTTTCCCACTTATAATTCACATACATTATTTTTTAGTGATTTTTTCAGAAATATAAATCAAATATTCGTATTTAATGGGGAACCCAATTCAAATTACGTAAGCTATTGCTCTATAACAAATTAACCATTCATATTTATTGCAGACCCAATTCGAATAACGTATTGCTCTTGCTAGACTATAGACATATCGCTTTGACCATTTCTTGAAATGAAGTTTTCTCCGATTAACAGAGTATCGGGTTTTGGTCGCGGGTCGGTTTCCAATTTTGCATCGGTCAGTTTTGCCTTCAGTACATTATTTTTGCGATCTAGTCAACTTAAATTTAGGGCATTTGACTTATTGGCTTTTCCTTCAAATTGGCTATGATGTGTGAGTTAGTCAATTTCATGCAGGGTGAACTTTGGTCCTCTTTGCTTGAAAATGTCAAGACAAAAGGGTGGTTAAAAAACATAGTCAGATTTTAATTATATTTCTTGTTAATCTTATTCATTAAAAAACGCGATGCATACTCTTATGAAGACAATCTATCTTAAACAAGTAAACCTTGAAGCCACGAAAACGAGTCATGTCATAAATGTAATGGTTACCTAAACACCCACCGTGATATTATGGCATCCGTTCGTAGACATGGCTAAAATATGAAAAATTGGAAGTGAAATTCAGACTAAACAATTCGAGCGTTTTAAGGAACACACGTATGGAAGACAAAACCATCTTTAGCTACAAAATTTGACACATATTAGAATATCCATCCCAAAAGTTTTAAGCCGATAGGGTTAAAAATGTGAAATGTAAAAGAGAAAAATCAAAGAAGAATACATGTATATTTTTACGTGAAAAACCTTTTTAGAATCAGAAAGAGAAAAACCATGTTGCTGCATTAAATATCCCACATCAATTGTCCACGGATTTGTATGCTTTTCTTGTGCATGTGATTTTGCACCACCTATTAATTTAAACTTTTGAGCAAGCATTTAAAAACTACAAAGTATGCTCAAATTGCTGCTCCAGGATGGAAAAAAAAGAACAAGTCAACGCGCCAGCACAAAGGGCAAAGAGAAACTGCATTCGTAAGAAAGGTCAACCCTTTCAGAAAATTCAAAGCCGCTCTCGCATGGAGACCCTTTTTTGCGGTAGGAGACATTTAAGAATTCAACCATTTGATTGTGTCCACATCGTGGAAAAGGTATGACGCATTGCCCTACGTTTTTCTTTACACATCTAACGTTCATAAAAAATTAAAAGCATGGCCTTATGAAATTGCTTAATCATTTAGTAAGATTATAAAATACCTAAATTAGATAAGATATCAAATGTTTATATGGGTCGAAACCAGACTAGGAGAACATATTTACCTTGAGTATTTAATAAAGATTTGAGAGTCTATGCACATAGAATCATATGACCCAATCAATATCTATTTCGTGATAGTATCTTAATACCATATTTTACAAACGATTTTTTCCCAACTGGCAACTTTATCATTTAGTTCATATGATAAGCATTAAAGCACATTATTTTTCACATTTATATATAATAGTGATGGACTCATTTTGTCTAAGAAAATGCCTTTAGTACAAAACATTTTGCTACCATATTATATAATAAAAGCATTGTCCGTTTGACAATTATTTACATAGGAAAACTAAAAAAATGAAAATATCAACAGGCTAATTAATTAATGGAACGAAATGTGGTTGTGAAAATCAGACCCGCTTATCAATTAATGCTTTTAATTAGTTCTTTTGTGGAATTAACTGTTACAAAGAATTAACCAATGAAAAAATCATGTTTGATGAGCCTCATTGTACATGTATCATCTATACACTGTATATCTTTGTTCAAAGGAGTTCAGAAAAGCTTGCTTCCAAACTCATCCACCTCGGTCCCTTCTACACAAGAAGCCATTGATTTTCGTGCTAAATCTCGGAGCTGCGACAAGCGCCGCCCTAGCTTCATCGCCACCTTCATCTCGAACAGCTCTCCATTCTCTCTCTTGCTGTAGTCTTGCTCTTCGAGCGTCGCTTCGATCGTCTCTTCCATAAGATCGAAGTACCCTGCACAGTTTCTGTACATCTCCACGACCATGCCGACTTGACCTCCATGCTCGAATCCGTTGATGATCGCCGCCATCGCACCGGCGATGGCTGCCACCGTTGTGGCTGTTGAGCCACCGAAGGCCGAGCCAGCTGCGGCAATGCCTGTTAGCAAAGGAGCTGAAACTGCCATTATCTTATTCACTTTTAGAGCCAAATTCCCGAGCCTCAAGTAGTCTTGCTTGTCTTTGCTCTTGAGGACTTGGACGATCGCTCTCATCTCCACTTCTAGGTCCTCGCTCCATCCATTTCGCTCGGTGTTCGCAACGGTTTTCCACCCTCGAGATTGGTGGCGGTTGTTGGAAACCCTAGGCCACCATGCTGCGGGCTCGAATTTCGCGGGGAACTTCTCGAGCATTGCTCCGAGCAGAGGCAGCGGATAAGCCCTATCAAGGGCCAGCACCTTCGCCATCATCTCCTTCACGTCTGACGCAGATGGAGATTGGAGTGCAAGCATCGACTTGATCTCGCTCTGGAGCTGCTTGAACAACCTTGAGGCGTTGCGTTGCTCTTCGGCCAGCTGTGAGGGCTGGATTTTGCTCATCACGAGCGACATCCCAGTGGCGGCGGTAAACAAGAGAGCCGAGCATGCTCTCAGCGACGGAGCTGGCGCAGCCGCAGCCATGGCCGCCATGGTTGTGGCAGTGAGAGTCATCATGTTGACCGAGTTCAACAGGAGCTTGTTCCAGTTGTCTCGCTGCTCGCCGATGTTATCGTGCATCTCCACTCTGTCTTCGACAGCCTCCAAGATTGCATAGAGCTTCGTGATGGTTTCGATTGAAGGAGTAGGCGATAGGCGCAGCTCCAAAGCTCTATCTTTCTGGGCGACGTCCATTTGTAATTGCTCCGCAAAGGCGTAACCATTCCTGGTTCTCAGTTCCTCGACTAGCTTCTTCGTGATCATCAAGCTTGGATCAGCAAGCCGGAGTCTCAAGGGCTTCGGGGCTTGGATCGATGCGGTGATCGTTCTCTTTGAAGAACAACCCGAAGAGTAAGAAGAAGAAGAAACTAAGAGAGAGGAAGCTTGTAAAGCGGCCATTGATGAAGGTGACGAGCCTTGTGTTGCTGTTAATCTTTTGTGTGTGTTTCAAGGGTGTGAATGTGATGATTTTGAGAGGATTGCTTGTTTGAGGATTGAAGTGGTTTTGGTTAAGGAGGTTGGGGTTCGTATTTATATGTGAGAAGTACGCGGAGGCGATGTAAAAGGACGAGGTCGTGATTGTTGAAAATTCGACTGTAGAACACAAGGTGTTGACTCGGCCCGTGGGGTCTGACCTTTTCTATTATTTGATTTTGTACATGTCAAACATTCAATTGAAGAGGTCGTAAATTTTGTTAATCACTTCCTAATACGTGAATGGAACATTTAAACAAGCAGAGTAATATAATAATTCTGAAAATCAGTATCAGTATATTTTTTAGTTTTGGGTAATACTTACGTCACTCATTTTTTCGCTAGAATTGTGAAAGATCGC
Organism: Syzygium jambos; assembly: GCA_031216235.1. Classification (NCBI taxonomy): domain Eukaryota; kingdom Viridiplantae; phylum Streptophyta; class Magnoliopsida; order Myrtales; family Myrtaceae; genus Syzygium; species Syzygium jambos. Next base: position 43,207,548 of record CM062224.1, on the reverse strand, counting down.
TTTCGCATAAATAGAATTTGTCCTACTCGATGAAATGAACACGGATGACTATATTCTTTGATAAACAAAAATGTTATCATATGTTCAAATTTCATGATATTACCATTAATCTAGTTCTGATTAGTGTAAATCTTAAAATTAATTTGGTCAAATAGAATGGATTTAGAAAAGCATTTACTATTACCGCATGCGACATGCGCCACCGTCCCGTGAGGTTATGCCTCTTTTGTCAATTTGTATAGCCCCAATAGTTAGACCTCTCTACCCTTTCCCACTTACAACTCTCTCTCACTCACTCACACACATATATAGGGATTTATTTTATGGAAATAATTAGTTAATTATTCATATTTATTGGCGAACCCAATTCGAATTACATATGATATGCTCTTGTCATGAATGGGCCTTTGATATTGATTCGCTAGACTATATAGATAATTAGATATTGCTGATATGACAAATTAATTGGCAAACTAGGTCTGACCATTTCTTGAAATGGAGTTTTCTGGAATTCACAGAGTATCGGGTCTCGGGTCGGGTCGATTTCCAATTTCGCATTGGTCAGTTTTGGACTGAGTTCATTATTTTTGCGATCCAATCAACTTAATTTTTCGGGCGTTTGACTTTTTGATTTTTCCTTCGAATTGGCTATAATGTGTGGGCGAGTCAATTCGATACAGGGTGAACTTTTGCCTGCTTTGCTTGAAAATGTCAAGTCCCAACGACAAAAGGGTGGATAAAAAGCATAGTTAGATATTAATTATATTTCTTGCTAATCTTAGCCGTTGAATAATGCGACACGTACTTTTTATGAAGACAATCTACTTTAAATAAGTAAACTTGGAAGTCATGAAAACGAGTAATGTCATAAATGTCATGGTTATTTAAAGAGCCACTGTAATGTCATCGCATTAGTATGAAGTATGTTTAAGCAAGAAGTAGGCCTACTTTGACCGGCGTTTTTAAAATAATATAAAAGTTGCTCACAAACTTGCATACAAAAGTGGAAAAACTACTTCAAGAATTATTGAAAAGTTCAAATTTTGACAATCCTGAATTAATTCACTCGAGATATTGTTCATTTTGATCTGTCTCATACCGAGTCTCGTGGTTTTATCCTTTAGCGTACATGTGATATCCTGAAAATTTGACCCAATTTGGGGATTTATGAAATAGTGATTTCGTCGACGCTCTATTAGTTAATTCTCGCTCTGATCTGATCTTTCAAGGAATACTAACCAAAGGAGAAAGGCTATCGAGGTATATACTTCCAACAACCGCCCGTTAGTTTGCAATGTATTATACCTGCGATTGATCGATTTCGGCCACAAAGTATGATCCGATTTTGAGTGTTGAATGTTCGAGGATTTCACACCCGAATCATAGGACGTTGCCTTATAATTTTTACGAATTTGCCATTGAAAATTCCAATTTCGAAAAAAAGATCGAAGAATAAGAGGTTCAATGCAAAAAATGGAAGTGAACCGAGCAAAGCCCATTGGGCCTCTCATCCAAGGAGGCCGACCATCAAGGCCCGATAAGAATGAGTCGGCCCGTAATTTGGTGCTCAGGCCGAGGATAAAAGGGTAATTTCGGGGACAAAATTTGAAAAAATTTGCAAAAGAAATGGAAAGATATTTTTTGCGTGGGATTATGATTGACCCCACTTTCTCTCCCTCTCTTCCTCTTCCCTGCCAACTGGCTGACTTGCCCCGCTGACTTCCCCCACCAACCCCAGCCACTCCTCTTCTTCCTCTCTTCTTTTCCTTCTTTCCTTCGGCTTTTGCTTCCGCTGGCTTCTGCTACTTCTCGCTTCTTCGTTTCCAGTCGCCGGACCAGTCCATTTCTCGCCGGAAAGAGCCATGCCGAGAGCCGTTCCACCCCGCCACTGAACCACCACCACCCCAACTCCTCCCTAGCCGTGCGGTACCGCCCTTTGTCGCTCGCCGGTTGCACCCGCCGGTTGAGCCGCTTGTCCGCTGCCATCCCAGCCACCAAGATGCCACCACCAAGTGCCATTTCATCCCTGGTTCATCCCTCAAGCAACGCCGAACAGCCGCCCACAGCCAGCTGGTTTCTACTGGAACGCCAACTTCGTTGCCCGTCGTCCGTCCCCGCCACTGCAGCTGCTGGTCTGCTGCTGTCCAGCCACCTAGCCGACACCACCAACCACCATTTCACGCCTGGAACAGCCCCCAAGCAGCCCCGACCAGCCACTACAGCAGCCGCTCCTTTGCCACGCCCAGATTGCTGCCATTCATCACTAGTAACGCAAAACTGGAGCCGCTGCGAGTGAGCCCACGTTGTCGCTGTCATTCTTGTGTTAATGCCGTCGTTAAGCGAGTAAGTTAAACCCTGATCTCATTTAGAGTGTTAAACTTGCTTAGGGTAGTTTAGTTTAAGTTTAAGCTAAGTATATGGCTAGTTAAGTGGAATTATATGATAGGTTATCGTTAAATTATTAGATAATTGTTGGTGATAAGTTATGGGTGGATAATAAGTTATCATTGAATGTGATGATAGGTCATCGGTATTTAAATGATAAGTTATCGGTAAATTTTAACAATAGGTTATCGGTTTGTTCTATAAACTATAATTATTTGTGTGATAGGCTATTGTTGTGTTCACGATAAGTTGTCGTTATTTTGACAATAAGTTATCTATTATTTTATCATTACTATTTATTTTATTAAATAAATTAATTTTCGGAATTAAATAATAATATTTTATTAAAAAAATTATATTTATTAATAAAATATTTGATTTTCGAAAATTAAATATTAATATTGTTGAATGATTCTTAATATTGAATTGTCATTGTTTTATACACAAGTTGTGATGCCAATGTTGGATTTTGCCATATAAGTATATGGCAAATGATTTGAATGATTATGACTCGAGAAAATATTTTGAATCTTTGAAAATAAATTATGTTTGAATTTAAATGTTAATAAATTATTATTAAATAATTAATTTCTGAATTTATTTATTATTATTTCGGAAAATTTTTAATCTCAAATTATGATTTCTATGCTTGAATGGTGGCGATTATGCCGTGAATCGTCGTATTAATTTGATTATATGACAAATTGTTTTGAATGGAAGTTTCTAAGGAAAACTTATGAGATTTTTTGAATTAAACTATATTATTGTTATGCTAAGAAATGATAGTGATGCTTTGTGGTTGATAAACATGTTTGGGATTGAAGCTTGCAAGAATTGATTGACTGTTTGCATGAGTGACCACTTGGTTTGTAATGCGGCATTGTGTGAGCACTATTAATTGATGCATGGGCTAATTGAAAAGATAATAATTTGCCGAAATGCTCGTGTGCTCGTGTGGTCATACGTCGGAGCTGTCTTGCAGTAGATTGCTTGATGATGCCCGATTTTATCAAGGTCTGCTGCAGATCGCACTCGATTTTATCGGATGGCTGGAGATTATTTTGATAGCCAATACTCCGGATGTCGAATCGCGGCCCGATGGCAGATTCGATGCTCCTTACGGGATACCATCTTATTGTAAATCGTTTGATGTTGCCGTATTGGAATGCCGTCTTACCGTAGATTGTTTGACATAGCTGTGCCCGACATGGCAGGCTGGAGCTCGATCATGCCGGAAGACTGCCATCTTGCTGCAGATCGCTTGATATGTAGTGGCCCCAAGGAGGCATAATAACTGCAATACGTATGATACATAGTGCCTGATTATGTGATAGAAACTGCTAAGCATGATATAGGACATGCCCAAGTGGATTCTATCTTATAATCGAGACACGCGCACCTGTGATGCATTGATGCATGAGAAATCACTTTAAATGTTTCGAGTATATGATATATTCATTTCATCAACGGGTGTACCAAGTCAAGGTAAGGATGCCTATGGTTGTTTAATGATGTTGCTTTTAATGCTTTATTGCCTGATTATGGACCCCCGAGGCGAGTTGGCCTCCTAAGCGGGGCTTAGGCTGTTAATTTACTAAAATTTTATCTCATTTGTTGTTGTTAAACCTTTTTAGGACTTTAGCATGTCGTTACTCCCTATGCGGTTTGGAGTACCACAGATTTTGGTTGGTTCTTGAGGGTTAGGCTTGGAAGCTGATCTTTTGGATGGAGTAGATTAACCTTAGCCTTTATCTTTTTGCTGGTTTTTTTGTGAAAATGCCCGAAGGGGGCTTATAAGTATGTTCCTAAGGTTAATCGATTATATAAATAAATAAATAAATAAAAATTGGCTTTTGTTATTACTGATTTTCCTCTGCTATTCCTGATTTGATTTATTGTCTGGGGTTTGTTGTGTTGGTTATCGTTTTCGCTTGCGTAATTCAAAGATAAAAAGAAAAGGATCGGCGATGAGTCCTGGGACATCGCATCATAATGACTATAGCGGGATGTTGCGCGTCCGTAGGGTTCAAGGTGTGACAGTACATGTGGGCACTTTCCCAAGATGTCACCTATCCCGATAATGCTCTCATCTAAGTATGCTCAATACTGGAGTTTTAATGCTAAACGTTGTCGTTATGTGCAAAAATGCATGTTGTGAGTTAATTCCAATTTTATGGATATATCCCAAGAACACTTTCCCTGTGTTCGTCCCTTTGTTCGGTGTGCAAATCGGTTCATTCTAACTCCATTTATCATTCTAGAAACCTACTAGGAGCCATTCATTGTCTGAGTTCTCTGGCCTCGGCGAACACTCCTCACCCTTGTTGGATAAGGTCGTTACAAGTTCACCAACTTCTTTATGGTTTGTCCTCAAACCACACACCTATGAGAGAAGGTCATGCTCTTGTGATACTACTAAATTAACTCACTTGAGATAAATTCCACTTGAGCCCGTCCCATACCAAACCTCACAATTTTGGCATTTAGCGTACAAGTTGGTTGCTACGTCAAAAAACACATTTTGTAAGTTAAATTTCAATTTCACACACACACACACACACACACACACACACACACACACACACATATATATATATATATATATATATATATCTTAAGAACACTCTCTCCCTATTAGATGCACAATTCAGTTCAGTTCTATTCCCTTTACCATCTTAAAAGCTTGCAAGGAATTGCTCCTTGCCCTCTGTCCCGGTGAACATTGTCGGACTGGGTTGTTATAGGCCCACTGGCTTTTGTGTGGTTTGTCCTCAAAGTGCATACCTACCGGAGAAGGTCTCACTTTAATATCATATTTTGATACCCTAAGATTAATTCATTTGAGGTATTATCCTCTTTGGCCCATCCTATCCCGAGCTTTAGATTTTGTCCTTCGGCATATAGATGGACACTTTCTAGAATGTCACTCATCCTAGTAGTGCTCTCACTTGAGCATGCTTAACATTGAAGTTCCAATACTAAACGTTGTCGTTATGTCAAAAAGGTCTCTTGTAAGTTAATTCCAGTTTTGCATATGCATATATATCCCAAAAATGCTTTCCCCTACTTCAGTGCCCAATTTGGTTCATTCCCGCCTCATTCGACATCCTAAAAGTCTGCTATATATCCGGCCCTTCGCCTCGACAAACACTCTCCCCTTTGTCAAACTGTGTTGTTACTGTCGCGACCTAAATTTTTCTCAGGCTAATGGATTGTTAAGACTAAGCCTAACTCGGGCCCTCCCAAGCCCTACCAATTCGCAACTTAGGGTTTAAGTTTTTTAACGTGCAAATGTTTTCATGCTTGGAGTCGCCACTAATCTATTTGTGGTAGGTCGATTAGAAACCTAAATAAAACATAGGGAGATATGTTTTATTCCTACGAACCAGAGATTCTAAGTTCGGGGACTTGATTACGCTAGATCTAGTCTAACGCCCTTTTGGTACCTTTTCTTTTCAAAAAAATGTCTTGCATGCAGTCTGGATCCATTTTATAGCCTAATCACTAACATGTGAGGTGTTCATGCGGGTACGCAAACCACCAAAGTAACACCCAATAATCAAAACATTAAATAAATTGCAAGATTGGGAGAATTACTTACCTCGAAGCAACGTAAGCATCTGCGTTGTTAGCTAGAAAATCACATCAACAATCTTAATACGATTTCTAATTAACAAGCAGTTCACTCAATTTTTTTTTGGATTTTCACTTATTTAAATGAGAGCTAATCTATATGTAATGACGTGCAAAAATTATCATGCAATTAATGCAGCCTAACATGCAAATTATACGCCATGCGACGACGTGACCTAATTAATGACGGAAAAATGATTTATTTTTGGTATTTTTCAATGAAATTCGGAATTAAAAAAATGCCTAAAATAACATGCAATCTAACAACTTCTTTTTTTTGTTTTTTTTATTAAAATTCGAAATCTTAAAATAACCTAAATAATCTATTAGGAATAAAATAACACCTAATTTAAACTAGGAAATAAGTCATCTCAAGTCCCAATTTAAATTAAATAATTATCCTATCTTCTAGATATATTTAGGGTTCCCTAAACATGCAAAACTTCTAATTTAAATTTAACCAACAAAATTTTGGATTTTCTTTGTTTAAAAGGAAAGCAATCAAACAAAGATAATAACCACGTTCAAACAATCCACACAATCCGCAAGATTTTTTTAAACTCAGATAAGGCAAAGAAATCAAACTAACGGTCATATCTATAGGGTTATAGATATCGACGGAAAGTTGATTGATCAAATTTGGAAAGCAAATAAAATCTATCATCGTGTCCAAGTGATTATGGACAAGATAATGATTTTCCGTATCGCCGCGTATCGTACCTTGGGGATAAGGTCGGATAGTCGTCCAGATACGTTGCTAAATTAGGCAAAATTCCTAATTTTTAAGTGTTTCAAATATTGCGGATATTGTAAACATTACCCTAAGATATCTAGCAATCCACCAAAGAATATCCATAGAATATTCAAACACTAAAAACTTAGGAAATTAAATATTTCGGAAAATATTCGGATAACGATCTTACCTAATTTGCGGATATCTTCCGAATTCGAATCGGATCCGGATTGAGGCTTGCGGATCGAGACGGTGGGGTTGGCGACGGGCGCGACCACGAGAGGCGATGCGCGAGCGGCGGTGCACGAGCGATGGCGCGATGTCAAGAGCAACGACAATGGTGTCTCGTCGGTGTTGCTCACGGACAGCAGGATGGTGTTTGGCTAGGGGACCTCCACGGCTTGGACTGGTTCTCGGCTGAGAGTGCTCTCGGTGGGCTTGGATGCTTAGCCGACTATGGTGGTTGGTTGTGACGGTTTAATCACAAAAGAATCAAGACTGTTCAAGAACTCACTGGACCTTCTGAACTTTCGCCACTTGCAGTCGTTGGTTGGTCGCTGGACAAAGAAGAAACGAGCAGGAGCTCTTGGACCCACGGGATCAGCCTTCAACTTGGACAAGTCTTCAACTGGCGGGGGAAACGACTAGTCTGATGCTTCGGGAAGATGCTCCGCTGCAATATCAGGTTCAACGATGAAGACTTGCTGGTGTGATCTCGACCAATAGTATGGCGTCACAGCTGGGCCGGTGCAATGCTGGTGGGGTTTGGTAGGTCAGAACGATAGCTTGGCCATTGGTCAGAGAGCAGCAGCCTCGTCACCGGTGCAAGGGAATTGAAGTAGTTTGTTGACAAGAGCTGCGGAGAGCAGCAGATCTCTCACGTTAATACAGGGCAAAGCAGTAACGTCAGGGCAAGGCTCGGCTTCTCGTTGCAGGACAACTTCTCCGGCAACAACGTCGCTGGAGGATGGTCAACAAAGCAGCAACATCGGCGTCAGCTGTGGGGAGGGTCTCGGCCAAGAGGGTCTCAGCTGAGATTTTTTCCTCCAAAGCTCTCTCTCTTCTCTCAATGTTTCTCCTATTATGAAAGCTTCTTGTGTTTCGGAAAAAATATCAGAACCCCCTTCACTCTGAAGACCAAGCCTAGAATATATATTCTCTTTTTTATTTTTTGGTGCAGGGACGACGACGACGTGGGCTTGGAGTTACCCTTCTTTCCTTTCTTAACATTGTTTTCCTCTTTCAAGTCAAACTCTCTTTTGCCCTTTTTGATCTCCGAATCCTCACCCAATAAGATTGTCTTCTCCCAAAAAATTATCCAAGTCCCCCCCTCCTTTTTTGAATCCTTCATGAATATATCTATAAGCCAAGTTTTTGTTTGTTTTCTTTCTTGCTTGCACTTATTTCCTATTTCGATTCAAAAAAATAATATTGCAGCATCTTTGTGATAACATCAATTTATTTAATTCGAATCGTGATAATACCAAGATTAACAAATCAATATTTTCCAACTCGACATAGTCCAATAAAAATTTCAGCTCATATAACATTCATGGGCTTTAGCCAAGAATTTTTTGAATGCGGGCTTAGTCCGATTTTACAAAGTCCAGAGCCGTTCACTCGAGTCCATCAACCGCCAGTCCGATGCAGATGCAACTATACTATATAAACTTAAACTATATGCTATGCAATTTTAATATTTTTGTTTAGGGATTAAAATTTAATTCCTAATTTTTCTATGCAATATTTACCTAATGGGATCGCCAAAATTTAGGTGTCAACAGCTGCCCCTCTTTGAAGGTGAGCTCGAAGAGGTTGCATTCAAAGACTAAACTGATGCCTAAATTTTGCCATGCAAATGCAATGAATGTTATTTTTGTTGGGAATATGAGTCCCATTTTAAAATGCAATAAGAAATGATGCATGCTGACGTGAATAAAACATACCTGGAATTACTTACCTAACTTGAGTGGTGAAGCAATTTGAGGCATTGCCATGATTCTTGAGATTGTTGGCAAATGTTTGGACCCTATCCCAAAGGTATTGCTTGATGAACGCTGATGAACTTCGGTGACCTGCAATTCAGTCAAGACACGCGAAGAAAGCTCGACGTATCCAGTTATCATCTGGGGTTCTCGAGAGAAAAATTTAGCAAAATGGAAAATGTTCCGACTTTTACAAACTACCTATACATCGTCATAGGCACTTGTACAGATTTGGCCGCTACACCTATACCTTTCCTCATAGGCGTGTCACGGGGGAATCCTCTGAGATTGAGAGAATAATGTGCCTAACAAAATATCTAGTTATCATCTAAGATATTTGAAAGGACTTTATTGATAAATACCTGGATATCGTCGCAGGTACTTGGGTGAGATATCCGGATTTCTCCTCGGATATTCGGATGAGATACCTGGATTTCTCCTCAGGCACTCGGATGAGAAATATGGTGAGATATCCGGATTTCTCCTCGGATACTCAAATGAGATACCTGGATTTCTCCTCAGGCACTCGGGTGAGACACCTGGATTTCTCTTCAGGCACTCGGTTGAGGGATATTATGAGATATCCGGATTTCTCCTCGGATACTCAAATGAGATACCTGGATTTCTCCTCAGGTACTCGGGTGAGATATCCGGATTTCTCCTCGGATACTCGGATGAGATACCTGGATTTCTCCTCAGGCACTCGGATGAAAAATATGATGAGATATCCGGATTTCTCATCGGATACTCGGATGAGACACCTGGATTTCTCCTCAGGCACTCGGGTGAGATATCCGGATTTCTCCTCGGATACTCGGATGAGACACCTGGATTTCTCCTCAGGCACTCGGATGAAAAATATGATGAGATATCCGGATTTCTCCTCGGATACTCGGATGAGACACCTGGATTTCTCCTCAGGCACTCGGGTGAGATATCCGGATTTCTCCTCGGATACTCGGATGAGACACCTGGATTTCTCCTCAGGCACTCGGATGAAAAATATATAGACGTCTGGACATTGTCAAAGACGCCGAATGGCTGCAACAAAACTGATTAGATATGGAGTCTGTCGATTGCTCGAACAGGTGAATGAATACTTGGATAAATACAGGCACCTGAAGGGGTAGAGACATACTTACCTGTTGATATCTTTGACTCTTGAGTGCGTGTCTCCTGCTAGACACGGTCATAGACAACAAGTAATATGCATTCATGGGCAATCAAGAACACATATACTCATGCACTATAAATTGAACTGGTTTTCATGCACGACGGTTTTGTCAAATCAGCATCGCTAAATTTCACTGGGGAAAATCATGATAAGACAACCTGAACTCATAAGTGGGTGTCTTGAAAATGTTAAATGAGGGACCTCCGGTCTGAAAGGGCTTTCACTCACTTTCATCGAAAGAGGCTAATTTATGAGAATCACTCCATCTCACCATTATCATGTCGACAAGGGTCTGAGTATTCTCGCAAGCGGTACGACCTTGCCAATCTGAGAGGTCTTTGCTGGGACCGTAACATGGGCTTGGTCAATGGCTTAGCAAGAGGGGACTCTTTGAGTCAAGGCTATTGAAAGAAAATACTCCGCAATCATCTCCGGGTTTACAAGTCAAGAACCCTGCAAAATGAGATAGAAATGGACTTGCTCGCACTTCTTCGAGCTAAGCTTATAAACATCCGAATCCTACGTTAGTTCAAGTGCCATAATCTGAAGAGACTTTGCAAGGGACGTAACGTAGGCTGGGCTCATGGGTTAAGAAATGAATGGATCATTAGGCTCAAAATGTGTATAATTAGGGTGAATAAGTTGGTGATCATCTCGGCATTGTCACCAGTCTTCCTTTTCGCCAGGGATTGTCTTCTCGGTAGACGTTCCATTGGGCTTGAATTCACCACTTGATTCCTTTTGAGACTTGTAAGACCACTGCTCCACTGAGATTCATGACTTTGACATGTCATATCTTGACATTTTTTCGCTAAAGTTCTCCTTTTTTTCCGATTTTCTTTTCTCTTTTTTTCTTTTTCTCTCGGGCATTGGCCTTGCTTTTACCAGGCACACTGCTTTTTCATGCCCCATAGTTTTTTTTTTTTTTTTTTTTTTGCGTTTGACACACACTGTTTACAATGCACATATTAGCCAGCCACATTTTGGCTTGTTTTGACCGAATGACTAACATTTGAATTTTCAGGGTCTTCGTCTTCTATCGGCGCTCCAAATATGCTGTGTGGACAGTGATGGCTTTTACCTTGCCCCAGTGTGGGGGATGATCACCAACTGGGTTTAAGAAATGAATTTGTAGGCTCAATTGGGCTTAGCAAAGGATAAAGTGTGTATAAGATAGAGAAATAAATGCTCTTCGTCATCCTAAGGCACTTGAACTTCGTGTGAATTCTTCTGAAAAAGCAACACTCGAAGATTGATGCAAGTGAGAGCAAGAAAATCTCTATTCATTTTTCACCTTGTAATGTTGTCTTACCTCCAGTTTGCCCCGATGTGGGGTGGTTCTTGACAGGGTAATTTGAAAGGATTTCTCCAAACATTTAGGCTCAAAGTGGCGAAACAATGGATAACCTGTAGTGTTTGGGATAGAGAAATGAACTGCCTTTCGTCACTTCAGTTGCCGTACCTTTTGCGAGATAACCCTTTACCTTACAGACATGAAATTTTTCCACTCAACTCACTGGGGATTAGCGCAAGGGACTGTGTATAGGATAAGGCTTGCCTTTCATCATCCCGATGTACCTCATTCAACACATTCAATTCATTCCACATGAGTTATCAGATTATCCAATTAGATTCCCCTTTTGAAAATGATCAAGCAGAATTTAAAGCCAATGCACACATCTTAACTTGAAATTGATTGAAATCATTTATTCATCAGTGAAATGTTTGCAATTCAGAATATAAAACCAAACATTTGAAAAATTTTGCTTCAAAATGTTAGATTCTATCAAGGATAATACATCCTCACAGCATCAGAATTAACCGGAGTGGAGAACTCACGACCATCCATTTCTACGAGAATCAGGGCACCTCCGGGAAGCACCTTTTTAACTACGTATGGACCAATGTAGTTTGGGGCAAATTTACCCCCAGGAACAGGAAAAACTGGCAGTACTTTCCTTAAGACTAGATCGTTTACCTCAAAGTGTCTTGGACGCACCTTTTGGTTGAAGGATCTAGCTATCCTTCGCTGATAGGTTTGACCGTGGCAAATGGCTTTCAATCGCTTCTCATCGATTAGGTTCAACTGTTCATGCCTTTGTCGCATCCATTCTGCCTCGGACAACTCCACTTGAGACAAGACTCGCAAGGAAGGGATCTCAACTTCGACGGGCAGGACTGCTTCCATGCCATACACCAAGGAAAAAGGTGTTGCTCCAACAGAGGTTCGGATGGAAGTCCGATATGCCATTAGTGCAAATGGCAACCTTTCATGCCAATCACGATAGTTTTCAGCCGTTTTGGCCAGGATCTTTTTGATGTTCTTGTTGGCGGCTTCAACTGCTCCATTCATCTGTGGACGATAAGGAGATGAATTCAAGTGCTGGATCTTGAACTCATTGAACAACTGATCTATGAACTTGTTGTTCAAATTTGTCCCATTATCGGTGACAATAGCTTCGGGGACACCATAGCGAGCGACTATGTCTCGCCTGATGAATCTTACAACATTCTTTGTAGTGACATTTGCATAAGATGCCGCCTCAATCCACTTGGAGAAATAATCAATCGCGACCAAGATAAATCTGTGTCCATTCGACGCCTTGGGATTAATTGGGCCAATTACATCGATACCCCACATTGAAAAGGGCCATGGCTCAGACAACTGATGTAATTCCGTTGGAGGAACATTTATTTTATCCCCATGAACCTGACAGCGATGACATCTCCGAACATGTTGGATGCAGTCACTTTCAAGGCTAAGCCAATAATAACCCAACCTCATAATCTTTTTAGCTAACATATGGCCATTCATGTGTGGACCACATATCCCCTCGTGTACTTCTTGCATGATTCTGGCAGCTTCAGCCGCATCCACACACCTCAGCAGGATCGAATTATAGGATCTTTTGTACAGCTTCTCACCACTGACAAAGAATTTTGAAGCCATTTTCATTATGTACTTCCTGTCGGCCGGGGTGCTTTCCTCAGGAAATTCTTGTCTCTGGATGTAATTCATGATATCACAATACCATGGCTTTTCGTCAGGTTCCCCGGTCACAACCATACAGTAAGCCGGTTTTGTTAGGACTTCAATCTTTAAGGGTTCTACCTCTATTCCACCAGTCACTTGCAGCATAGATGATAACGTAGCTAGCGCATCAGCAAACTGATTATGGGATCTCGATAAATACTCAAAGGAGATGTCTTCGAATTCCTCCATGATTTCCTCGAGGTATTCATGGTATGGCACTAGTTTGGTGTCTCTCGTCTTCCACTCTCCTACAGTTTGGAGAATAATCAGAGCGGAATCACCAAACACTTTCAACTTGGTTATCCCCATTTCCACTGCAGCTTGGAGTCCGAGGATGCAAGCTTCGTACTCGGCTATATTGTTGGTACATGGGAACACCAACTTTGCTGCTACTGGATAATGTTGCCCATCTGGGGATATTAAAACTGCCCCAGTGCCGGAACCAGCCAAGTTTACAGCTCCATCGAAAAACATGGTCCATGTGTCTTCCTTTATTACCAAAATGCGATCTTCTGGAGAATATCTATCATCATCAGGGATTCCAGGATTTTCGGCTAACACATCAGCAATTACTCGACCTTTAATTGATTTTTGTGACATCGTCTGGACATCAAACTCTGAAATTAAAATCTGCCACTTGGCTAACTTCCCTACCAAAGCCGGTTGATCAAGTAAATACTTGATGGGATCATTCTCAGTCACAAGCAAAGTCTGGTGATGCAGTGTATATTGTCGCAGCCTATGGAGCACCCACACTAGTGCAGCACAAGTCTTCTCAACTTCAGGATAATTCAACTCCGAGACGGTGAACTTCTTACTTAAGTAATAAATGGCTCGCTCTTTTCCATCTTCAGGCCACTTCTGGGCTAGCATCGCACCCAGAGACTCGCTATGAATTGTAAGGTAAAGGATCAAGGGCTGGCCCGACATTGGTGGGACTAGCACTGGTGATTTCGTCAGGTACTGCTTTAGTTCGTTAAACGCTTCTCGACAATCATCATCCCATTCCACTTGAGCATTCTTCTTTAGAAGTTTGAAGAATGGTTTAGCAGTTTCAGAGAGTTGGGAAATAAAGCGGGCTATGTAGTTTAATCTACCCAGGAGGCTTCGCACTTCTTTTACGGTCGATGGGGGTTGTAACTCACATATAGCCTTTACTTTGGAAGGATCAACTTCAATGCCTTTACTGCTTACTATGAACCCGAGTAATTTGCCAGAGGTTGCTCCGAATATGCACTTCGCTGGATTGAGACGGAGCTTAAACTCACGAAGTCTCTCAAATAATTTCTTCAAGATATCAACATGACTCTTCCCAGGTCGAGACTTGGCAATCATGTCATCGACATAGACCTCGATCTCCTTATGCATCATGTCATGGAAAAGTGTCACCATTGCCCGTTGATACGTTGCGCCGGCATTTTTAAGGCCAAAGGGCATGACCTTGTAGTGGAACGTCCCCCAAGGAGTAATGAACGCTGTTTTTTCCTTATCGCCGTCCTTCATCCTTATCTGATTATAACCCGAGAAACCATCCATGAAGGAAAATAGCTCGAAACCAGCAGTACTATCTACCAGAACGTCTATGTGTGGTAATGGGAAGTCGTCTTTAGGACTGGCCTTGTTCAGGTCGCGATAATCAATGCAAACCCGAACTCGGCCATCCTTCTTCATGACTGGCACGATGTTGGCCACCCAGCTGGGATATTGGGTGACTTCGATGAATCCCACTTTCAAAAGCTTCATGACTTCCTCCTCTATTTTCTTCGAAAGCTCAGGCTTGGTTCTGCGTAGCCTCTGTTTCTTGGGCGACACACCCGGATTAGTAGGCAGACCGTGTTCCACAATAGAAGGATCTAAACCCGGCATATCGGCGTACGACCAGGCAAAAATATCCAGATAATCCTTCAGCAGTTGCACTAGGCGCTTCGCTTCACTTTCGGGAAGGGTTGCCCCTATCTTCACCTCTTTAGGCTCCCCTGAATCACTTAGGTTAATAGTGATAGTTTGGTCTGCCGTCAGGACTTTAGGTCTTTCATGACGCTCTAGATCGCGATGAAGGTCCGAGGATTCTTCGAGTTCATCGGTGTCATCGAAATTAGGTTCGACGGCACATAATTCATCAGATTGGACCGTTCCCATACCCTCACGTGTCACGTGATTGCCCCTGAAACATAAAGTAAGGGATTCAGAAGGACAAACAGGGATAAACATGGCATTTTTTCTAAAAAATTTTTTGTGATTTTTTTTTTGACCCCTTTTTTCGAAATCCTTTTCAAAGAAGTTTTAACACGAGGAAACATGAAGAAGCCCAGGCCTCAGAATTCTCCTTGGATTATATTTTTTATCGGTTGGATATCATCACCGGACTGGTTTGATGTACCTCAACATGCCCTCAAAATGAAAATAATTTGTAATTTCATTGAGTATCACCAAATGAATTACATTTATTGGAATGGAAATTGCAACGATCAAGTCCTAGAAATGAAAAGTGCTAAAAAGCAGCTCCCAAGACGGGGCAAATCCTAAAAAGCAGTAAAAATTCCCACGCAGGGGAGTGTGCGAAAAAAGTAAAGGTGTTACTCTTGCGGGCCAGTGCCCATTCCCTCCAACGGTCCTTCCTCAATAGCTCCAATGAAGAAATCATCGAATAGGGCAGTGATTCCCTCCATTGCATCATCAGGATCTTCTGTCATTGGAGATGTTGGATCATCCATACCTCCCCATCCATCTGGGACAATGTCACAGGGATCAACATAAAAGCTCGGAGACGCCGAGTATTTCACATAATAATCGAACTTGCCGCTCGGCTGCCCCAAAGTGTCGATCACCTCCTTCTCTTCATGCATCATTCTTGCAGGGCCTGGGAATGTGGTGCGGATGTGTGGAAGCAACCTACCACGCCCAAGCTCTCCGTTATTTTGGGTAATTCCACGCCCACGTTCTTCACCATTTGGCTCTTCTTCGGATCGCTGTCCATCTCCTCGACCTCGACCTTGACCCCGTCCACGTCCTCGTCCACGTCCCCCATTATTTGGCTCGCTTGACCCCTGGTATCCCAACCCAGTAGTGCGGAGCCTCCGAGAGACTTCCACCGGTTGGCGGATACCTTGACCATTCCTACCAAGGCCTTCACCCGGAGTAAAGCCATGAGACACCATTACTCTTCCAACCATGACTGCAGCATTTGACACCTCAGGAATGGACGGTGATGATCCTCTAGATGCATGTATGGTTGATACGAGCTCGAGCGACTGATAGCTCGATTCTATTTTGCAATCCGGCTCAACATAGGGGATAGCCGTTGCATGGTAAATCGGATGCTCTTCTTCACCGTGGACTGTGACTAACTTTCTCTCCACAACGAACTTCACCTTCTGATGTAGACTGGATGGCACAGCTCCGGCAGTATGAATCCATGGACGACCCAACAGAAAATTGAATGCAGTGGGAATGTCCATGACTTGAAATAGGATGTTGAACATTGCTGGTCCTATCTGTATGTCAAGGTGGATTTCTCCCATCACTTCTTTCTTCGTTCCATCAAAGGCTCGCACGGAGGTCCTCGCAGAATTTATTCTAGAAGGATCTATCTTGAGGCGGTGTAAAGTCGCCAAAGGACAGATGTTCAAGGCTGATCCGTTGTCGATGAGTACCTGGGCTACATGCGAGGCCTTGTATTTGACGGAAATGTAAAGTGCCTTAGTATGCCCCCTTCCTTCCAGAGGGAACTCTTCATCTGAAAAGGCTATGAGATCCTTGAGGAGTATAGAACCCACAAATTCCTCCAATTTGTCATGATCGATCGTCTCTGGCACGTGGACTTCACTTAACACCTTCATTAAGGCCTTCTGATGCTTGACAGACGTCTGGAGTAGTTCAAGTAAAGAGATTTGCGCGGGCAGCTTGCACAATTGTTCAACTATGTTGTATTCGCTAGCCTTAATCACAGCTAGAAATTCCTTAGCTTCTTCATCAGTAACAGGTTTTGCAGGTTGGGCACTAGCTTGGTTATAAGTACGTCCAGATCTGGTAACCAAGTCGACATCGAGACTGTAGGACCAAGGGACAGCCTTATTATCACTGTACTCATACGGTTGAGGTATTTCGATCACTATCCCTTCATCAATGGTAGGCGTGCTTACTACGATCCCTTCATCATCAGACGCATCTTCGAGCGGAGGCATGTCTTCAGGCAGAGGGTCGTCCTTTTCCTTCGTGGTGTTCAATGCAGCAAACTCCTCATCCCAATTAATAACCACTTCAGAGATTGTGGAGACGATGCCAGTGTGATTGGCATAGATAATCATTCCGGCTTCCACCATTTCGGAGATTCTTTTCTTCATGACGGTCAGAGGAGGCATCTCATCACTTGGGTAATAGCCAGCTCTTACTAACCCACCGTAGACGTCAGCAGTGTACACCTTGACATTCTTGATTCGACCAGTATCGAAACTAAATATGGCATTCACTTTGCCCGTGTGATCAGGAAGCGGGTTGTTCTGAATATTCGGCCTGGCAGGTTGGAATGAGAAGGTCTTCGTGTCCAGGAGATCCTGGATTCGGTGCTTAAGGGTAAAGCAGTCGTCAGTTGAATGCCCCACTTCGCCCATATGATAATCACATTTTTTAGATGGGTCATAATTGTAGTACTTTTCAGAGTTAGGTCGCTTTGGCTCAGTGGTAAGCAAACCCTTCTTTTGGAGTACTGCTAGTACTTGGGACAACGACCCCGGGAGAGGGGTAAATTGCCTCTTGTTGTTCCTTCTCTGAGAGGGTTGACGACCAGTGTTCTGTTGTTGAGTTTCTGTTACTTGGATCGCAGAGACAAGGTTAGCATTCCGTCGGCCCGGTTGAGTGTAAGCTAGATTCACTTCAGCTGCCGGTTCTTTCTCCTTTCTTGCACCAAATCTTTTGGTCGAGGAAGGCGGCTCCACGAACCATCCATCTTTCAGCCCTATCTCAATCTGTTCACCTATAGGGATGAGTTGATTGAAGTTGTCAGCCGGAGTGGCTACCATCCGATTACGGTATTCGAACGGAAGAGTTTTAATGAACATCCTCTTCAATTCACTGTCTATGGGTTCTGGGATAATCTGTGCGGCTATGTTTCTCCATCTGATAGCATAATCCTTGAATGACTCATTCTTCTTCATCTGAGCACGTTCGAGGTCATCGCGGGTGGGAATGATGTCCGTTATGAACCTGTACTGCTTTAGGAATGCTTCACTAACCTCCTTCCAGGTTTTGAGGCCATTTATCTTCTTCATGAGATACCAGTTCAGGGCGGGACCCGTCAAACTTGCCTGAAATGCGTGAATCATCAGGAGTTCATTATCAACGTACGGTGTCATTTGTACGTGATATAGCTGCAGGTGAGCTCTCGGGCAGGAGGTGCCATTGTACTTGTCAAAGTCTGGCATCTTGAACTTCTTCGGGATTTTGATCTGTGAGTAAAGAGACAAGTCGATTGAGGGCAAATCATGCGAGCCTTCCAACTGCTTCACTCTCTCTTCAAGTTTGTTGACCCGTTCATCAGGTTTTTCCTTGTTGACAATAATCTGGACGGGGTCATCTTCTAAATCGGGAAGATCGTCATCTTCCTCACTATTGGCATTCTTCCCTCCTTTATGCTTTGGGGCTGATGCCTCAGGGGACGCGGGAATAGGAGTCAGTCGAAGGGTTTTGATCTCAGCGGACATCTGTTGCATTGCGACGAGGAGTTGATTCATTTGGTCCTCAATGCCAAGAACACGATCTCGCAAATCGGTTTGATCGGCCATTCTAGTTCTCGACCGTGTGCGAATAGGCGATCGTGATCGGTCCGTAATTACCTAATTCACGGATAAAATAGACATACGTAAGTGTTAAGAAGAATCACACGCCGATCCATGACATTAGTCTAACCGCTTTGATTAGAAATAACCTCTTTATTGAAATGAAATTTTTTTTGTGCTTTTTTTTTTACAATGACGATGACTTAAAAACTCAATTCCTAAACAAGACTGAAGACTAGAACTGAAAAAGGTATAAAAAATTCAAGCTATTCTATTTGGACTTGATCCATAGACATATGGGCGGCGACTTCCTTCTTCAATTGCTCATAGGCTCGAGCTATTTTGGATGCTTTCTCTTGAGCTTCTTCGGCCTTCCTTTTGAGACGGTTGTTCTCTGAGCGAGTGGCAGGCTTGAGAGGCACCTTGGGTATCTTCGGGAGTAGTTCCTGTGGGACCCTGTGCTGTCGAATATACTTGGTAGTTGCGAAGTAGGACTTCTGTTCCCCCTTGAGTTCTTTTTGGGGTCGGGCTATCTTTAAGAGGCGACACTTCTTCCACATCTTCTTGAGCTGAGCTACGGTCCCTTCGTGGTCTTCATCGCCATTGGTGAAGTCGACTTGGAGGAGTTCTGGTTGTAGCGCTGGAGGAAGTCCTTGGAGAATCTGGTACTGACGAGACACTCTGGCAGGATAGTATTCAATTGCACCGGTGAAACCCAAGAGTGGAACCGGTCCAATACCATTACACGTAAGCCGAGCTTCCTCGACTTGGAACCAATTAGCATGCCATTGGAAACCTTGGGGTCTAGCGTTTTTCATGAAAATGATCCATTCAGAGTAATGATAATCGGGTGCATCCCCTTGTTTTTCTTTATACCTCAAGACTGGATGGCTAGAATCACTAAGCTCAGATATTGTGAGTAAATCGCCACACCCTTTTATGTGAGACAAAAACCAAATTTGCAAAAGTTCGAGGGGGGCATGAAACGTTTTGTCAACATGTTGCTTAAATTTAGTGAGGGAAATGAAAGTCTCAGCTAAAATGGTGTTGACAAAATTTTTTCCAAGACAGACTTGTTGGACCAACCATGCAATTGACGAACTACACGCATTCTTACAGTGGGGAAAAATCACGAACCCGAAAAATGCTAACAAAAATATTCTGCCTTTTTGAAAAGATGTGGCTTTATCAAAACATTGACTAAGGTACGAAAAGGAACATGTCCCACGATTTTCTTTTAAGACTTTTCCCAATTCATCTTTCCCAACACCCAAAAATTCAGACAATATTAAGGTGGAATCAATTCCTAGAGGTGGTGTAACTAATTCCGACCCTAAAGGTTTTCCAATGATCACGCTATATTCTTCCAAAGTCGGGGTGAGCTCATGCTTACCAAATATAAAGGTAGACGTCTCGGGACACCAGAAGTGTGCTAATGCTCGCACGAGGCCGGTACGGACTTTGACTTCCAATAAGGGGAGTAGCCTTCCGATGTGGCCTTCAACCAGCTTACGGTTGGTCGGACTGAGTAAGTTCCACCAGGCACGGAGCTCGTCTTTAGGAGCATCAAGAATCCGGATGTCTGCCCCTCCCATAGTATATGGATCAAGACTCGCGACCGACCTAATGTCATGGACCGACCAAAGAAAATACGAAACATAAATAAATTGCAAGATAAAGGTTCAGAAAACTTACTTTACCCAATAGGACCATGGCAATCACAAAGACATGCGCATGAAATGTGAGGTTCGATTTCTATCTAGACTCTGGCTTGCAAAATGGAGACGCGAGGATTACCGGGCTAAACCAGTCATGGTTGTGGTTAGGCCGAGGTTCCCCTGTCTCCGGCTTAGTCAAGGAGCCGACCCGGGTTGCAAAGGGTGCAACCGTGGTGGGAACTCAATGACACCGTAAAAAAACTTTCGGGACCAAGAAGGGCGACCCATACCACGCGGGTGTGGTCGGGGTGTCCGCTATCTTAGTACCATCCTAAACCTGTGCCGCCCAGGTCCGGCAGCGGGTAGTGTGTGCGGTGTAGTGCAAATGCAAGGCATGCACAGCAAGTTATATCATACAGCGCTTCGTGCATAAAATAAATCATACATCCAAACACCTCCCTGCAAAACAAAGGTTAACAATCACGCCTCCCCTTATACCTCCCATTCTGCAAAAACATTTAACACCTAAAATATTAGGGACGTACCTGGGCTCCTCGCTGCCAAGCAAAAAATATTTTTTGAAAAGAAAAACTGGCCTAAGTCCACTAAGAGTTTTAACTCAAGTCCCCAGCGGAGTCGCCAAGCTGTCGCGACCTAAATTTTTCTCAGGCTAATGGATTGTTAAGACTAAGCCTAACTCGGGCCCTCCCAAGCCCTACCAATTCGCAACTTAGGGTTTAAGTTTTTTAACGTGCAAATGTTTTCATGCTTGGAGTCGCCACTAATCTATTTGTGGTAGGTCGATTAGAAACCTAAATAAAACATAGGGAGATATGTTTTATTCCTACGAACCAGAGATTCTAAGTTCGGGGACTTGATTACGCTAGATCTAGTCTAACGCCCTTTTGGTACCTTTTCTTTTCAAAAAAATGTCTTGCATGCAGTCTGGATCCATTTTATAGCCTAATCACTAACATGTGAGGTGTTCATGCGGGTACGCAAACCACCAAAGTAACACCCAATAATCAAAACATTAAATAAATTGCAAGATTGGGAGAATTACTTACCTCGAAGCAACGTAAGCATCTGCGTTGTTAGCTAGAAAATCACATCAACAATCTTAATACGATTTCTAATTAACAAGCAGTTCACTCAATTTTTTTTTTGGATTTTCACTTATTTAAATGAGAGCTAATCTATATGTAATGACGTGCAAAAATTATCATGCAATTAATGCAGCCTAACATGCAAATTATACGCCATGCGACGACGTGACCTAATTAATGACGGAAAAATGATTTATTTTTGGTATTTTTCAATGAAATTCGGAATTAAAAAAATGCCTAAAATAACATGCAATCTAACAACTTCTTTTTTTTTGTTTTTTTTTATTAAAATTCGAAATCTTAAAATAACCTAAATAATCTATTTGGAATAAAATAACACCTAATTTAAACTAGGAAATAAGTCATCTCAAGTCCCAATTTAAATTAAATAATTATCCTATCTTCTAGATATATTTAGGGTTCCCTAAACATGCAAAACTTCTAATTTAAATTTAACCAACAAAATTTTGGATTTTCTTTGTTTAAAAGGAAAGCAATCAAACAAAGATAATAACCACGTTCAAACAATCCACACAATCCGCAAGATTTTTTTAAACTCAGATAAGGCAAAGAAATCAAACTAACGGTCATATCTATAGGGTTATAGATATCGACGGAAAGTTGATTGATCAAATTTGGAAAGCAAATAAAATCTATCATCGTGTCCAAGTGATTATGGACAAGATAATGATTTTCCGTATCGCCGCGTATCGTACCTTGGGGATAAGGTCGGATAGTCGTCCAGATACGTTGCTAAATTAGGCAAAATTCCTAATTTTTAAGTGTTTCAAATATTGCGGATATTGTAAACATTACCCTAAGATATCTAGCAATCCACCAAAGAATATCCATAGAATATTCAAACACTAAAAACTTAGGAAATTAAATATTTCGGAAAATATTTGGATAACGATCTTACCTAATTTGCGGATATCTTCCGAATTCGAATCGGATCCGGATTGAGGCTTGCGGATCGAGACGGTGGGGTTGGCGACGGGCGCGACCACGAGAGGCGATGCGCGAGCGGCGGTGCACGAGCGATGGCGCGATGTCAAGAGCAACGACAATGGTGTCTCGTCGGTGTTGCTCACGGACAGCAGGATGGTGTTTGGCTAGGGGACCTCCACGGCTTGGACTGGTTCTCGGCTGAGAGTGCTCTCGGTGGGCTTGGATGCTTAGCCGACTATGGTGGTTGGTTGTGACGGTTTAATCACAAAAGAATCAAGACTGTTCAAGAACTCACTGGACCTTCTGAACTTTCGCCACTTGCAGTCGTTGGTTGGTCGCTGGACAAAGAAGAAACGAGCAGGAGCTCTTGGACCCACGGGATCAGCCTTCAACTTGGACAAGTCTTCAACTGGCGGGGGAAACGACTAGTCTGATGCTTCGGGAAGATGCTCCGCTGCAATATCAGGTTCAACGATGAAGACTTGCTGGTGTGATCTCGACCAATAGTATGGCGTCACAGCTGGGCCGGTGCAATGCTGGTGGGGTTTGGTAGGTCAGAACGATAGCTTGGCCATTGGTCAGAGAGCAGCAGCCTCGTCACCGGTGCAAGGGAATTGAAGTAGTTTGTTGACAAGAGCTGCGGAGAGCAGCAGATCTCTCACGTTAATACAGGGCAAAGCAGTAACGTCAGGGCAAGGCTCGGCTTCTCGTTGCAGGACAACTTCTCCGGCAACAACGTCGCTGGAGGATGGTCAACAAAGCAGCAACATCGGCGTCAGCTGTGGGGAGGGTCTCGGCCAAGAGGGTCTCAGCTGAGATTTTTTCCTCCAAAGCTCTCTCTCTTCTCTCAATGTTTCTCCTATTATGAAAGCTTCTTGTGTTTCGGAAAAAATATCAGAACCCCCTTCACTCTGAAGACCAAGCCTAGAATATATATTCTCTTTTTTATTTTTTGGTGCAGGGACGACGACGACGTGGGCTTGGAGTTACCCTTCTTTCCTTTCTTAACATTGTTTTCCTCTTTCAAGTCAAACTCTCTTTTGCCCTTTTTGATCTCCGAATCCTCACCCAATAAGATTGTCTTCTCCCAAAAAATTATCCAAGTCCCCCCCTCCTTTTTTGAATCCTTCATGAATATATCTATAAGCCAAGTTTTTGTTTGTTTTCTTTCTTGCTTGCACTTATTTCCTATTTCGATTCAAAAAAATAATATTGCAGCATCTTTGTGATAACATCAATTTATTTAATTCGAATCGTGATAATACCAAGATTAACAAATCAATATTTTCCAACTCGACATAGTCCAATAAAAATTTCAGCTCATATAACATTCATGGGCTTTAGCCAAGAATTTTTTGAATGTGGGCTTAGTCCGATTTTACAAAGTCCAGAGCCGTTCACTCGAGTCCATCAACCGCCAGTCCGATGCAGATGCAACTATACTATATAAACTTAAACTATATGCTATGCAATTTTAATATTTTTGTTTAGGGATTAAAATTTAATTCCTAATTTTTCTATGTAATATTTACCTAATGGGATCGCCAAAATTTAGGTGTCAACAGTTACATACATTATTTCAAATGCCACTATACATAAAGTTTTCAAGATCAAATGGTTCAG
The DNA here is from genome assembly GCA_031216235.1 of Syzygium jambos. Lineage (NCBI taxonomy): Eukaryota > Viridiplantae > Streptophyta > Magnoliopsida > Myrtales > Myrtaceae > Syzygium > Syzygium jambos. The sequence goes on along the minus strand of CM062224.1, from coordinate 43,183,495 downwards.
AATTGACCAAAGTCAAAACATCATTTGCGACATAATGACATAAACCGGAAGAAAACTCGACTCTGATAGGTTGAGGAAGACCACATGTATATAAAGAGTAGATAAATCTCGTACACAAGCCATGTGTTCTCGCACGAAGCAGCCCCACTTTCACTTCTTTTTTTGCTTTTTGACTTTCTCTTTTTGTATTTATGTTTTATCTGGCCCAACAAGAGAGGCGGACCCAGCCAACAAGTTCATATTTTAAGAATTAAGACACATTATTTTTCACAATTATAGTGATGGACTTAATTTTTTTTTATCATCACTATAATTGTGAAAAAAAAAATTGGAGTCAAATTTAGCTACCATGATATATAATAAAAGCATTGGCCATTTGACATTTTTTACACAGGCTAATTAATTAATGGAATGAAATGTGGTTGTGAAAATCAGACGCACTTCTCAATTAATGCTTTTAGTTTGTTCTTTTGTGGAATTAATTGTTACAAAGAAATAAAGAATGAAAGAATCATGTTAATGAGCCTCATCGTACATGTCCTATATGTACACTACGTATTTTTGTTCGAAGGAGTTCAGAAAAGCTTACTTCCAAACTCATCAACCTCAGTCCCTTCTATACAAGAAGCCATTGATTTTCTTGCTAAATCTCGTAGCTGCGACAAGCTCCGCCCTAGCTTCATCGCCACCTTCATCTAGCTCGAACATCTCTCCATTCTCTCTCTTGCTGTAGTCTTGCTCTTCGAGCGTCGCTTCAATAGTCTCTTCCATAAGATCAAACAACCCCACGCAGTTTCTGTACATCTCCACGACAATGCCGATTTGACCTCCGTGCTCGAATTCGTTGATGATCGCCACCATTGCACCACCGATGGCCACCACCGTTGTGGCTGTTGAGCCACCAAAGGCCGAGCTGGCTGCGGCAATGCCGGTTAGCAAAGGAGCTGAAATTGCCGTTATCTTATTCAATTTCAGAGCCAAATTCCCGAGCCTCAGGTAGTCTTGCTTGTCTTTGCTCTTGAGGACTTGGACGATCACTCTCATCTCCACTTCTAGGTCCTCGCTCCATCCATTTCGCTAGGTGTTCAGGACGGTTTTCCACTCTCGAGATTGGCAGCGGTTGTTGGAAACCCTAGGCCACCATGCGGCGGGCTCGAATTTCGCAGGGAACTTAGCATTGCTCCGAGCAGAGGCAGCGGATAAGCCCTATCAAGGGGCAGTACCTTCGCCATCATCTCCTTCACGTCTGACGCAGATGGAGATTGGAGCGCAAGCATCGACTTGATCTCGCTCTAGAGCTGCTTGAACAACCTTGAGGCATTGCGTTGCTCTTCGGCCAGCTGCGAGGGCTGGATTTTGCTCATCACGAGCGACATCCCAGTGGCCGCGGTAAACAAGAGAGCCGAGCATGCTCTCAGCGATGGAGCCGGCGCAGCCGCAGCCATGGCCGCCATGGTAGTGGCAGTGAGAGTCATCATGTTGACCGAGTTCAACAGGAGCTTGTTCCAGTTGTCTCGCTGCTCGCCGATGTTATGGTGCATCTCCACTCTATCTTCGACAGCCTCCAAGATTGCATAGAGCTTCGTGATCGTTTCGATAGAAGGAGTAGGCGATAGGCACGGCTCCAAAGCCCTATCTTTCTGGGCGACGTCCATTTGTAATGGCTCCGCAAGGAGTAACCATTCCTGGGGTTCTCAATTCCTCGACTAGCCTCATTTTAGTTTGGCGAAAATTTCAAAAACCATCTTTAGTTTTCCACCATTGTATCAATTTTCATCCTTAATTTTAAAAATCTACAATTTGCATTTTCAAACAAAACCCTAAAACTAAGAATGCTAGATATAGTAAGAATTTCTTAAATATTGATGACGATGTCGCACAATAAAATTGGTCATTAAGCAAGTGGGGATGCATTCATCACTCCATTAGAATATTAGCACATTATTTTTATAAATAAATTATGTAATTAAATCTCAGTGTACCAATAATTTTACTAGAGCATATGGTATATATTAACAAATTCGAGGACCGTGCGGAAACTTCGTGTACTCATGATTGCCTTCCGCAGAAAGGGAACGAGCTTTGTGCTGGGTTAGCATTAAAGATTCCATTTTTATCAAATCCTAAAAATCATTAATATATATTTTTTTCTATACCTAAAGCCATTAAATGTTATTTATTAGGATTGTCATGTATAAATTTTTTAATTGATATTTTAAAGTGTCTAATCAAAGGCCTTGAAAGAACGATCCACCAATCACTGCGAGCTCTTTCTGACTTGTTAATGCAATGTTCAAGTTCCCATGAAAATCTTAATTAAAAGTATGATTGATTAAATAAAAAGGGAGAACGTGGGAAACCATGTGCGGATGAGTTACTTTATGCGCAATTGGTACTTGTTAAATCTTTGTGAATTGAGTAGTTAATGGAGAGAGTAATCTATAGTTTTAAGTTTTGATGCAAGACTAAATTTTGGAAACAAAAAGGGAGATAAATGGAGGCAAAATTACCAAATCGGTCTTAAATCTATTGTACGAATATCAACTTGGTCTTAAACCTTTCAATTTTACCAATTTACTAATATACACATGTGCGGAATTGAAAATGTAGAAAATTAGGGATTTATTTTTAACTCCTAAACAAAAATATTTTCATTAAATTACATGGTACATAGATAGTAGGTGCATTTGCATTAATAGAATTTAGTATAATATATTTTCCTTTTTATTTTATTAAAAAATAATTATAAAAAATTTAAAAAAATAAGAAAAAAATCATTATAAAAAAATTTTAAAAAAAAGAAAAAAAAATAAGTAAAAGACAAAAGGAGGGCTCTTCCCTGGGTTGATACGAATGGATCTCTTCTCTCTCTCCCTCTCTGAACTCCACCCACACTTTCATAAAAGAAGCAAAAAAAAAAAAAAAAAGACAAAAGGGAGGCTCTTCCCGTGGACCAACAGAAAAGGGGTTCACTTATCTCACGCTACAAGGGAGAGAATTGAGAGTGTTCAGATAGAGGTAATCACTTCTTTCAGAGAAAAGAGTGTCTTTCACAAAACGAGCGTGGGGTGGTCATCAAGAAGGAGGCAGTTCACATAAAAAACACAATTTGAGAAGAGCAAGAGGAGAGATCAAGAAAGGAAAAGTCAAAGAGAAGGCAAAAGGAAAACACTGCTCTCCGGGGGACTGAAACGAAAGCCTTTCTTTCTCTCTGGTTTCTACCCACGTACACATGAAAGAGGAAAACCTACAGTCTGCACATGTAGAGAGAGAAGAGAAGAAAGAGTTCTAAATGGACAGGGAGAGAAGAGTTCAAAAAGAGCGAGGAAGAGAGAATAGAGAGGGAGATGAGAGACACTGAGAGAGATCTTTGGGGGTGAGCGTAAAAAAACCGGGAGTTAACGCGGAGAAAGGGAAATCCGAGAGAGTTGGAGGGTGAACCCAAAGAGAGGAGGACTTGGCACGTTTGCTGATCATCTACCCGAGTTGCCATCGGTCCCGCCGAACCTCCCTAGCCGTCGCGCCTCACTCCGGCCAACCGCGAACAGGTAGGCTTCTCTTCATCTTCCCCTGTTTTGAGTCCCCCTCCCCTGCCTCTCGGGTGCCGAGCACACCAAGTCTATTTGGTGGTCGCCTGGCACCACAAAAGGAGGAAAACTTCTTTTTCATCCTCAAGATGTGTTACTAGACATTTTTTAACAAAAAAAAAACCTCTGAACTCCACTGAAATCAACTTAGAAGGCCCTATCTTTAGTCGCATAGCACGCTCTTGATGAAATGCCCGAATAGAAGTTTCACTTCTACTCTCATGAAACCGACCTCTAAAGCTTTGTTTTGTGCGTAGTTTGTATTATTGGCATTACTGACTCCGAGTTTGGTTGCCTTTCATGTGGTTTTGGCAGCATGTTAACGTCGTCCGAGTCGGGGTGCAGTTCCTTAAACCGGAGAAGCCAGCGATTCAAGGCTGCAATTGTTAGTTGTCTATCCTCATTCTGTGTTTGTTTATGCTCGTTTTGTCCGGGTTAAATGTTTATGACTAGGGCCAAAGCTAGGATAGTCGGAGAGTAAATTTGGTCACCGGTGGAGGGGGAGAGTGCGTCATTTCATCGTCGGAGTGGTCCCTGGAGCGTCGGCCGGCGGTGACGGCATAAGGCTAGCGCCGATTGTCGGTACCGGCGGCCTGAGCCAACGGCCGGCGGTGAGCATCCCCTGGTGTAATCACGGTGGGGCTGACTTCGATGATGAAGAAGTCTCGGTGAGTCCATGAAGGAGAAGACGTTCTGGGTATAATGGGGGAAAAGAAGACTAAAAGAAAGAAAGAAGAATAAAGGGGAAAGGGGAAAAAAAAAAAAAGGGAAAAGAACATTGGGGAGGAAAAAGCACGTGGGGGAGGAAAAAGTAATAAAAAATAGAGAGAAAAAGAAAAGAAAAGGAAACAAAAGAAAGAAGGGGAAATATAAAAAAAATCATAAAGGAAATGGAAAAAAAGGGGTCCTGGGCTGATCGGTAACTCAAATCAGACAGTTGGGCGGATCAAGTCAGGGGACCCGGCCCGGAATTTTTATTTTATTAATAAATATTAAAAATTCCAAAAAAAAAATCGAAAATGTTTAAAACTCCAAAAAATATTAAAAGTATGAAAAAACATTAAAAAACATTAAAAAATCAGAAAATTTTAAAAAAATTAAAAATCCAGAAAATTAGGAAATGTTCATAAATCATTTTTGGGCTTAATTTCACTAGATATTAGTGTTTTTCTCATTCTAGACTTAGTTTAAAACTTGTAAAAATTGAGAAAACCTTTGAAAATTTTCCCAAAAAATCGACAAGCCGTGAAGGCTTTACTTTAGGGCTTTTGATTACCTTTTCTTTTTTTTTTAGAGACGATATTATGTCGATGGTTACTTGTTTTCTTTATGATTATCTGGTTGCGTACTTTTAACACATTGATTGGCAAAAGGACACTATAAATGCCATAACTTGTGTACGGCGCTCACTTTGGTGCCATAACTTTTTTTCGGATCACTTTGGTGCCAAGTCGGAGGAAAAATGATCACTTAAGTGTCATAACTTTTTTTGAATCACTTCAGTGCTAAAATTTTTGAAAAACGATCACTTAAGTGCTAAATTTTTTTAAAAACAATCACTTAAGTGCCAATCTCCGACGAGACTCCGGCAAGCCACGTCAGCTTTAGAAATTAATAAAAAAAATGCCACGTCAGATTTCCGGCGAAAAATTGTGTACGGCACCGAAGTTGGCACTTAAGTGATCGTTTTTCAAAAATTTTAGCACTAAAGTGATCCAAAAAAAAGTTATGGCACTAAAGTGAGCGTCTTACATAAGTTATGGCACTTGTAGCGTTCTTTTGCCCACATTGATTGTTATCGTCTATTTTTAGAACAGTTAGGCGGAATCTTAACTTTTCGATAAGCTGCTCGATACGTTAGTTTGCAAACATTCAAGTTTAGGTACCGAAAGGGCACTAGTTAGATCGTGAGTGTAATCAAGTCCCCGAATTTTGGAATTTCTGGTTTTTGCACGTATCGAGACGACACTCCCGCGTTTCGATCAGGGTTTCTAGCCAACCCTTGATCATGGCTTGGCTAGTGGCGACTCCAATGGAATGCATAGTTTAGATAATTCTCGTCGCATAAGGTATGAGGCTTGGGAACGCCTCGGTCCTTGGATTAATGAACCATTTGGTTTGTCTTTCAAAAGAATCAATCGATGTTCGTATCTGTCAATAAATACCTCTTGGCATAACCGATCGGGACGGATAGGTCGCAATAGCTTGGCGACTCCACTGGGGATTTAAGGACTTAGGCCTAATAAACGTGATTGTTTGTTAACTAACGTGGTCTTATGGCAATGTCTCGTGAAGGCTAAGGTAAGTCTGCTAGCATTGTGTTTAATGGTTTTGTTGACATGTTTGTTTTATAGGTTGATGTAGGGGTGTAAGTGTATGTGATTGAAGATTGAAGTGTTGTTTTGATGTCAACTGTTGCGCATGCTTTTACCTGCTCCAGCACTACACCTTGCACAAACAACCTGCGATCTAAAACCCCGATCGCCTTAAGAAACCCATAGAAGATGCCAAAAGTGTGGAAATCGTGCGGGGAAGGACCCATGGCTATTCCCTTTTGGTCCCGCTCATCTTCGAATAGTGATAAAGAGGACTGTTCGATGCAAGTGCGGAGTGAGAAAAACTCTTTTGATCTATTTAGGATGGGGACCGCAGGCCTTTAGAACCCCACCTTTTAGTGAACCTCATAAGTGCATATGTGTGTCTTTGTGATTTAAAAGAATGATCGTCACGTGTTGTAAGTATGATTTCTCTCATTATTAGTTCATTTTGAATTGAAACTTTCATTTTTTAAATCTGCGAAAATCAATCGAATGCCTTAAGTGATCTAAGCTTATAATTGCAAATTTCAGACAATCACTCTTGATAGTGAACCTTGAGCATAAATCTTAAGCATCTCTAATTTGGCCCTACAAAACAGATGGTCTTGTCTAAATTTTCAATCATGGGTTTAAAATCACATTTTGTATATAAATTCTTCCAAGTCAAGATGGTATTTTGGGGCATAAAGCTGAAATCACATTTTTGATAAAATTCTTTATTGTCCTCATTTCAGAATTGAAATTCAATTTACATTTTTGTGTATTGATTTCTCAAAACAAGAAGCATCCCGTTTTTTGCAAAAGTAAAATCACAAATCAGTCTTTCAAAATTGATGCCGCATTTTGCATATGAAACTTTTGAAATAGAATGGGTGTTCGATTGATAGTCGCGATTTGATCTTTTATTGATGTCTCCTCTCATGAAGAAATCTTGGTGAAATACCAAATGCCCAAAAATAGGGACCATGGGGGTATGTATCGTCGCCTTGCTTTCGTTATAAGAGGCGGCATCAGTGAAATATCACTTTTTCATTCACATAGTGACATTGTCTTTATTTTGCAGGTTATGCGCAATGGCCATTCTTTGGAGTCCCCTCGCTTGACCATGCCAAGAAGTGGACTTTAAAGCTAGGACGAGAATTATTTATTGCATTCATTTATGTGAAAGTTTTTTGTACCATGTCCTTGTCTTTATTCTCATTGAGAACCATGTTTTTTTATTTGGGTTTAATTGTGAACCCAATCGATTTGTTTGTAAATCGTGCGACTATCGTCCTTGAGTAATGAGGTTTTAGTTCATATCATGGGTCTTTGAAAGTACTTGAGCCCTCGGGTTAGGCTTTTATGCCTTACTTTAAAAATGTTTCGAAAATAAGTTTAAAAAAAATGACTTGCTTAAGGTTTTATATTTCTTTGCTTGGTCATTTTCTCAATTAGGACCACAAGATGATACTGTAAGATGGTCAGGTTGTAATCGTTCCAATAGGAATTTCTCGTACAACAACTGACTCGTCCATCCATTTTTGTCAAATAGGTAAAATGAATGACTTGTTCGACATTCACCTCCTCCAAAGACAAAAGTATAAGCACTTAGAACTCGAGTCAAATGCAACATGGCCTGATCACCAATTGAGTGTGTCACGGCGCAACACCTCTTGCCAACAAATCACAACAAGACAAAGGCGCACATTCTCCCTTTCCTTCGCGAAGATATGATAGGATGCCAAATCGCTCGACTTTGAAAAAAAAAAAAAGATAGACTCCAAACAAGAGCCCGCAGGCAAGCATGGCAAAAGCAACATGTGTCGAGGAAACTCGATTCGGCACAAGGGCAGTACCTCTCACCAAGAGAACATGATCGAAGCATTCACTTCAGCACAAAAGGAGTTTGGAGAGCGATTGACGACCCGCTAACCAAATAGGATGAAATTGCATATGGCTAAGTCATTTGACTCAATGTGGAGCACCCAGTTACTGGGACAAATCTCTCTCTTCTCCACCCAGCAAGCATGATGGGGCATCATATGTGGAACATCTCTCATCAACAAATCATAACAAGACATCCAATTTAGCACAAAAGGATGAATCGTTCCCAAATTGAGGTCAATTGAGAATGGAGATAACATATTTCATTTCCATTCCACAGATGATGAATGGGTCAAGTCACCTTAGGGGTAGCAACCACCGACGAGGAAACATGATGAAATGGAGTCTATTGGCTCGACACGAAATCAAGAAATGTGTTGGACCACAACGACAAAACTCCCGACTCAGAAAATACGACAAGGCGAATCATCCACATCGGCATAAAAGGAGTTGTAGCGTTCCTAAATTAGCTTAACCTAGAATGGAAATGACTTGGGCCATCTCTCATCTTGTAGATAGGGGAATGTATGGGGCAAAACATTCAAGGGACAATGCCCTCAAATATCGAAACATTGCCGAAAAGTCAAGGCGAAGCAAATTCAAATGAAGGGAGCTGCCAAACATACAAGGATGCGAATTCAAATGAAAGAAACACCAAATACCTAAAGGACAAATGCAAATGAAGGGTAAATTGTATCGTTTCCAATTGCCCATTTTGATTCCATTTCTGACATGATTCTATTTTCCTTTAATGTGAAGCATCAAAGACCCGAAGGACAAATGTAAGTGAAGAGGTTACCAAGTCACTATACCGCAGGTAAGTACCCTTCTTCCAAAATTCAAATGAAAATCAAATGAAGGTTTTCTTCACGAAAAATGGGGGAGTTTTCTAATGTATTTGAGAAAAAAGCACAAAAGTAGAATTGTGAAAGCAAACTTTTCACGAAAATTTTGAATATCGTCTTTATCCAATAATTACCTTGATGATTGGCAGATAATTCATTTTGAATCAAAATTCCCTGTGGAGATTAATCAATCCATGATGATCTCAATAAAATGAAAGTGAGATGTTAATCATGCCAAGTGAGAAATACTTAGAATGAGGAAAGGCAAGTCATTCCCAAACATGTCCAGTAAAAACTTTGAGAGTTGAGCAGAAAAGAAAACTCGTGTTGTTTAAGGACAAGAGTTCATTCTCAAATGGTACATGGATCAAAGTGAAAAGAGACATTTCTTTCATATGTCCCAAATACTACATGTTATCATTTGTTTGACCCCTTTGAGCCCTACACGCTTGTGGAGAATTTTTTCAAATAACCCCTGTCAAGAACCACCCTACATTGGGGCAATATTGGAGGTAAGTCGGCATCAGGAGATGAGAAAAATGGATAGAAATTTTCTTACTTTCACTTGCACCAATCTTTGGGCATCTTTATTGCAAATGAACTCTCACGAATTTAAGTGTCCTATGATGATGAAGAGCATTTTTTTTTCTCTATCCTATACACTCTTTACCCGTTGCATAGCCCACTTGAGCCTGCGAATTCATTTTTCTAAACCCAGTGGATGATCATTCCCTACACTGGGGCAAGGCAAAGGTCACCACTGTTTGAGCATGATGACCCGGAGTGTCAACAAAGGATGAAGACCTTGAGAGCCTAATAACATTGTTTGTCTAAACTTGTTGGGGCTAGTTCCACAGTTTAAAAAATGAAATGATGAAAGTTAAGGGGCATAAAAAAGCAGTGTACTTGATAAGAGCAGGGCCGATGCCCATAAAAAAATCGAAAGAATGAATGATGATGAACTATGGGGCAAGAAAAAAATAGTGTGTCTGGTAAAAACAAGACTGATGCCCACATATGGAAAAAGAAAAGAAAAAGAAGTACAAATGTCGGGAAGCTGTATGCCAAAATCGCAAAAACATCCTCGATGAAGCAGTAGTCATCCTACAAGTCTCAAAAAGTCAACTATCAGACTCTCAAGGCCAATGGAGCATCTGTGAAGACAATCCCCAATAGCGAAAAAGACAAGTGACAATGCTGAGATGATCACTAACACTTTCACCCCTCTATACACATTTTTTAGCTCAATGAATCCTTTCTTTTCTTAATCCCTGAACGTAGCCTACGTTACGTCCCTTTCAAAGTCTCTTCAGATTAGAGCACTTCAATTAACGTAGGAAATCATATGTTTATAAGCATCGCTCGAAGAAGTGCGAGCAAGAATATTTCTTTCTCATTTTGTAAGGTTCTTGACTCATAAACCCGAAGATAATTGCAGAATATTTCTTTTGTAGCCTTGACTTGGACAATCCCCTTTGTTAGACCATTAACCAAGCCGACGTTATGGTCCTTTAAAATACCTCTCAACTTTGTCAATGTATACTTATTGTGAATGATTCTCGAAGCCTTCAACATTGATAAGGTGAAGTATGTTGAGGGATCTGACTACTTCCCACATTAATGGATGGGACCAAACAGTTTTTTTGAGAGTATGTGAGAAGCCCTTTCTAATTAAGGAGCTCTTGTTTGGCATATTTAATGAACAATTTTCACGAGTCAAGATCATTTTGACAAAAGACTTTCTCCTAAGGGAATTTGATGATTAATGACGTCTTTCAAGCCTAAAGGCAATTTTGTGATATTGAAGGATGTTGAATGCTTTCCAAACAATTGAATCTATCCTGAATTGCTCATACGATCAATATTTTCTCATTGATGATACCCTTTTGATATTGTCTCTCATGACATGTAATCAAATAACATTGATCTCGCCTGGTATGCCTTCATTACCAGAGCATTTGGTATAACACATTCCATTAAATGTGCAGTATCCATTTTGGAATCTTTTGATCGACATGTATGGCAAGCTCTAACAGCCCGAAACCATTCTTACATGAGAAGTCTTCCCCATGTGAGATCGTGCTTTCTGAAGGTTTGTGCATTTGTCCATAAACCACGCAATGCAAAGGTTTATGCATATATTGCATAACACACTGATTTCAAAAGGTTTCGGATCTTACCTTAAACACCGATTTCAAAAGGTTCTGGGTCTTTCCTAAAACTTCGATTTCAAAAGGTTCCGGGTCTTTCCTTAAACCCCGATTTCAAAGGGTTCTAAGCTTTTTCCTGAAACCTCTTTTTCAAAAGGTTTCGGGTCTTTCCTTGAACCCCGATTTCAAAAGGTTATGGGTCTTTCCTAAAACCCCGATTTCAAATGGTTCCGGGTCTTCCCTTAAACCCCAATTTCAAAAGGTTTCGGGTCTTTCTTTAAACCCCGATTTCAAAAGGTTCTGGGTCTTTCCTGAAACACTGATTTCAAAAGGTTTCGGGTCTTCCATTAAACCCCAATTTCAAAAGGTTTTGGGTCTTACCTTGAACCCTGATTTCAAAAGGTTCTGGATCTTTCCTAAAATCTCGATTTCAAAAGGTTCCGAGTCTTTTCTTAAACCCCGATTTCAAAAGGTTCTGGGTCTTTCCTGAAACCCTGATTTCAAAAGGTTTCGGGTCTTCTCTTAAACTTCGATTTCAAAAGGTTTTTAATTTTTTTCCTAAAACCCTAATTTTAAAAGGTTCAGGGTCTTCCCTTAAACCCCGATTTCAAAAGGTTTCGGGTCTTTTTCGAAACCCTAATTTCAAAAGGTTCCGGGTCTTCCCTTAAACCCTATTTCAAAAGATTCTGGGTCTTTTCCTAAAACCCTGATTTCAAAAGGTTCCGAATCTTCCCTTAAACTCCGATTTCAAAAGGTTCTGAGTCTTTTCCGAAACTCTGATTTCAAAAGGTTCACAGGTCTATCTTTAAACTATGTTTTTTACAACATAAAGTCCTAAGTGAAAACCTTAGACATTAAAATCCTGAGTGAAAAACATTAGGTATTTCAAAATCTTGAGTGCAATTTGCTGTTAATAGGGTTTTAGTCCCTAGGCGTACTTTCAGGGTTTTAGTCCCTAGTTGTACCTTTAAGCTCTTGTTCCTATTGCCGTTCATAGGGTTTTAGCCCCTAGGCATTCCTTCAAGCTGTTGTTCTTATTGCCGTTCATAGGGTTTTAGTCTCTAGACGGGATCATAGCTATTCATAAGGTTTTAGTCCCTAAACAGAATCTTCAACATTTATAGGGTTTTAGTCCCTAATCATTTCTTCCGGGTTTTATTCCCTTTGCCGTTCAATAGGGTTTTAGCCCCTAGACGGAATCTTAGACGTTCGTAGGGTTTTAGTTCCTAGGCGTTCCTTCAAGGTGTTGTTCCTATTGCCGTTCATAGGGTTTTAGTCCCTAGGCGGGATCTTAGCTGCTCATAGGGTTTTAATCCCTAGGTGGAATTTTCGACGTTTACAGAGTTTTAGTCCCTCAATGTCAATACAGAGTTTTTTCCTTTGCACAATGAGCTTTTGCAGCCAGGAACTCCCCTTCGACCTAGCGAGCTTTCATAGCCCAGAGTCTTTTTCCTTACACAATAAGCTTCTGCAGCTCGGAGCACCCCTTCAACCTGGCGAGCTTTCGCAATCTAGAGTCTTTTTTTTTACACGGTGAGCTTTTGCAGCCTGGAGCATCCCTTCGACTAAGCGGGTTTTCGCAGCCCAAAGTCTTTTTCTTTGCACGGTGAGCTTTTACAGTCTGAAGCACCCCTTCGACCTGGCGAGCTTTCGTAGCCCAGAGTCTTTTTCTTTGTACGGTGAGCTTCTGCAACCCGGAGCACCCTTTCGACCTAGCGAGTTTTCGCAACCTAGAGTCTTTTTCCTTGCATGATAAGCTTCTGCAGCCCGGAGCACCCCTTCGACCTGGCAAGCTTTCGCAGCCCAAAGTCTTTTTCTTTGCATGATGAGGTTTTGCAGCCTGGAGCATCTCTTTGACCTAGCGGGCTTTCGCAGTCCAGAGTTTTTTTCTTTGCACGGTGAGCTTTTGCAGCCTGGAGCATCCCTTCGACCTAGCGAGCTTTCGTAGCCTAGAGTCTTTTTTTTTGCACGGTGAGCTTCTGCAGCCCGAAGCACCCCTTCGACCTGGCAAGCTTTCGCAGCCCAGAGTCACTTTTCTTGCACGGTGAGCTTTTGCAGCCCAGAGCACCCCTTCGACCTAGCAAGCTTTCGTAGCCTAGAATCCTTTTCCTTGCACGATGAGCTTTTACAGCCCGGAGCACTCCTTCGACCTGGCGAGTTTTTACAATCCAGAGTCATTTTTCTTTGCACGGTGAGCTTTTGCAGCCCGGAGCACCGTTTCGACCTGTCGACCTTTTGCAGCCTAGAGTGTTTTTCATTGCACGGTGAGCTTTCGCAGCCCGAAACGCCTTATTGACCTGGCGAGTTTAATTAATCTGTGCGTTTACGTTTATTATGAAAGACGATAGGGGAGAAATGTAGTAGATATATTAAAACAAGAAAGATATATGTGATATTTAAACGCTGCTCTATTCGATTAAAATATTCAATATATTGGAAAAATAGATAAAGAATATGAGGTATATCTCTAGATCAAGCAACGGTGAATATATAAGTTAGTATGAAAGTGCAGATTTCTACACAGAAAATTATTAAATAAATAAAATTAAATAAAAGCATGAGCATTATATATAATGAAGAATCCGTATGCAATATATAATACAATGAGAAGGATAGTAAGAACTTCTAAACCAACCATGTAGGTGGTATTACTATGCAAGAATTTAAATACATAAATTTAAAGTTCAGCCCTTCCACAGGCGGTTCGACCAGCCATTTGTGGGGTGAGTATATGGAAGAAATAATTAGAAATGACTGATATATAAATGATATTGAAAGATTACAACAATAGTATAAAAAGGTTACACAATGTAGAAATGAATTACAAGTGCAGAACTAGAAATTTCTTTAGCAGAAATTCTCCCGTTACTAAGACTATTAGGTAGTCTAGAACGATAAGATTTTCCACACAAAAAGATCTTGAATGGTTCGGACAAGATCTTTACATGGATGAGAAACTTACTGGATAAAGAAAGGTTGAAGAAAAGGTTATGAGGTCCTGACTTAGGAACGGGTGGTACTAAGGTAGCCTGGACTACTGTTTGTCTTCCAAAAGAAGAAGGCGGCCTCGGGATACGAAGCCTTTCTGAATATAATAGAGCCATGACCCTAAAGGACATATGGATCTTTTTCACTGACAAGGAATCTATGTGGTGTAAATGGATTCATTCAAACTTTTTACAGAAGAAAAACTTTTGGACTGTTTCCAAACCCACCTTTTGCTCATGGACTTGGAAGAAGATCCTTGACTTGCGAGTTTCAGCCCAGACCCTTTTCCGCTGGAAGATTGGCAATGGTCGGATGATATCCTTTTGGTTTGATTGGTGGCATACAAAAGGGCCCCTCTATCTCTTTTTCAACAATATGGATATCTACCAGTCTCGGATCCCGCGGGATGCTTCGGTTTGGGATTTCTTTCACTTTACGTGGCAACCATCTCCCACTCTACATACTATTATGGAATGGATGGAAGCCCTCCCAAGCTTTGATGATGATACTCCGGATAGCTTCATCTGGAACCCTAACCCGACTACATCCTTCTCGGTTGCCCAGGCCTGGAACCACATAAGGAAGAAAGGTCGCCCAGTTACTTGGCATTCATTTGTATGGGACTCTCATATGGCCCCCCGGCACTCCTTTCTCTTATGGATTGCGTCATCAAATCGGCTACCTACACAGGTTCTTCTTCTTCAAAATCGTCGCATTGAATCAGGACTGTGTGCTTTCTGTAGTCTTATACCGGACTCCATCAATCATCTTTTCTTCGAATGTTCCGCTACTAGGAGGTTGGCTTCCTTTTGGGCTACAAAATGTAATCTTCCGTGGCGCAACCGTCCGTGGCCAGATCTTATTTTGTGGGCAAACAAAGTTTGTGGAGGCCCTTCTTTTGAGCATCGACTTGCTAGGTTCTCCTTCGGAGCTCTTTGTCACACCATATGGATTGAGCGGAACAATTCTCTCTTCAGGAATAAGACTATCTTTATTCCGGGTATATGTAAGCACATTATCAAGATGGTGAAGGATAAAGCTCTATCCTTAGGAAAAATTGCTGACACACCGTTAAATAGAAGACTACAAAGGAACTGGGAACTTTCACCTTCCATCTTCTCTTAATTCGATGCATAGTTCTTTGTCTTGTATAGGGCTTTGTTGCGGGTTTCCTGTTCGGATTTTCTTTCGGATTGCTGTTCCAGGGAACCTATGGAGCTTTATTCGAGGACATGGGCCTTCACCTCTAATCATTGCTGTTTAGATCCTGCTGAACCTTTCTTGACCTTGTGTGGACATCATTTTGTCCTAATAGGGTCAGGTGGTGGTTTGGGCGTTAGGTTGTATTTGGTGTTTGAAAAGTTATATATACTCTTACCTTTACAAAAAAAAAAAAAAAAAGAAAAGGTTATGAGATTTGTCTGAGACAAAATTCTCTTATTCCTTTGAAGAGATGTCTAGAAACTAAGGAAGTTTGAGAGGTTCCAGAAAGGTTCTGAAAGGTATTGCGTGCCCCTGCTGAATGAACGAGGTCCTCTTTTTATAAGCAAGTGAGGTTCCTGTAGAAATTGTTCACGGATATTACTGTAGCAAACAGTAGTAAGTGCACAGTATTACAGTGAACAGTGGTTTTGAAAATTCTTGAAAAAGAAAAAGTCGACAGACTTCTTTCGGCTTGGAAATGATGAAAATGGCACATGGAGTCTTTTGGCGTAATGATGTTATGGTTTTTCCACCGACAGACTTTTTTCTTCCTAGAAATGATGAGAATATTGACAATAGCTAGAGTCTTTTGGCCTTTTGTCATGGTTTAGACAAGTCTTAAGCCACTTCGTCTTCTTCTTCTTGGTCTGCTATGTCTTCCCATGGGATTCTTGGGAGGATCCCGTAACAATCATCTTCATTAGAATTTCCACTATGATGAGAGCGGGAACTTTCCGATTCTTCTATTTCAGAAAGAGCTTGTTTCAGCATTCCTGCCAATTGTTGGCGTGATTGTGCTGAGGCTAATTTAGAAAGAACAAATCCTCTGTCATGAAGGAAAGGGGTGCTTTCTCCAAGAGGAGGAGGGCAATCAGGGATTGATCGTCTGGTTAAAATTGGTCAATTGCCTTTATGGAGACTCTATCAAAAAATTTAAAGCCATCCCACCATTTGACTTTGAAACGTCGGATTAGAATAGGGATGCTAGTCCTGGTTTCTTTCCTATAATCAAAATTCCATCCGAGTACCCACGATACTCCGAAGAAGTAGAAAAAGAGTAAGAGTTTGGGGAATCTTTGCTCATGAGGAGCAAGATTATCGAATCTCTGAAGAAAATGTGGGTAACTGGATTGGATTTTAGGATGAAGAATTTCTTCAATAGGTCCAAGTTGTTCCCACCATTGGAAGAACCAGTAAGGGACTTCTGTTATTTTGAGATTCTCAAAATAGAAAAGCCATGTATGAGTATGGTTTGGGTTTTGTCTCCAGAAAGTATTCCACCAGGCTTGTTTATAGTCAAAATAAGAATAAGATGTCCTGTATGGGAGTGAATCAGACATTTTGACATTGAATTTCCTCATAGACCAAGGATTTGGTTTCCATTCACGTGGGTGGATGACCTTGTGAAGGATGGCCTTTGAGTAGTTTTTTTTTTTTTTGGTAAATGTAAGTGGACTTTCAATTAAAGTGGACTTTCAAAAAGCATACGACACTGTGGACTGGAACTTCTTAGAGAAGGTTCTAATAGCCTTCAACTTTCCTTCTCCCCTTATAAAGATGGTGATGGCTTGTGTTTCGACTGCAAAATTTTCGGTCTCCATCAATGGAGAATTACATGGACACTTTGGGAGCTCTCGGGGCATTCGCCAAGGAGATCCTCTCTCGCCTTATCTCTTCATCCTTGTCATGGAGATCCTTTCGGGCATTCTTAAAGCTAAAACTAATACGCCTGATTTTCACTGGTTCTGGCGATGCAAGAAGACCCGGCTTTCACACCTCTTCTTTGCGGATGATGTATTGCTCTTCTCAGAGGGCCACATGAGGTCGGTTGAAATAGTAAAAGAGTCTCTCCTATTGTTCTCTCGTTGGTCTGGTCTAAAACCGAATAATTCTAAAAGCAATATTTTCATATCTGGAGGGTCCCAGGCACTACAAAACCAGATAATCCAATGCCTTGGATTCCAGCGGGGTACTCTGCCCTTTCGGTATCTAGGTGTTCCCATCATCTCTACTAGACTAAGTAAGGCGGACTGTAAAGATTTGATTGACTCTATCACTGCTCGGGCCCGTTCTTGGTCCCAACGTTTTCTTTCATTTGCTGGACGCCTACAGATTATAAAGTCGGTATTGCAGGCCATTCAAGTGTACTGGGCCACCATATTTTCTTTGCCCAAAACAGTGTTGCATACTATTGAGGCTATTCTACGTCAATTCCTGTGGAAAGGTCCGGACCTTGGAGTAGGCGGAGCTAAAGTGGCGTGGAATGCCGTTTGCTTACCTAAAGAGGAAGGCGATCTGGGCATCCGGAGACTTGTTGAGTACAATAATGCCATGCTTCTAAAGCACATTTGGATTCTCTTTACAGATAAAGAGTCGTTGTGGTGTAAATGGATACACTCTACCTTCTTAAAGAAGTCGAACTTTTGGATTGTAGCCAAACCTACCTTTTGTTCCTGGACATGGAAGCAAATCCTCGATATGCGCGCTTCTGCACATAATATGTTCGGGTGGAACATTGGAAACGGACGGTCTATTTCATTCTGGTTTGACTCATGGCACATTAGGGGCCCGCTCTACCTCCTCTTTACCAATGGTGAGATTTACCAGTCGCGTATTCCTCGTGAAGCCACAGTGCGTTCCTTCTATGAAGGATCTTGGCAACCTTCTACTACACTAGCCACTATCATGAGCTGGATGGATAGTCCCCCGAGTTTTGTGGACAATTCGATGGACCAACTTATATGGGCTCCTTGTCCTTCTAAACCTTTTTCTATTAGTCGGGCTTGGAATCACATACGAAGGAAATGGCATGTAACACCGTGGCACTCCTTCATTTGGGACCGACAAATAGTCCCTCGGCATGCATTTCTTCTATGGCTAATCTCTCTGAACCGATTACCTACACAGATGTTCCTACTTCAGTATCATAGGATTGAAGATGGCTTGTGCGCATTTTGTGGGTCTACTCCAGATTCTATCAACCATCTATACTTTGAGTGCAACTACACCAGTAGACTAGCCTCTCTCTGGGCGACGAAATGCAACCTTCCTTGGCGCAATCGTCCCTGGCATGAACATCTTTTGTGGGCAATGCAAGTAAGCGGAGGGTCCTCCTTTGCTCACCGCATATCTAGATTTTCTTTTGGGGCTTTATGTCACATCATTTGGACCGAAAGGAACAATGCCATATTCAGAAATAAGAGTGTATCAATACCTGGTATGCGAAAGCACCTTTTCAAAGTTGTTAAGGACAAAGTAGCCTCTATGGGGAGAATTGAGGACACTTATAGGAACCGGCTTCTCCAGAGAAAGTGGGACCTTCCGGTGGCCATCTTTTCCTAGTGCTACTCCCAGAATCACTCTTCAGCTGTGTACTTTATCATGCCTTTCTGCTGTGCTGATCCCGAAGACATCCCTCTCGACCTCTTCATGCTGCTTCCAAAGCCCTCTCGCTGTGGTGCTCCCCTGGACTACTCGGCATTTTGTTGCAGCTGCTGGAGGTTTCCATTTTGATGCTGCTGCTGGATGATTGGGGACCTGCTCTTCCCCCTTCGATGCCCTGCTGCTGTTACCGAAAGACCTTTGAAGGCCCATGGTGCTGTTGGATGACTTGGTGTCCTCGGCTTGGACCTCTGCTTATTGGGTGCTGCTTCCGGAGATCTGAGACTTCCTCCATGGCTTTGGACTGTATTTCCTTATACTTTGGTTGTCCTTGCTCTTGTGTAGTCTTGGCTTATACTGTTGTATAGTTCCGCCGAACCTTTCTTGACCTTCTCTGGACAATTTGTCCTTTTAGGGTCAGGTCTTGGTTTGGGCTCTAGTTTGTAATTGGTGTTTGATGGCCTTTGAGTAGTTTATGTGTCCTTTATCTGAGAAATGTTTAATGGTGACAGATTCTGTTTCTGTCAGAATTCTTTCATAAAAATCAATGTTTTTGTAAATATCATGAGGAGGGTATAGAAAATTTTTCGAAAACATATTTTTAGCAAAATCAATGGGGTTTTTATCATAAAATCCTTCTTCAATATTACATATATTTTGGAAATTTGTTTTGGGATAAAATTTTGATTTTGGAGGGGTTGTCTTTGTCAACTGAATTACCACCTCTCTAGAAATCATTTTTCCCAACTGCTTTTGGGTAGCAATGGGAGAAGGGTCAGGACTTACCATTGACGTAGATGATTGTGGTTGACTATTGAAAGCCTTTTGAAGAAGTAGTAAGGCTTCTTCATGAGAAATATTGGAAATATCAAAAGAGGGTTTCAATGATAATTCAAGGTTTGGTTTGGCCTGTTCAGAAATGGTGATAATATTCAAGGATGGATTTGGTGGTGACTGGGTAGTTGCCTGCAGCCACGTTCTTATGTTGGTGAGGCCAGGGGATCTTTTTTCTGAGGATGGTTCAGCAATTTCTTTGCCTTTGTCTCTCCTGGTTGGTTTGTTGGAAGGTTTTGGAGGCATTTTCCCTGTAAAAATTCTCGCGTGAGAAAATCAGGAAGAGAATTTGAAGAACCATTTATGAATTCGATATCAAAATCAAAAACAGATAAAATGGCTTGCCATCTAGCAAAAATCTGTTTAGAAGCAATGTTTTGAACATCTTTCTGCAAAACATCCTTTGCGGATTTGCAATCAATTCTCAATAGAAATTTTTGATTCAAAAGATCTCCTTAAAACTTAGAAATAGAAAGTACAATAACAAGAATTTCTTTTTTGATTGTGGAGTAATTCTTTTGGCAATCGTTCCAATGTTTGGAGACAAATTGAACAATTTGTTCTTTATTGTCTTTTGATTGCTTTAATATTCCTCCATAACCAATGTCAGAAGCATCTGTTTCAACAATTTTGAAAGCATAAGGGTCAGCAAGATATAAGCAAGGAATTTCCTTGACAGTTCGTTTTATTTGTTTCACTATATCAGTATGGATCTGGGTCCATGGGGGAGGATCTTTCTTGAGTCTCTGATGTAATGGTTTACAAATAATATTTATATGAGGAAAGAATTCAATAATATAATTTAAACTTCCAAGAAATCTCTGCAATTGGTTTTTGTCTCTAATTTCATCAGGAAATTTCTCAGAGAACATTATTGATCTTTCAATGAGTATAATGGTTCCTTGATGGATGTAATGACCTAGAAAATGAATCCTTGTTTTGAATAAGGATATTTTAGTAGGTGAAACTACTAAACCATTTTTCTTCACAACATGGATAAAATGATTGATGTGCTTAAAATGCTTGTCTATTGAAGGAGAAAATATTAAAACATCATCAATATAGACAATAATATAATCAGAACAATTATTAAAAATATCATTCATAATCCTTTGAAATTCAGAAGGAGCATTTTTTAGTCCAAAAGGCATGACATTCCATTCATGTTGGCCAAAAGGAACAGTAAAAGCTGTCTTGTACCGATCCTTGTCGCTAATTTGGATTTGCCAGAAACCTGATTTCATATCAAATTTCAAAAAGATTTTTGCATCATAAAGTCTATTTAATAAATCCTTCTTGTTAGGAATCGAATATCTTATCCACTTTAAAGCTGTATTTAAAGGTTTGTAATTTATTACCAATCTTGGAACTCCTCTTTCTAGTTCAGCATTCTTGTTGACATAGAAAGCAGAGCAACTCCAAGGTGATTGATTTTTCCTAATAAGCTTCTTCTCAAGAAGTTCTTGTATTTCCTTTTGACAGAAATTTAGAACTTCATGACTCATTTGAGAAGGTCTAGCTTTAGTAGGAATATCCTTTTCAGAAAATTCTAGCTCATAAGGAAGATCGACAATGTGACTTTTGCGAGACCAAAAAGCATTGGGAATATTAGAACATATGGAATTTTTGATTTGGTCTTCAATGTCAGAAATCCTTTTCTGAAGTCTTTCTTCAGAAAGGTTTTTGTCAATCCTTTTGTATTCAAGGTCTTCTTTTAAAAATTGAAGATGAGCTTCTTTGCTTTGGATTATACAATTAATTTCAGAAATAGAGTGTTCCTGAAGAGTATTTAAATTTCTGGTCTGAGGTTTTGAGATAAAATCAAAGCAAATTCTTTTGCCTAATGTTTTAGTTTCAATTCCTCGTTCAGTGACTTTAAAAGGTTGGAGTAAATTAATGAAAGGTGATCCCAAAATAACATTTTGTTTAATATTTTTGACAAGAAGAAAAGGGGTTTTAAAAGAGACTTGGTCTTTCACAACTTCGGCTTCGGGAATTTTGAAGTTTATTTTCAACTTATCTCCAGAAGCTGATTGAAGGGACTGGTAGGTTTTTTCAAAATATTTGGTTGGTATAAGACCTTCTCTTATGCAATTAAGGTCTGCACCAGTATCAAAAAGGGCTGTTGTTTCAAGGACAAATTCATTTTGGACCTTGATAGAGATATTGATAATCCATTTTCTGGTAGTGATTTCAGAAAGTAATAAAAGAAAGTTTGTATCAGAAGAGGAGGGAATCTGAGGAACATCTTTATTTGTTTCCGAATCTTCTTCCTTTTGTTTTCCTCTTAAATTTTTCATTTTAATATCCAAAATATCCTTTTGCATAGTTATTTGGGCAGCTTTAAGATCTTGAATTTCTTGTTTCTACCTATTAATCTCATGGGTAAGATCACTTATAGAAATGGGTTTGAAATTTGCTTTCTTAGTTTTTCCAAGAATAGTAGAAATATTATAAGGATTGTCAGTTTGGAAAGTAGATTTGGAAACTGTTTTAGGATATTGAAAACTATTCAAATATTTAATTTTAGTTTCGGGATCAGTAATTTGGTAAAAAGTTTGTAAAAGAATTTCTTCTTCTTTAGTCAAAACGTTTATTTCAAAATTGTTTTCTTCTCCATCATCCTCGCTGTCTGATGCTGAAGATGAAGAAGTTTCTAAATCACAAATCTGTAATCCTTCTTCAAAACCAGATTCATCTGAAGAACTATTGTCAGCATCAGCCATTAGTTGGTTGAGCTGGTTGATAGTTTCTTCGTCTAAATCTAATTCATTAATTTTCTTACTGATTTTGCAAAATCAAGAAGTGTGGCCTTTCTTACCACAGTTATAATAGGTAACATTTTTAAAATTTTTCTTTGGTTTTTTGGGTTTTTCATTCTTTTCAAGACTATCATTTTCTTTCTTTTAAAAAAATTTTTATCAAATTTCTTTTTGTAAGGTTTCTTATAAAATTTCTTATGTTCTTTCCTTTTTGAAGAACATTTTCCTGAACATTTTGATCTTTCAAAAGTTTCAAAAGACGGATCATATTGGGCACAGAAGTCTCCTAAACCTTTTTTAGAAAGTTTTTGTTCTTTCTTGATTTGTTTTTGGAGGCGAATATTAGTGCACAATTGTGTTCCTATTTTATAAACATAAGAGGTTAGTTCACCATAAGAAAGATGGTCATATGGAATTTGGTTTCCATATTCTTCTCTTATCTTACCACGAACTTGTTCTCCTATGAGTTTTGGTAAACCAGCAAGAAATTTTTCTTTCCAAAAAGATTGGTTACAATCAGACCTTTGAAAGACTCTTTGCAAAAATACTTCTTTATATTCTCGGAATTCTCCTAAAGATCTACATTTCATATTGGACAGAAGATCTTGGTTCTTATCGAGAATATGAGAAGAGTCTCCTAGAAAATGTTGGGAAATAGAAAATATTAAAGTATTGACAGCATCTTGGATAGGTTGATCGTCCTCGCCAAGAATAATTTGACCAAAAGGGTTGAGTTTATGAGCATTTAAAATTTAGGATCTTTGCTCTTCATTCAGGTAGTTATCCCACCATCCTTTGAGCTGGCCTGTGAATCCGGCTATTAAAAGATATGCAATAGAATGATTAGAAGTACCTGGAATGGTTTTATAAGTGTTTGCAAGCATGACCATTTGGGTTAGAATATTTATAAGGTTTTGCTCAGAAACACCATCTATATTCCACTCATAGATAGCATCAGAAGAGTATTTATTTTGGACTTTAGAAAAAGTTTCTTCAGAAAGAATGTCAGGAGGAGTAGCACGGGAATAATATAATTTCTGTGGATCCTTCCAAGTGATGCGATTTATTTCTGGAAGAGATTCAGTATCGGATTTATCCAAAAGATTAATTTGATTGGAGGGTTCAACACGATCTAGGGTGTCTTTGACACTCAGATTTTGTATTAAAGGGGTATCCAAGATTATGGGATTTCTGGGAATCAAAACTACTTTTCCTTTGAGGAGTCTTTTCCTTTCCTCTAAGGCTTTAGCAAATTCAAGACTAGGATTTTTTGGAATTTCAAAATTCTTAAAAAGTGGTGGTTTTAAATCCTTTTTTGGAATTGTTATTGAAGAGGATGGAAAACTAATTTGAGTAAAATTTTCAATCCGATCAAGTTGTTTTCCTATGGTGTAAAGATGTTGATTAGAAAAATTATTTTGCTCAATGATTTTCTTAATTCCTATGCCGTCTATTTCGGAGGCTGTTTTAAAAGGAGAGGCTATAATTTCAGTCTCTCGATGTTCAATTTTAATTTTTCTAAGAGGAGGATGATTGGATTCGATGACATGACCATCGTCCAATTTCCATTTATAAAATTGATCTAAAACAAAAATCTGTTTTTCTTTTAAAAATATATTTTCAAACCAATCAAAGAAGAATACTTCGATTTCATGTTGATACATGTAATTATAATATTCTTTTTTGATTTCGAGTGCTTGATTTCGAAATTTATCAAAGAACCATTCTCTGATATGTTTATTATCAGAAGAATTGAACTCTTTATTTAAAATGATTTTATTAGGTTCAAAAGCTAATTCTAAAACATTGATTTCAGGATCTTCCATTTCGGAAGGAGTCAGATCAGGGAAATCAGGAGTATGTTGATAAACTGATCTGGAAATTCCTGACCTGTTATCTAAACCACTGATGTTTGGAAAAGGAGGAGCACTTGCAGATGTTTCTCCAGGAGCATTTAAAGGAATATTGGGAATCCTATCAACTGACCTTCGAGAAGAAGTAGAATGCCAGGAAGGAATTGATCTGATTTCACAAGATCTTCTGGGAATATCAAAAGATTTTCTAGAAAATTGAATTGTTACTCTTCCTTCAGGGTGTTGGATGATGTTGGTAGGATCAGAGTTTTGAACAATTAGTTGGGGAATTCGATTTTCTAATTCCCATTGATCTGGAAGGGTAATTTGATTCCAAGGAATTGTCCTAGGAATGGTGATATTTGCTTTAGAAATGTCAGTTTGTAACAAAAGGGTTTCTCTATTGGAATTTAATTTAAAAGCTTTACTACCAAAAGCAGAATTCATAACTTTATAATAAACTCTGTAAATGAGGGCTATAGGAATGAACCTTCAGCTATAGAATAATTATGAGTTTTTATTTGAAGAGTGAGGGACTTCAAAATATTTTTGTCTTTGAGAGAAACGGTAAGACCAGGATGACTATCAAAATGAATAGGTCCACTACAAAGACTTGTTTCTACGGCTCCAAGAATGGATTCATCGTATTTTAAAAGTCTCGCGTCTCTCAAAACTAGAAGTAAGGAAGTATCTAACCCTTCTTTGGTAAGGGGTTTTGCACCAACCTGTACCAATCTTATGTGCATATAATTCCATTTCCGGGAATGTTTCTTTATTGAATCTTTATTCAAAAGTTGTATTGAAGCAAAAGAATCAGAAAGTGGAATATCTCTTTCTTCAGTAACAATGACGTAGTCATTATTTCCAAAGAGCTTAAACTTGGAATGTTCATAAATTTTATCAAGTTTAACTTTAGGAATGTACCAGTTTTCAATGGATTTATTAAAATCTTTTATATTAATTTCTTCTCTATTTATAGGTCCTTGATCAAAAGACATTTGTGATAAAGAACTAGAAGAAGATTCAGATCTTCTTAATAAGTTCATTGCAAAAGACTACTTTCTTCTTTTTAATAGATTTCGGCGATGCTTGCCAACGGACTTACTACCCCTCTGGGTTTTACTGCCTGGAACATATCCAGAAATCACGCGAAAAGACCTCCACGAAGGAAATCGTCTTTACTATATATATATATATATATATATATATATATATACATATAATTCAAGTCAAATCATCTCGCAGGCCTTTTCCCATGCCTTCCATGAACAAAATTTAAGTGTCTCTTATCTTTAAAAAGAACCTCTTCGAGCTCCCATTCAAAGAGGGGCAGTTGTTGATACCTAAATTTTGCTTAGTCATTTAGGATTTAAGTGCGTAGAAAATTAAGGATTTATTTTTAACTCCTAAACAAAAATATTTTCATTAAATCACATGGCACATAGATAGTAGGCGCATTTGCATTAATAGAATTTAGTATAACATATTTTCCTTTTTATTTTATTAAAAAAATCATTATAAAAAAGTTTTAAAAAAAGAAAAAAAAAGTAAAGTAAAAGACAAAAGGAGGGCTCTTCCCTGGGTTGATACGAAGGAATCTCTTCTCTCTCTCCCTATCTGAACTCCACCCACACTTTCACAAAAGAAGCGAAAAAAAAAAAAGAAAAGACAAAAGGGAAGCTCTTCCCGTGGACCAATAGGAAAAGGGTTCACTTATCTCACGCTACAAGAGAGAGAATTGAGAGTATTCAGAGAGAGGTAATCACTTTTTTCAAAGAAAAGAGTGTCTTTCACAAAATGAGCGTGGGGTGGTCTTCAAGAGGGAGGCATTGCACATAAAAGACGCAATTTGAGAAGAGCAAGAGGAGAGATCAAGAAGGGAAAAGTCAAAGAGAAGGCAAGAGGAAAACACTGCTCTCCGGAGGACTGAGATGAAGGCCTTTCTTTCTCTCTCTGGTTTCCACCCACGTACACACGAAAGAGGAAAACCTACAGTCTGCACATGCAGAGAGAGAAGAGAAGAAAGAATTCTAAATGGACAGGGAGATGAGAGTTCAAAAAGAGGGAGGAAGAGAGAACAGAGAGGGAGATGAGAGACACCGAGAGAGATCTTTGGGGGGTGAGTGTAAAAAAACCGGGAGTTACCAGGGAGAAAGGGAGATCCGAGAGAATTGGAGGGTGAACCCAAAGAGAGGAGGACTTGGCACGTTTGCCGGTCGTATGCCCGAGTTGCCATCGGTCCCGTTGAACCTCCCTAGTAGTCGCGCCTCACTTTGGCCAGCCGCAGATAGGTAGGCTTCTGTTCATCTTCCCCTATTTTGAGTCCCCCCTCCCCTGCCTCTCGAGTGCTGGGCACACCAAGTCTATTTGGTGGTCGCTCGGCACCACAAAAGGAGGAAAACTTCTATTTCATCCTCAAGATGTGTTACTAGATAGTTTTTAACCAAAAAAAAAAAACAACCTTTGGACTTCACTGAAATCGACTTAGAAACTCCTATCTTTAGTCGCACAGCACGTTCTTGATAAAATGCCCGAATAGAAGTTTCACTTCTACTCTCATGAAACCGACCTCTAAAGCTTTGTTCTGTGCATAGTTTGTATTATTGGCATTACTGACTCCGAGTTTGGTTGCCTTTCATGTGGTTTTGGTGGCATGTTAATGTCGTCCAAGTCGGGGTGCAGTTCCTTAAACCGGAGAAGTCAGTGGTTCAAGGCTGCAATTGTTAGTTGTCTATCCTCATTCTGTGTTTGTTTATGCTCATTTTGTCCGGATTAAATGTTTATGACTAGGGCCGAAGCTAGGATAGTCAGAGAGTAAATTTGGTCGCCGGTGGAGGGGGAGAGTGCGTCATTTCGTCGTTGGAGTGATCCCCGGAGCGTCGGACAGCGGTGACGGCATAGGGCCAATGCCGGTTGTCGGTACCGGCGGCCCAAGCTGACGGCTGGCGGTGAGCGTCCCCTGGTGTAATCACGGTGGGGCTGACTTCAACGATGAAGAAATCTCGGTGAGTCCATGAAGGAGAAGACGTTCTAGGTGCAATAGGGGAAAAGAAGACCAAAAGAAAGAAGAAAGAATAAAGGGGAAAGGGGAAAAAAAAAAGTAAAAGAACGTGCACGGCAGAAAAGCACGTGGGGGCGGAAAAAATAATAAAAAATAGAGAGAAAAAGAAAAAGAAAAGGAAACAAAAGAAAGAAGGGGAAATATAAAAAAAATCATAAAGGAAATGGAAAAAAGGGGTCCCGAGCTGATCGGTAACCTGGGTCAGGCAGTCAGGCGGATCGGGTCAAGGGACCCAGCGCGGAATTTTTATTTAATTAATAAAATATTAAAAATATTAAAAATTCCAAAATAAATTCGAAAATGTTTAAAAATCCAAAAAATATTAAAAGTCTGAAAAAACATTAAAAAAATTAAAAAATCAGAAAATTTAAAAAAAATTTAAAAATCCAGAAAATTAGGAAATGTTCATAAATCATTTTTGGGCTTAATTTCACTAGATATTAGTGTTTTTCTCATTCTAGACTTAGTTTAAAACTTGTAAAAATTGAGAAAACCTTTGAAAATTTTCCCAAAAAATCGGACAAGCCGTGAAGGCTTTACTTTAGGGCTTTTGATTGCCTTTTTTTTTTTTAGAGACGATAATAGGTCGCTGGTTGCTTGTTTTCTTTATGATTATCTGGTTGCGCACTTTTAAAACATTGATTATAATCTTCTATTTTTAGAATAGTTAGGTGGAATCTTAATTTTTTCGATAAGCTGTTCGGTACATCAGTTTGCAAACATTCAAGTTTAGGTACCGAAAAAGCACTAGTTAGATCGCTAGTATAATCAAGTTCCCGAATTTTGGAATCTTTGATTTTCGCACGTATCGAGACAACACTCCCGCGTCTCGATTAGGGTTTCTAGCCAACTCTTGATCATGGCCAGTGGTGACTCCAATGGAATGCATAGTTTAGATAATTCTCGTCGCATAAGGTATAAGGCTTGGGAGCGCCTTGGTCCTTGGATTAATGAACTATTTGATTCGTCTTTCAAACGAATTAAGCGATGTTCGTATCTATCGATAAATATCTCTTGGCCTAACCGATCGGGACAGGTAGGTCGCGACACATTACTATCAATTTCTATCGAAAATCACTGACGTAGCGGTCTACTCATTGTCGATTGTTCTACATGGTACACTATCAAGTGAGCGAGTTTCAATGAGAATTGACTGAAATAATTACATTGGAATCGCGTGTGATGGTCTAGTATAGAATTGGCAAAACCAGAAAATTTAGAACTGATTGACAACTACACAATAGCTTTACTATCGATAGGATAATTTCCTCGACAAATGAAAGTTATTGAAAATGATAATTATACCTTTTTTATTTTTTTCCTTATTAGTTGATGTAGGGGTAATTTGGGAAAGCCATTAAAAAAAATACAAAGCCACTTTTGGTTTAATTATACAAATAGGAGTCAAATTTGTAAGACTATTTCTTCACTCAGGGCAGACTTATTTCTAAAGCAATTACTCAATTTTAATTGACGAGTTCTCTTTTTTTTTCTGTAGCGCCCCATAAGAATCTCCATCTTAAAATATGGATTATATTTTTCTGATTCTTTTTTTATTTTTGTTTTTTCTTTTGGAAATAGAATATGCAGATTCATTTTTGTTTTTATTGGCCAAAATAAAAAATAATAATAAAATAAATAAAGGAATGGTGTATGGGGTCTCTTTCTTCATTTTCTTATTCTTTTTTTGTGATATTAAATAAACAAAAATATATGAGAGACTCGATCCACTTTCAACGCCTTCTACCATGCCAGATCCAAACTCCTTTTTGGTGTATATGTCAACATTGGTAGGAATGATATTTGGTTGACCTTGTGAGGTGAGAAATTCCCAAAAAATAAAGAAAAAAGGAAGGGAAAAATTATGATCGCAGTTCCGAAACTTGTCAATTTTGTGTTCTAGAACTTTCAATTAGTGCATGTAAGTCCTGAAATTTATTAAATTTGTGCACTTCAGTCTTCCCATCAAGTCTGTAAATTTCCATTGGATGGAAATGCACATGTGATTTTGTGATTATTTTTTCCAACTCGTGTGGCTTTTTGGAACAAAATGACGTCAATTTACCCCTACGATGTAATAATTTGAACAAATTAAAAAGAAATATGAAATTGAAAATAAAAACTAGTAAGGGCTAGGGGCAAAGCAAGTCGCCCACTTTGTCGTCAACGAGGGTCGGCGACCCTCACCTTGGCCGTGGCAAGGGCGGCCAACCCTAACCCCAACCAGGCAAAGGCCTACTTCCCCTCGTCTAGATTCGGACAAGTGCCCTTGTCCTTGCCCTTGCCTAGTGGTGGCTGCAGCAATCCTCACAACCACTATGGAAGGTTGTGAGGGCCAAGCGATCCACACCCGATGGTGGCAAAGGTTGCCACGACCACAAGCAAGGGCCTTTGCTCTCGCCGAGGCCAAGGCAAGTAGGCCCTCGCCGGTGGTTAGGCGTGGGCCTGCAGTGCTCGGCGCCATCAGAAAAGGATTGGTCCGGTCAATTCCATGTACAACTTAAATCCCTTCGAGCCACCGCGAGTATGGAGGGACTCGGAGTATTTGGAGGGATTTGTGTACTAACAAACAAACTTATCATTCTCTCTCACTTATAACCTTATTTTACATATATTTATAAAAGTGATAATGATACAAATAGTTCCTAAACTTTGGCCAAATGTACGATGTGATCCATAAACTTTAAATTTATTCAATGTGATCCTTAAACCTTACTTCAATATACAATGTGGTCCATGAACTTTAATTTATTCAATGTTATCCCTGAACTTTTGTTATATATTCAGTTTAGTCCCTAAACTATACGAAAATGTTCAATGGTGTCCTTCCATTAATTCAAGTTCAGGGATAATATGGAATATTTTCATATAGTTATGGACTAAATTAAACATGTACCAAAAGTTTATGGACTATATTGGACAATTTTAAAGTTGAAGGATCAAATTACATATTTGGCTAAAATTCATGGACCATATAGAACAAATTAAAAATTCAGGGATCACATTGCAAATTGAGTCAAAATTCAAAAATCATTTGTGTTATTTTCCCATTTATAGATAATAAAAGGAGTGCTTATGTCATCGCGCATTCTTGTCCTTTCTTTCCCTTATATCATGTTGTACTTGCTGCCGCGAAGTTGGGCTATTTCCTCGAACAAAAGGAGTCATCGTTCATGGCCGGCATTAAAATCTCTTCTCTACACATGCAGAATCATGTTCACATAATAAGGAAAAAGGTTTATGCCGCCTGCTTATTCTCAAAGAATGAAGATTACCTGCTTGATCATAGATTAATACCTAGCTAATTCCATCTATCTAGCTACCGACCCGCCTCGACTCCCTAAGACTTGACCTTTGTTTCCATAAAAGGTACGCTGCCCGTTGAATGGAAACCCTCGGTTAAAAGATGCTTGGACTTTCTACGTAAATGTGAAATCCATGTGATTCCGTCCAATCAAATGGGCAACATGAAATCTGACTTTCTCTCGATGTTAGGTAGGTTGCAGACGTGTGCTCGGACCTATTACGATACTTGTTGAATCGCACGCGTCGTCACGTGCCATTCCGTCCTGTCACGACCGCATGATCACCGAGACAGGAGGGGTAACAAGAGTGAAGAGATCCTGACTTACCTTCCCGCTCGCTAAAGCAAACTTTGAACTCGTATCCCCCGCGTGCGATCGAGTGTTTGGATCATTACTAATCTTGGGTTAGGTCTAACATGTGCCTGGTGGGTCATGGCGGTAGGCGTGTTTGGACCTATTACGACACCTATCGAATCGCACTCGTTTGGCACCATTCCCTCCTATAACGATAGGGTGATCATCGAGACGGGAGGAGTAACGAGAGTGAAGAGATCTCGACTTACCTTTCCCGCTCGCTGAAACCAATTTCGAACTTGTATCGCCCATAGGCAATCGGGTGTTTAAATCATTACTAATCTTGGGTTAGGTCTAACATGTGCCCAGCTGGGTCATGGTTGTAGGCATGTTCGTACCTATTACAGCACCTAGGGGTGTCAATAAGACCCGGGCCGGCCCGGCCCGACCCGCGCCGACCCGGTCCGGCCCTAAAATTTAGGGTATTTTGGGGTCGGGCCTTAATTTTCTTCGAATATGACCCTAAAATTTGAGGTTTCATTAGGATTGAGTAGGGGTCAGACCGACCCATTAACACTCTGGGCCGGCCCATCCCCTCTCTCTCTCTCCTCTCTCCTCTCTGCCGCGTGCACAGCTCCACGCATTTTCCACCCCCTGTCAGACTCTCTCTCCTCTCTTTTCTCTCTCTCTTTCTTTTCTTTTCTTTCTTTTTATTTCTCCCTTCTCTTCCTTTCTCTTCCTTCTTCTTCTTTCCCCCCCTCCCCGACGAGTTTTGCTTCTGTTTTCCTCTGCTCGCCCGAGCCCGTCGCCGCCGATCACCCTGTCGCCGGCTTGCCCTCGCCGGCCCAGCCACCGCCGCCTCGCGTCGTCGCGCCACCCCAGCTCCTCCCCGACCGAGCCGTGACCGCCTGTCGCTGGCTTGCCCGCGCGGCGCGCAAGCAGCGCTCTCTGCTGGCCCAGCCGCCGCGACCAAGCTCCGTTCGTCGCCGGAACCAGCCCCGCCGCCTGCGACGCCGCCGTGCCGACCGTCGCCGCCGGCTTGAGCTCTCGCCACCCTCCCAGCTCTCTCTCCCTCTCTCTCTCTCCACCACCACCACTCCTGCTGACGCCCCCTCTCTCCCCTCCGCGCGTCGCCGCCGCCCGCCTTGCCAGCCTCCGCCGAGTCGCCGGCTCAAGGCTCTGGAGACTTCTGCGAAAAAAAAAAAAACCCATAGCCCGGCCCGACCCGATCCGGCCCGACCCGGGGCCTTGGGGTGTACGGAGAACAGGGTCTTGGGTGGGTCTGGGCGGGTCAAGCATGACCCTGTAGTTTTCGGGTCGGGTCGGGTATTAAGAAAGCCCGACCCGACCCGACTCATTGACACCCCTAACAGCACCTATAGAATCGCACACGTCGCGCGCCATTCCATTCTATCACGACAGGGCAATCACTGAGACAGGAGGGGTTAACGAGCAAAGAGATCCCGACTTACTTTTCCCGTTCGCTAAAACTGAATTTCGAACTGGTATCCCCGCGTGCAACCAGGTGTTTGAATAGTTAGTAATATTGGATTAGGTCTAACATGTGCCCTGGTGGGTCATGGTTCTTGTAAATTTTATGCATAAGCAAGAAGAGATCAGACCCCAGACCCGGGCAACTGCTTGAAAATGAGCCTTTGAATCAGCTTAAAACCGCAGTTGTTGTTGAACTAGACGGCTAACGCTGTAGCTAAAGGCGAATTAAAAAAAAGTGCACCTGAACGCGTCAAGCTATTGAGCTGAGTCAACCCCTGTGTTCTTCAGTCAGCATATTCAACAGCCATGACCAGTTCTCTTCCCATTCATGTCGCTTGCTTCAGCGTATATAAGTACAACCAATATGTACCTCCAAACTCCATAGCCAGAACCACTCCAATTCTCAGTCAATCGTCTCAAAAACGCTCGCACAAGGCTGATCACCTCCGCCGATGGCCGCTTTACAAGCTTCCTCTCTCTTGATCCCCTCTTCATCCTCCTCGGCTCGTTCTTCGAAGAGAACGGTCTCGGCTTCGATCCATGTCCCGAGGCACCCCAAACTCCGCCCCTCCGATCCGAGCTCGGCGATGACGCAAAAGCTGGTCGAGGAGTTCAGCAACAGGAGCGGTTACACCATCACGGAACCCTTGCAAATGGACGTTGTGGAGAATGTTAGGCTTTCCGAGCCACGCCGTTCGCCTAGCCAATCGCCTACTGGTCCTGTTGAGACGAGTATGAAGCTATACGCGATCCTGGAGGCTGTCGAGGATAGGGTGGAGATGCACGATAACATCGGCAAGCAGCGGGACAACTGGAACAAGCTCCTGCTGAACTCGGTCAACATGATGACCCTCACCGCTGCCACCGCGGCGGCCATCTCGGCTGCCATGCCAGCTCCATCGCTAAGAGCGTGCTCCACTCTTTTATTTACTGCCGCCACGGGCATGTCGCTCGTGATGAGCAAAATCCAGCCCTCGCAGCTGGCCGAAGAGCAGCGCAACTCCTCGAGGTTGTTCAAGCAACTTCAGAGCGAGATCAAATCTATGCTAGCACTCCAGTCTCCGACTGAGTCAGACGTGAAGGAGATGATGGAGAAGGTGCTGGCGCTCGATAGAGCTTATCCACTGGCTCTGCTCGGAAAGATGATCGAGAAGTTTCCCGTGAAATTTGAGCCCGCCGTGTGGTGGCCTAGAGTTTCCAACAACCACCGCCAATTGCAAGGGCGAAAAACCTTCATGAACATGGAGCGAAACGGATGGAGCGAGGAGCTGGAAGTGGAGATGAAAGCAATCGTCCAAGTCCTCAAGAGCAAAGACAAGAAAGACTACTTGAGGCTCGGAAACTTGGTGCTAAAACTGAATAAGATGTTGGCGGTTTCGGGTCCTTTACTCACCGGCATCGCCGCAGCCAGCTCGGCCTTTGGCGGGTCGACGGCCATGATGGTGGCCGCCAGCGCTGGTGCAATGGCGGCAATCGTCAACGGCTTCGAGCATGGGGGACAAGTCGGCATGGTCGTGGAGATGTACAGAAACTGCACCGGGTTCTTCACGCTCATAGAAGAGACGATTGAAGCGACGCTCAAAGAGCGAGACTACGACAGGCGAGAGAACGGAGAGATGTTCGAGTTGAAGGTGGCGATGAAGCTGGGGCGGAGCTTGTCGCAGCTCCGAGACCTGGCAAGAAAATCAATGGCTTCTTGCTCAGAGGGCATCGAGGTGGAGGAATTCGGAAGCAAGCTTTTCTGAAACTCTTTTTGAACAAGATAGTAGCTGGTACATAATGTGCATGTACAAGTTAGGCGCATTAACATGATTTTTTCATTCCTTGGTTCTTGGCACATATTTGGTGCACATTGATGTAACAAAGAAAAAGGAGCATAAAAATGCTCATCTTGGTTTAACTTTGTTTTAACTAAATTAAAGCTTGTTCATTCGATTTCCATGGGAATCACCTTTGGAGACAT
Source organism: Syzygium jambos (assembly GCA_031216235.1). Classification (NCBI taxonomy): domain Eukaryota; kingdom Viridiplantae; phylum Streptophyta; class Magnoliopsida; order Myrtales; family Myrtaceae; genus Syzygium; species Syzygium jambos. Next base: position 43,149,591 of record CM062224.1, on the reverse strand, counting down.
ATTAACTTCGCTACTTGAACATATGCGATAATTCAACCCCACGAAAATTCTACTATATTGTTATGAAAAAAAAAAGACAGCTTTCTCGGTACCGATAAATGTTTGAAAGAGTTGGTAAGTATTAGAAGATGACCGTTATTAAGATGCTCCTTTTTGTGTACCCTCGATGAATTACCGGTATACTACCATCGACTACGGAAATTAGGAAAAAAGATGAACTTCTAAAAGGCCTTAAAGAAGACCAACATCATCGAAAATTTGGAGTGAGAGAGGATCCCTAGGTCTTAACGGACCGTAATTTCTTGTTATTTTCGTAACTTCTATGCTAACTCTCTTGGAAAAGTGATTCTTGTTTCTTAACGGCCGTAATTTCATGTAACTTTTCATACCTTCCATGCAAAACGTCATGGCACACAAAAATTTAAAGACTTTACGATCAAAAGGGCAAATTTCGCTCTCTCGTTATCCTACGGTCACTGAGAGATCCAGGATCCGTTCCCCAAAAAATCCTTGAAAAAACAGCCGCGTGGTGGGAAGGTATACGTCCAAATGGTCAAAGAGTCATGCCAAAATGTGAACTTCCAGAAGGCAACAAGCAGTGCACCGTTGAATCCTTTTTGGGGATGGAGAGATCCAAGAAAGATTCGCCAAACGGGAACGCGAAAACGACGACGCTCCCAGTCAGAAATAACAAGCTACGCGTATGTTTTTTCCTTTCCTTTTCTTTTTCCTGGCTGTTCATATATTTAAGATTGTGTGGCACGAAAATATAGGCCTTAAATTGCAATTTCATTTGGTCCTAAGCCACTTGTCCCTTGGTTTTGTTTGTTTTTAGGTGACTTTGTTATGTAATGTCATGCAGTGCGGCCCCTTTCCCCACAAAGATTACGCACTTATTTTCTGACAAATTTGGTGCAAATTCGTACTTTATACTGTTGATTGTTTAGACTTCTATGACTAGGTTAATCTAGGGGAGATGCTTTTCATTAGCTTACAGGTGTTCGATAGTAATTAGCACGATGTCGATTTTGTATAGTAAAGAAGGTCTCGCAATTAAAACATAACACTACAAAAAAATGATTTTTTTCCGACAAAATTACCAACGAAGAATTCTGAAAAATTCGTTGGAAAGGGAATTTCCAACGAATTTTCCAACGAAAAAAAATTCGTTGGTAATTCGTCGTCGGAAAATTTTCCAATGAAAAATTTAAATTTTCGTTGGAAATTTGCAATAAATTTTTGGGAAAATTCCAATTAGGGACCCCAAGTGGGGTCCTTTTCTCAAAAGAGGACCCAAAGTGAAAATTGTGTCAAATAAGGGCCTGAAGTGCCCAATCAGTCTCAAATAGGGGCCCGAAGTACTCAATTTGTCTCAGGTAAGGGCCCGGGTTCGCCGGCCGGTCAAAACTCGCCGGCCGGCGAGCACAGTACTGTTCCGGTTGACGGAACAGTACATTCGTCCCTGTTTTTTTTTTCTTTTTTTATCTCTTCCCTCCGCCGGCCATAGCTGGGGCCGGCGGAGGCTGCCCTCGCCGGCGGAGGGCTCGGGCTCGAGCTCGCCGGCCATGGCGAGCTCCGCCCAGATCTGGGCGAGCTCGAGCTCGCCGGCCATGGCGAGCTCGAGCTCATGCCAGCCCTCGCCATGGCTGTGCGGGCCGGCGAGGGCGGAGCTTGCCCAGATGGCCAGCGAGCTCGAGCTCTCACCGGTCTCAGCGAGCTCGAGCTCGCCGGCCATGGCGAGCTCCGCCCAGATCTGGGCGAGCTCGAGCTCGCCGGCCATGGCGAGCTCCGCCCAGATCTGGGCGAGCTCGAGGAGGCCGGCCTCGCCCGGATCGCGTAGTCGAGGGCCTTGGAGGGGCCGTCGCCGGAGGCGATGGTATTGCGCGCGAGCTTGAGGAGGAAGGGCCCGAGATTTGGGTTGTCGAGGGCCGCATCGGGCGGGGCGGGGCTGGCAGCGGAGCCCGGGGACTCCGGCGGGGGCTTCCGTGGGGAGAACTTGGAGCAGGAAGGGGAGGGGGAGGGTGCCATGGCCGGCGAGAGCTCGAGCTCGCCGGCCATCTGGGCGAGCTCCGCCCTCGCCGGCCCGCACAGCCATGGCGAGGGCCAGCATGAGCTCGAGCTCGCCATGGCCGGCGAGCTCGAGCTCGCCCAGATCTGGGCCGAGCTCACCATGGCCGGCGAGCTCGAGCTCGCTGAGACCGGCGAGAGCTCGAGCTCGCCGGCCATTTGGGCGAGCTCCGCCCTCGCCGGCCCGCACAGCCATGGCGAGGGCCGGCATGAGCTCGAGCTCGCCCAGATCTGGGCGGAGCTCGCCATGGCCGGCGAGCTCGAGCTCGCCCAGATGTCCGCGGAGCTCGCCATGGCCAGCGAGCTCGAGCTCGCCCAGATGTCCGGCGAGCTCGAGCCCGAGCCCTCCGCCGGCGAGGGCCCGACGCCGGCGAGGGCAGCCTCCGCCGGCCCCAGTTATGGCCGGCGGAGGGAAGAGAAAAAAAAAAGAAAAAAAAAACAGGGACGAATGTACTGTTCCGGCAACCGGAACAGTACTGTCCTCGCCGGCCGGCGAGATTTGACCGGCCGGCGAACCCGGGCCCTTAACTGAGACAAATTGAGTACTTCGGGCCCCTATTTGAGACTGATTGGGCACTTCAGGCCCTTATTTGACACAATTTTCACTTTGGGTCCTCTTTTGAGAAAAGGACCCCACTTGGGGTCCCTAATTGGAATTTTCCCTAAATTTTTTTTCGTTGAAAAATTTATTGGAAAACTCGTGGCTAAATTCGTTGGAAACGATTTTTTTTTTCCGACGAATTTTTTTTCGTTGGAAACTATAATTTTTTTTTAGTCGAAAAATCGTGAAAATTTTTTTCCATCGAAAATATTTTTTTTTGGTCCAATTTTTTTTTTTGTCGAAAAATAGCCCTCGCCGGCGAGCTCGAGCTCGCCCAGCTCGCCGCCGGCGAGGGCCAGCCTCGTCGCCGGCGAGAGCCGAGCTCGCCCAGATCTGGGCGAGCTCGAGCTCGGCCCTCGCCATGGCCGGCGAGGCTGTTGCGCCAACAAGAAGATGAAGAAGAAGCAGCAGCAGCAGTAGGGGCGGGAGCAGGCTTCGAGGCCGCCGCCCGTCAAGTCCGTCGTCATCTCGCCGGCGAGGGGGCCGAGCTCGCCCAGATCTGGGCGAGCTCGAGCTCGCCGGCGAGGCTGTTGCGCCAACAAGAAGATGAAGAAGAAGCAGCAGCAGCAGCAGGGGCGGGAGCAGGCTTCGAGGCCGCCGCCCGTCAAGTCCGTCGTGGTCTCGCCGGCGACGAGGCTCGGTGGCGTCGGGGGCATCGAAGGCTTGGTGTCCATGGCGCCGGAGCCGGAGCCGGTGCCGGAGGAGGAGGGGGGCCGGCGGGGGAGTAGGCGGAGGGGGAGACGGAGGGAGAAGTGAAGGCGAAGGAGAGAGAGAGAGAGAGAGAGAGAGAGAGAGAGAGAGAGAGAGAGAGAGAGTGAGTGAGTGTGTGTGGAAATTGAGAGTGTGTGTGGAAATTGTGTGTGTGCGGAAATTGAATAAGGAAGAAGTATGTTTTTTTGACATTCGTTGGAAAATTCGTTGGAAATTTCCAACGAATTTTTTTTCGTTGGAAATTTCCAACGAATTTTTCAACGAAAATTGTACATACTAAAATAATTATCCGGAAAATTTAAATTCGTTGGAAAATTCGATGGAAATTTCCAAAAAATTTTCCAACGAATATAAAAAATGCCGAATAGTACCGGGTTTTTTTGAAACTCATTGGAAAATTCGTTGGAAATTTCCAACGAATTTTCCAACGAAAATTGTACAAACTAAAATAATTTCCCGGAAAATTGAAATTCGTTGGAAAATTCGTTGGTTTTTTCGTTGGAAATTTCCAACGAATTTTCCAACGAAAATTGTACACACTAAAATAATTGCCTGGAAAATTGAAATTCGTTGGAAAATTCATTGGAAATTTCCAACTAATTTTCCAACGAAAATTGTACACACTAAAATAATTGCCCGGAAAATTGAAATTCGTTGGAAATTTCCAACGAATTTTCCAACGAAAATTGTACACACTAAAATAATTGCCCGGAAAATTGAAATTCGTTGGAAAATTCGTTGGAAATTTCCAACGAATTTTTTTTCGTTGTAAATTTCCAACGAATTTTCCAACGAAAATTGTACACACTAAAATAATTGTCCAGAAAATTGATATTCGTTGGAAAATTCGTTGGAAATTTCCAACGAAAAAAAATTCGTTGGAAATTTCCAACGAATTTTCCAACGAATATAAAAAATGCCGAACAATAACGGGTTTTTTTGAATTCGTTGGAAAATTCGTTGGAAATTTCCAACGAATTTTTCAACGAAAATTGTACACACTAAAATAATTGCCCTAAAATTGAAATTCGTGGGAAAATTCGTTGGAAATTTCCAACGAATTTTTTGACGAAATTTTTTTCGTCAGAAATTTCCAACGAATTTTCCCACGAAAAATTTTTCGTCGGAAATTTCCAACGAATTTTACTTTTCGTTGGAAAATTTGTCGCAAATTTGCGACGAAAATTTTTTCGTTGGAAATTTTTCGTGGCAAAAATCCAGTTTTTTTGTAGTGTAAAAGCTCATCTGCATAATATATGTAGTAGTTCATGGGGAAAAAAAGTCACTAGGATTCCCTAGTGAATTGCTTGAGCTCGAGCTTGAACGAAATAATGAATCGAGCATTTAAAAAGTATGCGTCTTGACGATAACGTTTAACAGGAGAGACTGAAGTTGTTAAAGCATTTTGCGTCACTTATTTACGAGATTTATATTTCATTACATACATTTGGTTAGCTTAACCTCTGGATTCGACATTCTAGCGCGTGAAAATGTGGCGTTAAAGCATCGCACATCGTTTATGTCCAGGGTACACACGCGGTCTGACCTTCACTTGCTATCTTAAAACACTCTAATCAAGTACTACACAAGGACCACGAGATGCTCAATTTGCTGCCCTATGGGGGGACACGACAAGGCAAAAGTCAATGCCCAAAAGCAAAGGGCAAAGCGAGTCTGCATGTGCCAGTGAGTTGAGGTAGACACGCCGCTTTCGGATGAAGACCGCCTTTGCATTAGCAGACTTTCAAGAATTCAACCATTGGATTGCGTGCCCATCTTGAAAAAAAGTATATTGTATTAAGCTAAGGTCAAAGCATATATCCATTTCAATAATTAAAAGGGAAATAGTGATTTTGATACTTGGATCATATTTCTTTCTCTGCCACAAAATGTACATGAAATATGCACCAAGAATTAAAGAAGGAAAGTATCACGTTTGATGAGCCTCATTGTACGTGTATTATATGTACACTGTATATCTTTGTTCAAAAGGAGTTAGAAAAGCTTGCTTCCAAACTCATCCACCTCAGTCCCTTCTATGCAAGAAGCTATTGATTTTCTTGCCAAGTCTCGGAGCTGCGACAAGCTCCGGCCCAGCTTCATCGCCACCTTCATCTCGAACATCTCTCCGTTCTCTCTCTTGCTGTAGTCTCGCTCTTCGAGCGTCGCTTCGATCGTCTCTTCCATTAGCCCGAAGAACCCCGCGCAGTTTCTGTACATCTCCACGACCATGCCGACTTGCCCTCCATGCTCGAAGCAGTTGATGATCGCCGCCATCGCACCTGTGATGGCCGCCACCATCGTGGCCGTCGAGCCACCGAAGGCCGAGCTGGCCGCGGCGACGCCGGTTAGCAAAGGAGCTGAAATCGCCAATATCTTGTTCAATTTTAGCGCCAGATTCCCGAGCCTCAAGTAGTCTTGCTTGTCTTTGTTCTTGAGGACTTGGACGATCGCTCTCATCTCGACTTCTAGGTCGTTGCTCCATCCATTTTGCTCAGTGTTCGCCACGATTTTCCGCCCTCGGGATTGGTGGCGGTTGTTGGAAACCTTAGGCCACCATGTGGCGGACTCAAATTTCGCAGGGAACTTCTCTAGCATCGCTCCGAGCAGAGGCAGCGGATAAGCCCTATCAAGGGCCAGAACCTTTGCCATCGTCTCCTTTACGTCTGACTCAGACGGAGATTGGAGCGCAAGAATCGACTTGATCTCGCTCTGGAGCTGCTTGAACAACCTTGAGGCGTTGCGTTGCTCTTCGGCCAGCTGCGAGGGCTGGATTTTGCTCATCACGAGCGACATCCCAGTGGCCCCGGTAAACAAGAGAGCCGAGCATGCTCTCAGCGACGGAGCCGGCGCAGCCGCAGCCATGGCCACCATGGTTGTGGCAGTGAGAGTCATCATGTTGACCGAGTTCAACAGGAGCTTGTTCCAGTTGTCTCGCTGCTCACCGATGTTATCGTGCATCTCCACTCTATCTTCGACGGCCTCCAAGATCGCATAGAGCTTTGCGGTCTTATCGATAGAAGAATTAGGTGATAGGCGCGGCTCCAAAACCCTATCTTTCCGGGCGACGTCCGTCCGTAGCGGCTCCACAAAGGCGTAACCATTCCTGGTGCTCAATTCCTCCACTAGCTTCCTCGTGATCGCAGCGCTCGGATCAGCAAGGCTGAGCTTTGAGGGCTTCGGGACATGGATCGAAGCGGCAATTGTTCTCTTCAAAGAACAACCCGAAGAGGAAGAAGAAGAAGAAGAAACCAAAAGAGAGGAAGCTTGCAAAGCAGCCATTAATGAAGGCGACAAGTCTTGTGTTGCTGTTAATCTTTTGTGTGTGTGTTTCAAGGGTGTGAATTTGATGGTTCTTGAGAGGATTGAAGGAGAATTGGAGTGGGTTTTGTTATGGAGGTCGGAGGTTCATTTGGGTTGTACTTATATGCTGAAGCAAGCGATGTAAACGGGAAGAGAAGAGGTCGTAGCTGTTGAAAATGTTGACTGACGAACAGGGTTGACTCGGCCCATGAGGCTGACCTTTTCTATTCTTTTGTTTGATTTTGTACACTTCAAACATGAAACGCTACGTAAATCTTTTTTGCATCACCCTATACATACGTGACTTATGAAAAAGAATCACTGTTAACTGTAGTAATAAGTTATAACATATGTTCTCATCATAATATTAATTGGTACGTTAATTAATTATGACGTCTTGCAAGTATATATCTAAACAAACGAGTCACATCTAACTTTTGGAATGACAATTTGTCACGTTATTTCATATAGTAATTTCGAGAATCGGTGTCAGTGTATATTTTCCTTTTGGGTAATATCTATGATAGATCACTTTTGCATAATTAAATAAAAGGGGTTGTAGCATTACATGGACAATATATAGGATCCGGATGACTATATTCTTTCATTAAAAAAGCGTTATCATATGCTCAGATTTCACGATATAATTATCAATATAGTTTTGATTTGAGTAAATCTTGAAATTAATTTAGTCAAATAGAATGAACTTATGAAATCATTTACTATTACCACATGCCGCCCTCGGCTTGCGAACCTTTGCCTCTTTTGTCAACTTTGCTAGCCCAAATAGTTAGAACTCTCAATCCTTTCCCACTTATAATTCACATACATTATTTTTTAGTGATTTTTTCAGAAATATAAATCAAATATTCGTATTTAATGGGGAACCCAATTCGAATTACGTAAGATATTGCTCTATAACAAATTAACCATTCATAGTTGTTGCAGACCCAATTCGCATAACGTATTGCTCTTGCTAGACTATAGACATATCGCTTTGACCATTTCTTGAAATGAAGTTTTCTCCGATTAACAGAGTATCGGTTTTTGGTCGCGGGTCGGTTTCCAATTTTGCATTGGTCAGTTTTGCCTTCAGTACATTATTTTTGCGATCTAGTCAACTTAAATTTAGGGCATTTGACTTATTGGCTTTTCCTTCAAATTGGCTATGATGTGTGAGTTAGTCAATTTCATGCAGGGTGAACTTTGGTCCGCTTTGCTTGAAAATGTCAAGACAAAAGGGTGGTTAAAAAACATAGTCAGATTTTAATTATATTTCTTGTTAATCTTATTCATTAAAAAACGCGATGCATACTCTTATGAAGACAATCTATCTTAAACAAGTAAACCTTGAAGCCACAAAAACGAGTGATGTCATAAATGTAATGGTTACCTAAAGACCCACCGTGATATTATGGCATCCGTTTGTAGATATGGCTAAAATATGAAAAATTGGAAGTGAAATTCAGACTAAACAATTCGAGCGTTTTAAGGAACACACGTATGGAAGACAGAACCATCTTTAGCTACAAAATTTGACACATATTAGAATATCCATCCCAAAAGTTTAAGCCAACAGGGTTAAAAACGTGAAATGTAAAAGAGAAAAATTAGAGAAGAATCCATGTATATTTTTACGTGAAAAACCTTTTTAGAATCAGAAAGAGAAAAACCATGTTGCTGCATTAAATATCCCACATCAATTATCCACGGATTTGTATGCTTTTCTTGTGCATGTGATTTTGCACCCCCTATTAATTTAAACTTTTGAGCAAGCATTTAAAAACTACAAAGTATGCTCAAATTGCTGCTCCAGGATGGAAAAAAAAGAACAAGTCAACGCCCCAGCACAAAGGGCAAAGAGAAACTGCATTCGTAAGAAAGGTAAACCCTTTCAGAAAATTCAAAGCCGCTCTCGCATGGAGACCCTTTTTTGCGGTAGGAGACATTTAATAATTCAACCATTTGATTGTGTCCACATCGTGGAAAAGGTATGACGCATTGCCCTACGTTTTTCTTTACACATCTAACGTTCATAAAAAATTAAAAGCATGGCCTTATGAAATTGCTTAATCATTTAGTAAGATTATAAAATACCTAAATTAGATAAGATATCAAATGTGTATATGGGTCGAAACCAGACTAGGAGAACATATTTACTTTGAGTATTTAATAAAGATTTGAGAGTCTATGCATATAGAATCATATGACCCAATCAATATCTATTTCGTGATAGTATCTTAATACCATATTTTACAAACGATTTTTTCCCAACTGGCAACTTTATCATTTAGTTCATATGATAAGAATTAAAACACATTATTTTTCACATTTATATATAATAGTGATGGACTCATTTTGTCTAAGAAAATGCCTTTAGTACAAAACATTTTGCTACCATATTACATAATAAAAGCATTGTCCGTTTGACAATTATTTACATAGGAAAACCAAAAAAATGAAAATATCAACAGGCTAATTAATTAATGGAACGAAATGTGGTTGTGAAAATCAGACCCGCTTATCAATTAATGCTTTTAATTAGTTCTTTTGTGGAATTAACTGTTACAAAGAATTAAAGAATGAAAAAATCATGTTTGATGAGCCTCATTGTACATGTATCATCTATATACTGTATATCTTTGTTCAAAGAAGTTCAGAAAAGCTTGCTTCCAAACTCATCCACCTCGGTCCCTTCTACACAAGAAGCCATTGATTTTCGTGCTAAATCTCGAAGCTGCGACAAGCTCCGCCCTAGCTTCATCGCCATCTTCATCTCGAACAGCTCTCCATTCTCTCTCTTGCTGTAGTCTTGCTCTTCGAGCGTCGCTTCAATCGTCTCTTCCATAAGATCGAAGAACCCCGCGCAGTTTCTGTACATCTCCACGACCATGCCGACTTGACCTCCATGCTCGAATCCGTTGATGATTGCCGCCATCGCACCGGCGATGGCTGCCACCGTTGTGGCTGTTGAGCCACCGAAGGCCGAGCCAGCTGCGGCAATGCCTGTTAGCAAAGGAGCTGAAACTGCCATTATCTTATTCACTTTTAGAGCCAAATTCCCGAGCCTCGAGTAGTCTTGCTTGTCTTTGCTCTTGAGGACTTGGACGATCGCTCTCATCTCCACTTCTAGGTCCTCGCTCCATCCATTTCGCTCGGTGTTCGCAACGGTTTTCCACCCTCGAAATTGGTGGCGGTTGTTGGAAACCCTAGGCCACCATGCGGCGGGCTCGAATTTCGTGGGGAACTTCTCGAGCATCGCTCCGAGCAGAGGCAGAGGATAAGCCCTATCAAGAGCAAGCACCTTCGCCATCATCTCCTTCACGTCTGACGCAGATGGAGATTGGAGTGCAAGCATCGACTTGATCTCGCTCTGGAGCTGCTTGAACAACCTTGAGGCGTTGCGTTGCTCTTCGGCTAGCTGTGAGGGCTGGATTTTGCTCATCACAAGCGACATCCCAGTGGCTGCGGTAAACAAGATAGCCGAGCATGCTCTCAGCGACGGAGCCGGCGCAGCTGCAGCCATGGCCGCCATGGTTGTGGCAGTGAGAGTCATCATGTTGACCGAGTTCAACAGGAGCTTGTTCCAGTTGTCTCGCTGCTCGCCGATGTTATCGTGCATCTCCACTCTATCTTCGACAGCCTCCAAGATTGCATAGAGCTTCGTGATGGTTTCGATAGAAGGAGTAGGCGATAGGCGCGGCTCCAAAGCCCCATCTTTCTGGGCGACGTCCATTTGTAATGGCTCCGCAAAGGTGTAACCATTCCTGGTTCTCAATTCCTCGACTAACTTCTTCGTGATCATCAAGCTTGGATCAGCGAGCCAGAGTCTCGAGGGCTTCGGGGCTTGGATCGATGCGATGATCGTTCTCTTTGAAGAACAACCTGAAGAGGAAGAAGAAGAAGAAGAAACTAAGAGAGAGGAAGCTTGTAAAGCGGCCATTGATGAAGGTGACGAGTGTTGTGTTGCTGTTAATCTTTTGTGTGTGTTTCAAGGGTGTGAATGTGATGATTTTGAGAGGATTGCTTGTTTGAGGATTGAAGTGGTTTTGGTTAAGGAGGTTGCGGTTCGTATTTATATGTGAGAAGTACGCGTTGGCGATGTAAAAGGAAGAGGTCGTGATCGTTGAAAATTCGACTGTAGAACACAAGGTGTTGACTCAGCCCGTGGGGTCTGACCTTTTCTATTATTTGATTTTGTACATGTCAAACATCGAATTGAAGAGGTCGTAAATTTTGTTAATCACTTCCTAATACGTGAATGGAACATTTAAACAAGCAGAGTAATATAATAATTCTGAAAATCAGTATCAGTATATTTTTTAGTTTTGGGTAATACTTACATCACTTATTTTTCTGCTAGAATTGTGAAAGATCGCTTTCGCATAAATAGAATTTGTCCTACTCGATGAAATGAACACCGATGACTATATTCTTTGATAAACAAAAATGTTATCATATGTTCAAATTTCATGATATTACCATTAATCTAGTTCTGATTAGTGTAAATCTTAAAATTAATTTGGTCAAATAGAATGGATTTAGAAAAGCATTTACTATTACCGCATGCGACATGCGCCACCGTCCCGTGAGGTTGTGCCTCTTTTGTCAATTTGTATAGCCCCAATAGTTAGACCTCTCTGCCCTTTCCCACTTACAACTCTCTCTCACTCACTCACACACGTATATGGGGATTTATTTTATGGAAATAATTAGTTAATTATTCATATATATTGGCGAACCCAATTCGAATTACATATGATATGCTCTTGTTATGAATGGGCCTTTGATATTGATTCGCTAGACTATATAGATAATTAGATATTGCTTATATGACAAATTAATTGGCAAACTAGGTTTGACCATTTCTTGAAATGGAGTTTTCTGGAATTCACAGAGTATCGGGTCTCGGGTAGGGTCGATTCCCAATTTCGCATTGGTCAGTTTTGGATTGAGTTCATTATTTTTGCGATCCAGTCAACTTAATTTTTCGAGCGTTTGACTTTTTGATTTTTCCTTCGAATTGGCTATAATGTGTGGGCGAGTCGATTCGATACAGGGTGAACGTTTGCCTGCTTTGCTTGAAAATGTCAAGTCCGAACGACAAAAGGGTGGATAAAAAGCATAGTTAGATATTAATTATATTTCTTGCTAATCTTAGCCGTTGAATAATGCGACACGTACTTTTTATGAAGACAATCTATTTTAAATAAGTAAATTTCGAAGTCATGAAAACGAGTAATGTCATAAATGTCATGGTTATGTAAAGAGCCACTGTAATGTTATCGCATTAGTATGTAAGTATGTTTAAGCAAGAAGTAGGCCTACTTTGACCGGCGTTTTTAAAATAATATAAAAGTTGCTCACAAACTTACATACAAAAGTGGAAAAACTACTTCAAGAATTATTGAATAATCATGAATTAATTCACTCAAGATATTATTCATTTTGGTTTGTCTCATGCCAAGTCTCACGGTTTTATTCTTTGCTGTACATGTGGGCACTTTCCCAAGATGTCACTTATCTTGATAATACTCTCATCCAAGCATGCTTAATATTGGAGCTTTAATGCTAAACGTTGTCGTTATGTGCAAAAACGCCTCTTTTGAGTTCATTCTAGTTTCACGGATATATCCCAGGAACACTTTCCCTATGTTCGTCTCCATATTCGGTGCGTAAATCAGTTCATTTTTACTCCATTTACCATTCTAGAAACCTACTAGGAGCCATTCATTGTCCGAGTTCTCTAGCCCTGACGAACACTCATCACCCTTGTTGGACTAGGTCGTTATAGGTTCACCAACTTTTTCATGGTTTGTCCTCAAACCACACACCTACGAGAGAAGGTCATGCTGTTGTGATACTACTAAATTAACTCACTTGAGGTATTATCCACTTTAGCTCATTCCATACCAAACCTCACAGTTTTGTTATTTAGCGTACAAGTTGGTACTTTCCCATGAGGTCACCCATTATGATAGTACTCTCACCTAAGTACGCTTAACATTGGAGTTTTAATGCTTAACGTTGTTGCTATGTCAAAAAACACATTTTGTGAGTTAAATTTCAATTTCATGTATATATCTTAAGAACACTCTCTCCCTATTAGATGCACAATTCAGTTCGGTTCTATTCCCTTTGCCATCTTAAAAGCCTGCAAGGATTTGCTCCTTGCCCTCTGTCCCGGTGAACACTATCGGACTTGGTTGTTATAGGCCCACTAGCTTCTGTGTGGTTTGTCCTCAAAGCACATACCTATTGAAGAAGGTCCCACTTTGATATCATATTTTGACACCCTAAGATTAATTCATTCAAGGTATTATCCTCTTTGGTCCATCCTATCCCGAGCTTCAGGTTTTTCCCTTGGGCTTATAGGTGGACACTTTCCAAAAGGTCAGTCATCCTAGAAGCGCTCTTACTTGAGCATGCTTAACATTGAAGTTCTAATGCTAAACGTTGTTATTATGTTAATTCCAGTTTTGCATATACATATATATCCCAAAAATACTTTCCACCACTTCATTGTGCAATTTGGTTCATTCCCGCCTCATTTGACATCTTAAAAGTCTGCTATGAGCCATTTCTTATCCGGCCCTTTGGCCTTGACAAACACTCTCCCCTTTGTCAGATTGCGTCATTACATACATTATTTCAAATGACACTATACCTATAGTTTTCAAGATCAAATTGTTTAGTATTGATCAAAGTCAAAACATCATCTGCGACATAATGACATAAACCGGAAGAAAACTTGACTCTAATAGATGAAGAAAGATCACATGTATATGAAGAGCAGATAAATCTCGTACACAAGCCATGTGTTCTCGCACAAAGCAGCCCCACTTTCACTTCTTTTTTGGCTTTTTGACTTTCTTTTTTTGTATTTATGTTTTATCTGGGCCCAACAAGAGAGGCGGACCCAGCCAACAAGTTCATATTTGAAGAATTAAGACACGTTATTTTTCACAATTATTGTGATGGACTCAATTTTTTTTATCATCGCTATAATTGTGAAAAAAAAATTGGACTCAAATTTAGCTACCATGATATATAATAAAAGCATTGTCCATTTGACATTTTTTTACACAGGCTAATTAATTAATGGAACGAAATGGGGTTGTGAAAATCAGACCCGCTTATCAATTAATGCTTTTAATTTGTTCTTTTGTGGAATTAACTGTTACAAAGAATGAAAGAATGAAAAAATCATGTTTGATGAGCCTCATTGTACATGTATCATCTATACACTGTATATCTTTGTTCAAAGGAGTTCAGAAAAGCTTGCTTCCAAACTCATCCACCTCGGTCCCTTCTATACAAGAAGCCATTGATTTTCGTGCTAAATCTCGGAGCTGCGACAAGCTCCGCCCTAGTTTCATGGCTACCTTCATCTCGAACAGCTCTCCATTCTCTCTCTTGCTGTAGTCTTGCTCTTCGAGCGTCGCTTCAATCGTCTCTTCCATAAGATCGAAGAACCCCGCGCAGTTTCTGTACATCTCCACGACCATGCCGACTTGACCTCCATGCTCGAATCCGTTGATGATCGCCGCCATCGCACCGGCGATGGCTGCCACCGTTGAGGCTGTTGAGCCACCGAAGGCTGAGCCAGCTGCGGCAATGCCTGTTAGCAAAGGAGCTGAAACTGCCATTATCTTATTCACTTTTAGAGCCAAATTCCCGAGCCTCAAGTAGTCTTGCTTGTCTTTGCTCTTGAGGACTTGGACGATCGCTCTCATCTCCACTTCTAGGTCCTCGCTCCATCCATTTCGCTCGGTGTTCGCAACGGTTTTCCACCCTCGAGATTGGTGGCGGTTGTTGGAAACCCTAGGCCACCATGCGGCGGGCTCGAATTTCGAGGGGAACTTCTCGAGCATCGCTCCGAGCAGAGGCAGCGGATAAGCCCTATCAAGGGCAAGCACCTTCGCCATCATCTCCTTCACGTCTGACGCAGATGGAGATTGGAGTGCAAGCATCGACTTGATCTCGCTCTGGAGCTGCTTGAACAACCTTGAGGCGTTGCGTTGCTCTTCGGCCAGCTGTGAGGGCTGGATTTTGCTCATCACGAGCGACATCCCAGTGGCTGCGGTAAACAAGAGAGCCGAGCATGCTCTCAGCGACGGAGCTGGCGCAGCCGCAGCCATGGCCGCCATGGTTGTGGCAGTGAGAGTCATCATGTTGACCGAGTTCAACAGGAGCTTGTTCCAGTTGTCTCGCTGCTCGCCGATGTTGTCGTGCATCTCCACTCTGTCTTCGACAGCCTCCAAGATTGCATAGAGCTTCGTGATGGTTTCGATAGAAGGAGTAGGCGATAGGCGCGGCTCCAAAGCTCTATCTTTCTGGGCGACGTCCATTTGTAATGGCTCCGCAAAGGCGTAACCATTCCTGGTTCTCAATTCCTCGACTAACTTCTTCGTGATCATCAAGCTTGGATCAGCGAGCCAGAGTCTCGAGGGCTTCGGGGCTTGGATCGATGCGATGATCGTTCTCTTTGAAGAACAACCGGAAGAGGAAGAAGAAGAAGAAGAAACTAAGAGAGAGGAAGCTTGTAAAGCGGCCATTGATGAAGGTGACGAGTGTTGTGTTGCTGTTAATCTTTCTTGTGTGTTTCAAGGGTGTGAATGTGATGATTTTGAGAGGATTGCTTGTTAGAGGATTGAAGTGGTTTTGGTTAAGGAGGTTGGGGTTCGTATTTATATGTGGGAAGCACGCGTTGGCGATGTAAAAGGAAGAGGTCGTGGTTGGCATTGTTGAAAATTTGACTGTAGAACACAAGGTGTTGACTCAGCCCATAAGGCTGACCTTTTCTATTATTTGATTTTGTATATGTCAAACATCCAAATGCTGCGTAAATTTTATTAATCACACCGTGCGCACATGAATGCGATATAATGTAAGTAAACATCTAAACAAAAGAGTCATATTCCATTTTGAGAATGACATTTTGTCATATTGTTTAATTTAATAGTTCTGAAAATTAGTATCGTTATATCTTTTAGTTTTGGGTAATACTAATGGCACTTTTTTTTCCGCTAAAATTAAGAAAGATCGCTTTCGCATAAATAAAATGTGTCCTCACTACAAAAAAACTAATTTTTTCCTACAAAATTTCCAACGAAAAATTTGGAAAAATTCGTTGGAAAACGATTTTCCAACGAATTTTCCATCCAAAAAAAATTCGTTGGTAATAGGTCGTTGGAAATTTGCGACGAATTTTATTTCGTTGGAAAATTCGTTGGAAAACTCGTGGCTAAATTCGTTGGAAAAATTACAAAAAAAATTTTTTGGTCGAAAAATTGTGGAAATTTTTTTTTGGTCGAAAAATCTTGGAAATTTTTTTTCCAACGAAAAATTTTTCGTTGGAAAAATTACAAAATTTTTTTTAGTAAAAATTGTGAAAATTTTTTTTCCGAAGAAATTTTTTTTTTGTCGAAAAATTGCCCTCGCCGCCGGCGAGGGCCAACCTCGTCGCCGGCGAGGGCCGAGCTTGCCCAGATCTGGGCGAGCTCGAGCTCGCCGGCCATGGCGAGCTCGGCCCTCGCCATGGCCGGTGAGGGCCAGCCTCGTCGCCGGCGAGGGCCGAGCTCGCCCAGATCTGGGCGAGCTCGAGCTCGTCGCCGGCGAGGCCCAGCCTCGTCGCCGGCGAGGCAGGCCAGGACGGCCTTGTCGGGGGCGGGCGCGGAGGACCAGTCCCGGACGACGGCGATGAGCTCGTCGACGGCGTCGAGGAAGGCGGCGGCGTCGGCGGCGTCAGCCTAGATGGGGTTGTCGGAGGTGACGAAGTGCGAGATCTGGCGCTCCAGCGCGCTGAGGGCGCGGTCGAGGGCAGCGTAGGGGCGGGGGTGGTCGCCGGCGTCGGCGGCGCCAGCGGCGGCCTTGGCCTTGGCAGAGGGGGAGAGCTTGTCGCGGGAGAAGCGGCCGTCGAAGTTGGAGAAGATCTGGAGGATGTCGTCGGCCATGGACTCATCGCGGCCGAGCATCTTCGCGATGTGGCGGGCGACGGCGAGCAGCTTCTCTTCACTGTTCTCGGCCATCGGAGCGGCTTGAGCTGCCAGAGAGAGAGAGAGAGAGAGAGAGAGAGAGAGAGAGAGAATGTGTACAAATAATTGCCCGGAAAATAAAATTCGTTGAAAAATTCGTTGGAAATTTCCAACGAATTTTCCAACGAAAATTGTGCACACTGAAATATTTGCCGGAAAATTGATATTCGTTGGAAAATTCGTTGGAAATTTCCAACGAATATAAAAAATGCCGAGTAAGACCGATTTTTTTTTAAATCGTTGGAAAATTCGTTGGAAATTGCCAACGAAAAAAAATTCGTTGGAAATTTCCAACGAATTTTCCAACGAATATAAAAAATGCCGAGTAAGACCGATTTTTTTTTAAATCGTTGGAAAATTCGTTGGAAATTTCCAACGAATTTTCCAACGAAAATTGTACACACTGAAAAAATTCCTCGAAAATTAAAATTCGTTGAAAAATTCATTGGAAATTTCCAACGAATTTTTCAACGAATATAAAAAATGCCGAGAAGACCGATTTTTTTTTAAATCGTTGGAAAATTAGTTGGAAATTTCCAACGAATTTTTTTTCGTTGGAAATTTCCAACGAATTTTCCAACGAAAATTGTGCACACTGAAAAAATTCCCCGGAAATTAAAATTCGTTGGAAAATTCGTTGGAAATTTCCAACGAATTTTCCAACGAATATAAAAAATGCCGAATAAAATAAATTTTTTTTGAATTTGTTGGAAATTTCCAACGAATTTTCCAACGAAAATTGTACACACTGAAAAAATTCCCCAGAAATTAAAATTCGTTGGAAATTTCCAACGAATTTTCCAACGAATATAAAAAATGCCGAATAAAATCAATTTTTTTGAAATCGTTGGAAAATTTGTTGGAAATTTCCAACGAATTTTCCAACGAAAATTGTACACTATGAAAAAATTCCCGGAAAATTGAAATTCGTTGGAAATTTCTTTGGAAATTTCCAACGAATTTTCCAACGAATATAAAAAATGCCAAATAAAATCAATTTTTTTGAAATCGTTGGAAAATTCGTTGGAAATTCCAACGAAAAAAAATTCGTTGGAAATTTCCAACGAATTTTCCAATGAAAATTGTACACTATGAAAAAATTGCCGAAAAATTGAAATTTGTTGGAAATTTCGTTGGAAATTTCCAACGAATTTTCCAACGAATATAAAAAATGCTGAACAAGACCGATTTTTTTGAATTCGTCGCAAAATTCGTTGGAAATTTCCAACGAATTTTGCGACGAAAAATTTTTCGTTAGAAATTTCCAACGAATTTTGCTATTCGTTGGAAAATTTGTCGCAAATTTGCTACGAAAATTTTTCGTTGGAAAATTTTCGTGGCAAAAATCCGTTTTTTTTGTAGTGCCTACTTGATGAAATGAACACAAATCACTATATTCTTTGATAAAAAAAGAAGTATTATCTTATGTTCAAATTTCATGATATTCCAATTAATCTAGTTTTGATTAGGGTAAATCTTAAAATTAATTTGGTCAAATAGAATGGATTAAGAAAAGTATTTACTATTACCACATGCGACGTGCGCCACCGTCCCGTGAGGTTATGCCTCTTTTGTCCATTTGGATAGCCCAAATACTTAGACCTCTCTACCCTTTCCCACTTATAACTTTAGGGATTTCTTTTATAGAAATAATTGATTAATTTTACATAGTTATTGGCGATCCCATTTCGAATTACTTATGATATGCTCTTGTTATGAATGGCCTTTTGATATTGATATGCTAGACTATATAGATTATTAGATATTGCTTATATGACAAATTAATTGGCAAACTAGGTTTGACCATTTCTTGAAATGAAGTTTTCTCGGATTCACAGAGTATTGGGTTATGGGTCGGGTCGGGTTGGTTTCCAATTTCGAATTGGTCAGTTTTAGCTTGAGTTCATTATTTTTGCGATCCAGTCAACCTAATTTTCGGGCGTTTGATTCTTTGCTTTTTCTTTCGAATTGGCTATAATGTGTGGGCGAGTCCATTCGATGTAGGGTGAACTTTTGCCTGCGTTGCTTGTCAAGTCCGACCGACAAAAGGGTGGATAAAAACCATAGTTAGACATTAATTATATTTCTTGCTAATCTTAGCCGTTGAATAATGCGACATGTACTTTTTATGAAGACAATCTACTTAAAAAAAGTAAACTTCGAAGTCATGAAAACGAGTAATGTCATAAATGTCATGGCTATTTGAAGAGCCACTGTAATGTTATGGCATTAGTATGAAGTATGTTTAAGCAAGAAGTAGGCCTACTTTGACCAGCGTTTTTAAAATAATATAAAAGTTGCTCACAAACTTACATTCAAAAGTGGAAAAACTACTTCAAGAATTATTGAAAAGTTTAAACTTTGACAATCCTGAATTAATTCACTCGAGATATTGTTTATTTTGGTCTGTCTCATACGAAGTCTTACGGCTTTGTCCTTTGATATACATATGGGCACTTTTCCACTAGGTCACTTATCGTAATAATGCTCTCATCTAAGCATGCTAATATTGGAGTTTTAATGCTAAACGTTGTCATTACGTAAAAAAACGCCTCTCAAGTCATGACAAATTATATGCTCTTGCTAGACTATAGATATATGGCTTACATGACAAATTATATGACAAACTATACAATGGGAAGAACTCTCAAGTCAAATCTCGAATTGCATGAGGTTTGAGTTTGACCATTTCTTGAAATGGAGCTTTCTCGGATTCACAGAGTATCGAATTTTGGGTCGGGCCGGGTCGGTTTCCAATTTCCAATTTCGCATTGGTCAGTTTTGGCTTGAGGTCATTATTTTTGCGATCGGTTCAACTAAATTTTTGGTCATTTGACTTTTTGCTTTTTCCTTCAAATTGGCTATAATGCGTGGGCGAGTCAATTCAATGCAGGTTGAATTTTTGGCTGCTTTGCATGAAAATGTCAAGCCCGATTGACAAAAGGGTGGATAAAAAGCACAGTTTGATATTAATTATATGTCTCATTAATCTTAGTTGTTGAATAACGCGACGCCTACTTTCTTACGAAGACAAACTACCTTAAATAAGTAAACTTCAAAGCCATGAAAACGACAGATGTCATAAATGTCATGGTTATTTGAAGACCCACTGTAATGTTACTGCATTAGTCTATAGATATATTTAAGCAAGAAGTAGGCCTACTTTGACCGTCATTTTTGGGTAAGTAGTTTCAAGTTCCGTACAGGTTCCGTTTTAGAATCTGAAACTTATTTATTGGAACATGTTCCTCATTTTTTAAAACCCAGGACATACCCTCCATTCCTTGGAACCTACTCTATCACAGATTCCAAGGTTGGTTCTAGAGTTTATCCAGGTTCACCCATATTATTAATTGAACGATTATAGTTAAACATCACATTTTATGACCATCACTTACTGCTACAATTCACTAACCACAACTTATATTTAGACACTAAAAAAATATGAACTATTAATAAAGTAAAAGTCTCAATCATAAAATAAAAGTTCAAATTAGTGGTTTCAGATTATATACTCATCATCGGATGCCATAGAATACCGCTGGATTGGGTGAAGAAAAATTCCAAGAAAAACACAAAAACTAATTCCAGGTTCTAGGTCCAGGTTCCATGTTCCAAGTTCTAGCTACCCATCGAAACAGATTCCCCAATTATTGGAACTTGGAACCTATCATACATTTCTTGGAAGCTAGAATTGGATAAATTCCCATTGCCCTGATTCTTAGGTTCAAGATTCTACCTTGGAACCTTGCTCACCCCTAGTCAATTTTAATATAATACTAAATGTCGCCCATAAACTTACACACAAAACTAGAAAAACTACTTCAAAAATTATTGAAAAGTTTAAACTTTCATACTCCTAGATTAATTCACTTGAGATATTGTTCGTTGGAGCCCGTCTCATACCAAGTCTCATGGTTTTGTCCTTTGGTATACATGTGGGCACTTTTCCAAAACGTCACCCCGTCTAGGTAATGCTCTCATCTGACCATGCTTATACATTGTTGTTACGTTAAAAAACGCCTCTTGTGAGTTAATCACAACTTCACACACACACACACACACACACACACACACACACACACACACACACACACACACACATATCCTAAGAATGCTTTTCCGATATTCGGTGTGCAATTTGGTTTATTATTGCTCTGTTTTCCATCCAAGAAACTTGCTAGGAGCCATTCATTGTCTGAGTTCTTTAGCACCGGCGAACACTGTCTACCCTTGTCGAATCAGGTTGTTATAGGTCCACCAGCTTCCTCGTGATACTCTTCGAATCACACACCTATGGGAGAAGGTTTTGCTCTAATATAATATTTTGACACTCCTAAATTAACTCACTCGAGATATTATTCACTTTAGCCCTTCAAATACCAAGCTTCACAGGTTTGTCTTTTGGCATATCATTCGACACTTTCCTAGGAGGTCGACTATCCTGGTAGTGCTCTCATATGAGCAGGCTTAACATTGGAGTTCAAATGCTAAATGTTGTTATTACGTCAAAAACACCATTTGTATTTCTACTCCCTTCACCACCATAGAAGCTTGTCTCCAGTCCCAACAAACACTCCCTGTCTTCGTTGGAACTGGTCATTATAAGCCCACTAGCTTATGTATGTTGTCCTCGAAGCACACACCTATTGGAGAGAGTCCCACTTTGATAATATATTATGACATCTAATTCACTCGAGATATTGTTTTCTTTGGCCTGTCCTATACCGAGCCTCAGAATTTTGTCCTTAGCATACAAGTGGGCACTTTTCCAAGAGGTCACTTATTCTGGTAGTGCTTAGTGGTGGCCACGGTTCGGAACCGGCCGATTCAGGTTCGGAACCGGCGGTTCCGGTTCGTGGCCACATGTGAACCGGAACCAGAACCGCCCCTAGCGGTTCCGGTTCCGGTTCGGAACCGGCCAGTTCCGGTTCCGGTCCGGCCAGTTCCGATTCGTAATCTAAAAATTTTAAAAATAAATTATGAAATAAAAAAATAATTAATTATAAAAATATGAAATAATGAATTATTCAATATAAATTATAATCAAAATGAAAATTGTAGAGGTGATCAGTTCCCTATTGGAGCCGGGAACCGAACCGGTAAGACCAATTTTAGAACTAGTAACCGGACCAGCAAACCATAGAACCAGGAACCGGACCAATGGTCCGGTTCGATTCTAGGCGGTCCAATGGAACCATTCGCTTTTAACTAGCAAAGGATCGTAACCGCAAAAGGCATACAACTTCACATGCTCATGGCTTGGTTTGGCTTGGCTTGGATTTTATAAACAATCCCTTTGATGGTCTCTTCATTCCCATTCGATGTGGGACTCTTGGCATTTGCATGAAGACAAGCCAAGAGTCTCATATTGAAGGCGTTCAAGGCAAACCGAGAGTCCCACATCGAATGGGAATGAAAAGACCATCAAAGGAGTTGTTTATAAAACCCAAGCCAAGCCTTGTAATTAGAGTTCAATACACTCAAGCCAAGCATTGCATTTGGAGATCAATGCACTTACAATGCATGGCAATTAGAGTTCAATTTGTTTTATAAAAAAAATTAAATAATGAAATTTTTTTAAAAAAATTTCATTATTATTATTATATTTTTTAAATATTTTGGAATCGGAACCGGAACCGCCGGTTCCGGTTCTAAAATTGTGAAACCGGAACCGGGCCCGTAGGCTACGGGCCGGTTCCTGTTCCGAACCGCGGGCCCGGTCAACGGGCCGGGCCCGGGTTTGGCTGGGCCGGTTCCGGGCCAAAACCGGCCCGTGGCCACCTCTAGACTAGTGCTTTCACCGGAGCACATTTAACATTGAAGTTCCAATACTAAATGTTTTCGTTACATCAAATGTCTCTTGTAAGTTAATTTTAGTTTCGCATATATATATTCCAGAACTGCTTTCTTCCATTTGGTGCGCAATTTGATCCATTCTTGTCTCATTCACCATCCTAGAAGTCTATTAGGAGTTACTCTTTATCCAGCCCTCTAGTCTCAACAAACACTTCCCTCTCGTCGGCCCGTTTCATTATATTAAGATTATTTCAAATGACACTATATATATAGTTTTCAAGATCAAGTTGTTCACTATTGACCAAAGTCAAAACTTCATATGCTAAAAGTGAAAAGCTAGAAGTAAAATTTAGTCTAAACAACTCGAGAATTTTGAGAAACACTCACATTAAGGATAGAATCATTTAAGCTATTTGACAAATATTATAATGTCCAACCCATAAACTAAACTGATAAATGGAGGAAGAACGCATGTTTATAAAAAGCATATAAATCCCATAGTCAAGCGATGTAATTATTTCAACAACACAAAAGTTTGAAGCAAAACGTAAAGAAAAAAAAAAGAGCTTTTGAGAAAGATAAAAAGGCTCAAACACTTTGACCAAGTGATAAATACCTCACATTGCTTGTGTATGAGGTTTATATACTTTTTATATATATGTGGTCTCCCTTCTCTTATCAGCTTGAGTTTTTGTCGGACATTTTGACATCATATCATGGTCAAGTTCTTGTCTAGTTTATTTCATGTTATGGCCTCCGTTCGTAAAATTTCAGGTGTTGTTCTTGATCCATGGTGTTAAATATCCCACATTTTGGATGCTTCATATATAGGTGTTGTCGCTCCTCCCATTAATTCAAGCCTTTGGGCATTGTAACATAAAGAAATATGCTCACATTGTTGCTCTTGGGTGGAAAAAAGAAAAAGCCAACGCCCAAGACCGAAAGGCAAAGACAATTACCTGTGTCAATGAGGTCAACTCTTTCAGAAAATTCAAAGCCGCTTTCGCATGGAGACCGTTTTTGCAGTAGGAGACATTTAAGAATTCAAACATATGATTGCGTCCACATCGTGAAAAACGTATGACGCATTGCCCTTCGTTTTTCTTTACACATCTAACGTTTATGAAAATTAAGAGCATGGCCTTATGAAAATGCTTAATCGTTTACTAAGAAATTAGAAAAAGTAAATTTTTTATTTAAGAAGTGGAATATTAGATAAGATGTGGAATGTTCATATGGGTCAAAACCAGACTAAGAGCATAAATTTACTTGAGCATCTACATATGGTTTAACAATTTGTCCACATAGAATCATATGACTCTATCATTATATACTTCATGATAATATGTTAAGACCAAATTTTAGAAACAATTTTTTCCCTATTGACAACTTTGTCATTTAGATTTGTTCTTCTGTGGGATGAAATGTGGTTGTGAAAATCGGGCCCGCATATCAATTATTGCTTCTAATAGTTCTTCTGTGGGATTAATTGTAACAAAATATGCATCAAGAATTAAAGATGAAGGAATTATGTTCTGAGCCTCATTGTACATGTCTTGTATGTACACTATGTATCTCTGTTCAAACGAGTTCAGAAAAGCTTGCTTCCAAACTCATCCACCTCAGTCCCTTCTACACGAGAAGCCATTGATTTTCTTGCTAAATCTCGGAGCTGGGACAAGCTCCGCCCTAGCTTCATCGCCACCTTCATCTCGAACATATCTCCGTTCTCTCTCTTGCTGTAGTCTTGCTCTTGAAGCGTCGCTTCGATCGTCTCTTCCATAAGCTCGAAGAACCCTGCACAGTTTCTGTACATCTCCATGACCATGCCAACTTGACCTCCATGCTCGAAGCCGTTGACGATCGCCGCCATTGCACCGGCGATGGCTGCCACCATTGTGGCTGTTGAGCCACCGAAGGCCGAGCCAGCTGCCGCAATGCCAGTTAGCAAAGGAGCTGAAACTGCCATTATCTTATTCACTTTTAGAACCAAATTCCCGAGCCTCAAGTAGTCTTGCTTGTCTTTGCTCTTGAGGACTCGGACGATCGCTTTCATCTCCACTTCTAGGTCCTCGCTCCATCCATTTTGCTTGGTGTTCGGGACAGTTTTCCGCCCTTGAGATTGGTGGTGGCTGTTGTAAACCCTAGGCCACCATGTGGCAGGCTCGAATTTCGCAGGGAACTTCTCAAGCATCGCTCCGAGCAGAGGCAGCGGATAAGCCCTGTCAAGGGCCAGCACCTTCGCCATCGTCTCCTTCACGTCTGACTCAGATGGAGATTGGCGCGCAAGCATTGGCTTGATCTCGCTCTGGAGCTGCTTGAACAACCTCGAGGCATTGCGTTGCTCTTCAGCCAGCTGCGAGGGCTGGATTTTGCTCATCACGAGCGACATCCCAGTGGCTGCGGTAAACAAGAGAGCCGAGCATGCTCTCAGCGACGGAGACGGCGCAGCCGCAGCCATGGCCGCCATGGTAGTGGCAGTGAGAGTCATCATGTTGACCGAGTTCAACAGGAGCTTGTTCCAATTGTCTCGCTGCTCGCCAATGTTTTCGTGCATCTCCACTCTATCTTCGATGGCCTCCAAGATTGCATAGAGCTTCGTGATGGTTTCGATAGAAGGAGTAGGCGATAGGCGCGGCTCCAAAGCCCTATCTTCCTGGGCGACGTCCATCTGTAGCGGCTCAGCGAAGACGTAAGAATTTCTGGTGCTCAATTCCTCGACTAGCTTCTTCGTCATCACAGTGGTTGGATCGGTAAGCCGGAGTTTCGAGGGCTTCGGGACTTGGATCGAAGCGGTGATCGTTCTCTTCAAAGAACAACATGAAGAGGAAGAAGAAGAAGAAGAAACTAAGAGAGAGGAAGCTTGTAAAGCGGCCATTAACGAAGGTGACAAGTCTTGTGTTGCTGTTGATCTCTTTTGTTTGTTTCAAGGGTGTTAATGTGATGGTTTTGTGAGGATTGCTTGAGGATTGGAGTCGTTTTGGTTATGGAGGTTAGGGGTTCTTCAGGGTGCATATTTATACATGCGAAGTACGCAATGTAAGATGAAGGGGTCCTAGTTGTTCAAAATTTGACCGTAGAACGCAAGGTGTTGGACTCAGCCCTTGTGGCTGACCATTTCTATTCTCCGATTTTGTACAATTCAAACATCCAAATACTACGTAAATTTGCAGCATAAAAACATTGTTACATCACCTCTATCTACGTTAAATACGTCATTACATATGTTTTCATCTAGATTTTTTTCTAATTCCGTCTACATAATTGACATTTCACACGAATATGACCAGAAAATTTTCCAAAAAATCATAAACCTATTGCACTTTTGTCAATTCAATTCTAAACCTTTTAAGTTTACCAATTTAGTCCTAAACCTTTTCACTTCTTGCCAATTGAGTCTATCCGGCCAATTTTAGCCAGCCGACGTTGGCGTGGCCGCCAGCCATCTGGTCAATGCTAACGTGGCAATTTTTTAATATTTTTTTTTGAATTTTTTAATCTTTTTTTTTCTAACTTCTTACCTTTGGCCGGTCCAATGACTAGCCAGAGGCAAGGACCAGCGACGTCGATCTTGCTGGCCTCTAGCGAAGCTCGCCCCCGCTGGCCACCGGCAAGGGTGAGCCTCGCCATTATGACCCAGCAAAGGTGACAACGACAGCAAGGTCGGTCTCGCCAAATTTGGGCAAGGTGGTCGCGACGGCGAGGTGAGCCTCGCCTTAGCTAGGCGAGGCTCAACCTCACTTGAGCGAGGCTCGATCTCACCTAGATCTAGCGAGGCCAACCTCGCCATCGTGACCCAGGCGACGACAAGGCTCACCCTCACCAGTGGCCGGCAGGGACGAGCTTCGCTAGAGGTTGGCGAGGTCGACCTCGTCGGACTAGCCAGAGGGAAGAAGTCAGGAAAAAAAAAGAAAAAAATTTTAAAAATTGCCGCGTCAGTGTTGGTGGGATAGCCAGCGGCCACGTCAGCGTTGGCTGGCCAAAATTGACCGGATGAACTCAATTGGCAAGAAGTGAAAATGTTTATGACTGAATTGGCAAAGTGTAATAAATTTAGGACTTTTTGGATAATTTTTCCCTAATACGACATAATGCAAGTGAACATTCAAATAAGTGAGTCATATTCAATTTCGACAATGACAATTTGTCATGTTATTTATTATACTAATTTTGAGAATCAGTGTTAGCATTTCTTTTAATTTTAGGTAATACGTATGAAAGATCACTTTTGCACAGAATAGAAGGTATCCTACCAGATGAAATGACTGATAGCATTACATGGACAACATATAGGAGGTGGATGACTATATTCGATGATTAAAAATTTGTCATCACATGCTCAAATTTCATGATAAAATTACTAATATAGTTTGGATCTGAGTACATCATAAGATTAATTTGGTCATAGAATGGATTTAGAAGAGCATTTACTATTGCCTGGTGACCATTTCTTGAAATTGATTTTTCTCAGATTCACATGGCATCGGGTTTGGGTCGGGTCATTTTTCAATTTGGCAATGGTCAGTTTTTTTGGCTTGAGTTCATTTTTTTGGCGTTCAAGTCAACATAAATTTCGGGCATTTGACTTTTGCTTCTTCTTCAAGTTGGGCTCTAATATGGCGATTGAGTCAATTCGATGCAGGGGCGAACGTTTGCCCGCTTTGCTTGAAAATGTCAAGTGGCCGAATGACGTTAAATCTTATTCGTTGAATAACACGGCGCATACTTTTACGAAGACGATCTACCTTAAATAAGTAAGTTCCGAAAATCACGGAAAATTTCCAGAAAAAAGCCCTGCGAAAATCGAGTATGAACATGAAGATTATCATTGATTGCAACTGTCATTGTCAAGTTATTCAAAGCATATCAAAAACAGAGAGGCATCAAGAAGAACAGAGAGAAGTTTCATGGGGGCTCATGTACCATCCAACAATTAAGATGGCTTGTAGTACTTTGTGGGGACGAACGGCATTTTCGTGACGGCGCCGTCGTAGGCCTTTCCTCGGACCAGGATCTTAACCTTGGTTCCAGCTTTGTGCGACCCGGATTTCACGTACCCCATGGCTATATTCTTCTTCAAGCAAGGGCTGAACCCTCCACTCGTGACTTCACCGATGTTGGCTCCCTTATCGTTCTGGATCTCGCTGTGACTTCTGGCAGGCGGGCCTGAAGAGATGAATCCGACACGCCTGATTTTCGGACCCTCTTCGAGCTGCTTGAGGATTGTCTCGGCTCCGAGGAATCCACCTTCAGCCCTCCTCCTCTTCCCAATGGCCCATGTCAGTCCTGCTTCCACCGGAGTTGTGTGTTGTTCCATATCATTGCCATATAAACAAAGTCCAGCTTCAAGACGGAGACTGTCCCGAGCACCTAAGCCGGTCAACCTCACCTTCCCTTCTGACTTCTCCAGGATAGCTTTGGCCAGATCCACAGCATGCTCTGAAGGAACCGAGATTTCAAATCCATCTTCACCAGTGTAACTGCAAATTACAGAACCATTCAATAGGCTCCCATGCTAGTTGGACGAGAATAAGGAAGAGGCATAAAAATGAAAAGATTCTAGAACTATTGATCTAGCCAACTTTGCTCATTTGTGAGGAACATACAATTCTAGAAGGACAAGAGAGGCCGTTCCACACGACATATGATCCGTAAAGACCAAATATAGGAGGACAAGCTGATAGCGGAGATACAAGAATGATGGTCATTCCATGAAGTAAAAGACAATAAAAGGATCAACTGAGAAAATTTTCATATACCCGGTTCTGGTGAGGAAGCAGGAAGCACCGTTGATATCAATGATGCGAAAGTCACTGAAATAAATCTTGCTCAAGTCCTCTTTTGTCAGGTGCTGGAGAACTGGGGCGGCAAGAGGACCCTAAAACAAACAAGAAAGGAGGACTCATAGTTATGTCCCTGAAATAGACACTTGGAACATTAAAACTTCCCTTTCTAAATCAAGCTGCTTTTTGAACTCAGAAATCATGACAGATAGGGCTATAGCGAAAAGAACAGTCCCCCAGTTACAACTGAGTCTAGAATAAATTCTTACAAACTGCAGCACGAGAACTTTCATTTTTCCGTCCATATTTCATGTATGCAAAGAAGTATCATCTGTTAACAAGAAGATTAATAAACAAAGCAAGGCCTGATTACTCGAACAACGATACTTTCAGAGTATTACGATCTTATCATAAACCAAGCTTTTGATTCTAGTATCAACATTATTATCAGTTTCGATTCAAAGAATAAGGATAGGTTGATCAGACAATCTTCTTGGCTCATTCTGAGTACAAAAAATAACCATCCATTTAAGAATGAAGACAAGTAGTGAAAACCACATGTCTGCCCAAAAACTGTGAAATTAGGAGAAAGATGTGCTCAGTAAGATCAACCTGGAGAGCAAGGAGAGATCTTTCATCATGAATGTGCCACGAAACATCCCCGCCTTTGGCCTTGAAAGCCTTCATATGCTCCTCGATATGGGCCAGGTCCTTATCCCTACACCCCGCATTCACCACAAGGTATATGAGATCATCCTTGACTTTGGTGATCACAGAGTCATCAATTGCCCCTCCTTTCTCATTAGTAAACACAGACAGTGTCCCTGTGCCGGGAGCTAGCGCAGCGACGTCGGCAATGACCAGCTTTTCAACGAAAGGAATGCAATCCTTCCCTTTGAGGCTAAGCCCACACATATGAGAGACATCAAAGAGGCCACCATTATCTCTGCAGTTCACTGTGGAGTCCATGATTGAGTCCTTGTATTGAATGGGCATGCTCCACCCAGCAAAAGGCACCATTTTTCCCCCATGAGCGACATGGAAGTCATAAAGCACTGTCTTCTTGAGATCAGCTTCGCTTGCGAAGAATCGACGTGCTACAGCCTTCTTATCAGCCTGAGCAATGCGGCGACTGATTGACTGGCCAAGCTGCCACAAACTTCCTCCTCTCATGTTTAGATGAGAAAAATCTGGTCAAAGAAATAGAAGACGTTATAAGTAAGATATCCGGGGAAGATAAGGACATTAGACAAGGGGATTTGTCTCTGAGCATATATTAAGTGTTAAAAATATATCTCGAATTTGAGCTAGTAAAAGAAACCAAATCCAAGTATGTTTACTAGCTTGAATAGGTTTCCTAGTTTCAGTGGTTTCCTAGCTTAAGTTGTTTCCTAGATTAAGTAGACTTCCTAAAAGGAGTTTCCTAATTTGGATGCAATGTAGCACATATGAGAAGAGGATCTTCTTTGTGATGCATCTAAGAGGAGCTTTTGGTGTTCAAGCCAATAAATATTGTGGTAAGATATGTGAATTTCTTAGTGAGGTCAAGATAGTGGTTGCAAGTAATTGTGAGGGCTAAACACTATTTGAGTTTTTTGAAGAAATTAGGGGCTGAAAAATATGGAGAGCGTTTAAGAACTTAAGTGTGGTTGTAGTGTATCTTGATCTATAATGGAATCCTATACTACTCTCTGTGTGGAGCAGATCCCACCAATTAAACCACATAAATCTGGTATCCAATGTATTTCCTTTCTTCTGTTTATCATTGTGTTTGACCGCAACATTAAGCCTAGTCCTACTATCCTTTCTGGGCTGATAATTGAGCAAAAATGGAATGGAGACGGAGATTATTTGCTCTTCATTTAGAATCCCTTCCATGCCAAAGCATGGGGAAATTTAAGTGTTTTTTTTTTCTATCTCACCTCAGTTCCCATTCTCCAGACAACAGCTTTAATTGAATCAGGACAAGTCATGATGGCCATTGGTTTGGTAAGTGTATACAGCTTAAATATTTCAGCAAAGGATGAAATGATGCATCATTAAAACAATCAAATGAGGAAAGAGCAAGCATATTGTTTGACAGAGATTTTCCACGTTCGCACGAGTAACTCTACAAGGAGCTCAAGCATTTCATGAAAGTCCAATCTGGTGCTTTATTCCTCTGGGAAACTGGCAGCATTTAGTCGTGTAAAACATCATAAGCACGACATCACAACCCAGACAAAACATACAACAAAATACATCTATATCACCTCAGGCTGTCATTATACGTAAGGTCACAAGATAAGACAATGGTCATCAGCCCTCTAAATCCAAGAAGTTCGTTTTGAACAGAACAATCATATTGTCCAAAGAAACTCAAAATAATAATAATAATAATGAAATAGCTTCAGATTCTATGAGAAGCACAATCAACCCATAGCGGATGCCTTGGTTGGCCAACAACAAATCAAAACAGATGCGGCTTTCATATTGCACACGCGCACACACTACATGGTCTCAAAACTGGTAGAGGAAACTCTGAACATCAATCCATTCTCACCAAAACCACATTCATTTCCAGCAAAAGAACAAAATGGCATTCAGATCCTATCGAAAAGCCACTTTCCCAGGACAAGAAACAACGTGTCCCGCGGAGAGATCCCACTTCCATAGAAGAAAGCACCGTCCTTTCACCAAAAGTCGATCAAAAAGAACAAACCCATTTCATCTCTCGCGCATTTAAGCAAATACCACACGCACACGGAGAGACAGAGGGACTCACCCCAGAAGATGCGCTGCTTCTCGACGAAAGACAACCAAATCACGGAGCCCAGAAGGGCATAGCAATGCACGAGGTTGGTGATAGAAAAGAGAACGTCTTTATATGATATGGTGGACAATTAACAAAAGGGCCGGTCTATATTTTTTTTCTTTTTGGGTTGGTGAGGCAGAGTGCGTAGTGGGTGGAGGAGGGTTCCTCTTGCCCAGATCAAAACCCATCGTCACTGAGTGGTGCTCGCAACGGGAGCAACCCCATCCTCTTCCCTCCGCGTTCCCGTGCTGCTGAGGCCCACGACGTTCCCGTGCTCTTCGGGCATCGAATGGTCCACGAAGGAAACCAGAGATGCGACCATCGATGGAGGATGCCGTGATTGGCCTCGAGAGGAAGATGAGTCGGGTGGGGTCGTCTTCTAAAGTTAGAACTGAATGTACTGGATCATCGGTGGAATCCGACAGGTTACCTAAGTAGAGTTCCAACACCAACGGGGAAACAAACAAAAGATTCTGTTCTTTTTTTTTTATACGGAGGAAAATAATATCTCAGAAGTTGATATTTGATAACCAGAATTTTTTTTACCCCTATACACGCAAATCCCTTCTTTTCTTCACAATCCTTTTATACTTGATTACTTAGACATGTCCTAAAACAATTTTAAGCACGATTGGTTCCGAGGTGAATATGTTACAGATCTGAAACTTAAATTCTGCCTTGTCAGAGTCAACTCCTGATTTTTTGAATCGAGAACCGACCTTAGGGTACGTTTGCTTTAACTTTGGAAATAAACTTTGGGAAAATTCAAATTCCGTTTGATAGAAATATTTTTGTAAAGCAACTTTTGGTAGCAAACTTTTTCTTGCTTTGGTTGCATTCAAATTCGATTTTGGAAATGACCTCCACAAGAGGCCGAGGGTAGTTTGGCTAGCGTGACCTCAAATGGCCCTCGCACGGGTTAACGAGGGTCTAGTGGCCCCTCGCCTAAGTTGTGTGATCACAGCGAGGGCCACCTGAGGTTGTGAGCCTAGGCGATCGCCCCAGGCGACTATCACCTAGGTTACGCAACCTTGCCAACCTTTTGTTGGTCTTATTCCGGCTAGATCTAGCCTCGTCGATTGTCCTCGCGTAAAGAAGATGAACAGTAACAATGAGGGCAAAACCAAAAAGTAAAGGAATTAGTGAGGGTAGCTTTGGAAAAAAATCATTTAACGATTAGAATAACATTCTGCAAATGCTGAAAGCCAAAGCAGGTGAGAACCTACCTTTAGCTTTTCGCTTTGCTAAGGCCGCAATCAGCCAAAGAAGTCCTAAAAATTAAACCAAATGCCTCACTTTTTTCCTAGGGGCTTAGAGACTTAAAGTCCTTTGAGGAAGCTGAACTAATCACAGCTTGACTTTGGAACCGATCAAGATTTATTTTGCATTTTTTTTCATTTTATTATATATTCAAAAAAAGTAATTAACTTTAAAAAAAAGTAACAAATTTACTTAAAATTGGTGGCAATTTGGTTTGGTTCTAGATTATGTCTTGGAATCGACTTTACAGGCTCCCGAGCAAATCGGCTAGTTCAGTGTATAGAATCGAAAACCGAATCAATCAAAGTCCACTCTCAAATTTTAGAACGGGAATCAAATGGGTTCCCTTGTGAAACAACTTTGAATTCCCAAGTTGAACTAGCTCGGTTGCTCCCGCTACTTACGATGTTTACATAGTTAGTTATTATCGCGAGTCTAAAACGAAACGGTTTATTGAATTTGTCCTACTTTGATGACTTGGAAAAAAAAAAAAGAGAGCATAATTTATCCACAAATTTTTGGCCCTACTTTTTTTGCATATTGGTTTTTCACCTTTGCCTTGTGAGATTATAGGAACATATATATCTCTGTTAATAAAATACCCATTTTCTTATTTATGATAATCTTCACCTAACGATGAAGTAATTGGATTTGCTTCTACACATTACGGCGCCGTTTCCTCTCTCCCAAACGACCGAAGAAGACGGGACAAAAACCAACGGGAGTCCCCCCCGCAAGTTAATTTTCATGGCCGCCAAAATTTGTCAGGGGAAAAAGTCTTGAGAATTCGAGGGGAGAGAATCCACACTGAATCTCCAGAGCCATGCAAATAACTGGTGGCCGAGATTAGATTCTCGCCCAAGATCTTTGATAGCAGTTGGGTCCATCCGCTCCAACACTCCCTTCGTCTCGCCCCTCGTTTGGATGATGCTTGCTCGCGTGGAAAAGCACAGATTGTCTTCGCATATCCCGTGTGATGAGCTCGTCTCGTTCTTGACGAGGTGGGTAACCCTGCTGCTCTGTTTTTCCGTCGCTGGTTCGCGTTTTCGTTGATGGGTCATTTCGGGTTTCGCGGTTCATTGGTTCTGTTGCTGGGTTCTCGTTGATGCAAACAAGTTTTGTGGTGTTTGATTGCTTTTTGCTGTGAATGATGTGTTTTTTGCGTCGAGGCGTTGTCAATTAGGGGGCAAGCTTGTGCGTGCTGATGCAATTGTTTCCATGTTGTTTTTAGATGCAAATTTAGGTGGAAGAAACGTAAGAGAGTGAAGTTTCTGGCTTGTTTTCTAGTTTATCTTCACTTCCATACTGGAGTTGAACAGAGAAAAGAGGGGATGCAAGAAGCATTGGAGTTTCTATTAGCCAATATCTAAATGATGTGAATGTTTTTCTTTTGTTTTCGTGTGCCGAAGTTATCTACAATCACGGTTTTTTTTTTCTTTGATTGCTAAATTTTAATAGGTAATTAGAAAATATGTTAGTAAATTCCATTGTGGATTTGCAGATTCTTTTCTGGGTATAGAGAAAGTCAAGTCCTTATCTGTCCGTGTTGCTGAACTTTGGTTTTGTTGGTTGTTCAAACTCTTGACATGTTGATTTTGTTAATCTTATCAGGTTTACAGTCATCTGTTTTGGGATGGAATGCTGAATGAAGATTTATCATGGTACAACCATGCTTACTGTAACGGGCAGTGTTAGCAATTATCAGGCAGTTCCAAAGAATCCGGTTCTGCATGGGACTGTTTCATGCAGAGCTAGCCATGTGATTTACTCCAATAAAAGTGCAGTTTTCATTCCTGTGAGGAGTACTAGTAACATTTTGAATTCTTCAGTTTCCGACAAAGGACGCACTCAACTTCAGACCCTTCACCATGTGGCTTCGAAGAGATGGCTAGTATGAATGTCCTTTATCTGAGTTCCATTTTTTTTTTTAATATCTCGATCTAGTTCTTTCTGGTGCTAAAGGTTGTGAAATTGCTGTGATGCTCTAGTGCCGACTGGGTGACTCCAGTTCGTTTGATGATGAATATCGTTCATCCCGAAACATAGCCATCAGTCTCTTTAGGCGGTACAAGAATGCCGTTGATCGTGGAGGAGGTGACAACTTAAAAGTATATTTAGCAGTTTGCTGAATCTTTCATGAGTGAGCTTGAGTTGTTGTCTTTTGTAAGTCAAAACCTTTTCCCTGTATCAGGAGTTCATCAGTGCTGGGGTTAATGCATATGCACTCGGCTGCACCGATGAAGGATTGAGGGATGAACTCAATGATATGAAGGAATCTGGCATCGAGATTGAAGCAATGCAAGCTTATGGTGGAACCACCACTCTAAAATCTAACATCATCTCTGAGGAGGTAATTACTGATTAGAACGTGTGAACTTCCTGAACTATATAATAATAGTGGCATTCCAGTGTTCTTGGTGACTTTTTGGGCTCTTTAATTTACACTGGTCCTATTCTTTGTTTATTCCCTTTCCAATATTAATTCGTTCGACTGTTTTAAGATGTCCACCGGTTTTCATTATTTGCAGATTGATGAGTGCATACTGTGGTTGAGCATTATATTCATTACCATCTTGTGCACGCCACAACCAACAGTTGTTAGATGGTCATCTACCCCGCCAGTGTCGGAAGAAATACTACTCCAGTGGAAAGGATTCTGTGCTGTCATAGCAAATGCGTATTATATAAGGGGAATGGCATGGTGAGCTTTTGCTTTCTTCGTATCATTATTATTGATTTCTGAATGCAAGCCTTCTTATGGTGACACAAGATTCGTAGAATGAAACTACTTGTCCTCGCATGCCGCCTTTTAGTTTAGAATCTCATGTTGATAGCGGTTCAACTCTATGATTATATTAAGGCTTCCGGTGAAAACTCTTCAACTGGAGCAGATGGCTGTGATGGGCCGTTCAGAAGAGCCATCGGTAGTAGCTAGCAGAATGCGTCTGGTGTTTAGTACGCTCGAGGTTAGCTCTTATTCTACCACAATCTTTCCCATTTCTGTGCAAATGTTCAGAGAACGCATCTTCTGAAATTTTAAAGACTGATACACAGTGGATGTCCCGGTCTCATATCGTTCCACTATATGCAATCTCCATGCATTTTTCATTGTAAGTGATGCATTGAATGACATGACCTTATAGAGTGCAAGAGATGCTAAACCAGAAAGATAAATGACAGACACCCTGCATTCAACCATTGTCGTAAACTTCTTCATTGGCCATTTGATTCCCCTTTTTTTGCTCGAGCGGTCTTGTAAATTAGTTTAACCTTATGCTATTCAAGTTCTATGATGAGGATGGATTTCGAGTTGTTATATGCATCTATTTGATGTGTTTCTGATGGTGATATTATTTATTGGCCTGTGCAGGTAGTGAGTCCACAGTGGCCAAGAGTCTAAGTGCTCCTGATTGAGGTGTACTCATTTTTCAAGCATATCATCCCTTGTAAGAACTGTGTAGATTTTGAGTTCAATATTGCTCAGTGACCCAGAAATTTTCACTAGTCTTCGTGTATAGTAATGTGTAATAATTATGCAAATCTGTGAATATGTTTTCCAAAATATTCGAGTCTAGGCCATGCAATCGTTCTTTTTAGCTTGTACAAATGTTCAGATTACCTTTGCAATTAGAAGATACAAGCTGAGTATACGACTTATTACATCACTTAATGGCCTTCTGCATATGCACTGGCACTTGAAAATGATTGTTGTGATGCTTGTCTTTGTATCACCAAATAGACGAATTTGGCTCAAACTGTCTTGGTCTTAATGTGGACATCCAGATGGGGACTTATGGGGTTTCCCGTTGCCGCTATGTTTGCCTCCGTCTCTGCCCGTCCATGACCATGCCCTTCAGTGGAACCTCCACCACCACCACCACCACCACCACCACCACCTCCGCCTCCACCACCAGCTGCCCCTACATCACCACCTGAAGCAAACCCAGCGCCAAAGCCACTTCCTTGACCAAACCCTTCACCAGAGCTACTGCCACCATTTGCTCCACCTCCAACACCGCCACCGCCACCACTGCCAATTCCACTTCCAATACCACCGCCAGCGCCAAACCCACTTCCATCGCCAATGCCTCCCTTAGAGCCACCTTCTCCACCTCCACCATGGGCAACGCCTCCACCTCCTCTTCCATTTCCAGTACTCCCACCTTCCCCTGCCCCTCCTCCATAACCTTCTCCTGGCCGTACGTGCCATTTCCTCCACCACCGCCGCCACCCCTCCACCTCCACCTTCTCCTCCAGCATAGCCCGCACTACCATTCACATTGCCCCACTTCTCAAAACTTTCGTCGTATCTACAAAAGAAAGTTCCACAACTCCGCCAACTTCTAAACGAGCAGTGCCTATCATTGTCATTGTCGACCATAAGCTTCCTGCCGCCTGATCGATGACGAAAGCTGTTCCGATCAACTTCTCTGGCAATTTCATGGTCGACTGTACTCATGGAAGCAATGACAGTGGAAAGAAGAAGAGCAAGAACAAGAGCTCTGTCAAATGTACTCATGGCTCTTAACAGCTCGAGAGCTGACCTGAGTCAAGCCAACTTACTTGGGGTTGTTGAACCCAAGCCTCTCAGCTCTTAATATATAAGCAGCTACAAAAGGAATCTGCTGTTTAGACATATTGCAGTGGTGCATGTCCATTAATGCCTTTCAAGGGAAATCAGTGGAGTAGTCATACAAGCCAAGGACGGTCCAAGACATAATCTCATGGTTCTCAACCACATCGCGCGCGCACACAGAAGGAGTCCCTTAAGTCCCTTCATATTCCTTAGTCCCTTATTTGTAGGAAGCAAGATTTTATGGGTTAATTGTTAATATCTCACTCATGAAACGAGTTGAAATTTCTCTAGTTTAAATACAGTAAAGTCTTTGTGTTGGATCTACATCAATTGACCTACTTATATTAAATTTAAGGAAAATGACACAAACAATCCTTGAACTTTGACTTAATGTATAATTTGATCCTTGAACTTTTAATCTGTTCAATATAGTCCATGAACTTTAACTTAATGTTCAATGTGGTTTCTGAACTTTTAATACATGTTCAATAGAATCCCTAAACTTTATAAAAATGTTCAATGTAGTCCTTTAATTAATTCAAGTTCAGGGCCTATATTGTACATTTTCATATAGTTCAGGGATTAAATTGAACATGTATCAAAAGTTTCAGGAATCACATTAAACAAATTAAAAATTCAGGGACTACATTAAACATTAAGCTAAAGTTCAAATATTACATTGAACAAATTAAAAGTTCAGGGATCAAATTGAACATTGAACTAAAGTTCAAAGACTATTTGTGTCATTGTCCCTTAAATTTAGAATGATTTCAAAGAAAAAAGAAAAACAAACAAATTAAAATATACAAAAGATGCGTTGTAATTTTTTCTTTTTCTTTTTCTCAAGGGTGGGGACTGTTTCCACTATAGGTGAGGTGAGAAGCAATCAAACTTCACAGTCTCCTTTTTTAATTTTGTTGAATAATTTTTTCTTTTTTTGCTGAAAAAACGAAATTTCATTTCCTTGAATCTCTTGTATGTATCTTCCATATTTTTTGCCATTTTGCCACTAGCCTAAATAAACTAAAATTGCGGGCCTCTTTGTAAAATCACCAGTCTTTTTCTCTTGGGATTTCAAATTTGTACTCATGGGAAATGCCATCTCTAGACAAACCTCTTTTGCTTTTGGCATGTAGCAGAATAGTATACTATGTTATTATAGCTTGATGTGATATAGGTGTATAGCTTGCTTCATCATTTTACTTGTATTTCTCTGCAATAACTTGGCTTAGGTGACCACATAGGGGTTTTGGTAAGGGTACAACTACTCCCACTCCAACAACTAGTAGAGGGCAACAAAGAAAATGGGCATCAAGTTTCAATTTCAAGCGTATCAAAGATAGAGTGCAGCCAGTCTTCCTGCATGATTGAGATTTTTTTGAGAATTAAAGAACCAGTTCTCACTGATTTCTCAGATTTCTATATGTCCCAAAGAGAGCACATACCATAGAAAATGAAGGACTTTTTCCATGCTTTTGAGTTTGATCCACTTTATATTGTCGAGCAGTAATTCCACAAGCTGTGCAACGCATTACACTGTGAACAAATCTTTACCGTTATGATTTGACTTGAAAGAAAGAGGCAGAGTGTCCAACTCAGGGAACAGAACCAAAAAGAAAAGAGCATCAAAAGAAAGAAACAGCCATGGCGAGGTCAGAGGAAAGATGTCCCGAAATTGCAGACTTTAAATGAACAAACTTGTTACATAATGTACACAGAAGGAAGAATCAGAATCCTCAAACACTCATCTACAACCTATTTCTGTCGTAACTCTTGGTGAAAATTGGGGCAGATGTTTACAAAAATCTGATCTGAGTCCGGGGAAAATAACAAATAAATGAATCATCATCCAACCAAAGATCCATGGTAATTGGTCTGTAACTTAGCACGGCATCAACAGAGGAATCGAAAAGAAAAGGGAGAAATGTGTGGCTAAAAGAAGCTGAAATGCCCTCACAAATGCGCCTATCCTGCCACTTCTCGAGGTGATGAGTCCTAATTCGTTGGCTGCACCACTTGACTCGGTGGAATTTGCCTGCCCTGTGTTATTGCTTTCCTTCTTGCTGCACCGAAAGTTAAGCATTACCCAGTAACAAGAACGTCAAGAAGGATTCAAATCAAGCAATCTTCTAAGTTTTAACACATTCAATGAGTACATACATACTGCAATATGTGGGGAGAATGAGATTTACCAACAAAAGACGGAATAAATACAAGAAAAGAAAGTACTGAAGAAATGGCTTTTCTCACCTTCCAGGAAAGATACAGTCTACATGACCTGAATGAAACAATAAAATTGTCAGATGGGCTCTAGAAACTTTCAGAAGCACAGAGAACATAACACAACTAGGAAAAGAATTTTTCTTATTAAGATTTTGAGAATGCTTATTTTGTAATTAGAAGCATCGCGCAGGAAATGAGGCATCTCCACTAAGCTTATCGTCACTTAGGAGTCTTCCAGCTCAACCCAGATAAGGAGATAAGAATCATCACATCGACTAGGTGATCAGTTAAATGACAGATTGAGAAGTTCGGTTGACCAATAGAACTCACTAGTCTATTATCCTAAGACCAATCTGATTCAATGATTAGAGCTTAGGAAACGTGCATTCACAAGGAAGTCCTAATGCCCGACTTCAACAACTACTACTCTTTCACAGACCCTTTAGTTACATTGACCGCTAGGAATGATGTGCACTCTTAGGAGAAAACAAGCTCGAGTTTGAGAAGAAAATCTTCATCCAATTTAGTCATACATCTCACTAAGACAAGGTGTTCTCTTGGTCATAGGGAAAAGCATACCACACATTCACCAATGAAGTCATAGCCCC
The DNA here is from genome assembly GCA_031216235.1 of Syzygium jambos. NCBI lineage: Eukaryota > Viridiplantae > Streptophyta > Magnoliopsida > Myrtales > Myrtaceae > Syzygium > Syzygium jambos. The sequence goes on along the minus strand of CM062224.1, from coordinate 43,109,829 downwards.
TTACAAGCATGGCCAAGCAGGGCATAACACAAATCCAATATATGCCGTTCAAGAAAGCAGCATGGAAGAAGAAAGAAGAATGCCTACTGGGGTCAGTAGTGGTGATCATAGCAGCACCCTTGAAATCACAAGACCCAGAAGCCTTCCCTTCCTTCTGGTAATAACTATCAAATGCATATGAGGCATGGCTTTTCACATTGTCTGGCTTAAAACAGTTCTCTCCTGGCTGAATCTCTGTGCAATTTGCCTGGCCCGGACCACATGCCCAATCCAGTGCCGCTTGCAATGTCCTTGAATCTACACCGTCCATTGCTATACAGAACGTCTGATTGGTTGTATCATTGGCCAAAAAGCCCCCGGTTTCTGATACGTGCAGCAAGTAAACCGGCGTCAAGTCCCCATTAAACAACCCCCAATTGGCTTCAGATATTGGAGGTGATCTAAGATCCTCATTGAACAACTCATATATGTACACATTGGATGTGATCTCCGGGTGCAGAGGAGTACCACTTTTATCAAGTACATGTTTAATCAAATTTGAATTGTAAGTATCTGCATAATCAATGGCTGCATAAGGCTCCTTTGAATCACCCTTCGATGGCCATCCCGTCTCAGTCACAAGAACTTTGACATCCGTAATGTTAAAATTCTTCATTGAAAAATAGGCAGCGTCAATCATCGCATCGAGCACATTAGTATAATGAAGCAAAGTGTTGGGATCAACCATTTCTTTGGATGGAGCTATTGGCTTGAAGATCGAATTTTCAAGAGGAACTACACCTTTATTCTCCATGAACACATAGTAAGGGTACAAATTCATCATCAATGGCGAGCCGGTCCTAGACAAGAACTGCAACAAAGGGACTATCACTGAACTAAGGCTCTGGTTAAAGAAAGCTTGAGAAGGTGGGAATGTGTCGAGAATCAGTGGCGCGGCATGTGGGGTCGAAATCTTAATTTCATTATGCAAATTTGCCGCTACCAAAGCACTGTAAAGCAATTCCATTGCAGGCACAAGAATGGGAGCATATGAGGGTACTGTGGTCAAGACTTCGTCCCCAACTGCAATGCCTGTAATTAGGGTTTTCGGGTAGTAAGCAACGACGTTTCGGCTAATCCAAGCTACCGCCGTGGCATTCGAGGATCCAATTGCAAGAAGCTGGTTATTGGGAACACTGATGATTACCCGAATCTTGCTGCGAGCCAGGGCTTGGAGAATGTCCGGGTTCGCATCAAAGAGACGTATGTGGGCGATCTTCTGCACTTGGAGGAACGACACCAGAGCTTCGGGGGAAACAAGATTCGAAACTTCCGTGCCTATGTTCAACCCCACAAAGGGTTCGTCTTTCGGGTCCTGGGTTTGCTTAATTTGCGCGGCTAGAGATGACCCAGCTGCAGAAGCAATTCAAGACAACGAAGAAAGAGACCCAGTCAAAATTCTAATCCCCTGCGTTTTCTTGAAATTCTTGCACTTAAGTGCCCGTTACCTGGAATCCCGAGGCAGAGACAGAAGACGGCGGTCAAGAAAACAGAAACCATCCCAACCTTCGCCATTACCGAAATACGTTTGCTCGTGCCTCTTCATCGTCCAGTTCGGCTTCAGCTGCCGACAGTGGCATTGCGTCGAACAGCAGCGGGGAAATAAAGGGACTGACGGATGGAAACCTCACGCTCCGCGGTTTTCTCAGTTACGGTCAACTTGTCCCACCGAGAGAGAGAGAGAGAGAGAGAGAGGAAGAGAACAGGAATGTGCGGAAGTCCCATTCGCTGTCGAAAGCCGAATCTGGGTTTGGATTCGACCGAGGAGCGTGTCGAAGCAACCATAGGTTTGAGTTCTAGCATAGTTTTAAGGATCAAGAAAGTCATTTAGCAGCATGCGAAATTAAATTTAGCAGCAACTTCCGTTACTTCAAAGGAGGGCGATGCGATGCAAAGTTGTTGACCAAGAAAAAGGACAGGGAACGGACACGTAACGTTTGGAAATCTGGGATGGAAACTCGGGGTGACTTTTGCTTTTCGGCAATCTCGGTTGGAGATGCCCGCTTTTTCCCCTCCCAATTATTTGAAGGTAGAAAAACGAGTTCGATCTCGCAATTCTACAAAGCCATTTGGAAGGAAATATACGAAAGTGCGTTATTACTATTAAAAATCTCACATTGATTATACCCATGCCATGGTTTTCCCGAACTAAATTTCAGTGTCACGGAAAATTCCCAAACGAATACTTTCGTGCCACATTTGTTGCGTCAGAAAAAAAAATCTTGAGCTTGTGCACCCGTGACGAATTTATCATCCGTTAGCTTCCGTCAATATTCTCGTTTCAATTAGTGGCGTAAAAACACACGTGGCTAACAACTCGAATGATCAAGGCGTGACGTGGACCTCAAACGATGTCATTTTGGGGAGCCAGATTTGAGAAAAACGAGCTGAGAGCTAAAATCTGCTAATTTTTCCCCAAGAGCTCCTCCCGTCTCAAATGAACTACTAAAATCCCTAATTTCGCCCCAATTTTGCCCGAAACTTTTGGTGATATGGGAGAGAGAAAGGGTAGATTAAATCTAGCAATGATCCGTTGTCATATTGAACACTGGCCTAAAAGAAATGCTGCAATGTTTTAGCTTTTCAGCAACCATTCAGCAATGATCTTATTTCCAATCATGTAGAGCTCATATTCATAGTTCTTTTATTGCCAGTCCAAACAATAGATACACTAAATTTTCAAGAACTGAAGAAAGAGTCAATCTTCTCTTTATTTGGTAATTAAAGAGCACAGTAAACATATTCTTACCGGGTCACTTCAGCCCAGTCTCCACAGATGAACTGCTTGAACAATGCAGTTTTCAAAATCAAGAGAACTTAAGAAAATGAACCTTAAGAAAAAAGCATGGACTAATGATGGCAGCATCGCTAGACAATGCAAGTTCATTTGCATCTAAACAATAGACATGATGCCCGATGAGGAATAAAAGAATGATTTAATCTCGGGCCTTTCGGTGACGCCTAACATGAAACTTGTCGTCATCCTCAAAGAATTGATGAAGAATGATCCTAACAACGAAAGCTCCTACCAACAATAACTCTATAAGAATGGCAAATGCCGTCTTTTAACCCCCTTCTTCTGGAGTATAGATGTGCACAGATGGAGAGTTAGAGTTGGCAACAGAATGCGGGTTTTATGTTCAGAATGTGAATCTGCATTTAGGTACTCAAAGAATCACTCTATGGAATAATATCCGATGGATAGCAGCCAAGGACACGAAGGTAACCAGCAAATTCCTGCAAACAATGCAGGCAAACAAAAAAAGAAGGTTACATTATGGTACTTTCTAGTATGAATTTGCCAGTGCTCCACGTACACATTAAAATAGAACAAGAGTGAGCACGAGCTGATTATGGCTAAACCATTGAACCTTGATACACCCTCAGATCAGGAAGTAAACTGAAAAATTGGACGTGGCAAAGAATAAGACAATGGACTGCTTCCTAGGAATTGATACTAGAGTACAATTTAATCTCCAAAGAACATCAAATTTCCAATTTACCGATCTCTAGTAAGATGTGAAACAACAAACCTGCAGATGTCCCAAGGCATGTTGGGCCCGGGGGTCTGCCATGGACGCTTCAAAGTCAATGTAGAAAAGGTAGTCAAAGTACCTGCCATGTTTCAATATCAAATAGTCAGATACCAAAGCATGTAACTTGTAATAAACTCTGCATCCCCCAAAAGTAGAAGATAAACCCTACTCTTTCAGAAACCAGAAATTGCATTATCACTATGTTATGGGAAACCAGTTTGACAACAAGACCACTCACTTGGCACTGCCTTTATTTGAGTCATCCACAACCCGCAATGGACGCTTTCTCTGAGGACGGCTCTCTATCTGAAATTTCACTAGAGAATGTAACGGAAAAATGTCCGCTGGTGGTACAAGCAAAGGCCAAATCAACCACAGTAAAACGTACCTTTGTCAAATTAATGTCCCTAAGAGCAAAAACTGCGAGGGCTTTAAATAGTACACCAGGACCTTCTTCGAGAGTGAAAACAATGCTTGTCTGATGGAAAGATGTAAGAAAAAGTTAAAAAAGGAAAAGAAGAAAGTACTGTTGATGGTGGTGTTAAGAGGAGTATGTCAAAACGTCACTGAGCAATGTAATACCTTAAAGGGTCTGTCAGTTCCTGGGATGATGGGCTCTCTACCAAGTATAAGGAAACGGGTGATGTTATCATCATCATCCTGATAAATGTTAAGGGGAAACAAACCCAATCAAGTATGATCATGAGAAAGACAAATGCAAAAGAAACACATGCTACACAAACGTTATGACTAATGCTATGTAAAAGGAGCAGAGTATCGTAGTTTGACATATACACTGATGATTGATGCATAATGGATGTGCATAAGGGATGCATTAAAAGGTTTAAAATAAACTAGTAATATCGTGAGACAATTCTCAGATATCTCGACATTGATGCATTAAAACTTCTGGGCTGCATTGTTATCCTGCAGATTTCTAGTAATAGATGCACATTCACATTGAGTTGCTGCAGCAAATATCCAAAAACAGACTGCCTACTGATATGCTTAACAGGTGATTCACTATGGCACGTGCACCAAACAGTGCAAACTCCTCTATATTCCCTGAAAACAAGCATTACCTGTATTTTTTTGGCAAGAATGTCAAGTCCATAAATCTCTGCTGCTCTTGAACTTGCAATAGCTCCAACTTCTCTTAGACCATCGGAGGCGACAATCTATTCAGAGTATTATTGTGTTGAAATCATAATAAAATCAGTAATTTAGCATGACGTCAAAAGGAGACGCATGACTTATCAGCACAGTTACCTGAGCAGCACCAGCAGTGTCTTCAGTACTGACTCTGATGACACCTAACTCCATTAGTGTCATCTCGCATTGAGCCAGAGCCTGATGTAAATAAGTTACTTGTTAGATTGGAGAATAATAGGGTCATGTACATTTTCATGGAGAGTACGTAATGTCTAATACAGTCAGTAGCATCAGATAGATATTACAGTAAATACCAGCATACGAGATGCTTAAAACAAGTAACTAGGATTTGGCAGCAAGCTCCTATTTCTAGTCGGCAACGAAAAGGTTGTGATCCGAAGAGAAGGTTATAATAACAGCTCGTAAACCTACAAATGAAAAGAAAGTTTAACAGTTTCATCACAATTGATTTGTGATCGAATCTATTGGTCACAGTTTTATAGTTTGTCATGATAAGTTGAAATCATTTCTCATATCCTGTACACAAGCAGGTCATACAGTCAAACAGCCTTCCTTTTTAAGGAACCAGGGAAAAGGAGCAGGTGAAAATGGGCAAAAAAGTGACCTGTGGGTGGCTCAAAACCCGTTTAAGATCCTCTTTACTTGTGCCAGGCAAACCCAGTAAACAATGATTAACTTGTAATTGCACCTCCCCCACTATATGCAATCTATGACGAAGAAGCAAGTCATAGTTACGGTGGATGCTTCCACCGACGGAGTTCTCGATAGGTAAGACTGCCCTGTCAACTAGCCACAATTCAACTGCCTGAAAGAAAAACACTTAACCAAATTTAGGTTTGGTCATGCATTATCAGCAGTTGAGCATACACTGTAGCAGTGTCTTAAACCTTGAATGCAGCTTCAAACTCATCACAAGGAACTGTCTCACACTTTGGGTATGCTTTTAGAGCAGCAGCCTCACTGTATGCTCCGGGTACACCCTGCATTGATGACATCATAGTTCATATACATAACACTCTGAAAATGTGAATGGGAAAAATAGGTAAATGCTGGTTCTGTACCTGATAAGCAACTCGCACTTTTGAACCATCATTTGAATTAGAATAAAGGTCCAGCGCAGACAGCGGTTCTGCCATTCATGCATGTGAACAAATTTATGAAATCGTCGAAAAGACAGAGGAGAGAGCTGGGAATTTAATAACAAAAAAATTAATCTTAATTTCATCAACTTACCAACATTATAACAGCCAATATTATATTTTTAGGTTTCAATGACAGGCAACGGGATTTGGTAAGTGATCAATAATGTTCGGTCAAGCATAAGAAAATGGTCTCCAAGAATCTTAAATATGCATCTGAAAAGATTTTCTTTCCGTTTTTCCCCATTAGTTGTTGGAGTGGAGAGATTTGCAGATAGTCATGGGCAAATCTACATTCCTTTTATCACTTGATCCCATGATATAAAGTCATTTATGGTCATTAACTCGTAAATAGCCTATCTCAGAAGCACAAAACTTTATCAGCACTTAGATGCTAACTCGTTTTTTTTTTCTTTTTCTCTAATCGATCAAGTTGGCATAGATAGATGCCTACTCCAAATACAATCAAAACCTGTTCACTAAAGAATCTCCTAGACCTACTACTTCTTAAGCACACATCATTATCCCCTCTAACTAAGTCATAAAATTCAGACTCACGGGTGCAATTTCCGATCTGAAACAACTCGCATTTTCCCTTTGATCAAGAACTTCTCAACTAAATGCATCAGCATTTATTAAGGCAAACATAACTATCATGAATTCCATCCACATACTCTGGAGCAAGATTTCTTCGTGGGGCATGTCCTTTCATTTTCACATCCATCACATGCATGAACCGCACAATTATTCATTCAATCATCACCTTCTCCATAGCAAAACCAGTTAAACCATAACAGATCCAACAACACCCAAAATGAAAGACCCCAAGCATCACACAACAAAACCCAAAGTCAATCTGCATTCCCCATGAGAAGTCCTATACTCTCCAAGCCAATTCAATTCAAAACACAGTCAGAAATAACCGATCTTGTCCAATTCCAAATTGAGGCTAATCTTCATGCAGACATTAATGAATAAATTCTCCCTCATTCTACATAGACTCTCAAAAGCTACCAAATTGTGTCAACGATAACCAAATGCAAGGAACTCACCAAACAAATTTTAAAAAAAAAAAAAGAAGGCAGAATTAAAACTACTCACTTGGAAGAAGATTCAAGTCCCTGTGAAACACCTTGGCCTCCTCTTGCTGTGTCCTTTCAATGGCCCCAGACGACTCCAACCCAGAAGTTTGAGGCTTCTCATCCTCAACAGGAGTGATAGCTCTCTGAGCCAAGAATCCAACACTCAGGCACTCCCATTTCCTAGGCCTCACCGATTCCCCCTTGACACTCCAATTCACAGCAAACCCACCAGTCCTAGCCCCCAAATCGGAGCAACCCACGTGAAACTGCGCCGCCTTGGCACAGACCCAGATGGGCAGCGCGCCCTTCGAAGCCAGCAGCACCATTCAATCCGCCCAACCGCGCAAATGCGCAACCATGTGCTGGTGGGTTTGGTGGGTCATTGCCGACGAAAGAAAATCAAGAAACGGTGGTGAGGCCGTGGACCCCGCGGCGGGTGCAGACGTACGTAATCATTAACCAGCGCGAGAGAAAGATTTCCCGGGCAATGTACGTTGCAAAGCGCGGCTGTGATTGGGAAATGGAAGGAGGAAGTTTCGGGCTGTTTAATCAGGACTTCTTGGAGAGAACAGAGGAGGGTAGGTGAGCGGAATGTTGGCTACACGTTTCCTCGGAATGCATAGAAGGATAGATGGAGAAAGAGCTAGCTTTTGTGTTCGTGTGACGCTTTCTGGGCTAACAATAATCAAGAACCAGAGAGACAGAGACAGAGACAGAGAGACAGAGTTGAGTTCTTCTTCCTCCGTTTGCTGTTTGCACATGCGTAGGTTAAACGTGTATGCCCCATCGTCCTTTTTCGGCAAAATCCGTAATTTCATTTTGAGTTTAAAGCTTCTTCTGTCCAGAAAAGAAGCTTGGAGAATTTTTTTGCCAAATAAAGAGAAACTTCCATTTTTGCCGACAAGCCATGCTCTGTTTGTTTGGAAGGACAATTATTATCAGAAAATTGTTTTTCAATTTTTTAGTATTCGGATGGGAAACTAATTATTGTATAGAAAGCGTCTTTTATTACTTGAATATAAAAAGCTTAGATTAGAAGAAAATTACTTTCCCTTTTAATAAGGAGGAAATTGCGTTTCCTAAGCCACGAAAGAAAAATGAAAAACTTCCATGAAAAATGTTTTATTTTATCATGAAATTTTCAGCAAAACGAACGCACCATAAATCGGTAACCAAACATTTTTGCCAATAAATTTATTATTAAAGTAGGGATGGTTTTGGTGAGGGCTTATTAGGCAATGGGCTGATTTTGAAAGAAGCAATCTTCATAATTTATCACAGTTCATTTATTAGGATTAATCCCCTTGATTTATTGGCAAATTCATGTACTTGTGATGTTAATCTAGAGTCGATCAACGGCCACTTTAAGTACTCTACTCGATCAGTTGCACTTTAAAGGCTCGAAATTCCAGTTTTGGTTTATCTTTGTCCCACTCCCAACCCCTTTTATTTCTACCCCTTTTGTTGCTCAATATTGCATGTTTAATTCTATTAAAAAGGTATGCTTTTGTAATATTGCCATCAACTGTTTGAAAAGCTTAGCCTATTAGATTAAGATATGATATAACATTTAAAAATTAAGTATTAAACTTAAGCTTCTAGCTTATGTATAGAAATCAAGTGCTCCGATCGAGCGATACATTTTTTTTGCCACACTATGAATTAAAATGTTTGTAATCAAATTCATTTAAAATCTCTTATAATTCGCACCGCTGGCAAATTCGAAGGTGTGCTTTCAACAAGTTTGACATTGAAAAGATATAGAGCTTTCCCAACCCTTGGAAAATTGACCAAATCAAGTCATTAGGTGAGTTAATTAGGATTATGGCAACATTTTAGGTGAGGGAGTTAGGTTAACATGTGCTCTAATTTCCAAAATCTAGGTTCTAAGTCACTTGTTCAAAAAGGAAATTTTTTATGCTTTTGCCGTTGGCCCACGCAATTGAGGAACTAATCGGGCGAAGCATTGAAGAACTCATCCAATTAATGTTCTGCAAATTTAATATGACAATGACATTTTTTTTCTGAATATTTTAAATGATCATTGAGAGAAAGTTCGTTGATAGAAATGTTTATGCTGATGCTTGATGATGACAAGTCCTAAAGGCTTGTTTGTCAAAGATATGGGAAATTGTATATTAAATGCAATATTCACACTGTATAAAAACCAAAATTTCAAAATTTAGTGTCCACCCTTCAAATGTTTAAAGTACCCTAATTTATTTTTTTATGAAAGAAGTTAAGAGAAAATTTAATATTGTGTTAATGAAAATTAATATCTCTAAACAATTACATAACAAACCATCTACTTTCATGTCTGCATGCATCATTTTCGAAATTCATCTATCTATTCTCCGCTAAAAACAACTCGCATTCATCTTCTATGTGGCATACGCATAGCTCATGTAAAGGATCTAATTCATATGTACATACTAGGCAAAAACCCGGGCATTGCGGAGAATTTCCTGCATAAAATGCGAAAGAGTTACAATGTTTAAAGCAATTAATAAGTATGAAATATCTATACGAATGGCACCATCATATTATTCTTTGTTGAAGTTTTGCTAATATTCTTTGCTATGTACTTTCTGCAGTTTTAATATTGTATAATATTTTGTACAGATAGATAAGAAATTCATTTAATTACAGGTTGTCAAGAGATAAGGTGATAAAATAATGAAAAGACCGGCAGGGACCGAGGAGAATATAATAGTTATAATTACACAAAACAAAATACAGAAAGTACTGATACAACATATTATTTAGAGTACTTTAGATCCATCAATTATCAAAATTATATGCACATAAATATTAGATTCTACATCATATTGTAAACATAGAATTATTTTGCTTGAGCCATTCCAGGTACTTTTCTTCCACATCTCAAACATATTCCATATATTATATCTTCTTTTGTATGACTTTCCACACTAAATTAGAACACAGTTTTTAAGTGATGAGGAGTTACAAAAATGATGTTGAAATAATGAAGAGAGGGAAATATTGCCGAATAAGATAAAATAGCTAAAAGGACTTGCGAACCTCCAGATTGCTACATTTGCAATAGCTTTCATTATTAATATATATATTAATATATAAGCGCACTAGTTACCTAACACAAAAGTTAGGTTCAACATGTAAATAATTTTTCGAATGTTTAGATGGTCAAAGTTTTAAACGTAGAACAGGTGTGTTAACTCGTACTTCTACATTTTGCCTTTATCTTAAATTTTTAGCAAATGCAATTTTATTTTTGTTAAAAACATCGAACACGTCACCTCATATCCTTGACATACATGGATGGAACTTGGGTTGGCCTCTCCTCGTTTGCCACTTTCAGCCTTAAATATTTATTTTTCTTTTTTCTTTTTTTTTATAATTGTGAGTACATTTATTCTAAGTTTTATTTAATTCTTTTGTTATCATCATTGCTAAGATTTTATCTTCCATGTAAGAAATTTTTTTGTCAAAGTAGTCATTGAGTTGAATTTTACATAACATTTATGTTGTCATTATTAAATCATTAGTTTTAAGAATGCGTTGTCAGCTAAATGTCTACATTTGATCCAACATGATCTCCATTAAAATGTCCATCTTGTATATAGTCAGCGAAGGAAATTTTGTCTAGCTAGCACGGTTGGAGGAGGCGCGGACAAGGAGCAAGATTAAAGGGTATGGGGGTCGGGAACATTGTCCTGTCCCATCATCAGTCTCATTCAGTTGGGATTGTGAAGACATCCAAATCATAAATATAAATTTTCCTAGCATATGCCCCAATTAGCGCATATAATTTTAAATTACAAATATGCAACAAGGAAAAACACACACGTTCCCCTTTCTTAGTCGCGATTGTCCTATGCCAATGACCATGGACTAAAATTTGCTCTAGAATTTCATAGCATGATTGACATTTAACATCATTTCACTTCCTTTCCAGGATTGTCCATAATTGCTAATTATAACAATGGCAAACTTCAAGATAAGCACTTGATGGCCTTCCTTTTTGGGCATGTTTTAGAGTAAGCTATTGATGAGGTTTTGATTGTTATGATGAATTCTAGATGTTTTCACAGGTCAAATCATTATTCGTTGATTAATTTCTTTATTTTATTTTGAGTATCTTCTTTTGACAAACCACACGAACTTACCTTGATAAAAAAAAATGCTGAGCAACTGAGGAGGGAGAAAATTATGCTCAACTAACGAAGACGTCCTCGAAGTTTGGCCTTTGAATAATTTGACAACTTTCTTTTCAAGTCTTTTGGTGATGTAACATTATAAATAAAATAAGGAATTTCGCTATACTCTTTCTTTTTGCCTTAATAAAGTATTATAAACATAAATTAATTATTACGGTAGAGCCATTCTAGATACTTCTATTCAGTATCTCAAATATCTTGCATTATTTCTTCTTTTGTATAACTTTCTACATTTTAGTAGACACTTTTTAAATGATGAGGAGTTGTAAAAATGATATTGAAATAATGAAGAGAGAGAAAAGAGCAAATATAATGAATAGACTATTGGGGGGGAGATATAAAAGTGGTCATATTGCCAGCTAAGAAAAATGGCTAAAAAAAATTGCAAAACCCTAAGATTGCTCCATTTGCAATAGCTTATTTATATAAGTTGCAATTTTACTGAACTAGGAGTCTTAGGAGTTAAGTTTGTCTCATTCATACAGCCAAATTGTATGACATGAAAGTTCCTAAGCAACTTTGAAAGCATGATAGTCTAGAAATAAATTATTATAACTGAGCGAAAAATGTAAAGTTGGTGTTCTAAACTTTGAACCTTTTCTCTATATGAGTTATCTAGAATGTTAAGTATAATCTGACCCCAAAAACCAAAATTCAACCGCCGACCAGAAGAGAAGCTTCCTAACAGAGAAGTTGGGTTTAACAAGTATACAATTATTTGAATGTTTAGATAGTCAAAGTTTTGAACATAGAAGACTGTGTGCTCACTAATACTTTTACATTTTAGCTTTTATCTTGAATATATGAATATTTTAATTGTAAGTACGTTATTCCTAGTTTTCTTTTATACTCTTATTACCATCATTGATAGGTTTTTTTTTATGTCAAGAATGTTTTATAAGCTAAATTTTTATGTTCGATTGAAGGAATTTTTTTGACAAAGTAGGCATTGTGTTGTGTTTTATATAACCATTATTTTGCTATTAGTAAATCATTCATTTTAAGAATACATGTTAAGCTAAATGTCTGCATTTGATCAAAGATGAGCTCCATTAAAACGTCCATCATGTATATAGTTTGGGAAGGAAATTTTGTCTAGCTAGCACGGCGCGTGGAGGGGAGGTACAAGAAGCAGGGTTAAGGTTACGGGGTTACGGGGGTCGAGAACACCACCTTGTCCTATTACCAGTCCTACTCAATCAAGGTCGCGACACACATCCATCCAAATCCGAGATATAAATTTCCATAATGAACGCTGGAATTGACACATAGAATTAGAAATTATAAATATGCCCAAGGAGAACACACAGATGTTCCCATTCAAATATGTCAATAACCATTGGCTACAATGTGCTCCAGAATCTCATTGCATGATTGGCAGCATTTCACTTCCATTCATGGATTGTCCATGATTGGTAAAATAGATGGCACCTGCAAATGGCCAACTTCAAGATGAGCACTTGATATCCTTCCTTTTTCTCTCTTTTTAGGGCATGTGTTGGAGTAAGCTTTTATTTAATTATTTGGTTGTTAATGATACATTATACCGTCCTTCCAATATATAAACGCGTCGTTTCGATTTCGAGGTGTTGCCATATATGGTAATCTATAGGTTATTCATAATTTAGATAATTATTTGTGACTTAATTATTTTTTAATTTTGTTTTAAGCATTTTCTTTGGATAAATCAAACCGACAGAATGCTAAACAATTGAGGAGGGAGAGATTATGCTCTAGCAATGACAATGTCCTCATATTTCACATTTGGATAAGGGAAAATGACAAACACAATTCATGAGCTTTTTCTCAATATACAATGTAGTCTTTGAACTTTTAATTTGTTTAATGTAGTCCCTTAACTTTAACCTAATGCGTAATGTGGTCTCTAAATTTTTAATTTGTTCAATGTGACCTTTGAACTTTTGATAAATATTCAATCTAGTCACTGGACAAGAAAATATAGAGACTAGATTGAATCCAGGGATATAATAATTCAGGGATTAGATTGAATATTTACCGAAAATTCGGGAACCGTATTGAACATATTAAAAGTTCAGGGACAACATTATACATTGGGTTAAAGTTCAAGAACCACATTGAACAAATTAAAAGTTCATGGATTATTTGTGTAATTATTCCTTTGGAAAATTTGACATCTTCCTTTTCAAGTCTTTTAAACTGTGCTAATCATCCATTTTTGTACAAAAACAAAAATCTTTCGAAATGAACCCATCAATTTCGTCCACTTTCCAGAGTCGAATCACGGCATCTTCTTCCAACTAACGAGAGTTCATTCGAAATCACTTTACTACGACCCAAACATCATTTTCAACTCGTCGATTACCGCGACTAAAGGACGATGCGCGAGCCGAAAACATTTTTTCAATTAATCTCGAGGACTTAGTTTGGTCCTTCCACAGTACCAATTGTTCCCCAACTTAATAGAAGCATGTGACGCACGACCATTTGGCAGCCAATTAAAAATGACATTATTGTTAATACTTTGGTGGACCGATACGGACAATTCTCAGTTAGTTCAGCTCATCTACTAATCCTGTCCCGTGGGCAATTACTACAATTTGATGACAATTTTGTCCTCAAATGTTAGGGCAAGTTTGGTTTGACTTTGAGAGAATGTCTTTGGCAAAATATAAAAGCTTTGGGATAAAGGGGTTTTCCGACATGCAAATAATATTTGGTAAAGTGTATTTAAAGATCACATTTAAAAGCAACTTTGGCTCTAAATAACGTTTGGTAAAAACTATATTTTGTAAAGGATTTTTACTAATATATATTTTTTTAAGCAAAGTTTGAGGTGGAGCTCAACCAGCAATGGGCCAAAACGACCACCGACCAACCGCCGATGGCCAAATCTGGTCGCCAGCCAGCCTTGCCTGAGGTTGCCCAACCTTAAACGTCACCTGGATCGCATGACCTAGGCCAACACTTGCCTAGGTCGGGCAAACTCAGGCGGCGTCGCCTTGGTCGAGCAACCCTAGCGATCGCCGCTTGGGGTCGCCCGACCTCAAGCCTTACTTGGATCGTGCGGCCCACGCAAGCCCAAACGGCAGTCGCGGGCCTCCGGACCTACAGCTTGGGGAAGATGAACAGTGCGAAGAATTGTGCAATAAGCAGTAAACTTGCATTCTAAAAATGCAACTTGCCAAAGTACCTCCAAACCTACTTTGGATCAAAGGCCTTTAGAGGTAATTGGAAATGCAATTATATTTTCCCAAAGTGCTCCAAAAAATTTGCCGAACACTATTTGCTTTTGGCTCTTGAAAATGCTAAACCAAAGAGGTCCTTACTCCATTACCACTCTCTACAATTCATTCACTCCGTACAAATCAATAATTTCTCTCCGTACTTCCTCATTTTCTATACATACACACATCAAATGACTTTATCGGTACATACTACCAAAAGAAAGACGATGTTAGAGAAAAAAATGACCAATTGAAACAAAATACAGGTAATTTAGAGTAATTTTTGCATAGCACAGTAAGTTCACTTCACTTCTGGTACACTTAAAAAGACAAGCCAACCACATCGCAATGTTTTACTTAATTTTACGAAACTCTCGATAGTAAATGGTTCCGGAATGGGGAATTGAACTTGAAACTGCACGGTTTTTAATACAACAACAGTTTCATCCTCACTTCAATAACTAGTATCTGAATAGATTTTTAGTTTAATCTTTTGCTTCATTTAAATTTTGCGATTGGCGCACTTTGAATTTTTCTTAATCAACAGCTTTCATATTATACGAGTATTGTAATCACATACAATTTTTTTTTGTAGTTTTTAAAATTTAGATAAGATTTTAAATTTTGGCGAGAAAGTTAAAAGATAATTTTATTATTAACTATCATTATAAGTGAATATTGGGTAGGCCTATCTTGCCACGTAGGTTGTGCATCACTCAATTCATTGCTTGTCACTTGTCCGTAATGGATCCACCTGTCAGATTTTTTCTTTTGATCTCTCTCCTCCATTACCCTCGCCCTCTCTCTCTCTCTCTCTCTCTAAGTTTGCTCTCTACAACAACAATTGCCTCTCTCGCTTTCCTCCTCTCCCTATCGCTCGTCTCTCTTGTTCTCCTCCGGCCCTCTCCCTCACCACACTTCCCAACCGTCACGACCAGTGGAGTTGCCAGCGCCGACTGAGCCAACCAAATTTGGCCGACGATGGCCATGGACAAGCATCGTCGTTGCTTGTGAACCGCTCGTCCAGACACTAACCAAATATAGCCGAATGATGTTGAGGATGCCCATGGATGAGTGTCAACGTAGCTCGTGAGCTTGGCTCATCCATAACTGGTGACACTGTTGTCCATGGCCGGTCGGTGAGCTACTGTACATAGCTGCAAGGATCGTCCATGGTCGCAAAAGGGAAAAAGAAAAACGAAGAAGATAATAAAAATCTAAAAAATAGGCCCCACTCGAATAAGTGGCGAGCGAGTGACGCATGACCTACGTGGTAAGACAAGCCTATCCAATATTTTCACATCATAATAATGCTCATGGGGGTGCCCAGGTGGCTAAATGGTGGACCACATCACACAAGTCCTCTTTTAACAAACGACACGTGGGAATCATAGAGCTTCAAGGAATCTATTTAGGCAAGTTTTTTTTTTTTTTTGGTAACCCAGGGAACCCCCGCACGGCCAATTACCGGGGAGTAAACCCTGGGGGCGACACGTGCTAGCCACCACACACGTGCCACCGGTTAAGTCACCCTGCGGCGCCTGGGATTCGAACACTCAACCTTTTGCGAGAGGAAGAGTGCGCGCTCCAGCAGCGCCACCCAGGCGGGTGGTATATTTAGGCGAGTTTATCTTGTAAAAAACGAATAATTTGTAAAATAATTAGTTGTATCACTTACAAAAAATGAATGAACAAAAAATATTTTTCTCGCCTACAAAAATATTTAAACATAAATTACTGTCAATAATGAAAACATTTTTCATTGACTAATTATTTCAAGAGATATAAATGATCATTTTTATGAATATGTTTTTCAAATCATTTATTTTTCATAAAATAAAAGGATCCTAGTGTTTGCAAGATTAGTAATAAATAACAAATTCCGACCAATCGTCAAAATACACAAAAATAGCTTATCAGTGCGTAAGACGATATCACTTTCCCCACAAGAGACATTCCCATTACACGTCTTCCTGTAATAATCCTATTTTTTAATTAAAAAAAACCATGGTCTAAACTATGGTCTCAAATAAATTTGACTTAGAGCCAATTGGACGAACTACACAGAAATCAAAGCTTGAGGTGTATCTTGTCCGCATCACCATCTACCCTTTCTCGTCAGCTTTCACTCACGTTGATCCCGACATTTAAACTAACTCTGAATCAACTTTTCTAAGCTGAACCCAAACGCCTAACTTCATTGTCGGTGAGACGGTAAGAATTTTATAATACCAAACAAAATATGAAATAGAATCGCCTATGCCTAGTTTATGACTGTCGTTGTGGGATAGAAACAAGTCAAAGATCGCAATTGCAGAAAAAAGTAGAATTGACTAGACCCTTCTATGATCCGGTTACAATGTATCTAAGCAGAAGAGAAGTAGCTTTCGATTTCGATTACCATGACTTTATGCTTGCTTTTAGTTGATGATTCCAATCATTAATTTAGAAAAATTCTCCACCTAACTAAAACATGCCTTGCCTTTAGCAACCAGCACAAGATTACCTCTTTCTTTTTTTCTTTTTTTTTTTCAATTAGCTGTTTCCCTTGCCCAAATGGTTGAATCACTTCGAGGGTTTTCTTGAATTGGCTTGGCTAGATCATTCCCAAGTAAAACCGGCGGTTCAAAGGTTAACCCGGGAACTAGACCGGTCTTGGCTGGGTCCCAAGCTTTTTACCCACGAGCCTACTTGGTTCCCCTGAGAACTGGCTTGCCCATTTTGTTTGAGCCGATTCCCATATTAAATTGAGTTTCAATGCTCACCCATAGTCTCGACGTGTAGGGGATACTTACAAGATCGCGAGTCCATCATAAGAATGTTATCCAATAGAAAAACAAAATGAGTGTGCTATTTTGTAAGCTCGTGAAATTGACTTAATCGTCAGAAAACATACTTGTTTTTGTGGTTCCCAAGTTGAATCGGGATAGATGCTCACCCATAATCCCGACATACAGAGATACTTACAATATCACAACAGGACCACTCTAACAATGCACTAAGAGAAAAAAAAAAGTGTATGGTATTTTGTATCCTCGTGAGATTAACTTGATCATTAGAAAATAGACTTGTGTGTGCCGTTGAGATGCACAACACATGTTCAATTCCTCACATCATTTTTATGCAAATAATCTCCCGACTCTGGTCTTAGCTCGCGTGTATTACTTGGTTTAGGGGGTTAGTAAGGCATTTCATAGGCTCAAAAACTTACCGGAAAAATACCAGCTTTCTTGTAAAAATTCAAGAAAGAAATTATGGTAATATGAATCATGAGGAAAAGGGAACGCATCGATCTTGGGCGTAAGGTTGACAAAAAATATAAGAGAAAATACAAATGAGGTCAACAAGGCAAGCCCAAGTTCGAATCAAGAAAATGTTGCATTGTACTAGCCCGCCCAAAATACACAATCGCGCTTCATTGGGCCCATGAGATAGTCCTCGCGCGGGTGCAATAATCTATACTATCATTAAAGCAAGTTTCATCTAGTATAAGCGAGATCAACCGTCGTAACAACTCTGATCGTATGCCAAATCTTAATTCACAGACACAGTTTCCGATCGATAATATGTCATTCAATCACACCGTTCGGACATTGCTGTATTGCACATAGGATTGTAATCGAGCCAAGCCGAGTCGATACATTATCCAAAGAGAGACGTCCCATGCCTAAGTCGGAGGCAGCGGAGGCTCTCGCCCCTACTCACTAGTCTAAAATTTTAAAGTAGCTCATAATTTTTAACTTTTGTTACATTATTTTGGCCTAAAAATCAAGTTTCGCCCCCATTAAATGTGTAAGCAACACAATCAAAGTCGATAAGTGAGTAGTTTCATTTGAATCTGCCCCCACAAATAAATAAAGCTTCATAGAAATATCCTAATAAAGCATTGCGATGACGAATATCTGTGATGAGGCTGGTTGGGACGGTGGCTATGATCCATGTATGAAGAAAACGAGGGTCATGGACCAAAATCAACGAGTGAAATTCAGAACTTAACTGTAAATTTCTAAATACAGGTGACTAAATTGCATAAAATACTCGGATTTTTGGAGTTGTGAGCAATATTTAAACGATCTTTCATTGTGTTGCCCTCTCCGAATTGTAGTTATAGCTCTGCCACTGCTCACAAGCGAGAGAGTTGAGAGCCTACGGGGAAGTAAGTCATCGGAATTGGAGGAGATTTTGACTTCCTCTTGGAGGAGTTCTTCGACTTCTCTTCATCTCTTAAATGGTCTTTGCTTCTTGAGCTGCTCTGTGATTGATCCTTTCCTTCACAGTTGATCTTCTTGGAGTAACGAAACCAACCCAGAAAGCTTGAGAAGATTCCCATGATCGACGGCGGCGGCGGCGGCGGCGGCGGTGGTGGCAACGACGGCGAAAGACTTATAGTTGTCTGAGTCTTGAATTGGCTAATGTTTCTACGACCCTTGAAGCGGAAAATCAGAAAAGCACAAGTGGATGTTGGTGAGTCTTTCTTTTATTGTAAAGCAAAAGAAATGGTCCTCCCTTTGTGTTTATAGAGAGAGATGTTGCTTGGGTTCCACGCGAAGTACCTATCAATTTAAAGGAAAATAATTAAGAGTATAGTACTCCAATTTTTCTCACATATGCGGTATAGTATAATCCACCAATATTCAAAGTCAACGTCCTTCAAAGTATGACAAAAAAAAAAAAAAGAATTGGGTGTTTTCGAGCAAGCGAGAGTGATAGTCTATATTATCATATATTTTAGGTTATGACAAAACTCAACGACACATTATATTTGACATTTGAGTATAAGTCTGTTTAATGATTTTAATCAAGAGGGTAGTTGCAAATACTGTCCGCAATCATTTGTCAATAAAAGAAGGAAGAATCTGATACTGAAATCTTATTTACATTCACGAATTTTTTTACACCGAAGTTAATTTTGTCTATCACATCGTTCATAAAACGAGGTGTATATAGTCAAACAATTTTCAACAGTAAGGTTGCATGCTTAGCCCCTAAGGATTAAGTGAAACAATACAAGGTTTTGTCTAATTGCAAGGAATTTGGAAAGTTCAACCATGGGATTAGTCATTATCCTTGACTCCCGGATGGCAAATGGGACAGCAATTCTATAGTCATTCTTGCCTTTTGAGGTTTGACTATTACTGTAGTGGACTCGAGTGTTCTTGGTCCCTACGTTATTCCTTCTCAGTGCGCTTCCACGTTGTCACGTTATTATATATATTTTCCTGCTGTTCTTTACTTGATCACCAAGAGTCAAATTCGGCACCCTAGAAAAATTAATCCGCCGTACACAATCAATATTATAATAAAGCTATTTAGAAAACACATGGGCAACAATCATAGGACAAGTCATGATATATATCACTATAATTCATTTGAGTCCTATAACCTTCGATATATTTGAGTCCTTCTTTAACTCTGTCAAGTTTTAAATGAAAAGAGCCGGTACGCGAATACAACTTGTGAAGGTTGCGGCAGCCTAAGAACAATGGGAAGACTTTTAACATATTTCGGGACATTGATATAATCATGAGATCCGATTCTATCCTTAGCCTCCTTAATCAATGCACTTTAAAGAACGATTAATCGTGCTAAAAAATTTAATTTAGCTCTTTTTCTTGTCTTCTAGTATACATTCAGGTTTATTCTTAGAGATTTGAAAACAACATGGCCAGCTTCCAAGGACATGGAGGATCTATGAGGCACTATCATGACTCAGTCTTCCTCCTCAAGTTGCCGGAAATATCTCATCTATAGCTAGTAAATAGCCGCCAACAATTTATATTATTGTATGGAATGTTCTACAAAATATACATTAAGATATTATAGCTGCTTAGTAAAATTTTGATTGGCAAAAAAAAAAGGTCGGGCGGGACGAATGGTGCCGACGGGCTCCTATATGTCACCACAAGAGTTTCACACCCGCTGTCGGAACGTTCGATCTAGGTTATAACTACTGCTTCACCGGAATGCAAGTTGGCATAAAAACCGGAGTTATCCTACACTTAGGGTACCGGTCGAATTTGCGTCACGGATGAATTGAGATTTTCTAAGATCGAGAAGCGATAGAGTGACTCGAACTGGTGACCGATAGGGCTCCAAACCACGTGGGAGTAAGCATTATCCACCTCGGCGGCGCCACTTGATTAATTTGGGACGCAAGATACATTGAATGCATAAAAGGACGAGGAGTCGATTTTCACGGGGTCGAGAGGTAGATAGAGTCGACGTTCAACGAGGTTGAATCGCATGAATTTGGAGGAGCGAGAACTGCTTGGAGCTTACGGCACTTTGATGTCGCTGACTCTCCATTAGGTTGGTGATGTGCCAGAGACATTAAATACGCGTGTGAGACTTTTCTCTATTACCGCGTGGTAGGCAGCATTTAATACCATTTCTTGGACAAGTAAGTTGTCCAGTGCATTTTTGATAACTTATTAACGTAATTCTTCCGGTTAATTTTGATCGAAAACTCCTAACGTGAACTTCAGCCGTCTTACATGGCATTCGGCGCTGATGTGGATAATTTTTGCAAATTTTTCTGATTATTCTTTTTCTTTTCTTTCTTTCTTTTGATCGTGGGCTGACAAGCTTCACTGGGATTGGGCAAGGGCATCATGGCCCTCGCCGGACAAAGCGAGGGCTCGCGGCCCCTCACCCAGATCGGGCAAGTGCCGCGATGCCCTCACCAAATCTGGGCCAAGCGACTCGTTGCGGTCCTCACTTGTGGCCGACAACCTCCTCCGGCTACTGCTAAGGTTGCTGACCGGCAAAGGGAAAAAAGAAAAAGGAAAGAACTAAAAATAAAAAAAGAAAAACATTCAAAAAATTTACAAAGATTGTTTACGTTAGCACCTGCCATGCCACAAGGACAATCGATATCCACATTTGCGATTTTCCGGCCAAATTGATATAATTGAAAGGTTTATGACTAAATTGATATAATTGCACTAAATTTAGAACTTTTTTGGTAATTTCTTTGAAAAGACATACATGTATGTCTACAAAAAAAGTACATGTGCATGGAAAAGATTAAATGCTTGAGAATTGCAAGTTAATTTGAGAAAGAAATGTAAATGATCGTAAGGTATTTTCCGGCAAATAAGATATCAATGCTGTTACAATTATCACGATTATTAGATTATGGTTTTATCCAATTTATTGTACGATAGTACTACGATACATCTTAATAAGGAATCTGGGCATTTCATGGGGTTTTTGAGAAATGTTTGAAGTGGAAAAAGCAGATGAATTCATTTTCTATATATAGTAGACAGATTCATAAAGACATAGTATATGGAAGGAAAAATGGCATTTATAGTTCCTTACCTTTGGGCTAATATGCAATGCCACCCTTAAAATTTTAATTTGTTTAATATGGTGCTTGAACTATTCTAAATGTTCAATATACTCCATAAACTTTCTATTTGTTCAATCTAGCCCTCAACTTTCCACAACAGAGTCAAATCGGTCCTTCGATACCATTCACAAGTTTTTGTAATTGCACAATTGCGTAGATTTCAGAATATCTTTTAATTTAAATCATTTTCTAAATAAAAAAATATGCTATCTTTTTATTGCTTTTTTACCTTTTTGGTCTTTATACTTTATAAATAATATGATAGTTGCATTTAATTCATTTTACCTTATGATATCTATAATTGAAAAACTAGAAACTCATTTAGAGTTGTATCGTGTTGATATTCCAGCTATTTCAATTTCCTAAATAGAATTAACCAACTTTAATTAGGAAAACGCAAAAAACAAAAGCTTGAAAATTTTATCTATCTACAAATTAGGTACAAGATTTAGATTAATATAAATATGATTAATTTTGATAAACTATTATCGTTTTTAGATACCCTCATGGAAACACTAATTCTCAAAATAGCAAAAATATGAACCCGATAAAACTCTAAATGAGGTTCTACTTTGACCGCTATAGATTTGGTAAACTAGGATAGATTATAAAGACCAAAAAGACAAAAAGGTAAAAACAAAAAAAGAGACTATTTTCTATGGCTTTAGTAAATGGAATGAAATAGAAAGATATTGACAAATTTGGGCAATAGTGTAATTATGGGAACTCATGAATAGTAAGGAAGGACTTGTCTGACTTTTTTTATGGACTTGATTGAACAAATGAAAAGTTTATGTACTATATTGATCATTTAGGAATAATTTAGGGAACATATCAAACAAATTAAAAAGTTCAAGATGATAATACACATCGCATCTTAATTATTTACCATCTTTCCTATAAAGGGGGTTACGTTAAAAAGCGAGTCATGGGCACTTGAGCGTGATTGAGTAGTTGTGTGGGTTGAATGAGTAGCTGGAGTATTAAGCGAACCTGCTCCGATCAAGTTTCGTAGTAATTGACTCGAGGGGCTTGCACAAAGCTTCTACAAGTGTATTTCAAAGTGGAAGCAGAAAAACACGAATGTGACCTCTGCCATCGAAATGGCAATCGTTCTCCAACATATGTTTAAACATATCAAAGCGAACGAATACAATATAGATTACATGGGCGGCGTCGAGTCAGCTTGCCAAACGGGGTAGACATTGCACAGTGGACTCTTTCTTCACAATCACCGGTCGATCATTTCTTGCGCTTACGTGGGTGAAAATGATGATGTCGTCGTCCTTCGCTCTTCGGGACTCAGAGACGAGAGAGTTGAGATCCGGCGGGAAAGTAGCTCATCGGTATCGGAGGAGGCTTGGACTTACTCTTGGAGTTATTCTTCTTCGATACGCCTTTGCCCACGACACAGCCGTCTTTGCCTACCGAACGGCTCTTGTTTGAGCGATCCTCTCCATTGAAGTTAATCACTCTACCGCTTGAATGATCAGAGAAGCAACTGAAAAGGCTTGAGAGGAGATTCATGATCGATGAGGAAGAAAACAGCAATATTAGAGGCTGAGAAGTGCTATGGAAGCTGCTGTTGGACTAGCTAACTTGGCTGAGATGTGTGAGAAAACCCACGATTCTTTCACTATATGTAGACATATTGATGAAGCTTTAAGGAGACGTGGTCTTAGCTTCCAAGAAATTGAAGGGTTTCATGTGTCACTATCTCAGTCTTCCTCCTCCTTAGGTTCTTGGAAATACCTAGGCCTTTCTTGTTTTTGGATAACTAAGAAAGATGTCGCGGCAAATTCTACAGCAATCGGCGGATTTTCTTTCCTTTGATGGGGATTTTCTTTTACCAAGACTTTGAATTCAAAGACGAATTCTTTTTTTTTTTTTTTTTTTTTTTTTGGTGACCCGGGAACCTCCCTTTCGCCCGACAGGCTAATCGGTACTAAACCCGGGAGGAGACTAGCCCAGCAACCCACCGCCAGGGCCCCCCACTTCAATCGCTGACGACACAGAGTTTCGAACCGCTCACCTCCTACGATGGCGGGAGAGCTCAAACCAACTGCGCCACCCACGGGTGGGTGACGAATGTGTTTTTGCTACCTACTAGAGGTAGCTGTTGCATGTGACTACGTGTCCATTGATGTCGTGTCGCACAATGACGTGGTATGTCTTGGCTTGCGTGTGTTGCTCGCTTTAGGGGGTTAGTAAGGTGCTTTTGTTTGGGTCGGAAAGACACAATTTCATTCATTAACGCAAATTGTCGAAGCATTAAAGATGAGTTTTAGAACACAAAATATTCCTAAGAGGCGAGGAGGGATTAGACAACCAATTAGATGAGAGGGTACTCCTTTGATGAGCTTTTGCAACCTAATTAGAAATTTGGTTGGCCTCACATGAGCAGCGGACCACTTTGGCTAGACACAAGTGGTAGCTTTTAATAATACTACATGAGATTTTGATGGAATCACCGCCAACTATTTTAAAAGTTCAAGTTAGTAAATAAAGATGTAATTTACTATATAAATATTACAACACGAATGTTATTGCGGCAGCCTAAGGACAATGGGAAAACTTCAACATATTTGGGGACGTTGATATAACCACACGATCCGATTCTATCCTCAGCCGCCTCAATCAATCCACTTTAAAGAAAGATTAATCGTGTTCAAAATTTAATTTAGCTCTTTTTTCTTGTCTTCTAGTGTTTATTCAGATTTATTATTAGAGATTTACAAACAACATGGCCAGCTTCCAAGGACGTGGAGGATTCAACGGGTCACTATCATGACTCAGTCTTCCTCCACAAGTTGCTGGAAATATCTCATGGATAGCTAGTAAACAGCCGCCAACGATTTATATTATTGTATGGAATGTCCTACAAAACATACACTAAGCTACTTAATAAATTTTTTATTGGCAAACAAAGATAGGAAGGTGCGAAGAATGCCGACGGGCCCCGTACGTAACCACAAGAGTTTCACATCCGTCGTTGGATCGTTCGATTTGGGTGATAACTACCGCTCCTTTTGAGGGAGCTCGGGATACCACTGCTCCACCAGAATCCACGTCGGGATAAGACCGGAGTTCTCCTGCACCTAGGGTACAAGTTGAATCTATGTCACGGATGAATCGGGATTTTCCGAGATTGAAAAGCGATTGGGCGACTCTGAACTGGTGACCAATAGGACTCCAAACCGTGTGGGAGTAAGCACTATCCACCCTGGCGGCGCTACGTATTTAATTTGGGCCGCAAGATACATTCCGTGCATAAAAGGACATGGGGTCTACGTTCAACGAGGTTGAATCACAAGAATTTGGATGAGCGAGAATTGCTTGGAGCTTCCGGCACTTTGATGTCGCTGCCTCTCCGTTGGCTTGGTGAAGTGTAAGACTTTTCTCAATTACCACGTCGTAAGCAGCATTTAATACCATTTCTTGGACAAGTAAGTTGGACCAACGCCTCTTTGACAATTTCTCGAAATAATCTTTCTAACTAATTTTGACCGAAAATTCCTGACGTAGATATCGGCCGTCCTTTGTCATACGATCGGCACTGATTTAGATAATTTTTGCAAATTTTTAATAATATTTTTTTATTTTTTAAAATTTTTTTTACTATGGGACGGCAGCCTTTACTTGGATTGGGTGAGGCCATTGCAGCCCTCCTCAACCACAATGAGTGCTCGCAGCCCCTCACCCATAGTTGGCAAGGGCCGCCATCCCCCCGCTAGATCTAGGCCAAGTGAGAGCACTGCCTTCGTTGTCTATCGCCTCCGCCGTTGACTGGCAGAGGGAATTTAGGAAAAAAGAAAAAGGAAAAAAAGAAAAAAATTCTTAAAAATTATAAAAATTGTCCACATTAGTGTCAGTCATACCACATAGGACAGCCAGCGTCCACATCTATGATTTTCGGCCAAAATTGGCCAGAAGATTTACATTGGCATATCATCAAAAGGTTTATGATTAAATTGGCCAAAATGAAAGGTTTAGAACTAATTTGCATATTTATAATAGGTTTAGGACTTTTTTTGGGTAATTTCCCTAATTTCTTCTTTGTCGACCACTTTGATTCAACGCCACAAGTTACCTTGTATGTCTTCTTGCGCAACTCACTCTATGTTCTTTGCATGCCATTGCCAAGGGTCATTGCGTCCTCACCAACTACGAGCAAGGGTGCGAAGGCCCTTCTGGCGAGGGTCGTTGGTGACCATCAGCTGCCAAAATGATAGGAAAAAAAATGAAAAAGAAATAAAATTAAAAAATAAAAAATTTGGTTTTTAAAACAATTGTAGAAAATGTCTGCATTAGCACAGGTTGTACCATGTAGGATGTCTGGCGACCATGTTATTTTTGGCCAAAATTGGTTGGAATGACTCAATTGACAAATTATGAAAATGTTTTAGACTAAGTTGACATAATTAAAAGGTTTATGATTGGATTGACACAATTACAATAGGTTTAAGATTTTTTTGATAATTTTCCCAAGAAGGCATACATATAAACATCTCCAAAAAAAGTAAATGTGCATGGAAAAGATTAAATACTTGAGAATTGCAAACTAATTTGGATACCCTTGTGAAAACATTATTCTCAAAATAGCAGGAATTTCAATTCAATATAACTCTAAATTAGACTCCACTTGTACAGTTATAGATATTATAAGCTAAAACATACTTAAATGGAACTATCATAATATTTATATAGACCAAAGGGACAAAAAGGTCATAAAAGAAAGACTATTTTATATGGATTTAGTAAATGGATTGAAATGAAAAGATATTATAAAATCTGGACAATAGTGTAATTATGAAAACTCATGAATAGTAAGGAAGCACTGATCTGTTTTTGTGAAGAACTATATTGAACAAATTGAAAATTTATGAAGTAGATTAAACATTTGGAAATAATTTATGGACCACGTCGAATAAATTAAAAATCCAAGAATGACACTGCATATTGAATCAAAGTTGGAATACTAGTTGTACAATCTTTCTCAATATCGAACAGCAATAATAGGGGCTTCCTTAAAATGTGCGTCTTGCGGTGTGATTGAGTAGTTTGCGTTGGCTGAATGAGTTGCTGGAGCACTAAACAAAGCTGCTCCGATCAAGTATAGTTCAAAGTGGAAATATAAAAACACTAATGGGACATCTGCCATCTAAATGGTAATCATTCTCCAACACATGTTTAAACATCAAAGCGAACAAATACAATGTCGATTGCATGGGTGGCGCCGAGTTGGGTTGCCGAGCGGCATAAACATTGCACAGTTGACTCTTACATCGAAATCATCGGTCGATCATTTTTTGCGCGTGCATGGGAAAACGATGATGCCATCGTCCTTCGCTCTCCAAGACTCAAAGACAAGAGAGTTGAGATCCGACAGGGAAGTAAGTCATCGGTATCGGAGGAGGCTTGGACTTGCTCTTGGAGTTGTTCTTCTTCGATTCGCCTTCGCCCTTGACACGGCTGTGCTTGCCTATCGAACAGCTCTTGTTCGAGCGATCCTCTCCAGTGAAGCTAATCACTCTACCACTCGAATGATCAGAGAAGCAACTGAAAAGGCTTGAGAGGAGATTCATGATCGATTAGAGGCTGAGAAATTAGTGCTATGGAAGCTGTTGTTGTACTAGCAAACTTTGCTGAGATGTTGCGAGAAAACTCATGGTTCTTCCACTATATGTAGACATATTGATGAAGCTTTAAAGAGACGTGGCCTTAGCTGCCAAGAAATTGGAGGCTTTCAGGTGTCACTATCTTGACTCAGTCTTCCTCCTCCTCCTCCTCCTCTTCAGGTTCTTGGAAATACCTAAGGTTGTAAAGTCTTTCCCGTCCTCGTATTTGGTTTGTTTTCACCATCTGTGTCATGTTAGAAACCGCGGCCATTGCAGCATAGCACATCCAATGTATATAGTCAATCGGCGTTGCTGTACAGATCATGTTTCTTGATTTTCTCTTTCTTTTTTGGTCAGTTCATGTTTCTTGATTTGATCCATTAGTTCCTTGATATTTAGGGCGCACATGGAATCCATTCTGGAATAGAAATTCTGTTCCAGAATGGATTCCGAAATAGAAATGCGTTTGTTAAAAAATTTCCGGAATGCATTCTGAAGCAATTTTCACATTCTGGAATAAAAATGCGTTTGTTAAGGGTGCGAATGGTAACCATTCTGCTCCAGAAATCAAATTCTTGCCAGAAATTGATTTATGGAATTCTTGCCAGAAATCGATTTTTGGAGGAGAAATCTGTTTGGTAAAACATGATCAATTCTGCTCCAGAAATTGATTTCTGGAACATAAATCTATTTTTATTTTTTTATTTTTTTGGGTACATCAAAAAAATAAATTTCACTCAAACTGGGTGCCCAAAGGTATTCTAAGCCATTTTGTGAAGTTTTGAAATTTTTAATTTTTTTTATTTTTTGGGCACCTCAAAAAAATTAAATTTCACTCAAAATGGGTGGCCAAAGGTATTTTAAATCATTTTATGAAGTTTTGAAATTTTTGATTTTTTTGATTTTTTTTATTTTTTGAGCACCTCAAAAAAATTAAATTTCACTCAAAGTGGGTGCCCAAAGGTATTTTAAGCCATTTTGTGAAGTTTTGCAATTTTTAATTTTTTTTAATTTTTTTAGGCACCTCAAAAAAATTAAATTTCACTCAAAGTAGGTACCCAAAGGTATTCTAAGCCATTCTGTGAAATTTTGAAATTTTTGATTTTTTTATATTTTTTTAAAAATTCACCAAATTTCCTATTTTCTCGAAATCTTGACTTTTTTTATTTTCTGAAAATTTTTATGAATTTTTGTGGAATTTTTCAATTTTTATGCATTTTCTAAAAAAAAATTAGTGAGAAAAAGAGAGAAAATAGGGAGAATGCATTCTAGAAGAGAGAAGCTATAAAAAGTAGCTTCTCTTTTTCTTGCCCAAAACTCATTCTGGAATAAAAAATGCATTCTGGAATCAAGAATGCATTCTGGAATCAAGTATTTTTAACAAACGCATTTTTATTCCAGAATGTGAAAATTGCTCCAGAATGCGTTCCGGAAATTTTTTAACAAACGCATTTCTATTCCGGAATCCATTCTGGAACAGAATTTCTATTCCAGAATGGATTCCATGCGCGCCCTAAAAATACTTGATTCCAGAATGCATTCTTGATTCCAGAATGCATTTTTGATTCCAGAATGAGTTTTGGGCAAGAAAAAGAGAAGCTACTTTTTATAGCTTCTCTCTTCCAGAATGCATTCTCCCTATTTTCTCTCTTTTTCTCACTAATTTTTTTTTAGAAAATGCATAAAAATTGAAAAATTCCACAAAAATTCATAAAAATTTTCAGAAAATAAAAAAAGTCAAGATTTCGAGAAAATAGGAAATTTGGTGAATTTTTTTAAAAAAATATAAAAAAATAAAAAATTTCAAAATTTCACAGAATGGCTTAGAATACCTTTGGGCACCTACTTTGAGTGAAATTTAATTTTTTTGAGATGCCCAAAAAATAAAAAAATTAAAAATTTTAAAACTTCACAAAATGGCTTAGAATACCTTTAGGCACCCACTTTGAGTGAAATTTAATTTTTTTGAGGTGCTCAAAAAAATAAAAAAAATAAATAAAAATAAATAAAAATTTCAAAAGTTCATAAAATGGCTTAAAATACCTTTGGCCACCCACTTTGAGTGAAATTTAATTTTTTTGAGGTGCTTAAAAAATAATAAAAAAATAATAAAAATCAAAAAAATCAAAAATTTCAAAACTTCATAAAATGGCTTAAAATACCTTTGGGCACCCACTTTGAGTGAAATTTAATTTTTTTGAGGTGCTCAAAAAATTAAAAAAAAATTAAAAAAAATTTAAAATTTCAAAACTTCATAAAATAGCTTAAAATACATTTGGCCACCCACTTTGAGTGAAATTTAATTTTTTTGATGTGCCCAAAAAAATAAAAAAAAATTAAAAACTTCAAAACTTCACAAAATGGCTTAGAATACCTTTGGGCACCCAGTTTGAGTGAAATTTATTTTTTTTGATGTACCCAAAAAAATAAAAAAATAAAAAAATAAAAATAGATTTCTGTTCCAGAAATCAATTTCTGGAGCAGAATTGATCATGTTTTACCAAACAGATTTCTCCTCCAAAAATCGATTTCTGACAAGAATTCCAGAAATCAATTTCTGGCAAGAATTTGATTTCTGGAGCAGAATGGTTACCATTCGCACCCTTAAACTCCGTGGCAAGATTTCGATAACGTAATAGTCCCCGCGTCTCTGTCATGCGTGCCTCAATCTATGCCCGAATTCTACACAATCTTTCAAATTAGTGGGTCATTAATTGTTGGGAAAAATAATTGGGAAAAATGGAATCAGACTTTAAGGCATGAATACAGTATCTTTAAGAAATTATTTGCCCCACAAGATTGCTAATGGAATCATCCATAATATAACCGTTGGAGTTAGCGAATACTTCGGAAACCCTTATTTTTTATACCAGGCATACCCATGTGAGTTTAGAGAAATCGAAATATGAACCGACGACATGTGACCCCTATGCACGGAATGTCGGGGGTCCCGCTTCCTGGACAGTGGGTGGGGATTTTGCTCCTCGGTGAACGGACGGGGGCTCGGGGGTAGCGCCCCCCGAAACAACATCGGGTTTGCTGACCCGTTTGTTGTGGGATCAAAGAGATTTGAATAGATTTTGGCTTTAAGCCCATTTTAAATTTTATATATATTGTACTCATATAAGAGATCATTGTAACGAGTGACTGTGGTTGTAAAACCTAAATATCATAGTGAAATCCCTTTGCAAAACGTAACTCTATTCTAAAGTGAATTTGGGTAAACTCATGTGTCAATTTTTTTATTATCTGTGTGATTATTCTGATTCTGCTTCGGATATAACTAGGGGTGATCGGTTCCAGGTGGGTAGGGTCCAGACCTGGAACCTAGAACCTACCCTGTTACAACCGGTTCCTAATTTTTGGAACCTGGAACCTACCCTGTTTTCCCTAGACCCTGTTTTGGAACCTACCCTGTTTTTCCGGTCCGGTTCCAGGGTCTACCCGATAACTTGTTTTTTTTTTTTTTCTGGTTTCAGAAATTTGGAGCAAAATAAACAATTCACAAGCACCATGTCCAGCAATTGACATGCTCCCCTTGACATATTCACAAGTGCTCTGTACTTCTCGAAGTAATAAAAATGAAAACGATGAAACTATATTAGCTAATGCATAATCCTGTCCATTTTGTTTCAGCAAAGAAAGTTCACAAAATATTCACCCACAGCGGATGGATAACACACAAAAGAACTAACCATGCTAAAACCCTCCAATAACTCTTTACTTCATACATCATGAGCATGCTTCATGGAATCCGGATAGCCTATTTAACTTATGGCCCGCATGAATGTACCTGAGGAGAAGGGTAGATTGTGAAGCCAAGCTTCGATTTCTTTCCATACTCTACGGACAATTGTTCCAACAGCAATGAACCCAAACCAGAACCGGTGCCACCGCCTACAGCATTAAAGACCAAAAAACCTTGCAAGCCAGTACAGTTGTCGGCTAGTTTTCTCACTCGGTCAAGGCAGAGATTAACAATTTCCCTCCCCACCGCAGAAAGAAAATGAGAAAGTAGATCAAGTAACAATCTACAAATAAGCGATAGTTGCCAATTCTGAGACAGTAAAAAGACATGTATGAACCTGTATAATGTCCTCTGGCAAAGTTGTTGGCAGCATCTTCCTTGCCGGATATAAGCTGCTCAGGGTGAAAAAGTTGTCTATATGAACCTGTCCTAACTTCATCAATCACAGTGGGCTCAAGATCAACAAATATAGCTCTCGGCACATGTTTTCCAGAACCAGTCTCACTGAAGAAGGTGTTGAAGGCATCATGCTCAACCCCTACGTACTGAGGAGTCACTGCAAGAATAAACAGATCAAGAATATGAGAGAGAGAGAGAGAGAGAGAGAGAGAGAGAGAGAGAGAGAGAGAGAGAGAGAGAGAGAGAGAGAGAGAGAGAGAGAGAGAGAGAGAGAGAGAGAGAGAGAGAGAGAGAGAGTCAAATTCTGCATTATTTACTCTCACTTACAAAATTGATAACCACGAGTAACTACCATAGGTCGTATTGATAACCCACGACACTATCAAATTCAGAGAGAAGACTGCGACCAAATCAACAATTACTAAAGTAGTGACAGTGGAAGCTCAATTCGAGAACAAAACCAGAGCACAAGATTTCAAGCGGCGGCAAATAATCCAGGGTCTAGGGTCACTGAAACTCGGACTTAGGCAAGGGGAGCGGGATCGGGGGGAGGGGGGGGAACCGTGAGCTGACCTTCGCGGCGGCGTAGGTTGGACGAGTTGGGTTGCGGCGACTGAGGTGGCGAGCAGCCGCAACGACGAGCGGCGACGAGTTGGGCTGTGGCGAAGACAAGGGGCGACAAGCTGGGTTTCGGCGACGAGCGGCAATGAGCGGCGTTACGGCGACTCAGGCAGCGAGCAGCTGTGGGCCGTGGCGACGAGTTGGGTTGCAACGAGCAGTCGCGGCGACGAGATGCTACAAGCAGCCGCGGCGACGAGATGCTACGAGCTGGGTTGCGGCGAGCAGCCACGACGACGAGCAGCCGTGGCAACGAGCAGCCACGGCGACGAGCGGTGGCGAGCAGTCGCGGCAACGAGCGGCGGCGAGTAGTCGCGGCGACGAGGAAACTGGAAGGAAGGGGACTCGCGAAGAGAAGGGAGCGACTGAGCAAATTGAGAAAGGGGACTCGATTGTTAGGTGCTAGGGTTTTTTTACAGTACTTAAAACCGGTTCTAAAACCGGTCCGGGTGGGTTTTTACTTAGACTCGGGAACCGGACCGGTTCCAACCGGTTCCGAAAAAATAGAACCGGTTCCCGAACCGGTTTAAACAGGAACCGGCTCCCAGACCTGTTTTTCGGGTGGGCCGGTCCGGTTCTCGGGTAAACCCGGTCCGGTTGCACACCCCTAGATATAACCCATCAATAACAGAGTCTTGAATGAGAAATTTCTCCATAAACTCTCGTGAGGAAACAATAGGAGAATAAAGGCTGTACTTGTAAGAAAGAAACGAAAATTGAAAAAGCATAAATATTGAACAAATATAAAAAAATTAAATCCTTTTGTGAACATACAATTTGTTTCAAAGGGACACAACTTTTCACGTTTTTTCAAAAAATTGCAAATTTGTTTTTTTAATAATCATTTTTTTAAATTAACCTCTGAAAAAAAAAATAACCGTCAATTGAACAGATAAACACTTATATCTTTTCATCATTTGAAGAGATAAAAAATAACCGTCACACACTTATATCTCTTCATTGTGAAACGAGACACCTCTTTGTCCGTTTTACAAACGAGCTACCAACATTAATTTGGCCCCAAAATTAGATGAATAAAAAAAGGACAAGGAGTCACTTTTCATGGGGTCGAGAGCGTTTGACCATATACATTCCACGAGCTTCAATCATATTTAATTTAGAGGACCACCACTTCCTTGTAGCCTACGTTGATTAAGGCTCTTCTATCAACTTCTTTTTTATTTTCTTGAACCACAACCACGTGTCGTTACGTCATTGGCTTGGCGATGGACACCAGAAAAATATAATATCCTTGCGATGTATACTTTGTTCTTGGCTCGTAATGTTTTCGTTTCAAATTTGGTATGTACTTTTCTCTTTCCAATAGTGGTCAAGATACGAGGTTGCTTCTAGGAACATGTCGTCTTTGTTACTTGCTTCGCGCCTCCAAGTGTTGGGCTCAAGTTTTGTAATAACTAATTCAAGTGACTCGCAAATCTAATTTTGAAGGTCAAACTTGACATACCATAAATATAAATTTCATAAGGCCGCACTTTTTCCGCTCATTCTTTAACTTAAACATTCTATTTTTTTTCATTTTTTGACTTTAACATCCCACAACACATCTATTACAACTCTAGGTGAAAAAAAAAACTCTTAATAAAGCATAACTTTTGGGAAGACAATCGACACGCTGATCTTCTTGCTAATATTAGAATTGAGAAGCGACTTGACACCACATTCTACTTGCAGCCTCCTAGCAAATTATCTCATGCTTTGTCTAGTGATAAGGTTGGAATAGTAGACTTTAGACGTTAAATTATTTAGTTTTATACCTTTATTTGCCAAAAAAAACTTTTTTTTATTTTGTTTTTGCTTTTTTTTCCCTTATGGGTCCCACTTTCCTTCTTCTTCTTTCTTTCCACGCCTTTCACATCTCAATTCTCGAGTCTTGTAAATTGGTATCTCTATTTTCTCTCTTGCAAGCCATTCTCTTCTTTCTAATCCTCCCTACTCCTCAAGTTGTAAGGAATTGAGACAATGTCGACTGCATTCATACTAATAAAGCTTTGAATTCACAAAGGCAAGGTATACATTGGCAAACCAACAAGGCCCACAAAACGATCATCCTCCGTATCGTTACCGACTGCGGACCGACCGTCTCGTGCTATCAAGTTCTCAAGACAGACGTCCAGGTGTTGCATTGTCGACTTGTCCCAAGATGACGAGTTGAACATGTCCGACGAGTTCTTAGGCCAAAATGATTACATTAACAACACGGTCCTCATGCCTCACCACGCTAGACAACCAGCAGATCTTCTCAGCCACGCCTATTGCTGGCAAGGCCACGATGGCCTTGCCTAGGGCCTTCGTGGACCATTGCGGTAGGCGATGGCCCTTTCCTAAGGTCACTAGCTACAATGAATGAAAAAAATGGAAAGGAAAAATAAAATTACAAAAAAAAATACAAAATTACAAAAATTGTCTACGTTAGAGCTGGTTGTGCTATATAAGACAATCGACATCCAGGCTAAAGTTGGCTAGAAAAACTCAATTGGCAAATTGACAAAAGATTGAGGACTACATCAGCTAAATTAAAAGGTTTAGGATTAAAATAACACAAGTATAATATGTTTAGGATTTTTTTATAATAATTCTCCCCAATTGGGTGGCTCCACAAAATGTGTTGCATTTAGGAATTGACTTCAAAGAGAAGAGGACTAATAAAAACATAGAAAATGCAACTTTTGACTATTCTTTCACATAAAGGTTACGTGATACTCGAACACAATAATGGGTAAATCTACTTTTATCCTTGATAGCAAGAACTAAGACGGATTTGAGAAAATATTGGGTACCATCATGGTAGCCAAGGCTGCGCATGGCAACTTGCCAAATAATGTTTGATTCTGTTCTTTTGTTCCCAGAATTAGTTTGGGAATAGAAATCCATTTTTTTTTAATTTTTTGATTCTGGGCACAAATTCTTGCAAATTTGTGCCCAGAATCAGTTTTGGAACAGAATCAAAAATAAAAAAACAAAGTAGCTTCTTGATTCTGGGAACAAAAATGAAAATCAATTTTTTTTCTTCTTCTTTTTCTTGATTTTTAATATAGCTTTTAATGTCCGGCGCGAGGGCCAACCTCGCCGTACTTGGCGAGATTAAAATATTTTAATAAAAAAATTTTTATTAATAAAAAAATTTTACTAGCCATGGCAAAAAAATAAAAAAATATTATTAATAAAAAAAAATTTTACCGGCCATGGCCAGCGACCAGGCCATGGCGAAAAAAATAAAAAAATAATTTCAATAAAAATATTTTTTATTTAAAATATTTTAATAAAAAAATATTATTAATAAAAAAAATATTTTACCAGCCATGGCCAGTGACTAGACCATGGCAAAAAAAATAAAAAAATAATTTCAATAAAAATATTTTTTATTTAAAATATTATTAATAAAAAAATATTTATAAAAAAATATTTTACCGGCCATGGCCAGCGACTAGGCCATGGCGAAAAAAAAATAAAAAAATATTTTCAATAAAAATATTTTTTAAAAAATTTATTAATAAAAATTTTTTTTATAAGAAAATATTTTACCGGCCATGGCCAAAAAGGAGGAGAAGAAAAAAGAAAAGAAAGAAATATTAAAATATTTAAAATGTTATTAAAATATTATTAATAAAAAGAAATTTTATGCCGTTATTAAACGCATTTCTGTTCCCGGGCACAGAATTTTGGACCGTTACTAAACGCCTTTAAATGTTCAGAATTAGTTTCTGAACACAGAATAAAAAAAATCATTTCTGATCAGAATCTGTTCCGGGGTACAGAATGGTTGCCATGCGCAACCCAAGTCAGCAAAAAACGAGTCCATTTATTGTGCGCCACATGTCTCTTGGGCCCACCTATCCAAAAAATCCTCTTCGCTTTCTCTCCCCTCTCTCTCCTCTCTCTCTTCACTATGGTTTCTTCTCGGCTATGGCGTTAGCTTAAGTTCGAGCTCCGTGTCCATGGAGCTTCCGTGGCCATGAGACTCTGGGTCTAACTGCCATAACCACAAGCTAGGCCCTGCAGGCCGCTGGCGAGGACAAGCCCTTGCCGTCGTGGGCGAGGTCGGCCATGGCCTCGCTCTGGGTGAGGCTTGACCTCAATTGGTCAAGCGGAGGCTCAACGGCCATGGCCATATATAACAGTCGAGCTTCGGTTCCGCATCTGGGTCGGCAAAATCTGACTCCTGTCGACGCCCCCCAGGGCCGCCTCGAATCCGACTGTCCATGAATTTTCGTCCGTTGAACAAAAACAAAAATGCCAAAGCAAAAACATCCCAAGAGGCTGGGGATGGGGCCAGGGCCACGAGCTTGAAGCTCGAACATGCTCGCAACCGCGAGCTCGAGCTGTATGGCTGTGGAGGCCGAGATGTTGGGCTCAAGCTCAAGCTCTATGGCCATGATGGCCGCAAAGAAGAGAGAAGAAAAGCAAGTCCAGGAGAGAGACGAGGAGAAAAGCAAGTGCAGAAAAGAGAGAGATTCTTATGATCGGTGGGCCCCCTGATCGACACGTGGCACTCGATGAATGGACTATTTTTTGCTGACTTGGCACCACAGTGTTAGCCAATATTTTTTCAACAGATTTAGTCTAATCTTCCTTTTCTTTTTTCCAATTGGGTGGAGAGACTAACCCTAAAGTTTAAGCTGCACATGGTGTGTCCATGCATATTGTCATGTTTTGGTCATTTATCTTAAGCACTGAGGAATTGACTGAAAGAGGAGCACTAATGAAACAAACATAGAGAAAAAGCAACTTTTGACTATTCTTTCACATAGAAATGATGTGATATCTGGACACAATACTATACGTTAACCTCATAAGAAGGAAAAAACAGAAAACGTTTATCAATGTTTTAAATTCAGCTCCCAACAAATTTCTAAGAACAAATAAATGAACCAATACACAGATCCCAGAAACCCTCCAGCACAAGAAAGATGATCCTAATGGTGTTCAGATTTCAGCCGGACTCAGAGACGGGAGAGGTTAGATCCAATGGGGAAGTAAGCCATTGGAATCGGAGGCGGCTTGGACTTCCTCTTAGAGTTGTTCTTCTTCAATTCAGCTTCACCATCGACATGGCTATCTTTGCTTGTTGAACGGCTCTTGTGCGAGTGACCCTCTCCTTCAAAGCTAACCACTCTACTATCGGAATGATCGGCGAAGCAACTGAAGAGGCTTGAGAAGAGACTCATGATCGACGAGAATGAAAACGGCAAATACTATGCTAAGGAGCAGAAGAGGCTGAGAAATCAGTGCTTTGGCTAGTTCTCTGTGATAACTCCTGAAGCTGCTGTATTAGCTGAATTTGCTGAGTTGTTTTGAGAAAATTCACGACGCTCTCGCTTTATATAGACATGTTAATAAAGCTTTGAAGAGAAGTGGCCTTGGCTTCCAAGAAATGGACGATTTCATGCGTCACTATCATTACTCGGCATTTTTCCTCCTCCTCTGGTTCTTGGAAATATCCAGGGCTATTATTGGAGACTCTTTCTTTACTGAGCATTTTCTTGGAGCCTACGTGGATTAAGATTCTTCTATGAACTCCCCCTTTTCATTTTCTTGACCAAGAGCCACGCGTCGTTGCGTCATGGGCTTGGTGATGTTCACCAGAAAGTATGATATCCGTGGGAGCCCGATTTTAATTACCGCGTGGTGCATATCACTTCTTTGACTGGTAATGTTTTTGTTTCTAACTTGGTATCTACTTCTCTTTTTCTGATCGTGGCCAAAGGTACGACATTACTTCTAGGAACATGCAGTCTTGTTCCTTGCTTAGCGCCTCCAGGTGTGTCCGCAGGCATTTTTATCAAGGGGTTAAGGGTTTGCATATTGAATTTATATAACGTACGTCGTCGGTGTAAAATATTCTCCACATAAATAGTCATGAAATAGAAACTCTTATTTAATTAAAAGCAATATATGTACATGTCAGTGCTTGAACCCTAGCTATGTACCCTTGCAATGTAAAACTTACTTTATACAATGCGGCTCTTAGAGAATGATACATATAATTTTTAGTTTCAACATGTAAATTTATGAGCAGGTATAGTATACGCTGGTGGTGTACAAAATGTTATAACACAAATGGTTTTTCTACACCATTGATTGGAGAGAGCAGGTAGTTATAATCCGCAAATCAATGGCAATTAAGCAGCTTGTGTAAAATTTCCTTTTACGGGTGGTATGTGCTCTATTGTTTCTAAATTATTCCTTCAATGGGTTGATATTTTCATTTTGAGATTGTTTATGTAAAAAAAAATAAAAAGAAGCTCTTATGTTTGCTAGTGTCAACTTTTCGAGGTACAAAGCAGTGTTTATACACTGTACATGTACTTTTTCCTACACATTCCATGTCCATCATATGACCATAGTTGAGTCGTCCAACTGTGTAGTCGAGTCAAGTATTAGTAGCTAGAGTATACTCAATAGAGTATAGCTTAAGTTTTTTAATAGCTGATTCAAGTGACTCTCAAGTCTAATTTGAAGGTCAGATTGATATTTTAGAAATATCAATGTGATATTACCTCTACCTTTTATCGTGCTCTGCATACTTAAAGTTTGAAATTGAGCTATAGGGTTAAAGTTTTATATGTAATCACTTCTAATATTCAAGTGGAGTCTAAGTTAAGACCAATATATTTGAGCTCTACCAAAGTTCTGCCCTCTTTGTCTTCTCTTTGTAAAATCTTTTTTTTTTTCAAGTTTTGCTTCTTACTGATTTCTTGTTTCTTGCTTGACAATTTCTACATCGGTAGAGTTAACATTGTATGTTGACTGGCTGTTGTTAGTGATGCGGAAAATACTTTCTATCAGACATGAATATGATGAAGAATTTATTGCAAAGTCTAACTTAATCATAGATTTAGGCCGATCTTTTCCTTCTTCTTCTTTTGTTTTTTTTTTCCAATTGGGTTGCTGCACATTGTGTGTTCATGCATTTAGTCATGTTCTGCTCTTGATCTTAGGCACTGAGGAATTGACTTGAAAGAGAAGAGGACAAATGAAACGAGCATAGAGAAAGCAACTTTTGACTATTCTTTCCCAGAAAGATAGTGTGATACCTCAACACAGTGCTATACGTTAGCCTCATAAAAAGGAAAAACAAAAAACATTTCTCACTTTTCTATATTCAAATGAATGAACCAATACATGGACTCTACAGAACGAGATCATTAATGGTCTTCAGTTTTTGGCGGGACTCAGAGACGAGAGAGGTTAGATCCAATGGGGAAGTAAGCCACCGGAATCGGAGGAGGCTTCGACTTCCTCTTGGAGCTGTTCTTCTTCAATCCAGCTTCACCTTCAACATGGCCGTCTTTGCTTATTGTACTGCTCTTGTTCGAGAGAAACTCTCCTTCGCAGCTAATCACTCTGCTGCCGGAATGATCGGAGAAGCAGCTGAAGAGGCTTGAGAAGAGACTCATGATCGACGAGGATGAGAATAACGAAATTCTAAGAGCCAGCAAGAAAAAAAGGGAGAGAATTCAACACTTCAGTTGATTTTATTTAAGAACAATTGGGGGAATTGTAGTTGAGAGCTCTCTGTTCTGAGATGTTTGGTGCAAAACCCAAGATTCTTACTTCAACTATATATAGACATAGTGATACAGCTTTAGAGAGACTTGGTCTTGGCTTCCAAGAAAATGGATGCTTCCATGGATGCAACCATCAGCAACTCAGTCTTCCTTCCTCAAGTTCTTGGAAATATCTAGGATGGTTAGCCTCAGCCGCCAACAAACGTGAGTGTTTAGCTGCTTCGCGTGACACCGTGTGTGGCCATGTATTTGTGGCATCTAGTGCCATGGTCGAATTTGGATTGATACTCAAGGATAATGTCTTCCGAAATAGAATTAAATATTTTTTCAAAAGAAAACGTTGAAACGTGTCAAGCTATGATATAGTTTCGAGTTCACCGTCATGTTCATATTAGGTTAGTTTTGACTTTCTCTCGACAAATTACCTTCTTTTTATAGGAATTAGCACACAAATGGTCATTGAACTTTGACCCATTATGCGATGTCATTCTGAACTTTAGCCTAATATGTAATGTCATCCTTGAACTTTTAATTTGTTTGATGTAGTCCTTAAACTTTTGAAAAATGTTCAATATAATCCCCAAATTATATAAACATATTTAATGTTATCCTTCTGTTAATTCAAGTTAACGGTATTTCCTTATTTGGCTTCCAATTCGATAAGTTTTAAACGGTGGAAAAAAATAATGTTACACATGAAATCATCCACATAAGATATTCAACTGAAATTAGGATATAAAGTACATATTATCTCTTAGAAGCCAATTAATTGCGTTGAATTTAATTAATGGTAGACGGTAGAAGTCCAACCCAAAAACTTAAATACATACTTAGAAAGAGACAACATGTATATAAACAGCATATAAATCTTGTAAACAAACAATGCATGATACTTTAACACCCCATCTTGCGTGCAAGCCAGATTATGAACGACACGTAAAATTGGACAAATAGGGGACCGCACATGCGAAATAAATTAAAGCAAACCTAAATGTGTATATAGAATCCTGTAGATATTGCAAAATTAAATGAACAAAAGTTCTAGGAGTCACTTTTCGTGGGGTCGAGAGCGTTTGACTTTACAATCCACGAGCTTCAATCATATTGCATTTGGAGGACCACCATTCTTTTGGAGCCTACGTTGATTAAGATTCTTCTATGAACTCCCCCTTTTCATTTTCTTGACCATCAACCACGCGTCGTTACGTCATTGGCTTGGTGATGTACACCAGAAAGTATAATATCCCGTGAGAGACCAATTTTAATTACCACGTTGTGTATATCACTTCTTTGACTCGTAATGTTTTGATTTCTAACTTGGTATCTACTTTTGTTTTCCTACTCGTGGTCAAAGGAATGAGGTTACTTCTAGGAACATGTAGTCTTGTTCCTTGCTTAGCTTCTCCAAGTGTGTCTGCAGGCAATTTACTCAAGAGGTTCGGGTTTGCATATTGGATTTATGTAAAGTACGTCGTCGGTGTAAAATATTTTCCGCACAAGTAGTCATGAAATAGAACCTCTTATCTAATTAAAATCAGTAAATGTAAGTGTAATTGCCTAAACCCTAGCTGTATGCTCTTGTGATGTAAAATTTTTTTTATACAAAGCGGGTCGTGGAAAATGACACATATCATTTTTATTTTCAACATGTAAATATGAGTAGTTTTAGCATACCATGGCGGTGTACAAAATATATTTAACCCAAGTGGTTTTCGACAACATTGTTTGGAGAGAGCGGGTAGTTAGAATCCTCAAATCAATGATAGATAAGAAGCTCGTGTAAAATTTCCTTTACATGTGTCTTGTATGCTCTATTTTTTTTTCTAAATTATTCCTTAAACGGGTTGATATTTCCTTTCTAATTTTTTTTTTCCAATTGGGTTGCTGCACATTGCGTGTCCATGTATATTGTCATGTTCTGGTCTTGATCTTAAGCATTAAGGAATCGACTTGAAAGAGAAGGGGACTACCAAAACAAAAATAGAAAAAGCAACTTTTGACTATTCTTTCACATAAAGATAATGTGATACCTGAACACAGTGCTACACATTAACCTCATACAAAGGAAAAACAAAAAACATTTCTCACTGTTCTATATTCAAATGAATGAACCAATACATGGATTCTACAGACCCTCTTGCACAAGCAAGAGATCATTAATGGTCATCAGTTTTTGGCAGGGCTCAGAGACGAGAGAGGTTAGATCCAATGGGGAAATAAGCCATCGGAATCGGAGGAGGCTTCGACTTCCTCTTGGAGTTGTTCTTCTTCAATCCAGCTTCACCTTCGACATGGCCGTCTCTGCTTATTGAACTGCTCTTGTTCGAGCAAAACTCTCCTTCGCAGCTAATCACTCTGCTGTCGGAATGATCGGAGAAGCAACTGAAGAGGCTTGAGAAGAGACTCATGATTGAGGATGAGAATAACGAAATTCGAAGAGCCAGCAAGAAAAAAGGCAGAGAATTCAACACTGCAGCTGATTTTATTTAATAAGAACAATTGGGGGAGTGGCAGTTGAGAACTTTCTTTTCTGAGTTGTTTGGTGCAAAACCCGAGATTCTTACTTCAACTATATATAGACATGGTGATACAGCTTTAGAGCGACTTGGTCTTGGCTTCCAAGAAAATGGATGTATTTCAGAAACTCAGTCTTCCTTCCTCAAGTTCTTGGAAATATCTAGGATGGTTAGCCTCAGCCGCCAACAAACGGAGTGTTTTGTCTGCTCCGAGTTTATCATCACGTTCGGATTAGGTTGGCTTTGACTATCTCTCGACGAAATACCTTCTTTTTTTGTTGCTACATCGGCCTCCAACACGAGTAACAAGCGCGTTGTTTCTCTTTGGCAACACATCTGATTAGGTCAAACAGAGTTGTTGCATATTGTGCTTCTCTCTTTGACCCGCCAATTCCTAGATTTTCGTTTTGTTTCGGCTTAACCAATAGCAAAAATGATATTATTTAAATTTCAAAAAATTATGAAAAACTATATATATATATATATATGTGTGTGTGTATGTTTGCGCGCTTTTAATGTGTCAGTATTTGCATTTTATGGAAATTTTTATGTTTCGAATTTTGGAAAAAAGTCAAAGTGCGTGGACCGTAAGATTTTGGTTAAGTAAAAGAAAAGGGTAATGATGCAGAGAGACCCACTAGCAAGGTTTAGTAAGGTCAATCAGCAAAGTAGAAGGACCATGAACTTTTTCTTTTTCCCAACTATGCATTATTTACATAGATACTGGTTTTTCTTATGCATGTTGGTAATAACAATCCATGTTTCTTTTTTGGTTCTTTTTTCTTTTGATGAGGGGGAGATCCGGGATTTGCCCGACTAGTTTTCAAGATCCATGAAGTCTCTGCTAAACATCCGCGGTCGAAATGTTCGATTTGGACTATAGCCATCGCTCCTTCTGAGCGGGCCCAATCACAGTCATACCACCCGAGTTATAATTGGATCCACAGATGTTTGGTAAAAAAGAAGAAATGCAAGTTCGATAAAGCCGGAGTTATTCTACGCTCGAGGATTGATTGGATTTGAACCGGTGAACAAAACGTTGATATTCATTAATTGTAGGGCACTGTAAACTCTTTCTTTAAAGATCATTTTGACGAAGTCAATCACCGTTGCGCTATAGACCATGTCTCTATCTTCGACCCATCAATTCCTAGATATTTAAACTTAATGGCAAGATACTGATAATATATTTAATTTGGAGGTCCACCATTTCTTGGAGCCTACGTTGATTAGGATTCTTCTATGAACTCCTTTTTTTAATTTTCTTGAACAAGAACCACACGTCGTCGCGTCATTTGGCTTGGTGATGTACACTAGAAGATATAATATCCGTGGGAGACCAATTTTCATTACGCCGTGATGTATGTTACTTCTTTGAATCGTTATGTTTTTGTTTCGAGTTTGGTATCTACTTTTCTTTTTCTAATAGCGGTCGAGGGACGAGGTTACTTCTAGGAACATGTCGTCTTGTTCCTAGCTTAGCTTCTCCAAGTGTGCCTACATGCAATTTACACTAGAAGTTAGGGTTTACATCTTTGATTTATATAAAATAGTTCGACGGTGTAAAATATTTCCTACGCAAGTAATCATGAAAAAGAAACTCTTATCTACTATTTAAATAAACTAATTTACCAAAATCAAAGACTCCATATGTGCATGTCATTGGCTGAACCCTGTTTGTGTAATGTTTTTTTGACATAGTCAGTGTACCCAACAAAAATCGTTACATACTATATGCTTCATGAAGACACTATTAAAGGACTTTTACTCTGTACATTAGCGATGTAAAAGATTTCTTTACACAAGCAAGTGTTACGAGAATGGCATACTTAATTTGGATTTTTAACTTGCAAATTTATGAACATTATAGCATACTCTGGCGGACAAAATATAAACACAAAACACAAGCAGTTTTGTACGCCATTGATTTGAGAGAGTGGATAGTTATAATCCTCAAATCAAGGACAGATAAGACATCTTGTGTAAACTTTCCTTCACACAGACAGTGTATGATCTATTTTCGTTTTTGGAATTTATTCCATAAACTGATTGATTTATCCATTCTTATATTGTTTATTGGTGGTGTATATAATATAAATTCCGATTTAAAATGGGATATGTTAATTGGGAGGAGGTGGGATTGCAGTAATGACCACTAAGTAACATTTTAGGGGAATTGAATTTTCGA
Organism: Syzygium jambos; assembly: GCA_031216235.1. Classification (NCBI taxonomy): domain Eukaryota; kingdom Viridiplantae; phylum Streptophyta; class Magnoliopsida; order Myrtales; family Myrtaceae; genus Syzygium; species Syzygium jambos. Next base: position 43,065,485 of record CM062224.1, on the reverse strand, counting down.
GGTACCAAGCAGTGTCCAAGTGAATTAGATCAGGAATTATTATCAACACACAAATAGTGCACTTTTTTTCTACCCATTTTGCATCCGTCATATGATCATAGTTGAATCGTCCAATCGGGTACCCAAGTCAAGTATAAATAACCATAGTACACTAAATAAATTCGGGCTCAAGTTTAATCTTAACTGATTTAAGTGATTAGCAAGTCTAATTATGAAAGTCAAACATGAAAATCAGAAATATCGATGTGATGTTACCTCTACCTTCAAACTCATTTTTTAAAATTTCAGACTGCTTGTATGTCAATTGGCTATTGTTAGTGATGCCAACATTCAAACATTCAGAAATATCGATGTGATGTTACTTCTACTTTCAAACTCATTTTTTAAGATTTCAGATTGCTTGTACGTCAATTGGCTATTCATAAACGGGTTGATTTATCCATTGTGAGATTGTTTGGGTAAAAAAAAAAGCTTTTTCATTGGCGGTGTATATAATATAAATCTTGATTTAAAATGGGAAATGTTAATTGGGAGGAGGTGGGATTGCAGTAATGACCACCAAATAAGGTTTATGGGGGTTCAAATTTTCGAAGTACCAAACAATGTTCAAGTAAATCAGAACAGGAATGAATATCAACTATACAGTATTTGCACTTTTTTTCTACACATTTCGTATCCATCACATGATCACAGTCCAGTCATCCAATTAGGTACCCAAGTGGTGTAAATAGCCATAGTACAATAAATAAATTTGGGCTCAAGTTTAGTCTTAACTGATTTAAGTTATAAGCAAGTCTAATTATAAAGGTCAAACATGAAATATTAGAAATATTGATGTGATGTTACCTCTACCTTCACTCATTTTTTAAGAAATCAGATTGCTTGTATGTCAATTGGCTATTGTTAGTGATGTAAACATTCTTTCTATCAGACATGAATATGATAGATAATTTATTCCAAAGGTTAGTTGAACATTAGATTTAAGCAATTTGAAATCTTAAAAATGAGTCACTCTAATGGCTAGAGCTACTTTTATTCTTGACAGCAAGAAGACAGACAGACTTAGGCAAACCTTTCTCCTTTTTGCCCCTTCCAATAGGGCGGCTCCACATTGGTCTTTATCTTAACCATTGAGGAATTGACTTGAAAGAGGAGAGGACTAGTAAAACGAACATATAAAAAAGCAACTTTTGACTATTCATTCACTCAAAGATGATAGGTGCTGAACACAACAATGGCTAGAACTACTTTTACCCTTGACAGAAAAAACACAGACAGATTAAGGCTAACCTTCTTTTTCTTTTTTCCAGTTGGGCGGAGAGACTAACCCTAAAGTTTAAGCTCCACATTATGTTCATGCATGTAGTCATGTTTTGTGTCTTGATGTTGAGCACTGAGGAATTGACTTGAAGGAGGAGGACTAATGAAACAAACATGGAAAAAGCAACTTTTGACTATTCTTTCACATAAAAATGTAACATCAAGACACTCTAATGGCTGGAGCTACTTTTATTCTTGACGGCAAGAAGACAGACAGACTTAGGCAAAGCTTTCCATTTTTTTCCCCTTCCAATAGGGCGGCTCCACATTGGTCTTTATCTTAATCATTGAGGAATTGACTCGAAAGAGGAGAGGACTAGTAAAACGAACATATAAAAAAAGCAACTTTTGCTTATTCATTCACACAAAGATGATGGATGCTTGAACACAACAATGGCTAGATCTACTTTTACCCTTGACAGCAAAATCACAGACAGATTTAGGGTAACCTTCTTGTTCTTTTTTCCAGTTGGGCGGAGAGACTAACCCTAAAGTTTAAGCTCCGCATTGTGTGTTCATGCATGTAGTCATGTTTTGTGTCCTGATGTTGAGCACGGAGTAATTGACTTGAAAGAGGAGGACTAATGAAACAAACATGGAAAAAGCAACTTTTGAGTATTCTTTCACATAAAAATGATGTGAATCTCGAACACAATTACTATACATTAACCTCATAAAAAGGAAAAATAAAAAACATTTCAAATTGTTGTATATTCTATTCCCAACAATTTCTTAAGAACAAGTGAATGAACCAATACACAGATTCTACTGCCCTCTTGCACAAATAAGATTATTACAAATGGTTTTAAGTCTTCGGCCAGACTCAGAGACGAGAGAGTTGAGATCCAACGGGGAAGTAACTCATGGGTACTGGAGGAGGCTTGGACTTGCTCCTGGAGTTATTCTTCTTTGATTTGCCTTCACCTTCGACATGGCCGTGCTCACTTATTGAACGGCTCTTGTTCGAGTGATCCTCTCCATCGTAGCTGATCACTCTACTATTCGAATGATCAGAGAAGCAACTGAATAGGCTCGAGAAGAGACTCATGATCGATGAGGATGAAAATGGCAATAGTATTCTACGAGCAGAAGAGGCTGAGAAATCTGTACTTTGGCCGGTTCTCTTTAGGAACAGCTGAAGCTGTTGTAATAGCTAACTTTTTCTGAGTTGTTGTGAGAAAATTCACGATTCTTTCACTATATATAGACATAGACATATCAATAAAGCTTTCAAGAGACGTGGCCTTAGCTTCCAAGAAATCGGAGGATTCTTTCATGTGTCACTGTCATTACTCGGTCTTCCTGCTCCTCCGGTTCCTGGAACTACCTAGGGTTCTTCTTAGTTGGTCTCCGTGTTATCTCGTACCAATCTCAAAGTCATTTTGATATATCTCTGAGAATTTTATAAGCTTGAAAGATATATTAGAACGCATCCAACCGAGCGCTGACTGCTTACAACAATGTTATCCCCTGCAATTCACATGGTCCCATCCTCCACGATCTCTCCACCTATGGCTTTCGCAGTTGGTGCCGTCGTCATCGCGTCTCTGTCACTCCTCTCCTCTCTCACCAACCCCCTTCTTCTTATTCTTCTTCTTCTCCTAACACATGTCCTAAATTTTCTTGGAGCCCACCGCGTGCTTCTGTTGTTTCATCGTGTTGCTATTGGCTGGGTGACATGACATTCGAGAATAATGCATGGGTGCGTGACTGGAGACCAACTTTCAAACCTCTGACCGACTTTAGCCGGTTCTTGGACATGTAAGGAGGTTTCTTATTTGTATTTTTTTTCTTTTTAGTTTTTATACAACTGTCCCATGGCTGTTTTTCCAAGTCTCGAATTGCTAGAACCAAGACGAAGGAGTTCTTTTTTTTTATTTCTTATATAATTCAGGACCACGAACGTAATTACCCGGATATCTAGACAGGAACTAGCACAGCAATCTGCCCTCATGATCCCCACTTAAATCCAAGCTCCCTATGTCAAGAATCGAACCTATGGCTGTTGATTCTTGAGCCTAAAGAATGGAAACACCCTTATTACCGGATCGAACCCAGAACGGGTAATGTTGAAAGAGTTTTGAGTACACAACTTATACTTATCTATACTATTATATATAAAAAATGAGAAACTCCTACTTTTAGGAGATCTTCATCATGTTTGCTTTCCCGAAATATCCTTAACTATTTATTTTGCAAATGTGTTAGTCGCGGAGATATGCATAGATTAATAATTCTATTTCGTCTTCCGCGGATTTCAATTTTAAAATTTGAATCTTTTATATTCTAGCACAATCTTCCGAAAAAAAATTAAGAACTTATAATATTTCTCTCTTTCCTCATATGTTTATACAATATCTTTTTGTATGGATATTTCCATCATCCCATTATATGATAATTCAAATTTTTCGTATGAAGGTGGATAGGAACTCATCCTGCTTCACTACTTGAAAATCACTCGCAGTGTTACAAGGTGTCTTCTACGTACGTTGTCACACCCCAAACTCAACAAGAATAAGGGCATGACACGGCCATCCTTTCACCAAAGGAAGCAGCCTAAACATAACCAAAACTCACCTAATATCATAATATATGCATCCACATATATATACATGATATAGAGTTTATGTGATTACAATATGAGAGTTAACTACAATTCATCAAAAAGCTAAGTACATAATCAGAAACAAGCTAATACATTAAGCTCCACATCTATGCATAATTCGTACCAAAAAGTCCCCACTATCAAAATGTCCACCCCAATATCGAAACTCTCAAGCCCTACTTGCGGCTCGGTGAAGAACCTGAAAAACAAGTAAGATGAAAGGAATGAGCTACCACAGCATAGTGAGTAATACATTTCTGCTAAGTAGATCGAGCATCCACTATGCACACAATTATAAGACCAAACGAAAGCTCAATTAACCCAACATATAACAAACTCCAGGTTCAAAATACATTATATGTTACTTTAAACATCACATTTTCACAATAGGAAAGCTCATTTCAATTAATAATATCAAAGAAGAAACCAATGGTCAAATCCATTGGCTAATCTCGTCAAAAAGTACATGCCAATGGTCCATTCCATTGGCCAATCTCATCAAAAAGCACACGCCAATGGTCTATTCCATTGGGCAATTTCATGCTCAAAAATCTAACTATGATCATGGATAATGCCTTGTGAAAGACGACTAAGATTCCCCCTTGGCAAGGTCTCCACCTACTATAAGATGGTGGCTCGGCCTACAAGGATATCCTAGACTAATATGCACATATTCATAACCCCTCATTGGGTTCAAAAAGACACTGAGCATCAAAATCCACATCCTCCCATACTAGCAAATCCAATCCACAATCAAAATCACCAATATTTAGAAATCATTTCGCAAACGGGTATATAACCATTCAAAAATCACATTCAAACTTAAGAACTCTTCATAAGTCTTTCCCAAAAGATTTCACAAACCCCTTTACGTTCCATAAGTTCAAACCAAAATCAAAAGGAAATCTTCTATTCCAAATACACAAAATGGCAGTAAATGCTCGATCTAGCTTTATGCAAACAAAATGTCATTTCTTATATGATAACATATCTATAACATCTCGTTTTCTAAACATGAGCTTACAAATTTAAAGAAGAAATAGTACCACTCACCTTGAAAAGCCGAAAAACTAAACTACGGCGATTTCTTGAGCCGACTCACTCGAATACCTAACAATAAATCGAAAAAACGGTATCAAAATCGAGTAAAATATTACTTTAACTACGACTCGGTTAAACTAGGCTTAGACGCTAATATAACTACTAAAAGATGCTCTCAAATTGCTCGTCCAAAGCGATTATCCAAAATCGTCCATAATGCTGAGCTTGAGCGCAAAACTTGATTGTGCCATAACTTTCTTCACTAAACTCCAATCCAAGCAAGTTTATAGTCAAAAGAAAGCTCATTCGGAGCACTACAAGAACCTCAACTTGGCAACCCCAAAATCGAGCCGAAAATCGATGAAAATCAGCCTAAAAGCCGCTGGTCGTGCATTGTTTACTACGCGCGTTCAACTTCAAAAATTTATATCCGGCAAATAGTAAGTCCAAATCAGATTTTGTAAAATCTCATGGCTCCGCAACACCATAAACTACCAATTCTATATAAATACGCAGCTCTACGACTCAAAATCCTGACTTCGCCACTCGAATAACACATAACTCAGAATTTCGAGTCCTAACCCGAAAAATATTCCAAAAAATTGAATGAGGGGTGCGAATACTTATAGAGTGTTGCATTACGAAGTCGAATCGGCTTAGCGAGACCCCCGGGGTACAAAGCCATATTCTCTTTTCTCTTTTTCTTCTTCCTCTTTCCTTTCCTCTCCTTTCTCCTTTTTTCCTCTCTTTTCTTCTGTTTCTTTGTGCTCTTGGCTTTGTAAAACAAGCCGAGCATTACTGTTGCTTCTTTTGACTTTTCAACCATTTTTCTCATTTTTTTTTAATCCATATTTTACATACGTTGTGATTGCTCAAGGTTTAAGTGCGATCCTACTTAGGTTTCTTTGTAAATTGAGCAATGAAAGTAATATTCGTGGATTAGAAAAAAAAATACATTAGGCGCTTTTGGAGCACCAGGCGACCGTCCTTCCAAAGCTCCTACTCAGGAGCCAAATACTTCGTTTTTCAACTAAGTATGTGGAGAAAAAATGACAAACAAAAATCGACCAAATCTGCTCGCAATCTAAGTGATATGACGATGATCGATGCTATTTCTTCAGAGAGAAGAGAGCCGAGATCCACCGGGGAAATGACTCACTACAATGGGTGGGGACTTGGACTTCCTCTTCGCTCTTTTCTTCGATTTCTCTTCGCTCGCGACATGATCTTTGTTGCTTCTCGAATCGCGCTGCACGTAGCAGTCTCCTCCGCAGTTGACGCTCTTCCTCGTACCAGAGAAGCAACTGCAGAAAAAGCTAGAGAAGGGACTCATACCGACGGCGGCGACGGCGGCGGCGGCGGCGGCGACCGACTTTAATGAATTGAGAAAGGCGTGTGGAATTCGGCTGATTTTTTTTTTTTTTGCGTCACGGAGATTTACAGCTGTAGTAGAAATAGAGTGAACTTTTCTGAGCTTCAGATCTGATGCAGATCAGAGTCTCTTCCTTCCTCTCTCTCTATATATGATGTTGAAGGTGGGGTTCCAGGAGCGAAAGGAACAGTGTGCTAATTGTCAAACCCCAACTCAATCAGCTTCCTCCCGCAATTCGAGGAAATTTCTAGGAAACCGCGTGAATTGTGGGAAACTAGGAACACTAATCTTGAGGATGATATGCTGGGATCGTTTTTACAAGACCGCAAAAAGGCCGTACTACGCCGGCTCAAATGCGGGGCCATTTGTTTTCCCTCCCTTTTTTTTTAATTAGCTTCTTGTCGTTCTTTCACTTTCCCCCTTGCTCTGCTTGTGTGCTGGAGCAGCTTCGCCGGCGCTCCCCTCATCTCCCTCCTTCCGAGACCTCCAAGCACGCCACCAACTGGGCGGTCTTGGTCTGCACCACCCGCTTGTTTATTCTCTGCACCACGGTAAGAAAAGTTATCCCAGTCCGAAGCTAGGCTACGTCGGGAACTTCGAGCGGCTCGGCGAGCGCCAACATGGCATCGGGAAAGCAAGTTCCCAAGGAAGCTCAGTTACTGCCGAAATTGAGGCCGCGTTCAAATTGGGACGGTTACGAGGAAGAAGGAATTGGTTCGGGCCTCGAAGAGAATGGTGGAATTCGAGTTTCCGATGTTCCGGTGCCGAAGAGTAAAGGGGCAGATTATCGACGCTTAATTGCTGAGGCTTAATCTCAATCTCAGCCTATTTCAGATGACCCTGGTTTTGGATAGGATCTCCAATAACAGTCGCGTCGGGGCGGTGGCAATCGTTTACCTGGGATCAATTCTGGAGTACCAGATAGCCATGGTGCTAGAGCTCACTCAGCAACGCAAACAAAAGACCGGAAGGTGAAGAGGGATGACTATCAGGTTGTTCATGTGATTCTACTTCCGCATCAGTGAGCAATGGGCTGACTCGCGGTTCGAGATCATATGCTTCCGCTTCCACTAGTCCATGATATGGTTCCGCTCACGTAGACACTCCTCGGAGCGCGAAGGAGGACGACCCTGAAGATTTTCCCGTACTAGAAGAACGACTCCAACACATATAGCACAACACCAGCAACCAAAAAAGACGAGAAAAAACTACAGACTAGAAACTAGGAAAACGCACGTAGGAAAGACTTTAAGGGGAATTCTATCAAGCACTTGGTTGGCACAGGATCGGGTTAGAAGAAAGAAACCGTAGAACCAGTTGAGGAAGACGACGGAGAAGGGTTGAACAAGGTGGGTCCTGCGGCGGAAGGTGGAGTTGATCATAAAACCCAAGAGGAGGATCTCGCTAAGCACCGGAGACGTCATGAGTTTCGGAGCATCAACAACTGTGGTGTCTCGTCGGCAAGCATGAAAACAGGATCGAGGACCAGAGTTCGTGAAGAAAGTTTCGGATTTTGTAAGGAACGAAGAAGAGAATATGAGAAGCACAGAAACAGAGTATCGAGATGGAACAGAGGAAGAAAAAAGAAGAAACAAATAAAAAAAAAAGAGGGATAACAAATGGGTCCACATTTGAGTGGGTGTGGTACAAGCATGCGAAAGGTGGAAAAAGCAAGGGATAAAATGATCATAACATTGTAAAGGGGAGTGCGTAAGCCAAATGAGAAGTGGAAAAAGAGCTATCCAAAAATAATTACTGATTTCATTAGGTTCGCCAATGGGTGGGTCGGATCGGATTGACAATGATCTTATCTAAGTGGACCTACTCATTTTCTTGAATACAAGTTTAATAACCTACACCTGACCTAACCTGGACTCAAGCCATATTTTTGCGGAATAACACCGAGAAATGCACAAATCGATACACAAATAGTAAGGATGGAAGCTAAATTAAATCACGCGAGATACAAGATATACGTGAAAATCCAAAACAGGAAAAAAACCACCGGGAGAGAGAGGGGTTTCACTATCTTCAACAACGAATATAATCGAAAAGCTCAAAAATCACTTGGTGAGCCACAAGATCTAAAGATCAAATAAGAAGATAGAAAGAATAAAGAAAGAAGAGAATGTGGAGGCTAAGGTTAGAGTGCGTTGTGCAACACATCGCTTTTATAGTCTCCCTTCAAAAAACCTTAAAATAAATGTGCATGGTCCAAAATACCATTGTCATCAATTTGAAGGTCAAACTCAACACATATTATTAAAACACATCCATATTCCCCACTATAAGCTTTTCATGTAAATATGTTGTCTGGATAAAATTACAACCAAAAAGAAAAAAATTGGGAAAGGAAAAGAACAAAAAAAAAGGGATGAGTTAGGGGTGTAAATGGTTCGGTTCGGTTCGGTTTTTCAAAAAAACCGAACCGAACCGAACCAATAAGGGTGCCCCCTTGAACCGAACCGAATTTGAATAGAACCGAATTGAAACCGAACCGAAAAATCGATTTGGTTCGATTTGGTTCGGATCAGTTTTCGGTTTCAAGTTCATTAAGCACAAAGAGAGAGGAGAGAGGAGAGAGAAGGGGAGAGAGAGAGGGCAAAATAGCCCTAAACCAAAGTATTTATTTTAGTTCGGTTCGATCCAATCCGAATCGAACCGAACCGAAATGAACCGAACCGAAAAGAAAAATTGATTTATTTTGATGATCCGAACCGAAACCGAAACCAAACCGAAATGCACGAAATTTTCGGTTCGGTTCGTATCTCGGTTCGGTTTTTCGGTTCGGTTCTGACACCCCTAGGATGAGTGCACTAAAAGTCATAGTCACGAAAGTACAATTGAGTCCTAAAATTTTAAAAAAAGTGTAATCAAATTTTAAAACTTGTCAAATTTATGCAATTAAGTCCTTCTATTAACTCCGTCTAACTAGATTAATGGAAAACATTGACGTGGTTTTTTTTTTATTATTTTATCTTTCATACGCGGTTAAAACATGAAGGACAAGGCCAAAACGATGTTGCTTTGGTCCAATCTGATTTTTTAAATTTAAATATTATTTAAATTGCACCTTAAGATTGTGAAACATCCTCAACCTTACAAGCTTTCTTGGCTTCGCAAAGGGAATGAGGTAAGGGTTGATAAAAGATGTCTTGTTCAATTCTTCATTGAAAAAAAAAAATAATGATGAAGGATGGTGTGATGCTCTTCCCATGGATGCTTGCCATTTGCTTCTTGGGAGACCTTGGCAATTTGATAGGAAAGTTGTGCATAAGGGCCATAATAACACCTACTCATTTAACAAGGACTAGAAGCACATCACCCTTGTCCTATTAAATCCATACATGACTCGCAAATTCAACCTGGGGAGGGAAATACAAGTAAGGAAAACATTTTCTTGACAAAAAACACAGGTTGAGAGAGCCATTCATAACTTTGCTTATGGTTGAAAGCAAAATAAGTGAGAAAGAGAGTTCACTACCCTAAAATGTGCTCTTTAATAAAAAAGCTAGAAGGTGTGTTTTCAACATTGGAGAATTTCATAGGGTTCAAGCTAATGTATTATCTAGTTTGTTGGAGAGGCCATCTTGGAAATGAAGCCATGACAAGATTTGTGGACAAATCTTCAACAACCTGGGAAGAATGATGTGGGAGCATTGGGCTTTGTCAATCGATTCAAGTTGAAGATGTTGATTATGCAAGATAGTTATTGATTCAATGGAGAAGTTGTTGATTTCATGGTTGTCATTTAACTACATAGATGTCGATTTACAAGCTTGCTATCGATTCTGAGACAACTAATCAACTACTTAGCAATCAGAGGCTGTTTTGAAAGATTTCCTTTGATGTTTGCAATCTTTCAAGATGTCTATTGGTCTACCCAGGCTGGTGAACGAATTTAGAGTCTAAGTTTACTTACTTTGCATTGGTCAAGTGTCATCAGTTGTAGTTTTATTAGTCTTAAGTACGTTCTATGTTTCAAGAGTCAAAGTTCAAGTTCATATGTGTTTTAATGCATTTTCTAGTTCCTAGGTCTTTATTGTGTTTTCTAGTTCCTATGTTATTAATGTTGGGTAGTTCTCATGTCTTTAATGCTTAGTCTATTTCCTTAGTATTAGTACCTCTTTAAATAAAGGCGAAATCTTCAAATGTAAGATGATGACTTGAATATTGAGAATATATGAAATTTGTCTCTGTGTGAGCAAATATCTATTCCCAATTTATGTATCAATGTGGATTCTTCTTTGATGGTGAGTCGAGAAGTACTATATCCTCAGCGGGTGGTTTTCCTATAGGCCTTGGTGGCAAGCTTCTTCTATCCAAAGTTCTGTATCCTTGGCGGGTAGTTCATTCTATAGGCCTTGGTGGTGAATTTCATCGAACCCTGTATCACAAGAGATTATTTGCCGTCGGATCTTTGCTGCAACTGGAATCACGCTGCATGTAATCTTCTCCTTCGCAATTCACCCTCTTCGTATTACCAGAGAAGCAACTCATACTGACCACAGCGGCGGCAACGTCGGTGACTTCAATGAATAGAAAGGTGTGTGGAAGATGAGTATTGGGAGCTTTTCTGAACTTTTTTGATCCGATGCAGATCAGAGTCGCTTCCTCTCTCTATATATGGTGTTGAAGGCGGTCCCTGTGAGTGAAACGATGAGTGTGTTACGTATCAAACCCTAGCTTATCAACTAAGGAACACGCCCATTTTGAGGATGATCCGTTGGGATCATTCTTTCAAGAGAGCGGATGAGATTATTCGATGTGGCATGCCGGTTTCGTCTCAAGTTCACATGACGAACAAACATACTTATCAACCAAGAAAAGTGGTCCTGGAGAATTCTACAGCAATCAGCGGACTTCCTTTCCATCTCTTGGGGATTTTCTTTCCTTTCCAAGACTCTGAATCCAATGACGACATTTTCTTGCAGCCTACCATGTTTGTTGTAGGCGGCTATGTGTCCATTTGATGACATGTCGTGCCCCGCGGAGATTCGGGCGCCGTATGGTAACGCGGTATATGCCATGAGACGATACGTCGTGTGACAACATGTTGGGTAATGTCATATCGGATCGTGTGATGACATAGATGGATGAATCTTAACGTGCTGTGTGTGCATGTGCTGTTGACCATATGCTTTAGTTATTACCCCCGTGATCCATGGATGCGATTTTTGAAGTGACAGAGTCGTATCTATTATCAGAGGTACTCGAGAGCGTAAATCATTTCGGAGGACCCATGAGAGTGAGAATCCAAAGGTTTGGAAGGTATGATCCGTGAGTCTTTTGCAACATCAATGCAGCAATCACCGTCTCAAAGAAGAGATGGTCGAGATCCACTGGAGAAATATGTCACTAGGATCGGAGCTGGCTTGCCGGGCTTGCTCTTCTCGCTCTTCTTCACATCTTGATCACCAACTGTGACCTGTTGATGATGGTCATCTTTGCTTCCGCAACTGCTGTGCACACGATCCTCCCCCACGCAACCGACCCTCTTGGAACTGTTGTCACACAAGCAACCCAACAAGTTCGAGAAGAGACTCATGTCGATGTCTGGCTGATTCTCAAGGAGTAGTCAGAGAGGTCTCTGCAGATTGAAGTAGCGAACGTTTTCTGAGTGCTTTTCTGATGCAAATCACAGGCTCTTCTCGCGTGTGTATATATGGGCGTTGAAAGTGTGTGGTCCAAGGAAATGGATACTAACTCAGCTTCCTCCTGAAATTCCTGGAAACGTCCAGGATGCTGGGGTAATAGTTGATGTAATTCCTTTCTGATGTACTAGAGCCGCCATTAGAAACATATAGTCTAATCCATTTAAGGACAACACTGCGGTATGTTCGCTTTTTATGGACGACCATATTGAAAATATTTTATCCACATCACACTATGACGTTGTTCAACCACTATGTCAATTTGGCTTGATTTGGTATCGGAGGGACTTGATTAGAAAATTTATGAAATTATAAAGACTTGATTAGACAAATTATAAAAGTATGAATACTTAATTAGAAAAAGCGTGAAAGTATAGGGACGAAAAATAGGATTTTGTCTTTTTTGTTGGCACTACTTGACTGCCATTTGCAAATTAGGTGAAGCTAAGACACGGGGTTGTCACTTTTCGTGGGGTCAAAGAAGGAAAACGAACGATTTGTCAATGTCCAAAGACGGACACAAATTTTTCACGTGGAAGCGGTTTGTTTGGAGCCTACGTAGTTCTTGTCTTCCTTCGCACGAACTTTCAAGGCACGTCACATAATCGTGGTAACTTCTCAACTGATAATTTTGACAAAGAAAATTTCTCATAACGTTGGTAGAAAATCGCAACAATTTGAAAAGTTAGGATCCAATTGCGTTAATTAAATATATGATGTCGACATTGGTGACTGACTGCATGGTTCGGGATGATTAATTTCGGATGCAATAGTATTTGTTCGCGCTATGACAAGAATTTAACAATGCATGATGATGAAATGGGCGTAGAAATTTCTTCGAGAGATGGCTTGGCATTTAGGTCAAATTGGCATATCAGATCGACACGAACAAAAGACAAAGCCGGTCACTTTCCAAGGTGGTCAAGTTGGTCTTCTTCACATGTTTGGAGGACACTATGAATCGCATGAAGTAGACCAAAGTTTTTCTTGGTGTTGACTGTTGAAGTGGTCAACACTAATGTTCATTCGTAGCGTTATTTGGTAATGTGTTTTTGAGGTTGAGGATAACCGGACAACAATTCACCGAGAACTAACCCAATTTAGGATCAATTTCTTCCCAAAACTAAATCGACCAAAATCGACTTAATCCCAACAATAACCAACACTATATTCCAGCGATATAACCTCAAAATAAGTAAATATAATGCTGGAATGTTAAGAGACAAGGCAACAACAACATCAAGATTTTTACATGGAAAACCCAATGCGGACTTAACCATGGATCGCTCAAAAACTTTCACTAATCATCAAGAATAGTAGGATACAAAAAAGTGTTTTTCAACTCACACACTAAGAGCCCAACATTAACAATACAATAGTATTTCGTCACCACTTCAATCGTTTCAATTTTTTTGAAAGGGAAAAAGGAGAGGTAATATCTATCTATACACGAAGGTGGATTAACATATATGGAGCAAGAAACCCTAGTCACGATTAGAGAAAACGAGAGACAATTTGGAGCAGGTTTAACGAACCGAATTGATCAACTTGTCGGTGTCGGTCTCACGAGCAACATGCAGAAATTTGAGCCACTTTGGACGTTGTTTGGCCATTGCCGAAAGCCGCAGCCCTCTTCCATTCTTCTCCGCATCTTCTTCCTGGTGAACATTCTCCCTCGTCCGTTTTTTTTTCTGTCCACGAACAACCCCTCTTTCTTTTTCTTTTTGACTTTTTTTATATATTTTTTTAGGTTGGCCGGCACAAAGAGCCGGACCGAGCTAATATTGGAGAAAAAATATTAGGTGGTCCGGAAACTCCACCTAGCGAAGAAGATGGTCGTGGAGATTTGTACAACAATCGGCGGGTTTGCTCTGCTTTTACATGGGACTGCATCATGGCGAAGGGTGACGAGGTCCTCGGCGGCTTCAATGGGGTCACGAAGGAGACTAAACTTCTTTGAATGTTCAAGTACTTTGAATTCAATGACTTATTTTTTTTGTTGTAAGCCCACAGTTTCGACAGCTTGAGAACCCATGTACTTCGTGCTGCCCACAGGAGGTTACTGTTGTATGTGACTGCGCGTGTTTGATGATTGTGTTGTGCCTACGCGGGACACGGGTGTTCATATGATGACATGCTGTGCCATTACGTACTATTTCATGCGATGACATCTCATGTGTCGACATGTTGGGTGATGACATGCCATGTCATGCACTCAGTTTTACGATTCAATATACTTCTCGGGGCTTCTCATCAATATATACGCATAAGTAAGAGAGGTCTTTCCAAGCTTGCTAATATCGACTATCGGGAGACATGAACTTGTTCTTTGCCAACGGAGTCGACAAAACACTCAAAATCTCCATTTTTTTTTCCCAGTTACAATCCTTGTGTATGAAGGGATGATTCTACTCTCTCTTCGTCGACTGTACTAACTGTCATAGGCTGTTCTTTCAAGTGGAACCTGCAATTAGCTGTAATGGCTAGTACTCTTTAATGGTAAGAAGTGCATAATTGCTTCCTCATTCTACCTTGGGTCCTTAAAGTGCGAATCAATGATCAGAACATGTAAACAGCGAATGATACGGCTCCCCGGAAGAGAAGAAAAGAATAAACCAGAACGTAATTAGATTCCTTCACCACTTTCTAACAAAAGCAATTCACCAACAATCTCTAAGATACCACTCGTCTGGGTGGCATTGTTGGAGCGCGCACTCTTCCTCTCGGAAAAGGTTGAGTGCTCGAATTCCGGGCGCCGCAGGGTGACTTAACCGGTGGCACATGTGTGGTGGCTAGCACGTGTCGCCCCCAGGGTTTACTCCCCGGCTGTCGGCCGTGCGGAAATTCCTAGGTTACAAAAAAAAACAATCTCTAAGATAGCTTCACGATAGCCCAGATGCATGCTGCGCGTGCATTCGATCCCGATTCTGAGGAACGGAACTCGGAATGTGTACAACATGCATCCATGACAACCGTGCATTAATCGGGCTTCGACATGGAACCATGCATGAAAAGTTTTGAGCCATGAGTTCTTGCAACATCATCGCTGCAACCGCCGTCTCAAAGAAGAGATGGTCGAGATCCACTGGAGAAATAGGTCACCAGGATTGGAGCTGGCTTGCCGGGCTTGCTTCTCGTTCTTCTTCACATCTTGATCACCAGCTTTGACCTGATGATGATCATCATCTTTGCTTTGGCAACCGCTCGGCACGCAATCTTCCCCTACACAACCGACCCTCTTGGAACTATCGTGGGAGAAGCAACCCAACAAGCTCGAGAAGAGACTCATGTTGATGTTTGGCTAATTCCTGAGGAGTAGTCAAAGATCTCTCTGCAGATTGAAGTAGCGAATGTTTTCCGAGTGCTTTTCTGATGCAAATCACATTCTCTCCTCTCGTGTATATATAATGGCGTCAAAAGGTGTGTGGTCCAAGGAAATGGAGGGCAATACTTAGTTTCCTCCAGAAACTCCTGGTATCTATGGCTGCCGGCGAAGTCGACGACGCAATGCCTTTTGTTTTTTTTCGCGCTAGAGGCGCCAGTAGAAAGAAACATAGGAGTCTAATCCGTTTAAGGATGACAGTGTCATATGCTGGCTCTTTATGAGACCTAGGCTCGATCTAGGAGCAAGTATCGCGTGCAATGGATCTATGTGTGCCAGTTTCATCTAAAATGTCCGATCATGTGGATTTCAAGCGGGACCATACTGCTCAGTGGCTGAAACGTAATGGACTCGCATGTTCTCGATGTGTACAAGAATTGTACCTACCATGGACAGGCAATCTCAAATGCTAAGGCCGGCTAGTCGGTGCTATATCTCGAGGATCAAATGGGTCGAGATCACTTGCTCCATGGTGCACAAAAACAAGGCCGAAAATCTCATGTGTTTTCTGAAGAAATTTGTTGTGTGATTATACTCATGACACCGAAACATGTTACAGCAATTTTTATGCTTAGCACTAATCAACTGGATATTTCAATTCATTATTTATATTAGTGATTAAAATACGCTATCTCGATTTAGGAAAGACTTATTCATATTTCGATTATATATCGTTAATATGACATATAATATTATCATTCTCTATCCCTATGAGCACATAAACTCCTCTTAGAGGCGGAGGTGTGCGATCGTGGGAAACTCTGCACATATCGGCGGATTTCCTTGTCTTTCTTTTTGAAAAATTTCACTTTTCGTCCATGTACTTTTTTTACGCTCTTTCTAATCAAACTCTGTACGGTTAATTTATGTAATCAAGTTCTACTTTCATAAATTTTCTAATCAAATCCCTCCAACACCAAATCCGACCAAATTCAACTGACGTGCCTGTCGAACGGCACCAAAATATGTTGCCTACAAAATCTAGGATGTCCATGTGGACATGATTGGAAAAAATATAACCAATGTAGACAACACCGAAGTTTGACGTGGATGGAAACTAGGGGTGATCGGTTCCAGGGTGGGCTGGGTCTGGACCTAGAATCTGAAACCAATCCTGTTATAACCGGTTTCCAATTTTTGGAACCTCAAACCAACCCTATTTTTCCTAAACCCTGTTTTGGAACCAACCCTGTTTTTCCGGTCTGGTTTCAGGGTCTACCCGAGAACCTATTTTGTTTTGTTCATTTTTTTGGTTTCATTTTTTTCTAGCAAAATAATATAGGTAGCAATGAAACAATTTAAAATAAAAGATGAATAACAAAAACCATTATCCGTCAAAAGTATCAATCCCTAAAATGAGCAATTGAAATTACAATCCATCAAAATCAACAATCCAAAAGCACTATGTGGCAAGACATTGTCCAATCGCATAAATCTTTAAGAGTCACATTTTCAGGGAATTTATTCAACATGTTTAGCTCTTTATTTTGCACCATAATGAGATAACTCCTCACTTTTGTTTCCGAATAAAATATCTTGAAAGAAAAATCAAGAGACTTAGCGATAAGGCATATGCTCTCACTAGAAAAATGTCTATATATCTTATCTGAATCACATAATATTTAGATGACTTTAAGAGCCGTGCTGTTTCACTCATAGTTGTGAAACATATTCCAATATTAAACCGAAAATCGGTTCTAAAACTGGTGAAGTAGGGTAATGTGATATAGGCTTTTTACTTTTTTGTACATTATCTCAAAACCGGTTCTAAAACCGGTTCTAAAACAGGTTTGAGTTGGTTTTTACTTGGAACTGAAAATTAGACCGATTCTAACCGGTTCTCAAAAAATGGAACCGGTACCCAAACCGGTTCTTGTTAGAACCGGTTCCCGAACCTATTTTTCGGGTGGGTTGGTCCGGTTTCCGGGTAAACCCGGTCCGGTTGCACACCCCTAATAGAAACTTTGCAAATGTGAACATCCGGGGAAGAACATTATCGATAGCCACGTCAACTGGATTTGGTGTCAGAGGGGCTTGATTAGAGTGTCTGTTCATAGAAAGACTTGATTAGGAATTTTAAAAGTACAGAGACTTAAAATTAAAAAAACGCATGCAAGTACAGGGACAAAAAGTAGAATTCTTCCTTGCGGCCAAGTTGTTCTCGTCTTCCTTCGCATGAACTTTCGAAGCATAGTATATTCGCACTGTAATAACAAAATAACAACACATGCTGATGAAATGGGCGTAGAAATTTATACGAGAGATGGCTTGGCATTTGGGTCAAATTGGCATCAGATCGACATGAACAAAAGACAAAAGCTGGGCGCTTTCCAAGGTGGGTCAAGTTGAAAACTTCTTCGGACGCTCAAAGGACAACATGAATCGCATGAAGACCAACCTGTTCTTGGAGCAGCCCACGTTCGTCTTCCTTCTCAAGAACTTCGTCCCCCCAAGATTGAGATCTCGTTGCCGACTGTTGACGTGGTCAACGCTAATGTTCATGTGGCTTCTAATTGCTAGCAGATCAGTTCTATGGACCCAATAGATTGCATGTATCGGGTCGGGTCTGAAGTGGGCTTGACGCAAACCTTTTTGTTCGGCGAGTTTCGCAGCAAAACCCAACTCATCGACAACCCTAATATGAAGTACTGGCTTTTGAAATCAGCGATTCCAGTTTTGCAGATCGACTAGCTGATGTTTTTGCTAAAGCACATCCACCTCGGAGTCTGAGTGACCTTTCTAGGTGTTCCATTCACATCACTCCATTAGCATTCTGGTCAGACTGGACCCCAAGACAACGTCAACACCAGGGAAGGATTGATATCTGCGGGTGGATGCCCAATAAACAAACCAAAAATCAAAATCTATTTACTCCACCAACCAACCCTATGGGCATCAGTTTTCTTTACACAATAATAGATGGCGAGCGGTCAATTTTTTTTTTTTGGATCAGAGGAAGGGACCATATGCTATTCAACAATAGTTAATTTAATTGAATTTAGCCACTAAAAATGAACATTGAGGACATGTTGCTGTTTGAACTCTACTCGTGGAAATAATTGAAGTTAATGGTGCATGATTAGGTAAAACCATTAAAGAAATTATGCCAAAAGGAAGGTGGTTTCCAGGATGGAAAGGAGTGAGTTGGCAAATCCTTTTTAAAAGGATGACGAGGATGAAAGTTGGCAACAGACAGCCCATCCACATGGTTTTCTTACCATCTAAGGCTTACTATGTGCTCCACCATATACTAAGATCCCATCAACATCCCTCGTCAAGCTTCTCCATCAGAGCTCTCATCAGACATCTCCAGGTACTCCTCTCTCTCTCTCTCTCTCTCTCTCTCTCTCATCAAGCTTCTCCATCAGAGCTCTCATCAGACATCTCCAGGTACTCCTCTCTCTCTCTCTCTCTCTCTCTCTCTCTCTCTCTCTCTCTGGTGTGTTTTACTTTGTAGAAAGCTTGAAATTTTAAGCACAGCACTTACCCAGTATCAAAACCGCCATTGAAACATCTACAAGCATCCAACATTCCAAAAAGGGATCAACTTTCTGCAGAGCGTTATGTTTCAGGGAAGGATGCATTCTGTTGATTGTTGATCTGGACCTGACTCTGAAGCTTACCAGTTTCTGTTGATTCAATGCTCAAAATACGAAAGAAGGCTATTCTTGATCGCTGAAATGTGTTTCAGGAGAAGTTTTGCTCCATTTGACTCGCGGGAAGATTTGAGAAAATGGCTAGCGAAGCACCGAGCTGGGCTGATCAATGGGGAGCTGGTGGTTTCGGGGCTATGGACGATGATGGCGCCAAGAAGGACGAAGGGAGCAATCAGAAGAAGGGCGATTCCAAGGCCGCATTTACCAAGGCAAAAGCAGCAGCCGCAGCTGGAGCACAGAAGATCAAGAGTGGGACATCGAATGGCATCAAATGGATCAAGAATCAATGTCAGAAAAAAGGCTCCGCTAAATGAAGAACGAGATGGTTCTATCTAAGCTAATGAAGAGTGCAAAAACCATTTGTCTTTCAGTGTCTAGTAGTTGCATCTGCATTATATTCCTCTTTTATGCAGCACAGAAGTTTCAAATTAGCTCCATCGGACTCTCTCTCTCTCTCTCTCTATGTTTTTTTTCAATTAACTGTACTTGCAGCAGATTCATTGGTTGCAACATATGGTTTGTCTTTAAATGAAACAGATCAGTCCAGTTTTCATCAGTCCAAGCAATACTGACCAATAGATTAAGCAGACCGTACTACTACTAAGCAGAAAAGATTATATACCTCCTCGAATCTTAAGCCAAAACGAACTAATGAATCAGCGCATCAACCAATATCTACACTTTCAAGTATATATACTCGTCCAAGCTACTCTGCATGGAATCCAAAAGAATTTTCTCCGCTGTAAGTCAGGTAAAGAAAGCCATCCTCGTCCTTGAATTCCTCATATATCGCAGACATCAAGGAAGCTGAAACGCAAGATCTCGGTCATAGAATCTCACCTGATAAACATATTGCAAGAAAATGCACTGTGACACTACTTACCAGTAGGAGGTAGAGTGTTCTTGACAAAGATGAAGAGAGCCTTCTCAGGATTAAGCTTGACTCTTTTGCGAACAACATAAACAAGCTGTCCTGCAGTTATATCAGCAGGGACAAGGTACCTGCAGTCATCACATGAGGCAAATTCTCCTATTATACACATGATACAGAGCATTCTATATCAATATTTAAAGGTAAAACGACCAAAGGTGCAGTTAAATGAGAAGATATTGACTCTGTTGTCCGTTCCTTTACATGGCATATGCAAATGCAAGATGAGAATGAGCATAATTTACCAAGTAAAAAGGCAACTAGATTCAAACTCATATAAAAGAAGGGAGAAGATAAAGATAATGTTGGAACAATGCTTATCTTGGGCGAACCACTAATTCGTAAATGACATGAAAGTGGTCATCATATTTTATATTAAAACTAACTTTTTTGTTCATGCTCGCAATATCCACCAGGCTGGCAATGGTCAAACCAGATAAAACCACATAAATTTACATCACTTGAATAGAAAAATTCAGAGAAAAGCAATTGCAAAGTGATAAGAACCGATGGTTTTCTTAAATAATAGATGTTTATCATTTTGGACAAAAGTCACAGTGTCTTAAGCCCGATATGCATATCCTAAGTTTTTGCAAATTCACTGCGCGGAAGAATGCATGCCAAAAAGGATTAAATGAGAGTTCAACCATAAAAATACCAACACGAGAAGAGAAAATGAGGAATCCATCATGTTTGTAAAGAAGAAAGCAATTGTATTACAAGCACAGAGGCAACTAACTTCCTCTTATCAATGTCAGAGACGTTGCTTCTGTCAGCACGCTCCACAATAACCTGCACGGCATATACGATTTGCATAGTGTCATATGCAAAACCAATGAAAGGAGTCAATATCTAGAGCTTGTTCAAAGCATACTCACAGGTATTCTATCTGGATACTTCTCTCTGATCCGAGCAGCTTCTGCTCGCCTCATTTCTGATATTGGAGAAGTCAACAACTTAAAACCAAAGTGATAAACCGAAGCAAGGCATAGACTGCCACACAATCAAGACCAAGGACTCATCAATGCATCTTGCAATGGGTCAGAAGCTTTACACAGGTGGAATGACTAATGAAGCCGATAATCGATGATCAAACGGACACAAAAAAGAAAATCTACTGCTTTACTTTGACACATCATATAAAGAAATGGGCTGCCCGCAGCAAAATTCACGTTCCTTCACTTAACTAAGAAATCTCGCCATAAAAACTATCCACCTATCCATACCCACCAATTCAAATTCATCAGAAGAAAGTCATTGCAGGTAAAAACTTCGAAGTCAGTAAAGTCCAAGCCTTAATTGCTCCAGCTGGGCATGAAATACCAATCGCATGCCAACGCGGGAAACCCCACCTGATATAATCTGAGCAAGTGAGGTTTCAACCTCACCATATTAACTCTAATTTTGATCATGTGAAATTAGCCACAAAAGGGCAAAAAAAAAAAAAAAAAAAACACAAAGACAACTTGCAACACCTACTTCGCATGAGAAAGCTAAATCAATCACTACTGATCACCAAAACCCACAATTCAGCTTCAGCAAGTAGCAGCAACCAGTACTTCAAGAAATCCAAGAGCATCCTCAAACCTCAATTTCAGCAAAAGGGAAAACAGATATATGGCAAAACAACAGCATGTACGAAAGAAATTATGTGGAAGGCAAAAAAAAAAGAACAACGAAGCGCGCACACATATAGAGAGACCGAATAACGAAGCAGGGGCGGGGTTGACAACGGACCAAAGGAGCGTTGAAGTTTGAAACCACTATTATTGGCCATATCAGCTCCTACCCAACTGCGATCACTCCCTGCGAATTCCGGACAACAGATCACGAACCCAACCCAGAAAGCCAAAAGCCATGAAACTGCACAACAGGGTGTCCTGGATAAATCGAAGAAGAGAAGAAAAGCAAGGAACTTTACCAAAGAGGAAGGGGGGGGTTGGTGGGTTGCAAAGAAGGCGAGACCGGCGATGGGAGCGTGAAGTACAGCGCGGAACACGAGACGGGTCGGGCTCAAACGATTGATTTGACCGATCGGGAGGGGAAGCAAAGGCGAAGGGAGACGACCCGCACAAAGCCTATCCGGGAAACGGAGAGAAAAAATTTGCGGCGTCTACCCGGGAACCAAAAGGGCGAGGATTCCGGGCAAATTCCTGACGGCGAAAGATATTGACCCGGCGGGGTCGTTACCGATGCCGACACGCAACTCCGTATTTATCTACGTCGATGGCGAGCGGTGGAGCCGCGTTGCTTCTTGCCCAAGCCGTCGGTGAGAGCGCGGGCACCCTCTCCCGCTCTCGCAATGCAGTTCTCTTGAGGCGGGGCTCATCTCGATGATCGCTTCTAGAAACTCGCGGTCCACCTTGAGGCCTGTCACGCCGCGTCCTTTTCTTGTGTCGGCTTGAAATAAAATGGTACGGAAAAAATTACGCAAATAATTTTTAAATTTCGGCTCAATACGCAACGCGATCTTCGAACTTTTGAATTGTTCATCGTGATTATTGAATTTTTTGTACATGTTTGATTTAGTCACGGAACTATATGAAAATATTCAACGTTGTCTCTGAACTTGAGTTAATGTAATGACAACATTGAATACTTTCGTTCCCATGTTAAACAGATTAAAAGTTTAAGGATCACATTGCACATTAAGTCATAATTTAGAGATCATTAGTATCATTATCACAAATGATGTCTATGGTGATAATTTCCGGCGCATTATAGCGCCTCATGAGAATGAGAAAATATTAAGTGGTTTGTCACCGCCACGTCAGCCGTTGACGTGGCGGACATTTTCATCTCAAAATCACTAGAAAGTCGACTAAGTGTCTGCTGATGCGGAACTGAATACAAAATAAAAGTAAAAACGTATAGTTCGGCCTTGGGAGTTTTCTGTCCTTCAATGCATTGGCCCTCACCGTCGAGTTGCCGGCGCGGCGTCCTTCGAGTCCAACCCAAGCCACCACTTCCGACGTCACTCACGGTCGGCGTGAGCCTTCACAGGTCCCGGCGTTAGGCCACCTCCCCCTGAAATCCGGATCTATATTTGAGTCGTGCTCTTTCAGATTTGGATTTGCATCTTCAGTTTGACCTCAGTCGTTACTCCTCCATGGCCAGCAAGCAGCAGATCCGTTGTTGATGCTAGCCATGGCAGCCATGATCGCCATTAGAGGTAGACTTGAGAGGGAGCGTTAAAAGTTGCAGATTCGACAGGAACGAGCAGTGGCAGTATCAAACCACTGAAAATTTCCTCACATGAGAACATGATTCTTACAATACCTTTGTAGCAAATTTTGAGTAATCTACAATTCAAAATCGTGTCAAGTTACTCGACATGATTACCCGTGGGGCAAGTGGCATCTATCCATCGGACACAAAATTAACTTGTGAAATATAATTTTATACAATATTTAATTAAATAACGAGATATTCTTTCGTCGCGCCTTCGTTCTTACACTTTATTTTGGGTAATTTAGCCTTTTTAGAGTCATAAATTTCATATTAGGCTGTGATGGTATTTTTGTTCTTGCAAGGAACACGCTAATCTATGCACTAGTAACATTATGCTTTACCTTTGATGCTCGAAGAATCAAATCATCTGCAATAGCATTAACATCAAACACACACTCTTTCTATAATATTTACAATTTATGTATTTTCTTTCCTCTCGAGAAATGGGACTAATCTCATGAGGAAGATAGACGTGAACTTTCTTGTCACACTTGAGTTGCTCAATCAATGAGTCCAATTATATTATATTCATCTAAAACTAATGTGCTTTTTATTTAAGAATTTTTCTAGTTAATAGGCTAATTAACAAGGAGGAGACAAGTTTATTAAACATATGTATATGACATATGAACACTAGAATATATGTCATTTTCACTCCAGATAACTAAAATCTTGAAATTTAGAGCCAAGAGAGAAAAAAAAAAAAAGCATTTAACAAGATGAAATTATGAATATTTCGTCTTTTGTGGGAATGGATAGCATTTTGGAAGCTAGTCTGGCATAAGCATTGAACATGTTTGGATGATTTGATGAATTTATGAAAAAACATAGTAAAGAATTTTCATTACATCAAGCAAGATTCCATCAATAGTCAGCTGTAAATAAATGTCTGTTCAGAACAAAACTTCTATTAGCAGTGTAATTTCTTTCCGGTTTAACTTTTTATTAGTAATTTGAACGGTCAATTTTATCACCTCAACACCTCTTTGTAAAGTTACAATGGCTAAATAGGCCAGCCAAATGCAGCATTCATTCTTCTAAATCCAAAACTTTTTTGGGATCTCTTCGTGAAATAAATTGGTGATTAAAATACTCAATCTCCATTAATGGGGAATTGCATGGCTACTTTGGGAGCTCTAGGGACATTCGCCAAGGAGACCCATTATTGCCATACCTCTTCATACTGGTGATGGAAGTTTTCTCTGGCATCCTGAAGGCTAAAACTGACATGCCGGAATTTCGCTGGTTTTGGCGATGCAAGAAGACCCGACTATCACACCTATTCTTCGCGGATGACGTGCTGCTGTTTTCAGAAGGCCACATGAGGTCAGTTGAATTAATAAAGGAATCCCTCCTCTTGTTCTCTGCTTGGTCTGGGTTAAGACCGAATAATGCAAAAAGCAACATCTTTATCTCGGGAGGAACCCAGACGTTGCATGACCAGATAACCCAATGCCTTGGGTTCCAGCGGGGCACACTACCATTTCGATACCTAGGGGTGCCTATTATTTCATCTAGATTGCGTAAGGAGGATTGTAAAGTTTTGATTGATTCCATTACTGTTCGGGCTCGATCTTGGTCTCAACGTTTTCTCTCCTTTGCTGGTCGCCTACAGTTCATTAAGTCGGTATTGCATTCCATTCAAGTTTACTGGGCCACTATCTTTTCTCTGCCCAAATCAGTGCTTTTTAGTATTGAAGCTATTCTACGGCAGTTCCTTTGGAAAGGTCCTGACCTTGGAGTTGGTGGAGCTAAGGTAGCCTGAAATGCTATTTGCTTACCCAAGGAGGAGGGTGGCCTAGGCATTCGTAGACTTGTGGATTACAATAATGCCATGATCTTGAAACACATTTGGATTCTCTTTACAGACAAGGAATCTTTATGGTGTAAATGGGTTCACTCCACATTTTTAAAGAAGGCTAACTTTTGGGTGGTGTCCAAACCTACGTTTTGCTCGTGGACTTGGAAAAAAATCCTTGATATACGTGTCACAGCCCAATCATTGTTCAGGTGGGAGATTGGAAATGGGCGCTCAATCTCCTTCTGGTTTGACTGGTGGCACAGTAGGGGCCCGCTCTACCAGCACTTCAATAATGCAGCGATTTACCAGTCTCGCATTCCTCGGGAGGCTACAGTCCGGTCTTTCCTCGATGGCTCTTGGCAACATTCTAACACTCTTGCTACTATCTTGAGCTGGATGGATGCACCTCTGACTAGTATGGGTAGTTCAGAGGATAACTGTATATGGACTCCCCACTCATCTAAAACATTTTCTGTTACTAGTGCTTTGAATCATATCCGCAGGAAATGGCATACAACACCGTGGCATGTCTTCATTTGGGACCGCCATATAGCGCCTAGGCATGCATTCCTCCTTTGGCTGATAACTCTTAACCGGTTACCTACCCAGGTATACCTATTACATTATCACAGGATTAATAATGCCTTATACGCTTTTTGTGGTTCTACTCCGGACTCAATCAACCACCTATTCTTTGAATGTACCTTTACCAATAGATTGGCGTCTCTCTGGGCGACAAAATGCAATCTTCCCTGGCGTAATCGTCCATGGAATGAACATATTATGTGGGCAATGCAAGTTTGCGGAGGTTCCTCGTTTGCTAACTGCATATCTAGATTTTCCTTTGGAGCTTTATGTCACATTATTTGGACTGAAAGGAACAATGCGATATTCAGAAATGAGAGCATCTTCATCCCTGGTATGCGTAAGCACCTCATCAAAGTCGTCAAGGACAAGGCTATCTCTATGGGGAGAGTTGAGGACACATATAGGAACCGCATCTTACAGAGAAAGTGGGACCTTCCTCCTTCTATCTTTGGTTAGTGCTGATACTGGACGCTCCGGCGTCTCCTACAGTGGATTTCGGAGTTTTGGACGTCGCCCTCCTCCCTGCGGTTGGCTTGGCTGTTTTTGTTTTTCTGGCTTTATTTTGCTTATCCTTAGCCGTCCTTCGGCTTGATGTATAGTTCCTGCTGAACCCTCTTGACCATGGTTGGACATTACTATGTCCTAATATGGTCTTGAGTTGGTTTAAGCTTAGGTTGTACTTGGTGTTTGAAAAGTTATACATATTATTACCTTACCAAAAAAAAAAAAAATTGGTGATTAAGGATCCCTCACTTTTTATAGTATTCTCCAACGATTCAATTGCAAATTATCAAGTTTCATATTTTTCTTCTTGTTTCTACCAATGTTTAGTAGCTTTCCACAATTAGATTTTGGAAGCAGCGAATGTCCTAAAAAATTAGATACCCTATCGCAGCCAAGAATTGAAAGTGAGTGTTGGCTGGCACATAATCACAACATACATTAGAAGGTAGATAGCCAACATATGTAGGTTACATTATATGATGATATCATATGATTTTCTAGGAAAAACAGTCGGAAAAGATAGAATAACGAGTGTCTACATATAACTTATGAAACACACGAGTTCGCATGAAGCAAACATAGCTCAGAATCTTAAGAAACTTACAACCACTTTTAATACAAGCTAGACCCCCGAACAATTACATTACTAATCGGTGCTACAACCACTAATCGTCTACATATAACTTATGAAACACACGAGTTCGCATGAAGCAAACATAGATCAGAATCTTAAGAAACTTACAACCGCTTTTAATACAAGCTAGACGCCCGACAATTACATTACTAATTGGCGTTACAACTCCCCATTGTTCAATGCCTTCCCAATCTTTTCCGTAAGTTTGCCATTCTCTTGGAGTAGTGCAAGAACCACCTACTCTTCTTGTCAATGATCAAGTTCCCTAACACAACACCGATCAAAAACCCGACTCCAATGCCAATCAGCACACCTCTGCAATCCAAGTTGAACGAAGACTCTTCGCCATTGTCTTCCTCGAGCAATGATGGTGGTAATGATAAGTTTTCCCCAACCTTTGTGCATTTTTTTGGTAAAGGGTTTCCACACAACCCCTTATTCATGGCAAATGACCCAGTACCAAATGTGTCAAACTGCCTTCCTCTCGGTATTGGTCCCGAGAGTCTATTGTGAGAGACATCAAAAGATGAAAGAAACGTAAGTTGGGCTAGTTGTTGAGGTATCTCTCCTGAGAGCTTATTTCGAGAAAGATCTAGAGACTCCAGTATTGTCAGGTTTGCTAAGGAAGGTGGGATGGAACAGGCGAGAATATTGTTTGAAAGGTTAAGCATGAGAAGTGACTTCAAATCTCCAATGAGATCGGGTATGCATCCTTCCAATTTGTTATTGGCGAGGTCAATTTCCATAAGGGCATATGGAACCTTCGAGTATTCCCTTTCCGTGCCTTTATTCATCAGTTTCATTCCATAAGTCACAGCTTCCACCCAGGTTGAATCTTGCCAGATATCCATATATTCCAATCGATCTTGACCAACAATTACTTTCATGGCATGTAAACTCTGCAGCAACTTGGAAGGAATTTCACCATTGAAACTATTGTTGGAAAGGTCCATGATATGCAAATTGCTTAAATTAAACTGGCTTCGATATACTTCTATTGGACCATGGAACTTGTTGGATTTCAAGATAATAGCTTTCAGCTGTGTCAATTTCGATAGCCAGAAAGGGAACCCATCGAGAATTTGATTGTAACCAAGGTTCAAATACTCTAGCATTGTACAATTTGCCAAGGATCTTGGGACAGTCCCTTGCAATCGATTCTCTGTGAGGTCAATAAACTTTAACGGACAACCTTTTGAATAAGCATTGGGAATTATGCCCTCAAGTTTATTTTTTCCAAGATTCAAAATTGACAGAGAATCCATATTTCCCAAACATTAAGGAATATTGCCAGTCAGACTATTTATGGACAGATCAAGAATGGCAAGGGATCTTCCTCTACAAATAGATTGAATTCCTCCGAAGAGGATGTTGTTGGAGACATTGTAATAAGTTGCCGATGGAGATGGACTGGGGAGTGTTGTTTTGAGAAAGTTAGAACTAATGTCAAGATAGGTCAATTTGGGTAGTAGCAGATTGATCTGATTTTTTCCCCAACCAGTTAGAAAATTGTGAGAAAGATCAATATACATCAAGGAGTCTCTGCTACCATTCCACAGCCACGTAGGAATACTCCCTCCGAATTTATTGTGTGAAAGACTTACCTCCTCTAATCCGCTAAGGTAGCCTAAAATCTTCGGGAACTCATGTAAGTTGCACGAATCTAAGTTTAACCAGGAAAGTTTTGGAAGAGTGGCGTTGATCTCGGTCTTGCTGACAAAAGATATGTTGTTGGAGTCCAAACGTAATGTTTCCAAGTTCTTGAGCTTGTGTAAATCCACGTAGCCAGTCAAATTATTCTGACTAAGATCTAGATATTCAATATCCTTGAGTTCCCATAATGAGTTTGGAATTTCACCTTGCAAATTGTTGGATGAAAGTTTAAGCACAGCCAACCGGGTCAAGTTCTCAAATGAAGATGCAATCGGGCCACTTAACTGAGCATCTGCAAAATGTAAAGAAATAAGGACCGCTTAGTTTGGGTAAACTGTCGTCGATTAAATCTCGAATTTTTTTCTTTGCTTTTGTTTTGCTTCTTTTTGAAGAACTGCTTGTTGAACTATTTACCTGAAAGGTCGAAAAGGGTGAGTTTTGCCAAGTTGCCAAGCCAATGCCAAATATCACCACTGAAATTATTGGAATGGAGATCAAGAAATGCCAGCTGGGTAAGATTAGCAAAGGAATCGGGGATTGGACCCCGAAATTTATTTCGTGATGCATCCAGATAAGTAAGCTGAGAAAGATTACCCAATGAAGCAGGAAGTGAACCCGAGAAAGGACAGTTTCCAATCGATAATTCTTTCAAGAAAACAAGGTTTCCAATCGAAATAGGTATTTCCCCTGTAAAATTCGTGCCCCAAAGAGATAGTGATTTCAGGGGACTACCCCACTGTAGTGCTGGAATAAAACCAGAAAGGTTTCCATTAAAACTTATGTCGAGGACTTCGAGGTTTGGTAACTGAAAGATGCTTACCGGAAATTCTCCATGCAATCCAGAATTTATAAATTTAAGTGACTTCAAAGAGGAGAAGTTTGCAAGCACACGAGGGAATGATGTCATGCTTATAATCGAGAGATCAAGTTCTCTAAGCATAGTTAAGTTATGAACAAAGTCGTCTATGTTGGGCATCTCAAGTTCATACCCAAAAGACAAATCAAGAGAAATTAATTGTGAGAGACGTGAGATATCAGAGGGGACTTTTCGCGAAAAGTCTGAACCAGAAAGATTAAGGTACTGTAACCTAGAAAGATTGCCGAAGCCGTATGGGATTGAGGAAGAGTTGAAGTCATTGAATGCGAGATTGAGCGATTCTAAGTGGAGCAAGCGAAAGAGGCTTGAGTTGGAAGTTATGGCACCGTAGAGACAGCTGCCACTAAGATCGAGGCCCGTCACGTGACCGGTGGCCTCGTGGCACTCCACGCCATCCCACAAGCAGCAGTCTCCATGCACATCCAGCGACCACGATTCGGCCTTCGGATAAACGCAAGGGAAATCCGCTCTGATGGTTGGGAAACTTCTCTTGAATTCTATCAAGGCAGAGCACTCATCTGCAAGACCTAGGGAATCGGCACAGGAAGTAAGAAACGCAGCGAGGAGGAAGACGATCCAAGTACAAAACATGTAGGACAACGAGGGTGCCATGTTCTCGTGTTGTTTCTCTGCTTTTTGGTCGAGCTGGTCTCCAGCGGAGAAGCTTTTTATAAGACAGCGATGATCAATCCGATCGTGGAAATTTCATGCTGCTTCGGCCATCCATGCACTATTACAGTCTACTAGCCGTCGGTCTGGAAAGACACTTGGGGTTTGAATTGAAGAAAGAGTCGCTCCAAGCAAATTAACTAGCCCGTAGACCCGTCGCCATGCATGGACTCAGTCCTTCAGATCTGTGTTGACAGACACAACTATTTATTGTCCTTTGATGAACTGACACAACCACATCAACTTACTCGTGCATTTATAGTCTTCCCAACCACCTCGAGGAAACGAAACATCAGGGAAGAAGAAGAAGAAGGAGGGGCAGGAGGAATAAATGCATTGGAAGTGCTAAATCTCATATTCAAAGTACAAAGAATTTTAAAAAGTACAATTAAATCTTAAAATTTATCGAGTTGGTGCAGCAATCGAGGTTGGGTCGTAACTTCTTTGTATTAAAGAAGTTTTCTACCTTAATGTTAATATAATAACTTATTATTACTATACAAACACGTTAATTAAAATAGTAATACATAAATCAAACAAGAGCTTGAGCCTTGAGACAGTAAATAACAAAGGAAATATAAAGGTCAAAATGTCACGTTAGCCATTTTATTGTATAAGTTGCCTAATATGATTAATTTTATATTAACATCAGAATCCTATAATATGGATCCTTTAATTTGAAGTTTCTCTTTATATGCCTTATGTTAATATATCATCTATAAATACTAAAAAATTATCGAATAACCCGTGCGAAGCGCGGGTTACATCTAGTTCCAAAAGGAAAACAAGACCAGAATGAATGACATATATGTAGCCCAATACATAAGATTCAAAGAGCATTATCCAGCATCCCTGAGGACTCATTCGGACCGGGTTATTACAAGATCTTCCGAAACGATGACGCGAAAACACGAAATTACTTCATTAAGCCCGGAAAAGATAACGAGAAATTATACTGCGAGACGGAATCGGCAGTGAGGAGGACCCCTTTTAAATCGAAGGGTTTTGCTTCTTCAGCTTATTAAACCAGAGTGAAGTAAAGTTTAAAAAAAAAAAACTACGTAAAATGGAAATGAGATCAAATGTTTATGCTCTCTGCCTAAGTAACATGAATAAATAAAACCACAACTTGCACGACCTCAGAAGCTGGCACTCCACAAGGCATCCTCGTCCTCTCCACAGAGCTCGTGAATTTCCTTCAGCCTCTCCACGGACCTGCATATCCCGCTGCATCTCCAATCGAATGACGCCGCGCAGGTCGACCCGGCTATCGCCTTCCACTCGCAATCTGAAACGAAATCGCCGGCACCCCGAAAAGAAAAATGTTATTATCGACAAGTGACGTCGGACTTAGCTGATAAAGGTCCGGCTTTTTTTCTTTATCTGGTATGATTATTCGAGTTTGGTTAATTGCCTGGTGGAGTGCTGCAGCAGAGCCGACGGTCGTCGACGTGCTCGACATCTAAGCCGATGATCCAAGACCCGAGTGAAACGTCCTCGTTTGCATACTTGTGCAACACATCACTACGAGAATAATTTCAAAGAAGGAATTAATTTCGGTCATTTTTTTTCCGAAAAACAGACCAATTAGAAAAATCTAAACGTTGTTGAAATGGCAAACTTACTGATTTGTGGATATATAAGAAGCCAAATCCTTTGAAATTGCATATAATTGTCCGGTCGCATGACGAAAATAATTGTTGCCCACGTCGCCAAACTTCCAAAACTCTGGTTCGTGATATTTCACTCCTCTGTTCGCACAAAAAAAAAAGTGCTTGAATTTAGAAATTTCAGTAGGAAATTAAATTAACAAATAAAACACGTATTTCAATGAACTTACTTTCGAAAAAGAACAGGGCCCGACTTCATGCAACCAACGTAAATACGAGGTTTGAATCGATGTCCTGCTAGGATCATGCCCAGTGTCGCTGTACAAAATGCGAGGCAAGTTAAGTCGGGTGCTATATCGAAAGGGTGAACAACTGGGTTGGTTCAATCCGATAACAGAATCGAACCGAACTGATATTACCCAGCCAGTCCACAAAGGGACAGACTCGGTTCTTGGCCTTGAACCGATCAAAGCTGGTTCTTGGGTAGAATCGGTTTTGAACCGGTTTCGAGGCCAGTTCTACCCTAGAACCAGTTCTAAATCAAACCCTGCAAGTCTCTTAATTGGAGACTACTACAAAAATAATGAGGTCGAGCATTTCGATATAAGCAAGTCATTATCATGTCATAATTAAAAATTTTTGGAAAATAATGCGTGTGGTAGAGCAATTAAATTAAAAAATGAAACATAAAAAAAGGTAGACGGGCTCCATTGTCTACCGGTTCAATTCCCAATTCTAAAAATTAGAAACCGCCTCTGATTGGATAGGTTTCAGGTTCCTGATCTGAAACCGACCGTCCCAAATAGCAGAGGATGGAAGCATTAAGTGCATCATATCCAGAATAGAAACGTCCACGGATAATTAATGAAGCCAATTTCATTGTAACAAAGACTTATTGATTGTATCTAAAATAGAAAAGTCCACGGATAATTAATGAAGCCAATTTCATCGTAACAAAGACTTATTGATTGTTATTTTTCCCCCTCTTTTTTTTCTATATATAAGATTTTTATTCGCACGAAAATCAAAACCCACGGATTATTTTCCAATTCAAGAATAATTAGTAGTGAGTGATTTTATTTACCTAAGTTGACATGAATATCGTCATCCACCTTGATGTAGAACTCGGCATCCCACAACGAGACGGCAGTGGCAAAGTATTTTTTTGTCTTGGCCGATAATTCTAGGTAGGCCTCAACATGATCCTGCCCGAATAAATATTGTAATAATCAAGAGATAAAACTAAATTAATCATAAATGAGTAAATAAATAATAATTATCTTTATTTGGAGATTATTTTTTTTAATTAGAATCGAAATGGGAAGAAGAGTTGTGTAATACCAGTCTCAAAAGGTCATTAAAAAGCTTTTCTTCCTCGTCGAGAGATTGATCCAAAGCACCACCGGCTTTCATACTAATCACCAAAATAAAATTAATTAGGGATAAATAAATAAAAAATGTATCATTAATATTACATATATTAAGGACAGAAAATATACCACTAATTGAAAAAAAATCATACAATTAATATACCACTAAACCTGGTTTCAGACTAATAATCCGAAAAAGAATTAATTATGTTTCCAATCGATATTTGTTTTTATAATTCATATTCGCATATGCTTCGTAGTTTATGTTAGTATATTTAAATATTAGACCATGTATTCATTTAATTGCTTAAGTTTTTGGAACAGTTGACAACGGTCCCATAAATTGCCTCCCCAATTACATATTTAACGCTTAGGCTTGCGCCAAAATCCTCGAACTTAATTACCATTGGACGAACATAAATTGATATCATTAATTAAGGACACTAATACGAAAGAACGACGTTTAGCCATAGCGATTTGCCGAAAAATTCTAACCAAGCCTACAAGGATGAAATGCGAATCAGTCTAACCATTCATAAGCTACTCGAATTTGGCTATTATTTTACTTGAGTTCAGGTAAATTATTTTTGAGTTCAAGTAGCTCGATTGATATAGAGATCGAGAAGTAGGAAACTCAAGTAAATTCTTACGACCTTGTGAAAGTTATAAGTTTTTTTGATTAATTCAGAATTATTAACAAATGAATTATATTTTACGGATTTGGATTTTCATTGTACTTTCGAAACTTTAGGTGAAGCTCGATTTTGAGATCAAACTAACTCTTATATAATCGAGTCGAGACGGGTTGAGTACAAACTTTTTGTTAGAAGATATCCTACCGTACTTTTGCATACTCATTGTAAGGGCTATAAATAGAGAAATACATTGTTAACTTAACAACATCCAATTTATGATATATCCATTTTATTTTTTGTAAATGCTTGTTTCAATGTATGCAAATTACTAAAAAAATATGAATAATAAATTTAGTTATTCTTTGCTAAATTGAGAACAAGAATGTCACCTGCGACCAATTACAAAGCGGATGACTATACCCTTCTCTTTTTCCAACTTCTCTCTCTTCTCTCCTGCCATTTTTAGTATGTATCATCCAAATGAAGCAATTTATAGAATTGAACATAACACAAATATACGAAAATTACTGCGAAAAATCAATCCACGAATTTACCTTGCGGCATCCACGTTTCGCGAATCGAATCTCTTCGCCTTCTCGTACTAAACGCGGTATTTATTCCGATGACCATGAAATATTTATCGGCTTTCTCCGAATTCGCCGACTTTGGAGATCCGTCCAACACAGTCTCTTGTTTTGCCATCGCCGTCGCCAATTTCTTCTCCAACTCCACGATGGTCTGATCTATCGTCCTATGATTGATGAAATAGTTCATAAATATGAAAAAAATATCGAAAATTGAATGCACAATTTTCCAAAAAAAAGTACACAAAAGGACGATAAACTAAGCTATAATTAACTTACATGTTTGATTGCTTGCTAATCATCAACGCGTCCGTTCGGCTGCCACTGTTTAGATGATCTGTGACCTTTCTTGTGCACAAGCAATTGAAAAATTCATTACACGAACATGTTTTGGAAATTAAATTGACTTAAGAAATCCCCTAATATATCTCTCTCTAATATAGAATAAACCCGAAGTATTTTTTCAACACCAAATTTTTACTCAGAGATTATGTAAAATATCGCACATAATAATAGACCGACGATATATAGCCACATATTACCAAATAATGGAAAAAAAAAAAAGATAATTTAGAGGTCTCCTTTCTGAATTTCAAGACTCAACATTACCCAGATCACAATTTTTCCCTTTTTAAATTATTTTTCTCTTTTTTTTGGCATAATTTAAACTGCGATTATTAAATATAAATAAACTCACAGAATTCTTATTGCAGCCTCTACAGACCTTTGGTTGAGGCTTTTGCTCAGCCAAGGCTGTCCTTACATTGCCTTTACTTGGATGCATCATCCACATTCTAGCACAAATTGTCTTGATGAGTTAGCATTTTTCAAGAGATGGAAAAAATTGATACTCATTCATAGCATGTAAGAAGAAATAGAGACATCGAATTTTATTTTCGACGATAAGCAGTATTTACAATATAGAAAAATCTCCATATATATATATATATCAAATTAAATTGCCCACGAACTCTTTTTCCTATAACAGTGCTTCAGTAGCTTCAACAATCAGTTCCTAAATATATCCCTTACTCTTTGTGAAAGTTTGTATGAACAATTACCATGCGAGAAATGAAGAATATATTTCGAGGCGATGCACCTCTCATGTTCGCATCCGTGTATCTTTAAATTATTTAATGAAAAGAAAATCGTCGCCTCGACAAATTAGCACAATTCTTCTTAAATTTTATTTTCGAGAAAATACTTTTCCTCAGAAAAGGAAAGAAAATACCTGTTGGTGATGGACATTCCAACGAGAAAACTGACTAGGCAAAGGAAGAACACCCAATTCCTTGTGGTCACC
This sequence comes from Syzygium jambos, assembly GCA_031216235.1. Taxonomy (NCBI): domain Eukaryota; kingdom Viridiplantae; phylum Streptophyta; class Magnoliopsida; order Myrtales; family Myrtaceae; genus Syzygium; species Syzygium jambos. The sequence goes on along the minus strand of CM062224.1, from coordinate 43,030,065 downwards.
CCCTTGGAATTAGCTGAATCCCCCAATCCTCTGCTCTTCATCGACATTTTTTTAATTATTTTTTATTTTCTCTCCCTTTTTTAGCTCCTCTCTTAATTATCAAATTTTCAATTTCATCCTCAAATGAAATTCGAAAGGGAGGGAGAGAGGAACAAAAAAGAGAAAAAAAAACCCCTAAAAATCTCTTGAAAATGGGAAATTTTAGAAGCCAATGTTCTTCCTTGAGATGTATAGAAGAAGACCCTCGAACCGGGTTATCAGGCGTTGAAAGTTTGTGCTTTTAATGGGACATTGATGCGCAATTTTTTTTTTTTTATAATTTCCCCCTTTTTTTTGCTGCGTTATGCTGCGTGGCAATTAGTCTACTTGAAACTTGGCAAGTGTAGGTTCATTAATCTTCAATTGCATCTCACTTGACCAAATCATCTTGAGTCTAGATCACTTTTTAACTATTAAATAGATCATTAGTTTCGCGTAACAAAAACAAAATTTATCCCTTATTACGCGAGAAATTATGCTATTAGGCTTTCATCGAAATGGTACGATCATATCTATTTTATTACGCGAAACTAATGATCTATTTAATAGTTAAAAAAGTGATATAGACGAAGATGATTTGATCAACGTACATGGCCGTTTAGTACAAACATCACCTTGATGGTCGAAATGATAAGATTGATATGATTATATCTATTTTATTCTTTATATGATAATGATCATTTATCTGTGGTCACAGATAACCTTTGATTCTTTTACTAAATGGAGAATGTCCATTTAGTACACGGCCATATTTTCGACCATCCAACATAGGAAATTTAGGAGATAAAAGAAAATATCGCCCTTTGATAAATTGGATGATGATGAGATGTATCCGATACTTGTTGATCCAGATTTGGCAATTAATGTAATTAAATGTAAGTTATCTTTGGTAGCTGAACAATTCAAGTAACGCATACATAAATTTCATTTTCACGTTTTATTGAATGGAGTTTATTTAAGTTGTTTAGAGTTGAAGACGTTTTTTTCTTTCTTTTTAAGGTAGCGATAATTACGAATTTCACATGAAAATTGCAAAGTTATATAGAAAAAGTTATTGAAAAATTTACATAAGATTCCTTTGGGACCACCCTTGATGGTGCGAGAGATATTTTCCATATGCGGTTGTGAAAGGTGTTCTTGACCTCATTTGATTCACCTTGAAAATTACCATGATTTATAGAAACATTCTTGGAAATGGAGCTTGCAAACTTGAAATTTTTTTAGAATTGTTCTCATTCCTTGAGTACATTAATCTCAAAATGGACCAAGCAAGGCCTAATTGTTAAAAAACAAGGCTGCCAAAAAAGCACAATCGAGCATTGTTTTGTTTCCTGAAAATCAAACTATGATTTGTTGAGGGACAAATCCTTATTGAGATGAAACGGGTCGCAACCCCTAGCATTTTTCCGAAACTCCTATAAAAACTATTGTAACATACGAAAACTTAAAGATTTTACAATTAAAGGGTGAGATTTACTCTTTCTTTCTTTTTTTGTCTGACAACGATCGAGAGTTGAGGATCCGTTCCCTAAGGATCTTTAGAAATTGGTTGGAACTATTATAACTTTCTAAAGTGAAAAGAAGTATCCTGAAAAGCATTGACAAACTCTTACATTGTCTCTAGAGTTAGATCCCTAGATCGTTGCTTGGTTAATCTTTTTTCGTTTTTCTAATCAGATAAAGCTATATGCATCTGCTCCTCGGGGCCATCAAGCTAGAGGTAACACATAGATTTGTGTGCAGTCCTAACTTCTCTATCGATCGTACTTCTCGTCATGGTATCTGGAGATGCAAAGTGTACGTAAGTCTAATTCACCGTTCTCTCTCAATAAAGGGTTCGTCGGAGTGAACTTTCGATTGGGTCTCACGTTGTAGTATGTGAAAAGCATCATGAGCAAGTTCCTGTGGATGATTGCTTCATTGGTGGTAACCTCATAACTACAAGCTCTTCTGAACCAACGATGCTTGATTTGATCAGCATTTGTCGAGTACTATATGCTGAAGGAGAAGCAATCTGCACTACAACACTACTTGTGCACACAGAGTATCACCACAGATGCAAAGTCTCTAGCTAGATTAGAAACTGAGGACTAAATAATGCTCGAGCAAATGTTTACGACTTGATGAGATACGAGTAAAGTAATATGCAATTTCATTGCTCTTCTACTCCAAGAGAGAGAATTTATATCCTCATTTGTGCACAGAGTTTATACGAAAATTCGAGAATTACAACAAAAATCGATCTTTTTTTATCTGCAAATTCTGGACCAGCCCATATCTGAATGAATGAAGAAGAGGGTCTTAGCCTTAACATGCTTGAACATACCTACACAAAGAAGAGCACAAGTTGGGCCGCTTAAGGACCCAAGTGAATCTTTTGTTATCGCTTTAGGCTAGAGCATTGGCACCAGCAACGATCTCCAATATTTCACCAGTGATCTTGGCTTGACGTCGTCTGTTGTACACAATGGAGAGTGTCTTCGTCAGTTCCGAAGCATTGTCGGTGGCATTGCTCATGGCACTCATCCTGGCGGCAAGCTCGCTGGCGAGAGACTCCTGAAGCGCCCTCAGGATCTGGCTGTTGAGGTACAGAGGCAACAAGGCATCGAGAATCTGAACAGGGTCTTGCTCGAACTGCAAGATCGGCGAGAAATCGACCGTCGCCGTCCTGACCATGTCTCTCTCCACGGTCAACTTGCCTTCCCTGGTAGTCAGCCTGAAGAACTCGTCCTCGGCCGCGTCCACACAGTTCCCGTTCACGTCGCAGATCTCACCCTTCGGCGAGAGAGGCAGCAGGGTGTGGATAACCGGGTCGGATTTCACCAGGGACACGAACTTGGTGTAGAGGAGCTCCACTTTATCGACTTCCTCACTGACGAATAGCGAGAACACATCGTCGGCGATGGCCTGAGCTTCCTTTGCAGTCGGCAGCGAACCGCCCTCGAGGAACTTGTCAACAGGAATGTAAGGCCTCCTTAGGAAATAGGAATTGCCCTTTTTGCCAACGCTGATCACAGTGTAGTCAAGGCCGAGACCCTTGAGCTCGGCGATCCTTGCCTCGGCCTTCTTGATGAGGTAGTTGTTGAAACCGCCGCAGAGGCCCCGATCGCCGGTGACAACCACCAGGGCGACCTTCTTGACAGGCCTCACGCTGGTGAGCGGCACATCAATGTCCTCTGTCTGGAGCTGCTCATTGATGTTGTAGAGAACTTCGACCAGCGTCTCCGAGAAGGGTCTTCCATTGACAACAGCTTCCTGGGCTCTCCTGACCTTAGCAGCCGCCACAAGCTTCATGGCCTCGGTGATCTTCTGGGTGTTCTTGACCGAGTCGATGCGCCCCCGGAGCTCTCGGAGATTGCACTGAATCGGGGCCACCAAGTTGGCTCTAGGTGGGTTTCCAGAGGAAGGGAGCTGGAAAATTGAGCCGACGGAGGAGCGGAAGGAGAGCGAGGAAGCCTCGGAAATAGAAGGCTTCGAGGACACCCACATTGTCAGATTGGAGGAAGACATGTTCTTGACAAAGTTTTGCAGGTGAGGTGAAGGGAGTTTGGTAATGTGGGTACGAGTTCTTTTCAGATGTATCCCTTCTTTTTTCTGTTCAAAGGCTTATCTTCAATGTGTCCAATTTTAGCGTTTCTGGTCAATGGAGGAAGAGAGAATGGGTGGAGGGAGAGGGAGAGAGCGGATGAGGTTTTGGGATAAGGTTTTTGACTCGTGTGAGATTCCATGGGGGGTGCTATTTGCTGCATTTCCTACCACCGATTCCTTGTGGGGTCCAATTGAATCTTTGAGTGGTGGCTGATTTGTTTGTTTTAGCTATTTATTTTGGTCATGAAAAAGAAGTAGCCAGATTTTATGCTTGGACAGATCCAATGATTCCAGAGCAGTAAAGGGCATATGCGGCTAAACGACTGAGATTCTCTGGAGCAAAGTGAAAAGGGTGAATTATGCAGGATTACATTCACCTACCTGAAATAACAGTGAAAACATACTCCCACCCAGGAGTAGCTTCTAATCCTTCACGAGAAAAATCCAAGTTCACGTTTAAGCTCTGTCCTTCGCTCTACATAAGTCTAATTCCCGAACCGTCGAACCATATGAAGCTAGACCTGAATCAAGTGCATTATAAAAGAAAACGTAAGCTGGTCAGGTGCAAACCCCACATCTTATTTGCAGGTCCTCCAGAATTCATAGCAAGGGAGTACGTAACATCTACGAAAAACAAGAACTGAATGGACCTAAGTCTCGTTCGCCGGTTCAAGAGCTTCCGCAGTTACGACACTGTTCCCTCTCATGACCTGGAGGATCAGAGGTGAGATAGTCAGTGTTGATGTGATGGCAAGTGAGGATCAAAATGCAGCACACACGTAGTAGCTCCATGAGCGTCAAGGATATCGAGCTAATGCGCACTGTACGCGGGGAGCACAAACAGCTCGTTCACCCTGATAAAATCTCATAAGCAACACCAACAGGCCACTATTATGACCATGAGTAGAAAATTAACTTTTACCATGCAACATTCGAATCACCAACTCATAATCAGTAGGATCACGAGCTGCACACAACTGAATTGATACAACACACCACGTTAGATAGCATCAAGGGCTACACAGTGGCAATGCCTTGCAGGATGGAATCTCAGCGATGTAGTCCGGACCGTGGACTGTAAACAATATCAACCTAAAAACATTCACTTGTCATGAAGAAAAAATAAATCCATGAGAGAGAGAGAGAGAGAGAGAGAGAGAGAGAACCTCTGAGACAACAAAATGTAAGAGGTCATGCTCATTTCTTCGCGCCTTTCGTCACGGAAATATTCACACGACAGGACTTACATTCAAGCCCTGTCCTAAATCAAAAAAATATATTCCCCAAAAGCATTTTCACTGTACTTCAATCTCACAGAATGGCAATTCGTCCGTCATCCATCCACTAGGCCAATTGTGAACATCATTCGATCCATGCTATGCACAGAGAGTAGTACAAAATTGGATATAAAGATCTTTCTTTACTATTTACAGCATCCAAATCAACCACTCTTCATAGCAATCCTACTTCTGAATTTGCATTACTTCTGCATGTCCGCTTTCGAGGCCGCCTGTTGGGGATGGTGGAAGTGCCCAAATCAAGCCGTTTTGCTGCCTCCGTAGCTTGGTCATGTACCTGCTCCATATTATTTCTAGTGCATGCTTTTGTCTTCTTGCAGGATCTGCTTGGACGAGGGGAACGAAGCTTACGAGCCTTTGTTACACCAGTTGGATTTGGACGACAGCCTCGCAACCTCGAATCCAAACTCAACCATGATTTACTCGCCATGTCTCTCCCTTCACATGTGAGACCCAACTTTAAGGAAGGAAGGCTGCTGTTTCCAGGTGTAGAATCATCAGATTTAAGACGATGACCATTTCTCGGTTCACGCCGATGATCTTCATGTGGTTCCATCACCACCTTCTCTACAGCATGATTCTGGACCTCCTAGCAAGAAGGCAATACAAGATCCGAAGACAATTTCAGAACGCTAGCATAACAATTTAGATTATAGAAAAGTTCACTTTCACAGCAGTAGGGAAAGCTTAATTCGCATGCATGAGTGTGTGCCTGCCTATAAGACTAAAGTTAGGAGAGGAGGATGGAGGGGAGCCCCTGGAATAATGACTCGGTGAGGGAACCAAATTAGTGCTGAACATCAGAGAAGAGTTTAGCAGGACGTATTGCCAAAAGAAAATCATCGGGAACCAAATCAAAAGTAGAAATATAATTGCAACATTAAGAAATGTTCCAACGGGGTAAGTCTACCAAAGTGAGAGGTTAAAGAATGAAGATAGCAACGCGACATCGTCAAAATCAAATATCTGAAACAATTCTTCCTTGTAAGCAATTTTGAGAAAAAAAATATTGTGCGTCGATAGTTCAAGAAAAAGTTAGAAGACAACTATTACTACCAACCCTCCTCAACTGTATATCGGAAATTATCCACCAGACAAGCAGCGGTCTGGAAGACCTATGTACTAGGTTACAACCGAACTGAATGAATGATTTTAACACCTACTATACACCATGAGAATACCTTGACATATAAGATTAGCAAAAACAACAAATTCTGCACCCTGAGCACTAGAAAGCAACTTGGTATGAAGATGCCAGAAATGAGTAAGCACCTTGTTATGTGTATCAGCAACAATCTCCATGCTTGATTCTTCCTCTCCTTCAGAATCAGCCATCTCCTCACATTCAAATTCAACATGTTCTTCCATATCTTCATCAGAGTCGCTCAGCTCTTCCTGTTCCATAACAATTCCCGGATGAGACTCATCCCCTGCCAAGTCAATGTTGGATTGAACAACATCATTTGGTCTGCTCGACATTTGGGATCCTTGAATTACGTCACTTCTAACCGAAGACAGATTTTCGGGCTGCTGATCAAAAGGACCGCTTGTTTGTTGGCTTTTAAGCAAAGTTCCAGATTTCGTTGAATGCTTGCTGGGGGTTATAAGTTTATGAGTAGCCCCAGTGTTCCTTCCTATTGTCTTTCCCAATGAGGATGAAGAACTCAGGTGTATATCTAGGTCCAATTCACTAGCTCTATCCGCACAACAAGAAAGATCTGTGCCAGTAGTCAAGGAGCCACCACTGGCTGGTACCTTAGCTTGCACAGCATCAGAAACAGACTGGTGAGCCTTTGAACTAGCAGATGTTAAATCACTGTTCACCTCTTCGGCTCCTTGAAGTAGTGGATGGAAGTCAATTCCACTACCACATATATCAAAAGCAGAGTCCCTAGGCCTAAAGGATCTCTCATTGTTTAGCTGGTGAGGATTATGAAAAAGACTAAGATTTAATTGAGGCTGGCTTCCAGGAAAAAAACTTAAAGGGGCAGGAGCAAGGGTATTGCAGTTTGATGGGTAATAAGGCAGGCGACCATCTTCAGGGACCTGGAAGAGTAAGGGATGCATCTGGGAATCAGAATCAATGCCCCTTTCCTCATTGATGGTTTTCTCCTTGAAAACTCTTGATTCTTCTTGCTGCACACGCGCAACAGAATCATTCAGAGACATACTTTTGCTCTGCTGGGCAGCTGGTGTGTCTCCAATCTTTGCTGCATGACATGGTCGATTATCCGCACTCCCAGTAATAGTGGAAGCTGCTCCATCACGGCTTAGGTATGCAGACTGAGAAATAACACGAACATTCTGAGGAAGATTCACTGGGGGCAAGTTTGGTGCTAATTTTACTAAGCGTGCACTGTCAGTTTGACGACCTCTGTGTGAAAGGAGACCAAATGGAGATTTGGGTGTCCACAAACTTGTGTCAGAAACTGGATGAATTGGTACTGAGGTACCATGCACATTGTTATGGATGACACGAGATGCAGAATAAGTATTCTGAAAACTTGATGCAATTGGAAACTGATGCATGTTTACAGCATGGCGTTGTGTTTCACAATGCGTGTCATAAGCACCCTCTTCCCTTGTGGCATGGAGGCCACCTTTTCCCACATAAGGGTGAGGTTGTTTGGAAGATGGTCTCCAGTCCACTAAAAATCCCTCGTGTACATAAGCTTCCTCAGGGTCATCAACGCAATCGTCTTCACAACTGTTCTCCCCGCCAGCATGCTCAACCTGATAGTCCTGCAACCAATGGCCAATACACAGCTCAAATCCCCTTGAACATTGTTATGGAAAGAAAGGCAAAGGGAGGTGGAAATTTATCAATGTATTGTGAAAGCTCCTTGGTCTAATCTTTTAGACTAAATTCATGCTCTTTTCCACTAAATAGTCCCAAAGTGACTGGAGACATTCAATAGATGGAAGCTTTACTTACTAAAGGCACTGCAAACCACATAATTAGATTATGGCACCAACTGAGACTCATCACAAGACTACAATGTAATCAAGTCATTTCTGAAGGAAACATGGATAATTATAATATAAATGTCTGCATAGGACGGTGTATGGTAATCTATGCAATGTTTCTAGGCAAATGACAAATACCCACTTGTATGACCGTTATATTAGCAGCTTATTCGTGAAGTGGAAAGATGTGAAAGACCGAAAATCAACATGTCATGTTCAAAAGTGAAATTTGCAGACCTCCTTCTCAGATACATTTAGCCAACTCGCTGGATCTGCACCTCTGCGCCTTCTCCGTTCTGCTTCATATGCCCTTCTCTTCTCCTTTTTAGTTGGATTCTGTTTGTATGACTTCTGAGTTCCCAAGGCAACTCGCCACTGACGAGGTAATAAGGATGGATCTCTATGTGGCACGATGAATTTGCATACTGACATCCAGTCAAGTTTATAAATCTTGAACCCCTGGAATTATTTACGTCACGGGTGTCTTATACGGCTTTCCGTAAAACAACAATCAGATTCTAAAGAATGAACAACTTCAGAATTTACCTCCTGTATACATTGCACCTCTTCCGCGGTCAATGGAGAGGTTTTCATCCTCCTTACTGCCTACAAATGGTTACTTATGGTGAAGAAAACATGCTACTAATAGAAAGAGATATCTCAAATATTTGCATTAAAGATCTCTCTTTTCCTTGATTTTTCCTTTAACTCATTTGCATAAAGGAGAGTGATCCTCCCAAAATGTGATCGTTGCAGCACATATCCATTGAAACAAATTCCAAGAAAGGTTCAGCATTGGTTCCCAGGGAGCAGGGCTCGTATAATCTTAAGTTATAGGTCTCGAGACACAAAGCTTTAAATATCTATACAACTTTATTTTGAAGTCCAAATCACTAGTGCAACATCGATCAGAATTACTTCCAACTACTTGATTGTATACTCTGGTATCCATGTGCTAGACGCAAGACTGACATCCATCATTTCTGGTCTATATCCCATCCTTTCTTCTTCTTCTTTTGTCTTTTGATTACATCCATTATCTCAAGTTCTGGATTAAAATTAACTCTGATTTAACCCACCTTGAGCCCAGATAACCATAATCTCCTTAAATTGAAAACGTCAAGCGAGGCCCAATTATTACTTTTGCAACCACTGCTCCTTCCAAAAGGATTATACATTAACAGTTTTGACCTATTTCAAGCAAATCGCCCCCGCAACACCTCTAAAAAGGAACAAACTCTCCAGTTTATAGTAACTTATTGTCAAACTCATTCAAGATAAATCCATCTGTTTCACTTAATGATTTTGAAAAAAGGATACGAAAGATACAATATAATAATGATGATGATGATATATCATCATCATCAACATCCAAGTTAAAATGCTTAATGTCTCTTTTGCCTCATTCTTGAAGCGGCTCGATTTTGCCCCCAGGTCAGTAGATAATGCTAGCCAAGTATCCAGTGCACAAATCAATAATTAAGAATCATAAGTTGACTATGGTAGAAACACACACCTTTATGGGATTCTCTGGAGCCTTGGATGAGCAGCGATTCTTCTGCCGTACAAAAATCTGCAACAGATATATTCATGATGATGCCATTATAGACTTAAACAGGCATAAAAAGCCCGGTACTCAGTCAAAACTTCTCCTCACTAAGCACCTTAAAAAACTACAAACTTAATTCATCAACAGTGGGAGCTGTCTTAAACAAATAAACTTAACATGTTGTAATGAGCGAATAATTCTAGAATTACTTCTTTTCAGGAAAAAAGGTTACCTAAAAGGTTGTACCCATAAAATAAGTGATAAAGCCCAAAAAGTACCTGATGCTTAGACTTGCAAGGAAGAAATCGTTGCTGAATTGCCTTCCAATCTGTATTAAATTCCATTATCCCCAATGCAAGTAGCCTGCACCGTTATCATACCAATGGGGTCAAAACTTTGATTATTTCTGACACTGTGACAGTCAAGCTGTAAAAGTTCCACAGACATCAAACAAGTACAAATACAGCAGCACAGTTACTTTCTGCCCCAATTAATTTCTGTTTACAGTTCCTACTGCATACAACCTTCATTACCTTTCTTCAACCTTCAAAAGATTCACTCTAAACTAGTGAGCAATAACAAAAATAGCAGTATGCAACTTACTCATCCTCAGCATCAGTGAAAAGCACCCTGTTTGCCACAGCAGTAGGGGGTGGTTTATGAGGAAAAAGTGCTCGATTAAACAGTGGAAAGAATATCTGAGCCGACTTTGCAACATCCTTCTGGACTAAAGCAACTGATTGCTTCTTTGCACTTTCCACAATTGCCGCAGCTAATGATCTCTTAAGTGGATGATGACCAGAGGAAGGAGAACCAGTACGAGCATTTGATGGAGAAGGTCCACTTAAAACTTGAATATCACCTTCTACAGGTGACAGAGAGCTGGAAATGGGAAACAGAGGCTCCCTTTCAGAGAGAATATTACTGGTAGATTCAACATGCCATCGCCGCTGCTCCCGGACAACTGTCACGATAAATACAAGCCAATTCAAATAAGCTCTCTGTCCTATGGGCATTAAGAATGCAAAAACCAATATCCCTGACAGAGGAAATAGGTCATTGTATATTAATTTGTTTGCAATCTACGGTTTACAAATTGTCAAACAAGTCGGTATAACTTTCGTTTAACTTACTCTAAAAGAACTTCAACCAAAATTGTGCATTATTTTATTATTTATCTACATTACCTAGGTTGTATATAAAAAAAAATAATAGCTCACAAATCCATCCATATCCTACCACATACAGATCTACAAAAAACAATTGTAATCTACAGCTTAGAATTAAATCTATTGGTGAACAAGAACACACAAATTATGCGGTGCATCTTCAGATTAGACAACATGACAGAATCTCAATTTTACCAAATGGTTGACATTTTTTATGGGTATGGTAACTTCATTTCTTCATCAAACAAAGTGGGAAGGCCAATCCCACTACAGGCCTCTATACTTCAAGCCATCACTTACAACCAAAATCCAAGTGGCAATACAATTACCCAAACGCCAACACCATATCCCAGCTAACTAGAGGGATTCATTTAAAATATCCCGATAAAAAGCAAACTAGTTAAAGGCCAGACAAATCATTGAACTGAATTGCCAATGAGAACAATAGGCTATAGCCAAGCCAGAATTAACTTTGTGTTGCAGCAGTTTATGCCCTTCTAGTCTAAAACCTTACTGCAAACAATAGTGGTTCACATTTATAACCAAGTTGGGTTTAAAGGTTTAACATTCCCAGTTTGGTAACCTCTACAGTCAAATTTGCACTCGAACTAGAATTTCAAACTATCATAATTGATTCATTTTGAATTTTTCCATAAGAAACCAAACTGATCCAGGAAAACCGTCATATCCTACTGAAACTTATTACCCAAATAGACTAAGAACGACTAAGTGGCAAACAGCTTACCAATACGCAGATCATCGATGTAATTCTTCACTAAAGTAAGCGGAGCTACATCCAAAACCGATAGTACAGGACCACTTATATATGGCAACCAGACAGAACCCTCCATCGCTCGAGAACATACAGCCTGACTGCCAGCATTTTCATCATGTCCTTGACCCTGGGGACCATTTAGAGTTGCCAGCATCTGATTATCCGCGGAAGAGGTAACCCTTTGAGCATCTAATGTAGGAGCAGATACCACAGTGTGTTGTGCCATATTTGATCTTTTAGAACCCTCAGATGTTGATGAACAAACATATGCAGGGGAAAAGCAAATACCAGGATATGGTATGCTTCTCCGAGCTACTACCTGATCACGTTTATGAAGCATTTGTAAAATCAATTCTTCCACTTGTGATGCAATGTGTTGCCGAGAGGGATCGAGAATGCAAAGAGAATGTATTTGAATAAGAAGCTGCACGTGCTCATGTATTAGACAATACAACTGGCCAATCTGATTAGGAGCAAACCCATTTATGCAACCAGCATTAGCTGCTAAAGATGAATAGTTCAGAGGAGCATCAGTCATAGAAGGTTGTCCGCTCAACACTGGTAAATATGAAGTCGATCCAACAGGTACTAATGGTAAAAGGGGACGCAATGGCCTCTTCCCATGTTGAAGAAGCTTCTTTTTACACTCTGCAGAAGTGCTTTTACGTCTGTTCTGCCTTGTCTCAGGCCGCCTTCTGGATAACTCATAATTTCCTTTCGTGATTTTATCACTAGGTCTGTCATCAAGGTCACTCTCAAGTACTTCTTCGAGTTCAATCTCAAAGTCGGCATCATTATCCTCATCTTCATCATCGACATTTCCAGTTTCTGGAGTTGGATGACCACCACCATCTCCACCTAATAAAACAGCTGCAAGAAATTTTTTATACTCTTCTTCATCATCAACATTTTGAATGTCATCATCATCATCCGTCTCTTGGAGAAAACTCTCAAGTTCATCGAGAGTAAAACTTGCAAGAGAATAACGAGCCCTTGTACGCTTGCAAATAGCATCCTCACCATCAGAGTGAGATGCCGGCTTCCAGCTATTTGCAGCTTCCTCAACCATGTCACTGTGGGAGTCAGGTCTGCCGCCCGTATGACCTTCCTTTCCTTGTAAATGGCCATTTTCAGCTTGAGATAGGATCTCTGAATCTGTCTTAGAGAGCCTTCCGGCAACAAGTTCGGGCAATTCTTGTTCACATACTAGCTTAGGGGAAAGAGCATTCAGCACCAAATTTCCCCCCTCACAATGCTCAGAATCTTCAACAACAAAACTCTGACCCTCATCAGTCAACTCTGATGAATAAATTTCTGCTGTCTGTAAAGGTTTAACCCCGTTTTCAACAACGTCACCATCTATTCCTTCAATTTCTGAGCTCAGACTTGATGAAGCATCTGGTGAGGGTGTTTCCTTTAGAAAGGGATTAAAATCCGCATCTTCATCCTCGTCTTCCTCCTCTTCAGCTTTTGCTGGACTTTTAGGCCATTCATCTAAGTTTGAACCGGTGGGCACAGTGCCAGCTTGACCAACATGGCCGCCTTTGCTAGACGAATTCGCGCAAGACGACATCTCATCAATTTCGTAGCAACGCAAATACTCAACAATTATGCATAATCTTTTCTTCTCGACGCAATGACACTCCCAACAGTCCAGTAGATGAAGGACAAAAGAGCAATGCCAATCCCTGAACACGAAAGACACAACATCAGAGGTCGACATGACTAGGGGCACAGAGCTTCGACCCAAGCACGCATTCAGGTCGTCTAAAAACAAACAACTCAAGGCTATCATCCACTGTCCCCCCCCCCCCCACGACAGAGAAGTAGACAACCCGCAATCACTGCCACGGGCAAGAATTACCCACTCAATCAACAGCTCATACGAAGCACACGACAACTGTACAGACAAGCACGAGCGAGAAACGCACGATACTTGCACATGAGCAGATGAGCAATCTCGTGTCCAAGCATCACAATCCAACGATAAGAGTGTTTGCAGCGGACTCGAATTACAGGGACGATCGGAACGTGGATCGCGACATTCATTGCATACAAAGCCAAGAATTGTCCGCGGATTCTAGAGCTAGGGCACGAGGCGATTCGGTATCGAGAGGCGTGAAGGGAGTGGCCCGAAAGGAAACGCATTTAGGAAAACGGGATTTGGAAGGTGAGGGCGTCGGCTCGGGGATCTGACCAGCGGGCGAGCGCGGGCACGGAAGAAGGGGGGGTGGGGAGGTGGGAGGGCGAGGCTCACCTTGCTTACGGCGGCGAATCGGCGAGCTAGGCCCGGCGACGGCGGACATCGGCGGCGAATCGGCGGCGCCGAGCTGCAGAGAGGCGAGAGGGGCGGAGCGCAGAGAGAGGTAGAGAGAGGGGGGAGGAGAGAGAGACGCCGGCACCGAGCAAGGCGGAGTCTATTGGTTTGTTGGGCCTGTGGGATGGGCCTGGTCTCTTCGAGCCCAAACTCTTGCCTCCTTCTCGGCCCATCTATCTCTCTTCGGTAGAGGGAAAACATATCCTTAAATTCAAGATGATAATTTTCTTTTTTAAAAATTAAAAATCATTTTCCAAAATATAGCTAAATATTAGTGCTTGGTCCCCGACACCCGGGTCTGTGTCCATCACCTGAGCATCGAGGACCTAGTCATCGAGGTCTTGCGCTCGATCTTTGTGGACCCAAGTGCCGGTACCGGAATTTAAGCACGGGCACGAGGCTTTGAGTCCAGCTTTTGTGGACTCGAGCCAGGGCACCAAGAAGTCGTGCACAAGCATCGAGTTCTCGATTTTAGATTACGTGGATGTGGGATCAATGCCTGCACTCTTGCTCAGGACCAAAGTGGCGTTACCTGGATCGCATTCCATCGACGTTGGACTAGAGATCCTGGTGTTCGTGCTTGGTTTCCTGACTATTCACGCAAGTCGCTAACATCTAAATAGTGTATGGTTTTAGAAAATCAAATCAACTTTTCCTTTCCAACGGAAACTCTTTTTCAAATTTCAACCATATATAGGATAATATCGACATTTCCTGAAAATTGACTTCCTGAAAAAAATTTTCCAGAGATGTAACATTTTTCCGTAAAACAAACGGATACAGTTAAAGTTAATATGGCTCAAAATCGATTCGATTCCAGGATAGATTCGGGAACCCGCCTCGTAGGCTTCATATTTTGCTCTAGAACCGGCTAGGTTTCGGGCTTTTAAATAGAACCGGCCGATTCAGGATATAGAGCTGGAAACCAAACTAGTCAAGGCCGATTTCCCGGACTAATCCCCTCGCAAACCGACTTCTAAACCGGCCGAGCAAGGCCAATTCGGGCCGGTACCCCGATTCAACCCGAACCGGACCGGTCGATCCACCGGGGTTTGACCGGTCTGGTTGCACTCTACATACTTGGAGAGAGGGAGAGGGAGAGGGGGAGAGCGCCGCCGCCGCCGATGGAGTTCGAGAAGAGGAAGGCGGCGACGCTCGCGTCCCTCGGCCGCTCCGACGCCGACAGGTCGCCGAAAGGCTCGCTGGACGCTCCCATCGTCCCCCTCCTCGCCACCATCAACCGTCACCCTTCCTACTACACCACCAGCTCCTGCAGCGGCCGCATCTCCATCCTCTCCCAACCCCCCGCCGCCGCCGCCGCCGCCGCCAAGAACAAGAAGGCTCGCGGCGGGACCTGGCTCTACATCTCCCACGACCCCGCCGATCCCGGCTCCGTGCTGTCCTCGCTCTTCCCCGCCGAGCCGAGCCGAGCCGGCTCGTCCGAGCTGGTGTTTCGGTTCGAGCCGCTCATCGTGGCGGTCGAGTGCAGGGACTTGAGCTCGGCGCAGCTGCTGGTGTCCACCGCCATCGCCTGCGGGTTCCGGGAGTCCGGGATCACGAGCGCGAGCAAGAGGGTGATCGTCGCCGTCCGGTGCTCGATCCGGATGGAGGTGCCGCTGGGAGACGCGCGGGAGATCGTGGTGCCGCGCGAGTACGTGGAGTTCCTCGTCGGGGTGGCGAACGAGAAGATGGAGGCGAACAGGAGGAGGACCGAGAAGTTCCATCAAGCGTTGCGGAGGATGTGGAGTTCGGAGGGCGAAGTTGATGGTGCTGGTGATGAGAAGGCTGAGAGTTTAAAAGAGTGTGAGAGTGAGAGTGTTCCTTGTGTTGGGAGTACAGAAGCTGTTGCTACTTTGGATGGAAATGCTAGAGATGGTGAGACCTCCAATCCATTACATGTTCTGTGATTCGGTTTCGTTTATATCGCATACCGTGTCGTTTTGGTGTAAATGAAGTGGCTAAAATCGAAGCCGAACTTCATTCCCTTTTAATGTTCGTTGACATTTATAGATGGTTGGTTCGATTTTCGGGTAATCGACTGGTTTAGTGTTTGCGACATCTGTGTTATTTCGCATCTGCAACTGTGCCACATGAATTGGCAAAGGCTACTGATCATGCTTGTACTGTCTTAATACATTTTCTTCTTGTTTCGTAAAGAAAAGGCTAATTGAATTCCTCGTTCGAGGGATAATCTTATCGCATGCTACTTTGCTTCTGGTGCGCTGCTAATACATTAGGATGAAACATGGCTTGGCAAGTTTCTTTGTGGATGCCTGGTTTGTTATGATCTATGCTTTGTCTAAGTATCAAATTGTATATGTGGAGAAGATACAAAGATACAACTTGCAGCTAGATTTGATGGATACAGGATAATTTAGGAGCTACAGCAAGCAATAACTGAACTTATAGGCATCTATAATAATGACCAAATTTTCTTATCACCAACCGGTTAAGCAAGAAATTTCTTATAAAGCAAGTGATAATTCTTATAGATGTCTTTTTCTTATAATTAACTGGTTCACAAGAAATTGATTTTGGGAGGTCAGGCTGCACTGCCGTCTCTACAATTTATAATTATATGTATTATGCTGACTTTCAAAAAATTCTCTTTCCTCATGCCTATACCCTTTCAAGTTTCACCTGATAAAGGCTGCGCAGTCCAAAATTGTGAGTGGAGAGCTAAAGTTTTTAGGCGGTGTCTATTGAAATCCATTACAGAATGACTGCATATTAATCTGGTTTTGATTGCAGGAAGCTTTCCTTTTAGATGCAAGCAAGTCTGAGTTTTTGAACAATTGGCAGGGCCTACAGTGCATCGGGATTGCAGCTTGTCTATTACTCCCCTAAAAATTCTGGGTGAACCTCAGGAGAAACTATTCCTCTGGGGTCACTCTGCCTGCACAGTGGATTGGAAAAACCGTGAAGAACTTCTTGTTTTTGGTGGTTTTGGAGGAATGGGAAGGCATGCAAGAAGAAATGATTGTTTACTTCTTGATCCATTTTCCTGCACATTAGAGACTATTGCTGTTAGAAGTGCTCCATCTCCACGAATGGGCCATACAGCAACATTGGTTGGAGATCAAATGTTTGTCATTGGTGGCCGGACTGATCCATTAAATATTCTAAGTGATGTATGGGTCTTCAACATAACTACTAATGAATGGAAATTGTTAAACTGCAATGGTCATGTGTTTCCTCCAAGGTACTGCCAAGTGGTGATTTGCTGCAAGAGAGTTTCTTAATGATAATCTTTTTGGCATTTAGCATTGATATCATTAAGTCCTCAGCACTACCTTTTTACTTCATATCAAATTTTTAAGGTTGCTTAGTTATCATACTTCGGATTGTCTTTGCTTTTCATTTCAACTTGCTCAAAATTGAGTTTAATTCGAGAGTTTTGGAGTTTTCTTTTGCTGCATGTACATAATTGAACTTGGATCTACATGCAAATACTTACAGAACATCATCCTTGCTTTTGTCCATGCTCTGCATGCCGAGATATGTGCATTTACTCCAAAAGCACATATTTGTCATACTTAGCTTTTAAATTAATCCAAACATTGAACAGGCATCGCCATTCAGCGGCAGTTTTAGGTTCAAAGATTTTTGTATATGGTGGACTGAACAATGAATCAATCTGTTCATCCTGCTTTGTCTTGGATACAAGCAATTTATGCTGGGAAGAGTGGGCAGTAGGTGGGGATCAGCCGTGTCCTCGTCATTCACACTCTATGGTGGCATATGGATCAAAGGTTTTCATGTTTGGAGGATATGATGGTGAAAAAGCATTGGGAGATTTGTACAGCTTTGACATTCAGGCATGTGCTTGGCAAAGGGAGAAGACATTGGGCAAAGGACCACATGCTAGGTTCTCTCATTCAATGTTTGTCTACAAGCATTATATAGGCATCATTGGTGGTTGTCCTGTCAAACAGCATCTTCAAGAGTTGTCACTGCTTGATCTGCAGCTGCAAAGCTGGAAGCATGTGACACTCAATTCGGTCAGCAGATATTTGTTTGTGCGTACTACAGTGAACATCGTTGGTGATGATCTTGTTGTGATGGGGGGTGGGGCATCTTGTTATGCATTTGGAACAACTTTTAGTGAACCCATGAAAATTAACCTGCACCATTTAGATAGCTCAAGTCGCAGTATGCTGTCCAGTGGAGACAAGCACCCTTTCCGTCAAGGAGAGGTAGCTGAGGAAACACATGGTCGGTGTCAGGGTCAAGGTCTACAACGTAAGCATGCTCAAAGTTTAGGTGAAAATTCTGACTTAAAGTTTGAAGAAGCAATTAATTTGGTAGGACCTCGGACAAATCCCATGCATTGGCTTCTACAAGTTGAAAGAAACCGTGCAAAGCTAACAAAGGACTTATTGAAGAAGTTTGGATGGTTGGACATGGGGAGGAAGGTATATACCAGTGAGGACGGGATGTATATTTGTTTCCCCGTGACTGAAAAATTTTGTGCTCTGTATGAGAAGCAGGATCATGGAGCAGATTGTTTTGAGGAGCTAAATGAGCTGTGTTCTTTAAAACAATCGGTAGAATCAGATGTCTTGTTGAATCAGAATACCTGGTCAGCTGCCTGGAATCTTTTGAAGCAAGCTGGTGCAACTGTGCTGGTTGATAGAGTTGGAGAAGTCAGAAAAGTTGCTAGATCTCCATATGTTGTGATGAGGGAAGCGGTTGCGGTGCTACTTAAGCAGAGAGGGTTATCGGAAGAACTTCTTGAGCAGCTTCCCACAAGGTTTGTGTCTGAAAGACTTGGGGGTTTGGTGTTTGACCATCAGTTTACTTGATTAAAGCACATGATGTTCCTTTATTGTTCTTTGTGTCTCTTCAAGAGTGTTTTTAATGGGAGTTCAATTTTATGTCATCTTCTCAACTGTGTTTCTGTTTTCCGCGTCAGATGGGAACGGCTGGGAGATATTGTTGTTCTTCCAGAAACATCCTTCAAGGATCCAATTTGGGAGACAATTGGTGAGGAGCTCTGGCCCGTTATTGCCAAAGTCCTCAATACTCGTCGCCTTGCTCGCCAGGTAAGTTTTGTGCTGATATTTACTGCCTTCTCCTTCCTTATCCTTTTGGGTGTTCTGAAGGTGGCTTCAAAAAGTGCATCTATAATTAGTGCATCATTTGTATGTGTTAAATAGCTGAATTGACAGAGTATGTGGCATATGTGTAGTAACATTTTTTTGGGGGTATTGATCCCTTTATATCTTATTGGTTTTCCTGAAGCTGTGACCCTCGTTTGCCATTGAGCTGGAAATGCCTTTGCAAAACATGTTCTCAGATTGTTCTCCGATTTGTAGAAACCTGGTTCTCTTCTACTAGTTGACTTAAAAATCATGATTCATTTTGTTTCGAAAACTTATGGTGCATTTTGGTGTTTCTTTTCTTGCATTTTAGAATAAATTCTGTTGGCTTTTGCAGGGCTATGTTGCACGTACTTCTACAAGGGACAGTGCTCTGAAGATCCTATTTGGTGATGATGGTTGGGTTGCCCACCGTGAAAATGGTATCTTGTATTCTTTTGATGCTACTAAGTGCATGTTCTCGTGGGGCAATCTTTCCGAAAAGTGTCGCATGGCTCGTCTAGATTGTCGAGGCGAAGTTGTTGTTGATTTGTTCGCTGGAATTGGATACTTTGTGTTGCCCTTCCTTGTTAGGTATGATTAACTCTTATTCACCTTCAATTTGGTAGTGGGTGTCATGAAAATGGAAAAGAAATAAAGTTTTGCATTATAAGGCTGCAATATCTTACCAATATAAATCTGGTAGATTTTGACAGTGAGAGGTTATTTATGCTGATTATTTGCCAAGAAGGAAACTGCGATATTTAGTATTAATATCTCTTGCATTTTTAGTTGTTTTTTTTAATTTTATGTGCATTTCACAAAAAAATTTATTGATCAGGGCTCAGGCTAAGCTAGTATATGCCTGTGAATGGAACCCTCATGCCATTGAGGCGCTACGTCACAATTTGCAGGCCAATTCAGTTAAAGATCGCTGTGTCGTTCTTGAAGGAGATAATCGGATCACAGCACCCAAGGTGGGAATAAGTTCTACTTATATGTATTTTTTTGTTTGCAGCCTAGTGTAATCCTGTATCCACTTGCTCTGAAGTAAGTTAAAGAGGGTAATTTAAATGATTTACATTTGATCTAATGTGATACAATTGAAAAGTTACGGCTGACTTCTAATTGCTAATCGTACTGAGTCTGAACTCTGAAGAAGATTTGAAGGATACTGACCTTGGAGGGAGTGTTCCTGGAAGTCTTTAATATCTTTGAATTTGCTTTGAATCATGTAGGGCTCTTGTTTCTTTTACAAATATGACTTGGCACCTTTTAGTTCTGTCAGTTATTGCAGACCTGGTTGTAGTATGTTCTGGGAGTTTGATTCTCAATCAGTGAATGGTTCGTTGTTGATTTTACATATCCTGCACAGAATAAATGTGCTACGTTAAACTTTTGCATTGTGCAACTCCTTTTTTGACGAGACTTGTCTAAGTCAACTTACATAATCTTGATTTCTCTAAAATTACTTGTAAATGCTTTTAGGTTCTTCTCTTTGTTGTAAAGCATTGGATTTATCTTTAAATGGGATAACCATTTTTTGTTTATAATTGATTAACCATTTGTATTGCTGATGTATTGGCTTATGAAGTGTCCTCTTGTGGATTGGGTTTGTTTGTTTTCTATAATCAAGATATTCTAACCTATGGTTTTTGGAAGGAGCATATGGAGATAGTGTGGATGGTATAAATAAACTTTGCATCTGATATTGACTCCTTCACTCTTTCTTATAGGGAGTTGCTGATCGAGTGTGTCTTGGTCTCCTTCCATCGAGTGAGGGCAGCTGGGTAACTGCTATAAGGTCATTAAGGTGACTTTCGACTTTCCTTGCTCAACATTCTCCATAAATATGATTAGCTGTCCAGAAGAATTTTGACAGATGATCTTGCATGATGAGAAGCTGAAAATTTCTCGGGATCTTTATGTTTTTCTGAAGCTAGAAAATTCTGAACATCATCGTGAAGTAATCACATGTTTAATGAATGTATTTATTTTTGACCCGTGAATTGAATTGTCAACAAATGGGAATTCAAAAGGAGGGGATTGGGGCCACCTATGATAGGAAATTTTTGTGGTTAGAGCATCCTTAAATTTGTTGATGAAGTCTCTGATTTCGAATGAAGATATTATGTGATGTTCTCATTCCTCCAAGCTCCTGGCTACATTTATTGTCCTGTTTGCGAGGGTCATAAGATAGGCTGTCACCTTTTGTTAACCTTGCTTAAGCAGACCATGTGGAGGAGTAGTTCCCTTATATTACCTTAAGCAAGTTTAAAGTTTGACTTTCAACCATTAGCAGTGCCCTTAGTATAGATTTGAAACGTTAAAGGATTGCCCTTAGAGCTCAAGATCATTCTCCCATGCAGGTAACTGATCAGAATGGTGGGAACTTGGTTCTTTCTGCATGTGAATCCTTCATCCCATGCAATGACGATCCACTATACAATGACAATGGACGCTTGCATTAGCTTGTTCAATTTGAAAAAGAATGTTATCTTGACTAGTGACACAAATGGGAGGCAGGCACTAGCAGAGTTGGGAAAGGAGACAATTGGAGGGAGTGGGTAGTTGCTGAGATATTTAAAATAATTTCCAGGATATACATATAGGACATACATAGCAATGAAGACAGAAGGTTGTCTTTTTGTTTTTCTCTATTTTTATCCAATTCACTGATTATCATGTGACATCAGCTGGAATTCAGTGGTTTTGAAAATAAAAAATTAATATTTAATCGATGAAATCAATCTTATTTAGGGGATATTGATTTGAATTTTCTTGGTTGTTTGCTTATGGAATTATGAAAATAACCCAGTTGTGAGAGTTTGATGTTTAGTGCAGTGTAGGCTGGATAAATTGAATGCAATGCACTATTAGAAAATTAGGTTCAGCATCGAATGTATTGCACTAGATTGTCAAGTACGACATTGTCGTATCTTTCGTGGTTTGTGTGATAAATAACGTATTTTTAAGCTTGAGTACGGTCACGAGTTTTTGAGTCTACCCACATAAAGTCAGTTCTGTCAATGTAGGAAGGAAGGCGGGATACTACATGTGCATGGAAATGTGAAAGATTCAGAGGAGAGTACATGGGCTGAGTACGTTTCACGATCATTGCATGAAATTGCTAAATCTGAAGGTAAGTGCTTGTACTGAAAGATCAGTTGAATGTGGAATACGAGCCGCCAACACTGTTGTGGTTGCTGGTTCTTCGCAGGATATTCTTGGGAAGTTGTGATAGAACACATGGAGAGAGTGAAGTGGTATGCGCCACACATTCGCCATCTTGTTATCGACGTTAGATGCAGACATATTCAGAGTTCGTCATGATTGCTCAAGGTATGTTTGGTATTTCAGAATGAAAGTTTAGGTTACTTGATCTGAGAAGATAGGTAGAGGCAGAGTGAAAAGGGAGGATGCAGTTGCACTGGATTATCAATTACTTTTTTGAAGAGCATTTGTCATGGTATTATTGTGCTTTTACTCAATGCCAAAAGTATTTTCTTCAAGTTTCATTTAAGCGTGCTTTACCATGTTCGCCCCATGTTTGTCCAATTACTTATTATGGCCTCCTCTTGAAATTAGTTGATTTGATTTAATCAAACTTGTGCTACAACTTCTGTGGATTCTCGCTGTAACACCTTTGACTAAGAATATGATGGGTAATGCTAATCAAGTGCTTGCTAAAATTTGATTATGGTGCATAACATGCATGTGTCAAGCCTAGCATGTTGGGGTGCAACACGGTAGAGTTAGCCATAGTATTTAATACCTACGGAATTTTTTTTTCTTTTAGTAAAAAATATTGTTATATGATCTACTCTGAAATAGTTACAAAACCAAAATAAAATGTTTTCAGATGTAATAAATTCTTAAAATTATGGTGGAATATAAGACTGGTATAGATGGGATTGTGATTCAGTGGAAGTGATTGGATATTCTTGGTTGACTTATTAGTCGTTCAAATACCATTTGTTATGAAAAATCTTGATTTTTAGTGAGTTTTAGATTTAGAGAATTGATAGGAATTCTCATCCATAACTTAATTGTTTAATTAGACATTTAATCGCTTATCATGAATGAGAACAGACTTAACTTTGTATTCAGAACCCTGTGGCAGATTATGGGCCTGTTTGGTTCAACTTCGAAAATGCTACTTGGAGAAATGCAAATACCTTTAGGTGAAAGCCCATTGGGGAAATGCAAATGATGATTGGTAAAAATATTTTGTAAAGCTACTTTGACCAAAATATAGTGTTTGATGAATTTTTTTTGCAAATGGACTTTGAGAATTATCTTATTTATTAAAAAAAAAAACTAACCTACCCATCGCCAGAGCCGACCGCCGGCGATGGCCTACGGCCGCCGGCAAGATAGATCTGGCGCCGGCAGCCGTCACTCGAGGTCAGGCGACCCCTGGCAAGCCAGATCTGCTGTCGCCGGCGGTCGCACGACCAAGGTGACAGCCGCCTAAGGTCGCACGACCCAGGCCGGCGGAGCCTGGGCAATCGCGCGACCTCCGGCGGTCGTCGCCTGGGTCGTTCGACCTCGCCGGCGCAATCCAGGCGCCGGTTGCCCTCCCTCGCCAAAGAAGATGAACAGTGACGCATGAACAGTAACAGTTGGCAAAGGTTGAAAGCCCAAGGCTGGTCCGAACCAATTTTGGGCTTTCAGCATTTGGAATGCTAGCATTAGCCAAATGCTGGGCCAAATGCTGAACCAAGCACCCCCTATGATTGATTTAGTTTGCATGTATTATACAATTCTTTAGTGTGTGGTGATTGACATTAGTTATGTACTGTTTCTTTTGTAGCAAGTCAATGACCTCCAAGAAACCTCAGCAAAGGTGATGATTGTTCGCAAAAACTATTGCATTTTTAGCACCAAAAATTTCGATATATTCTCAAGGAACAAGATGCATCGGAAACTTTGAACTAGACATAAACAGAGTTTGAAGAAGGGAATACTGCTCAACAAGGGAGAGACACGGAGCCTTGTATGGTTTGGAAGGAAAAGGATTTGCTGTACAAGACATCTTCATTCGCTCTATTGGATTTGACAAGTATCACTACAACAAAAACATCACGGGTCAACGGATGATAAAATATTCGGTAAGCAAAAGCAATGCTCGATGTATTATACAACTTCTGTGTCAAGGTGAACTTCACGTGCCCTCGACTATTGGCAAGAGAGTAAATCGGAACTCCTAACGGTTGCCGGCTAACATCAACTCCATTATCGGTGTTTCATATTTCCCACTAACGCTGCTTAATGCTGCGATTAGGGCTCTTTTTTTATACATGTCAAAACTTGATTAGTCAGCTATTTCAACTTTGTTATTCAGATGTCTCCAGGTTTCTCTTGCAGGGCAGTCCATAAGCGCACTGGCTCAAACTCATGCATGAGTTCTCATGCTCCATCACTTCCCTCCTATGTTGTAATTGTCGCGTAAGTTAATGTCGGCGGCGATAGTTTTGCGTCTGTCTAATATCTCGAGTCGGGTTGAAAATTGTCGCCTCTTTATGATAATGTCGGTACCTGGACATGACAGATGAGTCATTTGATCTTAAAATCAAGTAGAGCTTTTACGCATTCCGGATGTATGAACGATTCCTTTTTGCATGTCAATCGCTACATGACAACAAAATCTTTAGAACATGCACACCCGGTACCTTCTATGGGACCACCGGGAGATCAATTCTCCAAAAGTAATCGGTCGTATACACGTACATCCTGTCGTAACTCCTATATACAGCATCGTGAAACCAAAGCTTAAAAAGTTTATGATCGACAAATGAGATTTTGCTCTTGCTTGATCCTATGGCCATCGCCTTCTCGGGAACCAGATCTTTATGGTTTTACAGAAAAGCCCCACGTGCACCCATCAATCACTGGCCACGCCTGATGCATCGGGACCAGCATAGGCGATCCATCCGATCAAGTGAAATAATCCGGAACTCACGTGGTCTGACGAGTCGTATGCACCGGGTCTTTACTAACGTTCGCCTAAAACGTGTACGGGCTTCCCTCTGAGTCAAACCATAAGCGCCATGCCCTACACTGGTAACAACTAACGAGGAGAAGAATTGATAGTGTGGTTAGGGCATTCATTGTCTGTCCTTGCAATCTTTCTTTCAAAGAAAAGCAAGCGGATTGAAAATTTCTCTTCATTTTCTCGGGTCAATGATCAATATTTACATAGCTTGTTTCATTTTTTATTTCGGAAATTTGCAAAGATCATAGACAAATTTCGTAGGTACCCAACGGGTTTTGTTTTCCCGATAAAATTCAAATTACGATATGAAAATGTATAAAAAAATTAAGAAAAGGTGATAAATGTATTCGCTGCATGATTTAAATTATAATAAAAAAATTCTGTTGTAATATTTTTCTTAATTGGGAATTTGGGACGATGACTTTTCTACTCGGGGGGACAGGGAAGGGCCCCACGATATTTTATGAATTTGTGGGCGCACCTTATCTCAAGACCGAAGATCTTATAAAAAAAACATCAAAAGATCGACACGATTCCAAAAAAGTAAAATAAAAAACAGTGTCGGTATCGGCTGATTATTAGGCTTGGCTTAGCTTAGTTTTGAGCCATGCTCTAAATTGGATCTTAAGATCAGTTTGACATCCAGTGATTATAATCTGTAAATCGATTACCGATGTTGATTTACTAAAGGCAACTCGTGAAATGCAGCTGCGGGCGGCCCAGTCCGAGATGAAGTGAGCGATCGGTTCGGCGGCTTGGCCTAGATTTTTGGCATTAGGACGGCAGTCGGAGCCGAGCTCTGGGGCTGTCTATTTGGATATGAATCTTGCAATTTCATCGGGTTTCAAATAAGTCATATTATATGACCCCCCCAAAAAAAAGCCGTATTAGAAGGTGTTTCTGAAATTATCCTTTCTCTTGTTAGACTGAGCACCAAGGCAAATGCATTCGGTTAAGTGGTTTAACCTAGATTGTTGGCATTTGGACGGCTTTTAGAGCCGAACTTTGGGTTTTCTATTTGAATTTGAATCTCATAATTTCATCGAGTTTCAAATAAGTCATATCAGTAGGCAATTCTGAAATAGTCTTTTCTCTTGTTGCATCGAACACCAAGGCAAATGCAATTGGAGAGAGCTTGCTTCCGCACATTCGATGGCTAATCAAGCAGCTCGAGTGCTTCATCCCGAAAAAATGTTTATAGGGTTGACGACACATGTGCCGATTGGTTATCAAATTTTGCCTTAGGCAACGCGTGTGTTTTCTCCTCCCCCTTCATCTCTATTCCTTTGGTTCTAGGAGATCAAACAGCTTCTTTTGCATTGTATTCAGGTTAAAATCTACCAAGAAATAAATCTTCAAAGTTAGGATAAGTGCCCCACCCCCTCAAAAAAAAAAAAAAAAAAAAAGGTGGCCCAGAATCTATTGTATCTGCTGGCTGTCAGTATGGCATTATTTGTACATTTTGTCCCTTAATTAGCTACGTGTTAGCAATAAAGGCAGATGATTATTATTTTTGGAATATCCACTTGTTGAGAATTGAAATATCATTTCAACTGCATATTTGCAGATACCTTGTTTTCTCCCCTTCTTTTTTTCTGGCTGAAGTATTCTGGTCCCATGGTAGTCCAGGACACGTGCTCTCTTCCATGCGACTATTGTCTTTTTTGCCCCCTTTTCCTGGTCATCTCTGTCTGATTCAAGAGTATAACTTAGGAATCTTAGCAGAAAAACAAAAAAACAAAAAAAAAGTAGCAGAAAAAGGAGTATAACTTGGAAAAGTCTCAAAGCAAAACTTGAAATATTAAATGGCTTGAGAGTTTCCTCCAGATGCATGCAGTGTTGCTACTTTCTAAAGGCATTATTATAGATTTGGTTTTTGGTGCTTCTAGTGTTAGCGCCAAAAGGAGAGAAATTGTCAAAAAGTTAAATTTGTACTTCGATGGAATGGGTATATGTGGGAAATGAAAAGTCAATGTCAATTGTGAATGACATGAGAAATGGATGGAGAAAGTAAAAAATGACGAAAGAAACACTGTCGGTCACAGATCATCTGAAAATTGGTGATCACTACGTATATGTAATTGAATAATTGGAGTAGCTTCAAAATCAACTAAAGATAGATATAATCAAGATTTCGTTAAAAAAAAACAGAGTTTCCACTAAGCATCATCTTAGCCATCTTTATCATCTTCACAAATAAGAGAAGGATGTGTAGGTGGCATTAATTCAGCAGGTGCAATGACAGCCACTTAGCATATTACATTGAACGGAAAAGCATGGTCAGCATCTTTATCTCCATAAATGCCCTTTTGCTCTCTTGCTGGACACTCTCGCAGGAGAAGTGTGCAAACTTCAGCAAGAAACTATAAAAATATGTCAAGAGCCAGCCGTTTAGCAGTAAATGCAGGACATGTGGAAGAAAGGCTTAAAAGCATCAGATCTGCAATTCCTACTTTGACACTGTCCCTTTCTTTCGTTATTTTGGTTAAAAAGTTTTGATCCCCTTGCGTTATTTAAGGAAGTATCCAAGGGAACCCAAGTGCAAGGTCAGTGACCTCTTTGGTGTCTAAGCGAGTGTTTTGAGAGAGAGAGAGAGAGAGAGAGAGAGAGAGAAACATGGGTTTCAGAGCTCCCTTCTTTGCTGCTCTCTTCTTCTTCTTCTTCTCAGCCACCATCATCAACTCTGCTTCTGCAGAGAGTGAGGGTGAGGCAGGGTCTGGCTTGGCGATGAACTTCTACAAGGACACTTGTCCTCAGGCTGAAGACATCATTAGAGAGCAAGTCAAGCTTCTCTACAAGCGCCACAAGAACACTGCATTCTCTTGGCTCAGGAACGTCTTCCATGACTGTGCCGTTCAAGTGAGCTAGCTCTCCTTCCATTTGCTAACCTGTCTTCTCTTTTCGTTTTTCTTTCCAAGAATCGAAGTTAAAGGTGTTGCAGTCTTGTTCATCTTTTCTTGTCCTTTTCTTTTTATCCAAAGATATGCTGCTTTCCGGAGCTAAAGTTTTGATCTTTTCACTGCTTGCGCATGTGGGTGTTCCACACAGTCTTGTGATGCTTCATTGCTCTTGGACTCAACAAGGAGGGATCTCTCCGAGAAAGAGACGGACAGGAGCTTCGGGATGAGGAACTTCAGGTACCTTGACGACATCAAGGAGGCTGTGGAGAGAGAGTGTCCTGGAGTTGTTTCTTGTTCAGACATCCTGGTGCTGTCTGGCAGAGATGGCGTTGTTGCGGTACTTACGAATCTTTCACCCTCCAAATTATCAATTTTCCTCTCCTGCATATGGTGTTCGTCTCATTTCCTAGACTGTATCTGTTTCAAAGATGCGACTTTTAAAAAGATTTTCAAATGGGTCTAGTTCATGACATTCTCTGATCTTTTGCAGAATCTGTCCAAAAAAAAAAAGACTAGTAGATATTTCAAGAATATTTTCCATTTCTGGGAAGAAAATTTAGTTGTGATTGACCCCTCTAAGTTTTTACTTGAGGCAGGTGTCATGCCAGTACTACCCTAGATATGGCAAAATTTCCATTTTTGACCTTGATCTCACTACCCATTTCTTGAATTAAATGCTCTTTTGACTCTACCGCAACAACTATTTCATTTCTGGCTAGACAAAGAAGAAAACTATCACAGGATTTCCAGTTTCAGCTTTATGGAGGATTCGATTATGAGAATCAAAAGGGACAGCTGCATGAACTTGAGATCTTACTGATGAGGGTTGTACTATTTAGCAAAAAATGGGGGGAAAAAGAAAATCAATGGGCTTTATTGAAACTAAGCAGATCTAGCATAAATCTGTTTTCTAAAATATAAAAACTATTTTCTCTTTCTCACCAGCTAGGAGGCCCTTACATTCCTCTGAAAACTGGAAGAAGAGATGGGAGGAGGAGCAGAGCGGATGTCATTGAGGAATACTTGCCAGACCACAATGAGAGCATGTCTGTTGTGCTTGAAAGATTTGCAAAGATGGGCATTGACACTCCTGGAGTGGTTGCCTTGCTAGGTACATTCATTTTGATGCTTCTTGAATTAATTCTAAGCTTCTGACTAGTGTCCGAGTTCAAGCATTATCCTCGCTCGAGTCCATTGCCCGCGATTGACTGAGTCTAATGATGTCTTATATTGCATCTAACAGGAGCACACAGTGTGGGCCGAACCCACTGCGTCAAGCTGGTTCATCGGCTATACCCGGAGGTCGACCCAGCCTTCAATCCCGACCACGTAGAGCACATGCTCTACAAGTGTCCGGACCCGATCCCTGACCCAAAGGCCGTACAGTACGTGAGGAACGACCGTGGCACCCCCATGATATTCGACAACAACTATTACAGGAACATATTGGACAACAAGGGCTTGCTCTTGGTGGATCACCAGTTAGCCGTAGATAAGAGGACCAAACCCTACGTGAAGAAGATGGCCAAGAACCAAAACTACTTCTTCAAGGAATTCGCCAGAGCCCTCACCATCCTCTCCGAGAACAACCCGCTCACCGGAGACAAGGGTGAGATCAGGAGGCAGTGCAACATCGCCAACAAGCACCACTAGAAGAAGCTCCATGATCTGCGGTGCGGGCTCGGTCCTCGCCATGGACAATTATTCCACCCTTGTTCATTAGAGGAAGATAAGAGTATGGAGAGGACTCAATAAGATGGTGTTTAGTTTGAATAGTGTGGGTAGAAAATGTGGACTGTGGCTGTCCTAGCTTTCCTGTCCCTTCTTTGTCTAGTTTTAACGTTTTCTGAGGATCTAATGTGTTCAATAAGGATGTGGGGGTGTATGTATGTACTGGATGGATGGTGTTGAAGGTGGAAGATGCATGGATTTCACTAGCGATAATCGTCGGTGACTCGTGCACTTCAAAGTTAACTTTCTTCTTAATGTCATGATGATGGATGAAATGTGGAATTCTCTGCAGAGACTCATAGAAAATGAGCCCATATTACTTCTAAAAGTAAGCAAAAAGAAAGCCAAAAACACAAACGGAGGAAGGCGTTACAGATAATATAAAGGATAAGCATCCTTATGTCGGCAGAAACAGTCTTAAGCTATTTCCCTTCATAGTTAAATGTCTTTTGAGGCACGTGGGACAGGTGATTAATAAAAGGACCAAACGTCGGTGGTGGGGCCTGGGAGATTATCAGATCTGTGTAAACTATTGGAGACTTCAGATCTCACACCAAGATGATAGGGGCGATGTATCAGATCTGTCATAATTGAGAAATAATTAAGGAATTTTCTCCAACATCATTAGGCCAAGAGTTGCCCCCAGAAAAATCTATTCTCAGATGCACCACCAAGTCAGCTTATCACCATCCATTTTGACTTCTTAGGAGCCCATCACTGTCATCTCAAGCCACAATTGACTCTAATTAGTTGATAATGAGTAGCAGAAGAAGTGAATGTTCAGAAATAAACTGGATGAACATTTCTCTTGGGAATATGAAAGGAAATGGACCAATTAGAAGGGCAGCCTCTCAATTCATGAATGCCTTAGATCTTCCAACATATGACGGGATCTGTATCTAAAGGTTAACTTAGGTTCTCAATAGAAATCAACGTCCCGAATGTACATATAATTTAAAAAAAAAAAAAAAGATGCATAGTCATATGCACAAGGTCTTGAGCGATATTCGAAGCTAGAAGAACTCGCTAGCCAATCTAAGGTACAAGGACAACAAAGACTAATGGCAAAATAAGACTTCCTCTTCATTGTCGGGTACACAACAAAGCCCAAATCATAATATACATGATATCTGAGGAGGCATCAACTGCAATAATGAGACGGAGTGAGAAGCAATCAAACATCATCCAGGAGAACGAGAATAGCAGAGATGTGAGCAAGAGCTAAAATGGACTCGTTAAACCGAGATACTATGGACCCCAGCTCTCCTCATCATTCTACTTTAGATTGATTTATGGAACATATCAGAGCTCACCTGAAAGAAAAAATAAAGTACTTCTGCCAACAAAGAGCTTTAAAACTATGCGACTTAAAAAAGCTTTCCGGGATGCTGAGTTTTACTCCTCATCATTGTGCAAAACTCATCATAGTCAATCCTTCCATCCTATATAACAACGATCGGAAAACATCAGCTCAAATAGATAAATGGCAATAAAATCAGAATCGTCAACAAAGCGGACTTACATTATCTTTGTCCACCTCTGCAATGATCTCCTTTATGTTGGCTTCATCGCCAATGGCGTGCTCCTTCATTGCAGCTTCTAATTCATCTTTGGTAATATAACTGTCACAGCATTTTTGAGTGGTAGTTTTCATCAACACACGCTATTTAAGATCATGTAAATTCATGTAGAAACTACACTTCCTAGCCATTCTTCACAATTTTTTCAGAAACCATGAAATATTAGCACCAAATCATACAGACAATTGTAAGCTCACTCTTTTCTCCTCAGAAGCTGAAGATGAACTAAGAAGATTTTTTGCCTAATACTTATAGCTAGAGGGCCAACAGGACATACATGACCGTTGGAGAACAGATGTCTCGAAACCTTACTAAGAAGATAACTATTATCAAATGAAGCAAAGCTTGCAAACAGGAAACTAATTTGCTATAAATTACTCACATCTGTACAAGGAAATAGTAACTCACTCACCCACTGCCATCCTTGTCAAAATATTGGAATGCTTTATGCAGATGTTCGTCTCTCTCTAGCTTGTGTCTATGCATTGTGGCTGATATAAATTCAATGTAGTCAATCGAACCATTTCCATCAACATCAGCCTGAAAAAAATGTTGAGAGGGATTAGAGTGACAAGTATAGAAAAGAATGATATACAGTGATCAAGGTTCTATGTCCAAGACTCCAACTCACAGCTTCCATAAGTTGCTTTACTTCAGTCTCTGAGAGCCGTGATCCAAGTCGAGCCAAACCAGACTTCAGCTCTTCAAAGGTGATTGTGCCACTATTGTCTGTGTCCATGTTCGTAAACATGGCTTTAAGACCTTTGATATCCTCTTCAGAGAAATTTTTTGCAATTACCTATCGACAAATAATAAACAAAATCATTAAAACAGACGGAACCATACCATCAATGAGTACATTAGTCCAAAAAAGGTGGTCTATTGTCAGTGCATACTGCCCCAGATATTAAAAACAGCACATTGAGCTAGTCTTTCTAATCAACTGGACAGAATGACTCCTCACAAAGTTCTCATGAAATTGCAGCCATCTCTGCTTAAGCAAAGGGATAGAAGTGCAAAAGAAGATTCTGATAGTAACCTAACAACAGATTACTTCCTCTGTAAGAAAAGCCCAATCCTAAGAGACCGACAGCCCAAAATTAATGGATGAGTTGAAATTTGCAAAACAAGTTCTACGCTATTCCATGGTATATTTACAACGGCATCTTTACCATAGCCGGCTTTACAATGTAAAAGAATATTCCATGCAGCCGCTCCCTTGCTACAGGCAAACATTCTTGGAGAAACTACTGAGGATAACATTGGCTTAAGATTAGTTTCCAACCTAGAACTGCTGAAAACAAGTGATGAGAGAATTTGTTCCAGAGATATCTCTACTTTGATCCTGTTAATTTATAATTTTAAAGATTCAATAAGCATTAAACAGAAATCCATTTCAGTTTCATTTTGAGTGAAATATACAATATCAGAAGTCAAAGCACCTTGGAGGAAGTACAATAACATGACATAATATCAACCTGCAGATTTCATGACGTTTACTTCTGCACATCGCTTGTGCACCTAAACAAATGGTTTACCTTCAATGCAAGCTTCTTCATCTCATTCATTGCCCTGAATTGCTTCATCCTGGACAGAACTGCACTGTCTATTGGCTTGTCTGATGCTTCTCCGCCTTCTTTGAGCCAAGGATGTTCTAATTATGACAAGCATCACATCTCAGTGTTGGCGACAATAATATGGACCATATTTTGATACGAGTTTCCCAGGTCAAAGAATATTCAAACATCAGAGTGCCACATTTTCTTAAAGAAAGAAAGAAAGGAAACTGAAGATGAGATACACCATTAAATCCATGGATTATTGTATAGCGACGACAACAGCAATATATAACTGTCATTTTATAATATTTTGAACCAATTTGAATGCAAAATTAAAAAGGACGCATCAAATTCCCAGCAACAGCACACACATGATAACTGGACAGCCTGAAAACAGTAAGAGTGTTGCACCCTGAACAGCGAATATCTAGGTTTTCCACCAATTAATGCATGCACACATAAAATTCAGATAAAAGGATATTCAACAGTAGCAGATCCAACAATGATACTGGGAGAAACCTATAGGGAAGGTAAGGCCTACTGATTCATATTATGATGAACTACAGAAAGATATGGGTTCTACTACCAAGGACTTGGGCAGAGGTGATCCGCTTCTTAGGATCCTGAGTCAACATTTTCCTGATGAGATCCTTGGCACCATCTGATATTGATGGCCATGGGTCACTGATGAAATCAATTTCTCCTTGCAGTATGGCATTAAAAATACCCTTCTCGGTTTCTGCAATATAAATTAGTTGTATCAGGCATGCTTTATGTTATAGTTGCTGTGTAATAATCTTCTTTCAAGCTGCAAAAATATCAGCAAAATCTACCTGCCCAGAATGGAGGCACACCACTGAGAAGAATGTATAAGATAACTCCAGCACTCCATATATCAATCTCCTTTCCATATTTACGTTGCAGTACTTCAGGAGCAACATAGTAAGCACTACCCACTATATCACGATACACCTTTCCTGAGTTGAACAAAAAAAAGGACAAAAGCACCACGAGCATATTAAAAGTATGATGAGTACAACCAACATGCCAAGTAAATTCCTTTGAGAAACTTACGAAGTGTGCTCATATTTTAAAATCGATGATACAAAAACAGCATTGGGAGATCACCACTTGCGATTTAGAAATAGCTGATATCATAATAATTATGGAATTATCAAACGAAATGAAAAGACATGCTGCTCTTGCAATTAACCTTTAGCTAGCACCACTCATAAAGCAAAGGTTGCAGGGCTGTAACTTTCATTCAACTTTCATACCACCTTGCCCCACCCCCTCACTCTTCCCCTCTTTCTTTCTCCTCTCTTCTCTCTCCATGAAAAGCAAGCAAAGGCGAAGAAGTAACTGACCCAAATCTGGTTAGAGCAAGGAATCCATTTCAGGGAACAGATTCATGAAGGAATCAACTGGAACAGCAGCTAGCACATTTAGAAGGAGACGAATGAGTTTGCCGTAAGGAACAAAAAGAAAACAAGCTTAAGTTCAACAGATGTATCCTCCACTGTCCTATGAGCCTATTATCGTCAACAGCAAAACAAGGAACTAGCTTTTCCATGAAAATTTTTTGCAGTGGAGTGGTTTTCAAACAGTGGCCATCGTCCCGAAACCCGGCCACTGGCCATTGATTAGAAGTACTTGGTTGCTCTCAATTTGCCCTTCAAAGCAGACTCAAGTACAAGCATTTTCCAAAAGTCATAAATGATTATCACGGCTATCCTTTTCAGCTGGAGAGCTTATTATTGAATGAAACTGTGGTTCCAGGCAAATATTCTTCTCTTCATTCAATGATCATCTCTTTAGAAGGCCAAGGTACATAATTCATTATCAATGATGATTGGTCCAACTCTAAAAAATCCCCGGAAGAAGTAATGTTGTTGTCAAACATAAGTGGGGTCATAATCACATAGCAAACAATTTTCAAGCTAAAATACTGAAAATCCTAACCACTAGAATCTGATGATCATTTCTTGTAAAAAAATAAGTGGATCTTTAAGAGGAATAGAGGTCCACCTTCCTCAATGAAGACGGACAACCCGAAATCAGTGGCCTTCAACATAGCTCCCTCATCCTTGCTTGCCAACAAGAAATTCTCAGGCTTGAGATCACGATGCAGAACTCCCATAAAGTGACAAATGTGGACCACGTTGACTATCGCGCGGCAAATGGAAGCAGCAGCTCTCTCAGTATAATGACCTTTGGCAATGATCCTATCAAATAACTCCCCACCAGCACAAAGCTCCATCACCACATGAACCGAATACCTATCTTCATAAGCACCCCTGAATTCAACGATATTGGGTTGACCGGAGAGATCTTGCATAATCTGAATCTCTCTTTTCATATCATCCCTGTCACTTTTCGACACAAGTTTTCTCTTCAGTATAGATTTGCAGGCGTAAGTGTGGCCAGTAGACTTCTCGGTGCAAAGATACGTGATGCCAAATTGACCTCTACCCAGTTCCTTGCCAAGAGTGTAGTGTTGCTTAATGTCCTGAAATGGCTTACCCAGAATTGTATTGTCCGTATTTTGAGCAACCGCGCTGCTCATTGGTGGAGGCTTACTCGCTGGCTGTTGCTGTGGTCTTGGCTGAGGCATTTGAGCGGACACCTTGTGGGTCTGAACCGCAGGTCCTTGTTGATAAGCTTGGTTTTGCACTGAGACAGTCGTGCTCGAGTACCCTTTTGCACCAGATTGTGGAGATTGCTCTTTGCTTCCACAGCAACCCATTCTTCTGACCAGTGATTGGGCTCGACAAAGAGGATCAAGTTGGGATTTTGGTTGATTGCTTGCTGCGCTGGAGAGCAAATTCGGACAGAAGTTCAAAATATCTTCACGAAAAGAGACGATAAATTGAATTCTGAGGTGAGAGGTTCACAGATTCAGATTTTTAGAGCTCGAGGCTGCAGGAACAGTGGCTACCCAGATCAAAAAAATTTGAGCTTTAGCGTTTATGCAATATGACTTGAAGCTGGTTTTTCCAAAATTTGGCAGGAAAAGGTGACGTAATTTGAGGATGCAGTTTGGAAGTTTCCGGTTTTACTTTTTCATGACTTTGCTGTATTTAATGGATGGGGCCACATGTCCTTGCATTCAAAAGTAGCCTGGAAATAACCAATAAGGAAAAACTCCACCATAACCAAACAAAATCAAGAAAAAGTGGCCGAAAAAGTGATCGAAAATTCTCAAAAAAGACCACGACTTTCCCAACATCGCTCTGATCCAAGGGCTTATTTTTCGGGTTTGATATTCCAAGGTGGATAAACGTTCCTTGAATATTCTCCTCACGCATGACGCAACTAGACAGAATGACAGCTAATAGTATAAGGAGGGGTTGCTGAGAGTGTTCTGAAGAGGTGGCAGCCTGGCACGACAGAACAACATTTGACGGAGAAGACACATGTTGGGTGATCAACATGTGTCCATCGGTTGTGTCAAGGGTCAAGAGGGATTTTCAAGTTTTTTTTTTGTTCAAACGAATTGCTTTGTTTTATAGCTCGTGATGCAACTTTAGAATCATGAGCTGCACCAGTACTTGGTTGCCTTGGAATGCTGACAGCTGGTCGGCGGGATTTACTTGATTAAGTCGACTAAGGAATCTTGGCTGAGCTGTGGACAAGTCGTGTATGGAATGTGAGATCAGGGGGCTTTAAAATAAGAGATTGGATGGTTAAGAGTTTTTCAGATTAATTTATGTGAAATTATGATCCGTTCTGTCAAAAACATCGAGGTCAAACAAGTTAAGCCTAAGAAAATAAGAATCCAAAAATTGGAAAACAGAAACTGTAGGGGGGGAAGCTATTCTGGTTCGCTCGTTAGGGGTGAGCAATCGGGGCCGATTCAACTCGGGAATTGAACCGGCTTCACCCAAACGGTTCCTAGTCGGTTCAACCAGGACCGAGTATATTCTCGGGTAAAAAAATATTGGATCCACCTTGATTGGTTCAGTTCTAGATTCAATACTGTAAACTATTTAAGAGTTTAGGGTGAGAACTCGCGAAAATAACCGATTATTTTTTTTAACTCTGTCTTAACAAGATAGATATATTGGAAATGGGTTTCGAACCTAAGAACCTTAAATAATTTATCGATACCTTAATCACTATGCCACAAGTGGTTCATGTGGTATGTTTTCTTAAAGTAATAATTATACTACTCAGAAATTATTTAAAATTTGGAAAATAAATTAGGCTCAGTTCCAAGTCGATCTTGGAACCAGCCGATTCAATTCCAAGTTGGTTCTTGAGGAACCGATTCGATTCTGGTTTAAAAAATCGTATATCAACTCTAACATGTTAGATTCCAATTTTTTTGTCTAGAACTTACCTTATGAACTGATCACTCCTAATGCTAATTATATTGTCATCACATTAGTCCATTTCTATTAGTTACCTAAATAAGGGAAAATTATCAAAAAAAAACCTAAACATATTGTATTTGTGCTCAGTATTAAACCTTTTAATTTGATCAATTTTTTTCTTGTCAGAAATTCGGCCAATTGAGACATAGATCATTTGACAATTTGCCCATATAGTCAATTTGATCAATTTTTTTTTATTGCGAACGGCCCTTGCGCTAGGCTCTCGCCGGCCGTGGGTGAAGCAACCCTTGCCAAGCCCTCGTCGACCATCACTTGAGACCAATTGCAAGCAAAAACGAAAGAAAAAAGTAGAAAAACAAAAAAAAGGAAAAAAGGAAAAAAAATTGAAAAAAAATTCAGAATTTTTTTTTAAATATTGTCCACATCAGGCCGCTTACACACCACATAGGATGGTCAATGCTAATTGGACTACTACTCAGTGTTTTCCGATCAAAATTGGCCGAAATGATTAAATTGACAAATCATCAAAAGGTTTTAGGACTGAATTGATGCAAGTACGATAGATTTTTTTTAGTAATTTTCCACTGTAATATCATGGTGCCTTTTGAAAGTATCATGGATTTTTAGCAATATAATCAATCCAATTCTCATTTTAACATATTCCTAAGCCAAACCAACCCCTTACTCCATGGAGTTTTCTTTTGAAACGGTCAAAAAAGGAAAAATTCCAAATGCTTTCGAACCAATATCGAATGAGTACCCCTAGGAAGTTGGTTGGGTGTGATTAAACCCTTGATTTGGACGAAGCAGATTATGTGGTCAAATCACGGAGTCGCAGTATCACGTTAATCTTGAAAAGCTACACATGCCACTTTATAAGTGAAGCTTGATTTGATGCGCATGGATGGGGGTGGGTCGAGAGTCGCATTCTCGTCTCGCATCAATGCCATCCCTACTCATGAAAAGAAATTTTCAAAATAGGCACAATAAGAAAAGAATTCCTCCCATGTTAAAGTCTTTCAAAATGATTGTCGAGTATGGGAATGCACTCATATGGGCTTCAAAGCCTTTCTCAGCAGCCAAAAGTCCACACATGACATGATCTTTCCTTTGAGCTTGCCTTTGACGTTACACCACAGCCCAAAATTTTCATTCCCATCCCCCTACTTTTCTTCAATGTCCAGAGTTAGCATGACATTTTGGATTGAACACATGGATTGAGAATTGAATTGTCTAGAATCAGTCAAGAACATGAATCTAAGATTTGCTAAACATGTAGTCCAGTTCAGTTGCAACCCAATTTACAAGGACTCAAAATAGCCCATCACCACCTCATCGTCAATGTTTTAAGGATTTAAGGATATCACAATAACTTTTTTGAAGTGTAGCACCTCTCCCTAACATCTGCTCGATTCCAATCACCTGTGATCTTTCTGGTCAACGATTACACTGTTAACCAGGTTTTGTGCCAAGGTTATTCATGCGATACAAGGTGCTCGATGTCGCTGCGCACCTAAGGGCGAGCTACGATCCACATTTGGTTTGAGAACCTGTCGAAATCGGTCTTGCCGATTTAGTTCCGGACCAGTTTTTTTGGGAGAATTGGGCTGGTTCACAAGTAAAGACTGCGGAAACCCACCAAGTTGGGTTCAATTCACCCATTAAAGGTTGAACCCATTTCTACTTAGAACCGAACCAACCCAGCCGGTTTCCAAGTAGAACTTGATTTCAACTGATTTTGAAATCTGATTACAAGGACTATTTTTAGCGAAATGTTACTTGCTTAACTAAAAGTTTAAAGAAACCAAAGGCCTACAATCCACTCACTCCGTCTAGATTTCCGCCTCTCTATCACTAATCTCACCCAAAAAAAATAAAAGAAAAGAAGGAAAAGACAGAGGGGTTCGGGTCCAGATTCTACTCGTAGACCAATCTAATAATCAGTTCCAAAGAGGGATTGTTTCAATCCTCAATTCTAAATTATCTGAAATGAGTTTTTCCAATTCAGTTCCCAATCCCGACTCTGAAACTTGACCATGCTCACCTTTAATTGCACCAGACCTCCCTCATGCATGCATTTTTTTTATTGGTGAATAGGATAATTATAAATGTTCAAATGCTGAATCCAAAAGCTTAAGATTGAAAATGCTTATTTAGGCCCCAGGGGCATGTGCTCTCTCTCTCTCTCTCTCTGAGATAAATTTTTCTTCTTTTTTATCTGGCGATCAGGTAGTGTCCAGTCCAATTTTTTTACACACCTCAATCCTCGGACAATCTCACTCCTCTATATCAACTCGGTGATTTCATGATTTTATTCCCGAAGTGCCTACAACAAAACTCGAATTCAAGATCACGAGGAGATAAACAAAATCTCTTATCATCTACAAGTCAGCATGTTATTAATCATAATTTTGTTCACAGCTATTCAGAGTTACTTGTATTTGTAATTTTGTGGTAAAATGCACCCTCCTCGGACATGAATTGGAGCAGCATTTTCTGACTTGTGGGACCTTCGGCCACCCTTGCAAGTTGCAATATACAAATAGAGGCCCAGTTTCAAATCCTCTTTTCTTTTTTTTTTGTCGGAAAGATAAATATAACATTCACTAAAGAGGGCCCGATAAGTGGGCATCAGTACATAAGAGCTCCCAAAGTGCTAGGGGAGGGGAGAAGACCCAATTGAAAGGTAGGTAATTTTTTTTGTGGGCTTTAGCAACCCAATCTGCTACAAAATTGGCTTCTCTGTGACAGTGAAAGACCCGAACACTAGAGAAGGATCCTAGCAGGTCTTTGCATTTCAAGATAAGCGTGTGGACTTCCCAACTAAGAGGATCTGGGCTCTCTAAGGCATTGACTAAGTCCAAGCTGTCAGACTCAATTATAAGGACTTCACGTCTTTTGGGAAAGAAGTGAGTTAGGGCTTCTAACAGAGCAAGGGACTCGGCCATCAGCGGGGAGGACGTTGCCACTGTACGAGCTGCTCCGTCCAGCAGCCTTCCGACGGAATCGCGGCAAACGCAGGCGACCGAACCATCCGAAGCTCCAGGTTCGTACGCTCCATCTATGTTGATTTTATACGTTCCGTACGGCGGTGGCTTCCAGATCTCTGAACGTTCCTCGTCTTTGTCCCCAGATCTGCTTGATTTGGGGTTCCATCTGTTGAAGCTCTGCAACCCAGCTAGGACAGCGTCGATGAGGCTGATTGCGTTGGGTTTTCTGTTCTTGAAGATGGCTTGGTTGCGCGCCTTCCATATGTTCCACAGTGTTGCAGCAACCAGCTCTAGATTGGGTGAGTTACTGGACTTTCCTTTCAAACTCCCGAACCAATCTTCAATTCTAGTGAGACCTTGATTTGAAATATGAACATTCAGCACAGGGTTCGACCAAATTTCCTTCGTCCAAGGACACAATAAGAACAAGTGCTCCACAGTTTCCACTCCTCGATTGCATAACGAACATGTGGGATCAGGTATAATTTTTCTTCGAAATAAATTGTCTTTAGTTGGGAGAGCATTCTGGCATAAGTTCCACATGAAAATTCTAACCTTGGGTGGAGAGTGTAATTTCCATATATCTGTCCAGAGGGTGGGAGGAGGTTGAAATGAAGTGGAGGCTTGATGTTCAGTCTGTTTGTTGGCTGTCTCTTGAACATAGTTGTATCCGCTTTTAACTGTATACTTGCCTGCTTGAGTTCCAGTCCATACGAGCTGGTCTTTCTCTGTTTGGGGTTTAATCGGGATAGCAAGGATTTCTCTCACTAATTGATCCTCAAAATGTTCAGTTAAAACTTGTTCATTCCATATGCCTTCCTCTTTGATAATGAGTTCAGAGACAAACCTTGGTTCATTTCTATTAGCAGGACCTCCTATGACTCCCCTCTTCAGCCATTTGTCTTCTCTGATTCTTATCTTTGAACCATCCCCTACTACCCATAACACTTGGGGTGAGATGGAGTCTCTTCCTAGGATCAGACTTTGCCAACCCCATGAGGGGCGTTGTCCCTTTTCCGCATGCCAGAAATCTCTATTTGGAAAATAAAGGCCTTTAAATAGAGTGCTCCAGAGAGAGTTTGGACTGTTACTCAAACGCCAAGCTTGCTTTCCTAACATTGCTTTATTGAAGGAGAGCAGATCTCTAAATCCCAGACCACCCTTATCCTTTCTTGTTTTCAGAACATCCCATCTCTTCCAGTGAATTCCGGCTTTGGTCTCATTGGTTTTCCACCAAAATGAAGCAATTTTCTGTTCAATAGCCTTACAAATAGAAATAGGGATCTTAAAGACAGACATGGCATATTGTGGTAATGCTTGAACCACCGCTTTAAGCAAAACTTCTTTACCAGCTTTTGATATTAGTTTTTCCTTCCACCCTTCTAGTTTAGAATTGACTCGTCCTAATATCCAAGCAAACATTTCTTTCTTCGATACTCCCCAATCCGAAGGAATTCCCAGATATTTGCCAGTTTTGTCAATAATAGGAACTCTCAATTCCCTTGCCATATTGTCTTTCAGAGTTTGGGGGCAATTACTACCAAAGAATATCCCCGATTTGTTTAAGTTTATCGCTTGTCCAGATGCTAGGCAATATTGATTCAGGACAGAAGCCAAATTCTGACATTCTAGAAGTGTACCATTCAAGAAAAATATTGAATCATCCGCAAAGAGTAAGTGAGAAAGGGTAGGACACCACCTGTTCAGTTGAATCCCTGTGATACTTCCATTGTCCACAGCTGTCTTCATTAATGAGGACAGGACATTTGCCACCAGAATAAAAAGATAGGGAGATAGGGGATCCCCTTGCCTAATCCCTCGAGAAGGTTTAAAGTAATGGAGAGGTTCTCCATTAAACTTAACGCTGAATGAAACTGTAGTGACACAATTCATAATCCATCCCACCCATTTCTCATCAAAGCCAATCTTTGTTAGGCATGCCTCCAAGAAATCCCATTCCAATCG
Organism: Syzygium jambos; assembly: GCA_031216235.1. Lineage (NCBI taxonomy): Eukaryota > Viridiplantae > Streptophyta > Magnoliopsida > Myrtales > Myrtaceae > Syzygium > Syzygium jambos. The sequence continues at coordinate 42,988,222 of CM062224.1, read as the reverse complement.
ATCGTAGGCTTTCTTCATATCTAACTTGAGAACCGCTTGAAATTTCTTTCTTCTCTTTCGAATTCTAATTTGATGCAACACCTCCTGGACAATAAAGATGTTATCTTGAATTTGCCTCCCGCCGACAAAAGCACTTTGTTCTTTTGCAACAAGTTCTGGTAGAAGTGGTTTAAGTCTATTAGCCAGCACTTTTGAGATAATCTTGTAGCCAAAATTACATAAACTAATAGGGCGGTATTGATCTAGGCGCTCTGGGTTCGAGACTTTCGGGATAAGGGAGATGTGTGTTTTATTTAACTCTGGTGACAGGGAACCAGTGTTGAAGAAATTCCTCACCTCCTTTAGAATATCCCATTTAATCTCTTCCCAATTCTGCTGATAAAACAAACCAGTAAGGCCATCAGGCCCCGGTGCTTTTGCTGCGCCTAGCTGGAAAGTTGCATTTGTGACTTCTTCTAAGGTTGCCTCAGCCAACAAGAGGTGATTCATCTCTTCTGTTACCACCCGAGATACCTGATCCAGAATTGGGGAGAAATTTCGAGGGCCAATAGATTGATATAGATCTCGGAAAAAGAGTGTAGTATGTTCTTTCAACTGGCACTGCTCAAATAGCCATGTATTCTCTAAATTCTGAAGCATAGAGATCCTATTCCTCTGCCTCCTCTGAATGGTAGTTGCATGAAAAAACTTTGTATTTCTATCTCCCCATTTCAACCAATTAATTCTCGATCGCAGCCCCCAATACATCTCTTCCTGCCTCCATAAATAATCAATATCTTCTTGCAGGTTTTTGATTCTCATTTTGTCATATGACCCCATGGTATTGTTTGTCAGCCACTGCAATTCCTGTTTCAGCAAGTTTATTTCCTTATGTCCATTCGCGAATTTCTTCTTACTCCATTTTGAAAGAGCAAAAGTTACCGCCTGCAACTTCCCAACTAAATCTTTTTCAAAGTGAGTGGGAGAGCTCCAAGTTTCGTTCACGACCTTTCTACATTCATCACTCTCAAGCCAAAAGGCTTCAAACTTGAATTCCTTTTTTCGTTTAACACGGTTAGCCCAAAGAGATAGAAGTATAGGACTGTGATCAGATCCTATTGCTGGGAGAGCATAAGCTTCCGCTTCAGGAAACAGCAACCTCCATTCAATCGTGCATACTACCCGGTCAAGTCGTTCTTTAACGTACTCGTCCCCTTCTCTATTATTGGCCCAAGTGAACGCACACCCTTTACTGTCAATGTCCATCAAAGAACAGGCCTCTAAATAGTCCCGAAAAGCATTCATTCTATAGTTTTCAGCCAAGTGCTTTCCAACTTTTTCCCAATAAAACCGCACCTCATTAAAGTCACCCAAACACACCCAAGGCAGTACATTCGTGGAGCTTATATTTCGCAATTCCTCCCAAAGCTGTAGTCTTTTTTGGTATAAATAAGAAGCATGAACAAATGTAACTCTCATTTCCTTTCCACTAACCACCTCTTTACACCTTAAATTCACAAATTCCTCAGACACTGAGTCTATATCCAGTGAAATTCTTTCATCCCACAGAACAGCCAAGCCTCCCGCCGTGCCGACAGGATTAACTACATAACAAAATTGAAATTGGAGTCTTGTCTTTATTCTCTGAATAACTTCAACCTGATTTTTCGTTTCCATAAGAAAAACCACAGTGGGCCTAAAACGAGCCACTAAAGCTCTTAATTCTCGGACTGTCAAGGGTGTGCCCAATCCTTGACAGTTCCAGCATAGTATATTCATGGTTCACTTGGTGGCTTATTAGGGCTAGCCACCAAAGCCCATGCAGCGACTTCTTCGGTCGTACGAACAGGTGTTTCAAGAAGTTGAGTTTCATCCAGCCAAGATGGGGTTTTAGGAAGTGAATTGTAAGGGCTGAACCTCTTTTGTTTTTTGGTTGAAGGAGTTTTTGGTTTCTTACAGCTCTTCATTCTGTTGCCTGCTGAACTTGTTTGGGCAGGCTGAGAAATGAAGCCTTTTTCATGAGCAGGGCCTGTGAGCAGAAGTGCTCTTTTACCAGAATTGTACAGTGTTATCTCCTGCATATAATAGGGATCTGTCCTCATATGGTCTCCCTGTGGTATATTGGAGTTAACATTGGGAGAGATGGGCTGAACTTCTTCCATAACCGCATTTTGCCGTTGGTGCTCAGGGGTTTCAGGGATATTCTCTTCAATTGCTTCTACCATAGATTCCTTCTTGTAGAAAACTTTCCAAAAGGGACTGTACCCTATAGTTTCAGCTTTCAGCCAGCTTCCAAAACAACTGCCCAACTCTATCTTAAATTTTCCTTCATCATAGGGAATGTCTTTGCAGTAATTAGCATAGTGTCCAATCTTCCCACACGAGTAACAAAAGAAAGGCAGCCTTTCATATTTAAAATCAAGCCAGACCTTCCTGTTTTGATGTCTCATCAATTGTCCAACTCTCAGTTCAGTATCCATATCTATTTCGACTCTCGCTTTCCCAATTCTTTGAACTGCAGGGCCTCGAGCATCTATTTTCACTTCTAGTACCTTTCCCATCGAGCTAGCAATTTTCTTTACCATACCTTCAGAATTCCATTCAAGAGGGAGTCCAAAGATTCTGACCCAAAAGGCACAGGTTTTGAACTCATAACAATGGAGAGGAGTATCCGGTTCCCAGGGTTTCAAGAGCAGTAAATGATTAGAAAAAGACCAAGGACCTCCTTCCAGCACTCGATTCTTTTCTCCTTCATTACGAAATGTAAAACTGAATTTGCCATTTTCGAGGGGTCTGACCTCTACATACTCATTCCTCCAAGCCTTCTTCATAGCTGTTTGGAAAGCTTGGAAGTTCACGCTAGGGTTTTGGAAAAGTTGCCCGATGAGAGAGACCCGACATTCCATGATTCTTTCCTCTGACAGTTCCTCATCTAAAATATTCATATCATTTTCGTACATTAACTTCCCCAGTTTATTGCAGAGATGGGCCAAACGCTCAGCAGCACCTTCTTCGTCATCCATCATCAACGTTGTTCAGTAGCTCGAAGCCCTATTAAAAATGGGACACAAAGCCTGGATGCATGCACTGGTAGTAGACGTCAACAGGACCCGAAAGCCAAAAAATTCGCAAAAGGAGCCAAGAAATTTGTGTATGGCAATATGGGTGCGGGAGAAAGCTGAGAGAGTGGGAATGGATTAGTGGGCAGGTGTCGAGGGTGGGGGACAAAGCGGAGAAACCAAGAGCCGAAAACACGCAGAAGCTTCAGTGGTCGTGGGAAAAGGGAGAAGATGAAGAAGAGCAGGTCCCGAAAGCCAAAGAAATCGCAGAAGGAGCCAAGAAATTTATGTAGGGCAACAAGGATGCGGGACAAAGCTGAGAGAGTGGGAGTGGATTAGTGGGCAGGTGACAAGGGTGGGGGACAAAGCGGAGAATCCAAGAAAGACACTCAGATACTTCAATGGTCGTGGGAAAGGGGAGAAGATGAAGAAGAGAACTACGAGTTAAAACGCAGATGCAAAGTGAAAACTGGGAAACTTAACGAATTGAGAAGAGAAAGCAGGAAATCAGGTTAATTCATGGTGGAAGGTTGGGGTTTTTGGGATGGTTGGGGTTAGGGTTTAAGGTATAGGAAGCCATAGCTACACAAAGCGGTAGAGAGGAAGAAGCAACTATTGTGCCTCTAATCCTCTTTTCACCAATGCAACAAATAATCAATCCCACTTTGATTATTTTTTTTTTTTGGGTAAGGTCAATCCCACTTTAATTTTTACTCCTCCACAAACCGAAAAAAAGATGAGTTTTTTTTCTTTGCATTTGGAATAATTACCAGCCTCTCATATGCAGCAAGGGTACACCATCTGTTCGCATTCAATGATACAAAAACAGCATTGGGAGATCACCAATAGTAAATTACTTTGAGAAACCCACCAAGTTTGGTTTGATTCACTGATTAAAGGTCGAACCCATTTCTACTTAGAACCGAACCAACCGAACCGATTTCTAAGTAGAATCGGTATCCAATTGATAACGAGGACTATTTTTAGCGAAATGTTACTTGCTTAGCTAATAGTTTAAAGTAAGACAAAAAAAAAACACTAATAGTTTAAAGAAACAAAAGGCTTACAATCCATTCACTCTGTCCAGATTTCTGCCTCTCTATCTCTAATTTCACAAAAAAAGAAGAAGTAAAAGACGGGTTCGGGTCCAGGTTCTACTCGTAGACCAGTCTAGTGATCAGTTCCAAAGAGGGATTGTTTCAATCCTCAATTCTAAATTATCTAAAATGAGGGTTTTCCAATTTAGTTCCTAGTCCCGACTTTGAAACTTGATCATGCTCACCCTTAATTGCACCAGACCTCCCTCATGCATGTATTTCTTTATTGGTGAATAGGATAATCATAAATGTACAAATGTTGAATCCAAAAGCTTATGATTGAAAAATGCTCCCCAGGGGATATGTGCTCTCTCTCTCTGAGATAAATTTTTCTTCTTTTTTATTTGGCGATCAGGTAGTGTCCATGCCAATTTTTTTACACACCTCAATCCCCGGACAATCTCACTCCTCTATATCAACTTGGTGATTTCATGATTTTATTCCGGAAGTACCTACAACAAGACTCGAATTCAAGATCACAAGGAGATAAACAAAATCTCTTATCATCCATAAGTCAACATGTTATTAATCATAATTTTGTTCACAGCTTTTCAGAGTGACTTGTATTTGTAATTTTGTGGTAAAATGCACCCTCCTCGGGCAAGAATTGGAGCAGCATTTTCTGACTTGTGGGACCTTTGGCCACCCTTGCAAGTTCCAATATACAAATAGAGGCCCAATTTCAAATCCTCTTTACACCAATGCAACAAATATTCAATCCCACTTTGATTATTACTCCTCCACAAACCAAAAAAAAAAAAAAGAAAAAGAAAAAGATGAGCTTTTTTTTTTCTGCATTTGGAATAATTACCAACCTCTCATATGCAGCAAGGGTACACCACCTGTTCACATTCAAAAAGAGGTGCTGTCCTCTGGTCCAAACAACCATCAGCTCAAAATTTGTTTAATCACATAGTAAGGAGAGAGAATCTCTTGTTTCCTACATTCAAAAAATTGATCATGCCCTGTATAAAAAAATCAACAGTAGCCCTTTCAATTGGCAGCCCATTTTTCTAAACATATAAATAAACAAATTGAGAGCCAGTGGTGTCTCTTTCTTTCAAAAAGGCAAGGCCATCAGGGTTTGGATCCATCCTCAATGATGTCTCATCTTTCACTACAATCGCCAAATTTGAAAGAAGGAAAACTTTGTCAACTTGTGCCCACCACGAAGCCCCATCTCACGTTCCATCAGAAGCTCCCTCTGGTTTTTCCCCAATATCCTCATTGTGGGCGCCAATTAATTATTTTGTCCACTTTATTCCCTAGCCCCCCACCCAAAAGATTATTTCAATCAGGACCATACTTGATGATTTTTTGAGATTCTTGACCAAATTATACATAGGAAAATCAAGTTAGGTCATGAAGGGCAAGAAAAGGGGTGGACAAACGACCAGATTCCTTCTTTTTGAATTGAATGTTTAGGAAAGGAGCAAGTGAATAGTTTATCCAGAGGATCTTTTAGATTCTCCCTAAGTCAGTCCATCAATTTTTCTCATTAACAAAATTATTAATAGGTTTGATCAAACCAAATAATCAAACAACTCCTTCATCAATTCTCCGATCGCCTCATTACTAGAGAAAATTGAAAAAATTTAACTACCTAAATGGTTTAGTTAGTCAAGCTTTGAATTCAACCATTTTATTTTGCATGCACAAATTAACAAGGAAAAGGAAATGTTGGGTCTTGCTTGACTCACCCTCTCCCTCTCTCTCTCTCTCTCTCTCTCTCTCTCTCTCTCTCTCTCTCTCTCTCTCTCTCTCTCTCTCTCTCTCTCTCTCTCTCTCTCAAGCACTTAATGGGGAAAATACCTTTGGACTTTGCTAGAAATCTACATCCAACACTAATTTATATCTGCAACCTTCCCTATCACATGTGTTCAGGAGCTTCAATTGGGCTTTGTTAAGTAATGCCATTTGTGGAAGCAGACTATTAGATCGACCTTGAGGGCCATAGTTCATTTTAAGGGAAGAACTTCCTCCGATTCTAAGAAAGTTCACTTCCAATCTGGTCAAATGCTCGATCTCGTGAGATTTATAGCCTCCAAATCATCTAATTTAGTCGTCATCGCGTTCGTTTCGATCCTATAAAAGAAACTCCGACAAAGTCGGGAGCAGGGGTCAAGAAAGTTCGCGTGACGGATGGGCGTGGGTATGCCGAGCGAAGCAAAATGCGCACACGAGTTTCGCGTAGGAACATAAAAAGTGTACATTTCCAAAGGTCCATACGGGATAGAAGCGACCGGTCCTTCACGTTAGAAAAGATGTGGTAATTAAGGATCGTCTCCTCCCTTTCCAATTCATTCAATTCATGTACTATAATTTTCACGGCAACTTGTCCCATGATCACCACCTTAACTTATAACCCACTTCCCTCAAGTTGGGAAAAAAAAATAATAATTTCTGCATAAGAAAAATGGGAAAATAAAGAATATTAAAATTGGAGATATTGGTCATAAAATTAAGAAACATATAAGCCCTAATTCTTCTTCTTCTTCATCTTCTTCTTCTTCTTCTCCAAACTAATACTGACACCCACAACCCATTACATCGAGATTTGGCTACGTAGCTAAAAGATGAACTCTTAAGACAGAAATTTGAAGACCTCTCGAATTTCAACCTTAACAAAACCAGAGGAGACGCAGAAAATCTTCAATCGCTCGGGCTCACTCGGCCCCGAGCCGACTCGATCCCCGAACCCCGAGTCGACCCGATCCCGAATCACTGCCCGGGAAAAATCTTTTACCTATAACAATGACGAATACAATTCCCGACCGCTTTTCTCGTCCGACCTTCTTTCCCAATCGACGGCGGATCTCATAATATAAAGATGGTGGTGGTGGTGGTGGTGGTGGTGCATGTTGTATTGAGTATCAACCGTCGAACCCGGTTTGGCTCCACACGGCGTCGCGCATTCGCCGCATGTCCCTCCCCTTCAACGTCCTGCCGACGCCCTCGAAGACCGACGTGGCGGCGGCCTGCCGGCTCCGGGCGTACTCACGCGCCAGGTACTCGTGCGGCGGGACCATCTCGGCGCCACGCTCCTCCAGCCCGTCGTCCGAGTCGTGCATCGACTCCACCGAGTCGGCCCGGTATATCTTGCTCCAGTCCGGCACGTTCACCGGCGCCGACGTGGCCATGTGGTGTTGCCCGTGCCCGCCCGGCGACGACGACGCCACCCCCGCGTCGTTCCCGCGGAACTGGTGCACGATCCTCGACGACGGCCTGACCCCGGAGTCCTCGAAGGCCAACGACAGGCCGCCGCGCGGGACCCCGCCCCGCCCCCTCCTCCCCCCGCCTCCGCCGCCCTCCTCCGGGGCCCACCCCAGCTGCGGATTCTCCGCGCCGTCCTCCCCTCTGTCCGCCCCGCCGTGGTCCACCGTCGACCACACGTCGTCCTCGTCGAACTCCGCCGCCTCGCTCCCGTCGGCCCCGTAGCCGTAGCCGCCGCCGTAGCTTCCCAGCAGGCGCTCGCTTCGGCTGGACGTCAGTCTCCGGCCCTTGGCCATCGGAGGCCCGCCGGATTCCGGGGGGGTAGGCGAACCGGGAACCAAAATTTCGCCGGCCCAAGTTCAGAAACCCGGTGGAGAACCCCCAAAGAAGAAAAAAAAAAGCGGGGGAAAAAAAAATTGCGGGGAAGCTAAAAGAACACCAAGGAAATTCACGTAGAGCGAGATTGGCAGAGCGAAGGTGTATATATAGAGCGGTGTTTCGTCCGGGGAGGAGGAGGTCCCCCACTTCATTTCATTTGAATTTGAGATTCATTTTGTCTGCATTTATGGAAAGCTCCAAGCTGCCATCATATAATAAGAACGAAAAAGGATGACGAAATAAAAGGAGGAGGAGGAGGAGAGATTGAGGACGCCACCACGAGAAACTGGTAATTAGAAAATGATGGGCAGGTGAGGGAGGGAAGGGCTTGATCTTGTCGGGGGGACCCTGACGCGCGGGCGTGAGAGCGCGTGAGAGGAATTTGACTAACCGGCGATTAGGGCGCGAATGATAATCATTCTATTCCAGAACCAATTCCTGGAGCAGAAGAGGACCCGTTTGATATCGACCAAAAATTTGTATTTCCCGGAACATAATCCCGTTTGGTAAAAAATATAAATTTCTATTTCCCGGAACAGAAATCCATTTTTTTTTTATAAATGGTCTCTAAAATGAAAATCAATCAAAACACAAAAACCTTATTCAAAAGATTGTGTTGTTTTTTTAGGATTTTAGGGCTTTTTGGGGGTTGAGACCCCTTTTGGGGGTTAAACCCCTTTTGGGGTTTTTTAGGGGTTCAAACCCCTTTTTAAATCCTGAACTAAGGAGTTTTCAAAATTATTATTTGGGCACCTCAAAAAATTCAAATTTCATTAAAAGTGGGTGGCCACAAGTATTCTAAGACATTATGTGAGGTTTTGAAACTTTTGGTTTTTTGATTTTTTAAATTTTTTTTGAAAAAATTCACCAAATTTCCTTTTTTCCAGAAATCTGAATTTTTTTTATTTTGTGGAAATTTTTATGAATTTTTCTGGAATTTTTCAATTTTTATGGGTTTTCTGAAATTTTTTTTGAGATTTTTAGGAATTTTTAGGAATTTTCTAATTTTCTTTTATGAATTTTCTAAATTTTTTAATGATTTTTCCGATTTTTTGTAGATTTTTTTTATTTTTCCTTTGGGAATGAATTGAACCGAACTAGTTCGAACTAGTCTGACCATGTCAGACTAGGGCCAAATTTAGAAAGAGATGTGTCACGGACTCATTGTACAACTCTTGCAAGTTTGATTTTGCCTTCCTCGCATATTTATTTCTTCCTTTTGTTTTCCTTCTGGTCTTCATTGTTGAGCCAATCCTGCTATTGCAGTATGCGTTAAACGACCACCCCAGGAAAAAAATCAAAACAATAGAAAGGAAAAAACCGACTCAAATCATGCTTTGAGTTTGAGTCAAAACATGGTTTGGGTTGCAGCGAATGCATACCCAAACGTTTCGGTTTGGATTGAGTATTACAGAAACCCGAATTAAACAGAACCATTGACAGCCCTTTCAATTTTCAGCTTGTTTTGAAGTCTCTTTAGTAAATTTCTTTTCCACACCTCCCATGATGTGAATGAGGTTCTTCAATTTGATCAACTAACCGCATGACCACTTACCAAAGTATGCTTTTCGTGATGAAAAATGATGCGACTTTTATAATTAATTATAAATTTCGAAATCATTCAGAACATTAAAAAAAGGTTGGTTACCGATAGAACTGGGAACCAAAAGTTGTAGAGCCGACAAGTTGCGTTCTCGGTTTCATTCTTTTTTAAATCGGACGACATAGATTCGATTCTCAATTCTAGGTCGAGCACCGATCCGCCTTAGAATCGACCATCCCTATCACGCATGGTTTTATTTATTTTAAAATCACATGAAGTGTTCATATCTCATGCTCAAGTAATTTCATCGACATAGTTCAAAGCGTCTCATTCAGGATAGGGATCAAAGTTACTTTGATGAGGACATGAGTTAAGATTAGTTTACCAATATGACCATGGAAGACAAAAAAACGTACCATTAAAAACAGCAGTTGTCAAAGCATAGAATTTATATAGAAAATCGATCTTTAAGAAACGAAATTAAGTTAGGCGTAATCACCTAAAGTATTACAAAAGAATTCAACAACTGAATTTGTTGTCGCTTAACAGATGTCTTGGAGACATGTGACAACATACTTCGATTATTTATTTCTGTCGCTCTATCCTAGCAAATAGGTAATAGAGGAGGTATCAGTCGCTTTCTAAGCACGATCTTCTAGTCGTGTTCCCTAGAAAAATTTATGATGATGAAATGAGTCCAAACGAATGTAAACTGTTCAAGGTCAAATGATCAACGTATGGAGAAATTTCACAAATTCATCGTGAGTAACTTCATGAGCATTCATCTGAGAGTCAAAGTTCTCTTTTAAAGTCAAATGGTCAACATATGGAGAAATTCCACAAGGGAGGTACGCACAGGCTCAATTTCCCATAAAATTTCACGGAAATTTCTCGATAACTATTGTGAAAAGTTAAGCCCCAATTAAAATAATGTTCAAATTCAAAGATGATAAATGACACAACTCGTCCAATGGTCATTGAACTTTTAATTTGTCCAATATGTTCCATAAATTTTAATCCAATTTGCAATGTCGTCTTTAAATTTTTAATTTGTTTGATGTTGTCCATAAACTTTTGACGCATATTCAGACTAATCCATGTACTATATGAAAATGTTCAATGATGCCCATGAACTTAAATTAACGGAAGGATAACATTGGTTATTTTCATATAATGTATGAACTAGTTTGAATATTTACCGAAAGTTTGGAAGCTATATCGAACAAATTAAAAGTTTAAGGATGACATTATACACCGGGCTAAAGTATAGGGTTCACGTTGCATAAATCAAAAGCTCGGGGATCACGTTGCGTAGTGAATTAAAGTTCGGGGGTTCATTCACGGAGGCACAAGTGTCAAATGTCGAAGTCGCGGCGGCGTTTGGGTTGCACGCGCCCTCCCTTGGCGCTCCCCCTCCATTCACGCGCTCGAGAGCCGTACCCCCTCAGATCCGTCCACGTCAGATTCTAACCGCGCGGGGGCCCCACGCTCCACGTGGGCGCGCAACCTACGGCTCCCTTCTCCAGGATTTTGTCCCCCGTACATCTCTACACGTGTACTTCCAACGCCCGGTGGGGCCCAACCTTACAGACGGTCTTGTCATGGGAAATAGCAGAGCATTATTTTGTACGCACGCACAACACTTGTTAAGCTATTTATAGCCACCAAAAAAAAATGAAAAAAAAAGAAAGAGCACTTATCAAGCTATGACAAATTAATTAATTTAAAAAAGATAAGTGCATTTAAAGTCCTAGAATTTATCGCGAATATGTAATTAAATCCTAAAACTTTTAAAAAAAATGTAAATAAGTCCTAAAACTTATCACAAAAGTGCAAACAAGTCCTAAAACTTGTCAAATTGGTTCAATTGAGTCCTTCCATTGATTGTACTTTTCGGATGTTTTAGGACTTATTTACACTTTCGTGATAAGTTTTGGGACTTGTTTGCACTTTTTGAAAGTTTTAGGACTCAAATTCACTTTCCTAACAAGTTTTAGGACTTGTTTGCACTTTCGTAATAAGTTTTAGGACTTCTAGTGCACTTATCCCAATTTAAAAAGGATGGTGCTGTCAACGAGGCCAATCACTAATCAAATTTGATCGTGTTAATTACCTAGTTTCGCGAGGAGAGTTCAAAGCCCGGTTGAATCGAGGAATCAGACCTCTCTTGAGCTTTGTTCATTTCGATAAAGACAAATGATTCGGACAATATTTTTTTTAAAAAAAAATAATTGCTCGTATTGCTTATAAAAATGAATGAATGGAAAATCATTTTTATTGTCCATAAAAATGTCCACACACAAATTGTCATCGACAATGAAGGCATTTTTCACCGGTTAGTTATTTCGAGCGATACGAACGATTTTTTTTAGATTAGAAAATACAGCGAAGCCATAATCGAACCCGGCTGTCTCTGCTGAACACACACCCCCGGCACGATAATCCCGTCTATTGCCTCTCCCAATATACATCGACATCGACATCGACATCGACATCGAAATCGACGACATTTTTAAGCGAATGGGGTTAATCCTACATCGGCACGTTACGCGACGCGAAATCGAAAAAAGTCCGGGCTTTCTAGATTATGGTGCCACTTTGGTCTAGATCGCGACATTGCCATCATCATCATCGTAAGCGAAAACAGATTGGTCTGGGATAGGATTTGTGCATAATCGATGGTCGAGGATAACGTCCAATTGAGACATGGTTAATCTTATCTAGGGTTTTAAACATATCCCAATTGCTAGGACGAAATTGCAAAGCGAAAGAGGAAGAAAAAAAAAAAAAAACGAAGGAAAGGCTCTGCACATTGAATGGTCGAGAGAGGCCTCTGGAAGGCGAGGAATGTGGGGCCCACCTCTGTCCGTTTTTGTGATGTAAGCAAAGGGAAGAAGGAGGGAGGGGGGCTACTTCACTATCACTTTCACTTTCAACTGTCAATTCAATTTGCCCCAAATCAAACGCATGGCAACCGCCCCATTCTTTTCCTTGCATCACATTGCCGTCCATTGAGTCGGAACCCTGCTATGACCCGTGATTTCGCGTGATCGCGAATCTCATCGTGTCATGTCGTGCCACGAACGTTCTCCATAGGCCGTTTATGATGAGGGGAGCGGTTCTCGTTGACTAGACATATGGGGACTCGAGAGTCCGTCTTTGCCGACAGATTTTTAAGCGCGGCGATGACAACCCTTTCGGTAGGACACTGTTGGAAGTTCACTCTCGAGGACTCCTTGATGGGGCTCGGGGCCAGGGCCGGCGTGGACCCGGGATCGACCCCGAGGGGCCTACCCGGCACTTGTTTGGGTTCGCCAGCCGTGGACCCGAACTGGATCAGTGCGGTCAAGCATCCTATGCATGGTGCATGCTTTGCCTGTGGCTCCCCCGCAACAACGGGCCTTTTCAATTTTACTTCCTGTTCATTGAACAGTTTTGCCCCCGCTTTGCTCTCGACATTGACCTCGCCTCGGAGGTGCGCCGATCGAATCGCCGGTTTTCTTGTTTGTACCTCGAGTGCGAGAGAATCGTCAAATATCATAGTATGGATTGCAAACCAGTAATTACCAATGTATGTGCTGTGGTCATTGCTCAAGCTTCTAGTTTGACAAGGATGACAAGACTACGAGAGTATCGGTGGTCATCGAATGGGTTAATACCAATATTCATCGGTGACATCATATCGACATGTTGTGCTCGAGGCTCTGTATTGCCTAATCTACACAAATGCTATTATCGAACATCGACCTAATCATACATCAATGATTTTTGAGCTTAGAAGCAACCAACTTAGAATCTCGTGGAAATATCTGCACACACTTCGTTATGCATCTGTGTCACTGCATATACTTGTTGCGGTATACGAAGTTTCTTATACGTAACTCCCATGATCCAAAATCAACAAGCTCGGCCCTTGCATGCACGAGGAAAGATCGGGCGACCATGTTTACATCTTTCATGAAAATAAAGAATCAAGCTACTTAGAAAGAGTGCACCAAGACAGAAACAGATGTACAGAAAGGGGCAACATGTGTTGAAATGAAATAATTGTAATGTGACATTCGCTCACGCTTCCTCTACACAAGTTGACAAAACTTGTTGGCAGGGTATGGTATATAATACTTTTTTGGCGGCTTTGTTTTGAGGGTGGCCTCCAAAGGAACAGTCCAAGATCAGGTGGACCTCCATTTTCTTGATATCTCATGTCAATATTTTTTTAGGGAAAGAGTAAATATTTTTTTGGCATATTAGTCACCGCAGTAAAGTGAAATTAGTGAACCCAAAAGGCCAAAAGAAGTGCATGACCCAACCTTTTGTGTCTTTTGTATTTTGAGCATGACAGCTTATGATGTCTCAAACAAATTTGCCAAAAAGAGAGAGAAGAAAGTCCAGAGGGATTGGAGCGCAAAGACAAGGTCTGGGCGGCTCATCTTCTCAGAATCAGAATCTCACCTGCTACTGCTTAGCCTTGAGCTAACCCAGAAGCCATTTTGTTTTCTTTTCACATGTGATTATCAGCTTATTGCCTTTTCTTTCCCGGATGGGTGAGTTTGTTGGGTTTCAATTATATTCACGATTCAGTCTGATCTCATTTTGGTGGCTATATTCTATTTCATCATGTAGATCCTCTGAATCAGCTGTAGCAATGATTGTACTGTGAACTGACAATGGGGGTGACATCTTTTATGCGTGGGGGAAGATGAAGAGTCACAGTGGCATCGTTAGTTTAATGGGGTTTGATTGTACTAGGAAAGAATCAGAGCCTTTTCTTTTCATTTCTTTCCTTTGTTTATGTTGAGGTTTTGTGCTGTCAGCCATTTCCAATGTGATTCTTTTTTGCACGAACTCTGTCTATGCAAATTGGGGACCACTGGTTCTTGGACAAGGACTAGGGCTAGATCTTTAAAAGTGTGCCCAAGGACACACTTCCTAGTTGCCCAAATGTGATGAGAAGATTCTTCAAAGTAAGCTCAAGTGAAACAGCTATGATTGGGCTAGGTTAAAAGCATCATTAGTGGGGTAATGTCCTGCCATTAATTTCAACTCGATTTCGTCGATAAGGACATCGATCGAGTCGGGCCATAACTTCTTGTACTTATGGTCATGTACGCCTATTACTTTCGTCCAGCTTTCTCTCGATTTGAAGATCTTTCTGTAATCGATTCTTTGAACCTTGTCTGTCAACTTGGGCTGTGCCAAATAGTAAAAAGTTGTTAATAAAATGTTTCCTGAGTATAAAGATGTGGCTGCAGAGTCCATCTAGTTCAGTTATAAATCAAAATGAAACTAATGAGACTGATCTTGCTGGAATAGCGACATTATGGGATCTCAACTACCCAATAGCGTTTAACTTCGACCGCTGGTTATAACAATAAAACAAGTGGAAGTTGAAATGGACATCTAGTTACGGTTCGCATTGCATTGCGACCGAATCTATTTGGCAGTGCCTGTCGTGGTAGGACCAATTGTCTATATTCAGACATGATTTCCTAAATCTTTATCAATCCCTCTTTGGTGAAGTTCCTCTCATGCCGGGCCAGTGACCTTGTGCCGTCATGTGCTCATCTTATCTTCTTATATATGACCGATGGAGACTTGACAGTATCTGTGCCCAGCTGCAACGGAGCAATTTGGTAAGAACTTCCAAGCGATTAATCAGTCACTGCAAAACCTTTGCTAGCTAGACATCGTGTGTTCTTGTTCTCTTGTGTTGGTAGAAAGAAAGAGCCAGAAAACTTTCAGGTAACATTTCACTTACAGTAAATGAAATGAGCTCAAGGGAATGGCCAGAAGCCGATTGTTTTTTACACAGTTTTGGGGTCGGTTCGGGTTCCAAAAGAAGTCTGCAGCTAATTTATACATTTTGCACGCTCACATCGAAGCCTCTATTAACTGAGAAGAGGCATGCTTCAGCGTGTCCCAATTCCAAACGAAATAAAAGTTCATGCATGAAGATCACGCTGGGCACTGAAGGACATCACCTAGAGAAGAAAATTAGCAGATCTATCCAGCTGCTGTGACTGGTGGAATGTCAAAGCTTGAAGGTACTTGTGGTAACTAGAAAAAGGCGTTTTCCTTTCACTGATAAGATTTAACTTTCGTATCAGGCTGACTAAAATAATTTTCGATAACATTATTCTGTGTAGTGAAGAGATTCCCAATCAGCTTATTTAATCTATTCAGCTCTGCAATGATTATCAGACACACACCTAACCATTGTTTGTAATTAAAGTAGTAACTATAGAAGCATGTCCCTCGTGCTCCTCCCTAACCTAGTACTTCAAAACCTAGTAGCAGAATCACAGGCTCCCAAAACCAAAAGTGACCCTATCATAAGGCCATTAGTGCACATGCTTCTGCAGTGTCCACCGACAATAACTTAAAATAGAATTGAGAGCTCCACAGGCTCTCCGCTCTCACATGGTAAAAAACTTAGTGCCCTTTAGTCTTGTATTAAATGAGTGTATTGATTGATGGTTTGATCGGTTTCCCGCCTATTTCGCGCAATGAGAGGTTGTTTTCAATCTTCCTTCATTATTGTTGTCAGTTGTCGCTATACTAACTGTTACTCCTGGTTTCAGTTATAATGACAGTTACAGAAGCCAAGAACTTTACATGAAGTTGGAGTACTGTCAAGTGCTCCTCCCACTTGCAATGTTTTGATGTTTACATCTGTGGCTCTAGCATGAATGGCTGGTCCATTTCTGCTTTTACGTGGGCTCTGTCTAATCATGAAGTGTTGCAAATTTTACTGTTGTTGCCTAGGCTCTAGGAGTGAGTTGCCAAAAGAACAAAAACAAAAACAAAAAAGAAAAAGAAAATGTGCGCTCTTGGCATCTTATAATCTGATTCATGGATGTTCACTAGGTCCCATGACAGATCAAATTGTGTCTCATATTGGGCCCCAGGTGCCAATCCACTATTTCATAAAAGCTTTTCCTGGTCCGATCATGACCAAGAAGATTTGACAGATGCCACATTGGGGATCAGTTTTCACATCCTCTTGACAATTCATGTGAACAGACAACATTAGCTCAAAGCCACGTCCTAAAACCGCGAGTAAAAATCTGGCATCGACATCTGACACCCCATTGTTAGTGGTGCGGAAGTCAAAGATCGAACAATAAAATAGACAGAGTAAGAAAATAAATTGGACACTAAATTTATATGATTCGGTCGTAGTGACTTATGTCCACAAGGAGAGTAGTACAAAATTTCACTATAAATCAAGTGATGCAACAGAGATTATAACCACACTCGAGTCACTCAATCACTCTCAGTGTTTTTCAAATCTCAATTATACCCAATAACTCACGCAGTGTTAAACCCCGCAATTTCTCAAGAAATAATCTCTCAATCTCACAAAGGAATTATATACAAATTTTTACCACAAGAATTTAATTGCTCAAACACACTCGGATATCTTCATGGTATAATTTACTAGCAGAAGCTCCTCTTTTATACTCTTCATAAGAAGTCACACTTCTTATTTATAGACAAGAGCATGATCCAAATCAGGAAATCTCTTTTTAGGAAACTTTCTCAAATTAGGAAACTATTCAATTAGATTACCTATTCAAAATAGGAAACTTACTTGAATTAGGAAACTTTTCTATTCAGGCTCAAACTCGAGACATATTTTAATAATCTCCATCTTGGCTCGACGTTTAAGTTAAGTCACAATCACTTCGTCGGAATTTCGCTATTACTCTCTCACAACCCCCAATGGGCTCAACTGCTACATACGTCTTCCAAGTCTAAGCCTCGCTTGAACTTCGCCATAACTGTGGACCTCATCAGAACACCAATTCCACATGCACCTTTAACCACTCCACAAGGATATTCCAACACAACCTCCTTAACCGCAGATAAAACCATTGTTGCATCTATATCTGTCAGGAGATCGAATATACACCTTATTAATATCAGTAGTCACGGCAATTGTTGGCTCAATAGGCTCTACCTCGCTACAAGCACCATCTATGTCGATTATTTCGTTAGTACTCGCTACCTTAGGAGTTTCTGGCCGCAACTCCACCTCAAGTTGAACACTGTCCAAATCTGTATTAACACTGCTAAGACTCGTCAAATGTGACTTCTCTACTGACACTAGGTGAATTTAATTCCGGACACAATAACCAATAACCTCGCTCACCTTGTGCATAACCCAATAACATGCACTTTTTTGCCTTTCCATTGAGCTTATCATTGCTAACTCGAACATAACATGGGCAATCAAATATTATTAAAACAGAATAATCAGCAACATTACCTGACCGCACTTCTTCCGGAGTCCGACATCCAATCGTAGTCGATGGGGATCTATTTACTAGGTAGCTCGTCGTACTAAGCCCATCCGCCAGGAATCTCCTAGCCATACTAGCAATAGAGAGTATTTTATGGGCCGTCTTTAGTAATGTTCTGCTCATCAACTTTGCAACATGTTATGGTTCACTAGTACAAGCGTGATGTCTAACTATGCATTCCTTCATGTAGAATTCATTTAACAGTTTCGAGCAAAACTACATACTACTGTCAGTTTGCACATGTATGATCGTCTTACCAGTCTCCTTTTCGATCAAAGCTCTCAACTGACTGATCCTGACAACATCATAAAACTTGTGTCTAAGCACAAACACCAAGTCTTCCTCGAGTAGTCATCAATAACTATTAGCATAAATCTAGTACTCTTTCTCTAAGGAAATCGCGACAATCTACAAACATCTAAGTGAATTGGTTTCTTTGACAATTACACTGAACTGCACTTTCCACTGCTGATCTAAATCACAACACCTGCATACATTTAGTTTGCCAGTAACATAACCGCATAGCAAATTCCTTTAACTTAGAACCTTCAGGCTTTTCTCGCTAATATGCCCCAAACGCATTTGCCACGATTCAGACTCTCGAACCAATACATTTGACATCTCCACGGCGAATTCCATCACTGTCTTACCTTAAAGCTCATATAGGTCACGGTGCTTGATTCCTTTCATTATCACTAAGGCACCTCGAACAACCTTCAAAATTTCACATTTTGAAGAATATCGACACCCAGCTGAATCCAGAGTACTCAAGAAAATCAGATTTTTCTTCAACTCTTGAACATGCCTCACTCCCGTCAATGTCCTCATGATACCATCATGCATTCTAATTTTTATATTACCAGCACCTACAACATTGCACTTAGCGTTGTTCTCCAATTGCACTTTATTACTATCTGTGCAGTGATAAGTACTAAACCAGTTCTTATTTGCTGTGGCTTGTACAGAACAACCAGAATC
This sequence comes from Syzygium jambos, assembly GCA_031216235.1. Taxonomy (NCBI): domain Eukaryota; kingdom Viridiplantae; phylum Streptophyta; class Magnoliopsida; order Myrtales; family Myrtaceae; genus Syzygium; species Syzygium jambos. The sequence goes on along the minus strand of CM062224.1, from coordinate 42,969,669 downwards.
CATTTGCCAAACGGTAAATCATCAATGATGGACAAGACATAATCAACACTATCCGAATTACTATCTGCTATAACTACAAAATCATCTGCAGACTCAACTATATTTCCTTTACCCTTATCGTTTTTCAGTTTAAGGCAATCTCTTCTAAGATACCCCTTCTTGCCACAACTCCAATAGACACAATCACCAATCCTAGACTGACTACATCTATTCAAGTTTATATAACACATGTACTAGTTCTTTCTCTATTTTCACCTACTAAAGTAGTAGAAACATGTTCACCAGATTCTCTTCTACAGATGTCCTCACTTAGAATTAAATCTCGATTACTATCAAACGTCAAACTTGTTGACCCAGAGGAATTACTAACAATAGTAACAGTAATATTCTAACTATCAGGCAATGAAGATATTAGAATCAAAGCACGTACCTTATCTTCAAAGTCAATGTCAACTAAACTCAATTGATTAATGATTACATTGAATTCATTAATATGATCAGTAACCGACGCACCTTCGCTCATCTTCAAGCTAAACAGACGTCGCATCAAATGGACTTTATTGATTGCAGAGGGTTTTTCGCACATGTCCAACAGGGCTTCCATCAAACCCGCAATGGTTTTCTATTTCACGATGTTAAACGCGACGTTACGAGCCAACGTCAGCTGAATAACAACCAAAGTTCGTCTATCCAACAATTCCCAATCAGCTTACTTCATCGTCTTTGGCTTCTTTCCAGATAGGGGCAAGCGCAGTTTTATCTAATGTAGATGACCCTCAATCTGCATCTTTCAGAAACCAAAAAATCATTTCCATCAAATTTGTCGATTATCACTTTTCCTTCTTCTGTCACCATCGATTCGCTTTAACTTAGCCAAGCCTAGCTCTGATACCAATTGTTGCGGAAGCCAAGCAATCAAATAATAAAATAGACAGAGTAAGAAAATAAATCGGACACCAAATTTACATGATTCGGTTGTAGTGACTTACGTCCACGGGGAGAATAGCATGAAATTCCACTATAAATAAAGTGATACAACAGAGATTACAACCACACTCGAGTCACTTAAACACTTTTAGTATTTCCTAAGCCCGAATTACACCTAATAGCTCATGTGGTGTTTAATCCCATAATTCCTCGCGAAATAATCTCAATCTCACGAAGAAATTATACACAAATTCTTACCATAAGAATTTAATTGCTCAAACACACTTAGATATCTTCATGGTGTAATTTACTAGCAGAAGCTCAGCATGATCTAAATTAGGAAATCTCTTTTTAGAAAACCTTCTCCAATTAGGAAACATTTTCCAACTATGAAACCATTCAATTAGGAAACCTATTCAAAATAGAAAGCCTACTTGAATTAGGAAATTTTTCTATTCGAGCTTAAACTCAAGACATATTTTATCAGTTAAAAAGCCCAACCCCAAAACCGAAGCCATGAGACAAACAACAATCCACAAGTGCAACGTATTAGTATATGGGCAGTGAAAAATCGAAGCTTCGTTCGGGCATCATGTTAGAAAGCAACATTAAAAATCGGTGTTAAATGAAACGAGACCACTGCCGCAATTATAAACCTATAAAGAAGGTAAGATGCTTTCGGTACACATATCAAACTTGAACTGCTTCGATTGCTAATCCGTTGCATCCTGTGATTTGACTCCACCAGTTGAAAAATCATCCGCGGCATGACAATGCCCGTGTTTATCTCTACATCCTTGAGCTGCTATGCCTCTCAAAAGAAGTCTGAGTTAGGAATGAGTATTATCCATGCTTCTCTCTTGTTTCATCCAAGAAAAAGCATGATGTGATCAAGGGGGGAGGTGCCGGATGTGATATGAGCGCGATCAACAATACGTAAGCAGCGTATTGACTTGATTGAACGTCACTGAGAGAGAAAACCCACTTCCCTATCTGGACCAGATTTATGAAGTAAACTTCACAGCCAATGAACATGCAAGCCAGAAAGGATACCAGTACTATGTAGCTGTATTAGCGACCGACCATTCGATAAATGGTGGAGTAAGCTCAATCATATGGACTCGGAAATTTTCTTGCATGCACCTGATGCTATGAGCCAAATGATCTCAGCCACTGAACTATGCGCCCCGGGCCAGACCTACTCGATCGTATGGTTGATACGTGCAAAGGAAGGCAGCTCTTTTCTAGGCTACTTAGGCTCCGGTTAGTTTAGCTTTCCCAATGAACTTTAAGCCTAGGAATTCTCTTGAAAAACTTACAAGAGTTTGGCAAATATTTTTTGGGTCACTTTGGGAAATGCTAGCATTGCCAAAGCCGAAAGCCGAAAGCAGGCGAGACTTTTAGCATTTTCGAAAGACAGGTCCCAATATAAATAAGTTTTTTCCTCCCCAAATTACCCCCACTAGTAATTTCATATTTTGCTTTTGCCCTCGCAACTGTTTATCTTCTTTGCAATTCTGGAGTTCGCAGAGGTGGCGAAGCTAGATGAACACCAGCGAGGGGTTGGCTGGGGTTGCCGACACTGGTGTTGCATCGCTTGCTGTTGCACGGCCTCGGCTACCCATTGCTTGGCTCGCCCGATGTTGGAGTCCAGTCCTACCGCTTGGCTTGCACAACTTTGAAGTTCAAAGCTAGCTCGCCTAAGGTCGCGCAACCTTGGTATTGCCTCACCTGGGGTCATGCAACCTTAGTGGCTCTCGCCTAGTGTCACACCAACCATCAAATGGCCAGATTGGGAAAGCCCGACCGTCGAAATTTTAGATATGGGAAGTTTGAGATCTCATGAGCTTGGCGTTGGTTTGCCTGAGGTTGAGCAACCCCAGCATCCCTCACCTAGGGTCATGACGTCGGTAATGAGCCTCGCCTGAGCTTCACCGTGCTCGGCTACAACGGTCGGGTTTTGCATATCCGTTTGCATGAACTTTGTTGCCATGGTCAGGCCTCATTGAGCTCTGTTTGCCTCGCTTGAGCTTTGGTGCGACGAGGGTTGCTTGTCGACGCTCGCTTGGCGGACGATCGCAGCCAATGCTCACCTGTGGTCCCCCCCGAAGCAAGGGAAGTATCCTAGCCTTCTTTGTCTTTAGTTGCTGAGTTGCTCCCTCTCTTTTTTTCCTTCTTTCTTTATTTTATACTTTAAAGTTTCTTTACACAAAATATGCATCAACCAAATGCTATTTGCTTTTAACAAACACACCTTTTGTTCAAAGATGCTTGGACATATGACTTTACATCCCCGAAATTGAATCAAATGCAGCCTTAGAGGCCTCGTGGTCTAGTAATTATCCAATGGCAGTATGGCAAAAGCGCTGCGCGACTCCAACAGAATGAGCCGAATACTCTAAAGTTTGGACAAACCGTGCCTAAAAAATGTTTAATAAAACGTATCTTGAGTTCGTGATTCATTAGGATTTGGAAGTTCTTGGAGGGAAATGAAGATTTTGAGTTTGGTGCCATCCATTATTTATGGGAAACTTTCATTCCTCAATATCTCAAATACAGGACAGGTTCCGTTTGGCGCTTAAATCTAGATGTTTTCTCCAACCCTATGCAGAATAACTGAAGATCTACCCACTTCTCAGTTGACCTAGATAACATATGTAAAGAAAAGCCAGAGTTCTTGTTAAGTGCAAGCAAAGGAGAAAGGGTTTTCTATCAACTGACCCTGCCAAAGCTAAGGTTCAGCGGCAGCTATCGTGGCCAGCGACGACACCATCGTCAGTCACAATCTTATCTTAGGCGGCAGCCGCAGCCAGCTGCAACGTCTCCGAGATTGGCCAAAGCAATGTCATTGCTTGCGTTGTTTTTGGATCGAGGAAGAAGACGGGCCTTCTCTGTTCATGGAGTTTGAATCTCCAAATGATACCGTCTAAAGCCTAATTAAGATCACAATTTGCCACATTCGACTATTTAAAGAATAAGTGTCACCATAAAATCTTACCTGCAATTTTCCGAAGAGAAAAATAGCTGAAGTCACTTGAGCAAACTATTCAAAAAAAAGTTGTATTCCATACTGTAATTTCAACACATCTAATGTCCTTTTCCCTATTTTCTTGTCTGTCATTTCAATACTCATTCAAAAACTTCTGCAACTTCCTTGCATTTTCTCAAAGTAAACATCAACCCAGATTCATCCCTCCACACAAGGATACTTCTCTCAATCTAATGTGCAAACCCACTTTTAACTGTCTAGAGAAGGAACAAAAGCAACTAGATTGCAAGCATCGGAAAGTAAAAAATGCACTATCATGTCTATCATCTCCGGTCATAATACAACACCATAATCTTAGCTCTTAAGTACAATTTCCTATAATTTAAGAATCATCAGATCATATGTACAGGTTAAAGCCTCTCAAGATCAACATCACTAGAACAAAATTGTACTCACCCGAGCTCTTCTTTAGCAGTTTGCTTTATCTTCTCTCATGCTTTGCCCTCTTCGGAAACCGTCCCCGATGTTCTGAAAGTACCTCAGACAGCATTTGGGACCAGAGCACGTCAAATTGATGCTGAAAATTTCCCTGAAAACAGTCTGAAACTTCTGAATGCAATTCCATCGGATTCTGCTTCCAGACCTCCCGTAGCCTAGCACAACAGTCGATCATCCTACTTTTCAAACTAAACAGAAGATTACCGACCCTTTTTTGGCCCGATGCCCCTGGTCTCAGAATGGTAGCAGGTGGAGCAACCATACGTTTCCTCACAGATTTTAGGCATGGCAAAACTTGACCTTCTAGTAATGCATAGGCAAATACGGCGACACGATGTGTATCATCAAGAATAGGCACACTATGCAAAGCAAGCTCCCAAAGGTGTGGGCCAAAGGTAGGGACCACCCAACAGAGAACTTGATCGGCTCTGGGATCATAATAAGGCCTAGGGTCGGTGAGAGGTGAAGAAAAACTACACAAAGACTTAGCGTACTTCACGAGCCAGTTGGACTTCACACTTGTTGCTCCATGCATGTATGGTCTCTTGGTATAAAGCAGTTCACTGTACACTAAAAACTCGGGTGCCGAGTTAGAGAGAGAGGACCAACGATGGAGAAATACGGTTTCTTTAACCATGCTAGCCTGATACCGAACTGCACGAGCTCTTCCATCCCCTTCTGATGAACCTCCTCTAATACGTTTTGCAACTCTATCTGCCCAACCGGCACAAATAGCTTGGCCCAAGACCTCTTCCTCATTCAATTGCAGAGGGTGCTTACTAGAGGGAACCCTCCAGGCACGTTCTACATCGTCTAGCGTACCATGAGTCCAAGAGAATTTAGGGTTGAAGTCAATGCTTTGAGCAAAAACCAATTGAAGCAGTTGTTTTCGCAGCTTCGACATCTCCTCCATTGTTTTAAGGTGAAATGAGTTTTCATCGCAGAAAGCTACTGGACTTTTGGAAGATTCAAAACACTGTAGCGCATAAGCAATGGAGAGAGCATCACTACATGGATTATAAAACTTCCCACGTGACTCTCGAATAGCTTCTTTAAGTTCCTTTTTCCTGGATTTTTCTTGATTGTCCATCCTACGTTCCCTGCTTATAGAGGCAGATTCCTCGAGTTTCTCCGACCCTTCTCCATCCGATTTACTCCCTTCAAGCTGCGTGATGAAAGGATTTGGCAAGCTTAAAGCTGCTGCGGCTGCAACTGCATATCCGAGAACCAAGCTTGCCCGAGCATAATTATCAACCGTCTTCATGATTTGAATAACAGTTAGGAGCATCCTAGAATGGCGGGGACTCATTGGATAACGAGCCATGGCTTTCCCTAAGGACGTCAATTTCCCACTACTGTCAAGTGCTTCAAGAGCCTTCAAGCAGCGCTCTGCTTCAAGCAAGGCTGTTGGTTCCGGCTGTGTCGGAAATGGAAAATTTGCAACCTGAATAATCAAAGAATAAAAGCAATTAATCTGAAGCCAGATACTAAATAATCAAAGAAGCAGTGGCGAGGTAAAAAAAATGACCATCCAACTGTGTTGGAAATGGAAATTTGCAACCTGAATAAAGCAAAGACTAAAATTAATCAATTTAAGGCTTAGCACTAAATAGTCAAAGACAGTGGTGAGGCTTAAAAAAATGACCATCATGTGGATGCAGCAGCTTAAGGAGCGTGGTCATGAATAAAAATGTACTTAATAAACACAATCACAAATAAAAAAGGACATGCGGCGACACCTTGCAAAGGCAGCTTTAAGTAGCGATGTTGCATGAGATGAAAGGCGATGCATGGACATTTACATTGCAGAAGCAAACATCATTGTACTTTATCATGAAAATCAAATTATTATCTGGTAGAGTAGGACTGCATAGGACCTACCTTATCAATACCCATAGATTTCATGAGAAGGACAACCCCGTCAACAGGCATTTTAGATATTTCAGCCAAGGAGAAGTCAGAAAATATGTTATTAAAGACTGCAGAAGAGTAGAGACGGTAGCAATGACCAGGACCAGTTCTTCCTGCTCTTCCAGCACGCTGGGCAGCTGATGCTTTACTTATCCATTGTATTTCATACGTCTCCATCCCATTGGAAGAGTTGTAGCTCTTTACCTTTTCTCTTCCAGTATCAACTACATACTTTATGCCAGGAATAGTTAAAGAAGTTTCAGCGACATTCGTTGCAATAACCACTAGCCGTGCACCTTCCTTGACTTCCTCGAATACACAAAGCTGTTGTGCTGCAGGAAGCATTGCATAAAGTGGCAAGACATGCATCTGACAAGCATGAGAACCATTATCTACCCCCTTCTTCCCCATACTGAGATCCATCCCATCCGAGTCTCCTCCTTGATTGGTTGAGTTTGTTGATTCTGTCTTGCAGTTTGAAGACATTTTATTAGTCAGAGCTTCGAAAGCAGCTCTTAGTGAAGCAAGTGTTCCCTCCTGCCCAAGAACTTCAGAAAGGCCACCATCATCTGAAGGATTTTTCTCGTCCAACGGATGCCCAACATCATCATCAATAGTCTCCCAGTCACTATCTGAACCCGAATCATGAGACACATCTGACTCTTCCTCACTCACATCAAACTGATCTTCCTCGTAAGAAGTAAACCTGTCAGTTTGCTGGTTGACTTGGTTAGTATCAAGCTGATATGCCTCATCAATTTCTTTTAAATTGACTCCCTCGGTATTGCCTAACTCAGAGACTGCATTGAGAACATTCACTCCATTCCCCTCGGAGGTTTTGTCAATTAGCTGTCTTGAAGCTTTGCGAAGCTTTCGGCATAAATGCTCAACTTCCCTCTGGCCAGTAACAAAAACAAGTATGCCCCCAGGTGGCAGCCTCTTGTTTATTGAAATTACCTTCTTATACGCTTGACCAATATAGTCTAAAATTTCTGTTCTCTTTGAAAAATGTATGGTGACAGGGTATTGCCTAGTAGGAACTTCCAACACTGGAGGAGGATCACGAAACAACCTTTTTCCAGAAATGAAGTCTTCTACTCGCAAGGTGGCACTCATTAACACAAGTTTTAATGGAAAAATCATGCTTTCAGGACTCGGACATTGTCCTGATTGTAACATTTTCTGCTGTTTCTCAAATAGATCCTACAATCAAGAAAAAGATTGTTTAGCAATCTTTAGAAAAGACACAGAGGTATCCTACAGATCAAGAATGAATCATCAAAAAACAATTGTCACCTGACGTAATTGTACAATGCGTGATAACATTCCGATAAGTATGTCAGTGTTCAAGCTTCTCTCATGGGCCTCATCCAGAACAATGACGGAGTAACGCTTCAACAAAAAGTCATTCTGCACATGAAGTTTGATTAAGAAAAGTATAAAGCAATTGTACAATGTTCTCTACCTAATAAAGCATGCTTGTAAACGAACTCATTCCAAGGGGGAACACCGAAAACCACTAGTAGTATGGAAGAATAAATTGGCTGATGCCAGGTTTATATCAACAAAATAATCAAACTTTGCAAGAGGATCCAAACCTACTTAATGGGGGAAGTTTATTTTTCAGAGAAAAATCAGATAAAAAAAGAGATTCACCCGACTCTAGTCCTCCTTTCATTTCTCTGACTTATTCGCTAAATAATCAATGGCAAAGACGAGCTTCAATTTTCACATAAGTTTGATTGAAAACAGGACAAAGGATACATATGCAGTAGATTATTCTGAAAACCCAGAAAAAAAGAAAAATCCGTCCATAAAAAGAGAATAATAAGCAGATACTCATGAGCAAATCAAGACATGATCAATGTGCCACTTCATCGACTTGGATATAGTATGTAGAGTTGGTGAAAGCGAACCTGAACTTCTCGCAATAAGATTCCATCAGTCATAAATTTGATGGCACAATGATCTCCAATTCGTTTATCATACCTAACCTGAAAGCCCACTTCTTTACCCAAGTGAAGACCAAGTTCATATGCCACACGCTTTGCAGTAGCAAGGACGGCAACCCGACGTGGTTGAGTTACACCAATTATTCCACTTCGCACAGTAGACTGATTTGAACCAAATCCCACTTCAAACAAAAACTGAAAACATTGGAGAAGCAAGTGTTGTCAAAATCGCTCAAATAAGTTGTAAAGCACAACATCTTCACCATAATACAATGTCAAAGCTTACTATACCTGTGGAACTTGTGTTGTTTTACCACATCCTGTTTCTCCGCAGATAATAACAGTGGAATGGTAATTAATAGATTCCATTATCTCCTGCTCCATCATGACTATCGGAAGATCTTTTCTCTTGTCTTCAACTTCCTTTGGCCTCGATACATGCACTATAATAGGGGTAGTCACTAGCCCACATAACTGCGACAGGCTTGTCTTGTCAAACTCTGATTTCAAAGTATCCTCTGCCCTATCCTGCCATGCATTCAAATCCCAGAATCCTCATAATCAACGACCACAAAAGAGATACAAGGAGAGGATTCTGAATATGAAGTTTTCATTACCATGCATATTCCATAGTATCATTCACTTTAATCTTTGCAAGAGTATGCAAATCGAGATTCATTGTAAAGCATTGCATAACGTAGGAGAACAAGTGATCTTGGAAAATATCCGGTCAAAACAAACACACAACTTATTAAAAAATTATTAAGTCAATGACGAGGGGAAGAATTTCAGAGATTAAAATTCTGCTCACGGACAGCATGAAGCTGCCAATCTGTTTCTCCACATACATACCTAGAAGACACTGCATGGATTTAGAAAATTTTAAAGGATGAGAAGGACCTGTTCATGTGGCACAATGACATTAGAGCAAGTGCATATAGTAAGTTAGTAGCATGTTCATGGGAACATTTATTTTAAAAGATGCATAAGTACATAATCTCATTGGATTGCTCCTCCAGTAATTCACGGTAAAAGCATATTTTGATTGAGAAACAATGGATTCTGTGAAAATATTACAATTCAGGATCCTCTAAGATACCTCTGAATGCATTCAATACACAACAAAGAGGATACATGCATCCACATACACAAGCCCAAGCACAATTCTGCCTACACAAACACATACCACTACACCCACGCACGGCCATCCATGGCCACCCATGCCCACCTACATGCGAATGCATACACAAGTGCATGCCTATAGGCACACAGGCATGTGCGCAATATGCATGGACATGACTGGGTACAGGCAAATGCATGGACAGACATGCACACTTAAAATTCTTCTTAACCAAGTAGAGACTTACAAATATTTCAAATCGCTATCCGTTCTAAACAACGATAAGTCATAAAATTATTTTGAATCAGCCAAAGTTATCAGACGCTAGGGATATCTCAACTCAGTAAATTTTATTTCAAAATTAGCATATTCAACTTTAGCCCACGAAACTCATATTCAGAACAAGCAAAACCAGATTCGAGCATACCGAGCAGCAAGCATTCTCTCTGTCATCATGAGTGCGAGTTATGTGTGAGGAAATTTGCATATCTCCACCGCTGAATGTATCACTGTAGGTAGCTTGTCTAACCGGAAGTTGCTCAATTGATTCCTTACCAGTGTCAAAACTTTTGCCACCAACCAATTCTTGAGAAGAGTCAAAAGGAGCACACCCACTATCTAAACATCTCTTTTGTACTTTAGTTGGCTCCAAAATACCATTGATGCCAATATCTTGCTCGCAAATTGATTGACAACTGTCCAATATACGCTCACTCTCACTAGGAGCATTGCCAACATCTCTGCTCCCAAGGGGATCTCTTAGCCCAGCCTTGGAAAATTGCACAACCTTCAAACGTTTTTCACGCATGGTTTCGGCCTAAAGAGAAAACATGCATCTGGCTAAGTAGCGGCCAAGAAATATTTTCGTTAGCAACAAGTGGATGAAAAATACAATACAAACCCTTCCAATATTCTGCGATGACTGCAGCAGTGAGTATGCAGAATCTGGAATCTTGTACTTCCTGAAGGAGGAAATTATGACATAATCAATAAGTAGGCAAAGCCTTTAAGTGTAATCATCAGTCATCCTCATTAAAAGCAAATGGCAGCTACATACTCCAACATCTCCATGCTTTGCGACAGAAGCACGGCCTTTTGCTTCTCCTCCTATAACAACATGAAACAAACAATAAATTCAGTTAACATAATATGATACGCAATAAGCAAGCAAAAGCCAAGCATCAGAAGTCACCTCCAATTTCTTATTGTTCCTCTTTTGAGATATTCCAGGACTAGGCACAGTCTTTGATTTTGTTTTCCCATGCTGCTGCATTAGACAGATTCGACTATTAGACACCTTCCATGACATTGAAAGAGGATAGAAGAGGAAACTAAAGGACATTTATCCTACCTGATTCATGCCTTTCCTATCCTTCCTCTTCCTTTTCGGCAAGATTATTGCATTGCAATCATCGCTTCTAACACTACCAAAAGCATGACCACATGACCTGAGTAAATGCAGTGTGGAATCTGGAACAGAATATACTTGCTATTTCCACTAGTTGATAGTTAATCCGGACATGGGGACATGGAATGAAAGAATCCTAAATTAACATTCAACAGCATTGACAAGCAAAAACACAGGAAAGAGAATGTGTTAATTATCCATGAAAAGCACTTAGAACTTCAGATCATGTACAGTCTTCAGTTTCTATTTCTATTTGCACCTCATAAGGAAATCTACAGTTTGGCAGAAATATCAATTGGAATGCATACTGGAATTTTGGCCTCCGCAACAATGTGCCATTTGTTGAAGGAATTGACATTCTTTTCCATAGGGAAACGGATGCCAATTCCACTCCTGCAACAAAGCACACAAAATTTTTGTTTCAAGTGTATACTTATCTTTTTTGTTTCGCATATTTCTTTTGGAGACACAATTGGCATCCAACTCTAACAACTTTTGGATTCCCTCGGTATTGGACTGAACTGTTAAGGAGAGCTGGGTAAGAGTAACTTGAGTGGAACGTTTGGGAGGGTTTTGATCCGTCCTTAGGAAGATCAGAGAAAGTAGTAATGTTGGTTCAGAGAGCTCGGCTACAAAACATAATCCTCATATTTTGTGCAATAGTTCTGACTACGGATAGCGCACATCTAAGCTCTTTCTGGGTGAATTGGTGGGATTGATTCATAGTCACGAAAAAAGATAGACATGAGATTACCCCTTTCATTCCATTCCTCATTCAATTTATGGTCCTTTCTCCATTCCATTTCCTCGTCATTATATTTCTTCACAACATATGTGCTGTTAGGTTATTACATCCCAACATCAGCAAGACAAACCTCCCTAAAACGATTTGTCACTTCAGGCAATTTAAAATCGCAAAAGGTAATCACAACTTCTCCATGCCAAAAATTAACTGGAACAATCACGGTTCCCAAAACACAACATGATCATAAACAAGTCAAGACGTAAGTGTAAAACCTTGCACAATAAACTACCTAAGCGATTCCTCTCCACCATCCACATCACACAGCTGCGCCGGATCGCCCATGTGAAGTTCCTCCTTTGTCATGCCGCGACCGAACTCTTCCGAACCTGAGAACAAAAATCAGTTGGGATCAACTCCAAAAATCTGATCGTTTGACATCTTGGGAACCCTAGTCGGCGGATCGAGCCACACGCTCTTACTTCGACGGTCCGACGCAGGACCACCGACAGCTCCTCCTAAGTTCTCTAAACCCAGCATGCAAGCAAACCCAGGTTCATGCCAAAAATCAAGCACAAAACAGAACCCACCCAAGTCCACCAACTACACACTATGTAGCATACACACATCGATCTATAAGCTAAGCCAGAGCAAGCCCTCTATTCAAACTCCGGCTGTCTACATTCAGTAACGCAAGAGCAATCAGTCTCATCTTTTCCCGACAGGAATTCATAATGTGGTCGACGGCAGCCCAATGCGGTTTCGCCACAACCGTCGCCAGCGGAAGCGCGCTGCCGTCCTCCGCCTCCGCGCGCGCGCCCAAAAAAAAAACAAACAAAACATGCAGAAAACCCCAAGCTCCATACAAGCATCAAGAGTCTTCCATTACATAGCTTTCCAAATTGCTAAACCTTTCCCGATTGCAACAGGTGCTAGCTCAAAAACAGCTGGTCGATAAATTGCACAGAGAGAGAGAAAATCACCGCCTCTTCTCGCTCCAGCCCACCTCGACCGATCGATTTGAAAGCGTCGGAGCGAGCCGAATCGGAGGCTTGCCCGGGGGAAGACGCGGGGCGTTCGTCGCCGACCTCTCCTCGCTCGCTGCGCAGAGCCAAAGAAGGAGGCGGCGGCGGTGGGTTTGTCCGTTAACAGAGCGCGCGAGGAGGTGATTCCACCACCCTGGAACCTGGAACCGGACCGGCCGGTCCGGTCCGGTCCGGTCTTCCTTTCAGCTCGAATCATCCGTGACGGCGCTCGATAAAAAGGAAGAGAGAAATCGAAGGAGATGAGAGAGAGAGAGAGAGACGGTGACCTGGACCTTCGTCGAAAGGAGCTCGCTCTCGTCGATTTTGCGGCCACCGCCGCAGCCGCCGCCGCCTCCGGCGGTGTTGCCGGCTCTCCTTCCTCCCTTCCACCCGTCAGAAACCGGGCGTGCAGTCGGACAACCGGCGCGCAAACCTACCGCGGGTGAGATCTGTCGGAGCACAGCCGAGATCACGCTCGGGTAGCTGCTGCTTGGCCCAAAGCAATTCGTCTTCTTCGCGGGAGCGCGAACGGATCGGTCGGAGGGAAGGGAAGGTCGGGACGCCGACACTTTTCCGCACGCCGCCGCTCCGCTTCTCTATCTCACTCTTCCTCTCGCCGGCGGCAACTCCCCGTCGGCGGCGGCGGCGGCCCCCTCCCCAAAATTCCAAGCCCTAATTCGATTCGAGGAGAAGAAAAAGGGACCCCAAATCAGGCCCCGATTGAACCGCGAACCGGACCGGACCCGGTTTGGTAGGTCCGGTTCTCGGGAAGAACCGGAACCGGTGCTCAACCCGTGCGACCGTGGACCCGACCCGGTCCGATTCGTTTTCCCAATTCAATACGAATTCGACTACGCAAGCCGAATGGGACATGCAAATTTACTCAAAAGTCAAAATTTTCCTTTGGTCCCTATGCACTAACGCTATTCCTTTGAAAGAAAATCCCTAGAAGATAAAGATAATACCTGACCCTGTTTATTCTTCGTGCCGACTGAGGGACGAAACGGTTCAACATATTTTTCTGCTCTATCCATGGGCAAGGTTTGTTTGTGCTGACCCTAGCTCGAATATTTAGATTAACAAGTTAGAAAATTTCACGATTCGACTCTTGATTATAGGATTTTACAGAGAAAAGAGTTGATCTACCTCTGCTTTCCTCAGTCCGGTCGATACTCCGGTATATTTGGAAATCTCCCAATGACTTTGCTTTTCGTGGTAAACCTCAAGATGTCCAAGAAACAGTGGCCTCAGCTAAATTTTTGCTGGCTAACTTAAGGAAATGGAACACCCAAAAGTCAAAAATAGAAGAGGAGCCATCGTTTACCGTTCCACTATCTTGGATTCCACCGGAAGAGAAATCCCTAAACTTCAATTTGGATGGGTCCATCGTCGAGGGATCCGTCGACGGTGCTATCGCTGGTATATGTAAAGATCATATGAGCAACATCGTCGCAGGTGTCGCAAAATCAATGAAGGCATCGTCTGCAGCACAAGTGGAAACCCTAGCCATCACGAAGCTCTCCAGTTCATAGCATCAAGTGAAGACCAGTCCTTGTGCTTCTATGTGGAGGTCCGACCGTGTAGATTTGATTAATGCCCGATAAGTAAGTCTGTAGATCAGTTTAGCTTGGAAGAGCCGTTGCTTTTTTTGGATTTGCTTGGAGCTTATTTCGGCCCACCCGCGCATTCGTCTAGCCCACTGTCTGAGGGAGTCCAATTTGGTTGCTGATTGGACTGTGAAATCGCAAAGATTAAGGACCTGTTTGGTTCGGCTTTGGGGGAATGCATTTGGGGAAATGCAAATACCTTTGGGTGAAAGTCCATTGGGGAAAGGCAAGTGGTGTTTGGTAAAAATATTTTGTAAAGTTGCTTTGGCCAAAATATAGTGTTTGGTGAATTTTTTTTTGCAAATGAACTTTGAGAATTATTTTATTTATTAAAAAAACAAACAAAACTTACCCATCGCCGGAGCCGGCCACCGGCCGCCGGAGCCCGAGGTCAGGCAACCCCCTCCTTCCCAGATCCGCCGCCGCCGGCGGTCGCCCGAGGCCAGGCGACCCTCGGCGGGGGTCGCGCGACCCAGGCGACGTCGCGCGACCCCTGCCGAGGGTCGCCTGGCCTCGGGCGACCGCCGGCGGCGGCGGATCTGGCTCGCCGGGGGTCGCCCGACCCCAGGCGACCTCGCCGGCCCTTCTCCCTCGCCGGCCGCCGTCGCCTGCCCGAAGAAGAAGCTTCAAACCCTAAAAAAAAAAAAAATTTGAACAGTAGCATTCGAGGAATGCTAGCATTTGGCCAAATGCTAGGCCAAATGCTAAACCAAACATTCTAGCATTTTGGGAAGGGGCTTTCGAGGCCCAAAGCCCCTTCCCAAAGCTGAACCAAACAGGCCCTAAGTCGTCTTCCACAAAATTGGCTTGTTGCTCCTCCTCAAGCCCTATAGGCTCTTCGTTGTTTAAACTCTCCCTGTTTGGGTTTCTCAAGAGCTTGATAGTAATGAAATATTTCTTTTGCGACCAAACGAAAAAAAAAAAGCCGAACGGAGCGGGCTTTGAGCGCGGTTTTACGGATTTGCCCTCGATTTCTTAGATGGGGGGAGGGATAAAAGTAAAACAAATTGGGAAATTTTGAATCGAAAATTGTCAATTTGTGTTTCCCTTCCCTGGTTTAAGGATGGTTTTGGGTCTCCACCATTGAGTTCCTTCTGCAGATCTTTCCATAATTTCTTCTTTAAGTTTGACTTTGAGGTGTCAATTGTGCAAGGGTCGCTGCAAGAAAAGAATTGCAAATTTTTCTTTTTTTAATGGGAATCCTGACTCTAAAGCCATGTCCTTGTCGATTAGATATATCATGAGGTGGGAGGAGATGATGTCAAGAGTTTATCCGCCAGGGGAAAGGTTGTAAAAGGAGGCAACAGGATGTGGATAAGAATCACTTTGTAAACAAATATATCTAAGGGGTCAAGTTTAGAAGACATTGAAAGGAGGGAGAGTTTATTCGTCGATCAATCAGCTTGAGGCGCTCAGTTAATCTCGAATTAAAGATATTTTTAACGGATTTTAGGATTTGTTATCAAACAAGACATCTCTTCTTATGTCGTGGTTAGCATACTTTTCTACGGACACGATTGTAGATCCGATGGTTCATAGACTCGACCGAGGCAAAATGTCTAATTTGCTTGAGTTTGGACAAGGACATTTACTTGTTAAGCATGACTTGTCTACCGAATTCTTAGGTGATAGTCTTATCCGAGTAACAAGTTAGCCCCCCCACACAAAATCAGCTTTATTTAATGGCTAAAAAATAATCACCCAATGAATTCACTGTGGATGTCGGATGTCGCGTCACAACACCCGTTAGATAAAGAAATAGAGGGTGAGGGAGACAAGCGAGAGAAAGAGGGAACAGGTCAGAGAATGTGGTGGTGCGAGCTCGGGGCCAGCTCAAAGGGCGGCCACGATGCTACTGGGGAAGAGGATGATGTGGAGTCGGCTCGGAGGCAGACGACAGTGGCGGTCGGCGGGTGGCGGTGGAAAGAGTAGGGTTTTGTTCATATTTGGGTATGCGGGAGATTGAGAAATGGTGGTCCACCAAAGCGGAGGATGCAAAATGGTTAAAAAAGATGCCGAAAGTGATGATGGATTTCAGCATCCTTCCCTTTGTAGATTGTCCTCCTCCCTTTCAACCGTTTTGCATTCAAATTGGCCAGCAGACAATTTTCGACGTTACTTAAAAAGCTGAAAATCATGGCCATCTTTTTTTTTTCATTTCATTGAAGATTCCATTCTCATTTACATATTTAATATATATACACACACACATGCCTCATGGCTTAATTCACCCTTGTTGACTTAGATCGAGCATGACATATGGTTGTCTTATCAATTCCAACAATTTTTCTAGGGGCTCGAATGACAAATTCTTATGCTTCCCATGGGCTCATTCATTCTATGTCTAAGATTGCTTGGCAAGGAAATTGAAATAAATAAATTCGATCATCGGATTTTGACATTTCAATAGCACAAATAATGTTCGACGCGCTAAAAGGAAAAAAAAAATCAATCATCTCGATGGTTGAATCTAGATATAGTGTGAAAAATTTTTTTTTTTGATGGTCGTGGAACACGTGCACATTAATTGCTAGCTTATGTATGCAACTCGGTCTAGGTGACATTCACCAATAAAGAAAAACCCACCACAAAAATTAAAATGAACAAAAAAACGTGTGTTGCTTAATGATCTTCGACAAGGGGGAAAGGTGTTAAAAAAAGTCCTAAATCTACTGCATTGGTGTTAATTGTGACAATTTAATCATAAACCTTTTAATTATGATCAATTTATCCTAAACCTTTTGACCTAATGCCAATTCAGTTCTTCTGACTAATTTTGATGGGATATTATTGACATGGACGTTGGCTGGCTTGCGTGGCACCGCCGGCACTGGTGTGGACAATTTTAAATAACATTTTAACATTTTTTTGATTTTTTTATTATCTTTTCAGATTTTTGTTCCTTTTCTCTTTCTTTTCTTTTTTCATTTCTTCTTCCTTTTGCTAGTGACCAGCCACTGGCCACAGGCGATGGCTAGCCACTCGCCATGGCTGGGTGGGCTGACCTCACATAGGCAAGGGTCGTCATCGCCAGCCGCAAGCGAGGCTAGGCGAGGTACCCTCGCCTAGGCCAGGGCAACCTTGCTAGGTGTCGCCGTCACTAGGATGACGCCCAATGAGGGGAGCCCTCGCCAAGGCTTGTCGTCGCTCGGACGAGGTATTAACAGACTCGGTGAGATATTTATCAAGCACTCCTTGTTTTTTAATGATAAAATGAATCGGGTATTCGAAGAGTCCAAACACAAGATTACTATGGAAAGAAAGTCACACGTGCGGGTCAAAACGGGAATGGAAAAATCTAAGTTCGTCTCAAAGATTCCTTCGCAAATTCATGTTCACATTCACTTCGTAACAAAACTCCAAAGAACAAAACATAAAATATGAAAGATGCCATTTCCTTGGCATTTCACACCTCCCAATTCGGCTAGGACAGCTTGGTCCGGCAGGAGAGACGCATCGAGCCATGCTAACTCGGCTCGGCTTGAGCCGCTTGGAACGAGCCTCCTCCGGCGGCTCGCCTCCAAATTTTTCTATATACTTAATATTTAACTAATAATGAAATCAATATTGTACTTTATTTGAAGGAATCAAAGGTGAGATTTTTTTTTTTGAAGTGTCTAGGGCGAGTAATGACCTTGTTTCATATTACTTGCGATCTATGTATAGAAGGTCTCGAGTTCAAAGTATTCTAGACCCCTATTTATCTTCTTTATTATTTATCAATATGTTTCGTCTTAAGCCGAAATTCGGCGCACGCTTGAGGAGAGAATATTAATATATTCGGGTATTAAGTCACACCTTCATATTATAATTTGGACTTGTACAGCAATTGGGTATGGTCCATTTTTTATGGCGGATGGAGTTAAAGGTTAGTCTTGATGACCACAAACTCTCTCTCTCTCTCTCTCTTAGAGGTTAGTCCTGAGGACCACAAACTCTCTCTCTCTCTCTCTCTACGAGCACAAGCGTGCAAACCATGGAACTCATTGCCATCATGTGAGGCCACAAAAACTCATTGTCACTGAACTTGACCTCAACGACCACGATGTTTCACCACGCTCAACGTGTCGATGACAACTGTTGTAGTTAGCAATGAAGCCAGAAGAGAGATGCATCTATTGACTATGAGCAAATGTTGGGGGGAGGGAATGGCCTCATAGTGGATGATAATTGCGATTGGAGCTGATTGGTGCCGTCATTAATGTCGATGATCAGGGGCAGAGAGTGGTGGCCACTTCAGGCCGATTA
The DNA here is from genome assembly GCA_031216235.1 of Syzygium jambos. NCBI lineage: Eukaryota > Viridiplantae > Streptophyta > Magnoliopsida > Myrtales > Myrtaceae > Syzygium > Syzygium jambos. Next base: position 42,951,242 of record CM062224.1, on the reverse strand, counting down.
GGCTGTGACAGAGACAGAGATTAAAGAATTTTGGTTCTAGAAATCCTCTGAATTTGAGAATTAAAGTTTTGTACGTGGTTGGTAAGGTTAGCTTATGAATGATCACTGGACCCATGATAAGTTGATGTAACGGGGGTAAATCGACCCTAAGTGGAGAATAGTCCAAGATTCAAACACATGAATATGGCCTATAGGTTATGTTCAACAATGACAAGGTTTGGTAAACCTTACCCTATTTGATCTGAAGTCAAACTTCTAGATTCAAGCTCTTTCCCAACACTAAACATCATTTGATTTTCTTCTAATTTTGGCATCATTCCCAAATATGGTCAACCTCTCGGTTGAATGGCCATACCGCATCAAACTGGTCTAGCCATCTAGAAAAATAGTTTGCGAATATATTATTATTATTATTATTATTATTATTATTATTATTATTATTTATTATATAGTTTCTGAACAAATACACAAAGGGGGGCTTGAGCTTCAAGCCTGTTCAGTAGCTGAGCCGTTTGACGTTGTCGCCAACTCGCCGTGCTATTGCATTGCGGTCACGCTCATGCATGAGGAAGATTAGATTATGAATAGGTCGGTCAAAAAAGTCGTCCCAGGTGGGGCCCACTCTCCCCATCGTCCTACGTGTCACCCCCTCCCTCTCTCTCTCTCTCTCTCGATTGCTCGCTGTTTATCAATCTTTATCCTCCATCGCCCTCCGTGTCACCTCTCCATCTCATTTTCTCTCTGCTGATTGCTTACTCTTTCTCCATCTTTATCCTCTCTCTAACCGAGTCATGAATCTTGACCTTGTCTTCCTCTCATTCGCCACCCAAACACCCTTATATAGATCCATACATCCACACACTCACCGAAACAGAGAACAACAACTTGTTCAACATCGCTTCAATCTTCTCTCACCAGAAGCTGACACTTTGCTGATATTTCAAGGATGGGAAACTGTTGCAGAGCTGAGTCTTCGCCGTCGTCGTCGTCCATGATCTGGGGCGGCGAGGATTGGAACTCGCTCCGTAGTGATGGAGGAGAGAGCAAGAGGCTTATCGGCGATGCTGATGGAAAGAGGGCTTCTTCTTCTTCTTCTTCTTTGCGCAGGAGAGAGATCAAGATCAAGATCAGTAAGAAGGAGCTGGAGAAGTTGGTGGAGAAAATCGAGGCTCAAGGACTGTCTCTAGAGCAAGTCTTGCCTCTTCTGATTAACAAGAACTACTTCGATCGTCGCCAGTCGAGTTTTGTGAAGCGCGGTGGTCATTGTTCATGGAGACCGGCTTTGCAAAGCATTCCGGAGGCCACCTAGAAGAAGTTTACTCATCCTTTTTCTCATTCTTTTGTTCTTTGTATGTACATGGGACAAGGCATAGATTTTGGCTTATACTTTCTGATATTTGACGATTTTGTAGAAGTAGTTACATAATTTCCTCTAATCCTAGGTTATGGTAGGTTCGTGAAAATGTACTTTTACACATATGTGTGTTAATGTTACGCGTGATTCAATTGGGAGATATTTATTTGCATTTAAAGACTTATACTTGTAACTAGAAAGGATAAATCATAGTGTTGTAGTTTCTTCCTTCACTTCAGCTTGATTGAGTGTTGTATCTACTCCATACGAAGAGCTAGACGCAAATAATCCACTAATCAATCAGAGAATTATCGAGTTATAATCGCTCAACCGCCTGACTATTGCACAGTCCTGGTGCATACAGACCCACACAGTGTTTAGTCTCATATAATTACTTGATAAAATAAATCATGGATAATTACCTCACCGCTTTCAAACACTCACCTTTCGTCAGACGAGCAATCCAAATTGGTTATTGAGTGAAATCCTTGAAGACGAAGTTCTGATATTCAAATGGCTTGTGGTCATCTTTTGTACTCAACTAAAAAACAAAAACCATCTCTTGAAGTATATATATGCCATCAAACAGCGTTGAAGCCGACTTCACCAAGATATCTTGCACAGGAACAAGAGTCCAATTTGAACTTGGAAACAACGGCAAAACCAAGCGTCCAAGAAACCTCATACTTTCCTCTTCGGGCTTTGACATTCCTTAATTTGGGTCCGGTTCCAATATCAGCTAAAAACTCGATACATATATGCTAACAGTGGAGATGATGGTGGGAGTTGCAGGCGATTTTATGGGAATGTGGCATGATGGAAGGTGGAAATAGAGGAGGCGCTATCGGTAGCTATCCTGCGACAGCGAACGGGGTTAAAGGTGTTTTTCGATGGAGCAATGGTTTAGGAATGGTGGTTTGTCTGTGCCTCATATATCGCTCTGGTCGTGCGTGTAACATATTGTGCATTACGACAAGATAAAAAAACGCTGTGGCGTGTGTTTGTGACAACCAAAATCTCAAATAAAGTAAGAGTGCAGAGAGGTGTTCCAACAACCCTGTCTTCAAAGATGAGACAATGAACTTGAAGATTGGTCACTAACATAAGAGATGGTCACCCTGCATAGCCTATCGAGTTCATATTACGATGCAATCTCAAGCTTCCCTCGATTCGATGCTAATTTTTCCGGTTTTGATCTCGGACCTCTGGTACTAACAATACCACGAGATCTCTATCAAGCCATCTTCGATCCAGACCATGTGCGAGTACATAAATAATTCCCAATTTGCTTGCAAATTAAGAAGTATCGGAATACCACAAATCGATATAGTGATAAAAAACCTAAAGAGCTACCATGTTAAGGTTTTTGGGAAAAGTGCCAAAAAAGTCATAAACCTTTTGCATTAGTGCCAATTTAGTCATAAACCTTTTTTTGGTACCAATTCAGTCCCAAACCTTTTGCATTAGTGCCAATTTAGTCCTAAACCTTTTTTTGATGCCAATTCAGTCCTAAACCTTTTAAATTGGTGCCAATTCAGTCTAAACCTTTTGTTTTTGTGCCAATTTAGTCCTTTCGGTCAATTTTGATCGGAATTTGCCGACGTAGACGCTTGCCGGCCAACAGCCGGTCACCGGCGCTGACGTGGACAACTAAAATAATATTTTAATATTTTTTGAATTTTTCTATTTTTTTTTCTATTTTTTTTCACTTTTTTCTTCTTTTTTTTTTCTTTCCTCCTTCCTCCAGCTGGTCGCCAATTCGGCGACCGGCCAGAGGCCAGAGGCCGGCGAACTCGACCTCACCGGCCACTGGCGAGGGCAGGCTCGCCCTCACCGGCCACTGGCAAGGGCGAGCCTAGTCTTGGTTGGGCGAGGCCCGACCTCGCCAGATTTGGCGAGGTCGGAGGGCGAGCCTGCCCTCGCTAGTGGCCGACGAGGTCGAGCTCGCCGGCCTCTGGCCTGTCGCCGAACTAGCGACCGGCCAGAGGAAGAGGGAGAGAAAAAAAAAAGAAGAAAAAAGTGGAAAAAAGAGAAAAAAGGAAAAAAAAGAAAAATTCAAAAAATATTAAAATATTATTTTATATGTCCACGTCAATGCCACGTCGACGCTGGTGATCGGCCACAGACCAGCAGGCGTCCACGTCAGCAAATTCCGATCAAAATTGACCGGAAGGACTAAATTGGCACAAAAACAAAAGGTTTAGAACTGAATTGGCATCAATTTAAAAGGTTTAGGATTGAATTGACACAAAAAAAAAGGTTTATGACTAAATTGGTACTAATGCAAAAGGTTTAGGACTGAATTAGCACCAAAAAAAGATTTAGGACTAAATTGACACTAATACAAAAGGTTTATGACTTTTTTTGGCATTTTCCCCTAAGGTTTCTTATAGGGAACTTTTCGCGTAACTTCTTCAACTTTTAAAAACTTTCTTAATTCATAAGACGAATGAGGAGGTACTTCGATAGTCTATTCTAAGGTGGGTAAGGTTCTATCCACGCCACCCGCAAGGCAACGATTGAGATCGCACCAACAAAGGCCATAGAATATATTCTGCATTGATATAGAAGTAGGCATTATTTCATTGAAATGTCTCAATCCATAATTACAAGGCCGTAGAATACAAATGTGTCGTCATGCTTCGTTGTTTTGAGAAATCGAGGTTGCAGGTTTAGTCCTGTTCTTTCAGTCCTCTAATGTAGAGTTTTGTGAATTCATCCTCACATCTTCTTCTCCATGTGATCGAGTCGTCATGTACATTCGAGTTCTTCCACCACTTCGCGCTAGTAGCTCCTTCAACTTGCTCACATGGCGATGGAAAGCAATGTGAAAGTCGTCAACTTTTCACGGCACATGGCAGAGGCAACATGGGCTCGGCGGCCTAGTGGCTTCGATCGGCCCATGGTGAAAAAAGGGCAGACCTGGGTAAGCAATGCCCTTTTTGAGTTCGGCCATCCTACCGAGATTTTTTTATATTTTTATCGGGGACAGGTTTGGAGAAGAATTTCTATATCCGGTGCTCAATCCGGCCCGTTCATTGATGAGATCTAGCCTCTCCTACACCATCTTTGGGGAGGTTAACCATTTCCCCCTCCTTGCTTCCTCTCCCCTTTCCACCATATGAAGGGGCAAAAAGAAAAAGGACAAAGGAAAGATGATGATCTGCCTTGGAAGATGATGACAACTAAGAACAGATACGCAAGTTGACTTGGAGCTGAGCACGAGGCCGAACGTGAAGCCACTACTATGATCAATCTCATTCACACGTTGTAAGCTATTATGATCAATCTCGTTGGGTTCCGGCATAAACAATGATTCACCAATCCTAGAAGTTAATAAACCATTTCATTTCCATACTAAGTTGTTTGATTTCCATAGCATGGGGAATTATTCAAATTAGTTTGGTTGTTTCTGCTTCTCTTTGGCACCTAATCGTTTGACTATTTGTCTCTGGGGATCACGTACTTCAATTCATTTCTCAACCACCAAGAATAGCAAGCAGAAAATCAAGATTTGAATGGTAGCTTAATGTGCTCGTGATCTCGAAAGGTTTGGAATGAAACGAAACCTCGTCCTTGTTATGATTTCTATGCACTATACACTTGTCCTCCTTTTTCCTTTCTGCAAAGAAATGTAAAATTAGCAAACACCACCCCAAGATTCTACACAACATGAGACACTAAAACGAAAGGACACTTCTACGTGGTGGTTTTGCAAGAACAAGTTTAAAAGGTTGGAGGCTGATCAATAACTTGGTCTCTACTCTCTACAAGGCCAGACGAGAGCTTCCAAGCTCCTCAATTGACTCATGAGCTGCTTATAAACGGCGAGCTTTGCTTTCGAAATCATCAGTGCCATCCTCTTCCTCGACTTCTTCAACTGCCACCCGATCTTCACCTTCAACCTGCACAACTTCGCTCTCAGGAGCGAGGGCCTCCTCCGAGCATCAGCTTGCTCCAACACTTTGTAGATCAGGAACTGCGCTTTCCGTTGCTTTTTCTCTTCTGGGTCCTCGAAATCCATCCTTGTGTATGCATACGGCTTCTTCGAAAGAGCCATTGTTGATTCTTGTATCGAGCTTTTTGGTTGAATTGGCAATAAAGAGGTTGAAGAGAAGGGAGTGTGTTTTGGAGGAGTTGAAACCAGGGGTAAGAGACCAGCTGGTTTTTATAGAGTGCGTAGGAGGTAAACATTGCATCAGTTGATGAAGGGACAATGGATGTGCACTAGTGTTCGTTAGGATAAATCATTAAATAATTAGAGAAACAATGACTAAACTTGGCCTGAAAATCTTGCATCATTTGGGTTCTTAAATTTGACGTACTACTTGATTATAAGATAGAATTGATTTTGATTGGATAGATCAATGGAGACTCCACTTCAAAGACATTATGGGGTTCCTCAATAGGTACTCTTTTCATCTTCTGAGTTTCTTTAATGGGTTTAATTTTTCTGGATAAAGAGTAATGCCAGTTATAAGAAAACCGATCTAAAAATTTGTTATCTTTATAGATAAAGCAAACTCTTATTTGGGTGTTAATACATATAATTCGTTTATTCAAATGCTTGCATGCAGTCTGACGTCGCATTGCTTAATATTCCAATTTTGCGTATCGGGTTTAAGATATCGATCATAGTTATCCACATTTACTAACAATATAAATACATGTAATCATAGGATTAAAATGAACTCATCAAATATTGTCAATGACACGTATAATATTCAATTGGAATAGCACGAATGTTGAGGAAACTATGAAAACAATAGTCTCTAGCTCCTGGCCGGATCAAGACGGCACTCAATTTTTATTCTGTTGTTAGAAGTCTGTGCTGTCATTTATTTAATGTTGAATAATGCCGAACTAGTAGAGTTGGAAGCAAAGTCAAACGGGAGACATGGGGGCATGCCATCGATCTGTATATACAACACAAGGTTCATCATTTTATTGAAAATCATTAATAACAATGCTCAGAAGAAAAAGATTTTCCAAATATGGTAGGAGACAACCCTTAGAAAAAAAATATCTTCAAAATCTATTCTATTGAATCAGGCCAATCACCTGTCGAGAAATTATGATATTCATATCATCTGTTTCTATAAATAAATATATGTGTACAAGCTACTCATACATCTCTTTTAAACTGATTGATTAGATCATCACATCATGAATAATGCGTTACTCTATACATTTCTTTTCCCGATGCAAATCAAAATAATCTTATGATCGCTCTGCTTGTCAACTAGTTTATATGAACTGCCAAATCCTTGGGATAGTTAATGAGGTCCAATATCAACTAAGCAAGGATGCATTTGGCCCGGGCCACCTGCACCTACACTTAACAGAAACCTGCCTCGTCTCCACAACATTTGACTACTAATTGTAGTCATTTGAGGGATATTATAAAGTATATCAACTAGCTATTATTATTTGATCTTTGAAATTAGGAAAACCCATTATTAGATAAGTATTATAGTCTTTGTTTTCCATGGATCTCTTGGAATCAAGCATAGGTAGGCTAAACAAACAATATAATTTAATGATGTTGGTCCAATTTTAAAGGACCATAAGTCATCACCTTCACAAGTTCAACCAACCTTGAGGGAAAGGGGCAATTCATGCACCAATGTAGATTGAGCCGTCCTAATTAAGTTTCACATTAAAAAGAAAAGGAGGAGTTTAGGTAAAACTATTTACAGGGTAGGGAAGGGACAGATCAAGCCAATCTCAGTTAATGTGACATTTGTGTTACATTGCGCTCTATGAATGACTTAATAGATTTCGGTAAAATGAGTGCAGACAATATTTTGCTCGTCACATTATATATCGGTCTTTTAATTAACTCAAGATCTTTCCAATTGTAATATGTTTTTTTTGTTTTTTAGATAACCTAGGGAATCCCCGCACGGCCGATAGCCGGGGAGTAAACCCTGGGGGCGACACGTGCTAGCCACCACATATGTGCCACCGGTTAAGTCACCCTGTGGCGTCCGAGATTCGAACACTCAACCTTTTGCGAGAGGAAGAGTGCGCGATCCAGCAGCACCACCCAGGCGGGTAGTTCCAATTATAATATTTTCATTAGAATGAAAATTATAATCGAATTGGAATTAGTTGAAGACAATATTCACGTGGCTCGTGGGGTACAAGAGTGAGTGTATGACTTCATTAATATACATTATTAGACTAGCATTCATTAAAAAATTTAAACCCGTTGACGATGAGTTTTCAGTAAACTGTATGTATTATTTTATTTCATCTCTCATCGATTATCCGAACGATACCCTAGGCGTGCATGGCCACAACATCGACAACCAAACGTTCAACATTAAACTACGCAAATCATTGTGGTTCACTTCATTCGTTTACCTTCCGAAACAATAGAACAGCCAAGAATAGTCAAATTGTCGGAGATACTCTCAAGTTGAAAATAAATAAATAAACAAACAAGGTCGACACCTTTTGGAATATCTTTTGTCTTCCATTAACTAGAAAAACCGTCGCCGAATAAGTCTAGAAGACATATAAAACAATATATATAAGTTAAACTGTCTTCTACCAGTTAGTTTGTTCGTGGGGTTTGTTGAAGGTCTCTGGTTTTTTGTAATGAACCAGTGAAGATCGAGTTTTTCTCCTTCTATTTTCCAATAAGAAAATGAGAAGACAACATGAAAAATGCATGCATCAGTCTCAACATTTAATTTTTGAGTGTCGTCAAAGGCAATCTTGCCACAAGTTGCGCCGCATATAAAAATCATTATCATATCCTAGAACATAGATTTTTCATCTCCCCGGCCTAAAAGGATCCACTTGCCTCATGCACAACCATAATCTAAACCCTAGCCCGTTTCGCACTCTCTTTTCCTGCCCTTTTCTCTCTCCTCAGTCCTCACACACAACAACATAGCGAGCCACGAAGTGAGAGCCACCACAGGTCCGAGCTATTGGTCAGTGTCGTGATCGAACTCCCGAGCCTTTTTTGGACAACATGCAAAAAGTAGGGGGACTCGCCTGGTATGTGCTAAGTCTAGGTTCGGGACTTAACTCGGGCTCTCCCAAGCCCATACCATATCGCAACTTAGGATTTAAGTTTTTAACATGTAGATGATTTACATGCAGGAGTCGCCACTAATCGATTTGGGGTAGGACGATTAGAAACCCAAATAGGGTGACAAAAGAATCACCCTATTCCTACGAATAAAAAATTAACTGGGTTCGGGGACTTGGTTACATTAGTTGGATAACTAATGCCCTTTCGGTACCTTTCTACCCTGTTCATTTTTTAAAATATTTGTCAGGCAATCTGATTGATTTTAGGACCATTGTCCTAACATGTGAGGTGATCAAATGAGTGCATAATCAGAAAATGATCAGTAGTCAGGAACACAACAATTCATGCAGCCTAAAGTTCTAACCTTAACTAAGTCCGATGACATTCAAAACATGGCAGCTCACGCAATTGTATTAAAAAAACATGCATAATAACAACATAACAGTAATAAAAATAAAACATACAAAATACCACCACGTGACCTCAGGCTTGTCTAATTTAAATAAGACAATAACATGCATAATAATATGACAAAGGATTAAAAAAAAGTTGCATGAAAAAAATTAATTTTTTTCGAAAAAAATAAAACGAAATAAGAAAAGAAAATGAAAATAATTTTTTTGAAAATTTTTTTAATTAATTTATTATTATTATTATTATTATTATTATTTTAAAAAAGGGAAAAAGAAAAGGAATTTTTTAAATTTTTAAATTTTTAATTTTTTTAAATATATTTAGTTTTTTTAAAATATAATATAATATAATAAAACCGGTCGGGTCGGGTCGGATCCGGTCGGGTCGGATCCGGGTCAACGGATTCGACCCGGGCATTGACCCTGGTCGGATCGGTCAATCCGAATCGGGTTGGAACCGACCCGGGTCAACGGATCCGACCCAGGAGTTGACTAGGGTCGGATCTGTTGATCTGGGTCGGTCGGAACCGACCCTAGTCAATGGATTCGACCCGGTCGTTGACCCGAGTCGGATCTGTTGATTCGGGTAGAATCCGACCCGAATATACAGACCCGCAGGGGGAACGCCGGCGGGGCCAAAATCGGCCGTCTGCCGATCGACCCAGGCCTGCGCCATCCCCTAAACCGGTCCCTGGGGTCAACACTAGTTTCACCGATCGCCTGGCTCGCCGTCCGGCCACCTGTTCGCCGGCTGGCGACCAAAACGATCTCAGCCTCACTAAGGTAAAACGTCGAACAGGTGGGGGGCGCAACGAAAATTGGAATATTCTGACCTGTTCCGGCGAACTAGTGGACCCAGGCGACCCAGCCTACCTTTGGCGACAACACTCTGACGGCGAAGGACAGCGGTACGGGCCGGGACTCGCGCGAAACGGCCAGCGTGTGTCCCGATCAAAACCGGAGCAAAAACAGGGGAGAACAGAGGCGGTTCAGGCCGAGGGGAGTCTCACCGTCGACGGCGCGTCTGGGGGCTTTCGGCTTTGGGGGGAGGCCACGGCGACGCTGCTGGGGGACCTGCAGAAACCAAAATCTCTCTCTTTCTCTCTATTCTCACTCTCTCTGTTTCTCTCTCTCACTCTGTTTTTCTTTTGAAATGACCGATTCTCCTTTCTCTCTCTTCCTCTCTGGTTTTTGTAGTGGCTGAGAGCCATTGCTTTGCTCCCCGACGTCGGCTGACGACGGCCTGCACCGGCCTATGGCCGCGGATTCCGCGGCCATAGGCCGGTGCAAAGGGGGGGCCAATTCTGGCGATGGCAGAGAGGCAGGGGGAGGAAAGAGGAAGTAGAGAGAGATGGTCCGGGTTTTAGGGGGGACAGGACTGGCCTTAATGCCAGTCCCGTCGCGTGCTGCCCCGGGCTTCCTCTGGCCGGACAGCGACGGCGGGAAGCGGCGCCGCCGTGCGTCATGCTTCTGTTGCAAATAGGGGAGAACAGGGGCGAGGAGAGCGACCGGCGCGGGGGGAAGAGAAAGAAGGGAAGCTGGGCCGGGCTGGGCCCAGCCGTGGGGAGAAAAGAAAAAAAGAAAAGGAAAACGGGCCAAGGCCCGTGGAGGGAAAAAAAAGGGAAAGAAAAAGGAGCGGGCCGGGGGCCCGCGCGAGGGAAAAAAAGAAACGGGCCGGGGGAGGAGGCCCGAGCGGGAGGGAAAAAAGAAATGGGCCGGGTCGGCCTGGCCCCGACCCGGCCTGACCCCGACCCGGCCTGACTCTATTTTTTTTTTTCTTTCTTTTTTTTAAAATTAATTAATTAATTAAAAAAATTTTGATTTTTTTTTGAAATTTTGAATTTTTTTAATAGGCCCTATTAATGCAAAATGTGCCTAATTTCTATATGCAATGCATTTAAATAGAAATATTTTTTTGTTTTATGAATTAATAAAAATTAACTCCTAAATTTTGTGCAATTAATTTTGGGCAAATTAAAATAGGTGTTAACAACTGTCTCTCTTTGAAGGTGAGCTCGCAGAGATTACGTTCAAAGATAAAATGACACCTAAATTTGGCCCATGCATGCTCAACAAATGCTATTTTTGGCGAGACCATGAGTTTCATTTTTATAATGTGATAAGGTGATGCATGCTAAAGCAAATAAAAACATACCTGGGGCTACTTACCTTGCCGAAGGATAGAGTAATTCTTGATAGTTGATATTGTGTGTCAAGGACTCGAACCTTTCTTCGGTCGCCTTGACTGGGGGAAACTGCTCGCCTAGGACCCGAACCTATCTTGGATCGCCTTGACTGGATTTCTTTCATCTTGGACCCGAACCTTTTTTCGGTCGTCTTGATTGGGGGAAATCGCCTGCCTAGGACCCGAACCTATCTTCGGTCGCCTTGACTGGATTTCATTTGTCTCCGAATCTTTCTTCGGTCGCCTTGACCGGGGGAAATCGCCTGCCTAGGACCCGAACCTATCTTCGGTCGCCTTGACTGGATTTCATTTGTCTAGGACCCGAATCTTTCTTTGGTCGCCTTGACTGGGGGAAATCGCCTGCTTAGGACCCGAACCTATCTTCGGTCGCTTTGACTGGATTTCATTTGTCTAGGACCCGAACCTTTCTTTAGTCGCCTTGACTAGGAAATCGCTTGCCTAGGACTCGAACCTATCTTCGGTCGCCTTGACTGGATTTCATTTGTCTCAAACCCGAACCTACTTTCGATTGCCGTGACTGGATTTCTTTCGTCTAGGACCCGAACCTTTCTTCGGTTGCATTGACTGGGGGAAATCGCTTACCTAGGACCCGAACCTATCTTCGGTCGCCTTGACTGGATTTCATTGTTTGTCTAGGACCCGAACCTTTCTTCGGTTACCTTGACTGACTGGATTTTGTTTATCTAGGATCCGAACCTTTCTTCTGTTATCTCGACTGGATTTTGCTTGTCAAAGTACCTGGGGGTCCTCGCCAGAGGATTTGACGGTTTGCCTAGTGGGTCCTCGCCAGCAGGTCTTGACAAGACTCAACAATGAGCATCCGGGGTCCTCGCCTGAGGATTTGTTGTGAGCAGAGAGGGTCATTCCCGTGCTCATGAGGGGTACCATAACAATCGTAGGTATATGAATTTTTGGAACCGGGCATGGGTAGAAAATATTTACCTGGGCATGTTCTTGTAAATACGTACATATTCATCGGGAAAATAGACAACTGAGGCTATTTTTAGAATATTGTACGAAATATCTTGACCAGCAAGCCAAGACGCTTTTCTTTCTCAAAGGAACACATGGTTTACTCCCTGGGTAGTTTGAAAAGAATTTTGAAGAAATACCTAGGGTTTCTTACCCGGATCATTTGTTGAATAACCAGCTTTTTTTCGGGGCATCTCTTGGAATGATAATGAGGGCTTCTCCGGCGTCCAAATTTTTGTATTCTATCATTAGGGATTAAAACTCTGGGCTATCAAAGACAATAAGTACAAACATGCATGTATTCATCAAGGATAGACAAGCTGGGCTATTCCAGAATGTGCATTTGAAAGTTCATGCATGATAATTTCGCCATATCACCAAAAATCCACCAAGGGTCAATCAAGATAATTTTTGTTCACAAGGTAGGCTTCTTGAGATGTTGAACGAGGGACTTTCAGTCGGAAAGGACTTTCCACTCGCTCTCATTGAAAAGGGTTGTTTGTCCCGTCCATTAATGCATGAACATCGGAAATACTCAATCTGACCGCTATCACATCAATAAGGGTCTGAGTTTTCTCGCAAGTGGTACGACACTGCCAATCTAAGAGGTCTTCTTCAGAGTCGTAATGTAGGCTTGGTCAATGGCTTAACAAAGGAGATTGTCCGAGTCAAGGCCATGAAAGAAAATATTTTGCAATTATCTCCAGATTTACAAGTCAAGAACCTTGCAAAACGAGATAAAAATAGTCTTGCTCGCACCTCCTCAAGCGTTGTTTATAAACATTTAAAATCTCGTGTTAATTCAAGTGCCCCAGTAAGAAGAGACTTCATGAGGGATGTAACGTGGGCTTGGTTTACAGATTAAGAGACGAAATGATCGTTGGGCTAAAAAGTGTGTGTAAGGGTAAGAATTGGTGATCCTCTTGGCATTGTCACCAGTCTTCTTCTCCACCATCAAGACCCTTTTGGAAGACTCCCCGAGTATTCTCGTGTTTTAGCATCTTTAACAACTTTTTCTTGAGGAGCTTCTGTGTCAAGTATCTTCCTTGATACCGTTTTATCTGTCATGTAGCAGATCTTTGCCAAGACAGAGTTTTTAAGCAGGAATTTATATTAGGGAAGAACTCAAGTTTGAACCCTTTGGGGTCGTCTATTCTTCATCATTTAATAACTTTGAGGTATTTGAGAGCACGTCATCATGCTCAGAGATCTCCTCAGCTAAGACTTCATTGTTTTTCATAACAGTTATCTAGAAATTAGGGACTCATTTCTCTTCGTCTTTTTCATCGTTTTTCTTCTTCTCCTTTTCTTTTTCTTTGTTTTGTTTGTTTTTGTTTTTTTTATTATACATGGGCATCAGCCTTGCTTTTACCAGGCACACTGCTTTTTCATGCCCCTAATTTTCAGCATTTTTTGACTGCTCTTTTGGTGTTGTCAGGACTAGCCTGAACAAGTTTGAACAGAACAATGTTTTTAGGCTCTTGGTGCCTTCATCTTCATTCGGTACTATAGACCGTGATACTCAAATTGTGGTGACTTTTGCCTTGCCCCGGTGTGGAGGATGATCACCAACTAGGTTCATACGAAATGAAATTGATGGCTTAATTAGGCTAGCAAGGGATAGAAAAAGAACTGCTCTTCGTCATCCTAGGGCACTTAAAATATCGGAAGAGTTCATCTGCAATAAAAATACTCAAAGATTAATGCAAGTGAGAGCAAGAAAATTTTTATTCGTCTTTTCACCTTGCGCGAGCTGTTGCAACATATGATCATAGAAACTTTTAGATATTACAAACTCCTCATCTTTTTTGTCTTGCTCAGTGAAAACATCACTGTTATCAATAAGATATTGGCATTTTGAACAGGCATTAGTTTGCTGCTTCTCTCTTGACAAAGCCCTCTTTGCCTTGACTGTCTGGCCGTCGATGGTGTGCTTGTCTTGGAGAACTCCGTCGAGGGCCACCTGACCCTCCTTGTGATGCGATTTACCTCAAGCTGCCCCAATGTGGGGTGGTTCTTGACAGGGATAATTTGAAAGAAATTTCTGAATGTATGGGCTAAAAAATGGTTAAACAAAGGATTAATGGTAATGTATGGGGCAAAGAAATGAACTGCCTCTCGTCATTTTGGCTACTATATCTTATGCGAAAAATCCCTTTACCTCGTAGAAATAAAACTCTTTCACTCATCTTGCAAGAGTTTGGTACGTGAGAATGTGTATAGACCAAGGGTTGCCTCTCATCATCCTGACACATCTCGTTCAATACATTGGAGCAGTTCGACACCATTCGTCGAATTGTCAAAATTTTCACAGGGAATTGATGAATTAAACAGGTAAAATTACCATGCAAAAGTCCTTTCCATGTAATGCACTCGAGGAAGAAAATAGTATCTATTTTCTGTAATTATTTCTTCCTTCTTGTTTCTTTCTATTCTTATGAGAAGAGTTTTTTTAGGGAAATAGATACTTACCTATGCTGTGATAGTGAGGCATACCTGCAAGGTAATGAGAAAGATCGTGTTAATGAATGGCTTTTTAAGGGATAGGAATTGGAAACGATACAACATTACCCTTCGTGATTCCATTCATTGGAGATTCAATTGACAACTGCTTGAGTTTTCTCAGATGTTGATAATTCTCTTCTGACAAGAACAAGAGCTTATGTTAGAAATGAGAAGATTGAAGGTGAATTGAGAACGATACAGATTATTCTTCTTCCATTTTGCCTTCAAAGCTAGCAGAGTCTTTTCTCCTCTTTATTTTGTTCAGCCTTCTTTGTCTCGGTCTGCTACTCCATGCTTTTAGTCTCGAAGCTTGAATGAAATCCTCTATAATTAGGGGTGCCTCCAGGTAGAGGATTCTATTGTCAGCACACGCTGTGTTAATGCAGTTCCGGCATGTTCAAGAGTTACTCGTGAATGCCCTGATTCTTGACTGCACAGGTATGTGCAATTGCTTGCATGGGGATCTTCGCAGCAAAGCTAATCTCTGTTTTAAAGGTCCTTGACGAACGTGGGCATGACTGCCATCGAGTCGATGATTGTCAGGATTAGCTTTGATGCCATTTTGTCATGTACAAAATTGTTCCCGGTTTGATCCGCCAACAGGAGTGTTCTTATTAATAACTTTTCTGCCAATTCCCTTGTTATGAATTGGGACATAGAAGTTATTTCAAGGAAAGTACTTCTTCACAACATCCGAATTGACCGGGTTGGAGAATTGGCGTCCGTCCATTTCAGTCAGAATCAAAGCTCCCCCCGGGAGTGTCTTTTTCACGACATAGGGACCCTTATAGTTAGGAGCGAACTTACCTCCAAGCTCAGGGGGTAGTGGTAGCACCTTTCTTAAGACAAGATCGCCTGCTTCAAAGTGTCTGGGGCGTACCTTCCGGTTAAATGATCTGGCTACCCTCTGTTGATAGCATTCCCCCTGACAAAGGGCCTTCAATCATTTTTCATCAATCATATTCAGCGGCTCCAATCTTTGCTGCTTCCACTCTGCATCAGACATTTTCACTTGGGATAATACCCGCAGTGAGGGAATTTCTACCTCAACTGGCAAGACTGTTTCCATGCCATATATCAAAGAAAAAGGAGTTGCCCCAGTAGATGTCCGAATTGACGTTCGGTATGCCATCAACGCAAAAGGCAATCTTTCATGCCAATTTCGGTAGTTTTCAGTAGTCTTGGCTAAGATCTTTTTAATATTTTTGTTAGCAGCTTCAACAACTCCGTTTATCTGGGGACGATAAGGAGACGAATTCAGATGGCGGATTTTAAATCTACTGAGTAAATCATCAACAAGCTTGTTATTCAGATTTGCCCCGTTGTCTGTAACAATGGCTTCAGGGACGCCATAACGGGCGATTACATCTCGCTTGATGAATTTTATCACATTCCGAGCAGTGACATTGGCATATGACGTGGCCTCGATCTATTTGGAAAAATAATCAATTGCGAACAAAATGAAACGATGCCCATTTGATGCTTTCGGATTAATTGGGCCAATCACATCGACGCCCCACATTGAAAACGGCCATGACTTTGACAACTGATGTAGTTCAGTTGGTGGGGCGTTTATCTTGTTTCCATGGATCTGACAACGATAACAATTTCGAACGTGTCGGATGCAATCACTTTCCAAGGAAAGCCAGTAATAACTTAATCTTGTTATTTTTCTAGCCAACATGTGTCCATTCATGTGTGGACCACATACTCCTTCATGTAATTCCTGCATAATTCGCGTTGCTTCTATCGCATCCACACATCTTAGCAAAATAGACTTATAAGATCTCATATACAAGTTCTCACCATTGACGAAGAACTTTGTCGCCATCTTCATTATATACCTTCTGTCTGTAGAGCTAATCCCTTCAGGGAACTGCTGCTCTTTGATGTAGTTCATGATATCGTAATACCATGGTTTACCATCAGGTTCCTCAGTCACAGTCATGCAATGGGCCGGTCTGGTCAGAATTTCAATTTTTAGAGGTTTTATTTCCAAACCATCGGTAACATGTAGCATGGATGATAATGTAGCCAGTGCATCGGCGAATTGATTATGGGATCTAGACAGGTAATCGAACGAGATCTCGTCGAACTCTGAAACCAAGTCTTCCAGATAATCATGATAGGGTACTAATTTAGTATCCCTAGTCTTTCATTCTCCGACAGTCTGGAATATGATTAAGGCAGAATCGCCGAACACTTTCAGTTTGACGATTTTTATATCAATTGCTGCTTGTAAACCAAGAATACATGCTTCATACTCGGTTATATTGTTGGTGCAAGGGAACATCAATTTTGCGGCCACAGGATAATGCTACCCATATGGGGATATCAAGACTGCCCTAGTGCCAGAACCGGATAGATTTACTACTCCATCGAAAAACATGGTCCATGTGTGTTCTTCCGTTGATAAAATGCGATCATCTGGAAGATCATCTTCACGTGTTTCCCCAGGGCATTCAGCCAGCATATCAGCAATCACTCGACCTTTCACTGATTTCTGCGATGACATTTGAATGTCAAATTCAGAAATTAGAATTTTCCATTTAGCTAATTTTTTCACTAACGCCGGTCGATTAAGCAAATACCAGATATGGTCGTTTTCAGTCACGAGGAACATCTGATGGTGCAAAGTATATTGTCGGAGCCTATGCAACACCCACACCAATGTGACACATGTTTTTTCTGATTCGGAATAATTTTGTTCCGAAATGGTGAATTTCCTACTCAGATAATAGATGGCTCGTTCTTTTCCATCGTCAGGGTGGCTCTGGGCCAATAGGGCTCCTAACGATTCACTATGAATCGTTAAATAGAGAGTTAGAGGATGCCCTGGAACTGGTGGAACTAGTACCAGGGGACTCATTAAATATTGCTTCAGCTTTTCAAATGCTTCCCGACAGTCTTCATCCCAATTGATTTGAGCGTCTTTCTTGAGGAGTTTGAAAAAAGGTCGTGCAGTCTCAGAGAGTTGGGAGATGAACCGAGCAATGTAGTTCAACCTTTCTAAAAGGCTTCTGACCTCTTTTACTGTGGACGGGGGGCTGTAATTCACATATTGCTTTGACTTTTGAAGGGTCAACCTCAATCTCCTTGCTACTCACGATAGATCCAAGTAACTTACCAAAGGTTACCCCGAAAATGCACTTTGCAGGGTTCAGGTGTAATTTGAACTCACGCAACCGGCTAAATAATTTCTTCAAGGCTTCAATGTGGTCTTCTCCGCACCTGATCTTGGCGATCATGTCATCAACATAGACCTCAATTTCTTTGTGCATTAGGTCATGAAAAAGGGTGACCATAGCACGTTGGTAAGTTGCCCCGGTATTCTTCAAACCGAAAGGCATAGCCCTGTAGTGAAAGGTCCCCCAAGGAGTGATGAATGCCGTCTTCTCCTTGTCCTGATAGTTCATTCTTATCTGGTTGTACCCAGAGAATCCATCCATGAAAGAAAATAGTTCGAATCCAGCAGTGCTATCCACAAGGACATCTATATGAGGAAGCGGAAAATCATCTTTTGAACTGGCCTTGTTCAAGTCGTGGTAATCCACACAAACTCGAATTCAACCGTCCTTCTTCTTCACTAGTACGATGTTCGCTACCCAATCAAGGTATTGTGAAACCTCGATGAACCTAGCTTTCAGCAACTTCATCACTTCTTCTTCGATCTTTTTCGACAGCTCGGGTTTGGTCCTTCGTAGCCTTTGCTTTTTGGGCGGCATGTCGGGATTGGTAGGCAAGCTATGCTCGACAATCCGAGGGTCTAGTCCTGGCATATCTGAATAAGACCATGCGAAGACGTCCTGATACTCCTTAAGGAGAGTTATCAGCCGTATGGCTTTCTCTTCAGGAAGACTGGCCCCGATCTTCACTTCTTTTGGATTCTGAGTACCACCCAAATTGATGGTAACGGTATCTTCGGTTGTAAGGGGCTTGATTTGTTCATATTGCTCCCAATTTTTTTGGATTTCAGCAGGGTCATCGCTTGAATCGTCAAAATCGCTACTGTCAATATTTACCTCATCAGGCTAGACCGTACTAACTCCCTCGCAAGCCACAGGATTATGCCTGAAACACAAGATAAATCGATTAGACAAACAAATGGGAATATAAATTTTTTCATTGTCCTTTTCCTCTTAAAACATTTTTTAAAGAATCATGAGATATCTTTAATTTTCAAAAATTTTTAGAAACGAGGAAGCATGAGATAGCCCGGGCCTCAAAATATCTCCCTTTTCGTGGCTAGATATCATCAACGGGCCAATTTGGTGTACTACCTCATGCCCTTAAAATATTATTTATTTACAATACACGAATTTACATCCTCGAAAGAGGGAAAGTTCGAAAAGACATTTCTTTCGGCAGAAACGACGTCAAAAAACAAAACACAAGGATAACCCCTTTTCCAGGGATTCATGCAGGAAGGAGAAGAGGAATTCTACTCAGGCGGGCTTGCGCCCATTCCCTCCGCCGGTCCTTCGTCTATTGCGCCGACGAAGAAATCTTCAAAATCATCGTTCCAGGAATCCAGCTCATCGGCTCTTCTCTTCATTAGTGTCAGCTTTTCCAAGTCATTCCATCCGCTAGGAATGCTATCCTGCTGGTCTTCATAAAAACTTGATGGCATCTGGTAGTTAACGTAATAATCGAATTTACCACTGGGTTGGCCCAGGGTATCCATAATAGCCTTTCCTTTGCGTGCCTTATCAGAAAGCTCAGGGGCAGCGGCGCGAAGACTGGGCACCACCAAGAGGTCATCCTCACCATGACACAGCCACGGGGCACGAAAAATAAATGCCTTGACATCTAGTAGGTCTTGAATTCTATTCTTCAGAGCATCACAATCATCCAGCGAGTGCCCGACCTCTCCTGAGTGAAAGTCACAAGATCTAGAGGGATCGTAGTTAATGAAGTACTCAGGAGTAGGGTGTTTTGACCTCCTTGTGATCAGCCCTTTTTGTAAAAGGATAGGGAATATGACATCCATGGATTTGGGAACTGGCGAGTATCATCGTACATTGCCCTGCCACTGTAGGAGTTGGATGTCTCGCCAAGTTCTGTCGGGAAGGGCTTCCGATGGCGAATTTTCTTTAGGACGGTTTACCTGGGTCACCTGCTCCTGATTGGGAACCGGCAGTGACACGTCCGAGATTTGGTGAACAGTATCCATTAGGGACACAAGCAATTCTAGTAGCTCGTCTAACTGGCACTGCAAACGCGTGAGCAAATCAAGTGGGTTTGTACTCGTTTCTAGGGTCGAGTCCTCGTGTATGGCTCCTATAAAGATGTCGTCAAATAGAGTGACCACATTATCCAGCGCTTTTTCTCGTCCACAATCTCCTTCAATTGGTAGCTTGTCTGGGTTCCGATGTCGATCAACAGTAATATTTAAGGGAAGCATCGAGGAACTCGGCTGGCTTGAACATTCGGCCTGATGCTTGAATCCCTCACTGGATCGTTCTGAGGGATTAAGATAAATTTTTTCATCCTACAACAACTTAGTAGGTGACGGGAAAGTTTCCCGGATATGGGGAGGTAACAAACCGACTTGACCTGTTATATGCCCCTTGCTGGTTTGTGGGTTTCCTCCACGATATCCCAGACCCGCGGTACGATGATTCTTGGTAGTCAGAATAAGTTCTCGAATGCCCCGACCTCCTCTACCGAGTCCCTGACCTGGGGTGAAACCATTTACAACCATGATTTTTCCTACCATGACTAAAGCTTTTGACATATCGGGGACAAGAGGAGCAGTTCCTAGATATCCATGAACAGTTGAAACGAGCTCAATGGATTGATAGCCAGATTCCACTTTGCCGCTTGGTTCGACGTACGGGATGGCGGTTTCTTGGTAGACTCGATGGTCTTCCTCTCCAAAGACCGTGATTAGCTTCCCTTGGGCTACAAACTTTACACTTTGGTGAAGGCTCGAAGGTATAGCTCCAGTAGAGTGAATCCAGGGACGGCCCAACAGGAAACTAAAGGCAGTGGGGATGTCCATTACTTGAAACGAGATACTGAATATTATTGGTCCAATTTGGACATCCGGGTCGATTTTACCCACTGTGTCTTTCTTCATTCCGTCGAAAGCTCGGACGGATGTTTTGGAGGCACGGAGCTTAGATGTGTCCACATTAAGACGGCGTAAGGTTGCCAGTAGGCAGATATTCAGTGTGGATCCATTATCTATCAGAACTCGAGCTACGTGGGCATTTCTACATTTGACGGAAATGTAGAGACCCTTGATATGTCCCCTTCCTTCAGCAGGAAATTCGTCTTCTGAGAGCATTATCTGATCCTTCAAAAGGATAGACCCCACAAATGCTTCCAGCTTATCATGTTCAATTGTTTCCGATACGTTTACTTCACTGAGCACCTTCATCAGAGCTTTATGATGTTTTACAGATGTTTGGAGCAATTCTAATAGGGAAATCTGGGCAGGCAATTTACGTAACTGATCCATGAGGTGGCCACGGTTCGGAACCGACCGGTTCCGGTTCGTGGCCAAGTATGAACCGGTCGGTTCGGAACCAGTTCTGGGTTGGTTCCGAATTTTACTTATCTGTTTTTTTTTCTTTTTCCTTTTCTTTTTTTTTCTTTTCTTCCTTCGCCGGCCCCGGCTAGGACCGGCGGAGGTGGCCGGCCAGCTATGGCCGGCGGAGGAAGTATGAAGAAAAAAAAATAAAAGGAAAAAGAAAAAAAATAGAAAAGGAAAAACAGAAAAGAAAATAATAAAAAAAATTAAAAAATTACTATTCCGGTGACGGAACATTATTCAATATAAATTGTAATTAAAATGTAAATTGTAATTAAATTTGGGGACAAAAAGACAAGAGAGAAAGAGAGGGCTTAAACTTAATAAATTATCATTAAACACGTTGCAATTCGTTATAACGATCTATAAAAAAAAAGAGTACAATATATATGCCCTAAAATGATCCTAAAACATAAGTATTCCGTGCACAGGGGACCAAAGGTCACATGTCGTCGGATTATACTTCGATTTTTCTAAGCTCACGTGGGCGTACCCGGTATGAGAAACAAGGGTTCCCGAAATATTTGCCAACTCCAATAATTCTTTTACCCTCAATCGTCACTACCCGTTCCAATACCGGTAGCGATAGTATCTCCGTCGTTAAAGAATTCGGATTCATTATTCCGATCTATTTCTTGTTGCCGGTATTGAGCCTTCGTCCAATCAGCAACACAAGCTTGCATCTCCACTGATTTTAGAGCTAATCTTGAACGATGTTCGTCCAAAATTTTACCTCCGACACTGAATGCTTGTTCGACTGCAACTGTGGAACAAGGGGTTGAAAAAATCTGTTTTGCAATAAGAAAAAGGATTAGGTATTGGCTTGCGTGCCTCTTCCACCAATCAAAAATTAAAAAATCTGTACCACCTTCGGATTCAGTAAACTCAAATGAAACGGTTAGATAAGTCTCTAATTCAGAAATATTTCCTATTGCTCCCTTTTATTTTTTTTTGTCTATGTAATAAAAGTTGATACCCTCTACTAATTTTACCTGTATTGTCATTTTGTATCTCCATAGATTGGGAAGATCCAATAATATCACCTAAATTATATTTAGTATAAAATTCATTATATAATTCTATTACTACGTTTTTAACATCATAACTATGGCTGTAACATTTATCTCATCATAATGTAAACATTGATAATAGGTACGCAAAAATTCATTTAAGCCATCCAATTTGCAACGCGGATAAAAAACACAAGCAACTAAATAAATAATGGGAATTTCTCTATAATAATGTAGCCATTTCATGTTCATTGCAACTATAGTACGTTGTAATTCAACATCATTTTTACATTCATAAAAAATTTCGACAATATTAGTACACTCTACTAAAAATAAATGTGTAGTAGAATAATAAACACCGGACAAAATATAAGTCGCATCATCGGACAAAGTATAAGTTGCATCATTAAAAACCTTTAAAACATCTAAAATTTTTTGGCAAATATTCCACTCTTGTGGGTATAAATTAATCTGAGGTATATAATTAGAAACGAATGCACATAATAAATCTTTATATGCTAAAGATTCATTAAGCAAGTGGAAAGTAGAATTCCAACGAGTTGGAACATCTCTTGAAAATCTTTTTGGCTTTTTGCCATTTTCTCTACAAAATCTACCCCATTCTTTCATTTTTTGGGGATGTTTCTATAAAAATTAAATCGCCATTTTTATTGGTTGAAGAAAAATATCAAGAGTTTTCAAACCATCTTGTACACATAAATTTAAAACATGACAAGCACTTCTAACGTGAAAAAATTTTCCGCCAAAAGCGGGTTTACAAATATTTTCTAAATCGGTAATTGAAGCGATATTTGCTGCGGCATTATCAAAACCAATTGAAAAAATTTTGTTAAGCAAATAATATTCTTCTAAAATTTATCTAATTATTCTATAAATATTATTTGCCGTATGATTATCATCGAAAACTCTAAGTGCAATAACTCTTTTTTGAATACTCCACTCGTCATCTATCCAATGACATGTTATGCCCATGTAAGAATGATTTTGCCAATGATCACTCCAAATATCACTACCTATGTGCACGTATCCATTAAATTGCATAAAAAAGTTTTGTAAATCTTTTTTTTCCATTTTTGTAAAGATTTTTAATTACTCGTTTAGTTGAATTTCTAGGAACACGTTTTGCTTGTGGAGCACATGCTTTTTGTACAAATTCATTAAAACCAAATCTTTCTCCAAAATTAAATGCTAAATGCTCAACGGAAATAAATTTGCCTAATTCTTCCTTATAAGTTTTGTCATTAAAACGAAATAAAGGGGAAGTGTTAGGATTAACGTATCCGGAAATTTGTTGTTGCCCGATATCGATTCCCGTTTCGGTTGGATGTTTGCTCCTAAGATGTCGTTTAAATGTTATCCTTGTCCACCTGTATATTTATATATTTTTCCACAATATTTATAAATTATATCATATCTTTTTTTACCAATATCAAACCTTTCAATTTTCGTAAAGTGATTCCAAATGTCAGATGTAAATTCCCGTTCCGCTTCCTTTGTTGTAGATATTTCGCCAGGAGGATGAAAACTTTCTTGAGTCGGGACGCGCTCCACATCGGGAAAAATGTTGATTTCATCATCTTGAAAATCTGCATATTCACGAGGATCAAAAGAATGATGGGATTCCGTCGCGATATTCTTACCTTTGCCAGTTGGCACTCGACTTTCACTTGCTATTTTTCGAGTGGATTGAGAGAATTGAGCGGATTAATTGGGAGAATTAAGAAAGAATTGCGTGGATTGAGAAAATTGAGAGAATTTAAGAGAATTGGCAATTGGAGAGAATTTCGAGTATTGAGAAAATTTGAGACTTGAGAGAAGAGAATTTGAGAGAATTTGAGAGAATTGTGTGAGTATTGAGAGAATTTAAGAGAATTTATAAGAAAAAATTGAGAAGAAAATTTAGAATTTTAAAAAAAGAGCAGATAACCGTTGCAATTATCTTTTTTTTTTTTTACTTTTTGCCCGTTGGGGCTTCCGTTGCAATTTTGCCTGTTTGGCAACGGGCCGCAAGCCCGCTGCGGCGCTGCAGACGTGCATGCCCTGCTGCGGGGGCAATATTTTTTTTATTTTTCTATTTTCCCGTTGCAGTTTGCAGAGCAGCAGAGGTGGCCGGCCGCCGGCCTCGGGCGAGGCCGCCCTCGCCGGCATCGGGCGAGGCCGCCCTCGCCGGCATCGGGCGAGGCCGCCCTCGCCGGCATCGGGCGAGGCCGCCCTCGCCGGCATCGGGCGAGGCCGCCCTCGCCGGCATCGGGCGAGGCCGCCCTCGCCGGCATCGGGCGAGGCCGCCCTCGCCGGCATCGGACAAGGCCTCAACCTCGCCGGCCTCGCCCGACGCCGGCGAGGTCGAGCCCTCGCCGGTCTGCTGCACGGCTGCAGCTTTTTTTTGTGGAACCGAGCGGTTCCGGGCCGGTTCCAAAATTTCGAGAAACGGAACCGGGCCCGTAGGGCACGGGCCGGTTCTGGTTCAGATTCCGAACCGCGGGCCCGGTCAACGGGCCGGGCCCGGGTTTGACCGGGCCGGTTCCGATCTGGTTCCGGGCCAAAACCGGCCCGTGGCCATCTCTACACGACGTTATATTCACTGGCCTTAACAATGGCTAGGAATTCTTTGGCTTCCTTGTCAGAGACAGGCTTCGGAGGCTGAGCGTCTGCTTGGGTATACGTTCATCCTGACCTGGTGATTAGGTCCACATCCAATTTGTAGGATCACGAGACTGCGCTGTCATTTTTATACCGGTAGGGCTAAGGTATTTCGATCACTATTTGCTCCACTGGTAGAGGTACCTCAATCATTAGCTTCTCCTCGTCGTATGGGCTGTCAGACAAAGGTTCGTTCACAAGCGTGGGGTGGATTCACTTGTTTCAACATTCAGTGCTGAGAGTTCTCTGTCCCAGTCGATGATGACCTCAGAGATGGTGGCTACTGTACCGATACGATCAGCATACACAATCAAACCTGCTTTCGCCATACTGGTAACCCTTTCTTTCATTAGGGACAAGGATAATACTTCACCAGTAGGATAATACCCTGCTCTCACTAGAGCGTTATAAACCTCAACGACGTGTACCCTCTCACTCCTGATTTGAACAACGTCGAAGGTGGATATGACATTGATTCTATTTTCATGTTCGGGCAGCGGGTTGCTTTGGACATTTGGTTTAGATGTCTGGAAGGAAAAAGCTTTGGTGTCGAGCAAGTTTTGGATTCGATGTTTGAGAGTATAACAGTCATCCGTCGAATGCCCTACCTCGCCCATATGATAGTCACATTTTTTGGACGGATCATAATTCGAAACACTTTTTGAGTTGGGCCGTTTTGGTTCAGTAGAAAACAGATTTTTCTTCCGGAGTATGGCCAGGACTTGGGAAGGGGATCTAGGCAATGGAGTGAATTTCCTTTTCTTATATTGCCTTGGATGTTGACGACTTGAGGTCGATTGCCGCTCAGTGTTTACTTGGACTGTCCGGGGAGGATGAACGGTTTGGGTATATGAAACGTTCCCTTCAGTGAGGGGCTCCTTCTCTTTTCGCGTACTCAGTCTTTTGCTCATAGACGAGGGGTCCGTAAACCATCCATCGCGCAATCCCATTTCAATTCGTTCTCCCACAGGAATAAAACGATTAAGAGATTCAGCAGTGGCACCAACCAGGCGGTGTCTATATTCATATGGAAGAGACTTTATGAATAACTTTACTTGTTTATGATCAGTGAGTTGTGGAGTAATCTGGGTGGCCAAGTTTCTCCATTTGGTAGCGTATTCCTTGAAGGACTCACTCTTCTTCTTTTTAGTGCGTTCCAGATCATCCCGAGTAAAGGTGACGTCGAGGTTGAATTGATATTGCTTGAGGAATGCATCAGTAGTATCGTCCTAGGATTTGAAAGCATCAATATCCTTCGACATATACCATGTCAGGACTGGCCCCGTTAAACTCGCCTGAAAGGTCTGAATCATGAAAGGTTCATTATCAACGTACTACGTCATCCGCACATGATACATGTGCAGATGGTGTTTGGGGCATGAGGTACCATCATACTACTCGAATTCCGGCATCTTGAACTTCTCTGGTACTTTGACCTGTTTATATATGGACAGGTCAAGTGGGACAGCATTTTGCGGACCTTGGAGCTGTTTCAACATTTCTTCAACTTTTGCAAGGCGTTTGTCATGCTTTGTCATTGGTGCAACTTCAGGATCAGACTTCCTGACAGCAAAGGGAAGCGGATCGTCCTCTAGCAGAGGCATTCTGCTGTCGCTAGCAGAGGCTTTGTCTTTTCTAGTAGATGGTGGTGGTAACACCACCTCAACTGTTGCAGGTGCGGGCATGAACTTGCCCTAAATGGATTCCACTTGCTTTGTGAGATTTTGAATTGCATTGAGAACCAGCTTCATTTCATCTTCCATGATATTGAGACGGACGTTTTCTTCGGCCATTTTTTATAACTACTTGGGAAAACATTGAAATAAATGAGTATAATGTCCAATAAAGAATCGATCTATAACTTGGGCATATTATTATTGCATAATTTATTTATTTGCAAAGAAAAAAAATGAGAAACAAGGTTTTTATTTATATATTCATTACAGGCGGCGTCCCCGGGATTCGAACCCCGGTCGCCTCGGACCCTGAGGCTACATCCCCAGATACCACTGAGCCGAAGGCCGCGGTAGTGTCACAAAGGGGCAAAAAATTTTATTTAAAGCATAAAAAACGGCCCGAGATATACTAACATTAGTACAATCCAAAAACAGCTTTACAGAAGAAAAACAAAACCCCTAAACATAAATACAGGTGTTTTTTAATAAAAAGGCGCCTTTCCCGAATGCTCATTCTATAAATGATGGGGAAGCTACAGTCTCTTGGAGCCGTTTGTTTTCACGGACAACCTCCGCAATAAGCGTATCCTTCATCCACATTGTCCTTTCGAGCTAGTCGATTTGTGTTTGGCGGCTGGGCTTGTTGGTTACATCCAAGACTTTTGGCTGGAGATCGGCCGGGATTTGGTGATGTACGATGTAGAACAAAGAGGCATGGTGAGCCTTTTCCTGCCTTTTCAATAGTCTAGACACAAGAATGTTCTCAAGTTGACACTCAGTCCATTTCCTCTGAACGACACGAATTTCTTCGGCGTAGTTGTAGTTCGAGCGGGTGAATCGAGCTCGAAATAAGTCTGTCTTGAGAGGTGGCGGGGTCTCTTGGAGGGTCCTGTACTGGCGAGCTACCCGGTAGGGGTAGTATGAAGTGATGCCAGATAAACTAAGCAATGGGACAGGGTTGTGAAAGTGATGCGCGAATCGAGCCTGACCCTCATGAAACCACTTAGCGTGCCATAAGAAAGCCTTGGGATCGAGGTCTTTCAAAAAGTTTATCCAGGTAGAGTAATTTTTATGAGGGGAATTATTTTTTAAAACCTCAAACCTTTGGATCGGATGCATAAAGTCATCGATTTCAAAAAGCTACATGAGGTGCCCAAATCCTCTCAAATGAGATAAAAACCAAATTTGCAAAATTTCTGGGGCAGCCCGCATGATTGTATCATCATTTTGTTTAAAACGGTTTAGAGATAAAAATATTTCTTCCAAAACCGAATTAACATAGCCCAAGCCGGCGCAAATTTGTTTAGCTACATACACAATCGAGGGGTTTATCGAATTTCTGCGATGGGGGAAAACGACACACCCGACAAAAGTAAGGATAAAAATCTTAGCTTTTTG
This sequence comes from Syzygium jambos, assembly GCA_031216235.1. Lineage (NCBI taxonomy): Eukaryota > Viridiplantae > Streptophyta > Magnoliopsida > Myrtales > Myrtaceae > Syzygium > Syzygium jambos. The sequence goes on along the minus strand of CM062224.1, from coordinate 42,923,458 downwards.
GGTCATGGGTTGACTTTCAAAACGCTCATTTAGGAAAAACCAGGGGCAGGCATTGCAATGAGCTTTGACAACTCTTTTCACGGTATTGCTATCGGTTCACAAAAACTGGGATAATTCGGGCAGAGGAGGCACACCTAAAAGTGGTTTGATGAGCTCAGATTCCAAAGGCTTTCCAATGACCACACTATACTCTTCCAGAGTCGGGGTCATCTTAAACTTACCAAATATGAAAGTGGATGTTTGTGGGCACTAGAAATGTGCTAGTGCCTGCATCATGCCAGAATGGATGTTAATTTTGAGCAAGGGGAGTAAGCGACCAATTCTTGCTTTGACATATTGTTGGCCATTTGGATGGAGTCAGTCCCACCATGCCAGTAGCTCTTTTTTAGGAGTGGGGACGAATTGGACATCAATTCTTCCCATCTTTATAGAATGCGATCAACAGGGGGCCTCACAGTAATAAATCAAATGAATAAGTAGGCTGCATAAAAAAATGAAAAGGGATAGAATATATACATTTTCTTGAATCAATGGTAATCACAACAACAAACACATGAGGAGTGTGGTTCGATTTCTATCTAGACTGGCTTAGCAAAGTGAAATTAAAAGGGTGCTTGACCGTCGCAGCCTCGCATTGGTGTCAAGTCCTTTTAATCTCGGCCAAATCGAAAGGAATATCTTATAGTCACGCGAATAGCGGCTAAAGATATTTCTTTACGATTTTTAGAAATGAATTTCGATGAGAAGAAAGGTAACCTCTACATCGCGGGCTCGCGTTCAAGGTTGTATCTTTCTTAACACCATCCTAAAATATCCTATCGCGGCCCAGGTCCGGCAGCGTGGTTGTGTGTGCAATAGTATAGTGTTAAATCATTAAAGCATGCACAATAATTTATAAACAATCAATTCGAACCTCCAAGAACAGATAACACCTTAATGTCAAGCTCATACCTGGAATCCTTACTGCCAAACAAAAATTATTTTGAGCAGGGTAAAAATTTTGGCTTAAGTCCACTTTAGAAAATGCAAGTCCCTAGCAGAGTCGTCAGTCTGTCGCAATCGAACTCCCAAGCCTTTTTTGGACAATATGCAAAAAGCAGGGGGACTCGCCTGGTATGTGCTAAGTCTAAGTTCAGGACTTAACTCGGGCTCTCCTAAGCCCATACCATATCGCAACTTAGGATTTAAGTTTTTAACATGTAGGTGATTTACATGCAGGAGTTGCCACTAATCGATTTGAGTTATGACGATTAGAAACCCAAATAGTGTGACGGAAGAATCACCCTATTTCTACGAACAAAAAATTAACTGGGTTCGGTGACTTGATTACATTAGTTGGATGACTAATGCCCTTTCGGTACCTTTCTACCCTCTTCATTTTTGAAAATATTTGTCAGGCAATCTGGATTGATTTTAGGACATTTCTCCTAACATGTGAGGTGATCAAACGAGTACATAATCAGAAATGATCAGCAGTCAGGAACATAGCAATTCATGCAGCCTAAAGTTCTAACCTTAACTAAGTCCGATGACATTCAAAACATGGCAGTTCACGCAATTGTATTAAAAAACATGCATAATAACAACGTAACGGTAATAAAAATAAAACATACAAAATACCACCGCGCGACCTCGGGCTTGTCTAATTTAAATAAGACAATAACATGCATAATAATATGACAAAGGATTAAAAAAAAGTTGCATAAACAAATTTAATTTTTTTTCAAAATAAATAAATAAAACGAATTAAGAAAAGAAAATGAAAATATTTTTTTTGAATTTTTTTGAATTAATTAATTAATTATTATTAAAAAAAAGGAAAAAGAAAAGGAATTTTTTTAAATTTTTAAAATTTTTAAATTTTTTTAATATATTTAATTTTTAAAAATATATATATATATAATATAATATAATTAAACCGGTCGGGTCGGGTCGGATTCGGGTCAGATCTAACCTGGGTCAACGAATCCGACCCGGGCATTGACCTAGGTCGGATCGATCAATCCGGATTGGGTCGGAACTGACCCAGGTCAACGGATCTAACCTGGGAGTTGACTCGGGTCGGATCTGTTGATCCGGGTCCGTCGGAACCGACCCGAGTCAACGGATCCGACCCAGTCTTTGACCCGGGTCGGATCTGTTGATTCGGGTCGAATCCGACCCGAATATACAGACCCACGGGGGGAACGCCGGCGGGGCCAAAATCGGCCATCTGCCGGTCGACCCAGGCCTGTGCTGTCCCCCGAACCGATCCCTGGGGTCAACACTAGTTTCACTGACCGCTTGGCTCGCCATCCGGCCACCTGTTCGCCGGCCGGCGACCAAAACGATCTCAGCCTCACTAAGGCAAGACGTCGAACAGGTGGGGGGCGTGACGAAAATTGAAATATTTTGACTTGTTCCGGTGAACTGGTGGACCTAGGCGACCCAGCCTATCTTTGGCGACGACACTCCGACGGCGGAGGACGGCAGTACAGGCCGGGACTCGCGCGAAACGGCCAGCGCATGTCCCGATCAAAACCGGAGCAAAAACAGGGGAGAACAGAGGCGGTTCAAGCCGGGGGGAGTCTCACTGTCGAAAGCGCGTCTAGGGGCTTCCGGCTTCAGGGGGAGGCGACGGCGACGCTGCTGGGGGACCTGCAGAAACCAAAATCTCTCTTTCTCTCTATTCTCACTCTCTCTCTGTTTCTCTCTCTCACTTTGTTTTTCTTTTGAAATGACCAACCTCCTTTCTCTCTCTTCCTCTCTGGTTTTTGTAGTGGCCAAGAGCCATTGCTCTGCTCCCCGATGTCGGCTGACGACGGCCTGCACTGGCCTATGCCCCGCGAATTCCACGGCCATAGGCCGGTGCAAAAGGGGGGCCAGTTCTGGTGATGGCAGAGAGGTAGGGGGAGGAGAGAGGAAGAAGAGAGAGATGGTCCGGGTTTTAGGGGGGACGGGACTGGCCTTAATGCCAATCCCGTCGCGTGCTGCCCCGGCCTTCCTCTAGCCGGACAACGACGGCAAGAAGCGGCGCCGCCGTGCGTCATGCTTCTGTCTCAAACAGGGGAGAACAGGGGCGAGGAGAGCGACCAGCGCGGGGGGAAGAGAAGGAAGGGAAGCTGGGTCGGGCTGGGCCCAGCCGTGGGGAGAAAATAAAAAAAAAGAAAAGGAAAACGGGCCAGGGCCCGCGGAGGGAAAAAAAGGGAAAGAAAAAGGAGCGGGCCGGGGAAGGAGGCCCGAGCAGGAGGGAAAAAAGAAATGGGCCGGGTCGGCCTGGCCCCGACCCGGCCCGACTCGATTTTCTTTTTCTTTCTTTTTTTTAAATTAATTAATTAATTTAAAAAATTTTGAATTTTTTTTTGAAAATTTGAAATTTTTTTAATAGGCCCTATTAATGCAAAATGTGCCTAATTTCTATATGCAATGCATTTAAATACAAATATTTTTTTTGTTTTAGGAATTAATAAAAATTAACTACTAAATTTTGTGCAATTAATTTTGGGCAAATTAAAATAGGTATCAACAGTCGGTACCTAACCCCGGTGCGGACGATGAGACCCTCAACCACCACCCACACCCCTTTCCCCACATCCCTACCTCTATGTTTGTGGCGAGATCATTCGCCGCTCACAACGACGTGTAGCTAGGCCTCTAATCAAACTCAGTGGTCTTCACTATTTAGGTGTCGTCGCTCTTGCTGCCAAACTGACTAGTGTGGCTGTGGGGTTAGAGTTGCTGCCCCGTTTTCACTGGCGACCAAGAGCAAGAGTGACAAAGGGAGGGACGAAGCCGGAGGCGATCGAGAGCAAGAGTGACAAAGGGAGGTAAGCCCGCAAGATGAGTGAGGCGAGAGATGGAGACAAACGAAGAGGAAACTAGGTTTTGATCTGAAAACATAAAAAGTAAACATATACATGCATATATATATATATATATATATATATATGTGTGTGTGTGTGTGTGTGTGTGTCTGTGTGTGTACTGATCCAATCCGGGTGGACGGTTCCACAACTGGAACCAGGAACCGAATTAGTACTCACTGGTTCCAGTAAATTGGAGTCGGGCTAATCCCCATGGGAACAGTCGATTCTAGGCCAATCCTGTCTAATTCTAGGCAATTCCTAATTCTTCTGCACACCCCTGGCCACCACTAGCTCAAGGCCAGATCGAGGTCAAACGACTTGGATCTGGCAAATTATGTGTGGGTGAGTGATATAACTCGTAAACCATTGTAAAAATTGAGTATGATGGTTGTAGGTTTTGAAATGTGAGAAGGGTATTTGATATAGGAAGTGAAACTCAGTATGATAATTGTTCGGTCCCCATCAGTGTAACAAAAGTTTCACATACTCACCGCCCAATGATTGACGTGTATACTTGAAAATAATAACCTAATCGAGTTCTTTTACAAGTCAATCATCCAACGGTGGGTGTGTAAATCAATTCTTCCATTGCTTATATAATACAACATGCCATAACAAGGTGTCTAGTTTGGTGTTCAAGTGGACATTTTAGCTTATGCATGATTGCAGACGTTACAAGACCAGTGGGTGGTTGAGTAAGTATGATGCGCCAGACACTTTCGGAATCTTGTGCAGAAGGTTTCCGTTTTTAATTAAACAGCGGATGGATTGATTCCATCGTTTAGCACGCACACTTCCTTAAAAAATAAGCCATGCCATCTTTTGAAATGACAAACTCAGCAATTAATCTTGAATTCATGAATTTTACTGATTCAAATAAATATATGTTTAATTACAAAGTAAAGTTGCAAATACAATGTGTAATATCATGATGTTTTTCCCTTGCGAGGATGTGGAAAATTTGCTTTGCCTCCTACAATGGTCTCAACCACCCACAAATTTCTTGGTTTAAAAAATTTGAAACCCTGTTTATGGTCGACGGGTGATGAATAGTATCCATCTATCTCTAACGATGGAGAAATGATGATTTAAAAAGTCACGTAACGATCATATCATTACATAAATCTCTCATACGTTCTAATTTTAAATTAAATACACTCCATTTTCAAACAATTCTATTAAATATAGTTAAAGCCACAGACGATGAGACCGTTCGCTTTTGCACTCGCCATCTGGCAATTCTCTTTGGCTTTATGATAGCCACGTGGCATGATGCTTAGCACTGTGTTGCCACACGTCCCAATACCTTAGATGTCATCCTACACTCTTATATATTAATTTCAGATGCTAATAACAGATAAAAGCCTATATTTGTACATCTAGGAGTAATTAAATTTAGTCAAAACAATTAATTTAGATTTAGAAAAAATAATTAAATCAAACTAAGAATATGATCAAGATGCAGGTTCGATGCGTGAGATAAATATATGGTATACACTGTATTAATCTTCTTCTTCATCTTCCTTTAATATATTGAAAGTTCTAAAACTTATTAAGGAAATGTAGTTGCGACCTAAAACTTTCAATTTGTGCAATCAAATCTTAAAACTTAATCGATTTATGCAATCGAGTAACTCTCTTAATTTCGTCCAATTTGAGTGATGGAAATGCCGAGGTGGCATTTTTTTTTGTTCATAGGTTACACTTGACGAACGTCGCGGCGCCAACTAGGAGCCACATAAATAAAAAACTTGATAAATTAAAAAAAAATAATGGATAATACTACCAAAAATCTAATACATCCATGATATATTTACCCCAAACTAATTTCCATGTCAAAAAAAACTCAAACATTAATACCCATGACAAATCTACCCTCGTTAGTTTTTGTCCAATATCCCTGTTAAATTACTAACGTGGAAACATACATGACAAGCGACTTGTCTGACATGGATCTAACGTAGAAATTCAGCAGAAATGGCTTTTTATATGACGTCCTTTTGGGGAAGCCAGATTTAAAGAAAATGAACTAGGATTGAGAATTAGGGCAAAATTGAATTTTCTCCTTCTCTCTCCCCCTTAAAATCACCAAAATCTTATGGCAAAACTGAGCTAAAATTAGGGATTTCAGCAGATATCCAAAACGCGAGGGAGCTCTTGTCTAGACAGGAAGCTGCTGGAGATGGCAATGTCACCAGGGACGAGGACGACGCGGAGGCGGCTCAGAGAAAAACGTGGTGGCGAGAAGAATAGGGATTGTTCGTGAATCGGGGTGCTAGGGCATGTGCAGGATTGAAATACGATTGTCCTTCCAATAGGGATAGTTTGGTCTTTCGGAGTACTGAAATCTGACCCTCGACACAAACATGTGTTACCAAAACTAGAGAATGCAAAGCCGTAAGGATGTGAAATGAAGATGGTTTCTAGTATCTTCTCTGTGAAAATTTCCCTCCTCCCTTTCAACCTCTTGCGTAACTGGCCATCTTTTGTTCTTTGCCTGAAGAGTTCGATCATCATTTACAAATTCAATGTCGAGGTTTGAATGGTGGTATGTAATCAATGTATGATGCTTCATGGCTTAATTCACTGTCCTTGACTTAGATCGAACATGACATATGGTTGTTCAACTAATTCCATCAATTTTTCTAGGGGCTTGAATCACAGTATTCTTACACTTCCCGTGGGCTTCATTCATTTTGTGTCTAAGATTGCTAGCAAAAGAATTTAAAAATAAATATTAAAAAAACCCTACTACCCGATCTTGATATTTTGATAGGATAGATAAATTTTTCCACGTGAATTTAATTTGACACGTTTAAAGAAGGAATTGAGTATTAACAATTTTGATTACTGAAAAAAAAGTTCATTTTGTTGATTACGATAGTGATAGTAACATCAAATCCCAATTTTAGCAGCGATAATGTAGAAAATTGATGGTCGTGAAATTAATTGCTATTTCATGTATGCAGCTCGATCTATATGAAATTCATCAATAAAGAAAAGGGTTAATATCATAAAAAATCACAAACTGGTACACTTGTAATAATTTTACCCAAAACTAATTTTTTGACCACCAAAAATCCTAAACTGATACACTTGATATAATTTTACTTTGCATTAGTTTCTATTATATTTTACTGTTAAATTACTTTGTTAATTGACACTTGATAGTTGACAGATATACCAGTTTTGGGTTTTACCCTCCATTTATCATAGGTGTACCAGTTTGTGATTTTTTTTTTTTGCATTAATCCAATTTAACTGAAATTAATGAAGGGTAAATTTTTCACAAATGTACCAGTTTAGGGTTTTTGTGATAAAAAATTAGTTTAGGTTAAAATTGTCACGGGTATATCAGTTTGAGGTTTTTTATGGTCAAAAAATTAGTTTGGAGTAAATTTGTCACAGGTATACCAGTTTGGGGTTTTTCGTGGTATTAACCTTAAAGAAAAACCTGGCACTGAAAAAAGAAACGGGTCGCTCGATGATCTTTGACAAGGACGGATTGACAAACTTGATGAGATATTCATCGGGCACTCTTTTTTTTATCATAAAATAAACACATAATTATAGTGGAAAAAAAGAAAAAGAAAATTCAAGTATGTGTCAAAGATGCCTTCACATATTCAAGTTCACATTCACTTTGTGTCAAAACTCCAAAAAATAATAAACAAATAAATAAAGATGCCATTTCTTTGGCATTTCACACCTCCAATTGATTTTTCAAGCCATGCTGATTCGGCTTGGCTTGAGCCACTTGGAATGAGCCTCCTTCGGGGGCTTGGTCCATATTTCCTATAAAGTCAATATATAACAGATAATATATTAATCTTATAAAGAAAGAAATACGTATAATAAATGAATACTTTATCGAAAGACTCTAAGGTTAAGATTTTTTTTTTAAAATAAGTGTCTAATGTGAGAATTTTATTTTCCCACTTAAATTTGATTAAGTATCAAAGATCATACTAAAAGTGGCACCACAATGCCTATATACCGACAATTTATAAGCTTGATTATTGGCAACGAATTAAATGAAACAGAAATACACTCGATGCGATATTTGGTTTAATTGCAAAGGTAGCTTGAGGATTCTATTCTAGGTTGGGAAAAGTTTGCATATGATAAGGACATTTTAGACAGAAAGTCAGACATGATTATCAAGATTGGGAGGTCTCTTAAATTTTGAGATCAATAAATCCGGGGAAAAAAAATTGAGCGAACAGAGTGAATAATTGTGGTTCCACAAAATTTTATATGGTATAAGATCAGTAGGTACTAAATTCAAATCTTTCCAGATTCATATTTATTGCTCCTATGACATATTTCCATGCTTTAATTTTTAGACAAAGTTCAGTATACACGTGAGGAAGGGATTGTTGAAATATTTAAATATTAAAGTTCCGTTCGTTTCGTGAAAAAGGTTACGTTTCTGGCAAATGTTTTCCAGGAAGTCATTTTTCTAGAAAATGACACAATTTTCCGGTGTTGTGTTGAAATTTGAAAAAATTTTGGAAAATATTTTCTGTTGTTCGGTATGGAAAAGATTTTCTTCCTTGCACTACTTTTAATAATTTTTTATTTTTAAAAATATTTTTTTATTTAGTTTAATTTTTCCTTCTTCTTCTTCTTCCTCAACCGATCGCCGGTCACTGGCCACAGCGGCGGCTAGCTCAAGCCTCGCCACAAGCTGGCGAGGCTCAAGCTCGCCAGATTCCGGCAAGGTCAAGCCTCGCCGGCCTGTGGTGAGGCTCAAGCGCTCTTATGGCCGGTGACTGGCCGAAGAAGAAGATAGAAAAGAGAAGGAAAAAATAAGAAAATTAAAATATTTAAAATGAATGGTAAAAGGAGGGAGGAAAATGTTTTCCTCTTTTCAAAAGTGAAGGTGTTTTGTCCATTTTCTGGAAAATGTTTTCTGTGGGAAGTTATTTTTCATGAAACAAATACCGGAAAACTCGGGAAATTTTTTTTCGGAAGTTATTTTCCGTGAAACGAACGGAGTCTAAGTCACATCTTTATCTAATAATTTAAACTTTTATAGTAATTGGGTGTGGTCCCTATCCGTTGGCGGATTGAGTTAGAGATTAGTTCTAAGGACCAAGGACACTCTCTCTCTCTTTGTGTCAATTGTAGGAACTCATCACCATCGAACGAAGCCACAATACCTCAATGTCACTCAACTTGACCTCAACGATGACGAGATCTCACCACGATTGAGGTCGAGTTCAACATCATGGAAGGCAACAAGGCCAAGGTGCCAACAACAACCATGAAGAGAGACCTGGGGGGCAAAGCTAAGCGGACAAGGGTCAACATTAACACCGATGGTTGGGGGTAGAGAGCGATGGTGACTCCAGGCCGATTAGATTGCAAGAGAGAGATCAAGGAATTTTCTAAATTTGAGAACTCGAGTTTTGTATGTGGTTTAGTAAGATGAGATTATCGATAATCATTGGATACGTGATAAGTTAACATACGATTTATTTGACGGGGTAAATCGACGCTAAGTATAGACTATGTCCAAGAATCAAACACACTATTGCCTAGATTATGTCAAATAAGCACAAGGTTTGGTGGAAACTTCCTCATTTGATCTCAAGTCAACTTCTAGATTCGAGCTCTTTCCAATTGTAATAACATCACCTGATTTTCTTCAAATTTTGGGATCATTCCTCAATATGGTCATCCAGAAAATAGCATAAAGCTTGTTTAGCTATCTAGAAAATAGCATGCAAATATATTATTAATTTTTATTATATAGTTTCTGAACAAATACAAAGGGGGGCTTGAGCTTCAAGCTTGTTTGGTTGCTGAGCCGCTGAAGTTGTCACCGTGTCATTTCATTCTGGTCATGCTCATGCCCGAGAAGATGTACGATTAGTCAGTCAAAAATATCATCCCAGGTGGGTCCCCACGTCCTACGTGTCATCTCTCTCTCTCTCTCTCTCTCTCTCTAGATTGCTTACTGCTTCTCCATCTTTATCCTCTCTCTCTAGCCAAGTCATGAATCTTGACCTTGTCTTCTTCTCCTTCGCCACCTAAACACACACATATACGTTCATAAACCCACACACAACACTCACCAAAACACAGCAACGACAACTTGTTCAACGTCGCTTCAATCTTCTCTCACCAGAAAGACGCTGATATTTCAAGAATGGGAAACTGTTGCAGAGCTGAATCTTCATCCTCTTCATCCATGATCTGGGCTGGTGACGATTGGAACTCGCTGCTTAACAACGGCAGAGAAAGCAGGAGTGTTCTCAATGATGCTGATGGAAAGAGAGTTTCTTCTTCTTCACACGGGAGAGAGATCAAGATCAAGATCAGTAAGAAGGAGCTAGAGAAGTTGGTGCAGATAACCGAGGCTGATGGACTATCTCTAGAGCAACTCCTGCCTCTGCTGATTAACAAGAACACTCTCGATCATCATCAGTCGGGTTTCGTGAAGTACGGTGGTCATCGTTCATGGAGACCGGCTTTGCAAAGTATTCCGGAGGCCATCTAAAAGAAATTTTCTTATTCTTTTCTATTCTTTTGTTCTTTGTGTGCACATTTTTTTTTCTATTCTTTTGTTCTTTGTTCTTTGTGTGTACATTTCTCTGTGTGTACATTGGTCAAGTCATAGATTTAGGTTTTTTTTCCCAATTTGTCATGATTCTTCTAGAAATAGTTTCATAATTTGCTCTAATACTAGGTTATGGTTGGTTTGTGAAAGTGTACTTTTACATTCTATATGTGTTAATGTTGTACTTAATATAATTGGGAGATATTATTTGCATTTTAGAACTTATAATTGTAACTAGAAAGGGTTAATCATAGTGTTGTAAAATCTTCCTTCACGTCGGTTTGATTGGTTATGCTAACATTTAAAATTTAAAAACCTTGTCTTTTTTTAATAGTTCAAGATTTGGAATAAAAAGGTTGAGCAGTCGATTTTCATATGAGAGGAAGAATGTAAAGGTTTAGGATATAATTTGGGTAGTCATTTTAATATATAGAGCAAACGTTTCTCTCGAACTGTTTTTTTTTTTTTTTGGTAAAGTTTCTCTCGAACTGTTTATCTCTATATAAGTTGAATTTTTGAAATACATATACATCTCAAATAAAATGTGTAGGTTCTTAAAAAAGAAGAGATTTTTTGTTGGATTGACCTAACATTATAAATGAAATTTATATAACTAGGTTGAGGGTGGATGTTGTGAAATTACATGGGATTTAATAGATCTTACAATTCAATCTAACTCGAATTAATGATAATACCAGAGATATCGACAAGAAAGAATAAGAAACATGAGATATTTACTTGTTTGTGTTGGCTGTTTGTTTGTAAAACAAACAAAATAGTGCTTTTTCCTTTGTTCCACATAGGAAAGTTTTGAGAAAGTGGGCCACTTTATAACTGTGAATATCTTCTTGATCTTTAAAGTAAAGACAATGGGGTGTGTGCTAGTCCACACAATACCCGCGTGCGGGTGCGCGAATAATTGCGTGATTTTGGCGCACTTAGCACTTGGCGCGCTTGCGCGGCCGCGGTTTAATTAGCACTAATTCCTTTATATTTTATTTTATTTCGTAAGGTTATCTTATTAATTTTTATTAGTTGAAAGGTTGTTTTTTTTTTGTTTATTAAGTAATTTCCGAAATTATGAAAATTCGGAATTATATATTTATTTATTTATTTTATTCCGAATTTTATATGTGTATTTTCAAGACAACTTTTGGATAATATACTTGTTCATTTTTCAATCTTTTCCGAAGGGTTGCATCTATTCAGTTTGCAACTTCTTCCGAAAGAATATCTTTGTTAGCTTTGCAACCTTTCGTGAAGAGTTGCCAGTGTTCTTTAAGACCGATTTCTATATATGTCAGTTTTTGGCAAAAAAGAAAATAGAGATCAATTTCTTCATGTCTTCTTTCGAAAACTACAGCCATCAATTCTTTTGTTTCCTAGAGAGACCCTAAAGAAATACTAGAATTGCTATCTAGTATTCTCATTTTGAGACTTTATTGTATCCTGGAGGATTTTTGCCGGTGACCATTAGCAACAATTGTGAGGCAAATAAATCCTTAAGGAAAGTGATATCACGTCTCAAAGTCCGACTTGATTACTCTTTTGATTCGAAGTCATTCAAATTTACAACAGTTTGGTCCAAGTATCAATACATATTCCTCAAGGAGAGCCAATCGCAAGAAACCCAGTAATTACGTAGAGAACTACAGAGTCACAATCGCTCATCCACTCAACTGTTTATCATACCTAAATCCATAGTGTTTAGCCTCTGTAATTGCTCGATAAAATAAACAACTAAGAAATACTTCACGGCATCCAAAAACTCACGACTTCAGCAAAACATGCGATCTCAATTGGATGTACTGCACAAATCGCCGAGTGAAATCCACGAAGAAGCAGCTCCGAATATTAAAACGGCTTGTGAACTTCCTTTCGTGCGACTATTGAACAACTTAAAAACAAAAACCATTCTTGAAGTATATATATGCCTTCGACCCAAAAAGAAAAGTATATATATGCCACGAACCCACATTGAAACTGACTTCACCAAGATAACTTGCACATGAATAAGTGTCCAATTTGAACTTGGAAACAACGGCAAGTCCGAGCGTCCAAGAAATCTCGTACTTTCATATTCGGGCTTTGACATACTTTAAAGTGGGTCGGGTTTCATATATTGGGCTAAAAACTCGAGACATATATTAAGAGTGGAGATGATGGTGGGAGTTGCAGGTGATTGCATGAGGAGGCGATATCGGTAGGTGTTTTTCGATGGACCTATGGCTCAGAAATGGTGGGTCCGTGCCTCATATATAGCTCTGGTCGTGCATGTAACATATTGTGCATTACGACAGAAGAGAGAATAGAGGTGTTTCAACTACTATGTCTGCAAAGATCAGACAATGAACTTGAAGATTGGACACTAACAAAAGAGATGGTCATCCTGCATATCTTACACTTCACATTATGATCCAATCTCTAGCTTCCTTCGATTCGATGCGAATATTTTCGGATTTGATCTCGAAGCTCTGGTACTAGCAATACCACGAGATCTCTATCTAGACGTACTGAGAGATATTCGTGTTAGAATACTGCATTGTGTTGAGAAAATTGAGGCGGCAGGTTTAGTCCGCTTCAGTCCTATAATGTTGTGTTTCACATATTCGTTCTCGCATCTTTTCTATGCTATCGAGTCATTAGGACACACGGCGACGGCAAGCAATACGAAAACATTATCGTTTATATGGCACATATAAGATGTAAACGTGGGCTCGGCGGCCTGTTGGGCTCGGTTGGCGCACAAGGTCAAATCGGTGGGCCTAGGTAAGCAATTCCCTTCTCGAGCCTAGCAGTCCTGCCGGGTCATTTTTAATTTCAGCCTCCTACCGAAGATGAAATCGATCCTTCTGAAGCAAAGTTGCCGCAACTCAATCACACATTCTAAGCTATTAGGATCAATCTCATTCGCTTCTGACATATCGAAGGATTCACCCAATCCTAGAAGTTAATAAACCGATTTATTCGCGTGCTTAGTAGTTTAAGTTTCGTAGTGTGGGGAACTATTCAAATTAATTTGGTTATTTCTGCTTCTCTTCGGCACCTAATCGTTTAACTATTTGTCTCTGGGGGTCACGTACTTCAATTCATTTCTCAACCACCAAGAAAATCTTAAGCAGAAAATCAAGATTTGAATTGAGTTTGATGAGCTGATGATCTCAAAAAGTTCAAACAAGAAACGAAACATCCTCGTTGGTATGATTTCTACGTAATATACAATCTCCTTCCTTTTTTCCGTCTGCAAAGAAAGGTAAATTCAGCAAACACGACCCCAAGATTCTACACAACATGAGACACCAAAACGAAAGGAGACTTCTACGTGGTGGTTTTGCAAGAAAGAGTTTTAAAGGTTGGAGGCTGATCAATAACTTGGTCTTTACAAGGCCAGACGAGAGCTTCCAAGCTCCTCAGTTGACTCATGAGCTGCTTATAAACAGCGAGTCTCGCTTTTGAAATCATCAGCGCCATCCTCTTCCTCGACTTCTTCAACCGCCTCCCGATCTTCACCTTCAACCTGCACAACTTCACTCTCAGGAGTGAGGGCCTCCTCCGAGCATCGGCTCGCTCCAGCACTTTGTAGATCAGGAACTGCGCTTTCCGGTGCTTCTTCTCTTCCGGGTCCTCGAAATCCATCCTTGCATATGCATACGGCTTCTTCGAAAGAGCCATTGTTGATCCCTGTAATCGAGCTTGTTGCTTGAATTGGCAATGAAGAGGTTGACGATGAAGGGAGTCCGTTTTGGAGGAGTTTGAAACCAGGGGTGGGAAACCAGCTGGTTTTTATAGTGCAGGAGGTAAACATTGCATCAGTTGATGAAGGCCCAATGCAAGTGCACTCACGTTCGTTAGGATAAATCATTAAATAAGTGGAGAAAAAACAACTAAACTTGGCCTGAAAATCTTACATCATTTGGGTGCTAAGATTTGACCTAAAGTTTAATCATAAGATAAAATTGATGTTGATCGGATGAATCAATGGAGACTCCACTTCAAAGACATTATGATGTTCCTCAATATTTACTCTTTTTCTTCTTCTGAGTTTCTTCAATGGGTCTAATTTTTCCCAATAAAGAGTAATGCGAGGTACACTAAGAAAACCGATCTAAAAAGTCGTTATCTTTATAGACAAAGCAAACTCTTATTTGGGTGTTAATACATATAAATCATTTATTCAAATGCTCGCATGCAATCCGTCGCATTGCTTGATATTTCAATTTCACGGATCGGGCTTAAGATATCGATCGTAGTCATTCACATTTACTAACAATATAAACACATGGAATCATAGGATTAAAATGAACTTATGCCATATTGTCAATGGCACATACTATATTGAAATTGGAATAGCATGTAATGCTGAGGAAACTATGAATCCAATAATCTCCAGCTGTAAGACACCCCTAAGTGGAAATTGAACCAGGCCGGACCAAGACGGCACTCAATTTGATTTAATTATATATTTGCGTTTGTTATGTCCTTTTTTTTAGTGAATTATGTCGAACCAGTAGAGTTGGAAGCAAAGTCAAAATGGCAGACACGGGGCATGCCACTGCCCTAAAAAAGTTCCATCCGGGACAAAATAATTTCAAGAAATTGTGAGATTTTCACTGTATATCCTAATAAGAAATTTACGTGTATACAAGCTGCTCGTACATATCTTTTAACGCGATTGATCTAATCGCCCACGTCGTCAATAAAGCATGACTCCGCACATTTCTTTTTTCAACGCAAATTAGAGTAATCTTTTTGATGAGTGCGCTTGTCTACTAGTCCATGTGAAGTGCCAAATCCTTGGGATAGTCAACGTGGTCCAATATCAACCAAGCAAGGAGGCATTTGGCCCGGGCCGCCTGCAGCTACACCTATACAAACCTGCATCACCTCGACAACATTTGATTACTAATTCTATTCATTTAAAGCTATATCATAAAGTATATCGAGTAGGGACAAATGTTTTGTTCATTGGAACTACAACAAACCCATCATTAGATAACAAATAAGAAGTCCTAGAATTGAGCTTAGGCAGGCTAGAGAAATTAGTATGGTTCCTGATGTTGGTCCCAACACGTTAGAGGATCATAAGGTCACGACCTTAGTTTCACTAACCTTCGAGGGAAAGAGCTAATTCACGCACCTACGCCAGTTGCGCCGTCCTAACTAAGCTTCTCGTCAAAAAAATAAAGAGTTTAGGTATAGCTATTCACAGGATAGAGAAGGGATAGATCAAGGCCAAATATGAAGGGATATGTCGAGAACCGAAACAGAACCGAACCCCCGCATTCCGCACGCATGGGTCACATGCCGTCGGACAACACTTCAGTTTCCCTAAGCTCACGTGGGCGTACCCGGTGTGAGAAACAAGGGTCCCCGAAGTATTCGCCAACTCCAACAAAATATCCATATACGAGACATTCGTGCTACATCTCTGTTAACAAAACCCTAATCAAGTCGGCATCGCTCTTTTCTCTATGATCGACTTCATAGACTCGTTTAAAATGAGTCCAAACAATTATTCTCCCGTAACATTTTGTGTCGGCCGTTTAATCAATTGAAGATTTTCCAATCGCAATGTTATTTATCAAAATGAATTGAAGTTTGTGTTTATTAATTTACCTTGTTAGACTCGTATTCACTAGAAAGTTCAAACCGTCGACGATGCTAAGGTACGAACGACGCATGCTTGTCATTTTAGAGTGCACGCATCAACGCGACATTAGTCTAATCGAAGCGTTTGAAAGATAAAAAAGACAGATTAGAAGTGACGTATAAAGGGCGGGCAAGAGCACGCGTGCATGTCCACAAGGTCGACAACTAAACGTTTGACATTAAAATAAGCAAATCATTCAGAGGTTCGCTTCATTCGTCAACCTTCTGAAGACGATAGAATAGACAAGCATAATTAAATGTTGGAGATACTCTCAAGTTCAAAATAAATGCATAAATTGTTGTTTAACTCGAGGGGAATGGGATCATGCACCGAAAAATTACTAAAAAAAACATAAATCTAGTGTATTTATATTGATTCAGTTTTAAATCCTTTTGATTTGGCCAATTTATTTATAAACCTTTTAACGATTTACCAATTTAGTCATTCCAATCAATTTTGATCGGAAATTGTTAACGTGGATGCTAACAAGGCCACTTAAGACGACTAGCGCTAACGTTGATAATTTTTATAATCTTTGAACTTTTTTTAAAAAATTCTGGAATTTCTTTATAATTTTTTCTTTTTCTTTCTTTCTTTTCCTTTTTTTTCCCAAGAAGTCGTGCAAGGGTTGCATGCCGACCCTCGTCAGCCATTGCGCGAGGACCGCGAGGCGCTCGTTGGCCGATGATTTCCAGCAAAAATTATCCAAAATGACTAAATTGGCAAACTTGTTAAAATGTTTAGGATTAAATTGATTAATAAAAAAGTTCATAACTGAATTGGCACAAATGCAATAGGTTCATGACTTTTTTAATAATTTTCCCAATCATGCGCCACAATAATAAAAAAGCAATAAACAAAGTTGACTTTTTTCGAATTTTTCTCTTGGCTTCCATTAACTAGAAAAGCCTTCTCCGAATAAGTCTAGAAGAAATAGAAAATAATGGATTCGTAAATTACGAGTTTTCGAGTGGTTTGTTGAAGGTCTCTCTCTATTTTTTTTCCTTCTTATTTTTTAGTAATTAACCAGTGAAGATTTCGAGCAGCTGCTTTTTTTTTATTTTCCCAATTAAAAAAAAATAAAGAAGGCGACTTGAAAACGTAACGTGAAAAATGCATGCCTCAGCCTGGTTGACTTTTAATTTCTAAGTGTCGTCAACGGCACGCTCCGCCACGGGTAGAGGAGGACTGGAGGACTAGGAGGGCCTGTGTGGGTGGGTGTTGGGTTTTTTTCGGATGCGGTGTAGTTTTGAAAAATAAAAGAGATAATTACACAAATGGTCCGTAAACGTTGACTCAATATATAACATGATCTCTAAACTTTTAATTTGTTCAATGTGGTTTCTAAACTTTGGCCCAATGTGTAATGTGGTTCATAAATTTTCAATTTATTAAACGTGGCCCTTAAATTTTCTGCATATGTTTGATGTAATCTCTGAACTATATGAAATTGTTCGGTGTTGTTATTCCATTAATTCAATTTTACAAACAACATTTAACATTTTCCTGAAGTTTATGGACTAGTTTAAATATGTATCAAAAATTTAAAAGTTACATTAAACAAATTTAAAGTTAAGGGAAGATATTACACGTTGAGTTATTAAACAAATCAAAAATTACGTGCAGGTGAGAGTTATAACTTGAAATCTATTATAAAAATCAAATATGGTGATTGTAGATTTCGAAATGCTGGGAGGGTACTTGATATGGGAAGTAAAAAGGTGTCTAATTTGGTGTTCAAGTGGAGACATTTTAGCTTGGGCATGATTTGAAAGATGCTCCAAGACCCGTGGGCGGTTGGATAAGAATGATGCACACCTAACCCGTTTGGAATCTTGTGCACAAAGTTTCTGTTTTTTTTTTTTTATTCTCCAGTATATAGATTGATTCCATCATTTAGCACCTACGCTTCATCAAAAAAGACTAAAAAAAAAATAAGCCAAGTCATCTTTTAGAAGGATGACAAATTCAGCAATTAATTTTGAATTTATGGATTTTATTGATTCAAATAAATAATACGTTTTATTGGAAACATAAAGTTGTAAGCACACATTTGAAGGGGAAAATGTGTAAGTATCACGATATTTTTCCCCTAGTTGGATTGGGGTAAATTGTTTTATCTCCTATAATGATCTCATGTGTTATAAATGGGATTAATTTTCTCTATAGCGTAAAGCCCAAAACTACTTTCAATGACAAATTTTAGGTTTAAAAATTTAAAAACCTGTGGATCGATAGGCGATAAATAATATCGAACTATTTCTAATTTGAAGGATTGCATAACAAGCATGATTGTATATTTTGTACCCAGAAATATGAATTGTGTTTCCATGCTGATAAAATTTCGATAAATGTAGGTAAGTGTCCAAATACCCTTGGTAAAAAAAGAATTAACGATGACTTTGGCCTTGTTTGTTAACTAACCGACGCTTTTATGAAATTATCGACTATTTTTATATATTAGGCAAATAAGCAATTTCCATATTAACTTACCAACTTTTAGCTGTATACCAATCGATTGGGCGATAAATAAAGATTGGTAAACAACTCGAACGAGGGTTAGTAACCTAACATGGTCAGAAAAATCATGCTTCCGCATGAGTGCATGCAGAGAGAATGGCAAGAAATGCAACTCCATTGGGCTACTGACTTGCACTCGGCATCTTTTTGAATAATCTAAGAGCTTCTGTACCAAATCCATTTTGAGCAGGAACGCTTCCACACTTTGAATACATCGATATGAATGAGTTCTGCATAGAAAGATCATGGCTCAAGGTCCATCTTCACAGCTTGAACATGAATCTGCACACCATAATTCAGTGTTGCTAAACCAGCAGAAGCCCTTAGCACAAACTGCTCAAAGTAAGAGGATTAGGCTTGATTGCTTTCTGAAGCATTTCAATTGTACCAATGGAATGCCTCATCAAATTCGCCGTTCTTTGCAAAACCAGTCATCATGGCAGTCCAGGCAATGTCATCTTTTGCAGGCGATGTCTATCGATCATTCCGTTTCCAAAAAATCCTGAAATAATGGTTGTCCAAGAGACTGCATGCATCCTTCCTGTGCATCTTTGCAAATAGACGATAGGCTTCTTCAATACTATCATTCTGGACATAAGCAGAGATTAAACTATTCCATGTGACTTCACTCCTTTTAGCATCATCTACACAGCCAAAACTAGAATACATTTTGATAGTGGAAGTTCCTATAAACAAATCAAATTCAAGTCCAAGTCGAAACACTAATCCATGCATCCGAATGCCTTCTTGGGGACCTCCCAAAGTCACCAGAAGCTTCAAACAGAACGGTAAGTGTCGCAGGATTCGCCCTTACCGTTCCTTCCTTTCTCGTATCAGAAAAAGATCAAAACCACATTTAAAATGCCCTATCTTCATATACCCATTAGTCATAGCAGTCCAAGATACAACATTTTGCTCCGGCATCTTGGCAAAGAACTGTCCGGCAGAACCAACGCCAACATTCTTGCAATATCCATCCAGCATAGAGCTCCACGAAATGACATCTCTCTGTGCTATACCCTCAAAAACCCTAACTGCCTCTTTTCAAGTTGCCTCCAACTTCAAATACCCGCTTATCCATGCATTCGAGCACACGGGATCTCGCCACTTGACCGGCATCGAAAGGTAAAGTTCTTTCGCTTCATCTACCTTCCCTGCCCGAACTAACCCTGCAATCATGGCACCGTAAGAGACCGCATTGCGGTCAGGAATCTCGGCAAACAACTTAACAAGTTTTATCAACATTCCAATTGTTGTGAATGCAAGGCAGTGATCATCGCATTATACGAAGCAGTATCTCTCGGGCATTTCGTCAAACATTTGCCGGGCTTTGCAAATCCGCCCATTGTCTGCACACAAGTGAGCATGGCAGGCCAAGAAATGGTATTCTTCAAGGGCATCCGTTGGAAGACGGACTCAGCTTCTTCAACACGACTGTTTCTTCCATGCTTCCTGATCTGGAGGTTGCAATAAACGAGGAAGCTACTCAGTCTGTCGCTTCCTGTTGCGGCATTAGTAAAAACACGACTCTGGACACAAATTGAGACATTCCGATAAGAATCGCTACATTTTCATTCATTTCTAATAAAAAAAATAGTATAGTCGCTTCAAAAACTTTTGACTATGGTACGAAATAACATAAATAATTGAAACAAAATATTTTTCCACCCTCTATTCTCATCCACGTTCAGGATGCATACACCACAACCACCATGCTTTTCCTGTGCAGCAAAACTACAATGTTTTTTTTGGTAAAGCATTGTAGTTTTGCTTTACCAAAAAAAACATTGTAGTTTTGCTGCAAATGTGTAAATAAGTAAAAGTTAAATACCCTAGCATTACAGCTTGTCGATTCCAGTAGCCACACCATCCCTTGGAGAAAAGAGGGCATGCAAACCTTCAGCTCTTCACCCCATCGGACTCAACCCCATCCAATAGGTGGAAACACTCCAACTTAACTAGATGAGAGGAATGGAAGACAGCCCAGTGATGGCAGCCACTTTTTGCGCCCGCTGCGCTTCACACCTGTAAAGCCCCTTCATTTCCTTTTTCGTGCGACGTGATTCCCACCTTTCCTCCTTCACGGTTGCCTGCATTTATATTCAGATGAACATCTTAACAATAGGATACAATTGAAGGAAGCACTCTCTTAAGGGCCAGAAACCGAAGTACACCATACAGAAGTCCTCTCCCTCTAGTCAAAGCAACAAAGTTGCACAAAGGGGTGAAACTCAAATGGCTTAAAAAAATTGTCAATAAGAAAAACAAGGAAGAAGTGGGTACTTACCTTGCGCTCTTTCTTCTCTTCCTTTGACTCTTGACCATGTTGTTTCCTCCTAGGCTGCTCATTCCCTGACACACTGCCACCCTGAATCTTTTCCGCTGAAGATTTCATGCTCCGAGGCAAATAGTCAACAGGAAGTTTTTCTTTTCCTTTGAGTGGACTCAACGGATTGGCCGCACCTAGAGCAACAGAAATTAAGCCGGCCAATTTCTTCTTTCTGGCTACCTCAGGTGGTTCAATTTTGCCTGGGTGATTATCAAGATTCGAATATGTAGAGACAATAGTTTCAGTCCCACACCTCAGATTCATCACTTCTTTTTTTTACAAAAACTACTTCTTTGTCGTCATTCTCATTTTCATACTTGTCTGCATATTCCACACAACGACAGATCAAATCAGCAGCAAAATCCTGTAGCTGTTTGCTTTTCACTTCATTTTCCTTCAATAAATCAGCTGGAACTCTATACTTGTCATCAATTTCCAAGTCATCCACAAGTTTGTAATCAAACGCCTGTGTGAGTTTCAGAGCAAGGGATTCATCTTCTTCAGCCATATAACCACCATAGCCATCATCCTCAATATCCTCAGATCCATACTCCTGACATTCAAGCTTCGAACAATAAAAAAGAAAAACATCAGATATCAGTGAAAGAAACGGTTTTGAGTCATTTAAACTAAAGAAATGATGTCAACTATCGGCTGAATAGAACTAGCTCGTGGGAATTCCGCTACCACTAGAGAAAATTCAGCATTAAAGAAGGGGAAACAAGCACGAAGGAGACAAAAGAGTAACAAAAAGAAATTGTCTGAGTTACTGTCGATTCCCGTGTCTGATGAGGCTACAACTCAGGCCAAGATGGATAATTTCCAGCATCTTATGAACAAAAAAAGTGACCAGTTTCATCTGAACTTATCTTCAAACTTATCCCACAAATTCAGCGGACAATTTTATCACAAGGTATGCTCGACATTCATTCAGACCAGCATAAGCACTAGCAGAAATAGAGTCAAAGACACCAACATCACAAGGGCTTAGACAGTATACACTAGCATCAATGTGCTCCAAGTCAAAGAAGCACCACATGGATTAGGATGATAAGGTCCAACCAACTATTGTGTTTTTTTTTTAGCAAAAGCAGTCCAACCAAATAATTTCAAAATCTCCTAACAAGTGCATGCAGAAAATCATCTCAAGGCTAGGTCTTAGAAGATGGCAGGATTCTTGTTACACATACCATACCAGCAATAGACTCTTCTAAAAAGGGGAAAAAAGGTGTAATCAAATCCAAACACAATGGTTAAAGAGAGAGACAGTAGCCAAAAATCAGTAAGGCAGTCCAACTAGGGTAATGGATTGTCAGCCCATCAAGTGCACTTTAACAACAAAGCACAAAATGCCAAGTGATATCCAACAAATTATCTCCGCCTCTGCCATTGTCCTGCAGTCAGGCAGAAGACTAAAAGGAGGATTCACCATCATTCACCGAAAAGGGAAGGACAGCAGAATCTATGAATCTAATATCCGCAAGCTAAGAGCTGAAAGCATGTCATTCCAACTTTCAGTGTTTATGCATTAATCCAATTCATTCTTTTTCACAAACTTGTCGGAGAGTCAGTTTTATCAGCTCATCCATTTATCAAGCCAATTATCAAAATCAAGAAAGCATATACTAGCATGAAGAAAATTAAAAAACTTACGAGATCAAATTGCTCATCCAGCAGACGACGTTCTTGTGGCTTCTCGTAGTCAAAGTCGTCATTTTTTTCCACAAACCGACTTCTTATTCCATGAGGAAAGCCACTGTCAATTTGTCTCTCTTGACTGGCAGGAGTATCTGCTATATTAATGACTCTCCCCATCACTTCAGGCATCCCGGAATATTGCAAATTTTCCTCCACAATACCGTCCTCGCCTTCAAGATGTTTTGCTCAAACAACAAAATCTTCTTCCAAGTCCTCGACTTCAGAGCCAAACCGCGAGAGGTCACTATCATCGAGTAATGCAGCGACTTCAGGATCAATGGCTTTCTGTACTCTCACATTAACACTATTGGCTGCAACACTATAAATCGATTTATCGTGAGGATCACCGTCTGCTTTATGAACTTGTACACGCGAAGCATCGTAAGCCCGAAATCAAGTAAGTTGAATATAGTTGGTCCTCATGAAGCATATCCCAAACACTGAGATTAGGGAAGTTTCAAGGCTGAGGATAAGACGGGAGGCCGCTCAAGGTCAGGTTTTGACTCTTCTTCTGGTCGAAAATCATTCTAGCATAACACCCACCATCTCAAATGCTGCACATTTACATTAACCTTAAACAAGAACACTAAGATTTGCAAACAAAACAGAGAATACCACAAAATCAAGGAGACCAACCTTGACATCTTTCGGAACCAGATCAAGCCTAGCCTTAGGATTCTGATAAAAAGCAGAACCGCCGCCTGCATTCCTAATCTCCCTCAAATGCCACAAGTAATTATACCCATCGTCAGGAAACCCGAGCTCTAGAATCTCCCTCCTGATATGGTCCGGCAACCGCGACGTCGACATAGCGCCATCGTCGCTGATGCCACCGCCGCCGTCATCGCAGTCGCCGGGCGCGTCCGCGATCATCGACATCGGATCGTCATCGCCGTCGTCGTTGCCGGCGTCCCCCGAGGTACCGACCGAGCAGGGATTGTTGTCGACGCGGACGAAGATGCGGTCGTCGCTGGGAGCGTCGTCGGCGGAGGAGTCGCGGGACATCAACCGGAAGGTCGCCGACTTCTTCGTATTCTTGCGCCCAATTGTTTCAGACAATTCGTCGAACGGGTTGCAGTCGAGGAAGTACCAGTAAGGAAAACGCCTAAAGCCCCAGCGGAAGCGGATGACAAAACAAAACCACAAATTGCTATAGAAACAAATTTACCCCAAATTGATTTTTTGAACATTAAAAATCCTAGATTGGTATATTTATGATAAATTTACTCTAAATCTAATTTTTTTGCAAATCAAAAACTCCAAACCGGTATATTTGTGACAAATTAAGACTCCATTAATTTTCGTTTAATTTGATTAATATCACGAAAAATCACAAATTAATATACTTATGACAAATGAATGGTAGAATCACAAACTAGTACATCTATTAACTGCCGCTTGTTCTTACAGGTGTCAGATCTGAGCTTGTTTAACATGTTTATGTTGTCTCCGTACGGTAATGGTGTTGGGGATGCCGAACCTTGGCGCACACCGCCGAAAGGCAAACCGTAACTACAGATGAAGATCACGCCATGTGCTCAATACTGATGAAGATATATAATTCGGTGATCGGCCGCCAATCCTGTTGCTTGGATGAAGTCGCAAATATATTCTTGAAGGATAAGCGTGCGATTGTCTTTGTCAACCATGCTTGGATGATGTACCTTGATTTCTGATTTTTGGTTTGTTTTGGAGTTTTTAAGGCATGTCTTGTTATGGTGACTTTTGAGATTTCCTTTGGATCGTATCATGTATCATTTTGGTAATGAATAGAAATCTCTTTTGACAAAAAAAAAATCCCCGCTTGTTACCCAATTCAGCACTCTAATGGTGAAATTTAACGGAGGGTGAATTTGTCACAGGTGTATAAGTGTAAAGTTTTTGGTAATAAAAAAAAAGGGAAAAAATCTCAAATTTTGCCACCTGTGACACATTTACCCCGAACTTTTTTTTTGTGACACCAAAAACTCCAAACTTTGCTTTTTGTGACACATTTACCCCAATGTATTTAGTCCATGAACATTTTCGTCTTTTTTGCTTTTTCTTTTTTTTTTCCTTTTTTTTCCTTTCCGGCGAGGGGAGCCCTCACCGGCGTCAGAAGAGGGTCAACCTCACCTGAGTCGGGCGAGGGCCGCCCTTGCTCGCCCAGGCGAGGGCGACCCTCGCCGGATCTAGCGAGGACCGCCCTCGCCGGCGTCGAGCGAGGGCGGCCCTTGCCCGATCTGGTAAGGGCGACCCTCGCCGGCGTCGAGCGAGGGTCTCCCTCGCCTGGGCGAGCGAGGGCAGCCCTCGCCCGACTTAGGTGAGGGAGACCCTCGTTAGCGTCAGGCGCGAGGGTCGCCCTCATCTGAGCGAGCTAGGGCGGCCCTCGCCTGGGCGAGCTAGGGCGGCCCTCACCGACGCCAGGCGAGGGCGGCCCTCGCCAGATCCGGCGAGGGCAACCCTCGCTCGACGCCAGCGAGGGCCGCCCTCGCTCGACGCCAGCGAGGGCGGCCCTCACCAGATCCGGTAAGGGTCGCCCTCGCCTGGGCGAGCGAGGGCAGCCCTCGCCCGACGCGGTCAAGGGTCGACCTCGCCTGAGTCAGGCAAGGGCCACCCTCGCTCGCCTAGGCCAGGGCAAACCTCGCCCGACGGCGGCGAGGGCCCCTCTTGTTGGAAAGGAAAAAAAAAAGAAAAAGCAAAAATAACGAAAATGTCCATTGACTAAATACATTGGGGTAAATGTGTCACAAAGTGCAAAGTTTGGATTTTTGGTGTCACAAAAAAAAGTTCGGGATAAATGTGTCACAAGTGGCAAAGTTTGGGGTTTCTGGTGGTTTTTTCCCTAAAAGAATTAGTTTTGAATAAATTTGCCATAGATATATCAGCTTGGGATTTTTCATTATATTAATCCTTAACAATGTCATACTTTTAGTTGTGCTCATCGTAGCTTTTCCATGTATAGTAAAGGCAAGATGTCTTTTTTTATTGTAAGTTATTACTTCCATAAATATTTGTTTTGTCGAAAAATAAAATTTCCACAAAAAAAACATCTACCTCTTTTCTATGTTGTCGATTAAATTTATGGATAAATTGTAAAGTAGATGAAATTTAATTAAAATTAAAACATTAGATAAAGTAAGAAATTTTTTTTTTGAAAATGCCGGTGAAATTTCATTATTTTGGATTGACGAAAATTAATATCATCCATGAATTGTTTACAAAATATATATATCAAGATATCTCGTTGTGCATGATTTTTTAATGTAGTCCTAGATATTCTTTTAAACATATTACATGCTCTGTATAAAACTATCTTGCCAATATAATAAGGAAAAAATATAAATTTTTTGATTTAGTAGATAAAGAGACTTGATAAATATTTTAAACTAATAAAATTAATAAAAGGTTCACCAAGAAAGTGAGCTTTTGATATGAGAGGGACAAAAAATAAATAGGTTGTTATAAGATCAATGATAAAGAAGAGACCTTTCGACCTTATACTATATCAAAGAATGTCTTTTCTTCTTAGTATCAGTAAGATAGTTTTACACGGATCATGTAAACGTTACAGGAATGTCTAAGAATTCACTTTTTTTAATAGGCTAAAAAAAAACTTGTGAAATGCTTAATTATGGTAACTATTTAAATAAAAATAGATAAGAAAAAAGAAAGAAAGAGTGAAGCCATTTCCTAAAACTTTAATTGAAAGATTGATGGCAGTTTTGTCTTTTCAATATAAATGGGGTGGATTTAGTCATTTAGAGTGGAGGAAATAGCACCGCTCTTACATTAATCTCTTATATATGTATTCTAATTTAAAATAAAATTTTCCCCATACTCCAAAAATCTATCATGTATAATTACAGTCGCAGCTAAGATAATTTTCACTTCTGTGTTCACTTCGCCGCCGTGGAGTTGTATTGTGCCGAGGGTGCGGAGATCAAGTACTCCACGGTGCAGAACTGGTACGCCGGGATGAGGAAGGGAATGGAGGGATCTACAATTTTGTCACAAAGAGGGGCCTTTGCGCAGGAAATCGCTAGAAGATATCTTGGACGCAGGTGGAGACGGGGTCTGCCATTACTTGGAAGTACCCAAGTGTAGTTTCGGAGGGTGATGATACTGTGGGCGAGTTCTATTCTGTGGCATTGACTAATAATCATCAGCAGGCAGATACAGGAACAAAGGTGATACACAAGGGGAAGAATACCAGGAGTAGAATTATTTCGAAGGGTATTTCGGCTGGATTCTCGAGAAATTGCTATAGGGGGCTTGTTCAGGTCCAGTCGAAGGTGGAAAATGCTCAAAATAACTCGCAATGTGATTCCATGCTCATTGGTGACAAAGCTGCTGCCAACACCTATCCGTATATGCAGGTAAAGACATTTCTGACTATTCTGTTGAACAGCTTGGTTACTGATTATGCTATACTAGTTAGTCATCCTATGCAGTATGTCATTATCGTGTTGATGACTTCACTGGGATCTGAGTGGCTATTTTCCTGAAGTACATTCATGTCATTGACCAAGTTCTTGTGAGTTCATTCTATTAGTTTTACGGTTTATCAATTAAGGAAAAGCTTTATAGGAAAGACATCTAATAAGAATGCGGTTCGCATACTTGGTTCTATTTTTAATGTTCAGTCAGGGTACCTTCCATACTGGTTGGTGCCGTCCTTGTTGTAAAGACTGAATGGTGGGGTTGTCAGATGACATTAAGAGTGCGTATGTTTCGAGATTTGTGTACGTAGGAAAAGTGCTTTGGTCTGGGAATAGTTCATCCACAATGAAGGTAACAGTTTCAGTGTCTAATGTGTGGTCGAAAATGGTTCTATTTCCTTAAAAAGTTATTGAGATTGTCCATCTGGTAGACATGCGGTAGAGGCTTCTGACTCCTAATTGTCAATAGCAATGGTGATGAGAGCGCTACTTTGATTGTGGGCCATGGGCCATGGGCCATCAATTGATGGCATTGGTGGTAGCATGCAGCCAATATTTTGGGAATCACTGGAATAACAGGGTTTCAGCCAAAGTAAGTGAGAGTGGTGGAGCATTAAGCTGAAAGTGTTCTGGAAAAAAGAAATCTCTCTTTATAGCAAAAAAACTACTTTCACAAACCGACTTTTTAACCTGTGCAAAACAATCAATGAGAAAATTGTATTCTTCTGATCTTGAGGTTAGAAATGGGACCTTTTACCTTTAGTTTGTTCATTTAGGTGAATATCTTGGACATTTGATTTTGATACCCTTTGGGCTGTCCAAGATGACTCTCTGTTATTACCCTGATGAGGCCTTTGCATAAATCTCTGGCATTAATGGCATTTGCATCGAAACAATCTTGTGTTTCTTTTTTATTTTGCTTTTGTAATTTATTTGGAATGGATTGGATTAGACTTTGCCTAGATGCCCAAACCACAAGGGCCATAAATATGACTATAAAATCCAAGTAGTGACCGTATAACAGTAGGATTGCCTATATAAGGCAACTTTTAAATGGTCATTTCTTTACTTGATTCACTTCCTTCCCTGGAAACTGAGGTTTCCCTTCCGACAATCCAATGACTGCCCTGAACTGAATATTTGACTTGTGGAGATACATTAGGAGATATTTTTTTTTATCCCAGGGCTTTACCATATTGGATAAACAGCTTTGGATTTTAAGAGCTCATGCTGCAGTTATTGATAGTCTTGTCTGTCTATTGTCAGCACTAGTGGAAATGTGGCAACTGATTATTTAGTCTCTGTAATATCAGTTAACTAAACAGTATTCTTATAGATATTTGGTGAATATGTTCCTTTTACTTTCTTGGTGCCTCACCATACTGTTAAAGAACTCGTCAGATGCTTACTTTGACTCAGCACGTGCCGCTTGGATGATTCTTTGGTGTTGCATTTTGTTTGCCAGGCTTTTTAGCTTCTCTCACTGTATTTGCAATGAAATACTTAATGATTGGTGGATCGCCAGTGTTTTGAAGGCGCCAGTAACTGATTACTATTATATAAATGTTGGTTTCAAATGCTATCAAAGTCAACATTTAAAACATCTTCAAATAATAAAAAAGAAAATTATCCAGTGTTAAATTTAGTCAAAACAACTAAAATTTTAGAACCTGGCCAAAAAAATTGAATCAAACAAGATTAGGGGATAGAGTAGAGACGTGTGTTTTATGTGTTGCAAATAGACAGCGCATCCTTGCATTAATCAGCCTTCTTCCTCCTCCTTTGATACATCTTCGTATAGGTCAGTAGCTTTTTCTCTCGTGTAGCTCTGACATGTGCATACGAAGGGGGGAAAACAGAGAGATCAATGAGAAATCTCTGGCCTTTTTTGCACATGTCCAAGCACCAGTAAAATGCCTGTAACTCTGGCAACCTAAGTTCACCAAGAACAAAGAAACAAAAGAAAAAGACCCGACAACTTTGGAAAACCATTTTGATTCAAAATTATGGTGATAGTGCTCCTTAGATGGTGCATTTACATTGTTAACCCATGTTCAAAGAAGCTTGCCAGAAGCTCACAGAGGATCACATAGGTGACTTTTACATGCAGAGTCTATATGTAACAGTTACAGCCAAAATTTACAAGACAAGAACTTTGCCACCGCCTAACCCACCGATCCCTCAAGCTTCAAGCTCATGAGTTGGTGCACCTCAGCACCGAACTCATCGGGGAGCTCGTTGAACACATCGCGGCAGAACCCGGAGATCATGGCGGCCATGGCTTTCTCGTAGTCGATTCCCCTCTGCTGGAAGTAGAATAGCTGGTCCTCGCCAATCTTCGAGGTACTCGCCTCATGCTCGATGCGAGCCGTGGGATTTTTAACCTGACAGATGGAAAACAAACGTTTATGCATTCAAGGCAGCCAATAAGATAAATGGATACGCTTTAAATGTGTGCAGATGTTTATGCACTTTGAACAAAAGGGAGATTTGTGGAAGTAGTTTTCTCATTGATTGTTTTGCAAAGGTTAAAAAGTTGATTTGTGGAAGTAGTTTTCTTGCTAGAAAGAGAGATTTCTTTTTTCCAGAACACTTTCAGCTTAATGCTCCACCACTCTCACCGACTTTGGCTGAAACCCTGTTATTGCCACCACCCGTAGACAGTGATTCCCACCATATTGGCTGCATGCTACCACCAATGCCATCACAATCAACGTAGTGTTCTCATCACCATTGGTATTGACAATTAGGAGTCAGGAGCCTCTACCACATGTCTACCAGATGAACAATCTCGATACCTCTTTAAGGAAATAGAATCATTTTCAACCACACATTAGACACTGAAACTGTTACCTTCATTGTCAATGAACTATTCCCAGACCAAAGCACTTTTCCTACAGACATGATCTCGAAACAAACACACTCTAAATGTCATCTGACAACCCCACCATTCAGTCCTTACAACAAGGGCGGCACCAACCAATATGGAAGGTGCCCTGACTGAACATTAAAAATAGAACCAAGTATGCGAGCCGCATTCTTATTAGATGTCTTTCCTATAAAGCTTTTCCTTAATTGATAAACCGGAAAACTAATAGAATGAACTCACAAGGACTTGGTCAATGACATCAATGTACTTCAGGAAAATAGCCACTCAGATCCCAGTGAAGTCATCAACACGATAATGACATACCATACTGCATAGGATGACTAAGTAGTACTAGCATAATCAGTAACCAAGCTGTTCAACAGAATAGTGCGAAATGTCTTTACCTGGATATACGGATAGGTGTTGGCAGCAGCTTTGTCACCAATGAGCATGGAATCACATTGCGAAGAATTTCGAGCATTTTCCGCCTTCGACTGGACCTGAACAAGGCCCCTATAGCAATTTCTCGAGAATCCAGCCGAAATACCCTTGGAAATAATTCTACTCCTGCTATTCTTCCCCTTGTGTATCATCTTTGTTCCTGTATCTGCCTGCTGATGATTATTAGTCAATGCCACAGAATAGAACTCACCCACAGTATCATCACCCTCCAAAACTACACTTGGGTACTTCCAAGTAATGGCAGACCCTGTCTCCACCTGCGTCCAAGATATCTTCGAGCGATTTCCTGCGCAAAGGCCCCTCTTTGTGACAAAATTGTAGATCCCTCCATTCCCTTCCTCATCCCCGGCGTACCAGTTCTGCACCGTGGAGTACTTGATCTCCGCACCCTCAGCACAATACAACTCCACCACAGCGGCGTGTAGCTGATTCCGATCATAAGACGGCGCGGTGCACCCCTCCAGATACTCCACAAAACTCCCGTCTTCCGCCACTATCAGGGTCCTCTCGAATTGCCCAGTCTCCATCGCGTTTATCCTGAAATAAGTCGAAATCTGCATCGGGCACTTCGTGTCCTTCGGTATGTAACAAAACGACCCATCACTAAACACCGCAGCATTCAGAGCAGCATAGAAGTTATCCTCGCTAGGCACGACCTTCCCCAGATACTTCCTGACAAGATCCGGGTATTCCTTGATCGCCTCGGATATCGAACAGAAGATCACGCCGGCCTTCTTCAGCGTCTCCCTGTGCGTGGTCGCGATGGAGACGCTGTCGAGAACCGCGTCGACCGCGACGTTCGCGAGCCGGTTCCTCTCGTTCAGAGGGATACCCAACCTGTCGAAGTACTTGACCAATTCCGGGTCGGCCTCGTCCAGGCTGTTCAAGGTGGGTTTCTTCTTGGGTGCCGAATAGTAACACATGTCCTGGAAGTTTATGGTCGGGTACGCGTTGTCCGACCACTTGGGCTCCTTCATCTTCAAGAACCTGTCGAAGGCGCTCAGCCTGAAATCGAGCATCCATTCGGGCTCCTCCTTGAGCTCGGAGATCAGGCGCACGGTCTCCCTGGACAGCCCCTTGGGGATGGAGAACGAGTCTATGTCCACGTTGAACCCGTACTTCTTGTTATAATCGTTGAAGCTCAGGATCTGGGCAATTTTCTCGTCGTAGCTGGAGGCGGTGGCGGTGGCGGTGGCGGTGGCGGAGGTGGAGGGGAGGTTACCTGAGTCGGGCCGCCTCGTCGTCTCGTAGCCCACGTCGGCTCGGACCCGGAAGCAGCAGCCGCCGCGCCGCCGCCGCCGACAGGCCGTCGACGGCCTCGGGGACGGGGGCCGGAGGAGGAGGCCGCCAACGGCGGACCCTTTGGCGAATCTTGGCGGGTCGGAGTGCGGCGGCGGCGGGGGGGCGGCGGCGGCGGCGAAGCGGGAGGAGATGCCGTTGGCGAGCAGGGACGCCATGGTGGCGGTTGTGGGTGGCTGAGAGAGAAGGCGAGGAAGGAGACGAAAGAGAAAAGCAATTTTGCAAGTTTTTATAAATCTCAAATTTATTGTGGTGGCTTCCGTTTACTTCCTTTTCTTTTTTTCGAGGAAATTAAAGAATATGCCTGAAAATGCGAAGGGGCTGTCGCGTGCGCGCCACGTACCCTCTCCAGATGATCTCGGGTGGGCCCGGCCCGATGGGGCGCGAAGCCCAACTCCCAAGTCCCCTTTTCATTAGGGAGGGCGGTTCAGTGTCATTAATCAATGTAAAGAAATCGGCTAAAATTAGGTCCGTGAACTTAGGTCCCATGTGTAATATGATTTCCAAACTTTTAATTTATTGGATGCGGTCCCTAAATTTAGCTAAACGTGCAATGTCGTCTCTAAACTTTTACGGTAACTGTTTAATCGAGTCCATCAATTATTATATCCATAGAGTCAATCTAGTTTCTGGATTATCTAATCGAGTGACTAAATTGAATATGTAATATTAGTTTAGAAATCATATTCAACAAATTAAAATTTCAAAGATGACATCACACGCTGTGCTAAAGTTTAGGGACCACATCGCATATTGAACCTAAGTTCAAAGACCATTTATGTCATTTTTCCAAAAGTATTTATTGAGATAGAATGGGAAATTATGCATACACATGTAGAAAGGGAAATATATTACAAGGTTTGATTTTTTTTATAGAGTAGTTTATAAGATCTGAACCCCTTATCCATGCTTGGTTACAAAAAAATATCTCTATCCGTTACAAAATGTCAAATCGAAATATAGCTATCCAATATATCTTCTAGTGATCTAAAGATCGAGAAATTGCTATGTCTATCACTGCAAACTTCGCTAGCACGTCAATTAAGCCACCACTAAGGCTGCGTTTGATCGACCGGATAAAAGTTAGGATAGAATATGTTTTATCCTATCCTGTGTTTGGTGGTGGGCCAGGATAAGATAAGGTCGGATATAGACCGGATAAAAAAATCCGGGGAGGTGGGATAGACTCGGATAAGATTTTTAATGCCTATTTTTTCCAAAAACCCTACGCTCTACTCGTCGTCATCTTCATCCCCACACCTTGTGCGCTTTCGTCAAAAAAAATTATCGGCTTTTTTTCCTTCACTAACTCCTCCGGATCCGTAAATAGCAAAAAAAAAATTATCCTATCTGACTTTAAATCCGTAATCCACCAAACAGTGTATAGGATATGAAGAAATCCCAGGATTTCTTATCCTATCCTATCCAGTCCTATCCTGTTTAGAAATCCGGACGACCAAACGCAGCCTAAGAGATTTCTAAAGCCGGGATGATTTTTCCTTTTCTTTCAAGACTCTTTTCTATTCTTCTATGTACATTTTCTGGATAACTAATTAAAATAGCAATAAGAGAGAGAGAGAGAGATGGATCACTCATACGAGGGAAGATTCCATATAAGGGCATTGCCTTCACTTTTCTCAAATAGGAGCTGGATCTTGTTTTAAAAAAGGACATGAAGTGTTTAGTGACGGGTCGCCCAGGCAAAGTCGGCATTGCTTGTGGCCGGAGAGGGTTGCCCAGGTGAAGCCAGCCTTCGCCTGTGGCTTTCGAGGGTGGCCTTGCTCAGCCCTCTCTAAGTATTGCTGGTGGCTAGCCATCGCCTAAAGATTGACTACCGGCGAAAAGGAAAGAAAAAAGGGAAAAAAAAATAAAGCACAAAAATGCCCTTGCAGTAAGATTAGGCTTTTTTTTTAGACTGACATATTTCATGCTCTCATTTGAAACAAGATCCAGTTCAAATCCTTATTTGAGAAAATGAGGATACTTTAGGCCATTATTTGGAATTTTCCCCTTATACGGGACTTCATAATGTCTTTTGCAAGTCATATCTTCTAGTCTTGGTTAAAGGACGCTACCAGTGGATCACGTACATTAATGGCGCAATCTTAATGGACTTATTAGGAGTGCTTATGAACTTTGTGGGAAGGACAAGGTTGAAGATGTCCGGCCTCCCCGTATAAATAGCATCTTCCTCATCATAATCAAGAAATCTAAAAGATTATCGAATTTGAAGATGGAGAATTAGAAATTAAGTTTAATAACAGTTATAAAATTAAGAATTTCATATAAAATTTCTTCTAGTACATCATGCCCATCAATTCTACAAACAATTCATGAGAGAATAGTTTGCACTGGAACTGGGGAAATAGAAAGACCAAGCAATACATCCTAACCATAGGTTTGATCCTATATTGCTAGGAAAAGAATCTACTCATCCTAGCAAAGGGTAGGATAGCCTCAATGTCCAAGCTCACCTACGTTTTTAGCTTTCCAAACCATCAAGTAATGGTCATTTTCGCCCTACTTGGTGCTAATAAAGACAATTTCATGGTTATGAAAAGTTAGATAGTTAATTAGGGAGAAAGAATTAATCGACTCCATAATCTATGGTTACTATTTCATGGATAAGGAATCTAAATCTTCATGTACAATTTATACGGCCTAATACCCTAAAAAACTTCAAATTTTAACTTTTGTCCCAATTCTACCTTTTATGTCGTAAAAAACCTCCAACTTTATGTCATTTCTCAATTATACCATAAATCTTAGCCTTAGGTCAAGTTTCAATTTTACTCTAATTTTTTCATCAACTTTTACTTGAATCCTAAATATGCTCTCCATTACCCCTCCTTTAAAATCGTCCCTAGTGATTTTGCGCTCATCAATCTCTCGTGCTTGGGAATATTCCATCTCTTATAGTCGGAGAGCTCGTGCTTGGAACATGTGAATAGCTTGTGCTTAGGAGTTTTCCATCTCTCGAGACAAAGGGTTAATAGGGGATTTTATGACTCAAGTAAAAGTTTGTAGTTTTTTATGAAACTGTAAAAATTTTAGGGTAAAATTGGGAGTAGACGGTAAAATTGGGACAAGACCTAAAGTTGAGGGTTTTTCATAGGACAAAAAAAGGTTTAGGATAAATTTAGAATTTGATCAAAAGTTGAGGGTTTTTTATGGGATCAAAAAAAGTTCATGGTATAATTTGAGACAAAAGGTAAAATTGAGATAAAATCTAAAGTTGAAGGTTTTTTAGGATATTATACCCAATTTATACTCACTTTACGAACGAAACTAGCTTCGATGCATGTGCTATGTGCATACAATTATTTTTTTGTGTACATTTTGTGTGAAATTGCTTCTCTTATAAAGTTAAATATGACCTAAAGTTATTTTTATTCATGGGAGAGCGGGCTTTTTTTTTTTACATTGTTGTTGCATGAGCACATTAAAGGAGAAAGACATGCAATTTATGAACGTGAAATTATTGAAGTAATGGTGAATGGTGATTTAATGCAGCTTGTAGTGGACTAACTTGCGGTGGAATTGGTCGCGTTCAACGTGTATTTTTACGATAAAATTCATAATAATATGTCGTCTCTTTCATTTATTGAAGGGTTATTATAGTTATTTGCAGGGTGGACACCTAATTAAAAGTTCGCTTTATATATAGTATAGATATAGGCAAAAAAAAAAAAGAATCACATATATGTTTTTATACATAAGGTTTGTAAATCACATCATAATTCAGAAGTAGTTCGGATAACTTTAGATCTCCAATACTTTCCTATCCTAAAATGATTCGAATTAAATTTTCGAGACTAGTTCGGATCTTCCATCATAATCTCTCTCTTTAAGATCCAATATCTTTTATGGACAGCACACTTGTTATTTTGTTGAAAAATGCTTACATTACTTTTCTGCCAAATATGAAAATATAGAAGAAGTATCGAGAAAATGCAGATTTAATTATTAGAAAGTATATTTGAGGAAAGAAAAGAAATTTATTTAGGGGATAATGATTACACTGATGGTCCCTGAAACTTTGACCTAATGTGTAATGTCGTTCCTGAATTTTTATTTATTGAATGTAATCCATGAACTTTATCCTAATACGCAGTGCCGTCCCGAAGCTTTTAATTTATTCGATATGATCCCTAAACTTTTGACACGTGATCAATCTAGTTCTCAGACTATCTATGTCATCTCTGAACTTGAATTAATGAAATGACAATATTACACATTTTCACATAGTCTGGAGACTAAATTAAATACGTATCGAAAGTTTAAGGACCACGCATTGAATAAATTAAAATTTTAGGGACGATATTGCACATTGAGCTAAAATTCAGGAACCAAATTGAACAATTCAAAAGTTCATCGGCAATATTGCATATTAAAGGTGATCGGTTCCCAGTTCCGATTTCGATCCAATGAAACCGGTCCCTTAAGGTTTAGTTAACATTTTGCTAATTCATGTCAATAAAGTTCACTTAAGATTTAGTTCACATTTTACTAATTTTTGTCAATGAATTTATGCCAATGAAGTTCACTTATATAGGGTATACTTCACATTTTACTAATTTTTTTGAAGAAATAAAAAATAAGAAAAAAAAGTACACATAGTTAGTTCGGTTTCGTCCGCTCTCCCTTGGAATCGAGATCGGGACCGCCCGAACACCGGTTCTACTTTTAGAAACCGGGAACCGGACCCAACCGGTTGATTCGATTCGATACGGTCCGAGTGGTTCCTAGCTTAGGCGGTCCGTTTTGCACGCTTCTTATTTCAATATTAGGCCAACGTTCGGGGACTCTTTGTGTCGTTTTCCCTTTTATTTAACGACCGGCATATCCATTGGAAGGGCTTCGAAAAAAAATAAAAAAAAATTAAAGATGGAATTTACAAAAATTAAGGAACTCTCCCCAGATGGGAAAAATCGGACTATTGGCCCGTGCGCGTCACGCGCGGGTTCAATTCGCCGAATGCTCGTCATTTTCCCCCTCCTTCGTTCATCGGAAAGTACGAGGAAAAAAAAAAAACAAGGCCAAGCTCTTACCACGTCCATCCGAAAAATAAACAAAATAAAAAAAATATATCAATAAAAAGAAGAAGAAAAAGAAAAGGCAGAATCGCGTTCGGATTGAGTCTCGTTTTCTTGATTTCGATCCCCTTCTCTCTCTCTCTCTCTCTCTCTCCCGTCGACTCTTGCGAGTGCTTCGCGCAGACCCAGGGAATCAAGAACCGTCGAGCTGGTCATCGGTCGTTGGTTGGAGTTCGGGGAGGATAAGGTAGTGGGTGGGTTGTTGTTTTTTCCTCTTTTTTCTTTTTCGGTTCGGTTCGGTTTGGTTTGGAGGGCGCGGGGGAGGAAAGAATGGCTCAGGCAGTGGAAGAATGGTACAAGCAGATGCCCATCATCACTCGCTCCTACCTCACCGCCGCCATCGTCACCACCATCGGTTGCTCCCTCGAGGTAGGTCCGCCTCTCGGCTGACGGCCCCCTCTGTTCTTGCTGTCGAGTGAAAGATTTGTATTGGCTGCTTCTTGGTTTTCGCTCGTGTGTCGCGATGGGTTCGGGTGTGATTGGTTGTTCGGTGAATTGTTTGTTAATTGTGGGTTTCTTGCAACTGGTTCGACGGATTGGAGCTTGATCTTTGGTGGGTTTGTTGCGTTTTGAAGATTTTTCGTTCGTGAAGTTTCGGTGGGTTTTTTTTTTTGTATCTGTTGCTCGAATGTGTGGTTGGGAGTTTGGTAATTTGATCGATTGATTCCATGCGTAGTGCCGGCTGTTCGGTGAGCGAATGATGGTGCTTTGGGTTGTGAAGGAGGTTTGGTTGTGGGGCTTTTTGGAGTTAAAATCTTGTATTTACTCTTAAATTGTCAATCTTTGTCTTACAATTCTGCCTGTGCCAACTAGTTGTGTTCCGGATTGACAACTTGATTTTGTGTTTGATGGCAATTTTGCTTTTTCGGGTTGTGCAGATAATATCACCTTATAACCTCTACTTGAATCCAAGGCTTGTGTTCAAGCAATATCAGTTATGGCGCCTCGTCACCAATTTCTTGTACTTCCGCAAGATGGGTAAAGTCCTGAGCTCATGCCCGCATATGTTAGATGTTGGGTGAATTGGCACTGTTACGATGATACAAAAGTACGACACAGTTAACGATGTTACCTGGAGTAAAGCTTTCAGTCTAAAAATTTCATGGTCACGTCATCATAATCATCGTCATTATCTTGATTCACATAGTATTGAAATGGATTCCTTAGAGAAAATGTCCTCTATCTTGGAGCTTCATTACCTCATGATATGCTTGAGTAACTTGAGTATCTTCTAATCTACAAACTCTCAGTCAGTAGGCATGGTTTACCCAGTTTAAGGAAAAATAGATGAACTATTTAACCTGCACCATGCTCTATCCATGCATGATCTATTCTGTTCAGCAGTGTATGTGCGCCTCCTATGAATGTGCTACCGACTGCCTTTAGCAGAAAAAAAGAACCCTGAAAAGGAATTAGGTTTACCCTTCCCTATGGGATCATCCTTGAAAGTGGACATACATTCAATATTCACAGGGTATTATAAATTCAAGTTTTGATTTTACAAAGTTGGACGGACAGCTTGATTACGCAAAGGGGTTGCTTGTCATTTTGGTTTTCCTCTGTCTCCTAAATGTCAATGCTTTTGAGAAGATTCTTGAGAGCAATGGCCTTCAGCACGGAACATCTGAACAGTTCTCAAATAATCTGAGATTTACTTATGCCCACAATTAGCTGCAACTCCGCTAATTTAAGTTTTACCTCTTTTTTCCTATTTGATTGCAGATTTGGACTTCTTATTCCACATGTTCTTTCTTGCTCGATACTGCAAACTTCTTGAAGAGAATTCTTTTAGGGGAAAGACAGCTGATTTCTTTTACATGCTCTTATTTGGCGCCACTGTGTTAACTGGAATCGTTCTTATTGGAGGAATGGTACCTTATGTATCAGAATCATTTGCAAAAATTATATTTCTTAGCAACTCACTGACTTTCATGATGGTGAGTTTTGCTCTCTTTGTGCAATTACCAATCATGACTTAAGTGGACTGATAATGTCCTAATGCGTGCTTTTGCTTTTTGTGTTTTGTGCAGGTTTATGTGTGGAGCAAGCAAAATCCTTTTATCCATATGAGTTTCTTGGGTCTCTTTACATTTACTGCAGCTTACCTACCATGGGTAAGTAAAATCCTTATTTTTCCCTCCTAGAAACTGTTCCGAGAAAGTGGGATAGGACATTGCTTGTTGGTTTTGTTGCACGAGACATGATTAATCAGGTTTTATATCTGTTCCTAGTTGCTCAGTCAATAAAAGAAAGTGACATCTGGGGTTTCAGCTTACTTAACCAGTTGTTCCCCACCAGGCTTAGAGTTTATTTCTTTTGTTATAAAAAAAATAGGCATTTATCTTGGGCACTTGTAATATTTATTTATAAACTCCTCAGATTTCTCATTCAGCATATTTCGTCCACTTGGAGAATTGGATGCACATGCAATTGAGTTTGTGTTTTCTATATGCAGGTTCTTCTGGGATTCTCAGTCCTTGTAGGTGCAAGTGCTTGGGTGGATTTATTGGTAAGACTCTGTTTCTGTAATATTTGATGCTGTCGAGTGCTTGGATGGATGCAGTCTGACTGTCTGAGAATTGAATTTCTATGAGGCTGAGCTGAGCGAGACATGTTTGTTAATGTTCATGTTCTGCTTGGAGGAGCTCTTGTTTTTGGCTTTACTTTGCACATATACTTAGCTGTAACTTTTGCAGGGTGAAAGATAAAAACGAGGCTCTTAGTCAATAGTGTTATGGTTTCTTGAACGATGTAATATCATCCCCCCCTCTTCAGGAGTAAAGATCTACTAGAATCAACCTAACTTAACAATCTGAGATCAAGCAACTCTGAGTGTGCTTCACATCCTTTGGCTTGAAATATCGATCTTATCATGAATAGCAAACACCACCCATAAACAGTCCCATTAGTCTGCGAAAGCTCCCGTCTGGTGGCCGGCGTTAAAATAATGATACTTGTCAATATTCCACCGCCTTTTTACCAAGATCACAGTAGATTATTGATGGGCGGCATTATTACTACACCCTTTGTGGCTAAAACATATAAGGCTGTGGAATTAGCACCACCCTGTACTTAACTTGTGCAATCTATTGTCGTGGTTTGTATTATCTAATTACAGTTCCAGGATAATTTTCTGTTGTGCTGGTCCTTATGCTCAATATGAAATATTATGATGCAGGGAATGGTAGCTGGTCATGCCTACTACTTTCTTGAAGATGTGTACCCGCGGATGACGCGTCGTCGGCCCCTAAGAACCCCATCATTTATCAGAGCCCTATTTCCTGATGAGGCTGTTGTTGACGCACGGCCAGCAGCCGTGAGATTTGCCGCCCCTCCTCCTGAGGAAGTTCACCAAGATTGATGGCATGGATAGCCGGACAAGAAGGTTTTAAGGTTCAGCTTATTCTACTGTTGATCTGACGGCTAAAATTACAAATATGGCAGAACAATCCTGGTCGCTTACTGTAGAAAAACACTCCTGCGCATGCTTTGGTGCTTGTAATTAACCCTCATCTGCTTATAAGCTTAACCTGATATATGCTATTCGGATTTTGAAGTTGTGCAGTTTTGAAGTTGAGTCCTTAAGTTGGAGTGAATATAGCATTCTTGTTCAAAAACCAGAGCAGGAATGATTTTTTGTTTAGCTTCACACAAAGTTTGGATTCTCTCTCTCTCTCTCTCTCTCTCTCTCTCTCTCTCTCTCTCTCTCTCTCTCTCTCATATGGCTCGCTAGACTTGATACTTGCTTAGATAAACTGCCTGGTGGCTTCTGAATTCTACTACAACTGATGTGAGGCAATGGCAGAATTGTGTTTTTTCTTTATGGGTTTTGTATTCCTTCGCCAATATCGCAGAACAGACTGCTAAACAAAATCAAAGCAACCGTCAGGGTCATCTCATTTTATCTTCTCCTATAGAAGAGAGGGAAGATTTTCTGAAATTTTCATCTCTTAATCTTTGTTTCTCTTTTCCTCTTCTTGCCAGCAGAACCAAAATGTTTATATCAAAAGAATGAGTCAGTTTCGTGCTGTGTAGTTGTTGCAGTTGCAGGCGATCCTCGATCTTGGGAGATTGTCTTGAAGTAACTTGTGCAAGAGATGTTTTATTTCGCTGTGATCTGAAAATCTCTATGCACTTCTCAAGACCTTTGAGACTTAGATTTCCTGGTAGAGAGCAATTATGTCAATGGCGTCTAGTCCGTTTATAGCCCCAGATAAAGACCAGCAAGGCTCCAAACTGTAGACTGTCTACTGCAATGTTAGAATACAAATTTCTAAATGACAGTAGGCATCAAAATCTCACAATCAGCAGGTTAAATTTAGCATCACCAACGTCCGATTAGCAATTTTGGCCCCTGGAGGACGATAATGGCGGTTGATTATACAAATTCCAAATAACAGCAGATACCAACCTGCATTTCAACCAAAAGTCAAATGGTGTCCACCCAATTTACCCAATCCTCTATGGCGATTTGCTGCGGAGAACCATAAAAAACCAGAACTTTTTCACTGAAGCTTCAAATGTCAAAAGGTAAGGAGGAATCATAGGCAACATCCAAGCGTCTTTGTTCTGTATCTGACAGAAAAAAATGAGAAGTGAACTAACTGTTTTTTCTTTAGGAATGATAGATTGTCTGTTTCTGGCTCTAGAGTTAGACATTCGAGTGCAAATGAACTTTAACAAATAGCAACAAGGAACCACAAGCCATGCGGTACTGCAATCTGCAATTTCTTCAAGGGATAAATGACAGATTCCAACCGAATACAACTTCTAAAACAAAGCCCTAACATTACAACAGGATCTAAGAAAGTGTTCTGAAAGAAAAAATGGGGAAGAAACTAAGATATCATTTCCAATCACTACTCATGAGCACAACAAGACATTGAAACTCCAAAAAAAGAATCGACACCTAGCACCTGAAAATAGCAGGAGCTTCTCCTTTCACAGACATCGACACAATAGGCATGCGAACGGTATCAAAGAACCAATTCTACAAGTCACACAGTCCGCAGAAATCAACAATGATTCCGTCCCCGTTGGCAAACTTGAGGAAGCTTCATAATGTACAAAGCACGAGCAAACCATTGGCGTCCTGTGCCGTCTCAGAATGATATGTCTGAATTCTTTTCCGGCTCCACTTGACTTACTCAAAGCCAATGGATGAGGCATGAAAACCCATCTTGAGCGGGTGAAGAATAATTAAGCAAGCAAGAATGATCTATGGCTATCGGATAGGGTGATGTTGGGCCGATATCCTCTTAGGAGGCAGCTTGCGTAGGATGAAGAGGACTAAAGCAGAAGGCAGGATCTCAACCAGCTGGCACGAGAGGGACAGAAGTTCAAATACCAAATTCAAAAAGGGCAACACGATCACAGACAACTTGAGCAACAACCATAACTAAGTTAAGAGAATACCATGTAGTATAACATATTCAAAATTGGATGATCCAAAACATCGAGTGATGCATCTGAATCAAAAGCTGATAGAAGAACCTGCATGTAAGAAGCATTGCATCATTACGTCAAGGTATTATCAGCAAAGGCAAAATGCAAATAATTGCTCCATGTTCAGCTGACAGTTTAGGTTCTTGTCTAGCCCAAACATCATACCATACAGGTTGGTTGTTGTATAGCTCCTACTGAGCCTATCTTAACCTCGTCTGGACATTACTATGTCCTAATTGGGTTAGGATTTGGCTTAGGCTTTAGGTTGTACTTGGTGTTATGAAAAGTTATACATATCTTACCTTTACCAAAAAAAAAAAAAAATACCATACAGGTTGGGAAGAAATTGACATCGTCCCAACCAAGAGGACAAAGTGGTAGTCCAAGGGCAAGAAAGTCTCCAATCTGGGTCGATAATTGGTGAGATTTAACTCTAAGCAGAGGTAAAGTCAGTAGTTCCTGGTGATAAGTACAATATAAGCACGCTTTATTTCTATGCTGTCAAAACTACTCTATCAAGAGTCCTCTTCTGAAGCACTTTGGCAAAGTCAAGTTGATGACAATCTCCAACTGGGTTTGAGTTCAACTAAGAGTCCAAACTCCCAGTTCTTTCAAGTGACAACCTTTCTCAACTTCCAAAGTATGTTCACATCCAATCGTAGTCAACTCTTTATTTTGGAATAAATTAGAAGCACCAAAGAAGACATGGTTATTGGGCCAAAAGCTCATATGAAAAAACTATGACTGCTTGCCAGGGGCTTATAGATTTTCCAATCCCCTGATGTCCCACAGGAGAAGAGAGTTCAATCTCAAATCAACATGTTATGTTTTGTCGTACAAATGCCTCAACTTTAGTCTATTCTTTGTTTCTATGGCTTCAAAAAGCCAATGACAAGGCCATGGTAGACGCAACTCAAATGCCTGAAGGCTCATGTATGTTTACTATTGACATTCGACAACCTCGGTCCAACTGACCTATATGCCAATTTAGTCATTGACCCTTTCTTATTTTTCAATTAAAGCATTTGATTAGATGACATCATAAGCAAAGGAACCAGCCATTCAATTGCTTGACCTGCCAACCGTTCCATATCGTTTCTAAGAGTAATCTTGTTTCGAAGACATTTAATAAGCAAGAATATTAGCAAGAAAAAACTGATTGCCATTATATATTACACAATAAATCCTAAAACTTATCAGCTAACCATTGGATAGAGATAAAAACAGCTAAAGTGTCCGTATTTATTGGCTTGCCCTTGGCAAAAAGGGTTGTAAGTAGATTATTTTTCTCAAAAGTGTGAACTTTTATGAATCTTGCCCACCGGCATACTGGTTAACAGTCCCTTTCTCAAGTAAGTCGGACCTTACATGTGAATCACAGAACTTGGATTATAATCATGCTGACGAGATAAGATAACCAGAGATTAAAACACAATAAACAGTAAGGAGTGTCAAAATTCCAACCCTTAACCGGTGCTGTGATATCATGTGAATTAATTGTTGTTCCAAAAAGAGTGCTTGTCTTAGCATATCTGTTAACAAGAGTCATTGCTTATAAGTCTGCACCAAGTTCTCTCAGCCTTCTCTGCTGGGGGTAGCCTTTACTAATGCTCATAATAGAAGCCAACAGGCAATTCGGTCCTTTTGGTAGGGCGGGGATGGGTTCAGGGGAGTTTGCTGGGTTCAATACTCAGCAGGTTGAACCAAAAGTGGCAGAGGGCCTAACCATATGAGCTGGCTAATCTGACCAACAAAGTGATGTAATTGGATGCATTGAGGCACAACTTTTGTTGCATTTCTTCTCATGATTGCTAAGTAGCGAAAGGGGAAGTGGCCTTTCCACGTCAAGACCTTAAAAGAAATGCAAAACTTCAACCAGAAAAGGCAAGAAAAGGCTAATAGCATTTTGAAGCCATTATAGTTATATATTGTATTTTCTGTTCTTTTGGCCAGGTCAAGTCTAGTAAATTAAACAGGAAAAAAGAATATTATTAAGGATGTGCATCAGATTTGAAACTGTAAGTAGCAGAATGGAAGACTATCCCAAAATTGGAGCTTACCACTGTACACCTGATAATAAAACAGGTGAAGCATATAGCTGTAACAGATCCAACCTGCAAGGGAATGCAGATCTGGTGTCAAAAAGAATTAAAATGAAGTCAAAGACTCCTTTTCACATTCTTGGCAAGTTTTTTTAATGCAACGTGTTTAACAAATGGCTTGTCTTAGAAGATGACTGCATATGTCCAATTCCTTCAGCGCACCGGTTGTGACACTTCATCCAAAGACAGTTAGCAAGA
Organism: Syzygium jambos; assembly: GCA_031216235.1. Taxonomy (NCBI): domain Eukaryota; kingdom Viridiplantae; phylum Streptophyta; class Magnoliopsida; order Myrtales; family Myrtaceae; genus Syzygium; species Syzygium jambos. Next base: position 42,878,956 of record CM062224.1, on the reverse strand, counting down.
GGCGAACAAAATATTTTGCAGCAGCACCAAGGGTGGGTGACTCAAGTAGCATGTACACTATACACTCAATTACTTTATTAGTTAAACAGCAGCAGCCTATCACACTTTACCACTTCCGTTCAGCTACCACTTGCAACTTGCAGATCACAAATAGAAATAGATGTACAGAACAAATTACGTCAGGAGTTCAAAACATCTGCTATGTCCCAGCCGGGCATGCCCTTAGTGCTGACGACCTCATATAGATGCATAGATCGATAATGATCATACTGGATAACACTTCAAGCACGGTTTTCAGCAAATATATAGATAGACAGCAATGGAGATGGCTGTGATCAATACACAAAAAGTTCTTCACACTAAGCTACTACTTGCAGTGATCCCCTCATCGATTTGTATCCTCCGATTCTCTGGCAAAATAGATGTTGAGACAGACAGATGCTGAGATCATAAAGACCCGATAAAATGCCCAAAGCCCACTACAATATGATGAGAGGCTATGCCTAAAGCTTGCTACAATATGATGAGCGGAAGGAAAAAATAAGGAAAAATTAAACGAGAGAAGGAAGGTTGCATACCTCATGAAGCTTTTTCCTCCTCCCTTTAGATTCAATAGGAAAACGCCTTAGCATGGAAAATAATCTGAAGCAAGTCATGATAATAAGCAGAATTATTTAGCCAATGTACAAAAAAAGCCACGAAGATAAGATAGCATTGGGTAAACAGTGTATGAAGGCCTAGATGCAATGGTCACAGTGAGTATCAAAGGTGCTGCTGAACCCACCTTCCTCCATATAATAAGAAACCCAATGCAGCTATTATTGAGATAACTGCAGGAATCAAGTATAAAATGGAGTTAGTGGAATGACAAACTAAAATAGCTACAAGGAAGTGTAACAAAGAGAAATATATTTTTAGCTTAGGAAGTAAAATGGATTCTCACCTGCAATAAATATCTTCCCAATAAATTCCACAACACTGTTGTCGTCTATCCACAGATAAATCCAGATGCAAACCTGATGTGAAAATTACATCAATGCGCATGAGGGACAAATAATATGATATATTTTCCTACAACCTAAATCTGAGCTGTACCTTCCAGGAGCTAACTTATGCTGCACTATTGCCAACAGGCTAACAACTGTCTTGTAGAATGATTTAAAAAGGTAACGAGGATATATACAAATTCCGTCAACTTAAGGATCAGACTACATAACACCGCAACTTCATAACAACGCAGATACCTTTTAATGGTCACTTTATTATTGATATTTGGTCCTTGATGAATTTATCTACAATCAGCAAGCCTAGTTTCTGATTTCATGCATAAGGACTGTAACAGTGTAACTTAATTCAGAAATCTGGGTCTTGCTTCCTCTGACTTGGGTATGGAGAATTGATTAGACTTTGAGAGCTGAAATTAAGAAATTCACTTGACTCCATCATCAGCAATTTGAAACTACAAGCAGCCGGGCTAACCATTTTGAAGCTTTACATTAACGTGAATGCTAGACAAGCAAATAAGCAAATTGGGAAAGTTTAAAAGGATATTTATGAAAGCCATGTGCCCTCCACAGATATGATACAAGGGTAAATTTCACATTGATATTGTGCTATCCATTTTTTACATTCGAAAGCGCAGCACCAAATTTGCCTAAATATGACAAGCCTTAATTTACTGAGTCTATTTATAACATAAAATGTTAAAATAGAAAAGCAAGAAAAAAGAAAGACAAATCTAAATCTTATCAAATATTTAGGAAAGATATTAAATATTTGATTAGTAACAGAAGATCGTTCTGTGAGAGATATACCTGTATAAAGTACATAGCACCATTTATGGATATATAAGATATCTTCAGCTTATCCGATGGTAAACTTCTGGCCTGCTCGGCAATAGATGCCCAGAGGTCAAATTCTCATAACTTAAAGTTAGCTAGAACAGAATTATGTATATTCCTCAAAGGAAGCAGATCTAACATTACTCGAACAAAGCTATGTTTAATCACCTGGTGATATATCTCAGCCCAAAACAGAACTAAGAGAGTGTAAGTAGAGAAAAACAGGAGTCCAGGAAGATCCAAGAGAACCAAAGTTAACACCTGGTCCACATACATTAACTCGATAAGCAACAAAATTTTCACAGAAAATAGAGATGCTAGTATTCTAACAAGCGGTTTACATTTTGCATAGAAAATCAACACAATTTGAAAACGTTAGTGAGGATGCCAATGAAATTAAGGGAGATTTACAACCCCAAATGTACTTTACAACTAGATGTCTGATCTTATTTACGGGTTAGCTTCGCGATGTAGAATTACCATATGCAAAGACTACATAAAAGGCCGGTGATGCAACTTATTCAATATGTATGATCCATAAGAAGCATCTAAATATCACGATCTTTTGCATCAGAATCTTGCGTCAGAATCATAAGGTCGCAGTGATACGGACTCATTTGTTCGTCACTCTTCGAATTAATAAGACCAATTCACAAGGAATAATACGGAAATCTACGAATTCTTTAGTCTAGTTGATGGCTCAAAGGATTCAGACCGCAAGATGGCCAACGATAGTTCTCGCTAGTAAATGCTAGCAATAGTAATACTACATTTCCCTTATCTGAATATGAATTCAAGTTTACACGACATGGTAATTGAGGAACACTCTTTTTTCAGCTCTGTTCGAACTCTTCTAAACTGTTCATGATTCAAAGATTTTTGTTTTCTTTAAGCTTACGGAGAGCAAGCCAGATCAGTGCAGATTTACGAGCCAATGTAATTTCATAACAAAGGAAGATAAAATTCAACAAATACAAGGCCAGATTTATATAATTTAATTGCTTTCCAACAGTAAGGAAATAAAGAACTTAAAGCAACAAAAGTTCTCAAATTGACTGCCTTATTGAGATTAATTAAAATTAATGCAGTATGACGTGATATAGTAGAAAATAAAACAGATGAGATCGCAGATCGGAAACTAACAGCTTGGGAACCCTGGAGGACTAACCTTTGGATGCAACACGAATACTTGCTTATGGAATGCAAATACGAGAGCACGAACTGAAAATAAAGGCAAAGTAAGCATCCGAAAATTCCAAACCAAAAGGAGTAAAAAGCAAAAGCCTGAATCTCTACCAACATTCAGAAACATTACCTCCATTGACTACAAAGTTCATGAGATGGAAAACCTTTTGCGTCGTCCAACCGTATTCGGGCACTCTCAACTCGATCCTAACCAGTTGAATCTGCACAATCACAAGCGAAAACACACACGGCGCCACTCACAACACTGCGGCGTGATTCGAATGCAAAGGAAATTACCAAGACGGGTACATCACCGAGCGTAAAAAAAAGGGGGTTCTTAGGAAAACCCAGCCGATTCCAACGGAAATCAGTTTCGGAACAATTAGGCACCAAGATATCCGCAGAACACTAAAAGACTGCAGCTTTTTCCCCAAAACGGAAAGAGTAGGAAAGCGATCCACACGTTCGACCGAACAGAGTTAACCAAACAAATTAGCTCTTTTCACTGAACCGACCGGCAGCGTAGCCGCCTCGGCACACGAGTGAACCTGATGTCATTCGATACAATGTCAATGACCCAACAGACCCAATCCAACCCAACACAATCCTACCAATTCTGAAGCGAACAAGCTCCTCGATCCCAACAAACAAACGACCCCCGGCACACCCCGGAGCTGGCGATCCAGAGCAAGGACGCGCCCGCGCGCGCGCGCGCAACTCTACTCCTGAGACAACGGCGAGCCCGAAACTACCTGCCCGACCACAGCACGAGCACGCGCGCACAAGTAGCGATGAGAGGGAGGGAGGGAGGGAGGAGAGACCAGAGCGACGGAGGCGACGAGAGCGTAGGCGGCGCAGAGGGAGTAGAACATCGCGTCCTGCCACCGGGTCGATCCGTTGATGTCGTCCCACCAATCCGAGGCGGCGGCGGCGAGGCCGAGCGCCGCCATTGTAGGAGGAGGCGGCGGCGGCGGCGGCGCTGGCGCTCCCACCATCCTCGCAATCGCTCCCTCTCCTCGAAGGAAGTGCCCGATACAAAAACGGAAACGAGGGAAGGAAGGAACCAGAGATAGATAGAGATAGAGAGAGAGAGACAGAGCAGTCTTCAGTGAGGGAACTTTGCTAATCTCACCGGCGGTCACGCACACGGGGAGACAGAGAGAGAGAGAGAGAGAGAGAGAGAGAGGGGAGGAGGGAGGTGAGAAGCCTGTGAAAAAATTGAAGTGAGAGAAATTATCAGGATCCAGGGGTGTATTTGGTTCATGCAAATATACGTACCTCGATAATAGCATATCGATGCGCTCACGAAGTACACGAAGTTGACGAGCTTTTAAGGATTTTTTCTCTTTTTTGGGTCGGACAAGTTTTTAAGATTGAAGTGCACGGAATTGATGATCTTGCAAATTCGGGTTCGTCAAGTCCTCAATTTCACCGTTATCCTTTAAGTTCCTTTTGCAAATTTATTAATGATATCAAGATATGTCTTCGGCCCCCCAAAAAAAAAAAATATATGGAATAATGACATTAATAATTCACGAACTTTGATCCGATGCGTTATGTGGTCTTTAAATTTTAAATCCGTTCAATGTGATCCTTAAACTTTAACCCAAACGTGTGCAACATCATCCTTGAACTTTTAATTTATTCGATATGGCCCCTAAAATTTTAGTAAATGTTCAAACTAGCCCAATACTGTATGAAAATAACCAACGTTATTCTTACATTAATTTAAATTCAGGGATAATATTGAATATTTTCTTATGGTCCATGGACTAGTTTGACCATGTATCGCAAGTCAATGAATCGCATTGAACAGATTAAATATCCAAAGGCGATATTGCATATCGGGCTAAAAGCTCAGGAGCCACGGAGAACAAAACAAATTATAAGCCGGGGGGCTACGTTGCATGTTAGGTTATTGCGGTATAATAATCATTTGGGGGTCATTTTGCTTGTACGGATCGAGAACTGACACGTGCGGGGACCGTGCTGCCGTGGGAGCTTACGAAGGGGAAGGAGATGCTGCGGAAGATTCGTGCGCACGCGGGGGCTATTCCGACAGGGCGGTGACCCCGGGAGTTTCCTCACGGCCGCTCCTGGTCCTGAGGATGACGTTGGGGATTGGGCGGTTTTGGCGGTTTGGTCCGTGCGCTGTGGGGAATGGAGGTGGAAGGAAAGAACCTTTTCCATCATCACGCCGCCCCGCGGATTTTCTTTGCCCCCCGCCCCGTTCCTGCCGTCCTTTGACGTTCTCATTTTGCTAATTTTTTGCCCGGGTCCCGGGCGCCCGAGCCCGGGTCCGTCAAAGCCGGGCCCGAGTCTCTGACACCCCAGCCCCCTAGTCCATCTAGGCTGCGCCCGAGTCTATCGAGGCCGAGCTCGGGGCGCCGGGCCCGGGTCCTCGGCGCCCGTGCCCGGGTCCATCGAGGCCAGGTCCCGGACCCCACTTGCCCATGTCCGGATCATCGGCTTCTAGGAATTTGGGTCGTATAAGGTTATGATGGGTCTTATTAACAAAGGTTCTAAGTACGCTGATATTAAAAATAGTAAAAACTCATGTCAACATATTTTAATAAAATTACAAAAAAAGATAATTTCGTGTTTTGAGAAAGCGAGATGCTTCGAACGCAGACGACTTTTATATTTCCAAAGGGGCATTTTGAATAGAGAAGTGGGTTTTGAAAAATAATATCTATTTTGCATTATTATTAATTTTTTTATACAGTTTTTAATATCTGCCCGGGCAATCACACAGAGAAAGAACTGCAAGTACGATAAAAAACAGACAATATAATACAGTTTACTTGAACGCAGATTTATACGGGCAATTTATAACATCCTATAAATATTTACAATCAGCATCGATTTATAACACCGGATCCGTGGCGCAATGGTAGCGCGTCTGACTCCAGATCAGAAGGTTGCGTGTTCGATTCACGTCGGGTTCAAATCCCTCCATCCGGATCCTTTTTCCTTTTTTTTTTATTCTAACTAATCACAGCCGTCCGATCCCCTGCTCTCCCCTCCCATCTGACGGCTGATATTTCTCGAATCCCCCCACTGTACTGATACACATCACCGTCCTCCAATTACACGAAAATTGCATATCTCACCCAACACTTTCCACCTATTCCATTTTGGTCCCTTCTGTACAATTGACTCCACGAGCATAAACCCTAGCCCTCTCGTCGTCTTCATCTTCCTCCCGCTCACTTTCTCAGCTCTGCGACATACACTCTCTCTCTATCTCTAAACGTCGCTCTCGCAGCCGAAGCGCCGGCCGCCGCCGCCGCCGCCGCCGCCAATGTCGCCGCTCGCTCGACTCCGGCCGATCTCGCCGCACCTCCTCCTCCTCCGCCGCCGCTTCTCCTCGCCGTCGCCGTCGTCGATCCTGTCGCCGGACTCGAGCGCCCCTCTCTCGTCGAAGGAGAAGACCCGGGCGGCCCTCTCCCTCCTCAAGGCCGAGAAGAACCCGGAGCGCATCCTCGACATCTGCCGCGCCGCCTCCCTCACCCCGCAGTCCCACCTCGACCGCGTCGCCTTCTCCGTCGCCATCTCGAGGCTCGCCGAGTCGCGCCACCTCGACGGCGTCCGGCGCTTCCTCGAGGAGTCCAAGGCGCGGCCAGACCTGCGGAACGAGCGCTTCATGTGCCACGCCATCGTGCTCTACGGGCAGGCCGGCATGATCGCCGACGCGATCGCCACGTTCGAGCAGGTCGAGGGGCTGGGCATCCGCCGCACCGTCAAGTCTCTCAACGCGCTCCTGTTCGCGTCGGTCGTGGCCAAGGACTATAAGGAGACGAAGAGGATCTTCGTGGAGTTCCCCAGGGTCTATGGCGTGGCGCCCGATCTGGAGACCTTCAATACCGTGATCAAGGCGTTCTCCGAGTCCGGGTCGACGAGCTCGGCCTACTCGGCGATCGCCGAGATGGACAGGAAGGGGGTCAGGCCGAACGCGACCACGTTCGGGAACATGCTGGCCGGGTTCTATAAGGAGGAGAAGTACGAAGATGTCGGGAAGGTTTTGGAATTGATGCAGAAGTACGAGGTCTCTCGGGGGATTGGTATCTACAACATCAGGATCCGGAGCTTGTGTAAGCTTAGGAAGTCGGACGAGGCGAAGGCGCTGCTCGACGGGATGTTGGCGAGGGGGATGAAGCCGAATTCGGAGACGTACGCCCATTTGATTCATGGGTTCTGCAACGAGGAAAGGTTCGAGGAAGCGAAGAAGATGTTCAAGAGCATGGTGAATTGCGGGTGTCGGCCCAACAGCGATTGTTATTTCACCTTCATTCACTATCTCTGCAAGGGAGGGGATTTCGACACCGCCTTGCGGGTGTGCAAGGAGAGTATGGAGAAGGGTTGGGTGCCGAATTTCGGAACGATGAAGTCGCTGGTTAACGGGCTGGTGAGTATCGATAAGGTCGGCGAGGCTAGGGAGCTTATTGCACAGGTCAAGGAGAAGTTCTCTAGGAATACAGATTTGTGGGATGAAGTGGAAGCTGGTTTACCTCAGTAAGGTAGATGAGATCACTTTGCTGTTTTCTTTTTGGTTCAATAACAGCGCGGCTTGATCTGAAATGGACAGACATTTGTATCGTAGAAGGCGGCTTTATCTTTTTCCCCTAGTCGTGGAAGAAATTGATACTTCCATGTGACCTTTTTAGATTGATCGACTTCGGTAATTGTCAAATGAGACGGGCTGCTGCCTAAAGTATCGAGGGTATCGGAATTCCGTCCGGCATCCTCTCAGCATTCATGAAATTCTTTCTACATTCAAGGAGCAGACTAAAAGCACATTAGAAGGTGAACCAGCTTTGGGAAGTTATCTTACCTCTCTCTTGGTGCAGTTTCAAGTAGCAGCAGCCTCCCTTTTGAGCCGCCTATCGCGATTCTTATGATGCTTACTCTCCGGTTGGTTATTCACTGTGGTTATCTTTTGCGTTAGGGTAGCACGGCGGATTTCCATGGTATGCTTTTCCAATGGAACAATGTGCTGTATGTAGCATCAAATCTGGAAGTTTGATATGCGCTGTTTGCTGTTTGTGTCGATCCGACATGTGATTGTTATCGCCCCGAACCTTCTAAATTCGTCCATCCATCCATTCGAAGTCGCCTTGTCTTGAAGGATGACTGATGTTGCCTAAGGCTTTTGTGGCATGTTAACGAGGGAATGTCAAATCTTTTTAGTGGATTTTTTTCGACAACATTTGCCGGAATTAAGTGCATTCTGAGTACCGCTTTGGTAAATCAGAGATTGGATGACTGTTTTGCTGCTAGCAAAGGTGCCAATGTGGTACTCCCCATTCATTGTTTGTTGCTTATGTTACTCAATTACTAGAGATGCAGCATGCTTTTCTCACTGAACTGTAAATGCATCCTGTCAAAACTACTTTTACAATTTCCTAGCCGAAAAATACACCTTTATCCCGAGAAGACGCTGATTGTCGCTTCGATGTATTCTGTACCCGTAAAGACGATACGGACTTTTGCCGCTCAAAGGCGGCTATGCGTTCGCAATATTGAGAAAGCAGATTCATTGTCTTGTATCAGCAAATGCCCTCAACCGGACTTTCTGCTCGTGCAAGGGAAAAGAATGAGCAAAAGGAACTTAGAGAGGAGTCAAGCAACCAAATGAAATGAACAGGAAAAAGAAAAGCGCAAACGTCTGTATTTATTAACACCAAAAGGCTAAAGGAGTCTGAAAGAAAATGACTTTGGACGATTGTCCTCCTTAAACTTGCAGATCGTCGTCTATCATCTACATGTTCACATTCTCGAACTCGTCCTCGAGAAGAGCATAATTGAGCCCGCGATTCCCATTCGTCCGGTAGCTATCCACGACCCGTGCTATGGAGCAGATGCTCGGGTGGAGCGCGCCGGCTCCTCTGCGTTTCTTTCTTCCCCAAGCGACACGGAGGAACCCGAAACTCGTCCCGGAGTCCCTGCCCGAGGCCTGCTCCCGTGCCGGGCTCGAGCTTTCTCGTTCGAGGCCGTGGAAATACTCGACTTCCTTCCTGACGAGGGTTGCGATCGTGCCGCGAGTGCCTACGGCAACTGGACCGGTAGCAGCAGCCATTGTCCTGGTAAATTCTATTGCCTCGGCCGAACGCTTTATATATGCAATTAGAGTAAGGAGGAGGATGCTTGCGAATGAAGGGAGTGATGGACGGTCGATGACCTTTTCATAGTGGGGGGAAGATTGCTTTTGGTCTGTGGATGTCCTCTTCTTTTGGTAATCATAACAGAGAGTTTTGCCGGGTGCTCTTTTCTCAAAGTGCACGCGCGTGGGGGCTTCTCATAATAGTTTCTTTTCGGCGGGTTTGTTGAAATTTTTCACTTTCATAAACACCATTGTTTAGATGACTCGGTTTTGTATAGTAAGCCAGTCATGTTGTATGACCCCAGGAATTTCTGACGCATGCTTCCTTCTTTGACGTCTCTTCCTCTCTCAAAATACGCATGTGTTCTCCTTCAATGAGCGTGACCACCGGTGTATACTTCACTTTGCGAAACACGGTAATGATACTGTCGTAGCAGTAGGGTTGTGATTTGATTAAACACCATCGGCCTGAGATGCAAATCATTACCTTCGCTTTCTGTACTGAAATAAGAATGGGAAGAGGCTGTCCTATCTTTTTGACACTTTAAAATAAGAGATAATAATACAAATGGTCCTCAAACTTTTTAATTTAAATGGGCGATTTCGTTTCTAATGTGGTCATTCTAGTTGTTCAAATGACAAATGTGACGTTATTTGATGAAATTTATTAATTGCTAAATGCTTAAGAATGATGAGTCAGTTCATCTATCATTTTTATCCATCTACTTTAGAAAATGAAAGAAACAAATTAGGGACTTTAAACAATCCACACATAATTTTTTTTTCTAGATTTGAGATGAATATCATACATGGACAATCCACGTGTAACTGTTTTTTTGTTCCACCGGTCAAACATGACTGATTGAAAGCCACACATCAGATTCCGTTAACTTGAATTAACGAAAGGATGACGATAAATATTTTCTTTATAGTTTAAGGACTAGATTGAACCTTTACCGATAGTTCAAAAATCACATTAAACAAATAAAAAATTTACAGACAACATTGCACATTTGACTAAATTTAAGAGCCACGTTGAATAAATTAAGAATTTCAGTAACGACATTACGCATGAAACCAAAGTTTATTAATCATTTATGTCATTTTCCCTTAAAAAAACTTATCCACATTATCTCATCTTATGATCACATCAGCCTTCGCTTCTAAGCATTTTCTTTCTTTCAATTCAGCTAAAGGAACATGCTCAAGCCCATTTACTGCTCCAACTATGGTTGTGTCTGAAGTTATGCCGCAAATTGCGCGCTGGGAGTGTACTTGTACCGTACCAATAAGCTCTAAATTGACACATCACACCTACCATTTCGCTAGTGACGACAAAGCGATGTTATCCCAAAAGTAGGAAGAAGAACACTAAAAGTGCCAAAATTTGTGTACTGCGCTTACTTTAGTGTAAAAAATTTTCGTTGGCTTACTTAAGTGCCAAATCAAAGGAAAAACGATCACTTAAATGCCAACGGCGAGAAATTCCGGCCAAATTAATATGTGACTTTTATAATTAAAATTTTAATTTTAGTTGGATTTTTTTTTTTAAAAATAAGTCTACGTGGCATTTCCATGTGTACATTTAGATTTTTTAAATATTTTTTCTGATTTTTTTTCCTTCTCATTCTTCTTCTTCTACCTCCAGTCATTGGCCACGGCCAGATGCCCGGATGAGGCTCCTGTCGCTCGCCACAAGCGAGGCCCAGCCAACCCTCGCCTGAGCGAGGGCGGGTGAGCCCCAGCGAGGGTCAACCTTGCCTTGCCAAATCCGGCGAGGCCGATCGTCGCTGTGGCCACGGCGGCCTCGCGGGGCGTCACCTTCTCCCAGGCGACGGTCAGCCTCACCGAATCTGGCAAGGGTCGGCCTCGCCTTGCAAGATCCGGCGAGGCCTGCCAATGCCATGGTCACAGCAGCCTCATGGGGCGTCGCCTTCCCCCGGGAGACGACCGGCCTCGCCGGATTTGGCGAGGGTCGGCCTCGCCTCATGGGATCGAGCGAGGTGAGGCCAACCCTCATCGGATCCGACAAGGCCGGCCATTGCCTAGGGGAAGGCGACGCCATGCGAGACCGCCATGGCCACGGTGACGACCGGCCTCGCAGGATCTGATGAGGGTCAGCCTTGCCTCACCTGGGCGAGGGCAAGCTCCGGCGAGGGCTCCCTTTGCTAGATTCGGCGAGGCCAACCGTTGTCCAGGCCACGACAACCTCGTTGGGCAGTGCCCGGGGGCCTCGCCCTCGCCCTCGCCCAGGCAAGGGTCGGCCGGGCCTCGCCTGTGGTGGGCGACGGCGGCCTCGTCCGGGCGAGGCCAAGTGGTTGGCTGTGGCCAGTGGCTGGCCTTTGGTGATTGGAGGTAGAAGACGAAGATAGAGAAGAAAATAAAAAAGAACGAAAAAAAATCAGAAAAAATATTTTAAAAGATCCAAGTATACATACCAAACTACGTTGTTTTGATGTGTAGGTGCTGACTAAACCTCCTGCGAGCCACATCAGCTTTAGAAATTAATAAAAAAAAATGCAACGTCGAATTTCCGACCAAACTAACCGGAGTTGGCACTTACATAATCGTTTTTCAAAAATTTTGGCACTGATCCAAAACAAACTTTTAGCACTAAAATGAGCATCATACACAAATTTTACACTCTCTTGTTTTTCTCCCCCCAAAAGTACATGCCACTCTTCGTCCTTCTGCTCTCAAGATATGGAGAAATCGAGGATGTATTGACATTGTGACAAATTAGGATCTTTGTTAAGATCGTACCTGCCTATGAAACCATCATTTAATTAAGAGAAAATGACACAAATGATCAATAAACTTTTGCCCAGTGTGAAATGTGATTTGTAAACTTTAACTCAATGTGCAATATCGTATCTAAAATTTCAATTTATTTGATGTGGTTCTTAAACTTTTGATACATGTTCAATTTAGTCATGAACTACATAAAAATATTCAGTGTTGTTCTTAAACTTGAATTAATAGAATGATAATATCGAATATTTTCATATAGTCTAGAAATTAATTTGAACCACATTGAACAAATTTAAAATTTAGAAATTAGGAATAACATTGCATATTGAGCTAAAATTTAAAGTCTATATTGAACAAATTAAAAGTTCAAGGATTACATTACACATTAGGACCAAAGTTCAATGGCTTTTTATATCATTATCCCTTTAATTGAATTACACTTTTTTACTTTGACAAAAAAATAAAGTACACTTTTCACAAGCTTCAAGAGTTTTCGAAGGCTCTGTAGTCTCGTCAAATATTACGCGGCAATCAAAGTCAGATCTGACGACTCTTACCATTCCACGTAGGGCCTAGCTACCCATCAAGAAAAATGTTCACATCTTAACATAAGTCTAGTTTGCTCTGCAGAGTTCATCTGGTGTAGCGAGCGGAACTGAAAAAATCTACTCGCATATAGAGTGGCCCTTTTTTCCCCCTCTTTATGCACCGAAACGATATCGTTCACATATCCCGAACTAGGCTGCGAAGCCAGTCCATGCGACACCTAAGACACTCAACAATTTCAACAAGCTACATTCGACCCATAATGGAGCAAAGGTCTCAGTGTCTCACCGGATGTAACGCGTCACATTCCTAAAAGATTTGCGTCTATAGCCGTAGGTTATATGGAAACCGCCATGGATTCCATGATACAGTATGATACACCAGATTTACTTGATGTTCCTTCTCCAATCTCAGATTACAGGAGATCCATTCACCAATCAAACGGGACGTATCTATTTCTTTTCACATCACAAAGACGAGTATGTATATCCAAAGCATACAACTAACCTACATTTAAAATGTAGAAAACAAACATGCAGAACGGGGAATTGCATTCGTCAAATGCGAAGAGAATAGATAGAGAGTTTTATTACTGCATGTACAAAGGAGCCGAGCAGTTGAGATCGACGGACCTAAGCAGAAAAGTGCATGATGAACAGACAAGATGAACTGCACTTGCATATATGTTTACTCGAGAAGCTACATAATTTACCGCATTCCACATCCATCAATGCTCTGGTATCTATCTAGTAGGCATGAAATCTCCTAGAGGCCTCAAAATTTTGAATTTTTTCCTCTCAGTTTCTTTGTCATCATGAGTATACTTATTTTACTTTTTTCTTTGTGCTGTTTCAGCTATTTTTATACCCTCACTTATTTTTTTTTCCAGTAAACCTCATGTAGACTAACAGCTGAGCATGGGCTGAATAATACAACAATTTTAACATGTAGACTACTTTGTGCTGGGTATATGGCAGAAGTACCTCAACTTTCTATGTGAGGCAAGAGCATTTTGCAGAGCAACATCTACACTCGTGCCTTCCCGGAACAAGGAGTCGTACAATTGGCAAACAAACTGAGACAAGTCTGTTTCATCATCGTCCCAGAATCCCTTGAGATCCGCGCTTTTCTCAGGGTCGCTGTCCTCCCAATCACTCACTGGGCTGGCTGGTTCTGCTTCCGCTTCCTCTTCCTCTTCTTCTTCTTCCATTTCTTCTTCTCCAATCTCAAATCGCCCATTTTCCAAGTTGCCAAACACACCTTGTCCATCGACTGCTGTCACCTGTGCTTCCGGAGGTTTGGCTGACGAGCAGATAACGGCTTTTGCACCAGAATCTAGAAAGGCCTTAATAAGAGTTGGACTAGGCCCATATGTGCCAGTACAAATTATGATTCTGTCCCTCCAAGCTCCAACCTGATAGCGCCAACCATAGGATTTCAGCAATAGAAGAGAAGGGACAGATGTATGCGAATCATTATAGTGATGCAGACAGACAAACTATCAACTATCCTGAAGCTGATTTAAAAACGAGCTGCTCGTCTCATATATCTAGAGTGTCATGTGGATACTATAATGGCTGTATAAATTACTTAAATATCGTCAATGCAATGCAGAAGAAAAGCAGCACGTGGCGAACCATCCAAGACTAAGGAAGCATACCATCCAACGGACATCATCAGGTGTCAAATGCGTACAAGGGACTGTTCGACGAAACATGTATGCGCCGATTTCTTGATCATCTTCCATTACCTTCCAAAAACAGAGCATCTCAGTGGAGTCCACCATGATTCTTTATGTTCTGCTTGAAGAACTTGAAGCAACTATTTGTTCGGTAGCAGCAATAACTAAAACTTACTTGTTTTTGACATCCGATGTAATGGTGGACAACGCATCCAATTTGGAAGTGCCGTCTACAGGCAACCAAGTCAGCCACTGTCGAAATGTTGGCAAGCAGCGATATTCCTTTCCTGTGATGACCCCGCATTGTTGACAACAAACTCATTTTGACACTCTGTAGAAACTTATCCGCCAGTTCCCCAGGTTCAGCCACCACAAAGACATCATTTTGCCAACTAGAGAAACATACTTTCAGCGTGTCAAAACTTATATAATATCTATGAAAAACAAGAATGCAGTTAAGTAGGACATAATGTTGACCTTAAAATTAAACCATTGGAATCGCTTTGGAGAGCCAAATGTATGATTCCCACTTGTGGTGAATTCTGCAACTTTCCATGTAATGAGCGAGCGAGTAGAGACAGTTCTCTGGGTCTTGAAGGAGACTTCGGTGGTGAGGAAGTTATCTTTCCTAAGTGGGATCCATCCAGGCTTAAAGGAGGGACTAAGTCAATTCTGCCAATCCTCTGATGACCAATATCAGGACTATAAAGTAGAGGGCTTGAGGGAAAGCTTCCAGTGAATAGAGGCGATGTAAAGGGGGTGGGAAATGCGGTTGAAGGTACTGCCCTGGAACTTCCCAATAAATTGTCAAAAAAAGATAACCTTATACTGCTGCGGGCACAAAACGACTCAAGCGCATGCACGTGATGAACAGTTCTTCCTGAATCTGGGCTATGTAAAGCTTCAACGAGAAGGACATTGCGTCTCCAACCCAAAGAAGGGCCATGCACTTCTGTTGCTGTATAGACAATGCAGATGAGGAAAGAAGAGTAAGAGGACAGGTAATGGCAATATATGAATATCTGCAGTAAATACTTGCCTGAATCAGATGCCTTTGTTTTTGAGATATATTGAGGCTTTAAATTATCTGACCACTTCTCATCGAGTTGGAAAGGCATGATCAATCTTTCACAAGCATTTTTTAAGGCTTGCGAATTGTTTTGGATGTATTCGTTGGTTGCAGCCTCCAACTTAAGCCATACAGCAGGGTCAGTTTCATCCAGCTCCATACCATAACGCTCGTCAACTGTGCGGCCAGAAACACAGTTCACTAACTGAGAACTTGCAAAGGAGACTTGAGCAGTGTTCAGTCTTAGAAACTAGTTGTGCTTTTTGATTTCACTCTAAACAAGAATGAAAACAGAGGTCCTTCTGTATTTATGAAATTTTACTTGATACACTTCAATGAAAGATTTTGTATAGAAATGAAAATTGTGACAGTTTTGGTTAGATCAAATTTCCATCAACATAGAAGCTGTTCTCTCTGTTTTCCTTATGTCAAAATTATTTAAAGTAAGGAAGCTTTGCTGAAGCTTCAATGGGAATCTCTAGTGAAGTTCAATGAAGCTAATTGTAAGCTGAAAACCAAAAGCTTAAGAAAACAATTAAGTTATGCTCCATTGTTTTCGAACTTTTTTATAACATGAAAAGATTTTCTAATGAAGAATAATAACAGGTTCCTCTCTCTAAACTGACACCAGGCAAACAAATGAAATATTGTAAATTCATTTTCTTTTTGCATTTTTTGATTTCTAATTAATATGTGAGTCAATATTATGAAAAGTGACATATAAAAAGGTAAAAACAATTTGCAAAACAAAAAGATACAGAAATAAAAAAAAAGATTTCCAAAATTTTTCTGTAGAATGACAACTGGAAAAACTCTTTAGTACCAAATGTCCCATTATAATCGAGTCAATGCTAGAGATTTATACAATATGTGAACCAAATATTTAACAGAAAAGTAAAGCATATCAAATCAGTTTCCTAATAAAAGAAAAACTACAAGTCTTGGAGACCCATTCATCTAAAAAATCATGTATAAAACTTTTACCTGGATTGAACCGGAAATACTGCATCTCAGGGAGCATGGGAAGCAACGTGCTCAGAGCTTCCTCCACACGATCCACTGAACATGCACTCTCTATTAAAACTTGTCCAGTATCAAGATAACGCCAACCACCCTTCCTCACCTAAACCAATTGAGGATTTCAAGTTACTAGCAGGTAGAAAAATGACTTTTGGAGTCCTTCTGATACATAAATTACATTCTAAATTTACCAAGGCTGTTCAAAAGCACAAGATATTGCACATCCCTATATAACAATGGAAAACGTTATACTTAGCACATAGAATTTTACAAAAGATGGTATAAAGACCAACCCAAAGTTTAACCGAAAGGAGTCTGAATCCTGAATAAACAAGAATCCATGATTATTGCATCTGTTATAGCTCTACAAAACACCTAGTGAAGCTTCTCTTAAATAAAAGTTCTTAAAAGCCACAAGGTGGATAGTGCTAAACAAACAAAAATTTCTCCCTATTTAAAAAAGTATAAATATGATTCTACTGTGCTCAAATTAACAGTACATTATAGCGACAACATCCTTCAGAATATGCCTTAGACAAACTGGGCATATATGTGGTCTCAAAACCAGGGGCCATTACTTTGATATAAATTGTCATCATCTGTGCTGAATTTCTCTATGAATTTTCTACTGGTTTACATAATCTATACATAATCTATCGAGCATAGTGAAGCTCTCTTGTATTTCTATGTAAGTTCAATAAAAAATGCAGCATAAACTCAAGAACATTCAACTTAAGGACAGAAATTTATAACACATTAGATACAGTTTGCAATGACTGCAGGGCTCAGATTCTCCCGGTGTGACCCACATTCATGTGCAGACCGCAGATTAGGTCCCAAAATTCCAAACAGAGAAGTTTCAAAAAGGCGTATGTGGAAGGTATCGAAGGCTGAACATTTCCACAACGAAACTTTTACCCATCCTGAACACCAAATGTTGTGACGATGTAGAGGAAAGCTTGAATTCATTGTGCACAGGGAATGCGATGAGCATTTTCTCTCCTCGGCACTCTCTTTGCTGTCACAGCACAGCTGCCTTCTTAGAAAAGTAGCTTGTTGTGTTTAAGCAAAACAAGCATGCCATTCACCAGGATGAAGGGTAAAAAGGAAATTAAGCAAGCATGGCAAAAGAATCTTTAAATCATTGTGACTGAAGGAAAATGGAGAAGAGATAATCATGTATCATTAGGCTTTCAGGAATTAAGGACAGAAGAAAGCTGAAAGCTTCATATAAAGGTGTAAGAATGGTCATGAATGATTTATCTTTCATCCACCAAAGTCATAGAAGAATGCAGTCATTAGTTCACGAAGAAATTCCATTTCGCTCTGTTTCAATGCAATCTCTCTCTCTCTCTCTCTCTCTCTCTCCCACATTTTTTACCATGGGGCAATGCAACTTTTCCATGACGATCTTATCAGATCTAAAATAGTGCAATGTAATGGGGAAACAGCAAAAGTGGCATGAGACCTTGTCGAGGGAAAATAAGTCATTCTACATTTCTTCTTCAAGTAGGCAACAAAAGAATACCTTTGTAGGAACAGAGCCACATCCAATGGAAACTAAACAATCGATTCTTGTGTCTGGCCAAAGAAGCTGTGCTTCTCTTATGGCAAAAACTGTAGGATTGTTAGCCACTATCGCGCCATCTTGCCAACGATGCACATCTGGGGCCGTATTTTGAATACTCAACAAAATTAGATGGAGAAGCAGCAAAACTGTAGACAGAAGAAGCATAGGAAGAAAAAACCAGAGGAAGAACTAAAAAGGAGGGCAGTACCATCTGAGTAATCATCAAGATAATATGGAGCGGCCGATGAGGCCCTTATGGCTTGCCAGACTCGATGCTTACAACTTCCAATAAAAGCACTGCGTTTATAGCCAACTTGTGCCCCAGTAGTAGGTGATCCTAATGTACCGACGCCAGAACTTTCGGAAATTGCAAGAGATACTTCTGGTGTTCCGACAGGGTACTGCAATTTGGTAAAAAGGAATTAAGTCAGTAATATGCTACGACAAGCATGACATCCTTCAAAATTTGTGTCAAAACCATTGCAGATGACTCTTGGCTAGAAAATAATGTGCAAAGATGTTTTCAGTAGTCAAACCTGATAATTGCGGAATAAGAAAGGCTGAGCTGGCATCATGCTAACCAAAGTTGAAACGACAAAGACTTTGGGAATGTTCTTAACTGCAGACTCTATTAATAGGTCTCCATCTTCATCAGCACACATTTCTTTCAACAAACTCTCAAACTGATCTGCACTATGCTGCCAGATCACATATTAGAGTGGCTTTTCTACAAGCCTAGAGTACAATAATCTAAGGCATGAGGAAAAAACTGAAGAAAAAGAAAAAATCCATTCACATTGCTAATTTCTCCAAATTTCACTACTTAAGGGAAAGATACCTTACAGGATATTAACCACCAGAATGACAACATTTAGTAATTAACTTAGAATCCACAATTCACTGCAATTGTGGCTGAAACACTGGCAGCGAAAGAAAATTGTGGAACGTAAAGGACTCCATCTCTAATACTGATAACGTTTGATGCTCAAGTTTATTTCTATCCACTTAAGAAATGATATTGCTTTACAGTGCATATGCAAAGGAGTCAAAGAAAACAATATGGAGTAGAACATAATCCTCTTACTTTAGATCCATGAACAACCACCCTAAAACTCTGGGAGGAACTTTTGTAAAGCTGATCCAACTTTTCTCTCCAACTTGCAGCTTCATTGTCCTTTGGCCCAGGTTCAGCAAATACAAGTTTGCCTGGACAACCGACCAATACAAATTCAAATGAAATAAACGTAAGCAAATGACAAAAGGCACTCCCATGCAAGTTCTGTTCTATGTCGCATCGCCCTCACCAAGATTTTTGTATATTTCTTCGCACTCATCCAGGGTCATTTGCTTGATACTCAGGGCAATTGCTAGCATGCCGCCAGTTGATGTGCCACATATAAGATCAAACAACTCATGTATCCTCTTTCCAGTACCCTTTTCAATCTCTTTAAGCATCTGAACAGTAGCAAGGCCTTTCATTCCTCCACCATCCATTGCAAGTATACGCAATCCTTGCTTTGGGACTTGTCTCCCTCTTATTGCCCGTCGTAGATTTTCATTCTCCCCTATAATTTCAGTATGTTTGTTAGTTCCTTCATTTATCTCATCAAAGGAGGGGTTGGAAGATAAAAACTGGGAACAGAAACACACCAAGAATTGCCAAAGCCCGGGCAGCAGCTTTATTCACACGTGGTTCAGGGGCAACGGTTAACCGCAAGAGAAGCTCTCTCAAGCTTTCAGAAGTAACAAGAATTTTGCGGTTATCCAAACAGAAGCCCAAATTTCCAACTGCCAACAGAGCTAGCCTTTGCACCTACTCAAAGATAGCAGTCGACCACTAAGATATTCAGCAACTATAGAAAATTAAGAAACACAAAATCTAGTAGCACAAATAAGAGAACTTGCCTCTGGATTTCTACGAGCACATAGTGATTTTAGCGATTTCAGAACATCCTTGGTCAACATCTTCTGAGCTACAACATCAGAGGCAAAAGCCAAACTGACAACCACTTGCAAAACAGATATCACTTCCTCTTCCGTGATGAATCTTAATGCTGTTTCAATATGCTGCATAATATCACATTTCATCAACTTCATAGCCACAGAGACATCTCCAGCAAGAGATGAAAGAGCACAACATGCTTGCTCCACCTGCTCAAAGTAAGAAGTTTTCAGAAATGATCAATGGCCAACCAAGTTAGGGTAACTGCAGAAAATAAAAACATACCACATGTCGGTTGTCACTGCTTATCATACTTATTAGCTGCCTCACTGCATTCTCATCTTTACCAACAAAGGTCCGATTCCCTTGGTCTTGCATTATCTTTGCTAGGGCAGATGCTAGCAAAGGATGATGACATGAAGAAAAGCGGAATATAAGAGAGAAAAATGCACTTAACTTGTGCCTAGACGCGCCGAAGTAAGAACTGTTTTCCATCTGCAATCACACAGAAGAAGTACTCTAATTACCAATAATTCCTCCGAAAATACTGCAAGAAAGTTAATAATTTACTCCCTTTTCCAGCATAGGTGTTACCTCTATTTGCACATTCACTGATCTTAGGTTTTCATCTGCCACGATCCTAATATTTGCCAGAGACAAATGGCGAAGATTGTGTAGCGGTAGAATTTCAGGAAGGAACTCAAGAGGATTCCCAAATAGTCTAAGAACTCGTAGTTCAGCCATAGCCCTGCACTTAAACTGAAAGGCCATATTAGATAAATTGAAGTTGCAATGTCGCACGCAAAGAAATACTAGTTTCTCAAATTGAGAGAGGGAAACAAAAGCATGAAGTAAGCGGACGCATGAATTTGCAAATAAATTGACCTGAAATCAAGAAGAGGCCGAACAAGCTTGTTGTGCTCTAACGACAACTCCACGAGTTCCACGCATTGTCGCAATTCAACTGCTTACAGTGAACAACCAAAATGAATAATGATGAGCCAGAAGATTACATTATGTTCTTTGTAATGAATTTTACCATTCAGAACATGTACGAGAAAAATCCTCTGTGCTCACCAGGTACAGAAATCAGTATATTGTTGTCAGCCCTGAGAACTCTCAAATTTTTCAGCTCACCAAGTTCAGGTGGCAAAACTGATAGCTTGTTGTTATCAAGGTATAGCTTCTCAACAAGCGGCAATCTAGTTATCTCCACTGGCAAAGCCTATCAATGCATCAAGTAGTACTTAATTAGGGCCAAAAATATTACCTCAAAAAGGAAATAAAAAGAAAATGCCCATTGGAAGAAGACTTATTGAAAATGTGGTAAATTTGGAAGAAGACTGATTGAAAATGTGGTAAATTTGAAAGATGGTCAATTTTCTTTTTATATATTACAGTTGAACTGATGCTCACAATTAGTGATACGAAACAGTAAATCGTAGATACTACAAGTCCTACATTTTGTTTCTTTCCTTTTTCCCCCAAAACTTAGGCTCTCTGGAAGCTAACCAGCTGTGATTTGTCTTCTACAAGCTAAACTGAGCACAAAAATCCCCAGATTGAACTCTGATGGCATTCCACCATCAAATAACTTAAATTCAAATCCCAGAACCATCTTCCAACTTAAGCCACCTGGATTTTATCCGAATCATATAGCATCCCATACCCAACCTAATGCCGTCCAAATCATAAACTCTAAGCCACGAACATCATCAGAGATCTTAAGAAAACCATGCATAAGCCACTCACCGACAAACCACAACCAAAGAGGCTGATCACGGTCACGGTCCTCCAATGCTCTCCGCAGACCAAACTACCCTCGCCGACACCGGCAGCCACCGAATTCGCGAAATTCCACCGCAACAGCCGAGTCAAAACTCCGATCCCATCGCTCTGCTGCCCAGACCCACTCGTCTTACTCATCTTCACGGCCTTCAGCGGCTCCCTCCTCTTAACCACCCTCATGTCGACACCCACATTCTCATCCTCCCCTCGGCAGCTCAATTCCACGGTCACCGTATCCTGCGGCGCCGGCATCGCGACCATCAGCTGCGACTGCAACCTCAGCGCCACCTGATCCTCGTCATCCCCCGCCGTCCAGTCGAGCTCGATCCTCCCGGACCCCGCCTCCTGATCCCGCGGCCCCATCGAGCTCAGCGACGACCCCGACCCCGATCCCGACGACGACGCCGACGAGACCGACGCGCGCGTCGGATCCTCGGCGGCGGGGCTCGGATCCTCGGCGCCGTACGCGAGGGCGAGGTGGAAGCTCTCCGACGCCCGGTTCCATCCCACCCAAGACATTCCCCGGATCGGATCCGCCGGCCCCGGCGGACGGGCGGGCGCTTCACCGACCTCTCGTTCGAAGCGGCATTGGCGGCGCCGGATCGGAGGGTTCCGGCGGGGACGGGGCGGCCGATCGGAGACGGCGGGAGCGGAATGCGAGCGAGGGGATTAGGGTTCCGGCGAAGAGGGGAGAGGAGGAGGACGACGACGATTGCGGAGGAGATGCAATGGCGCGAAAGGAGGAGAGAAACGCGTCGGGTTGATGGGAAACTGAAGCGGTACGGACAATAAAATGAGCAGGAAAGACGAGGAGGAAGCGAACCGAAACTGAAAGATTATTTATTTCTCTTCGGAAAAATGCCACTAAAAACTCTAAATTATGCCAATTATGATAAATTTATTATAAATTTTTTTAATGACATAAAAAATCTCAAATTATACTACTTGTGACACATTTATCCCACAATACTTTGACTTTGGCCGGCGGAGGGAAGAGAGAAGAAAGAAAGAAAAAACAGAAAAAGGAAAAAAGACGAAAATGCCCTTGAGCTAAAGTATTGTGGGTAAATATGTCATAAGTGGCATAGTTTGAGATTTTTCGTGTCACAAAAAAGTTCAGAGTAAATTTGTCACAAGCGACATAGTTAGGGTTTTTTGTGGTATTTTCTCCTTCTCTTTCCCACATTTATTTTTTTTAATTTGATTTCAAGAAAAAATATTTCCAATCGGAATTGAGATGGATCTTCGATTTTTTTTAATTTGATTTGATTTCAGGTTTTGGTTTCGATTTATAACTTTGTAAAAATCCACGGGATCGGACTGGACCGATAAGTTCGGTTAAGGGAAAATTTTTTACGGTGCGGATGTATTGAAAACTGTCGGCTTCGTGCGGTTTGATATTCGAAATCGATGTTTCGTGCATCTAAGTTTTGGAGTGACCACGTTAGATTTGGAGAGAGGTGGGATCGGTTTCGCCTTTCTGAATGCGGTTCGATCGTCCTGGGCATTGATATGAATTGCTTAGGTGTGCTGGTATGGAAGGAAGGTCTGAGTTCTGGGTGCCGTTCGACCCACTTTTGGCCCCGTTTACCTTCTCAATTTTGTGCATTTCAGTTAGAGGTGTGCAAAACGGATCACTCAAATCAGGAATTGCCCGGACCGGATAGGATCGGCCGATTTGGTCCGATTTGGTCTAGTTCCCGAGAGTGCAGGTTCGATTCCCAGTTCCTAAAGGTGGAACCAATGTTCGGGCGGTCTGGTTCCTGGTTCCAAAGGGAACCAGATTAGATTGACTACATATACCTTTTTTTTATTTTTTATTTCTTCAAAAAAAATTAGTAAAATATAAACTAAATCCTAAGTGAAGCATTTTTTTTATTCATCTTTTCAATTTGAGGATCATTGCATACATAATACTTAATTCAACATGAAAAGATGGCATTAAGTAGTGGGAAAAAAAAGTGACCAGTTTCATTAGACCGAACTAAAACCAGACCGGACCAGCAGTCTAGTTCGGTTCCCGATCTAGGACCAACTGGTTCGGTCCCTGGTTCTTAATTTTGGGAACCGATCCTTCCAGTCCGATTTTCGGTTCCACCTTGAAACTGAACCAGGAACTGATTACCCCTAATTCAAATCATTCTGTCAACTCTGCCGGTTTTTTTGGTGGACGGAAAATGCTATGTGATTTTATTAATTAGTTTTTTATATTACATGGCTTTTCAATTAAAGAACGACATCGTTTAACTCCCGAGCTTTTCAACATTAGAATTGGAGGTCACTTCCATGAATCTCACCGACTACATACAAATTGTACCGAGTTAGGACCATGTGCAAAAGGCCAAAATACCTAAACTTAACCGGCTGTTAGGGCTTATATGGTGTTTAATAGGCCTTTAGATAACCGAGTCTTCACGCCTATGCCCCTAGATCATCTAAACAAAAAAAGACGACATCGTTTCAACGCAACATTAGAAATTTAGAAAAAAAAATGTATATAAATAACACTAAAAATCTGAAAGTAATCTCAAATTAAAAAAAAAAAAACAGAAACAGAACCGGGGATGTGGGGTTACAAGAAGTCTAGAGAGTTGACGGAACGACTCAAATGCACGAAATTGATAAATTTTAGTACTATTTATATCTTACGCCGTTAATACCCCTTTGATAAATACATTTATTTTCCTCTTGACGAATAAATTTTTTAGTTTATCCCGACTAGACCTGTCAAATGGGTGGGTCGGGTTGGATTTGGGTCGGGTCATAAATGGTCCGACCCAAATTGGCCCATTAACCCGTTTATGACCCATTTATGCGCAATACAATTTTGTTGACCCATACCCGACCCGATCCATACCCAACCCATACCCGATTAGACCCATATTGCTAAAATACTTCCATATTTAATTAAATATAGGAAAATTCATACCCAAGCTAAAATGAGAGTGCGGAATGAGTGAGTGCAAGATTGAGTGAGGGTGAAAGAAATGCGTTGAGTTTAAATCAGTTGTAAACTCATTTATGACCCATTTACAACCCATTTATGACCCATTTAACACTAATATAAGACTTCTACCCATTTATGACCCATTTACTAAATATAACTAACCCATTTATGACCCATTTACTAATATATGGGTTAAGAAATGGGTTTATGACCCATTTTGACAGGTCTAATCCCGACTAAGTAAGTTCTTAGTGATAGATTTTTACTTCTTAAGTTGACCACCGTTGATTAAATTGTACTCTCAAATAACACCTAGGAAAGAGGTATTCATGATCTTTTCTCTTTCTTTCTTTTACTTAAATAATATTTTTTATCGTTTGGATAATTTAATCTGATTTAATTGTGATGATATTCCTTTTTTTTAAAATATATATATGTAGGAATAGGTGCTTTTTTGCTATTCCATTACACGTTGAATTAAATATTCTAAGGGGTTAATACCATGAAAAACTCCAAATGGATACACCTGTGACAAATTTACTACAAACTAATTTTTTGACAACGAAAAGCCCCAAATTGGTATATATGTGATAAATTTACCCTAAACTAATTTTTTGACCACTAAAAACCCCACATTGGTAAATTTGTAACAAATTTACCCTCTGTTAAATTGAATTAATGCTACAAAAAGCCACAGATTGGTACACTTGTAACAAATGGTGAGTAAAACCCTAATATGGTATACCCGTCAACTGTCACGTGTCATCTAACTCAGAAATTTGACAGTAAAATTTAACGAAAATTAATGGAGGGTAATTTATTATAAATATATCAGTTTGAGGTTTTTTGTAGTTAAAAAATTAGTTTGGAGTAAATTTGTTATAAGTGTACCAGTTTGGGATTTTTCGTGATATTAAACCTAATCTAAAAACATTAAACTCTTAATTTTAAATCGACTTAAGGGTAGTAATACTGTACACATAGAATATTATATCTTTAAGAGTATATTCATGATACGAGAGCATCATGAATCTTAGTATGTAAAACAATATCGATTTAAACTTGAAAGTTGACCATCACAAGAAAATCATACAGGAATAGTTATTAGTGTCAAACCACAAAAAATTTCAAATTAGTATATTCGTATTACATTTACCCAAACTACATTTTGTGTTGAAAAAATTCTCAAATTGATACATTTGTGCCGCATTTACCCCAAATTAATTACTATGTCACTGAAAAATCTCAAATTTTGGAGTAAATGTGACATGGATATATCATTTTAGGATTTTTTGTGACACGAAAATTAGTTTTGTAGTAAATGTGACATGAATGTACTAATTTGGAATTTTTTGTCGTATTAGCCCTAATTATTATCAATACAACTAAAATACGCATGACATCAAAAAGTAGGTAAATTCAAATTAAGGTCTCATCCCTAAAATGCTAATATTGAAAATATTCAAATAATATTAAATACATAACTAAAGATATTGGATCGATGAAAAAAAATATAAATCTCTATACCGAAGTAACTTTTAAGCCAATTGTTACATAGTAGCAAATATTTAAACTTATTGTACGGCGACAAATTCAATATTAAACTTTCCAATTTGATAAATTTAATTTTAAATCTTTTGACGATTCGCCAATTAGTTCTTCTTATCAATTTTGGCCGAAAATCGATAACATGGCCGCTGGCCGTCGTATGTGGCATGTGCAGAGTTGACGTGTATAATTTTTGCAAGTCTTTTTGAATTTTTTAATAATTTTTTATTTTCTTTTCTTTTTCTCTTTTTTTGGTTAATATCACGGAAAATCCTAAATCGGACAAATTTATCCAAAACCAATTTTTTGATCACAAAAAACCCAAAACTGGTACATTTATTACAAATTTACCCTCTGTTAGTTTTTATTAAATTGGATTAATACCATGAAAAATTACAAACTAGTACACCTGTGACAAACAGAGAGTAAAACCCCAAATTGGTACACCCATCAACTGTCATGTGTCATCCAACTCAGTAATTTGACTGTAAAATTTAACGAAAACTGATGGATGATAAATTTATTACAGGTGTATTATTTTGAGATTTTTGGTGATAAAAAAATTAATTAGGAGTAAATTTGTCAAATGTTTTTCGTGATATTAACTTTTTTTCCCCCAAGAAAGCAGCAAGAATTCTTGAATAGGAGATGACTTCAATTGCATTGCATCAAGAAGGCCTGCTTCGGATAAGTGCTTCGGAAACTCCGTCGACATATAATATTTGTTTTGGAATAATATATTTGACTTCACACAATGATGTGGAGAGGAGATGAGCTTGGCTTCATCCGCCCTTACCCCGCATCGGTTGGTCTTTCCATTTCATACAAAAATGTCTTATGTTCGAATTTTTTCATGACTCGATAGATAATTTGATAAGTCAATGATTTTCTTTTCGTATTTTAGAATACGGTTAACCAACATGTTAACTAATTGATTACGATAAATTGGATTGTAGTTTGCAGTAACTCGGCGCGACGTGAGCATGAAAGGGATTCAAGAATCGGTTTTTCTCGGGATAGATTTTCGATAATGATATCTCCGGTTGGAGAAGCCTTAAAGGAGCTTTCAAGCTTCGATTAACTATTTTTATTGGATCACAACTGAGAGCTATAAAACAAAAAGGCGCATCTCATGAAGTGTCAATGAGATCGTAAATCTTCCTTATCTTTCAACACGAGCAATTGTACTTGTAAGTCATAGCCAAATCGGTAAAAAAAAACATGAAACCGTTTCTCAATCTGTGCACGTCATCCTTGCGCAAGGGCCCGTGCTAATCTTCTCTGTATCTTTTCAATTTTATCGGATATCTCCGAGAGGAGACCGGCTCTCTTCTATCTTTCAGCTCATGTTCCAATTTTAGCTATAGTATCAATTAATAAACGGATGGCTAGGTCACAAGACATATCTAACTATTAATCTTGTCAGTTCGACTATATGATGATACCGACAGGCTTGTCCAGCAAACTACATTCCGGGATTGAACTTTTATCAAACAGGAGGGCGAGCAACACTCACAGCTCCATGCCAATACGAGTGGGTACAGCTTATCAGAGAAATCACCGCACATGCATCGCCGTCGTGGTGCCCAAACTTTGTCGCGAGGCAGCGAACTTGGCTGAGAGAAGCCAAATGCCCTGACCGTGGGCGTCTCGGCTCGACGCTTTCGCTGCGCATTTGGAGCGGCGACGATGGAGAGAGCCTCCCCACGTTCGAAGTACTCCTGAGAAACCCATTAACGCGACATTGATGTCGAAGACACAGGGGAGGAGGGAATGCGAAAGAAACCCCTTCTTTTCTCCTAACTTGTCCGGTCATAAACTTTTCGACTTATCTAATTTAGTCATAAATGCTTCGTGCAAAATTCTAGTATAGTCCCTGTCAATTTTAGCTTAAAATTGCTGATGCAACAGTACAGTCATTATTGGGCATCCTAAGTGCTTTTTGCTTGATTTAAGTCGATTTTGAAAAGGGAGATCACAGTAAATGTTGATCACTAACTTAATGGTGTTTCTACTTCTAAAAAGTGTGTTAAATAGAGAGATACGAGAATCTGTGCCCAATGTATACAATAGCTGCTGCATTTATTTAAACTGAGCATCGTTTCCATTCAAAGCTACGTATATCTTCCATTCTAAGTTCATACAAAGACAACCACCGAAAACTCAAAAACAAAACAAATGCCAACATCTCACTTAACTCTAATCAAGGGTATTCATCCTTTGCATTCTCGTTACCTTCGAGACCTCCGGAACATGTGGCTTTAGCACCAAGTTCGTTACATTAAATCAACTCAACACATCGCTCTTTTTCAAGAACCTTACCTTAAATAAAAGTTATTAGCTCGGCTTTTTTATCAAGTTATTCTGCTTTTTTTTTTCTTTTCCCTTTTGATTGCCCAAAAAATGTTACTTTTTGGCTTGGCTTAAATGGGTATATAATTAGCTTGGCTTCACATCAAAAGACATGGAAAACAAACACACCACATCTTGAAAAGGTCATGTGTAATAGCACAAATGCAGCCACCTGGGTAAAGGAAAGAGCTCGAGAAAAGAGCTTTGTTCCCTTCTTGTGGCCCCTCCCATGTCATGTGGATCAATCATGTCCGTTTAGGTAAAAATGGGGATTGATAAGATTTTGACATATGATACAATCATGGAATGCCATTCTATCCTGTCTTTTTATTATATATAGATAAATTGATAATTTTTATATGGACCAAAGTTAAAAGTTGAAAGTGCTTTTGAGTAGAGATATGTCGGAGCTGATGTCACGAGTTCTATATATACTTGTTTGATATTGCTAAGGGTCAGTAAGACTGGGTTTGAATGTCGAACCAAACCTTATTACATTAATATAAACTATAATAAGGATGGTGGTGACCTTTTATAAAAGTATTGAGTAGTTACAAAATAATCGCGGCTAGTTACTTAGCCCCTGTTTGGTTTAACTTTGAGGAAATGGCTTTGCATTTCTCCAAGTATTGGGCATTTGGTGAAACTAATAGTATTTAGATAACTCATTTTGGTGTATATTTTGTTAAACAACTTTGAAGTGAAAAGAAAAAAAAAAGAAAAAAAAGAAAAACAGATATGGACGAGCATTGGTAGAGGGAGCAAGCTTCAACAGTGTCAACCACAAGCGAGCATCGACGGTCACCGTTGGTCATCCGCCCAAACCATACGAGGTGACCCTAGGGTCACGCGCGACTTGGGGACTTGGGCAAGGTGCAGAGGCTTCACCTACGATTTGCAACATTGATTCTAGGGTTTTCTGATTTAGGGATTTGCAAAGTCGAAGCTTCACCAACGACCATCTCGCAGGCCATCCGGGCTCTTCAACTATCCGCAACTCAGGCGATGGTCACATAGCCAGATCTGAGTTGCCCGACTCTTGATCTTGACCTTGACCCATAGCAGCTTAGGTAAAGACAACGGCTTTGGCAAACATAGCGGCTCGATGGCATGTGTAGCCCTCAACTTGACAATGGGCGACGTGGACCTCAATGACGAACCAATGAGCTTAAAGAAGAGGATGAACAGTATTTTTTTAGGGCAAAAGTGGAACATACAATTATCAGTGAGGACAATATTGAAAAGAAAAAAAAGTTATTAAATCCACACAATAGAATTCCGAGAATTCTGTCAGCATTCTCAATGCTAGCATTTGGCCAATAAGATCCCAAAAATACTTGCCAAACACCTTATATTTTTCTCAAGGGGTTTAGGCCTTGGGAAAGTTGAACCAAATAGGGCCTTTAATCCATCCAACAGTATCTCTCACTCTTGACCTTTTCAATCGTGTGTTTCTTGTGACACTTTGACTTGATTTGGATCTGACTTGTATCCTTCAATGGGTCATCCTCAATGTTTTCCGCTTCAACTTCATGTTTGATGATCAAATCTAAATTTATGCTCATATCAAAGTGCCGATGGCAGGACCAATTAAAACGAGCGGATTGTACGTATTCCTTAGCCTCTTTATAGGTATACCTATAAGGGATTTAATAGACTTAATAAGTTAAAAAAATAGGTTTTAACAAGAAGAAAAGAATCATTAGAAATTTTATCATCATTTTGATAAGCAATTTCATTAAAATTAATTTCATAAATATAATCAATTAACAAAACTCAAAAACCCTAGAGCTCTTTCTCTCGCGTTATCCTCAATTCTCTATCCTCAGTATTTCAGTTTAGTCACCCCTTTATCGACCAGCTCACCGTCTTGCCTCGCCGGCCGCCGCGCCTTGCCTCCCCTGTCTCCGTCCTTGCACTCCTCCCAAAAATCTGATCCCCTTGTTTCTTTGAAGCCACCTTGTGCTCACTGTCGCTGCCTCACCTCCGGTCGCGCCACTGTCGGGACCAAAGATGGGTCCTCTCTATCTGTCAGCCTCCATCTCAGTCTCACTCGCGGTTGACATCTAAATTTTTGCCAATAATTCAGATATGCATTTTTGGTAACAGGAAATAAAAAATAATAAAAGCCATAAAAAAAACAATAATCAAAGAGTCAGTGGCATCTTGCAAATCGTGATGAGCTTGAGTGACGACACGAAACACTGAGGTCCAACATCCCTTCATCTTTTTCGTAGTCCACAACCAAGCCCTAGTTCACAAATACACACAACTTCCGCACTTGACCATAGAAGAGTTATCCGCCAAATCTAATGCTGATCAAACAAGAAGAATTGCAGAGCATTGCAATAAGTGCTTTAGAATCTATCTCCACACGATTTAAGTTGAATGAAGTGTTTCTCACGTTGAACTCTTGATAACAATTCCAAAGATCAGCTAACTAGACTGCCAAAGCCAATCCAAAATTCCAAAAGCATTCGTGCATAATCCAATCCTTCCGACCCAAAACACAAGAAATAGGACAAATATCAACGAGTATACTGTTGTAAGTCAAAATAAGATGTTTTACTGCAGATAGATCCTTTAGAGGAGGTGTAGCTGTTGCGGCAGAACTTCTCCAAGCTGGGAAGTTCGATGAGAGCACGTGAAAGGAGGTTGAGCATAGTGAATCATAAGCTATCCAAGGAGAGGCACTCGAATATATCCTGGATCCTGCCTCTCAACAAGCTGAAGAAGGCGAGGCCTGGCGCATTGCCTCGATGAATTGCGAGCCAAGTGGCTTAAGTTTTCGTGTTGTACTTTGCTTCGGTGGCGGTCGACCACCACGGCATGCATGCTGCCCAAAGGCTATGAAGTCTCCTACAAGAAATCGCCGGGTGACGAGATTCTAGGAGATCTCTAGAGAATTCTGCCCATTTCGCCATTGAATTCCTGGTGGAAGTAAATTTTCCAGGACCCTAAGCTTTTCCTGATCAGCAGAGTTTACATCGGGAGAAAAATCTACGATAATCAGCTCGAACTTTATATATATAAACTAGTAATCATATAAGATGTATGTCGAGTATAATATGTGAAGATATATCTATTCATGTTAGGCAAAAGTGAGTTTTATCTCACTTTTAAGCTTCCCCAAATTATATGAAGTCAAATAATAAGGGCATAATTATACTTAAGACACACACATTCTCAAAACTATTCACACCTTCACTTCAGAAGATGACTGCCATGAGAGCTAGAAGAGCTTTGTTAAGACTTAATTTTACAATGATTATAAACTGGAAACATTTAAAAGCAACGGCGCAGGCACATAGCGTGTGCTTGAAATCTAGGATAGAAATTATTTCGAGCTCTTCGATATGGGAAGTTGCCTCTTTTAACATCGTTTCTTCAATAGTACCAATCGCTTAAAACACTTAGTATGGTGATTAGTTATCATCTGTCACAAAATTTTCTTGTTTTCTAATTAAAAATCCAGTCTTGTTTATTCAGAATTGAATTAGTGCAGAATCCAAACCTTAGTTCACATCTTCATCATAACATACATTTTGGGCACAGCTGATTTCCCTAGCTTTTACATGCATACGATTAACTCTAGAGGAGTGAAGGTTGGGATAGGGCGGGAAGTGACTCAGTTACCTTCACTAATTTGCCTACTTTTCTTCCATTCATTCTATATTTTGCTGTCTTTGGAGTTTCACAGTAGAAATTAATTCAAGCTGATGCCCTTATTCAGGCTTATGTTGCATCCGGAAGTGAGGCTTTCCCTCTTTATAAACAAATCCGCACAACGAATGGGCAATAAACTAGTTTAAAAACT
Source organism: Syzygium jambos (assembly GCA_031216235.1). Lineage (NCBI taxonomy): Eukaryota > Viridiplantae > Streptophyta > Magnoliopsida > Myrtales > Myrtaceae > Syzygium > Syzygium jambos. The sequence continues at coordinate 42,846,796 of CM062224.1, read as the reverse complement.
AAATATGCGTTCAAACCCGAATTAATGCACAATCCAAACTTCAATCACAACCTCAAGGTTAGCTGCATCATGGTTCCCTAGCTTTTGGGTGAGGGCATCTCGACTTCTTTTGGCAAATGAGACACATGCACAAACTGATTAGCATGTTTAAAAGTTCAATTGGTTATTGCATATCGCAAACTAAAGTTTATTTGGTAAATGATATTGTGTTCCTAGCATCATTCTTGTTTAGGAATCCATTTGATCTCCCACGCCATTCATCGGCAGGAGCAGGAGCGACCGCCAAGGTAAAAAATGATCTGTGGCTTATCTCTATGAAAAGAACATTGCCAGATTATAATACAAAACATAGATAACTACAATCCAACAAGAAGTCCTAGGTGAGTAAACAATGCAACTACTGAACCGAATGCACTAAAAGTTCTAGGTGACTAGCGAAATAGTACATTGATCTGAACTCCTAGGAAGCTCCATAATGTGTTGCAAAAGGTTCCCTGAAAAATTCTCCGACCAATGCTCTGAGCACTTTATGCATAGCCACTCCAAAACTTTAGCGGCCCTAAGCATGATACTCACGGCTAAGAGTTGGTCATCAGTGGCATCAAATTTGCAAATTGTGATGAACTTGAGTGACGACATGAAACACTGAGGCGCCGGGTCCAATATCCCTTCATCTTTTTTGGAGTCCACAACCAAGCCCTAGTTCACAATTACATAACAATCAACTTCCACACTTGACCACAGAATTTGTAAATAACACCAAGTGCATCAAGAAAGAACAATAACGACACAATAGTTACCCCGCCAAAGCTAATGCTGATCAAACAAGAAGAGTTGCTGAGCATTGCAAGAAGTGCTTTAGAATCTAACTTCACGCGATCCAAGTTGAATGCCAAGACTAGGAGGCAAGAGAAGACTGGGAAGGAGTCAAGGAAATCCTTTCTCACATTGAACACCTGATAACAAATCCAAAGAACAACTAATTAGACTGCCAAAGTCAATCCAAAAGTCATACAGCATTTGTGCATAATGCAATGCTTGCGACCCAAAAGACAAGAAATAGGACAGATATCGACAAGTATACCTCAAGGATGTTGTAAGTCACAGCAAGATGTTTTACAGAAGATAGATCCTTTAAAAGCTTATATCCGTGGGAACCAAATTGGTCAGAAATTCCCTCGACCGGACCATGCACTTCCACAAGAGCCTGAACTAGCACGGATGCGCCATATATGGCATACTTGGAGAAGAACCCACCAGTATAGTAAAAGTACAGGAGATTAGGAGCATTGATCAATACTGGGCAGTTGTTTATGATATCTGGAGAAACTACCCTTTCCGTAATGTACAAACTTCCAAGCTTCGGAGCAGAAATATTCAGAGCTTTCAGATAAGACCAGATGCAATCCAGAAGAGTCAACTTCTGGAGGGAAGGAACTGAAAACAGCTTTTCGATTGACCCATCATCCTCAAAAGTAACTCCCACGAGAGTTAAGATCTTTAGCTTTGGAAGACAAATGGAAGGAGGAAGTCTGGCATAATTGTGCATGTCTAGATAGAATTCTATCAAGGTTTCGCTCCTAAACGTGCATGAAGGAAACACAAAATTGATATCCGGCTCAGATGGCAACCAAAGGCACACTCGAAGATTCTGAACCTTGCACCTCATGGCAGTGCATATCCAAGAATTTATGCGAGATGCCTCTCGATCAACAAAACACAGGAGAGAGAAAGATTTCAGAGGGGATGAATCACGAAGCAACAATGCCCTCTCCACAAAGCCCAAGAAACACAATCTATCAGGGAGCTCTAACTCATTGAAGTAGAGATTAGGGACCGACGCCCACAAGGACTCCCACCTTCTTGACAATGCACTTGTTCTCACAACATCTTTTAAAGGAAGAAAACCAAGGATGTGTTGGAGCAGTGCATCAGGTAGATCACCCAATCGGTTGCAGCTATTGTCATTGTTCTTCGAGTCAAGGCACCTAGCTTTCTTAACAGCTGGTCTTTTGTCCATTGCTCCGGCAATTATTCACCGTCAAAGCACGAAGGAGGAAACTAAACGAAGATCAAGTGACGTTCCGTTAGACAACTCTAGGCAAACCAACAAACTAACATGATATCCAAAAACTTTCAAATCACACAGATTGAAAGCTCCTCAATCCAAGAAACGTTTTCAAAACTTAACGAGGGCCATCATGAGCAGGAACCACGGATGATGATACTCAAAAGATTTCTTTTAAGGTGCCACTCTTCAACCAAACGCGGCACAGAAACTTAACGAATGGTGGGTACAGGCTCTAATTTTAACCTCAGCAGCAGTACTGGTAGTCCACAGCGTGTCAATGTCAATCTCACGCAAGCATTTCATCAAACGCCTCGCGTGTCAAACAATAAGTGCCCAAAGCACCAAATTCCCTACCATGAATCTCTCGCCACTCATACCTTACAACTAGTGAGTGAAAACCCAATTGATCGATCCATCTCTTTTTTCCCAGTTCACCATCCAGTTCGCCTCGTGCCCCGAAAAATCTGAAAACTTTACGCGATACAGAACCACAGAACGTACCCACAAAAATAAACAAGGACGGAGAACGAAGATTTCGAAAAAGAGGATCACCCAAGTCACAAATGAGCGACGGATTGAACCGTACCTATTTGGTTTCGCCGGAGAGCGACGTCGGAGACGGCGGAGAAGTGAGAAAGCGGAGACACTGAAGAGAGAGAGAGAGAGGATGGACATGCCTTGCCGGGAAAAGATGCATGAAGCAAGACGGGCTAGAACGGCGGGACTGTGAAATACGTGCATGTAATTCCATTTAACAAGGAGAAGATATTGCAAGAACGACATTTTGGTAATTAATAAACGGCTGGTAATTGCATGTCGTTATTTGTTGATTATGGCTTGAAGTTAATCTCGATTAATTTTGGAATTGCACGAGTTTGGTGTTTTTAGGGGCACTCTAATATATTTGCAGAGGGGGCTCGAAAATGGAGACGGGCGATCGGAGGGCGGGAGGAGGTAGGCTTGTGGATCTCCTAGACAGGTCAAACCGCTAGCCAAGCACTCGACCAAGAAGTGGCTGGGTTGCGGGTCATGGTGGGTCGGCCGCCCAAGATTATACTAGCAAGACACTCGGCAAATCTCCAATACCTAATTGTTGTTTTCGGCACATAATCTTGTCCAGGCCCATTTTGGCTAGATACCAGGCCCTCGATGTGGACTCAATCCAGTCCTTTCAAGAAACAATTTGTGAGAACCCTAGAGAGCTTTTGAGAATTGTCATCCAAGAAAGTAGACCGCCTCTTAAAACTCTTTTCTTCTAATTGTTTATTGTTGGTTTTCTTGTGATTGTTTCTTGGCGTTTAAGCAACCGTTCCTTATTAATTATAGTGGACAATGTGAAAATATATAATGTTGTCATTTCATTAATTCAAGTTCAAAGACGACATTGAAAAATTTCAGAAAGTCTAGGAACTAAATTGAACGCGTACCAAAATTTTAGGGACCACATTGAAAAAATTAACAGCTCAGGACGGCACTGCATATTGAAATAAAGTTCTCAAACTACATTGAACAATAAAAAAATTAGGGACAACATTACACATTAGGCCAAAGTTCAAGGGCCATCTGTATAATTATTATCCCTTAAATAAATTTCTTTTCTTTCCTCATAAATACTTTAAAGTAATTAAATTTGCATTTTCTCAATACTTCTTCTATATTTTCACACTTGGTAGAAAAAAATCTAAGCATTTTTCAACAAAATAACAAGTGTCCTATCCATAAAAGATATTGGATCTTAAAAAAAGAGATTATGATGGAAGAAGATCCGAACTAGTCTCAAAATTTTAATTCGAATCATAAAGTATTGAAGATCGTAAAGTTATCTGTACTACTTCTGAATTATGATGTGATTTACAAAACCTTGCGTATAAAAAAATACGTGTGATACTTTTTTTTTCCTTATCTATACTACATATAAAGCGAAATTTTAATTTGGTGTCGAATCTATAAATAACTACAGTAATCCTTCAATAAATCGAGAGATGATATATTATTATGAATTTTATGGTAAAAATACACGTTTTGTGTGACCAATTCCACCACAAGTTAGTCCACTACAGGTAACATCAAATCACCATTCCCACTACTTCAATAATTTCAAATTCACACAAAATGTACACAAAAAATAATTTTGTGCACATAGCGTGTGCACGGAAGCTAGTTTCATTCGTACAAGCGAGTATAAATTGTAAATGAAGATTTAGTTTCCTTATCCATGAAATAGCAACCATAGATTAATGAACTCGATTAACTCTCTCTCCCTCTCTAATCAACTATCTAACTTTCCATAACCATGAAATTGTCTTTATTAGCACCAAGTAGGGTGAAAATGACCATTTCTTCGTGGTTTGGAAAGCTAAAAACATAGGGAAGCATGGACAATGAGGCTATTCTAACCTTTGCTACGATGAGTAGATTCTTTTCCTAGCAATATAGGATCAAACCAATCTATAGTTAGGATGTATCACTTGGTCTTCTATATCCCTAATTCCATAGCAAACTATTCTCTCTTGATTTGTTTCTAGAATTGATGAGCATGATGTACTAAAAGAAATTTTATATGAAATTCTTAATTTTGTAACTCTTATTAAACTTAATTTTTATTTCTCCATCTTCAAATTCGATAGTCTTTTCGATTTCTTGATTATGATGAGCACGATCCTACTTATATGGGGAGGCCGGACGTCTTCAACCTCGTCCATCCCACACAGTACATTTCACTCCATTTCTGTGCACTGCAATAAGTCTGTTAAGATTCTGCCATTAATATACATGATCCACTGGTAGCGTCCGTTTACCTAGACTAGAAGATATGACTCACAAAAGATGTCGCGACGTTTTGTCCAAGGGGAAAATTTCAAATAAGAACCTAAAGTACCCTCATTTTCTCAAATAAGGGTCTGAAGTGAATCTTATTTTAAATAAGAATATAAAGTTATGTTAGTCTCAAATAATGGCCTAATCTCACTAGCTAGGGCATATTTGGGCTTTATTTTTTTGATTTTTCCCTTTTTTTCTTTCCTTTTAGTCAGTAGTCGATCTCAGGCGATGGCCAGCCACTAGCGATACCCAGAGAGGGCCAACCAATGCCGCCCTCAAAAGCCACAGGCGAGGCTCGGCTTCGCTTGGATGACCCGTCGCTAAACACTTCATGTCCTTTTTAAAAACAAGATCCAGCTCCTATTTGAGACACTGAAGGCAATGCCTTTATTTGGAATCTTCCCTTATCCGAGTGATCCATCTCTTTCTCTATTTTCTTGCTGTTTTCATTAGTTTCCCAGAAAATGTATATAGAAGAATAGAACGAATCTTGAAAGAAAGAAAATGAAAAATCATCTCGGCTTTAAATATCTCTTGGTGTGGTTTTATTGACGTGCTAGCGAAGTTTGCAGTGATAAGCATATTAATTTCTCAATCGTTAGATCATTGGAACGTAACTGGACAACTATAATTCGAATTGACATTTCGTAACGGATAAAGAGACTGTTTTGTAGCTAAGCATGGATAAGGGGTTCTGATCTTATAAACTACTTTACAAAAAAAAATTAGAACTTCTAATATATTTCTCTTTCCATAGGTATGTGCATAATTTTCCCATTCTATCTCAACAAATTCTTTCGAGAAAATGGCATAAATGGTCTTTGAACTTGGATCCAATGTGTAATGTGGTTCCTAAACTTTAACACAACGTGCAATATTGTTCTTAAAATTTTAATTTGTTTAAGGTGGCCCATGAAATTTTCGTACATATTCAATTTAGCCCATCGATTAGATAATCCAGAAACTAGATTGAATCAAGAGATATAATAATCAAGGAACTAGATTAAACGTTTACCATAAGTTTATGGACCACATTGGATAAATTAAAAGTTCAGGAATGACATTACATGTTTTGCTAAAATTTAAGGATCGCATCGAGCAAATTAAAAATTCAATGACCATATTCACATGAGGCCTAAGTTTAGGGATCTAATTTAGTAGATTTCTTCCCATTGATTAATAACACTCAACTACCTCCCTAATGAAAAGGGGACTTGGGAGTTGGGCTTCGCGCCATATATATCGGGCCGGGCCCACTCGAAATCGTCCAAGGAGGCATGTGGCGGCCGGGCTGGGCCCACCCGAAATCATCCGAAGAGGAAGATGTCAATGTTGAAATGGATGTAGGTCTAAGGTTGCATTTGGAATTAGCTTTGCCAAGGGGCTTGGGCTAAATTTTGGTGTTTGACAAGATTTTTTAGAAACCCCATTGAGCCAAAGTTGTCCTTCAAAAGGCCAAAAGCTCAAGGCAACCTTGGAGGTGCCTTAGCATTTGAGCATTCTCGGCAAGCAATAATGTCGAATAAGTGAAAAAAATTTTCTTCTGAAACTACCCTTATCTTTTTTTTGATTTTTTGGTTTTGGCCTCGTCTGTACTGTCCATCTTCTTCTTCGCTTGGACCTCAGCAGCGTAGCTGTGAGGCGACGGTGACCGGCTGGAAGGTGGTCGGCATGGTCGCGTAACCTAGCGACTGTCCCTTGGGCTCGCACGATCGCCGCGAGGGGCCACGCGACCCAGGTGAGGGCCGCCTAAGGTCGCGTGACCTAAACAACCCTCGAGGGCTGCCGACGACCTAGATCTGGCACCACGCGGTGGTCGTTTGAGGCCGAACGACCTCAGGCATCCTCCGGCGACCACCGACAAGGGCTGCTTGGGGTCAAGCGACCCCTGACGAGGGTTGCAAACCTAGGCGAGGCCATTAGCAACCTAGATCTGATGCTGTACGGCCGTCGTCTGAGGTCGAATGGCCTCAGACAACGGCCACGTGGCGTCAGATCTAGGTTGTTGGTAGCTGCCTGTCCTTTGCCGGCCAGCGAAGAGCTTCAACTTTCCTTTAATAAAAAATGAAAAATTTGCTTTGCAAGTATAATTTTTTGGAAAAATTTCAATTAAGGGCCCCAAATGGGGTCAAATTCTCAAAAGAGGGCCTAAAGTGAACATAGTGTTAAATAATGGCATAAAGTGCTAAATCAGTCTCAAATAAGGACCTGAAGTGTCCAAAAAGTTTCAAATGAGGACCTGGATCACTAGTCGGCCAAAATGCCCACCGGCCGGTGAGAATGTTACTATTCTGGCACCGGAACAGTAACTTTTTTATTTTTTTATTTTTATTTTTCCTTTTCTGTTTTTTTTCTCTTTTCCTTTTTCTTTTCTTTTTTTTTCTTCTCTTCCTCCGCCTGCCATAGTCGGGGCCGGCGGAGGTTGTCGGCCTTAGGCGAGGCCGCCCTCGCCGGCGTCGGGTGAGGGCCGCCCTTGCCTGGGCTGGGCGAGGTCGACCTCGCCAGTTGCCTTCGAGGTCGAGCCTCGCTAGATTTGGTGAGGCCAACCTTGCCGTTGCAGGCGAGACCGGCCTCGTCCGACGCCGGTGAGGTTGAGCCTCGCCAGCGACTGGCGGGGCTGAGCCCTCGCCGGCAACTGGCGAGGCCGACCTTGCTCGACGCCGGCGAGGGCGGCCTTGCCTGAGGCCGGTGACCTCCGTTGGCCTCGGCTATAGCCGGCAGAGGAAGAGAAGAAAAAAAAAAGAAAAGGAAAAGTAAAAGAAAAAAAAAGAAAAGGAAAAACAAAAAGGAAAAATAATAAAAAAATTGAAAAGTTACTGTTCCGATGCCGGAATAGTAATATTCTTGCCGGCCGGCGGGCATTTTGACTGGCCGGCGACCTAGGCCCTTATTTGAGATTTTTTGGGCACTTCGGGTCCTTATTTGAAACTGATTGGACAGTTCATACTCTTATTTAACACTATGTTCACTTTGGATCCTCTTTTGAGAATTTAACCCCACTTGGGGCCCTTAATTGAAATTTTCCCTAATTTTTCCAAACACTATTTTACCTAAAGTTACTTTGCAAGGAATTTTTAAGTTACAACTTACCAAATACCATTTGCATTTTGAAAAACTCCTTTAACTTAAAGTCCTTTGCATTTTTCCAAAAACTTTCCCCCAAAGTGTTTCCAAACGCAGCCTAACTGTTCTTCTTAATTATCTGTTCTCTCTTTTCTGGGTGAAGAACTTAGAAAAATTCATAGGAAGACACTAAGGTAGATGTCATATTTGAGTGTTTTGGATGGGCAACACTCTAGGATATTGGATTGAACATTTTTGTTTTGAAAGAAAATGAAGAGGGGCACAAAGATAATGGACGCGAAGGTGTAAAGTTGGTTTCGGAGGTAAATCTTGGGTTCATATATAGTATTTTTTAAAAATAGAGTTACGTAACGTAAAAGATAAAATATGTTTCCGGTATCTTTCTAAAATTAAAAGTATTTGATTCCGTAAAAGTCATGGGGTCATAATAAAATAAACCAATTTGAGGGATTCAACAGCAGCAGCAACACTATGCTTTTGACTTCTGATCGGATGGCTGTGAGCTGTGGAGGATAAAAGAAAAAAAAAGAAAAAGAAGAAAAATCGAAAACCGATCCGAACCGAACCGTTTCTTCAATTCAGTTCATATCCGGTTCATTCGAGGTTCGGTTCGATTTGGCTTTTCAAGAAACTGAACTGAACCAAACTGTTTACACCCTTACCCATCGCTCACCCTTCTCTCTCGAGGAAGCAAAGAAAGAAAGCGACAGATAGATCGGTTTCACTTTTAGGGCTATAAAGTTTGTTGGTTCGGATCGGTTTATAAATCAAACCGAACTGAAAAATATCCGAACCCACAAAGAAAATGGTTTATTTTTATTATCCAAACTGAAAACCGAACCGAACCAAAACTATAGGAAATTTTGGTTCGGTTCGGTTCGGTTTTGATTCTGGTTTGATTTTTCGATTCGGTTCGATTTTTCGATTCGGTTCTGACACCCCTAGTTCTCAGGACACAAACCCGAATTCAACCAAACTGCGAACATCGACTTGTGGTTGTGCTTTGACGAGGTTGTACGTCGATCTGAACCTCCGGGGAGCTTATGCGAGTGTGGATCAAGCACCCTCGACCTTTCCGTGTATGGCGACCTAACCGGCAATGTGAATATGTACGAGGACGAAACATCTGTACTACCTTGAAATGCAAGAGAATGTGGATTTACAAGGTTGGACTTATTAAAAGCTAAAAAGCAATACTCTCTCCGTCAAAGTTTAGGAACAACGTCGAACATTTTCATATGGTTAAAAGACCAAATTGAACAGGTACCAAAAGTCCAGCATTTAACAAATTGAACGTTCATGAATCTCATTGCACATTGACTTACAATTCAGGGATCTCATTAAACAAATTTAATATTTATAGATCATATTATATAATGGGTTAAAGTCAAAAGACTATTTATATCATTTTCCCTTTAATGTCTAGGGAGTTTCATAGTAGAAATCAATTGATGCTTTATTTAAGCTTATGTTGTTATAAACTAAAGTGAGGATTTCCTTCTTTACTTCTTGTAGTCAAAAGTTTGTATGTAGCATACAAACTGACTATTAAAATGTACTTCTATAAACAACACCGCGCTACGCATTGGCGATAAACTAGCTTAAAAACTAATTACGCGTTCAAACCTGTAATAATGCAGAATCTAAACTTCAATCACATCCTCAAGTTTTCTTACACCGTGCTTCTCCAGCTTTCAGGTGAGGTTTTGTAGACTTCTTTTGTCAATCCATGCACAAAATGATTAGCATGTTTAAACTTTCGATTGGTTTCTGCACATCACAAACTAAAGTAATTACAATCGATCAAGAAGTCCTAGGTAAGTACACAAGGCGACTACTGAACCGAATGCACTAAAAGTTCTAGGTGACTAGCCTAATAGTACATTGACATGAGCTCCTAGGAAGCTCCATAATGTGTTGCAAAAGGTGTCCTGAAAAATTATCTGAGCAATGCTCTGAGCAGTTAATGCATAGCTCATCCAAAACCTTTGCGGCCCTGAGCATGATACTCACAGCTAAGAGTTGGTTATCAGTGGCATCAAATTTGCAAATTGTGATCTGCTGGAGCGACAACAGGAAACACCGAGGCGCCGGGTCCAATATCCCTTCATCTTTTCCGGAGTCCACAACCAAGCCCTAATTCACAATTACATATCAATCAACTTCCGCGCTTGATCAGAATTTGTCAATAACGCCGAATGCAGTAAGAGGAAACAATACTGACAGAATAGTTACCCCGCCAAAATAAATGCTGATCAAAGAAGAAGAGTTGGTGAGCATTGCTACAAGTGCTTTACAATCTAAATTTACGCGACCCAAGTTGAATTCCAAATATAGGAGGCAAGAGAAGACTGGGAAGGAGTTGATGAAATTCTGTCTCAAGTTGAAATCCTAATAACAAATCCAAAGAATGGTTAGTTACACTGCCAAAGCCAATCCAAAATTTCAAAACATCAAGCGTCATAATGCAATCTATTCATACCCAAAGACAAGAAATAGGATAGATATCGACCAGTATACCTCAAGGATGTTGTAAGTCACAGTAAGATGTTTTACAACGGATAGATCCTTCAAAAGCTTATATGTGTGAGAGGCAAACTGGTCAGAAATTCCCTCGACCAGATCATGTACTCCGACAAGAGCTTTAAGTAGCACGGAAGCGCCAGATATGGTATACTCAGAGAAGGGCCCACCACTATAGCGAAAGTACAGGAGATTAGGTGCATTAATCAATACTGGGCAATTGCTTCGGGTATCCGTAGGAAATACCTTTTCCATGATGCACAGACGCCAAAGCTTCGGAGCAGAAATAGACAAAGCTTTGAGATGCCACCAGATGCATTTCTGAAGAGTCAAAGTCTGAAGGGAAGGAACTGAAAGCAGCTTTTCGATTGAACCATCATCCTCGAAAGTAACTTCCATTAGAGTTAAGACCTTTAGCTTTGGAAGAGAAAAGGAAGAAGGAAGTCTGACATGACAGTGCATTGCTAGACAGAATTCTGTCAATGTTTCGCTCCTAAACGTGCGTGATGGTAACATGTAATTGATCTCCGGCTCAGTCTGGAAACAGAGGCACGCTTGGAGCTTCTGAACCTTGCGCCTTATGGCAGTGGTAATCCAAGAATTTATGCGACATGCCTCTCGATCAACAAAACACAAGAGAGAGAAAGATTTCAAAGGGGATGAATCACTAAGCAACAATGCCCTCTCCACAAAGCCCAAGAATTCCATTCTATTGGAGAACTCTAACTCATTGAAGTCAAGATTAGGAACCGACGCCCACATGTACTCCCACCTTCTTGACAATGCACTCGTTCTCACAACATCTTTTAAAGGAAGAAAACCAAGGATGTATTGGAGCAGTGCATCAGGTAGATCACATAATCGGTTGCAGCTACCGGCATCAAACTTGTTGTCCATTGCTCCAGTAATCTACTCAGAGTCAAAGCATGAAGGAGGAAACTAAATGAAGATATATTAGACAACTCTAGGCAGACTAACAAGCTAACACAATATCCCGAGAAAATTCAAATCATGCAGATCTAAAGCTCCTTTATCCAAGAACAGATTCTGCGCTTGACGAACTTAAACAAGTGCTCTCATGAGCAGAAACCACGAATGATGACACTATAAATATTTTTTACGAGCCCCCTCTTCATTCAAACGCAGCACAGAAGCATTACCAATGGCGGGTACAAGCACTCACTTAAACCTCAGCGGTATTGGTAGTTCAGAGCGTGTCAATGTCAATGTCATTCAAGCACTTCATCAAACGCTTCGTGCGTCAACCAACAAGTGCTTACCATGCCACTCATACCTACAATTGATGAGTGAAACTTCTCTCCCTATTGAAACCCAATTGATCAATCCATCTCTTCTTGTTTTTTCCGGTAAGTAAAACCCAATCGATCGATTGATAACAGATCACAACTAATTCACCATCCAGTTCGCCTCGTAACCTCAAAACCGGCAAAAACTTTACTCTATACGGAACCACAAAACACACCCACGAAACAACTGAGGATGAAGAACGAGGATCCAGAAAAAGAACATCACCCGAGTCGTCAATGAGCGACGGGTTGAACCATACCTGTTTGGTTTCGCCGGAGAGCGACTGCAGAAGTGGCGGAGAAACGAGAAATCGGAGACCCTGAAGAGGGTGAGGATCGACGTGTCTTGTCCGGAACAAGATGTATAAAGCAAGACAGGCGACAATGGCGGGACTGGACGTGGACTCGTCGGGGTCAACGGCGTGTGGGCCTGTCGGCTCGTCCCTATCAATTGGGAATGCGCACGACTCCTTTGCTTCCGAATGACATTGAAGGGGCTCGTTCCATTAACAAATTATCAACCTTAGATTTAAAGCAAATGGTTAATACCGCAAAAAACTTTAAAGTGATACACCTGTGATAAATTTACCATTGATCAGTTTTCGTTAAATTTTTTCGTCAATTGTTGAGTTGGATGACACGTGATAGTTGACGGGTGTACCGGTTTAGGATTTTACCCATCCGTTTATCACAGGTGTATCAATTTGTAGTTTTTCGTGGTAATAATCCAATTTAATGAAGGGTAAATTTGTCACAAGTATATCACTTGGGGGTTTTTGGTGGTCAAAACTTTTTTTTGGGTAAATTATCACGGGTGTACCATTTTGAGATTTTTCGTGGTCAAATAATTAGTTTGTGGTAATGTTATAGATGTATCAATTTGGAGTTTTTTGTGATATTAATCTTTTAAAAAAAAGCGCCTAACTTTCGTTTTAGTTCCAATATGCCTACTTGTAAAAAAATCGCACCGACTTTTTCAAGATTATCGACATCAGGTTATTGTTACTATTCCATAAGATAGTGACGGTGTCGATGAAAACGCGAGTTGTGATAACAAACTTGTAATTGACCCTGATGTTGATAATCTTAAATAATTTAGTGGCGATTTTCTGATGGGTGGGGAGAATAGGGTTTGAACCTAAAGTTGGAGATTTTTTTAGGGAAATAGGTCGAGATTGAATGCAAGGTGCCACGGATCAGAACATTTCTCCCGTGAGATTGAAAATGGTGTCTTAAGGATGGTTTGCATTTCGAATTCTCTGAGTTTTTTTTTTTTTGTCAGAATTCGAATTCTATGAGTTGAGACGTGACCATTTTCGACGACATCTCATCCTAGACGAACATATGAATACACACCATTGCATAAAAGAGCGTTCATCATCGTCTAGCTAAGTGAATTCCACCCAAAAAAGAACAGGATAGATGGAATTGATGTGCAAACTGGGGTGCAGACCCTCACCTTCATACCGATGTAAAAGCATCCCCCAATTGCAAGCGACTTTTGCGGATGAAAGTTGTCCATATCATTCCATTTTGGTGCTGTCGACTGTCAAAGCCTCCAAGAAGGAAAAGTTATCACAAGAATGGCATTTAGGGTCGGTTATGGCTCGAAGTTAATCCCGATTGATTTGAAATCGACATTAGTTTGATGTTTCTCGGGACACTCGAGTATTTGCAAAGGGGACTCAAGGACGGAAACAGACGACCAGAGGACATAGTAGAAAGAATTAAGTGATTAATCTACTACGTAGGATAAACTTTTCAAAATACGACAAAACAAAGAAAAATAAATAATTCATACTCTTACAAGTTTCATCCATTGTCTTTGGACAATGTTTAATGCCTATGCTCACTGTGGAGAAGTAGAAGAGAAGCAATGGACAGCCCAACACATACCGTGAATATTGACTTGTCAAGTAGGATGATTGAAGTAGTCCAGCTATGACAATGGATACATTGGTTAGTAGAACAGAACTTGAAATTCACATGTCCATAGACTCGAAACAATTACAAAATCTGAATCATCAGAACACAAGTTTGAGTTTAACCAAATTACGGATGTCACATGCTATAGAAGTCCACGTGCCCACGCTTTGACAAGATCGTACATTGATTTGAAGCTCTAGGGAGCTCATTCAAGTGTTCCGTCAAGTTCCCTTGAAAAGTCCTCGAACAGCGCTTTGAACAGTGAATCAACAATTTCTCCAAAACTGCAGCTGTCCTGAGCAAAATCCTTACAGCTAACAATTCCAAATCAGTCCCCTGGAAGCTATGAATCGTGATCTCCTTAAGCGACGAAGTAAGACACGGAGGCATGGGGTTTAATATCCAGTCATCATTTTTAGAGACCACAAGAATGCTCTGATTCACAACAACGTATCAATGAGCTTTAACATTGATCTCAACGATAGTACCACTAATGCAGAACAAAAGAATGGGAGGAAAGAGGACTAAGGATTGAGTAATTACCCCAGAGAACTCAAGACTCTTCAAAATAGGGCATCTACTGAGCAACAACAAAAGTGCTCTAGATTCCAAATTCATGTGTTCCAATTCCAATTTAGTTAGACTATGGAAGATTGGAAGGGAGTTGAGATTGAGAATATCCTCTCTCTCATCCAAATCCTGGTGACAAAGCCATACAATAGCAACTTAGACTAACATCAAGAATCAAGATGAGGCGTACCTCAAGATTGTCCCAATAAATGGATCCAAGGGGGATAAAGATGAAATTGAGGAACCGAGCAGAAAAGCGTACCTCAAGAAATTCGATGGATAAAAACAGTTGTTTTGTGTTAGAAACAGCCTTCAAGAGCTTATATAAATGGTAGGCGCCTTGATCGAAATTTTTCTCAGTCTCGTCATGATGACACCCAATGGAAGCCTCAACTAATGAGCTGGAGCTCAATATGACATAGTCATAAAATAATTCACCAAAATAGTCGAAGGACTTGATACAAGCTCCATGGATCCTTACTTGGGAGTTCCGGATACCAGAAGCCAAGACATCTTCTACAATAGTCAAGTACAAAAGGTTGGGAGCAGAAATTTCCAAAACCTTAAGATTCCACTCACAGCTGTAAAGAGACAATTTCTCAAGGGAAGGGCTCGAAAGCAGCTTCTCCACTGAATTATCATCTCTAAACTTAACTCCCGTAAGAGTTAAGACCTTTAGATTTGTAAGACAAACTAAGGAAGGAAGCTTGAGGCCATGGTTCATTTCTAGATGGAGTTCTCTCAGAGTTTCACACCTAAATATGCAACGAGGTAACATGTACACAGTAGCACCATGACCAAGTTTAAGGTGCAGGCGGAGGTCTTCAACATTGCGGCGTATCGCAGCAGTAATCCACAAATTGACACGAGATTCGTTGCCGTCAAGATATTCTTCACTGTCAACCTTGCACGTGAGAGAAAAAGCTTTCAAAGAAGATGAGTCACGAAGTAACAATGCTCTCTCCACGAAGTTCCTGAAAAGCATCCTCCCATCGATATTTTCTTCTATGAAGACAAGACAAGGAATGGACGTCCACAAATACTCCCACCGTCTCGACAGCACACTCGTTCGCACAGCATCTTCTGTCGGTAGAAAAGCCAGGATGCGCAAAAGAATTGCATGGGGTAGATCACATAGTTGCTTGCAGCAGTTAACATCTCGAGCATCATTCAAGTGCTGGCATTTTGCCTTGTGAACCAGAGGGTTACTATCCATCAGATCCACAACCTCTCCAGAATGCAGGTCAAATCTAAAATGAACACAAGAAACTAGGATCTCAATGGACAGCTATTTGCTAATCACCAATCATAACACATTCATTACACTTCGAATGTTAAAATGACTATACCAAGTGGTAGGATAATTAACTCACTCCAAGATACGCTTAGAATAAAGAAAAATATGGAATTCTTGAACCTGATGCGCATCGCTACAACATGACCAGGGTGAAATAAGTCTAACGAGTTCCATTGGCAGGCACATCGCAATTTCATGATAAACCTTAACAAGCATCG
The DNA here is from genome assembly GCA_031216235.1 of Syzygium jambos. Taxonomy (NCBI): domain Eukaryota; kingdom Viridiplantae; phylum Streptophyta; class Magnoliopsida; order Myrtales; family Myrtaceae; genus Syzygium; species Syzygium jambos. The sequence goes on along the minus strand of CM062224.1, from coordinate 42,830,980 downwards.
CAAAACCACCCTAAACGACAAGAGCCAGAACAAACGGGGACATGGGTGTACAGATGAGCCAGTTCACTCGGCAATGAAATATGCAACGGAACATAAAATGTCGGCCCCACGGGACGAGTGTGCACTTCGGGTCATTGAAGCTTTTCATCAAACACATGGGGTGCCAGCAAATTTCTTCAACGACACCCACGAACCATCGTTTCACCAACTATTACACAGGTTAGTGGAAAACGACTGACCACCCTCCAAACATCAAGAACCCAGAAAAGACATCACCACATTGAACTGCGAAAAGCCGAGGATGACATGGATATGAAAGCAGTTGATCACATGGATGATGCATAGTGGAAAGAGCAAGAAAACATGGCTGTGGAAGAAGAAAAAATTGAAGTCAAGCGTTCACGGAGATTAAAGAGAACCAGCGAGCCATAAGCGAAGAAGCACCAGATTGTCCAGGTGATGGAATCCACGCAGCGGCGATTTGGGTGGGTAGGAGAGGAAGGGGCAGGGTCGAGTGAACTTTTTGAAAGGAGGGAACAAAGAAAAAGCAAATAGCATAGAACTAAAGTTCGCAAAACGGATAATTAGACAAATGGTCCTTAACTTTGACCCAATATATACTATGATATCTAAATTTTTAATTTATTTAATATGATCCATAAACTTTAGCCTAATATTTCATGTGAGTTCTGAACTTTTAATTTGCTTGGTGTGGTCCCTGGACTTTTGGTACATGCTTAATATAGTTCTTGAACTATATGAAAATGTTCAATGTAATTCCCGAACTTGAATTAATGGAAGGACTACATTGAACATTTATATATAGTTCAAGGACCAAATTGAACATGTATAAAAAATTCATTGATGACATTGAACAAATTAAAAGTTCAAGGACTGTTTGCGTCATTTTTCTTTCGCGAAAAAAAAAAATAATTAATTTCATTTTGAAAGTTATTTGGAAAATGGTCATTAATATTTTACTGAAGTTTAAAATGTATGATGAAAACATTAGTATGGCGATGCCATGCTGCTTTTGATTATTCGTTTTTTTTTTTGGTTATAAAAGGAGGAGGATTAGTCATGATTTGGTAATATAGGGCAGGAGCTTCTATTTTGTGACTTCATGCATGAGGGAAACCCTAGGGCCGCCCTCGCTGGCCTCCGCCTAAGGCCGGCAACCTCCGCCGGCCTCCGCTTGAGGCCGGCAACCTCCGCCGGCCTTGGCTATGGCCAGTAGAGGGAAAAGAGGGAAAAAAAAAGAAAAGGGAAAGAAAAAAAATAGTAAAAGGAAAAAATAAACAAAATTTTTTTAAAAAGTGAAAGATGAAATTGCCCTTATTCTAGCGATCAGAATAGCGACATGCTTGCCAGCCGGTGAGCATTTGACCGACCGGCGAACCAAGGCTCTTACTTGAGATTAATTGGGCACTTCGAACCCTTATTTGAGACTGATTGGACACTTCATGCCCTTATTTGATACTATGTACACTTTGGACCATTTTTTGAGAAAATGACTTAACTTTGGGTACTGATTTGGAATTTTCCCTTAGAAAAATGTACTAGAAGTCTTAAATCTTGTGTATGAAATCATTTACTTTATAAACTTTTTAATTAGTTCAGTTAAGTAATAACTTTTTTTCAAAAGGTATAATCAAATCTTTCCGATGAATAATACCTAACGTTACCTACACGTTACTTAAAAGTTGTCCGTGTGGCATCCTAAATCTCTTGCAAACGAGATATATTTGAGTGCGCCTCTCCTTCTTAGATAGCTTATGGTCTGCTATATGCTTAAACCCGTGGTAAGCATAGTGATTAGAGTTTCTCTCTCCCTCTAGTGAAGTGAACGATGTATAATGGACTTGGGTCGGGCACCTGGGCATGGGTGCGAGGGTCTCGAGCCCGGTTTTTCATGGACTTGGGCCTTGCCTCAATGAATACAGGCCGGGTGTCGGAGACTCGGGCATGCGTGTTGGGGTCCAGGCCTGGCCTTTGTGAGACCGGACTCAGGTGTGAAGGAGCTAGGCCAAGGTCAGGGCTCGATGGACCCGGGACCAGCTTCTATGGACCCGAGACCGGTGCCTGTGCTTGTGTCGCCGGTCCTTGGCTCTCGAACCTAGGACCATCAAGGCCAGCCCGTGGCCAGTTCCCCACCTGCCATTGCCCATATCACTAGCACTCGAATAGTGAGCAGGTTTTCTTTTCCAAACAACAGGAAATAATTTTTAATTTATTTTTAGACTTGAGTTAGATATCCAAAAATTTTGTCATTTTTCTTGAAACTTGGAAAACATTATTTAGATGTCGAGGCACTTTCACAATCACCCTTGTTACGTGCTAACTACAGAAAACATCAAAAGCTGGCGAGCAAGAACATTCGGAGATTTGTACGTTGGCCACATGCAATAGAGTCGAGAAACAACTTCTCAAGGGGAAAAGCCACGAAAGCAGCAGCTTCTCCACTGAATCACCTTCGAGATCAACGTTCTGAAGAGTTGAAAGACCTAAAGATTGAGGATTTATTTGGTGGGACATCTAAAGTAACATTCAAATTTAAAAAAGAAAACACTACAAAAAATCTTTTACGTCAATTTATGCATTAATATTTTATCGTATTTTCGTTAAGGCAACTACCGGTATGGTTATACGTCTACCACTGAATGGTCGACATCTGCAAAAATTCAATTAACAAACTAAGTGCAAACGCACACGTCACTCAACCGTGGCGATCGATCGAATAGTAATCCATATCGATATATTGTGAAAGTTTCAAATACTCGAGATTGAAAAAGTAGAAGAATCGAAAGAAAAAGCTTATGATCTGTTAACACATGATCCTGTTCCTGAATGTAGTATAGACAATTAGGCATGTAAAAGGACCATATTAGAAATTTATGACCAAATCCGAAAGCCAGCAATTCATTCTCAGAACTTATAAATCTCCAAATACGACTCTAATAATGGATGTCACAGGGAGCCGTTCATTTCAGCAAAACAAAGAAGGAACCTACACATTTAACTGCAGTCGGCATAAATAAACCAGAGAAAGCTAATCCTGCATCTGCATTTTGCGCTCCAAAAAGGTAATTGCGCATCGACTTGAAGCCCTCGGGAGTGCCAGCAATGCTTCCATCAAGTCCCCTGGGAAAGTCACGTAACACTGCTCCGTACAATGTATAACTAGTTCCTCCAAAACCGAAGCAGCCCTGAGCAAAATCATGACAGCCAGGAGTTCATGGTCAGCTGCATCGAAGTGACCAATTGTGATCTCCTTGAGTGAGGTCAGAAAACAGTGAGGTGCCGGGTCCAATATCCCTTCGGCCGTTTCAGACTCGATGGAAACACCCTGATACACAATCACATTCAATCAGTGTCACTTTGATATCTGCAGTAAGAGGAGGAGGGGGCAAAGGACAGCGATAGAACAGTTACCACATCAAACTTTAGACTCCTTAGAATGGAGCATTTCCTGAGCAAAACCTGCAACGCTACAGATTCTAGGTCCACGTTGCGAGTTGTGAATTTCAATTTGGTAAGATAACCGAAGAAGGGAACGGAGCCAAGATCAAGAATCCTCTTATTTTCATCCAAGTCCTGTTAACAAAGCCAAAAAATAGCAGCACACACAATGGTTCAGATAAGTGTACCTCAGGTAACGAAAAGATAAAGTGCCCCTCAAGGCTCTGGGAATAGGTAGATCCAATGAATGGAAGATTTAGACATCGCATTGAAGATGCAAATAGAACAGTGTACCTCAAGGATGTCCTCAGATAAAGTCAGGAGTTTAACACGAGAAAGTTCCTTCACAAGCTTATATGCATGGCGTGCACATTGATCTGGCTTTCTCTCTACGTCAGATGGATGGAACACATGGATGATAGCCTCTTCCAGAGAGGGTGAGCCAGATATGGCATAATCATCCAAAAATTCACCATAATATTCAAAGGACTTCAAACAGGGGCAAAGGATCTTGATATGAGCGTGACTTCCAATATCTAGAAAAGAGTCGCGTTCAACTATGGACAAACTCAAAAGTTTAGGAGCAGAAATACGCAAAGTCATATCTTCTGGCCAAGTGCAATAGTCCAGAGACAACGTCTCAAGGGAAGGGCATGAAAACAGCTGCTCGACCGACCGACCATCATCGAGATGTAGATACTCAAGAGCTAAGACCTTCAGATTCTTGAGACGTACTGAAGAAGGAAGTCTGATGGTACCATTCAATAGTAGATGGAATTCTGTCAGCGTCTCACATCTAAATATACAACTAGGTAAACTGTAATTAAAAGAAGGATGTTCTATTCCAAGGTGCAATCGAAGCCCCTGAACATTGCGCCTTATTGCAGCAGTAATCCAAGAATTTATACGAGACTCATCACCAGCAACATATTCGTCACCATCAATCACATAATTAAGAGAAAACACTTTCAGAGGAGACGACTGGCAGAGTAACAATGCTCTCTCCACAAAGTTCATGAAAACCATCCTCCCATTGCTTTCATCTTCTCTGAAGACAAGACTAGAAATTGACGTCCACAGATACTCCCACCGTTTCGACAACACACTTGTTCGAACAACTTCTTTTAATGGCAGAAGACCTAGGATTCGCAGAAGAATTTCATCAGGTAGGTCACATATATGCGTATGACTGCCAACATCTCGGGTGTCGTTCCAGCGCGGGCATTTAGCTTTGTGAACCGGAAGCCTCGCATCCATCAGCTTCACAATCTCTCCCAGGGTTTATGTTCAATCTAGAAAGAAAGTTAGAAAACTGGCATCTCAAATTCTTAATAAATTAATATTAACTGGTCAGTGACTCAGTAGTCAATGACTCAATAAGACACTCGCGGCGCACTAATCGAATAATTCAGAAAGCGAAAAAAGTAGTACCCATTTTGTCAAAATCCATTAACAAGAACCTCTTCTATTTTCGAATTCGATGCCCATAAACATAATTAGATTGATGGTAAAAACTCTAACGAGTCACATTGGCGTTCGTATTGCATATCAAGCCATGACAAGCCTCATCAAAACAGGACCTATCATAAGACAACAAGGCAATGTCTCCTTAGGAACAGTTGAAAGTCAGCGAATTCACTCAGCAATGAAGTATGGCAGATTATTGTTCTACTCCAAACGGTAACCGTCGTTCATAAAGGGTCACTGAGACCTTTCCACGAAATCGCCACACAGAACCACCGAAAACTCAGAACCCAAATATCGCAGGAAAGAAAAGGGTAATCAAAGAAAAGCAAACCGGAGTCAAGCATCCATGATGTGATGAACAAGCATAGGAACTGAAAGGGACTGATAAGCAAGAACTGGTTACCGGGGAGATGCTTCTCTTCTCAAATTGCGCGCGAGACACCACCCTCCAACGTGAGAAACTCGGGAAGAGAGCGAGATTGCTTTTGGAGGGATATTTGACTCAAAAATGGCGAAGATGGAATGGACGATCACGTCGTTTCCATCACCCCGGTTCACTCCCCCATCGAGCCTGAAGTTCGGGAGGGAAAATTTGGTGGTCATAGATGACCGCATTGAGAAAATTAGTGATTTTTTTGACAGCTTTAAGAGTTACATTTTCTTGAGAAAATTTATGAATCATAAATAGGTGAATCTTGCTTTAATTTTATAAGCAGTTAAGGTGTTACTCATTTCAATTATGAACTTATTGTAAATTATTTTATTACAATTTTTTTTTATTAAGGGCGTCGAGAGATAAGTAATTTTCAAAGTACGAGAAGAAAAGATCAAAGTATCTTCTACAGAAAAAGTGAACCTTTTCAGGTGAATGCGCTTATTTGAGTTGCTTACCAAGCCTGTAATTGAAATCTTCCTCCTGAGCACTCACATAAAATTAACCCTTTGATTTGATTGCTCGCAAAAGGATGATTCTACATGTTTAGAGATTGGAGGAAAAGAAGTGTTTACGGAAAAAATTGGAGGAGAGAAAAAATGCGCTTTAGTCTGGAATGGAAGGACTTACATAGGTAAAAAAACTTGTGCAGTTGCACGACAACTTAAAACTATGCGTCGATGTACACGGGAGGTACGGTAAAAATGGCTAGGTGTGGAAATTTCTATCTGCGTTGAGCCAAGTGTAGAAGGTTCTTTCTGCATGGAAACCATCTGTATCGTCAATCCTTGGTCAACTTTGGAACCGAAAGGAGCCGTTTTTCTCGTGAAGAATGGCATTTCCATTATAATTAATTCGCCATGTTCGACAAAGGCAGGTAATTAGTTTTGACGTGTAGTTACTGCGAATCATGCAACCATCATGTGTTTTGCTTAACTTCATATGGTGCACAAAACTTTCATGTGTCAAACAAGCAAATTTTCAGAAAATGTACAACCAGCCTTGTTGGCTCTCGATATAGATGAAGGCATGACCACTTTAAAAAATACTATGCACTATTAGGTTAATTATTTCAGAAGTTCGAATATTGCACTTCAGTCTTAAAGCTTTCTTTTCATACATTTAAGCCTTATATTTAACCAATAAATTTCAGCTTATTCATTTTTCATTTTAAGAAGGCCAGGTGTGGAAAGTTTTGTTTGCATCAAGCTAGGTATTTAAGTTCTTTTTGCATGGAAACCATACTGTCGCGTCAATTTTTGGTCAACTTTGGAACTGAAAGGAATCCTTATTCTCGAGAAGAATGGTGTTTCCTTCCTGATTAATTCACCATATTCTAATGAGGCAACTAACTAGTTTTGACGTCTAGTTTCTGTAAATTATGTGACTGTCATGTGTTTGGCTTGACTACATATGGTGCACAAAACCTTCATGTGTGAAACAAGCAAGTTTTCGGAAAATGCACAACCAGCCTTGCTAGCTTTCGATACAGGTGAAGGTGTGACCACTTTAAAAAAATACAATGTGTTACAAGGTTAATTATTTCAAAAGTTCAAATAATGCACTTCAGCCTTAAAACTTTCTTTTCATGGATTTAAGTCTTATATTTAGCCAATAAATTTCAACTTATTCATTTTTCATTTAAATAAGGCTAGGTGCGGAAAGTTTGGTTTGCACCAAGCTAGGGGTTTAAAGTTCTTTCTGCATGGAAACCATCTGTCGTGTCAACTCTTGGTCAACTTTGGAACTGAAAGAAATCGTCTTTCTCATGAAGAATGGCGTTTCCTTCATAATTAATTCAACATTTGCGACAAAGGCAAGTAATTAGTTTTGATGTCTAGTTACTGTAAATTATGTGACTGTCATGTGTTTGGCTTGACTACGTAAAGCGCACAAAACCTTCATGTGTTAATTAAGGAAGCTCTCAAAAAATGCACGATCAACCTTACTAGCTTTTGATATAGGTGAAGGCGTGACCACTTTAAAATATACTACGTGTTACTAGGTTAATTGTTTCCAAAGTCCAATAATGCACTTCATTCTTTAAGCTTTCTTTTCATACATTTAAGGAATAACTTTCAGCTTATTCATTTTTCATTAAAAGAAGGCCAGCTGTGGAAAGTTTTGTTTGCATCAAGCTAGGTGTTTAAAGTTCTTTCTGCATGGAAACCATATGCCGCTTCAATTCTTGGTCAACTTTGGAACCAAAGGGAATCGTTTTTCTAGTGAAAAATGGTGTTTCCTTCATAATTAATTCACCATATTCTAATAAGGCAAGTAATTAGTTTTGACGTCTAGTTACCATAAATTATGCGACTGTCATGTGTTTGGCTTGACTACATATGGTGCATAAAACCTTCATGTGTGAAATAGGCAAGTTTTCTAGAAAATGCGCAACTAGCCTTGCTAGCCCTCGATATAGGTGACAGCGTGACCACTTTAAAAAATACTACGCGTTACAAGGACAATTATTTCAAAAGTTCGAATAATGTGCTTTAGTCTTAAAACTTTCTTTTCATACATTTAAGCCTTATATTTAACCAATAAATTTCAACTTATTCATTTTTCTTTTAAATAAGGCCAGGTGTGGAAAGTTTTGTTTGCACCAAGCTCGGCGTTTAAAGTTCTTTCTGCATGAAAACCATACTGTCGCGTCAACTCTTGGCCAACTTTAGAATTGAAAGGAATCGTTTTTCTCGTGAATAATGGCGTTTCCTTCATAATTAATTCAACATTGGTGACAAAGGCAAGTAATTAGTTTTCACGTCTAGTTACCGCAAATTATGCGACTGTCATGTGTTTGGCTTGACTATATATGGTGCACAAAGCCTTCATGTGTGGAAAAAAGGAAGCTTTCAAAAAATGCATAATCAGCCTTACTAGCTCTCCATATTGGTGAAGGCGTGACCACCTTAAAATATATTACGTGTTACTAGGTTAATTGTTTCAAGAGTCCGAATAATGTACTTCATTCTTGAAGCTTTCTTTTCATAAATTTAAGCCCTACATTTAACCAATTAATTTCAGCTTATTCATTTTTCATTTAAAGAAGCTAGTTATGGAAAGTTTTGTTTGCATTGAGCTAGGTGTTTAAAGTTCTTTCTGTATGGAAACCATCTATCGTGTCAATTCTTGGGCAACTTTGGAACAGAAAGAAATCATTGTTCTCATGAACAATGGAGTTTCCTTTATAATTAATTCACCATATCCGACAAAGACGTGTAATTAGTTTTGACGTCTAGTTACCGTAAATTATGCGACTGTTATGTGTTTGGCTTGACTACATATGATGCACAAAACCTTTATGTCTGAAACAAGCAAGTTTTCAGAAAATGCACAACCAGCCTTGCTAGTTCTCGATATAGGTGAAGGCATGACCACTTTTAAAAAATACAACATGTTACTCGGTTAATTATTTCAAAAGTCCGAATAATCAATTTAAGTTGTAAAGCTTTCTTTTCATACATTTAAGTCTTATAATTAACCAATAAATTTCAGCCTATATATTTTTCATTTAAAGAGGGCTAGGTGTGCAAAGTTTTATTTGCATTAAGCTAGGCGTATAAAGTTTTTTCTGCATGGAAACCATTTGTCGCGTCAATCCTTAGTCGGCTTTGAATTTGAAAGGTATCCTTTTTATCGTGAGGAATTGCGTTTCCTTCGTAATTAATTCAATAAACACGAAGCGAGTAATTACTTTTGACATGTAGTTACCTTATATGATATGACTTTCATGCGTTTGGCTTGACTACACACGACGCACAAAACTTTTGAGGCGCAAACCAAGCAAATTTTTAGAAAATGCACAAAATATTTCCTAGCTCCGGATATGGGTAAAGAAGTGACCACTTAAGAAATTTCAATGTTTATTGGGATAATTATATCAAGAGTCTGGAAACTTATCATGATAATCTTCGAACAGTTTCTTTTCATGCTTTTAAGTCCTAAAACTATTGTACTATATTTATTGAAATTAATTTAATGTCATATACGTTTTACAATCTCAATTCCAAATAGAAATTTTAGTTTTGTACAAACACATGTAAAGCTCTATCTACAAATATATGCCCGTATTAACCAATAAATATTAGCTTATTCATTTTTGTTTAAAGAAGGCCGGTGTGGAAAGTTTTATTTGCATCGAGCCAGGTGTAGAAAGTTTTTTTTGCATGGAAATATCTGTCGAATCAATTCTTGGTCAACTTTGGAACGAAAAAAAGGAAATTCTCGAGAGAAATGGCATTTCCTTCATAATTAATTCACCACAACAGACAACGGCAAATAATTAGTTTTGACGTTTAGTTACCTTAAATTATATGACTTTCATGTGTTTGGCCCGACTATTTACAGTGCACAAAACTTTCGTGCGTGAAACAAGCAAGTTATCCGTAAATGCACAATTGCTAAATCTGGTTATATGTAAAGGCGTAGGCACTTCTGAAAATTCAACATTTATCGGGATAAATATATCAAGAGTTTGAAAACTTGTCAAGATAATGATCTTTACTCTTTAAAGCTTTCGTTTCATTCTCAATCCCTAAAATCATCGCACTATATTTATTGAAATAAATAGCTCTGATATACATTTGTGATCTGAATAGAAATCAGAAATGTTGGTTTTGTACAAACACATGTAAAGCTATATTTACGAATATATGCTCGTACAAAACACATGGTATTCTTTTGTCATTTCATTTATATTTTACCAATAAAATTTAGCCTATTCATTTTTCACATAAAGAAGGAGAAAATTGTCCAAAATATCCTAAACCTAATGTATAGCGGCCAATTCAGTCCTAAGTCTTTTAGTTGTGTCAATTAAGTCCTAAACCTTTCATAATTTGTCAATTTAGGCCTCAATCTTTTAATTGTGCCAATTTAGTTTTAAACCTTTTGATGATTTGTCAATTTGGTCCTAAACCTTTTAATGATTTGTCAATTTAGTCATTCTGGCCAATTTTGACTAGAAATCGCTACCGTGGCAGTCTAGTCTGTGTCGGTTGTCCTACGTAGCGTGGCTAGCGTCGATATGTATAATTTTTACAATTTTTTTTAAATTTTATCACTTTTTTTCTTTTTTCCCTTTTCTTTTCTTTTCTTTTTATTTTTTCTTTTTTCCTTCGCCGGCCATCGCCTTGTTGATGGCCGGAGGAGGGAAAAAGGGAAAAATAAAAAATAAAAAAAGGAAAAGAAAGAGAAGAAAAGAAAAGGAAAAAAATTATCCACATTTGCATTGGCCATGTTACATGCACAAAGTTGACAAGACCGCCACATTAGCGATTTCTAGTCAAAATTGGTTGAAAGGACTAATCTGGCAAATCGTTAAAATGTTTAGAACTAAATTGATTGATCATGAAAAGTTTTAGGATTAAATTGGCATAATTGAAAAGATTAGGACTGAATTGACCGCTATACAATAAGGTTAGGACTTTTGGGACAATTTTCCCATTAAAGAAGACCAAGTGTGGAAAGTTCTATTTGCATCGAGCCGGCTGTAGAAAGTTCTTTTTGCATGGAAACCATTTGTCGAGTCAATCCTTGGTCAACTTTGTAATGAACAAATGACCAGTTATTCTCGAGACCACAATCGACAACGGCAAGTTATTAGTTTTAAAGTTTATTTTGCTATAATTAGACGACTCTCATGTGTTTGGCTTGATTACATATAGTGCACGAAACTTTCTTGCGTGATACAAGCAAGTTTTCAGCAAATGCACAATTAGCTTTGCTAGCTCTGGATATAGGCGATAATTATATCTAGAGTCCATAAACTTGTTACAATAATGCACTTCACTTTTATAACTTTCCTTTTATGCATTTAAGCCCTAAATTTGTCATGGTAGTCCACTTTAGTCATTGTGCTAGCTTCGTTAGCTTTTGGTGGACGAAATGTTCTGAGCTGACCTTCTCTATTAATTTTTTCATCCAATGTGACTGCTAATAAGCAGACGGAGCTAGCTATAACCCAAAACAGTGCTGTCGACACAAAAGGACGTTGTTTCTCCTAGTGCCACATTGAAAAAAACAATGAAAAATTAAGAAAAAGCTTAAAATTTAGGAAAAGAATTTGTAAATATAGGGAATAAACTAAAAGTAAGAAAAAAGAGAGTCATCACACTTTGCAGGGTTAAAGAGCTGGCAGCATCACCTCTGCCAAAGCTAAAGTAAAATTCAACATGAAATTCCCCAAGATTTTCCATCTAAGAAAAGCTGATGGAGTTGAAGAGGGATTAAATGGGACGATCGTGATAAATTTTGAGACTTAAATGCACAAAATGAAACTTTTGCAACTCTAGTATATTGTCATGACGAGTTTTAGGACTTTTGCTGTTATTCAAATAGAAATTTCAAAGGATTCATCGGAGTGAACTAATACTTTAGGAAATGGACCACACGTTAAGTTATAGAATTAGAGACTACCCGCCCAATCGGAGCAGAATGGAAGTTAGTTTCAAAAATTAAAAGGCAACATATATAATTATTGCATTGACTATTTGCTTAAGTGCATAGGGCATTGTTAATTGATTTTTCAAGGGGAAATTACGAAAACGTTCTAAATATATGGCACTTGTGCCTATTCAGTTTTAATCTTTTCAATTTAGCCAATTTAGTCCTAATCATTTTAACAATTTGCCAATTTAATCCTTCTAGCCAACTTTGGCCAGAAATTGTTGATGTGGATGCCAATTGTCTTATGTGGCAAAGCAGGAGCTGACGTGGACAATTTTATAATTTTTTAAATTTTATTTTCATTATTTTCTTGCTTTTTTTTTTATTGTGGCTACGAAGGCCTCACTCGTGGCCAGTGAGGCGGCGATGGCCTTGCCCAAGTCCTTTGCGGTCCACACCAGCTGCTCGTGAGGCCTTCACAATGAAAAAAAGCAAAGAGAAAAAAGAAAAGAAAAGAAAAGATAAAAATTCAACAAATACAAAAAGAATAATTCAAAATTCAAAAAAATTGCAATAATTGTCTACATTAGTGTTGGCTATGCCATGTAGGATGGCCAACATATACGTTAGTGATTGTTGGCGAAAATTGGCCGGAAGGACTTAATTGAAAAATTATCAAAATATTTAGGACTAAATTGATCAAATTGAAAGATTTATAACCAAATTGGCATAAGTGCAATATATTTAGGACTTTTTTGGAAATTTTCTCCCGATTTTTCAACATTTAAAAATTAGATTGCCAGTGGCTTAAGAAACTCAAGTCCATTACCTTCAACTCAGCACATGTGCTATAACTCAATTTGCTAATGGAAAGCAAGAGGTATATTCTGGAGAAAAATTGAAGATCGCAGAGTGCAAAACTAGCAAAGGAAGTAAAAGTCGTGATTACCTCAGTTTTGCTAAGGGTGCTTAAGCAACGCGTGTCTCTATTTAGATTGAGAAATCGATTCCAAAATGACGAGTTAGTGAGAGCTACAGCCAAAGTTGCTCTGCAAACTGTATCGATTGCTCAGCAGAGAAATTGTAAATGAAAAAGTTACCAAAAATTTATTTAGCTTTTTATAAAGTGTCGCGTTGTTTCACATCGTACTACTCCTGTCAATTCGAGAAAATTTGTTTTGACTACTTATGAACATAACCTTTTGAAGCATCTCAACTGGGAAACTAAAGATATAGTAATGTATCTATCCATATGCATTTAATCTCTGAATTTTGATGCCTAATACTCCAGAGATTGTATGGAAACATTATAACCAAATGAGCGAGTTGTGCATATGGTAATGATATCTCTCTATTTTTTTTTTTTTTTGTAGCTGTCTACTGTAAACCTCCTATCAGAAGGTGTCGACACGTTGATTATACTTTAGGTCAAGCTCTTTAGGTGCAAATAGACTGAAAAAAAAAGTTATTTGACAATGTTCAACTTTCGTGACACTTGCCAAGATAATGTAGCGTACAAATGTGAGCATTCATGACCTATTTGGACAATCAGCAATTCATCTTCTACGGATATCTCCAAAAACCCAACATTTACCCACCGTCACCATGTCTAACCCCTCTTCGCTCCTTCATAGGCTGGCATCGACCTTAGATTTGAGACCACTTAGGTCACAACGCATGTCCAAGGCCATATCATGGTCGAACAACCTTGATCTGGCTGCCATGGTCGCTGACCGAGCTTTGTGGCTGGCCACGACCCTCGTTAGTTCAAGGCCAATCTCGCATGGGCATGGTGATTGTGAGCCACGAGCAATGGTTGAGCTCGTGTGGTCTCGCAGTCGCAAGGGTGTCATTGTCGGCTGAGGGCAAGGGTATAGCTACTACGTGTAAGGAGAGAAAAAGGGCAAGTGTGAGAGGGTTTTGGGTGTAGATTTTGAGTGTGCATGAGGGCAAATGAGATTTTTCTAGATTGGGGAGATGCAATATGTAGGTATTGAAATGTGAGAAGTTTTCTCACACTTTCAATTCTCTTGATCGACGACTCTCAGTGCTCTCTATGACTCTCTAGTTTTCGCACATATCTATGCACCAGAGACCAAACTCAATAACAAAATATTTATATGCAGAAACTATGAGCCCTCCACCGACGTTAACATGGACTGCAACTTCAATAAGGAAAAGAAGTCTTTGGGGAAAATTAGTTTCTCTATTTTGCATCACCCACAATCTTGTTGCCGAGTGTTCGACTTGGACTTTTCTAGTGTTGGTCGGATTTCCTTGCATTTTCATTATCGATCGGATTCCAAATGAGGTAAAATCCGAGCCACAGACAACCCTAAGGCCTTTGCAACTTGTTAGTTGTACCAAGATGGAAAGCACCATCCATGACAGATTCTTTCGATAGGTGAGGGCAAGAAGAACGTGCACTTCGGAGGCTGGAGCTAGAAGAATCGCTAGCGAAGTCATGTTCCTAGATTAGCTTATTCTCTCCCAAATAAACATGGCGATGAAAACATTTTCCGGTAAATCATTTTCCTTGAAAAAAACGCGGCCTGATCTATTTAATTCCCTTCTACTTAGATCAATTTTGATATTTCTTATTTGAGGATAAGAATTGGACATGTCAAAAGTTGTAATGGCAACAATTGAAATGATGGAGGCAAATTGTTACTGATTTAACTTAGTTTTGGTCATTATTTGTAGTTTTTTTTTTAGTCATAGGCCATTATTCATAGTTGAACATATGTATTACCACCTCTATCTTGTTCCCTTCGAAGGGTTCAAACAATGTACATAAGCAACGCCGCATGTAAGGCTTTGTTTGACCCTCGAAAAGGACAGCAGCCACAGCACTGCAGGCTCTCAATAAACTTCGAGGACGGCCTCAGTCAACACTAAAGTTCTACTGACTTCCGGGGCTTTCCATTGTTAAGACACCTTATAAATAGAAAGCGGTGGGGTGGTTAAGGGCAATGTGCAAGACCGCTAAGTACCAACTCAGTTGTGTCTCCTCTACAACATGAACCCCATGAAGCTCTTTGTTCTTCTCATCACCCTTATTGCTCTTGAACCAACCCATGTGATCGGGTTTGGTCCGATCGAATCTATTGTATTTGACAACACCACCGGCACCCCGGACACTAGGTTCCAGCAAGAAATCGGGGCATCTTACACCGGCATCGTTCTGTTAGAGGCTTCGGACTTCATTTTGAAGACTTTCAGACAAATTTATGGAGGAGGGAAGAACTACACGTCTATAGATGCAACCATCGAGAGCTTTAGGGCAAATGGAATCGGATGGCAACCCCTCCAAGTCGCAAGTACCAGCGACAACCTGATTCTTCTAAATGCGGACTACGTTCAAGCTTATATTGGTGATGTAAAAGCCGAGTTCACTGGAATTTTGTATCATGAAAGCGTATGCGTTTGGCAATGGACTGCCAATTGCGTCGCCCTGACCAGCCTTATCACCGGTATTGCTGATTACATCAGGTTGACCTCAGGATGGCCGTTGAAAGGCTGGGTTGTGATGGGATCGGGCTCGAGGTGTCATGCCCCGAACCCCACGGCACGCAACATCCCTATCTTGGTCGATAAACTGCGACGTCCCAGGAAGCATCGCCGACCCACATCCATACATAGATCAAGTACAAGCGGAAGTAATAAAATAAACAAATCCAGACAACTACAATATGAGCCAAGGATAGCCATACATCACACACCATCATAGGAAATAATTACACATTTATATTACTATTAAAAATCATTTGTACAATATTTACAAGTACAAATAAAAAGGCACACACGATCAGTAGCCACTTGGTCAAAAAGGGATAAGTGGCTAGGGAGGTCAGGCTAAAACTTGGGAAGAGGGCTACAGTCAAAAAAGTAGTGATCCTCACTACTAGCTAAGGACACTGGACGACCCTATGGCTCCCAGTCAGGATCGGAAAACTCGGTGGGATCGTCTGACAACTCATCGGAGGCGTCCTCACTAGACCCTGACTCCTCCGAATCCATGACCTGTGCTCGCTCATCCTCGGAGTCCGGCTCCAACTCTAGATCTAAGTAGAGTCCTAACCCGTCATTTACTTCTATTTTCTCATCGGACCCTACCTCAGCGACCTCTCTAATTTCTTCCTCGTCGTCTATGTCCATTCCTCAAACTCCTCTTCTTCGTCTTCGAGCTGATCAGGATCTTCGGCGATTACTTGAGGCTCCCCCTGCATGGGCTCATCCACGCCGTCTACGTCATACACATCCTGAGGATTGATTATCTCACCATTAGCCATTCGTGGAATCATCAATCCATCTTGGTCAATCGACACATCAAAAGTCCTAAGGGGTCGTTCGAGGTTGCCGTCTGCATCTCGCAAGCACCAGGCCACGTACTCCTGGGTCTGATGAAAATACTCTCCTACGTTTACAAACATCACGGATCTATATCTCACATAGGATTCCCCATTTCCCGCGAGGTATGTACTGGTATACTGATGTATCTGTACATGTATCCCAAAAAGCGGCGGATTCGGCATCTTTATAGCTGGGGGTCTGAAAAGTTTCGGTTTACACAACCGTGAGACGAATCTCAGTGAGTTCAATCTCTAAACCTACGCTAGGCTAGTATGCAATCTCCTGACCGGAAACAAATATTTAAAACCATAATGCAACAACAATCAAATAATTCTCTGACCCTGCAGGTTAGACAGTTCAATATATAACAATCACGACACATACGTGGCACACATTATCACACGTACGCCAATCACATGCTCATGTATCGAGTCTCACACACTCGCATGCCAGTCTATGCATGTTTATGCATGCAAATGTCGTCGACATGTCACGTGCATTACCCGACCCACTGGCCCACACTGGCACACTAGCAATCGCCCAATTTATTATTTATTACGACTCGAGTTAACAATATTCACGGCCCGGTGCGTCTAGCCTGCTTCAAAGTGCATGAGGCGCAGCAACTGATCTGGCCCAGTGTCTCTAGCCTGCTTCAAAGTGCATGAGGCGCAACACTGATCTCCTTACGAATTAGAGCCTGCCTCAAAGTGCATGAGGATGGTCGTCTTCCGGACGTACCGGCCATCGTCCTGCTTCAAAGTGCATGAGGACGGTATCGACCCGAAGTTCACGACCCGAAGGTCCTTAGGTGATCACACAACTCATTTATTATCTGAATCCAGCGTAAAACGCTTCGGGGTATTTTAGGTGATCACATGCTCATGGCAGGCACGCATTCTTGCACAATTTCATCACATGCCTCACTCTTGGCATACACAATGCGTGTCCATGTTATGCAATGCAATGCACCACGAGCACCAATATAATTCAAATACTCAATATCACAACACGTGCTCAATTGGCCCAATTAATACCGTGTGGCCTAACGTGCGAATCACAAATCAACAATTAATTTCAAACCAATCATTGGCCAATCGCACTCCACATAATTCAGCCACATCACATGCGACATGGCAGTACGAAATCAATCACAATTAAGCACAAATTACGTACAACCAGTCAACCCGGACATACCCGGTAATTTTCCAACGGGCTCCTAAATTGATCATTTAATCCAATTAATCTCCCCAAATAATTCTCATTAATCCACTAAATTTTCCCGATAATAATTTCTACCAATCAGTCCTCAACACAGTCTGAAATATACATTTATACTACCTAAGCCAATCCAAAATGCACCGATAATACCTAAACCAGTCCAGAAAAATGCACTATCAGTCCTAATCCGGGTTTAGGAATTTTACTCACTTAATCCAAGGTCACGACGACGAGGAACGGCGGCCGATTACTGGTGAACAATAGAACCGGTGGTAGCGTTCCCGGCGACGGCGTATGGACGACGTACGGTCAGGCGTATGGACGACGTACGGTCACTGTACGGCCGGCGATGTACGGTGGCGTACGGACGGGCTGGAGGTCACAGTGGCAGCAGCTCGACCGTACGAGCTCCGACGCGGCGGCGGCGGGTCTCCGGCGCGGCGGCGGTGATGACCGGGAGAGAAAAAGGGAGAGAAAGAGAGAGAAAGGGAGGGAGAAAGGGGTCGGATAGGGGCAAGGCCGAGGCTGGGGACTAAGGTGGTCGACGGGGAGGCACGGTGGCCGGCGGCGATGCTCCGGTGGTCGGCGGCTTGCTCCGGCAAGGCCAAACCACGAGAGAAAATGAGA
This sequence comes from Syzygium jambos, assembly GCA_031216235.1. Classification (NCBI taxonomy): domain Eukaryota; kingdom Viridiplantae; phylum Streptophyta; class Magnoliopsida; order Myrtales; family Myrtaceae; genus Syzygium; species Syzygium jambos. Next base: position 42,813,030 of record CM062224.1, on the reverse strand, counting down.
GAGGGAGTGATCTACGGGAGGGAGAGGGGCTGTTCTGGCCAGATGAGGGTGAGAGGAGAGAGAGAGAGAGAGAGTCTTATCTTGGTCAAATGTTAGGGGCTAGGGTGCCAAGTATCAAAGATCTAGCAAAAATGACCATTTTACCCCTCATCCAAGGGCCACCATTAAATCTTATCCAATAATTCAAGGGCATTTTGTTATTTTACTGCCATAATTAGGATAAGTCCAATTTTAATTAATTTCCTTAATTATCCCCCAAAATTCGGAATCAAAAATAGCCCAGGGGCAAAACCGTCATTTTTCCGGTCCCGGGGTGAAGTTCCATTTTTCGCCCGCACCAACCCTCCATGTGCGTGGCCAACATAATGTGGTGTCGGAATCGCGAAATTCATCGCGCAAACCCTCGAAAATCCACGTCAAAGTTTGAGGGGCAAAATCGTAAATTTTTCCAATTTTTGTCGAAATTCCAATTTTTGGCCATAACAACTCCTGGTATGCGTGGCCACCCTAAAATGGCGTCGGCCTCGAAAAATAATCTCATTTGATCTCTAAAAGCAACGTTGGCGTCCCGAGGGGCAAAATCGTAATTTTTCACCCCTGGACCGGAATTCCAATTTTTACTCGTACTAACTCCAAACGTGTGTGGCCAGCGTAATATGACATCAGATTTCCAAAAATAGTCTCTTAAGCCTTCGAAAATCGACATCGAAATTCGGGCTCAATTCCGTGAACAAAACTCGCTAAACTTTCAATTTCAGGGTCTCTCACTAACGGGTGGCTGTTTAGAGGTTACGCGTATCGACCTAGGGCTATCCGTATCGTGATGGTCTCGATCCTTGAGAGAATGAGAAATTATCACTAGTTCCAAAGGTCACGATCATTCGGTTCAAGTTCAGGAATGGTTGGCCACGTGTGCTTTCGGTCTTGCAGAATCACTTGCGTCCCTATTGTACATCGTAGGTCTTGGCCAAACCCAATCCATTACTCTTTCTTAAGATCGGCCCACGTTGGCCCAAAATATTCCCTCAGCGTCTCTCGTGATCGGTGTCCGTTTCACGATAGGGTCCCCGGTCTACGTACCGTTTTTTAGTTAGCCATACCCCATTGGTTAGTATCCCGAGAGTGATCAGCTCTGAGCGAGACTTACTAAAATGAAATGCGAAATAATATCAGTTTTATTGATCCCGGAATTACATCGAAATTTGGGCTGTTACGCGAGGTGGGATGAAGGATATGCTGTTACAGCGTACTTTCTAGAGTACTGTAACGGCTCAGAGACGGATTCATTGCCGACCTGAATGCCATGATGAGGTATTACTATAGTGATGCTTTCTTCGTGCAGCTACTCGGGAAGTCTGTGTGCGAATTGTGGGATGACTACAAACTACAATCGGCACCTGCACCGGCACCGGGTCCAAGATGTTAATTGAAGAAGAAAGCCGTCATTGGGGCTACTAAAGTTGTTTTCCTGTTAAATTTCTCTAATTTTCCTGTTATGGAAATAAAACATATGCTAGAATTATGGCCACATGATGGATGTAATTGTTCTAGACATGGTTTCATTTCGGACAGATAAAAACCCTAGAGAATCTATCCAAAAAACATGAATACAGAATTCTCATAAAAAAAGTATGCAATTCGTGCTATGGACTAGCAAGAGTGTTGAACATCTCACAAAACTGTACATTGATACAACACCCTAGGAGTCGAACGAATAACAGAATGCTGCTTCTGCACTTAAGCAATGAAAAAAGGGTTAGACATCTGACAAAATTTTACAATGATCCGAAACCCTAGTTGTTGCCATTGCAATGTCCTCAGTCATAACAAAAGCTGTCCCACCATCGTGCCGAAAGATATTTCTCCAAGAAAGTGAAATGTCCTTTAAATTTGATGGATCGACTTAATTGAAAAAGGTCTTGGAGGGTCCTTGTTGATCTTGGATAGAAAAAGTATATGATAGGAATTTAAACGTATGAATAGTAGGAACAATCATTGACAGAAAAGTAAATGATATTGGATAATATAAAATTTAGAAAGTAAGAAATAATAATTGTTTTGTAATCGATTGGGCAAGTAAAATACAACGTGGGTTTATATAGCCCTTTGTCGATGGATACTTACAAGTAGTGTTATTGAGTTACACATGCTGTATGTGGCTCCAATTATTTAGCAAAAGTTATATATAAAAATTTACAATCGAATTTGTCGGCACTACTACTTGGCAGCTACATCTTTGTACCGACATGCTAGCAGATCTCCATTCCATTAATTGATCATTCTGCTTCAACACTTGGCAACAATTTGTTGATGCTTGTTGTCTATAATTCTGTCAATGGCTTCATCAACCAACTTAACTCCTGAAGGCCTCCTTGTCGGCTGAATTTCATTCTCGATGATTTCAAGACTTGGTCATTTTTTGGGGTCAACAGAATAACATAGAAATCTTTTTCTCTGAGAAATATGTTGATTTATAATTTATGTATATATTGAATTCAAGTAATAGTAAGGCGATTTATTTTTCGAGATATTATGCAATAAACATTACTCCCGTCCAACTTTAAATTATATACCAATGAAAATATTATACATCTTTTTCCTTCCTTTGTTAGTGCCGGATTCCACATAGGTAGTTAATTAATACGATAATTTTGTCAGATTTATTGACATATCCACTATTCAGTCATCTTTTTATATTCTATATAAACCTTGCTCGTTTGTTATCATCATCGTCAACATAAGCACAAGTAGTCCTATCGTACAACACAAAGAATATGATGCTTCCGCTTGATTTATACATGATAGTTGGTCTGTCACTGAGGAAAATTATCGGTTCATGAATAATTGTAATGATTTCGGTTTTTGGAGCATAGTAATAATAAAAATAAGTCTTCCTCCTTCCGTACAACCTTAAACATGTCGAAAACTTATGATCACGTATCGCACCAGTGACACTATCGCTTGCGTTGAAATCTTGATGGCAGACGGTTGAGGGTATTATGTAAAACCCTAAACTCTTCATCTCAGACGTTGGATGTACGACACGAAGGAATACGAATATGCTTAGTACACAGTTAAGTGCTTAGATAAGCACTCATCATGTGAGATCACAAGAAGAAATCATAACCGAAATGAGTCTCCCTCCTTCCATACAACCGTGGGTAATTTTAATCCTCAATAGGCTTTTGTTTACATTCGACTGAAATTAAGATTACGGTAAGAATATACAAGAATCACTACCCCTCATTAATTGTCAAGAAGAGTTAATTTTCTTAGTTAGCTAACTATCGATGTAAACAATATATACAAATTTTCAATGGATCCTCTTATTACCGATAGCATTGCAATTTATTTGTGTCACAAAATATTGTTCATTGGCAACCCAAATCAACTTCATTTCGATGCATATGTAAGGTATCATGTTTCTAGGAAATTTTCGATGCATATATGAACGATCAAAATGAGGCAAGTGTGTGGATATGATATGGTAATTTTGGGTACTCGCCGTTAAGTTGAGGTGGTACGTACAGCAGGTAAATTCTACATTTGGGTTGAATCTGGATAAGCATAGCATCTATACTGGCTTGACCTGGCTCACTTTTGTATCTTGACTAACCTTAAAAGGATCATTGAGTTTGTTACAACTAGCGTGAAAGCGTGTGCAATCAAAACGATTTGATTAAGAAATGTATTGCTGAAATAAAACGTGAATAGAGCAGATTTACGTAGTTCCACTGTGTGCATGCTCTATGAAAAGAGATCGACGAGATGGTTTCTTTATAATGGGCAAAGATGATATTATAATTGCTCAATCATGCTCTTTCATTAGTATTTCCCAATCCTAGATTAAACCCGCATCCATAAGAACCAATCATAAGAAAAGAGTTTTCTCACACTTTCACGCCCCGTACCCCACCAAGCATGAACATCCGCGTAGGTCGAAATAAGATGCGACGCTCTCAGGTTACGTCACCGACCCGAAAACCCAAATCAGAGAAAACACGCTACATGCGGAAACGACGTATATATAATATATATATACACCCAGACAATTTAAAAGCAACCATGAATAACACAAGTCAACAAATTTCAAATGATTAAAAACAACATATACATTCATTATAACACTTATATATACAATATCCATTACAAACAAGATACAACAAAAGGGCCACTAAAACAGAAAGGGACTGGTGGCCTAGGGAGATCGAACTAACCACTAGAGGCTACAGTAAAAAAGGAACTGGCCTCTACTGCTAACATTGAGACCTAATCTAAAGCTCCCAGTCTAAATCAGACGACTCTGACGACTCCGCGGAAAAGTCCTCCTGACCCTCAGACTCCTCTGAACTCATAGCCTTAGATTCTGTCTCGGGCTCGGGGTCCTGCTACTCGGCCTCAAAATTCATGGCTGGGGATCTGAAATTTTTCGGTTTTACCACAACCGTGAGAAATCTCAGCAAGTACAAACCACTAATCCTAAACTAGGCTAATGTGCACCACCTGAAGGGTAAATAAAACAAATCAATCTACGAACCAGTATAACAACATAAATTCACTCCGGCTCACAGCCCATTTCACTATTTCAGCCCTGCAGGTTAGGCATTTAACATTAATGCAATTCACGTGCAGATGTACTGACCCGAAGACCCACAATTGATAAAACGACCCGTAGGCCCGACCCGTAGGCCTGACCCGAAGGTCACAAGAGATTATATCGACCCGTAGGCCCGACCCGAAGGACAACAATATGATAAATCGACCCGTAGGCCCGACCCGAAGGCCAACAGTTTGATAAATCGACCCGTAGGCCCGACCCGAAGGTCGCAAGAGATTATATCGACCCGTAGGCCCGACCCGAAGGCCAACAATATGATAAATCGACCCGTAGGCCCGACCCGAAGGTCACAAGTGATTATAACGATCCGTAGGCCCGACCCGAAGGCCACATTTGAATATAACAACCGTAGGCCCGACCCGAAGGCCACATTTGAATATAACGACCCGTAGACCAGTCCCGAAGGCCACATTTAAATATAACGACCTGTAGGCCCGACCCGAAGGCCACGATTAAATAAATCTCAGGTATGCACATTGTTGCACTCAATTCCCAATCAATCACAACATGGCATACAAATCATATACTCAGAAATTCATGCCAATGCCCAAGCCACTTGCCGAATACAGTTATTTACCAAGCCAATGAATTTAACGCACTCTTGGCACCATCAATTCATCACCCCTCTAGTTCAATAAATTTCAATACTCATTCCGCGCATTCACTCCAAAGTAACTCAATGCGCTAAAGGCCCGCCTTGTGCAATTCAATCTCAATAGTCGTTCTCACCATTTCGGGGTCATTCAATAGAATTTACTCAAGTCTCAATCGACCCCTTCAAGTGCTTAAATTCCCGCCATTAATCAATGAATCAACTAAATACTTAACTTGGACAATTTGCACAAATTCGGTACTGAATGAACAGTACCAGGGGAGGACACATTTTGTCCACTAAACCACAATTAAACACCCTCATTAGGCTCATATCTCAAACCCCAATCACCCAACAACCAAATACACTTAATTAGGCCTCAAATAAGCCTAATTAACCCCTAAAAAGTCCAATTCCAAGTCATTAACACTTGAACTTAATTAGTGCCACACTTAGACAATTTACACAATTTCGGAGCCCCATGAACAGTACCAGGAAAAATTCACATTTAGGTACTAAAGTACCTTTAAACCATCTCATTAGGGCCTAATCACCTACCCTAAACATCCAACCACCAAATACACCTAATTAAGCCTCAAATGAGTCTGATTAACACTTTAATTATCTAATTCCAAGCCTTGAATCATTGAATTCAATTTGTGCAAAACTTTGACAAATATGCACATTTTCGGTACCTTGTGAACAGTACCAGAACAGGGGCTGTTTTGGGCCTTAATCCACCATTAAATCATCTCATTAGGTCCTAATGACCCATACAAAACATCCCACACATAATTAAGCCTAATTAACCCTTAATTAGGCCTAATTAACCCCTAAAAATGCACAATTAAACTAATTAGGGGTTTAGGGGTTTATACTCGCCTATTAACGATTTGGGAAGACGAGAACGGGCGGTCGATCACCGACGAACGGTAAGGATCGACGGCGGCGTCCCGGGTGCAAGCCGGCGGTCCGCGGCGACGATGGAAACGGCGATTTGCTGCTGTTTGCTTCTGTTCAGTGCTGGAAATGGGCTGAGGGTGGCTGTTCTTGGGCGGAAAGGGCTGCTGGTGGTGCTGGCTCGGCGGGGACAGCTCCGGCTGGTACTGTTCCGGCGTGAACAGTACCAGAATTTGCAGAAAGTGCACGGCAAAAACCATAAACGGTGAGGAAGAAGAGAGAGGAGGAGAATGGGCTCGGCAGATCAGGGGAAATGCGTGAGAAAGAGAGAGATTTCTGGTCAATTGGGTCAGAGATGGTCTAAGTGGAGTTCAAGTGTCATTATCTAAGCCAATTGGACAATTTTGCCCTTGATCTAAGGGCCCATGTTTGATCTAATCCAAATAAGCAAGGGTAGAATGGTCATTTGTCCTTAACCATGGTTGACCAGACCTGGTTTAGCCCTAACTAACCTTGGTTAACCCCAAAATTAAATCCAAAATTCGGAATTAATTAAAAATGGCCTAGGGGCATTTTCGTAATTTTCTGATCTCGAACGGAAATTTCAATTTTTGTCCATACCGGTCCTATATATTCACGGTATACATAATCCGGTGTCGGATCCGTAAAATTCATCCTTTAAGCCCTCGAAAATCGACTGCGAAATTTCGGGATTAAAATAATATTATTTTTCGCTCCCGAGCCAAAATTTCAATTTTTGACCGTATGCACTCTAGACGTGCATGGTTGCCTCAAAATGGCATCGGTTCCGAAAAATAACCTTAAACGGGCTCAAAATCCAACCTCGGGGCCCACAGGGGCAAAACCGTAATTTTCCCCAATTTTTGTCGAAATTTCTATTTTCAGCCGTTCTTGTCCAAAACTTATTTGGCCACTATAAAATGACGTCCGTCTTGCAAATTAGTCGTAATTACCCTTGAAATTTTGATATCGAAGTTCGGGCTCAATATCGCGATCAAAATAACTCGTTTTGAAGTCTTAGGGCCTCTCACTAATGGGCGGCTGTTTAGGTGTTACGCGTATCGACCTAAGATTGTCCGAATCGTAATGGCCTCGAATTTGGAGAGAATGAGAGGAATTATCGCTAGTACCGGGGGTCGCGATCGTTCGGATTAAAATCGGGATTCATTGGTCAGGCGTACTTTCGGTTGTGCGAAATCACCCGCGATCCGATCGTACTTTACTGACTATATAAATCCGTCATTCTGCTAAGATTGGCCCATATTGGTTCAAAACATTTCCTCGGCGTTTCTCGAACTCGGCGCTCAATCGCGATCGGGTCCTCGGTCCACGTACCTACTCCTATTTAGCCTTTCCCATTTGGTTAGTATCCCGTGATTGATCAAGTCCGGGCGAGACTTACCAAAATCAAACGAGAATTAATGTGCACTTTATTGGTCCCGATAACCGGTCAAAATTCAGGATGTTACAACTCTTCCCCCCTTACAAAAAATTTCGTCCTCGAAATTTGTACTCTAAACTTGTTCCTCGAATAACTGGGGGTGTTGACGTCGCGTGGCCTACTCGCTTTCTCATGTAGCGCCTTCTGCCCCGTGGTGCTCCCAAATTACCTTGACCATCGAGATTGTCTTATTCCGCAGTACTCGATCTTTCCGATCCTCAATTCTGACTGGTCTCTCCACATACGACACCCTGTCATCCACGTCTATCTTCTCTTAACGTGGGTCCTATTTGGTTCATATTTTCTCCACATCGACCCGTGGAATACATCATATATTTAGGATAGATTAGGCGACGAGGTAATCGATAGATCAAATTTCCAATCTTTTCCAGCATATCAAACAATCCGACATACCTCGGCTCAACCTTTCTTTTTTTTTTTTGCCAAATTAGGATAATCTTTCCACTAAGGAACACTTGGGCTGCTACTTGGTTCCCAATCACAAGCTCTAAAAGTCATCATCTCCGATCGTGTAATTTTTCTGACGACTCTACTTATCTGTCCGACTCAAAGTCCGTTCGTATTGTCAGGAAGTGCACTGACTTAGTCAGTCTATCAACTATTATTCCAATGAAATCGGGTCTTCTCTGGCTTCACGTTAATCCCGTTACAACATCCTTGGGATCATGTCACATTTCCATTCAGAACTTTTTTTTTTTTAACAATCATAATAGCCCTCTAGGCTTACCGTGCTGTGTCCTCACTTATAGGCACGTCAAACACCTGCCCACACACTTGGCCACATTTACCCTCATTTTATTCCACCAGTAATATTGCCGCAAGTCCTAACACACCTTAGTGCTACTCGGGTGGACACTATACTTATTGCGGAAATTTCCATTCAATTTTTTTTTCTCCTCGAGTTTCGCCTCATCGGGTACACACAATCATTCCTAGAACCTCAAGATTTCTATCCCTGAATACCGAAAAATCCGACTTCCGCTTATCGGTATCCATCTTAACGACTTTTTTGAATCTCGTGATCCATAGATTGTCATTCCTTGTTCTGGGCCTAGATTTCCAAACTAATCCTCAAGGCGGTCAACAGATTCAACATTCGGTTCACCTTAAATTTAACTTCCGAGTTCCTGAGCCTGTCCGACAAGGCTCACTCTCTAACCATCATATGCGCCATCACTGGCTCACGACTTAACACATCTATTACTCGTCTAGCCTTTTCATGGCGACACCAGTCATCGCAATCAATTCTCCGTCGTGCATCAGATAAATCATCTTGTACGACCTCAAATGGCGCGACGCATACGCTACAGCTCTACCGTGTTGCATCAACACACACTCAAGTCTTATTAATGAAGCGTCACTATAGACCTCGAATCGTCTCGGTTCAGGTTGAATATTCAATACCGGGGCAATTATCAGCCTACGCTTCAGCTCTTGGAAACTCAATCACAGTGATCATTCCATTCAAATGGATTTCCTTCCCAATTAGTCGTGCCCGTAGCGCGGCTATCGACGAGAATCTTCCACAAAATGTTGATAATCGCCAGCCAAATCTAAGACACTGCTAACCTCCGTTATTGGCATCAATCTTGGCCACTTAGTCATCACCTCGACCTTAGTCAGGTTCACTGTAATTCCATTTCCCTTAGATTATAAGTCCAAGGAACGTTATTTTATTGAGCCAAAATTGGCACTTGCCATACTTGGCGTGGAGTGCGTATTCTCTCAAGATTCACAACTCCTCAGTCAGACTTGCTTCTTACTTCCAAGCTCCTCGAGTCTCCCAATACATCGTCCACGAAAACCGTTACGAACTAATCCCATAATTCTTAAAACACTCGATTCATTAGGTCCATAGAAGCAGCGAGGCATCCCTTAGACCAATGGGCGTTACTATGAATGCATAGTGCCCATACCTCGTCTGTTAAGCAGTCGTAATTACATCCTCTTTTTCATATCCTTAACGGAAAATTTCCAATCCGTAACACAATCTTAGGAACATCCTCTTTCTGAATTCTTTGCCGATGACATCCGTCCATAATTCAACCTTAGAAGGCACTAAAGTTCCTTGCAATTTATCGAACAGGCTATCGATCCTCGGTAATAGGTACTCATTCCTTTTTGTCACCTAGTTCTGCTGCCGGTAATTTACGTACCATCTCAAAGTCCTGTCCTTTTTCCTCATACCAAACACAGGAGCTCCCCATAGAGATATACTAGGGCGAATAAAATTTTTGTCCCTGAGTTCTAATATCTGAGCCTTCAATTCCTTTGATTTCCGGCAAGGACACTCAATACAATGCCCTCGAAATCAGTTCAACTCCCGGGCCAAATCTGTCACGATTCCACTTCTCGTTCTAGTGGCAACCCCGAAATTTCTAAGGAAAGACCTCGGAAAGTTATCCGGCTTTAGTTCCGTCACGATCGGGTCAACCACGCCCACTAAGCGTCCTTCACAATCTTCATTTGACATCTAATCACCTCAAGCAAGGGCATCCAAGAAATCGAAATTCCTCCTTGACTTTCCTGAAATCCAAACCTAGAATGTCCATTCGGACTAAACTGGATTACCCTACTGTCAGAATTCATTACAGCTTTCTGCCTTACAAATCACTCTGTATCAATTTTCACGACAAAATCGTACATGACCAATATTGCCAAGTCGACACTCCTTTCTCTACTATCAATTACTGTCTCACAGTTAAGACACCTCAATGACACCATCACCTTATCATTCGAGGAATCGTCACACCAAACGTGACTCAATCACAATAGACTCAATCCCATCTAGTTTAACTAGTTGTTCCGACTCCCACTTTTGATGCAAGGCTCAGAACGGCTCGATTGACGGTTCGGCTTTCTGATATCCTTCCTAGTCAGTGGGACAAATTGCCTGTTTCCCCGTCATCTACTTCTTCCAGAAGCGGCGGTTATCCTTATTTTAAGCAAATCACTATCCAGGAGTAGTTGCACTTTCCAACTGATCTCGTTCTATCACTTGAACTCATTCATACACTTCCCCATCATCCTTGATGTTCAGTGAGATCATTAGGTTTCGGAGATCCGACTCCAGTCCGTCTCAGAATTTCCGAACCTTGTCCTGTGGATTCTCAACCAACCAAGCGGACTCCGTTTCATAACGTTTCACAATCATCTGCTCTCGGCAAAATCATATAAACTCCATCAGTTCCCTTTTCTTGGGCACTCTCCGGAAAATATTTTCCCATAGGAACTCTTAACAATCATGGCCTAAATCTGGGCTGTACTCATCGGGGATATCTTATCCCTGTTGGAAGGCCATCTACAACTAGCGTGATTCTGTAACTGATACACCGCCAAATTTACTTTCTCAAATTCCGCTATCAATCTTGGTATAGCCTCGGGGTCACCCTTACCATTAAACTTGAGAAATTTCAACTCGAGTAATCATTCCACCAATCGGTGCACTTGTCTATTGACCACTACTTGCACTTGGCCTAACTGGTATTATTCCCATTCACAGCAACAATCGCTGCAACCTCAACAACCTGGGCAATAACGACGCTCCCTTCCTGAGCTTGCCTGCCCACACATTCCCCTTTTTCTTATAGAGCCTGAGTTACAACCTCTAATCTTAGGTTTCGGTTTCATGGCCTATAGCACTCGACTGCTCTTGGGCTTCCTTACCCTTCATTTTTTCATCCTTGCAATCTCACTGATCACCTACCTCCTATAACCCCCTAAGGAATTAGAGATTTAAACCAATCTAACCGGTCAAAGGTCCTAGGCAGGTATCAACACAAAAGCAATGAAACACTCAGCATGCGGCTAGCCCAACGGCATATAATTTTCACCCAAGGACTCGCACACTTACCTTGGGTCCTGCCGCACCTGCATAATACTGATTCAAACAATCACCAAAACATCCAAACACAAGCAGTCTGGAGGTACACTTAGCGCACTAGGTCACCCTATGGCTACCCATGGTCACTACTCCTTATCACTCCAGGGTTCAATTAGATTGGGCCAAGCTGTCCTTGCTCTGATACAAATTCGGACGGGGATGTCACGCCCCGTACCCCACCAAGCATGAATATCCGCGTAGGTCGAAATAAGATGCGACGCTCCCAGGTTACGTCACCGACCCGAAAATCCAAATCAGAGAAAACACGCTACATGCGGAAACGACGTATATATAATATATATATATACACCCAGACAATTTAAAAGCAACCATGAGTAACACAAGTCAACAAATTTCAAATGATTAAAAACAACATATACATTCATTATAACACTTATATATACAATATCCATTATAAACAAGATACAACAAAAGGGCCACTAAAACAGAAAGGGACTGGTGGCCTAGGGAGATCGAACTAACCACTAAAGGCTACAGTCAAAAAGGAGCTGGCCTCTACTGCTAACATTGAGACCTAATCTAAGGCTCCCAGTCTAAATCAGACGACTCTGACGACTCCGCGGAAAAGTCCTCCTGACCCTCAGACTCCTCTGAACTCATAGCCTTAGATTCTGTCTCGGGCTCGGGGTCCTGCTACTCGGCCTCAAAATTCATGGCTGGGGATCTGAAATTTTTCGATTTTACCACAACCGTGAGAAATCTCAGCAAGTACAAACCACTAATCCTAAACTAGGCTAATGTGCACCTCCTGAAGGGTAAATAAAACACATCAATCTACGAACCAGTATAACAACATAAATTTACTCCGGCTTACAGCCCATTTCACTATTTCAGCCCTGCAGGTTAGGCATTTAACATTAATGCAATTCACGTGCAGATGTACCGACCCGAAGGCCCACAATTGATAAAACGACCCGTAGGCCCGACCCGAAGGCCACAGTTAACAAAACGACCCGTAGGCCCGACCCGAAGGCCAACAATCTGATAAACCGACCCGTAGGCCCGACCCGAAGGACAACAATCTGATAAACCGACCCGTAGGCCCGACCCGAAGGTCACAAGAGATTATATCGACCCGTAGGCCCGACTCGAAGGCCAACAGTTTGATAAATCGACCCGTAGGCCCGACCCGAAGGTCGCAAGAGATTATATCGACCCGTAGGCCCGACCCGAAGGTCACAAGTGATTATAACGATCTGTAGGCCCGACCCGAAGGCCACATTTGAATATAACAACCCGTAGGCCCGACCCGAAGGCCACATTTGAATATAACGACCCGTAGGCCCGACCCGAAGGTCACATTTAAATATAACGACCCGTAGGCCCGATCCGAAGGCCACGATTAAATAAATCTCAGGTATGCACATTGTTGCACTCAATTCCCAATCAATCACAACATGGCATACAAATCATATACTCAGAAATTCATGCCAATGCCCAAGCCACTTGCCGAATACAGTTATTTACCAAGCCAATGAATTTAACGCACTCTTGGCACCATCAATTCATCACCCCTCTAGTTCAATAAATTTCAATACTCATTCCGCGCATTCACTCCAAAGTAACTCAATGCGCTAAAGGCCCGCCTTGTGCAATTCAATCTCAATAGTCGTTCTCACCATTTCGGGGTCATTCAATAGAATTTACTCAAGTCTCAATCGACCCCTTCAAGTGCTTAAATTCCCGCCATTAATCAATGAATCAACTAAATACTTAACTTGGACAATTTGCACAAATTCGGTACTGAATGAACAGTACCAGGGGAGGACACATTTTGTCCACTAAACCACAATTAAACACCCTCATTAGGCACCACCCGCCTGGGTGGCGTTGCTGGAGCGCGCACTCTTCCTCTCGCAAAAGGTTGAGTGTTCGAATCCCGGGCGCCGCAGGGTGACTTAACCGGTGGCACGTTTGTGGTGGCTAGCACGTGTCGCCCCCAGGGTTTACTTCCCGGCTGTCGGCCGTGCGGGGTTTCCCTGGGTTACCAAAAAAAAAAAAAAACACCCTCATTAGGCTCATATCTCAAACCCCAATCACCCAACAACCAAATACACTTAATTAGGCCTCAAATAAGCCTAATTAACCCCTAAAAAGTCCAATTCCAAGTCATTAACACTTGAACTTAATTAGTGCCACACTTAGACAATTTACACAATTTCGGAGCCCCATGAACAGTACCAGAAAAAATTCACATTTAGGTACTAAAGTACCTTTAAACCATCTCATTAGGGCCTAATCACCTACCCTAAACATCCAACCACCAAATACACCTAATTAAGCCTCAAATGAGCCTGATTAACACTTTAATTATCTAATTCCAAGCCTTGAATCATTGAATTCAATTTGTGCAAAACTTTGACAAATATGCACATTTTCGGTACCTTGTGAACAGTACCAGAACATGGGCTGTTTTGGGCCTTAATCCACCATTAAATCATCTCATTAGGTCCTAATGACCCATATAAAACATCCCACACATAATTAAGCCTAATTAACCCTTAATTAGGCCTAATTAACCCCTAAAAATGCACAATTAAACTAATTAGGGGTTTAGGGGTTTATACTCGCCTATTAACGATTTGGGAAGACGAGAACGGGCGGTCGATCACCGACGAACGGTAAGGATCGACGACGGCGTCCCGGGTGCAAGCCGGCGGTCCACGGCGACAACGGAAACGGCGATTTGCTGCTGTTTGCTTCTGTTCAGTGCTGGAAATGGGCTGAGGGTGGCTGTTCTTGGGCGGAAAGGGCTGCTGGTGGTGCTGGCTCGGCGGGGACAGCTCCGGCTGGTACTGTTCCGGCGTGAACAGTACCAGAATTTGCAGAAAGTGCACGGCAAAAACCAGAAACGGTGAGGAAGAAGAGAGAGGAGGAGAATGGACTCGGCAGATCAGGGGAAATGCGTGAGAAAGAGAGAGATTTCTGGTCAATTGGGTCAAAAATGGTCTAAGTGGAATCCAAGTGTCATTATCTAAGCCCATTGGACAATTTTGCCCTTGATCTAAGGGCCCATGTTTGATCTAATCCAAATAAGCAAGGGTAGAATGGTCATTTGTCCTTAACCATGGTTGACCAGACCTGGTTTAGCCCTAACTAACCTTGGTTAACCCCAAAATTAAATCTAAAATTCGGAATTAATTAAAAATGGCCTAGGGGCATTTTCGTAATTTTCTGATCTCGAACGGAAATTTCAATTTTTGTCCATACCGGTCCTATATATTCACGGTATACATAATCCGGTGTCGGATCCGTAAAATTCATTCTTTAAGCCCTCGAAAATCGACTGCGAAATTTCGGGATTAAAATAATATTATTTTTCGCTCCCGAGCCAAAATTTCAATTTTTGACCGTATGCACTCTAGACGTGCATGGTTGCCTCAAAATGGCATCGGTTCCGAAAAATAACCTTAAACGGGCTCAAAATCCAACCTCGGGGCCCACAGGGGCAAAACCGTAATTTTCCCCAATTTTTGTCGAAATTTCTATTTTCAGCCGTTCTTGTCCAAAACTTATTTGGCCACTATAAAATGACGTCCGTCTTGCAAATTAGTCGTAATTACCCTTGAAATTTTAATATCGAAGTTCGGGCTCAATATCGCGATCAAAATAACTCGTTTTGAAGTCTTAGGGCCTCTCACTAACGGGCGGCTGTTTAGGTATTACGCGTATCGACCTAAGATTGTCCGAATCGTAATGGCCTCGAATTTCGAGAGAACGAGAGGAATTATCGCTAGTATCGGGGGTCGCGATCGTTCGGATTAAAATCGGGATTCATTGGTCAGGCGTACTTTTGGTCGTGCGGAATCACCCGCGATCCGATCGTACTTTACTGACTATATAAATCCGTCATTCTACTAAGATTGGCCCATATTGGTTCAAAACATTTCCTCGGCATTTCTCGAGCTCGGCGCTCAATCGCGATTGGGTCCTCGGTCCACGTACCTACTCCTATTTAGCCTTTCCCATTTGGTTAGTATCCCGTGATTGATCAAGTCCGGGCGAGACTTACTAAAATCAAACGAGAATTAATGTACACTTTATTGGTCCCGATAACAGGTCAAAATTCAGGATGTTACACACACTCTCGACTTTCTTGGATAAAGGTATCGAGTGGTCTCCATGTCTCTCGCAAATTTTTTTACTCATTAAGGATACTCCCTTTGTGTTAGAGGTCAAACTCCACGACAGAATATAAAAAGGATTAGGCAAATTGTTACTGATTTAACATATGTCGGTGATTATTCATAGTTGACAGCTGTGTTTCCTGCATATTAATTGAAGTTACCCCCTCCTTGTTACATCCGAGATGTCCAAACTATGCGACAGAACCAATGAGGCCTGCCGGCTCTCAAAAAACTTCGAGGATGGCCTAAGTCAACACTAAAGTTCAACTGACTTCCGGATTTTTCATTGCTGAGACACCTTATAAAAAGATAGCAGTACGCTCGTTAAGGGCAACGTGCAAGACCACAAAGTGCCAACTCAGTTGTAGCTCCTCTTCAACATGAGCCCCATGAAGCTCTTTGCTCTTCTCATCACCCTGATTGCTCTCAAACCAACCCACGTGGTCGGGATCGGATCTGTTGTATTTGACAACACCACTGGCACCCCGGACACTAGGTTCAAGCATGAGATCGGGGTGTCTTACACCGGCGTAGTTCTGTTAGAGGCTTCGGACTTCGTCTTGAAGACTTTCAAGGAAAACCTAGGAGGAGGGCAGAACTACTCGATTATAGAGGCAATCGTCACGAGCTTTAAGGGAAGTGGACTCGGAAGCTACCCTCTGCAAGTCGCCATTACCGGAGGCAACCAGATTCTTCTAAACGCCGACTATGTTCAGGCTTATATTGGCGACGTAAAAGCCGAGTTCACTGGAATTCTGTATCATGAAAGCGCACGCGTTTGGCAATGGACCGCCAATGGTGCCGCCCCGAGCGGCCTTATCACTGGCGTTGCTGATTACATCAGGTTGACCTCAGGATGGCCGTCGAAGAACTGGGCACCAAGGGGGTCGGGCTCGAGTTGGGACGAAGGATATGCTGTTACGGCGTACTTTCTGGAGTACTGTAGCGGGCTCAGAGACGGATTCATTGCCGACCTAAATGCCATGATGAGGTATTACTATAGCGATGCTTTCTTCGTGCAGCTGCTCGGGAAGTCTGTGTACGAATTGTGGGACGACTACAAACTACAATATGGAGGCAACCCACCGGCACCGGGTTCAGGATGGTAATTGAAGAAGAAAGCCATCGTCGGGGCCACTAAAGTTGTTTTCCTGTTAAATTTCTCTGATAAAGCTATGGAAGAGAGACAGAATAAGAGACGGTATGATACTAAACAATATGCTTTCCTTATTTAATGCAAAAACCACATGATGGTTGTTTACCAATTGTACGAGCAATGGTTTCATTTCAACAACATAAAGAAACTGGAGTATCTATCAATACTCATTACGTAAAGTATACAATTTGTGCGCTGCACTAGCAGAAGTCGTGAACATCTAATAAGACTATACATTGATACAGCACCCCTAAAGTCAAAAACAAATGACGGAATTCTACTTCTGCACTAAGGCACGAAAAAGTGTCGAGACATCTATCCAAAATTGACATTGATCTAAAGCCCTTATTAGGATGCTCGTTCAGAAGTTCCAGCAAATCCGCCTGGACTTCCTTTCGGGGGACACGTTCACCATGGAGGATGTACGGACAATATCTCCAAAACTCCAGCAGTCAGTGAAGTCCCTTACTGTCCATTAGAAGTAGGTTAAATGGAAGCAAAAAGTCCAACAAGGTTGGGTTGTTGTTTCATATGTTCGGTCGACCAAAATTCCAATCAAAACTTTCTTAATGTAAATCACACGGTTGTGTTGTGGACAGGGTTTCGTTCACGGACTCAAACTCGAAACGTAATTTTACATTCTCTACCTTGGCCCAATGTTTAGTCATCGTGCCTATTACTTATGCCGGCTCTCTGGACGCCCCGATGGGCGCTTAACCATTACAAACATCTAACAAGTCCAGGTTGAAGTCAGATTGTTCTAGAGTAATGAACTCTGTCCACATGCCCGCGGGATTCTCCCCTACAACAAGCTTCTGTGCGGTTATATCTTCTCCTGACCTACTATTTCTGACACAGAGATATTGGTCACCAATGATATCTCCAACTTCCACTAAACACGGCATAAACTCAATGTCCCATACCAACATCACTAACTAAGTCATTAGACCTTATTGCATCTTCAGCTCCATTTGTTGTCACCATGTTTTCAAGCTTAGTAGTTGACATAACTATCATGTATCTCAATAATGCCTTCCAACTCACCGCACAACAAAAAAAATGTAAAGACATGACCACTACGAAATCGACCATCCTTCAAGTTCCATGGATGACCCAGGTTCGCAAACCCAGTTATTCCCACATTACTTGAACTCTGCTCCTTGGAAGCATACCCCAACATATATCGTCCCCAATAAAACCAAGAGGATCCACCCCATAGCATCACAAGGTACATATGAATTAATGTATGCATTCTCTTGACTACACGTCAGACAACGAATAGATCTAACAAGTGAAGCATGGGACAAGTGTTCCATTTCCATCCAAGCATATAGTAACTGTTTAGATAATTTATGATACGCAGCAAGGGGGCTACTTATAGAATTTCTCAACTGCACGTTGAAAAGCCTCGACACTCTCTCGACATAACACCTTCATGCCACTTGCAAAACTTCTATGATTTCACTTTATGCATCTCCAAATTTGAAGTTGTCTTTATTACACTCAAATTATCTTTTCATATAGTTGCATACAAATGTCGCTCTATCTCATCCCCTTTCAATAACCACCTCGAAGCTTCATTAGCTATAACCTTGAAACAACCATAAGCTACTATGAAATCTAGCGACTTTACAAACACTGTCACATCTACTACACTATGAGCATATCTCAACTCTCCCAAAAGCTCCACCTGTTTCTAAATACTGTCTAAATCTTTCTCTACAATTGATTCATCACTCAGCTTTTGAAACAGATTAGATTTGTCAAAGGTACATTTTTATTGAAATTAAAAAAGCCTGAGTGAATCTTTATTAGTGCACCATAGTCTATATCCCTTCACCCCATGTGCATAGCCTAGGAATTTGCAATTCCTTACCCTCAGCTTTATTGCGTCATCACTCACATGAGCATAAGTAGGCCAACTGAAAATTCTCGGTCTGATGTAGTCAGCAAGCTTATCTGACCACTTTTTCTTTGGAGCTTTTCTAATCAATTGCTGGTGATGGTGGTCTATTGACTAACCAACTGGCAGTGTTTGCTGTTTTAGCAAGACACTTAATCTGGCATTAGAGAGTAAAGAGCAAACTACATCAGCATTTTATGTTTTTGCTGCAATTGATTCATCATTTTAGTTTTAAAATCAAATTTTAGAAAGATAATGCCATGTAGGAGAGAGAAAATATTTAGAAAAGCCACATCAGTATTTTTCATTAGTCTAATTTGATGGAGTTAATGGAAGGATTCTATTGCACCAATTTGATAAGTTTTAGGATTCAATTACACTTTTTGTAAGTTTTAAAACTCAATTGCACTTTTTGGATAAGTTTTAAAACTTCTAATGCACTTGTTTAGATGTTGCCTTTATTGAACAAAAACTAGCAATTGTTGGGTGATGATTGAACAAAAAAGGAACTTCTCTAATTTAACGGAGGCCACACATTGAGCTAATTTGAAGTTTTGGTAGTTGATTGAATAAAAAAGAAGTTCAGGTATGTGCTTATAAAACTGACAAAAGTTCATCTATTTGCGCTATCATGACCATTTATTTGATCTGTTGCTGTCTTTACGCCTTCATTCTCTGTCATTATTGTGAATTGCGAACCTCTTAAGTAATGTTAATATGCATGTAAGTGATGCAAAATATATGGTTTATGTGTTAAATATTAAAAAATAATAGAAAGTTTCTATTGAAATGAAGTGAGCCTGTGGTTTAGACATGCTATACATACTTATTTTTTCATACCTTTAATTGAAGAAAATTGTCCCAAAAATCATAATTTTATTGTACAACGGTCAATTCAATCATAAACCTTTCAATTGAGCCAGTTTAGTCCTAAACAACTAAACATATTGTATAGCAATCGACTAAATTATAAATTTTTCAATTTTGCCAATTTAGTCTTAAACCTTTTGACCGTTTGATAGTTTGTCCTAAATCTTTTAACGATTTGCTGATATAGTTTTTTCGGCTAATTTTAGCCAAAAAAACGCTGATATGGCGGTCCAGTCAGCGCTAGCCGCGCCACATAGAATGACTGGTGTTGACTGGATTGTCACATAGAACGATTAGTGGGGACCCTTTGTGCAAATTTTTTGAATTTTTTTAATCTTTTGTCCTTTTCCTTTTCCTTTCCATTTCTTTTTCTTTTTATTTTCCTTTTCTTTTCTTTCTTGTTTTTCCCCTTCTTTTTACAAAAGGCCGACAGGGGCGAAAGGCTGGTGGGGGTTGCTCTCCCTCAGTCAGTGGCCGGTAGCCCAGTCAGCCCAATTTAAAAAGAAGAAAAAAAGAAAACAAAAAATGTTAATAAAAAAATTGGAAAATTTTTAAAAATTTAGCAAAAATTATTCATGTCAGCGATATTCGGCCAAAATTAGTTGAAAGGAATAAATTGACATATCGTTAAAAGGTTTAGGAGTAAATTAGCAAATGGTAAAAAATACTTAGAACTAAATTGGCACAATTAAAACGTGTAGGATTGAATTGGCTATTGTATAATCGATTTAGTACTTTTTAGACAGTTTTCCCCTTTAATAGCATATACCCTAATTTATGGATCTCTTATTAGGATAGAGGTTTTATATTAATAGGTAATTAGTTATTTTAATGGAAATATGTAAGTTATCACTTCATTGTCGAACGATGATCAGACATGAATGTAAACCGGAGAGCATCTCTGATTTCTTCACATTTCTCTTTTCATCTTCAGTTTCAGCATTTTATTTTTCCTGTCAATCTAGAGTAAATGTAGTTAGAATATTCTAAATATATCTGAATTTCTTTGCCATCAACTCCGAAAACAATGAACATATCGAGTGTGCCTCTCTTTCTGGACCTCGTCTTCAAGAACAAATATAAAATTTATATTTTCTTACCGATCTTCAATCGTTTGCCTAACATACAAGGACTAGGATAATCATTTTCTATTACCGAATTATCTAATATAACGGTGCAACCTAATGGCAATGCCCGAAATCCATCGATTTCGAATGTTGGAAATTTTCAAGACCGCCAAAAAAGATAAGTTAAATACTTAATAGCATCAACCCATTTTAATAAGAGCCAAATTTATTCATAAAATCCTTCGACACACGCAACGCACCTTTCTCTTATTCCCTTTTATTCTTGCTTCCTCTCACAAACACGCTCGCGACGCGTGTCAATCATTGGATACACACGCATGCACATTCGCCCTCTGCACACACCGAGCATTTCGGATCCTTCGGATAGCCACAGATAGAGACACAATCGTGATCGTTGGAGCAACTATCCAAGGCATCCTGGCGCTTTATCAGAAAACATTTACATTTGCCGTCTACACGGATGGCTTTAAACCCGATAGGAGACGCCACTGGAATACAAAAACCTCTGAGACATCCCGGCGCTGTGACGGAAGACAGAAACATTGGTCTTTTATAAGGACGGGATGAGACCCGACAGGACATACATCAGCTTTGCCCTGGCTGTCTAGGAGACAGTACGCTGTTCCTTGCTTGTGAGACATCAAGACCTTAAAAGAAGGGAAGTTTGTAAAGTTCATTAGGTGCAGTACTCCATTTAGAATTAATAATAACAACAAACGAGAGATGAGATAAACCTACTAGATGCAATCACTAATAGAATGACCAATGCACTGAGCATGGCTTGATCCTTCTCCATTTCCAAGTATGGTCGCTTGATTGTCTGTGGTATGATTGTGTAGAAATTTTTTTAGGATTATAGAGAGGAAATTTGAGCCTGATTATTAGAGACAATTGTGGAAGATACGTATGACGTGTCCTCTGGAAGTGGGTATATATAGATGTCTAAAGTAAGGTATTTTTGGACTTTGAGCAGATGCCAGATCAGACATTGAACGGATAGTAATTAACTTGATACATATTCCATATTGAGTTGCTGATATGATTATCCCAAATCGAATGAATAGTAATTAACTTGCTACATATTCAGATTCGGCTACTGAATGAACAGTACTTAACTTGCTACATTTTCATATTCAGCGGGAAAAGTATTGAAAAAGTCTTAAACCTTTTTCATTGATGCTAATTTAATCCTTAATCTTTTTTTGGTGCCAATTCAGTCATAAACATTTTGTTTTTGTGCTAATTAAGTCATTTTGGCTAATTTTGGCCAGATTTTGGTGACGTGGACACCGGTCGGCCTACCTGGCACCACCGGTGCTGACATGGACAACTTTTAATAATATTTTAATATTTTTTTTATATTTTAAATATTTTTTTTGATTTTTTGATTTTTTTCCTTTTTGTCTTTTCCTTCTTCTTCTACCTTTGGTCGGCCGCTTGGGTGAGGACGGAGCCGCTGTCGCTCGCCATAGGCGAGGCCCAGCCAACCTTTGCTTGGGTGAGGTCGGGCAAACCTCGGCGAGGGCTCCTCTCGCTAGATCCGATGAGGCTAGCCATTGCCTATGCCAGGCGAGGGTTGGCATCGCTAGATTTGGCTTGAGTGAGGCCAGCCCTTGCCAAGCCTTGCTGGGCGAGGGCTCCCCTTGTTGGGGACAGCCTCGAAGGTCAGCCAGGCCTCGCTTGCGGCGGGCGACGGCGGCCTCGCCCGAGCAAGGCCAAGTGGCCGACCATGGCCGGTGACCAAACCGATCAAAGGTAGAAGAAGAAGGCAAAGAAGGAAAAAAAATAAAAAAAATATTTATAAAATTGAAAAAAATTAAAATATTATTAAAATTTATCCACGTCAGCGTCGGCAGCGCTAGGTAGGCCGGCTGGCATCCACGTCACCAAAATCTAGCCAAAATTAGCCAAAAGGACTAATTCTTCTAAACTTGGACTATGTTCAGGTTTATATCGGCGACGTAAAGGCCGACTTCACTGGAGTTCTGTATCATGAAAGTGCGCATCTGGCAATGGGCTGCTAGTGGCACTGCCCCGGGGGGGCCTTATCGCTGGCATTGCTGACTACATCAGGTTGACCTCAGGATGGCTGTCGAAAGACTAGGTCCCGAGGGGGTCGGGGTCGAGCTGGGACGAAGGATATTCTGTTACGGCGTGCTTTCTGGAGTACTAAAACGGGCTCAAAGGCGGATTCATTGCCGACCTAAATGCCATGATGAAGCATTACTACAGTGGTGCTTACTTCGTCCAGCTACTTGGGAAGTCCGTGTACGAACTGTGGGATGACTGCAAACTACAATAGGCAGGCAACCCACCGGCACCGGCACTAGCAACCGCACCAGGTTCAGGATGTTAATTGAAGAATAAACCCGTCATGGGGGCTTTCAAATTTGTTTTCCTGTCAAACTTATCTCAGAATGTTATGGAAGGGAGACCAAAATAAGAGAAGACATGATAATAAAAAAATATGCTTGCTTTGTTTAAAGCAACAACCACATAATTCATTGAATTATGACTGCATGATCGATGTAACTTTAAGAGATAATTTATCATTATAGAAAAATGGGATAAGTGCATTTAAAATCCTAAAACTTATCATGAAAGTGTAATTGAGATCTAAAACTTTTAAAAAGTACTGCAATTAAATCCTTAAACTTATCAAATTGGTCCAATCAAATCCTTCCCCTTAAACTTATCAAATTGGTCCAATCAAGTTCTTCCGTTGATTACGCTTTTTAAAAGTTTTAGGACTTAATTACATTTTCGTGACAAGTTTTAGGACTTTCAGTGCACTTATCTCTAGAAAAATAAAGACCCTAGAAAAATCTATTTAAGCAACAGAATTCGTATCAAGAAAAGTATGTAATCTGTTCACTGGACTAGCAGAAGTCTTACACATATAATAAAACTGTAAATGCATACAACACCCCAAGAGTCGATTAAAAACAGAATGCTACTTCTGCACTAGGGCATGAACAATGTTTAGACATTTAACAAATTTTGGCGCTGATCTGAAGCCCTAACTAGGAAGCTCATTCAGGAGTTCTGGCAAATTTGCCCGGACCTTCTTTCGACGACACAATGGCCACAGAGGATGTACGAAGAATTGCTCAAAATGTCCGGCAGTCCTCAGTCTAATCCGTTAGAGCTAATAGTTCATTAAAAGCAGTTTCAAAGGGAGAAATTGTTGTGAAATAATGCGGAAACTAGGGATTTTACAATTCAAATCTAATGCAGAAAGAAGATATTGGTTTAGAAATCAATGAGAAACGATAAAAAAAAAATCATAGATTTATGTGATTTGGTATGAGTGTCGGAACTGCTCTATGAGGAGCAAGCCGACAAGAAATCCACTATGAATTTGAAGAATACAGAGTTGATAATTCACTCAAGTGTTTCTCATCACTATATTTACCCAAACAAAACCCGTAAGTATATATCATCTCACATAATACTCACTCAGAAAACTCATAGAGCCAAAAAAACACCCTCTAGTTTGATCTAGTATGCTAAAACCAATCTTTAATATATTATATTTACATCCACAATAAGAAACCCATAACAATTTTTTGTTATGGATTTATGTTCAATTAACCAAAAGTCCAATCGAGTCCAAATTTAAATCACATGGCAAAGTTTCAGATCGGGTTTCGTTCACAAATTCAAATTCGAGATATAATGTAGCAATATGAATGGTAACACGTTGCTTTACTACAAGCAATGACTGTTGTTCACCATTATTGATTGATTTCCCATTGGGAACTGTCTTTTTGTACTCAGTAAGAGAAGATTAATAAATCGGAGTTCATAGTATGTCATTCTGAAAATTTAACTGGAAATGTGATTTGTCATCAAATAACCAAGTGACCAAGTGAAGAACCATACACAGTACAGATTAAAAAAGAAAAGCTCCCACACACATCAGCTATGAGAGATAGAGGGTGCAGAGGGAACCTCCGCTCGGTCTCTGTCAAGCGATTCATCGGGTCTCCATGAAACTCTCAGGAATAACTCTTGATACAACAAATTCTCGTTTCTTTCCGGAAGTTCACCGTCCTAAGCAAGACCCTCATAGTTGGAAGCTCCATGACGGAGGCGTAGGGTCCAATATTCCACCATCTTTTCCTCGTAACACTGACACGTCAATGGACCCATCAGTGAACTAAATTTAGTTCAGATACAGCAAATCTTCTGGTTTCAAACCCCAGAGAACAGTGGTTTTGCACGTAAAATCTCACTCCGATGTGGACACAGAAAAACCACAATCTTCAGCCATGAAGCAATGATTTGAGAATACGCCTACTCAATGACGTGAGGGAAATGCTCAAGGGTCTGCATTCAACTTCAGAGAACTAATATATCTGGCATCTTGTTTAAGTGATGAAATGATACAAAAGAGAGGTAAAGGGCAGAGAGAAGGAATCCAATGACATCGCATATGGCGTTCTAATAAACATGTATATAATGTTTACATATAACTAAACAAAAAAACGACAGACATAACAATTAATAAGTCTCGATCACGACGAGACATTCTGAAAATAGACACCACGAAATGCTCAAACAATCAGGTGCACTTCGCAGCACTTTAATCCCTTGGGTAGCTCCCATAATTGTTCCATCAGGTCTCCTTCAAAATGCTAGGAACAGTTTAACCCACAATTTATTAACCTTTTTTGTCCTTAGTGTAATTATCCCCTGAAATTTTGACATATCTACGCGCAGGCAGCCAGGCATAAAGATTTGCATCTGTAAGATCATCAGAGTAAAGAAGCTTCCACCCACGAGAATATAAGATTGAGCATGAACACGGACAACAATTTTATGGCATAAAAGAGATCATGCCACACAATACGAACCAAAGGGGCTAATCAAAAGATCTTACATACAATGAGAAAGTCTCAATGTATTCAGATCCCAGCACTAGACACCCTACAGTATTTAATAGTTAGACGTATCGTGCAGCAGGAACCAGTCAAATTCGATATCTCCACCAAGCGTTGCCTCAAGTCTCTAACAAGATCTTCAGAACTCTCGTCACAGTAAATAACTAGTTCTTTCAGAGCTTTAGCCGTCCTAAGCAAGACCCTAATAGCTGGGATCTCTGCATCAGTTGCATAAAAAAAGCAAAGGGTGATTTTCATGAGTGATGATAAGAAACAAGGAGGCGTAGGGTCCAATATCCCGTCAATTGTTTGAAAAAATACATTCAGTCTCTGTATTGCAATATCAGATCAGTTAGCTATTGCCCCCACCAGAAGTATGCAATTGCAGTACACTGGAAAAGGTACAGTAACAAATCACCTCTTCAAATTCAAGACTCCTCCAACAAGGAGATCTTCTAAGTATCACTCCAAGTTGGGTACACACTCTAGGCTCCCATCTCCATCCCCGACAGCCAACTTGGTAAGGTTACGAAAAACTGGTAGAGTGTTATGGAGCTCATTGTGCTCATCCAAATCCTACTAACAAATTAAAAAAGCAGTGAACCACGCTAGAGAAAATGAACAGTGAGTTTTAAAAGGAATGAACAAGCATAAGAGGTAAATCCAGCAAATCAAATGAATATCATGGCGGGTGCGGGAAAATAGTATACCTTGGCAACTTCACCCAGTAAGGTCAGCTTTTTGACATTAGAAAGTTCCCTTAATTAAGAGCTTATATCCATGGTGTAATTGGTCTAATGTTGGATGACTGCCCATATCCACATTAATGTAAGCCTCAACTAGCAAGTCAAAGCCAGATATATTATAGTCACAGAAGAGCGCGCCACAATAGTAGAAGCGCGTAGGACTGGCTCCATTGATCAGTACATGGCCATGTCTTCCATCATACTCATCACATGCACCTATATTCAAGCTCAAGAGATTAGGAGTGGAATTTTAAGAACTTTGAGAGCCGTCCAGCTGCACCTTGTGAGACGCAACTCCTGTAGGGCAGGGCCTGAAAACATCTCTCCAGTATAATCATTGTCCACAAAATTGACTTGCTCGAGTCTTAAGACCTTTATACTCCTAAAACAATCCAAAGAAGGAATTCTGAGATTATTTAGCATATCTAGATCAAATTTTGTCAGTGTCTTGCATCTAAATAGGCAGCAAGGTAACACGTATGGCTGTTCAATATTGTATAGCTGTAGGTCGAGCTCCTGCACATTGTGCCTGACCGCAGCAGCAATCCACGCATTGATACGGAGCGCATCAGATTGCACGCTGCACAAGAGAGTGAAAGCATTCAAAGAGGAGCAGTCCCGACACACAAGTGCACTATCCACGAAATTCATGAAGAGTGTCCGGTTAGGGAATTCACTTTCGTCCAAGAGAAGATTAGGGATGGAAGTCCACAAGGACTCCCACCGTCTCGCCAACACGCTCGTTCTCGCAGCATCTTTCATAGGAAGCAAATCTAAGATGCGCAGAAGCAGAGCATCGGGTAGAGCATCGGGTAGATCACACAATTTCCTGCAGCTACTAACATCCGTGTTCTTATTCCTCTTTTGATATTAGCTTCCCCAGCCAGAGAAGTTGCATCCATGGCTTCCATAAACCTTTCCACTCGGAAGACTAATCTAAAAGGAGGGAACGAACCGATGCCTCAGAGGACAAGTCTTGGCAAATAAATCACCAAATATCTTACACAACAGTCAGCACAACAGAGAATAAACGAACTTTTCCTCAAACTTTAGCAAGTGCGCTTCAACGATTGATGAAACAGAACAAGAACGGATTCAGAGACAAAACCATGGCAAAATTACTGTGACCCATGAATGCGAACCCCATCAAAATGCAGCATTGGAGCAAGACAGGTTTGACCAAAAACAGCAGCAATTTCACGTGACGCACCCTCACAGCCGGCAAAAACTGCCACCCTCTTCCTTAAACTACAGAAACAACAGATTGACCACAGCATTAACAATGAAGCCCCTGCTGGGTTTCGCTCAACAGAAGACTGACTAGCGCAAGAAAATGGCATCCCCAGAGAAAACAATTCGCTGGTCTCACGAACCGCAGGCGGCAAGCGAGCAAGGAAAGCGGGGCAGAGAGCAGAGCTCGAAGTTGTCAGCGACCAGTGAAGATTACCTTTGGGTTTTCTACGCTCGAGCCATGGAATTCGGGTGCCACTGCAGCACCGAGCGTGATGGGCTGGGGAGTCCCAGGAGAAGGAATAGGGAGGGAACTGTGTAGCAGTCATGAAAGCCGGAAATGGTAAGGCGTGGCCGGGGCAATCTAGGCCCAGTATCGTAAAATTATGCCTAATTCCACGAAAAAGGATTATGTTATAATTTGTGCACGACACTCTTTTTAGTATCAAAAATTTTCGCCGGCTCATTTAAGTGCCAAATTGGATGAAAAACAATCACTTAAACGCCAAAAGTTTTTTTTGGATCACTTCAATGCTAAAATTTTTGAAAAACGATCATTTAAGTGCTAAATTTTTCAAAAAATGATCACTTAAGTGCAAATCTCCTACAAGCCACATTAACTTTAAAAATTAATAAAAAAATGTCACGTCGGATTTCCGGCAAAAAATTGTGTACGCCACTGGAGTTGGCACTTAAGTGATCGTTTTTCAAAAATTTTAGCACTTAAGTGATCATTTTTCAAAAATTTTAGTACTAAAGTGATAAAAAAAACTTATGGCATCAAAATGAGCACCGTACACAAGTTATGGCACTTGTACTGTTCTTTTACCTTATTTTGAGTGATAATTTTGGCCAGAACTTTTTTTTATCTTGTAGAAAATCACTAATAATTTGAAAATTTCACATCACGAGGTCAAATTTGGGATTTGAGTAAAAGTTGATATTTTTTATTGAGACAAAAAAAAGTTTGGGCCAGAACTATCACTCAAGGTAAAGTTGATGCTTTTTTTTTTGGAATTAGCCCCATAAAATTAGGTTGATACCATTAATTATGTTTCATTTGTTTCACGAAAAATGAATAATTCAGAACCCAAAAATAATCGATCATGTCCCTTGAAATAATTAGCCAATAAGAGATATTTTGGGAAAAGTGTCAGCAAAGTCCTAAACTTTAAACTTTTTGCATTGATGCTAATTTAGTCGTAAACCTTTTTTTGTGCCAATTTAGTCCTAAATTTTTTGTCTTTGTGCCAATTCAATCCTTCCAGCTAATTTTGGCCCGAATTTACTAATGTGGATACCAGCCGATCTACGTGGCACTACCGACAATAACGTGGATAACTTTTAATAATATTTTAATATTTTTTGAATATTTTTATTTATTTATTTTTAAAAAATTATTTTTTTCCCTTCTTCTTCCTCCAGCAGGTCGTCGGTTCGGCGACTGGATGAAGGCCAGGGCCGACGAGCCTCACTGGCCAATGTTGAGGCTCACCCTCGCCAACGATGGCGACGGCAAGCCTCGCTGGATTTGGCGAGGTCGAGCCTCACCCATGATCCAATGAGGGCAAGCCTCGTCCAATCTAGCACAAGGCTCGAGCCCTCGCCGGATGGGCGTGAGGGTGGCCTCGAGCTAGGCTGGGCAAGGCGCAACCTCGTCGAATCTGGCGAGGTCGAGCCTCCCGCATGGCCAGCGAGGGCGAGCCTCACCCAGCCAAGCACAAGGTAGTGACGGCAAGGGTCGAGCCTTCCCACTCTCACCAGTGGCTAGTGAGGCAAGCCTTGCCGGCCCTGGTCTCCAACTGGTCGTCGGACTGGCAACCAGCTGGAGGAAGGAGAAAGGGAAAGAAAAAAAAAAAGAAAGAAAAGAAAAAAATAAAAATAAATAAATAAATTTGATAAATATGAAAATATTATTAAAAGTTGTCCACGTCATCGCCGGCGGTGCCATGTAGGCCGACCGACGTCCACATTAGCAAATCAGGCGAATATTAGTCGGAAGGACTGAATTGACATAAAGACAAAATGTTTAGGATTGAATTAGCACCAAAAAAAGGTTTATGACTAAATTGACACCAATGCAAAAGGTTTAGGACTTTTCTGACACATTTCTCGAGATATTTCCATTGCTGACAATAATTTATATCTAGGCATTTTCGTGGGCGATGAAAATTTTCTTGGTTCATTCATTTTTGTAAGCGGTACAAAATGATCATTTTTAGGAATATATTTTCGAAATTATTCATTTTCCGCGAAACAATCGGAACCTTATTTCAAATTAATTTCAGTTTTGTGAAATCTATGACACATGTACTCCAAACTAACTCTTTTACCTCTAGAAAAGTCTCAAATTGGTATTTCTAACTCAAACCCTTCAATAAAATGTATACGTGTCAATACATATGGATTTTCCACGTTAGATCTATTATTTTTCACGTTAGATCCATTTCGCTGTAGTCTGTCATGTGCATTGACATGTATGTATCTTTCGAAATGCTGACAGAAGGTACACTTTGATTAGGGTATCAGATTGGATTTTTTTTAAGATGAAAATTAATTTTGGCTAAATGTGTTGCAGAATACCAATTTGAGATTATTTTCTAGAAGAAAATTAGCTTGAGGTAATTGTGTTGCAAAAATATCAATTTGTGATTTTTAATGGTATTGACCTTATAAAGTTCCGGGTCAGTAATGCCCACGAAAAACTTGAATTTTACTTCATAGATTGAGGATGATCCACTAAACCAGTCAAAAATCTTTGAAAAACAATTAGCGGAAAATTTGTTTGTGATGTCTCGTATTCTGTTCTTTGTTCTCTTGAGCATCCTGTCTCTTGCGGTTGATCTCCAGGGCGTTGTCTCAAGCCATCTTAGCTTAAGCTTTGCTTGACTGTGGCTGGTGAGAGGGAGATGAACTTGAACAGATGACAGAAGCAGAGGATGCAATCAGCACAAGCAATCTATGGTGATTCCGGTGTTCACTTCCTGGATGACCCTCTTAGTGCCGTGCCGTTGATGCAGGCACTTGTCTTTGCAAGGCATGGTTCGAAGCTTTGCAACTTAACTTTACAAGCGCATGATGCACTCTTTGCTCCAAGCAATTTGATCTTCACTCTTCAGGGTTCTGAACTCCTGGGTACACCAAGCGTTTCATCAAGTCGCCGTCAAAATGTATAGACATTTGCTTAAGAACTTTAGCTGTCGTAAGCTAGATTCTTAAGGCCAGAAGCTTACTTTCGGGCATTGCCAACATCTCGAGCAATGAGGTACAGTACTACCCAGATGGCACAAGATAATGGTTGGCTCAATGAGCGAGTCTAAGCCAAATAGGTTATAGTCACATAAGAGCTCGCCACAGTGGTTGAAAGACTTCAGATCTGCTGCATTTCTAAGTACTAGACAATTGCCTGTACTATGTACGGAGCAGTCGTGCATAGACAAGCTCAAGGGCTTTGTTGCAGAAAGTTTTAGGAATACTTTGAGACATAATTTTTCAAGGGCAGGTGCTAAAAACAGCCTTTTCAATTTAACCATCACCCACAAAATCGATGTGCTCGAGTGTTAAGACCTGTAGACTCGTAAAAGAATCTAATGGAGGGATCTTGAGAGAACTCGTTGACAAGCGGAGAGTAAATTCTGCTAGCGTTTCACAACTAAAAATGCAGCAAGGTGATGCAAAGGGCCATCCGATCCCCCAAAGCAATAGCTTGAGTTCCTGAACATTGCATCTAATTGATGCAACGATCCAGGCATTCATTGGAGATGCATCACGACCCGCGATGCATATGAGAGAGAATTGGCTGAAAAAAGATTGATTTTTCTCAGTGAACTGAGTCGACCCTTCTCTCTCTCTCTCTCTCTTTCTCTTCAGAAAGGTCAAAGCCAATGAAGCCTTCTAAAATTCATGTCCATATCTCGCATCTCCTAAGGAAAGTGAAGTTGAGTCAAATTCCCCAAAGGATTCATTCTCCATGGAAATCGAATGCTAGATTCTCTGACATGCTTAGCTTCAGTCGACTTATGTTTCGGTACTCTCTTTTTTCACCGGTGACCGTAACCATGGTAATCTTCAATGCAGTGAATGAACCGGTGGAGCTGTTGAAATCAAATTCTCCATGAATGTCTGATCAATTGGTGATGAACTATGGTCATACTGTGCAAGTGTTTTGTGGTGATTATCAATTTGTAATGCTACTGCTGAGACTTTTGCTGTTCAGGATTTTATTTTACTCGAAGCTGATGATGATGGTGGGAAGTTTGCAATCCACGCATTAATGCGAGCATGTCCCCCGATGCATGTAAAGATGATGTTAAATTTACTTGATACATCAAATAAGTGCAAGAGAACGCAGAAATGCCCGACAACCTCCATCGCAATTCTTCTCCCGTTTACATCCCCGCCAACAAGCATGAAACATTGTCAGGATGTCTGTATTTGATAAATGAGATCGTACACTATCATAAACAATGATGAGCCTGATCAAAAAAAACTAAACACAGCGAGAAGTCAAAGAAACTTTACGACCGCAGCTGTAGACACCCGAAAGGCTCAAATAACAAAAATTATACTTCACCAACCTGCCTTGGTTGGGGACACAGCGAACTAAATTTAATCTGCGGTGTTTTGGCGCACTAGCTCCGCCAAGTCTCCGATCAAGTACTCATCAAAAGCCAAATGATCTCCAGGACGACTTAGGATAATTTCCTCTAGAACTTTAGCGGTCCTAAGCAAAATCCTTAAAGCTAACGTCTCTGCCTCCGTGCCAAAAAATGCACCTACAGTGATTCTCTTGAGTGACGACGAGAAGCAAGGAGGGGGAGGGTCCAGTATCCCATCCACCAATCTATGGTCCACACGCAATCCCTGAATAAAAGAATCAGATCAATAAGCTTTCGAGTTTGCAGAGAAACTATTCTTGATAGCAGTAGTCTATGAAGGAGCTACATTAGGAAATCACCTTAGTAAATTCAAGATTCTCCAAACGAGGAGATCTTCTAAGGATCGCTGCCAGTGTTGGCGAAGACAAGCACATGACTCCAACGGATAGTTTCAACGTTATAAGATTACGGAACACCGGGAGGGCATCATGGAGTGGACTGTCGATCTTTTAAGAGCAAAGGAAAGAACAGTGAACAACAACAAAAGGAACAACCCTGAACTTCTTGAAGCATTAGACATATATAACAACTGAAATGACGCTTAATGGGACATATCATAAGCAAGTAATGAAGAGAACAAAGAGTCATACCTGGAAACTAGGGCCCCTTAGTGTCAGAAACTTTACATTTAGAAGGCCTTTTAAAGGCCTATGCCAACGGGCGACTGGATCAGACCGTGCATAGGGCACATAATCCACATAATCCACTTCGACCATAGCCTCAACCGGCATGGATGAGCCAGATATGGTGTAGTCATAGAGGAGCCCACCCGAGCAGTAGAAGTACTTGAGACTGGGTCCATGGATCGCTATTTTGCAATTACCATTGCTACTATGATCCCCATCACATCGCGCTTCAGTTACACGCAAGCTCCGAAGCTTGGGAGCAGACACATTTAAAACTTGGAGATCTGCCCAGTCGCATTTATTAAGAAACAACCTCTCAAGAGCAGCGCCTGAGAGCATCCTTTCCGTGGAAACATCGTCCACAAACTTGACATACTCGAGAGTTAAGAGCTTTAGACTCGAAAAACGAACTGAAGAAGGAACTCTGAGAGTATCCGGAAAGCATAGATCAAGTTGTGTCAGCATTTCACACCTAAATAGAGAGGAAGGTAGAGCCGGCGGCTCTATGTGTGAATAGAGTTCTAACTTGAGATCCTGAACGTTGCACCTTACCGCAGCATCAAGGCATGCATCAATGCGAGATGCACCATTGTTGTCTAAGGCACATCTGAGAGAGAAAACTCTTATAAAGGAGCGGTCACGCAATAGTAATGCTCTTTCCAAGAAATTCAGGAAAAGCATCCCATCACGGCATTCACACTGATCAAAGATTAGATCAGAGTGGGAAGTCCACAAATATTCCCACCTTCTCGACAACACGCTTGTTTTCACGGCATCTTTCATTGGAAGCATACCTAAGATGCTTTTAAGCAGATCATCAGGTAGATCACATATTCGCTTGCAGCTATTAACACGCGTGTTTCTATTCCTGTTCTGATTCATAGCTTTCGGAGCCATAGGCATTGGCAACCTTCACTCACACAAGCACTCGCAGCTTTATGGCCAACCTCAGCCTAGAATATGAAGGGAAAACAAGATAAGAAACTGTCGACTCGGTAGACAACCCTCAGCAAATCAATCACCAGTTCTGCACTAATCATATTTGAGCAGTGGAAAAAAAAACAAAACAATGCTTGATGTTGATCGCCATTCCTCGCGCTCGAAAAACTGTTCTTTGCTCAGTTTTCATGGCACAGATTCAAGGATCCCCATGTATAGTCACTTTAACAAGTACACACAACACAAATGCGACATTTTTAACCAACAAAAGAGCTGCTGAACGTATAAAAATGCAATCTTGCAAGTGAAAAATCAACTTTTCGAAACGATCGACACAATATGCGTAGTGGGCTAACAACTGTAGCATCGGTTTCGCATAATGCGCAACACCACGACAAGATGCCCGGGTTTAGTCAAGAAACCCCAGAACGTATGCGAGACAAAAGCATACCAGTGAACAAAAACTCGAAAAGTATCAGTGAGGAGTGACGACGACCATGTTCTCGCTAGCAGGTGATCAAGCCGCGGCAACAGATGATGAGCCAGGAACTCCAAGAGTCTCATGCTTTAAAAGACCTTCGGATTCTCATGCACGTTGCACGTCACATTCGAAATTCCCGGGCTCGCGGCCACATGATAATCATCCATGTACCATTTTAAAATCAGAAAATTCTTCTTGATTTTTCAAACGAGTCCTAGTTGACGCGGTTTGTCGTTTGATCTCGGCCTAGATCGTATTTTGAAACTGGGGTCACTCAGATTCAAGCTGGAGAGCTTGATCAGGGCGACACTTTGTGTAGAATGGTCTGCTTGGTTGTAGCTACATGGGTATCACATGAGTTATAGAACATATTCAAGTCTCTACATCTGGTATACACATCTTTGTGGCAGCACAGATTGAGGAGTACGCGAATTGGTGACGCAGCGTTCAGCGAATAATTCAAGCAAAACTTTGTTTAGAGAAAGAAATTTCGAAATTCAATATTGATGATAATGTTCTGTTCTTCAAAAAGAACCCTAAAACAAGTTGATATACCTAAACCAAACCCTACTAGGACTATAAATCATAAAATATCAAAATTACAAGACTGCCCTTCAAATTAAAACCTATAAAAATATTAAAATAATAGAAAAATCCACGTAAACGTTCCCGAATTGCTAAAATCTATCATTAATCACAGCCAAAAGCTGTGAGTTTTGTTCAGACCACCGTTTCACTTAAAACGACCGAATTTGAGCCTGATTCGATGTCGTTAACCGGGTCCGTTGGTTCTAGTCGCATCACCGTTTCGTCTTCCGTTTGGACTTCTGCTTATCCAACCGGTCCAAAAATGCACCACTAATGAATTTTGCATCAATTGGGGAGCATGTCTAGCTTCTGAGATTACAAGAAGCAATTCCCTTGGATTGCGCATGCATGCCGCCATTCTTGTTTGGTAATAGTCAGCGGATCTAAGTAGAAGTCCTAAACTTTTTCATGTTTTGCCATTTTTTGGGGAAATTACCAAAAAAATTCTAAAATCTATTTTGCACTTGTGCCAATTGAGTCATATACGTTTCAATTGTGCAAATTCAGTGCTCAAGCTTTTCACGGTTTGCCAATTAAGTCCATCCAATCAATTTTAGCTGGAAAACAACGACGTGGATGTTGGTTATGCCACGTAAGACAGCCGGCGCTGACGTGGACAATACATTATATTTTTTTATTTTATTTTCTTTCTTTATTTGTTTTTTACTCTCTGAACTTGGTAGAAAAAAACAGAAAAAAAGAAAGAAAGAAGAGTAAGATAGGTGATAATGATGTGTTTAAGATTATATGCTTGCGCAAAGCATATGGTACTTTTTCGCCACGTTTTTCGTATGTAACCAGTAAATTTTAACTTATTGATTTTTCGTTTATCAACTTCAGTCTTATAATCTTATATTTGATCTTGAAGTAAAGTTTTTTAAAGATATATGTTAGTTTAAAACAATAATCGTGATAGTGAAATTTTCAATTCAACTTTAAAACTTCATCTCTTTCTTTTTGAAATTTTAAGAAATAGGCAATGATAAAATATTTTGAAATACATTTTTTTGCTGACATATACCGGTTTGAATAAAATTCAAGACCGGAAAGATATCCATTTAGTTTAAAGTCAAGTAAAATGAGAATATATCTCGTTATGTCAATGCCATAGATTAGGAAGGTTAATTTGAAAATAATTGATGATATCAGACTATATATAGTTACGTAGACATTGAAAATATTAAATTGAGATGTACATAGACAAACTACTCCTAATTTGATATTTAAATTTGTTTGGACCGAAAAATTACCACTTTTTTGTTATTAATGACGTGCAATAGACTTAGTCGATAAGAGCAGAGTTTGGCCATTTATTATTGACAATGTGAAGAATCAACAACTTGATGAATCGACATTTTGAAGGAATCAACAAAAAATGGAGTTGACAATATCGGATGCAACCATCAAAGAAGTAATTGCCAACGTAGTGAAATAAAGCAAGTGTCAACGTAGTGGAGTCGAAGAACCTGTCAAGATAGTGGAGACAACATATCCGTCGATAACCGTTTGTAACTACCGTTGTAACCTCTGTTGTAACCGCTATTTGTAACCTCCATTGATAACCGACGATTATAGATTTTAAATAGCCACATCGTACTCTTCGAAGACCTCTCGACAAAGCAATCAAAATGTTATTTTTCAATTATTTTTTACTTTCATGTTCTGCACTTTATTTTTCCTTAGATGTTGCGTTTCGATTTGCATTGTCGATTAAATTTTGGCGTGTATATATATCCTGGTGTTGTGTCATCGATTAAATTCCGGTACAGTTTATGTTCTCAAGTAAATTTTCAAGTAAATTTATCACAGATGTACCAATTTAGGAGTTTTCGTGGTATTAACCCAAAGAAGAACGAATCATGGTCACTCAAACTACTGAGTGTATCACACGATAAATAATTAATTTTGGTCTATTAGACTCACCAAATAAAATAAAATTTGAGCAGTCAAAATACATTGACTACAATGTAATGACACATTAAAGTTATATTTAAACAAAATGCATATCAAAACTAATAGATGGTTTTTTTTACTCTTACTTGTGCTTAAGTTATTTTTTGAATACTGGTTTTATATTACAAAAAGAATAAACAACTCATTAACAAAATAGTTAGTTTTTTTTGGTCGGAAACACAATAATTAGTTAGCTATTTACCAAATAACCTATTTTTTTGGAAAAGAGTTACACTAATTTTGTTATAAATGGAGAAAGGAAAGGAAAAACCAAAAAAGAAGACAAACAATAATCTTAAATAAAAAGTGGGCCCTACATTTAACTTAATAAATGTTGTTTGAGAGGAGCATGAATAGTTTTGCTTATAGTAAAATTGAAAAAGAAGAAATAACAGTAAGAAATAATTTTAAATCAAAAGTGAGATCCATAAGGAATAATGTAGTCAATTCAAAGTAAAATGGGGTGTCAGAAGTCAATAATGAGGTGGAAATAGCGCAAGCCAAAAACACTCTCGTCGGACATTTACCATAACAAAATCATAGTCATATTCTCCAAAGTGAAATTTTAGAAGATGGAATTTAATTAAATAGAAAAATTGCATAGTAAAAAATATTTTTTAAAAATGCCAATTAAAATATGGTTATTTGGATTGACAAAAGTTAATATTATTGCATATGAAAAAATATCAAGATGCCTTATCGTGCAAAATGATTTTAGCGTATACCTAGATATTCCTTTAATGTATTACATGCTCTGTGTAAAAGTATATCACCAATATAGTAAGAAAAAAAGATGAAATTTTTAATACAGTAAATAAATGTACTTGATATATATTTTCCCTAATGAAATTAAAAATAAAAAGTTCACTAAGAAAGTAAGCTTTTGAGATAAGAGGGACCACCCTTCCTACTTGGGAAGGGGAAGGTGGGGATTTTCTCAAGGGGGCGGTGGGGATTTTCTCAAGGGGGCTAGAGGCAAGGACGCGTAATTTCATATGTAGGTTTCAACTCCTATGCCTTGTAAGAGGTAGGGCAAAGAATGAACTGAGAGTTAGAGTAAGATAGATAAACAAAAGAAAAAAAGATAAGAGGGACAAATAATAGATATGTTGTTATAAGAATAATAATGAAGAAGACATTTCAGTTTTTTACTATATCAAAGAATGTCTTTTTTGGTTATTATTGGTGAGATAATTTTATGCGGAGCATGTAAAATGTTATAGGAATATCTAAGAATACACTTCTCTTGAGACTCTAAAAAGCAAAAAGTGGGAAATACTTAATTATGGTAAGCTATGTCCTAAATAATAAAATAAATAGAAAAAAACGAATGA
Organism: Syzygium jambos; assembly: GCA_031216235.1. NCBI lineage: Eukaryota > Viridiplantae > Streptophyta > Magnoliopsida > Myrtales > Myrtaceae > Syzygium > Syzygium jambos. The sequence goes on along the minus strand of CM062224.1, from coordinate 42,774,948 downwards.
ATGGGGCCATTACTTTAATTTACAAGTGAATGATTGATGGGAATTTTGTCATTCTAGTGTAAATGTGGTGCATTTAGTCATTTATGGGGTGAAAATAGCGTCGATTGTTTTTTTTTCCTTCATTTGATCATCCCGTTATTTCTATAAAAAGGGGTTTGATGGTCATATACACAACAAAAGGGAAAGCATATAAAATAGTCAATGTGTTAAAAAGTTGTCTATGATAAATTTTTCTAGACTCTACTTAACAATTTGTCCCTAAAATTTGATCAATAACGTAAAAAAGAACTAGGTTTCTCAGAAATTTCTCTTTTCGACAAAACTAATTTTTGTGGAAGTAATATCTGGCAATAAAAAAAAATATAGTGCCTTGAATATATATGGGAAAACCTTCAATTAACAAAAAATTTACAGGAAGTCATAATCATGGTAAGTAGATTCTATATAGATATAGATAATCTAAAAAAAGAAAAGTAATTAAATTTGGGATCACCACTTTAAATTGCAATTAAATGATTGAGGGCAATTTTGTCTTTTTTGTGAAAATTAGGAGGATTTACTAGTAGGAGTGATCGATTCCTGGTCCGGTCTGGTTCCACCTAAAAATCGGGAACCGGATCATCTAATTTTGGAAACGGACTGGACCGACCTGGGCGGTCCAATGGAACCGGTGGACAATGTGTTCGTGCCCCCATGAACTTCCCAAATCCCCCAATACTTAAGCTTAGAAAATTTCCAAGTCATTGATTCTGGAATGGATTCGAAGGATGCGTTCGCGAACTTCCAAGGCCCGAACGTTCACGAGGGGATCCCGAATAATCTACGCAAGACTACGCCTCCTCTGAATGGTGTCTGAAAGAGCTGGTAAAGATCCTCGAGTGTAGCAAGCTCAAGGAACAGATGGTGATTACCGTAATTCTATAAAGTGAAGCCAAGCCAAGTGAGGCAACGGACCGGGCACTATGAAGAAGCCATGGCCAAACATGAGCGGAGGCATGGCAAAGATTCAGACATGGTGGATAAGTGGAGGCATGCTCTTTTCATTGCTTCCATCTGCCCTGGATTGCATCTCGAGGACAATTCGTAAGTTTCTGATACACCCTCTCTAGATTCTGTCTTTTCCTGGGCCTAGCATTCCATCTTTCCTCCTGTTTTCTTCGATTTTTTTCCCTATCTTTCTATGTCGCCGTTCATCACAGCGGTGGAAAGAGATGGGCAACAAGGACGAGGAGGTGTGGGCGACGAGCAACAACTTAGCAAGGTGGTATGGATTAGGGGTGTCAATGGGTCAGGTCGGGTCGGGTTTTCATTATACCCGACCCGACCCGAAACAATAAATGTGTGCTTGGCCCGACCTGAAACAAGACACAAACATGATATAGCCACACAATCGGGCCGGTTCGGGTCATGTTCGGGTCGGGTCGGGTTCGTGTTTTGGAAAGAGAAAACACTGTTGAGGAGCTTTCTAATGCCAGAATCTCTGTACCAATCAAGCCAACCTTGAATAACAACACAGAAGTTCTAATCAATCTATCTAGTACCCTTAGTAGTATTACTTTATGTGAAACAAACCAACAATTAAAGAGAGAATAACTTTTTGAAGCCTGCTATTGAAATCTACAGAAGTCCTTCAGCATTAAAGCCTTCAAACAACTCAAATCCAGTGTCCTACGGTTCTCACGAAGGGCAGAAAGTTAGGCTGAATCTATGACAACCTATTTTCGATAGATTGACAGCATCCTCTCGTCAAATTTTGACTTAACATCTTTTAAAATTCTACAAGTAACAAAAAAATCGGAATTGAGTATAAGATACAGAGTGTAAGATATATCCCACTCTCTAATATCTACAATCAGCCAAGATTTGATATCCACGGCGCATTTTCCTGAAACTTCAACATCAACTAACAAGAAACGCCCTACGAACCGATAATTTGATGATCTCGACAACCCAAAACGTCAATTCAAACGATCTCGCCAACCACATGTACAAAACATAAATACACGAAGCTGACAGGGAACTTGCTATATGCTCACTCCATCATGAAGGTACCACCAGATCCTCCCAAAAACTGATAGAAGAACGCAACAAAACGAGATGACCAGTGGTCATCTCAACCATCGGAAGAGCCGCAAAACCAATCAGCACACAGATATAGGAACAGAAGACCTCCCGGGGACGACTCAAACCAAAAACCCACGACCCAAAAGTCGCCGACCGCACGCGAATTCCATCAGTTCAAAACACAAAAGACGAAAGAAGCCGTGGGGGATGGGGGAGTCGGGGGCGAGGAGGAGGCGGTCGAGGTGGACGAAGTGGCCGAGCGGGAGGCGGTTGGAGAGGATGAGGTCGACGTAGCGGTTGGAGAGGGAGACGTAGGTGGAGTGGAGGGAGTCGGAGAGGTGGAGGAAGAAGCCGTGGTTGGGCCAGAGGAAGCGGTTGCCTGCTGGAAAGGGGAAACGGTCGTCGCCGCAGGCGTCGGCCGTCGATCTCGGCAACGCCGCTGAGGGTGATGTTGCCGGCAGCGGCGGTGGCGGCGCGGCGGAACCCGGGGAAGAAGAAGTCGGCGACAGAATCCTGGAAGGAGGAGGAGGGATGTTAAGGGTTTTGGTTATTGTTTGGGTTGGTTTATTGTTTGGATTGGGCTTGGGTACCCAAGCCCAATAGATCCAAACAATACCCAATTTTTTTATTGTTACCCAAACAAGTTGAGATCCAATCCGACCCAATAAGAAAATTTCGTGTTCGGGTCGGGTCGGTTCGTGTTTCGATTCGGGTATTGTGTTTGATTTTGACACCCCTAGTATGGATAGGGGTAGGATGCACGTATACAGGGAGAGAGATCTCTTTAGAGAGGATGAAGAATGTTTATTTTGATTTCTCTGTAAAAAAAAAAAATTTGTCCGGATGGTCTAGTCGGTCCGATTCTCACCTTGAAATCGAGAACCAGACCACCGGACCACCTGCCACCGGTTATAATTTTATGGAACCGAAAATCGGACCGACATTCTTGAAAATCACTTCAAACCGAGTTGTTTCCGGTTTAGATGGACCGATATACACTCCTAGTTATATAAATGGTGGAAATAGAGGCGCCCAAACTTATTAAAAGTTGAGTCAAAAGACTTGAAACCCTAATAGCTCTCTCGAGTCTCATGCACATGCCGCCTCCACTCAACTCGATGCTTAGTCTCGCAGCGCGGTCTCATCTCGAGAGTCCACTCTTGCTCTTGCCTCTTCTCCCCAATTCAACGACTGATCTTGATCGCAATCGCATCTCATCAAGGTAAATACTCAATGTTTTGTTTTTGGCCCTTTTTTGTACAAAGTAGAGGCTAGTTGAGATTTATGTGAAATACTTTTCAATTTAGGATTTGTTAGCGATCTTCACTTATTTTGATGTTGTTGTGATATGCTCAGATCGTAATAATTGCTTCGATGTTGCGTTTAGATCTCCTATTCGAATTGATCACTGTGTATTTGTTAAAATGCCAGACTGAAATGCATGGACAAATCTTCGAAGTATGTTTTCCAAGAGACAAAAGACTCAGATATATTTTACTAAAAATTAGAATCAAACATAAACAAGAGTCGCAAACTTGAGTTACTATTGACCAAAAAAAAAAAAACCTTGAGTTACCCGAAACTTGAAAAAGGATCGATTTTGAATTCCGTGAGTCGGATTGAGTAGCGCACGGGTGCCGGCGAGCTTAACGCCCCTGATAGAAGGGGCTCAAGATGGTTGAGTTTCTCTCTTTTCTCCACCATCTCTCGATCTTGTCGAGCCCCAAAACGCTATTGCTTGACGACCCTTTGGAGAAACCCAGGTAATCTTCGCTTCGTGCTTGAAGATTTTCTTGACCCCTTTTCACTTCTTGCTCATTGGTCTCGTCAATGCGGTCATTGTTTGTCTTGCGTGCGACAAATTTCGATTTTTTTCTCGGTAGTTTGTGTAATGTTTAGTTTAGCTTGTATTAGGGGCAGAGATTTGCGTGAATGAGGCTGAGGCTGATGCTGACGCATTTGGGTTCTCTTAGCTTTTGGCAGCCTGAGTTCGTGTCATGTTCTTGATGCATTGGAGTGAAATGGCTTGTGGGTGCTTGTTGCAGTGATACAATTCGTGGGATTGATGGCGGATTGTAGGTATGAAATCAATTTCTGAAAGTTCTGTGATGATCTTTTTTTCAGGGTTTTCTTGTCTCACCGGTATTATAACCGGAGGGCTTGTGATTGATCTACCAAGAGTTGTATTCAGAGTTGGAAGGGCCTTTGTCGTCTTCTTTTAGTTTAATCTTCAATGATGGGAGAGAATGATGAAGAAATGGATGCAACCGTTCTAGTTTCGAGTAAGTACAGGGAATTGATTGGCACTCAAGATTTAAGCTGCAAATGGTTGTGCAATCTGCCTGATGAGATTCTCCTGCGCGTCCTAGATTTTCTATCAACAAGAGATGCGGTGGGAATGAGTGTGTTGTCGAAAAGGTGGAAGCACTTGTCGAAGTCGATTCCTAGTCTCATCTTCGATGAAGAAGATTTCTTCGAGAAGTCCCGGTTCTTAAACTTTGTGGAAGGAGCGTTGTCGTTTCGTGACCTGTCTCCTTTGAAAGCTTTTTCTCTTTCATGTTATGTGGACAATGACGAATCTCGCATAAATACTTGGGTTGATGCTGCGATAAGACGCAAAGTTCAGGAGCTTCACTTGTGCCTCCTTGTAGAAATACATTCTCCTGTTAAGTATACATTGCCCTGTTGTATATTCAGGTGTGAAACACTGGTAAAGTTCCATCTTGAAATGCTTCATAATTTCACGGTTCCTTCTTTAGTTTGTCTTCCAAATCTGAAGGTCTTAACTCTAGAATATGTTGGATTTGGGGATGATAATTCATTCGAGAAGCTGCTTGCGTGCCCTTCCCTCGAGGAGTTGTCTCTTAAGAATTGCAGGGGCCGGCAAATCAAGGTTTTGAACATCGGTGCTCCCAATCTTTTGAAATTGACGATAGTTCAATATGACTTTTTTCCGGGTTTGAATAGAGACTGCCAAGTACGGATTCATGGTGCTAGAATCAAATCCTTACACTATTCTGGTCATTATGGTGGTGGTGACCATACCATATCATGTCCATCGTCACTAGTTGAAGCTGTCATTACAGTGTTTTATCCAGCAGAGGAAAAACCTGATCAATGTGCCGACCGTGTATTTAAGCTCTTAAAGGATCTTTCTAATGTAGAACATCTTACTTTATTTTACGAAGGCCTTCAGGTACCCTTTCCTGTCTTTATCTTCAAATCTTGTCTTTATCCTTCATTTCTTTGGAGCAATTTGTTATGTTTCGGATTACTGTTGTCCTGGAATTCACTATATTTTGGACTTTCTTACCAGGATATGAATGAGAGACAAGATCTCTTCGACTCTTTTCCAGTCTTCCGCAACCTTACCCAATTGAAGTTGGACATCAGACCGACGTACTTAGATTGTAGAGCGCTTCAGGTCATGCTCAGCCAAAGTCCTTGTCTGAGAAGTCTCGTGTTTGCCGCGGTAACTATCCTGTAATTATTGATTCTCATCCCTTTTTCTGTTTTGGCTTGTGCTATAGAAATTTTGGAGATTAAGCCAGAGCTGAGTGATAGATATATCTGATATAGGGCTTGATCGAGGACTCTGGAATGGATGGCTGGACGCTGGACCCAGTGCCTCAGTGTTTTCTCTCGTCGCTTAAAGAGATCAGGATTTGCAACTTCTTTGCAGATGACCTCGAACTCTTAGCTGTGAGAGTTCTACTTAGGACTGCTGAAGTTTTGGAGAAATTGTTTATACATTGTTCTCAGGGCTATAGGAAATACTTTCAAGGGAACTTGAGGAAACATTTGATGAAGCTTCCTCGGGCTTCAGATCGATGCGCGATTTTTGCTAGACTTTAGGGAGGAGTGCAGTGCATGCTCTGGGGAGTTTGATTTGTTTGGATTATTATAATAGCTGTCTTTGCTGAAATTAGAACGTCTTCCTGAAGTAGGACATCCATCATTGGGCTATAGGTGAAATCATGCTCTCATCACTGGTTCTTCGAGTTCGTCTTTTTGGAGGACCAACTACACCGCTTCCGTCTTCATTCATAACGCCATCGAAATAGATCGTCCATTGTTCAGACATAGGCGACACAAAACAAGGGTGTCAATAAGATGGATCATTGGTATCAACTATCAAGTATCATGTCAATGTTGTTGTGATCGCCATAAGAGAATACCGAAACCTCCAGCTGGTGAATTGCGTACTGGAAATAAGGGAGTGACATAGGTGGGCATACCAAGTATGTACATATCGTGGACGTGTTTATTTAGCTAATGGTGAAATAAGCTTGGTTAAATGTTGCACTTCATCGAAACTGATGCTATGATTCTTTCAGCTCTATCATTTGTAGTTTCAACTTATTGAGGCCCACCCACCACTACAAACCATAGTTTCTACACACAACACCATTGGCTCAGCCACCACCGACGTGGGACATGAAGCCTAAAATCATTTCTTTCAGGAGAAGCTAACACAAATGGTCCTTGAATTTGACCTAACGTGCAATGCGAATTTTGAACTTTTAAGTTGTTTGATGCGGTTCTTGAATTGTTGGTGAATGTTCAACGTTATCCTTCTATTAGCTCATATGATAAGTCGGACGATATTTGATGACTCGAATTATTATATGTTAAGTTGGATTTTTAAATATGACATGTTAACATATCTCTCATTTTATCCATCTACTTTAGAAAAGGAAAAGAAATTAGAACTTTAATATGTCCATCATTACTTGAGGACAAAGATTATTACATCCTGAATTGAGATGAATTTCTTATGTGAATAATCCATGTATAACTTATATTTTGTTCATCGTTCAAATTTAACGGATCTAAAGTTATATTAACAGATTCCATTTGACTTGAATTAATAGAAACACAACATTGAACATTTTTATATAGTCTAGGGATTAGATTGAAGTTTTCCCTGTAGTTCAGGGACTACATTGAACAAATTAAAAGTTTATAGTTGATTATACATTGGTTGGCAAGTAAGGCAAATAAAAATCGGTTGGTGATCTAATCGTAGAATAGGATTGCTAAGTATTGAGTAAGGCAAATAAAAGTGTCAACTCAACAAAAAAGTTAGTTTGACCAAAAAAAGAAAGTTTGTAAATTAAAAGAACAAATAAATGTTGGTAAAGAACTCAATAAGAGTTGGTAACCCGAAACTATATGGTAACCTAATCGGTAAAAATTTAATGCATTGCTAAGAAAGGTAAAATAATAATTGTTGAAACATAAGAGAAGTTTTTCTTTATCAAAGATACGAGAAGTTGGTAAATTAAATAGAAAAGACCAAATTAACTTTGGTCATTGATCAAACAAAAGTTTGTAACACAAAACTAGTTGGTAATTTGATTAGAGAGCAATGGAAAAATTATCAAAAAAAGTCATAAACATATTGCATTTGTGCAAATTCAATCCTAAACCTTTTAATTTGACCAATTTAATCAATTTAGTTCTAAACCTTTCAATTATGCCAATTTAGTCCTAAAACATGTGATGATTTGTTAATTTAGTCTCAAACCTTTTGAGGATTTACCAATTTAGTTATTTCAGCCAATTTTCGCCAAAAATCACTAATATAGCAGTCTAGTCATCACCAACCGTCCAATGTGGCATGGCTGGCATCGACAAGGACAAATTTTGTAATGTTGTAATTTTTTCTGAAATTTTTAATTATTTTTCTTTTTTCCTCTTTCTCTATTTTTTCCATCCTTGAGCCTGCGAGGTCATTAGCCATAGGTGAAGGCCAACAACCCTCGCCTCAACTAGGCGAGGGTTGCGGTCCTCGTCGGCTCTAGGTTGGGAAAACAAAGAAAAGAATTTTTTTTAGAAAATTTAAAAAATTGTAAAAATTATCTAAGTCAATGCTAGTTGTGTCACGTAGGATGATTGGCTTTGACTAGACTGCCATGTTAGCGATTTCTGGCCAAAATTTGCTAGAATGACTAAATTGGCAAATTATTAAAAGGTTTATGACTAAATTTGCACATTTTGAAAGGTTTACTTGGCAAATTGTCAAAAAGTTTTGGGACTAAATTGATCAAATTTTGCCCAAAAAAGGGCAAATTAAAATATTTTGAACTAAATTGGCACAAGTGAATAGGTATTAGACTTTTTTGATAATTTTTCCGAGAAAAATTGGTAACCATTGTAATTGAGAAAAGAGTTGGTAAATTTAAAAAGTCAATTAGTGAAGCAAATAAAACTAGCAACTCAATAAAAAAATTGATGAATTGAAGGAAAACATACATATAGTGTAAACAATTCAAATGAGAGTTAATAACCCAAAAACCTATTAATAATTAAATTAGAAAAAAGTTTAGAAGCGACACAAACAAAAGTTGATAAGCTTAAAGTTGGTCGATTTAAGTCGATCATAAGAAAGGTAAATCGAAGTTGGTAAATAATAAGAGAAACTTTTTTTAACCAAAAATTGGAGAAGTTGATAACTAACTCAAAATATGAGTTGGTAAAACAAAACTAGTTGATAATTTAATTGGAGAAAAGTTTATAATCACTCTAATTGAGGTTGGTAATTTCTAAGAACAGTTAATATATTTAAAAGTTGACAAGTAATGTAAATTAAAATGGTAATTCAGCATAAAAGTAGGTAACTATAGAATGAAACCGATATACATTGCTAAGTAATTTAAATGAGAGTTAGTCAGCTTATTGGAGAAAAGTGATTGGTAAATTTATTTGCTCATATATAGTAAATGAAAATTTGTAAAAGATACGAATAAGTTTCTATTTTTTTTGGTCAAAGATAGAGGAATTGGTAAATTGAGAAAAACGAAATACATGTTAATCACTAACTCGAATAAGAGTTAGTAATGCAAACTTATCGGTGCCCTTATGAGATCAAAATTGGTAATTACTTGAACTAAAATTGGTAATTTTAAAAAGAGCTGGTAGATTCAACGGGGTGGCAAGCAAGACAAATACAAGTTAGTAACTCAAATAAAAGAGTTGATAAATTTTTAAGAAAGCAATATTGATAAACAACTTGGTAAATCAAAACTAGCTATTTACCAAATGAGAGTAAAATTGGTAAGTAAAATGAATAAAGATTGGTAAATTCATAGGAGGATTGATACGTTTGAGGTACTTGTAAATGAGACAAATAAAAGTTGAGAATGATTATGGAAGCTAACTAATTAGCAGCTACTGACGGCCAACAAACATTACTTATAGCTACTGATTACTAGGTTAACCAAACACCAGGAAAAAAAACACATAATTAAAAGCCTAATTCCAAAAAATAAGCATCAACTTAATTTTGAGTGACAAGTCAAGCTTGAACTTTTTTTGTCTTATAAAAAATCACCAACTTTTACTGAAATTTCAATTTAACCCGAACAATTTGAAAATTTTAAATCAAGGAGGCCAGATTTAAAATTCAAGTAAAAATTACCTATTTTTACAGAGACAAAAAAAATTTGAATCATAATTATTACTCAAGATAAAGTCGGTGTCTTTTTTGGAATTAGCCCCCCAACAACAGCTACTGACCGCCACGCCAAAAAGGGCCAGGATCAACAACACCCTTTACCAGATGAACAATTGCGAAAGAAAACGGCAGAATCACCAAACATCCAACAGTCGCTAAGTGTGCAATTCTTTCGATCGGCAGTCACCCTTTCGGTTCTGGACCATAAAAGATGCTGTGTACAAATGAAGTGACCGCACGACCAAATTAGCTGCAATCATTTTTCTACTGGTCAAATTTTGTTTAGGTCCGCGAATGCAAGATTATACCCTTGATGTACACGTCCTAGTGTCTTAATGTTACTGTTCAAAGCAAAGCAAAGAAACACCACCAGATTGAAAGTTAACAAGCATGAACTTTTATACGACGTCGTGATATGACAGAATGAGATTGTACCATATAGGAAACAATGAAAGAGCCTGATCCAAGTAGACTAAACCCAGTTAGAAGTCAAAGGGACAGTAGGATCCCTGCTATAGATACCTGGAAGGCTCAAATAACAAAATGCCGTTCACCATCCTGCCCTAGGGCAGGGAAACTGCAAACTAAATGTAATCTGCAGTGTTCTGGGCGATCTAGCTCCGCCAGGTATTCAATCCAGTACTCATCAAGACCCTTGAGATGATCTCTGGAACACTGTAGGACCAATTCTTCTAGGACTATGGCAGTCCTAAGCAAAATCCTTAAAGCTAACATCTCTTCCTCTGTGGCCACAAACTCACCTACACTGATTCTCTTAAGTGATGATGAGAAGCAAGGAGGGGGAGGATCCGATAATTCCATCCTCCAATCTAGTGGCCACATAACAATCCCTGAAACTTCAATATGAACAGCAGAGCTACGAAAAAAAAATGAGCTTAGACTCTTTTGCTATTTTTGTGGACTTTTGACATAAATCACGTTTCAGCAAACCCATTTAGCCGTTTGGTTCAGCATTCGACTTAGCATTGGCCAAATGCTAGCATTTGGAATGCCGAAAGCCCAAAGTTAGTCCGGACCAGCTTTGGGCTTTCAGCATTTGTGGAATGCTGAACCCAAATTTTTTATCCCCAAACTACCCTCACTTATTTTGGTTTATTCCAATTTTGACCCTCTTGGTATTGTTAATCTTTTTCATGAGGTGGCCGGTTAGAGCGGCCGACACTGAATCGGGCCAGCGAGGTCACACGACCCAGGCAACGGCCGCTTGAGGTCGCACGACCTAGGCGCCAGCCGCTTGAGGTCGCGCGACCCAAGCACTGGCCGCCTAGGTAGCACGACCCTCGGCGAGGGTCGCCTGGCCTCGGGCGACGACCACCGGCGGCAGATCTAGCTCGCCGGGGGTAGATCTAGCTCGCCGAGGGTCACTCGACCTCGGGCGATGGCTGCCGACGCCAGATCTAGCTCGCCGGCGGCTGTAGGCCTTCGCCGGCTCCGGCAAAGGGTAGGATAGATTTTTTTTTAAATAAAAAGATAATTCCCAAAGCCTTTTGGCCAAAAAAAAATTACCAAACACTACTTGGCCCAAAGTAGCTTTACAAATGAGTTTTTACCAAACGCCATTTGTATTTTTCCCAAGGGATTTAACCTACAGGTATTTGTATTTCCCCAAATAGCATTTTAAAAGTTGAACCAAACGGGCTTTAAAGGCCTTTGCATTTCCTTAAAGGCTTTCCCCAAAAGCCGAACCAAATGAACCCAAAGCTACAGTAGAGAAGGAGCTTCGACTTTTTCATCATTGTCGTGGAGCTTTGACGTGAACAAAGAATTACGGATGAGTCGAGAAACTTCACAAGAAGAAAAACACGAGGATAAATGAAAAAATCCGTTTCAAGTTTGAATTTGTATATTTAAAATCGGAGTTCTTCTACTTGATTTTTATTTAATAATTTCTCCTCTCTTTTTTATTTCTTTTTATTCCCTTCCATCATTCCTTAATTAAAATTTTATCAAATAATAAGCTATATTAATATACCTAAAATATGTAATAAATATACATATTAATATATATGATAGATATAAAAAAAATTCAAATGCATAATCAAAAAAAGGAATAAATAAAAACTAAAGTTATCCATTATTTTTTTGTTATTTTTTATTTAAGAATTTATTATTTGAGGAAAATATTTTTTATACTATGGATATATAGAAATTCTATTCACTTTTGTCCCATTTTCCTGTTTCTATAAATTTATCAGGTCTATATATTTTTATATTCGCCTTTTATCCTCTTTTAGGTAGGAAATCAAGCATAAGATTTAGTAGCCTTTGATAGAAGGGGCTCAAGATGGTTGAGTTCCTCCTTTCTCCACTATCTCTCGATCTTGTCGCGCCCCGAAAAGCTATTGCTTGACGACCCTTTGGAGAAACCCAGGTGATCTTCACTTCATGCTCGAAGATTTTCTTGATCCCTTTTCACTTCTTGCTCATTGGTCTCGTCAATGCGTTCTTTGATTGTCTTGCGTGCGTCAAATTTCGACTTTTTTTCTCGGTAGTTTGTGTAATGTTTGGTTTAGCTTGTATTAGGCACAGGAATACACGTGAATGAGGTTGATGCGGAAGCATTTTTGGTTCTCTTAGCTTTTGGCAGCCTGTAGTTCGTGTCATGTTCTTGATGTATTGGAGTGAATTGTTTTGTGGGTGCTTATTGAAGTGATGGAATTCGTGAGATTGCTAGCAGATTATGGGTATGAAATCAATTTCTGAAAGTTCTGTGATGCTCTTTTTCAGGGTTTTCTTGTCCCACCTGTATTATTACCGGGGGGCTTGTGATTGATCTACCAAGAGTTGTATTCAGAGTTGGAAGGGCACTTTGTCATCATCTTTTAGTTTAATCTTCATTGATGGGAGAGAATGATGAAGAAGTGGATGCAACCGTTCTAGTTTCAAGTAAGTACAGGGAATTGATAAGCTCTCAAGATTTGAGCTGCAAACGGTTGTGCGATCTGCCTGATGCGATTCTCCTACGCGTCCTAGATTTTCTTTCAACGGAAGCTGCGGTGAGAATGAGCGTGTTGTCGAAAAGGTGGAAGTATTTGTAGAAGTCGATTCTTAGCCTCGTCTTCGATGAAGAAAATTTCTTCGAGAGGTCGCAGTTCTTAAACTTTGTGGAAGGTGCATTGTCGTTTCGTGACCTTTCTCCTTTGAAAGCCTTTTCTCTTTCATGTTATGTGGACGATGGCGAATCTCGCGTAAATACTTGTGTCGATGCTGCGATAAGATGCAAAGTTCAGGAGCTTCACTTGTGCCTCGTTGTAGAGATGCATCCTCCTGTTGAGTATACATTGCCCTGTTGTATATTCAGGTGTGAAACACTGGTAGAGTTCCACCTTGAAATGCTTCATAATTTCAGAGTACCTTCTTTAGTTTGTCTTCCAAATCTGAAGGTCTTAACTCTAGAATATGTTGGATTTGGGGATGATAATTCATTCGAGAAGCTGCTTGCATGCCCTTCCCTCGAGGAGTTGTCTCTTAAGAATTGCAGGGGCCGGCAAATCAAGGTTTTGAACATCGGTGCTCCCAATCTTTTGAAATTGACGATAGTTGACCCTGACTTTTTGGCTGGTTTAGATAGACACTGCCAAGTACGGATTCATGGAGCTAGAATCAAATCCTTCCACTATTCTGGTCAATACGGTGGTTGTGACCTTACCATATCATGTCCATCGTCGCTAGTTGAAGCTGTCATTACATTGTTTTATCCAGCAGAGGAAATACCTGATCAATGTACCGACCGTGTATTTAAGCTCTTAAAGGATCTTTCTAATGTAGAACATCTTACTTTATTTTACGAAGGCCTTTGGGTACGCTTTCGTGTTTTTATCTTCAATCTCGTCTCTATCCTTCATTTCTTTGGAGCAATTTATTTATGTTTCAGATTACTGTTGGCCTGGAATTCACTATATTTCGGGCTTTCTTGTTAGGATATGAATGAGAGACAAGATCTCCTCGACTCTTTTCCGGTCTTCCGTAGCCTTACCCAATTGAAGTTGGACATCAGTCCGACATACTTAGATTGTAGAGTGCTTCAGGTCATGCTCAGCCAAAGTCCTTGTCTGAGGAGTCTTGTGTTTGCTATGGTAACTATCTTGTAATTATTGATTCTCATCCCTTTTCTGTTTTGGCTTGTGCTAACAAAATTTCGGAGATTAAGCGAGAGCTGAGTGATATTTATTTCTGATTTAGGGCTTGATCGAGGACTCTGAAATTGATGGCTGGACGCTGGACCCAGTGCCTCAGTGTTTTCTGTCATCGGTTAAAGATATCAGGATTTGCAACTTCACCGCAGTTGACTTTGAACTCTTAGCTGTGAGAGTTTTACTTAGGACTGCTGAAGTTTTGGAGAAATTGTTTATTCATTGTTCTCAGGGTTATAGGAAGAACTTTCGAGGGAACTTGAGGAAACATTTGATGAAGCTTCCTCGGGCTTCAGATCGATGCGCGATTTCGCTGGAGTTTAGGGAGAAGTGCCGTGCATGCTCTAGGGAATTTGATTTGTTTGGATCATCATATTAGCTGTCTTTGCTGAAATTAGAACATCTTCCTGAAGTAGGACATCCATCATGTGGCTATAGGTGAAATCATGCTCTCATCAGTCATCCCTGGTTCTTCAAGTTCGCCCTTTTGGAGGACATCTACACCACTTCCATCTTCATTCATAACGCCATGTACATAGATCGTCCATTCTTCAGTAGGCGACACGAGACAAGGGTGTCAATATGATGGATCATTGGTGTCAAGTATCATGTTGATGTTGTGGCGATCGCCACGTTATCTACTGCTTTGATCGAAACCTCCGGCCGGTGAATTGCGTACTGCAAATAAGGGAGTGACATAGGTGGGCATCCGGAGTCTGTACATATTGTTGGCGTGTTTATTTAGCTAAATGATGAAGTAACCTTGTCTATTGGTTGCACTTCGGCGAAGATGATCCTATGATTTACTTGGCTCTATAAATCGTTTGAAATTACTATTAGACAGTGATTTTAGCTTGTTGAGTCCCTCACCAATACAATCCGTAGTTCTAAACCCCAACACCCGATACCATTGGCTTAGCCACCACCGACACGGAACATGGAGCCTGAAATAAAATGATATAAGTCTATGAACTTTGGCCCGATGTGCAATGTGATCCTTAGACTTTTAATTTGTTTGATGAGGTTAATGAATTGTTGGTGAATGTTCAACGTTGACCTTTTGTTTGTTCAAACTAGGGGTGAGCATGGTTCCAGGGTAGAATCTGGAACTTGAAAATTGAACCAGTGGAAACCTGTCCGGTTTGAGGTTTCGAGGTATGTAGGATAGGTTCTAAGTTCCAAAAATTGGGAAACTTGTTTCGATGGGTAGGTTTTAGGTTCTACGTAGGTGGAATCTGGAACCTGGAGCCTAGAACAAGGAATAAGTTTTTGTGTTTTTCTTAGTCTATGTTTTCGCGCGATCCCGCTGTATAACATAGCGTCCAATGATGAGTGTATAATCTGGAACAACTAGTTTAAGCTTTCATTTATGACCGAGACTTTACTTTGTTAATGTTTTGTATTTTTCATGTGTCTAAATATAAGTTGTGGTGAGTGAATTGTAGCAGCAACTGGTGGTTATAAAAGGAAATGTTTAACTGCAATCATTCAATTAATGATACTGGTGGAATCTGGGTAGTCCTTGGATCCGACCCTGAAACCTGACAGGGTAGGTTTCAGGTTTCAAGATATACATGATAGGTTTCAGGTTCCAAAAAATGAGGCACTTGTTCCAACGTGGAACATGTACGGAACCTGGAACCGCTCACCCTTAGTTCAAACGACAAATCAAATGTTATTTGATAGCTTAAATTGTTATATGTTGAATTGTATTTTTAAAAATGATAAGTCAACATGTCCATCTTTTTATCCATCTCCTTTAGAAAAAGAAAGATATCAAGATGTTGACATGTCCATTATTCCTTGATGACGTGGATTGTTATATCATGAACTTAGATGAATATCTTACATGGATAATTCGCATGTAACTCAATTTTTTTCACTATTCAAATTTAATTGGATGAAAGTTACCTTTAACAGACTCCATTTAATTTGAATTAATGAAAGGATAACATTAAATATTTTTATATAGTCTAAGGATTAGATTGAGCATTTACCAATGTTTCAAGAACCATATTGAACAAATTAAAAATTCATGGAAGATATTGCACATTGGACCAAAATTCATGAATCACTTGAATCATTTTCCATTTCATTCGAATTAGGTGATAGACTATAATATAAGACCAATTGAACGTGGTTACGTCCAAGTTTCAGTGAATCAAATAGGAAAGAATTGTGAGTCGGATGTGTTGATTGAACGATATACGATGTGTTCTTTTATTGTTTTGTGGGAATTTCTGCATACTGCGTGTATTGAAGTAGAGAAGCAGTGGCGATCATGTATTCGGTCTATGTTTTGATGCGCGAGAATTTATCTTGATTGGTGAGTAGATCGAGCCCGAACGGTGGGTTGAGAGGAAGATTGCCTTTTAAATGGAGGGGCTGACAAAAGGATATGAGGCACAGCGCTGGCGCACACTCGAGTTGAAATCAACTGTCGGCACTGGCGTCGAGGGCATGTACGGCGAGACATCCTCTTGTACTTACCTTGAGAGGGGTTGCGTTGTGGCAAGTGGGGAGGTCGGCGGCGTCTCAACGGTGGGTGGCCGCTTTGGCAAAGGTGGCGGGCGGTGGTGGCAGAAGGTATATAATGAGAAGCCACAAAAATGTTTCTAAGGAGCTGAGTATTGTATTTCTGAAGGACTAGGAGATCCCTATGCGAACATGGAAATCAAATCGATTGGTACAACAAAAAACATCTAGGTCCAAAAAGGGAGTGAGCTTTCTCAGAAAAAAAAAATCCTTACCGTTTTATCGATAAATAAAAAAAACTAATATTATCCGATAGGTAAAAAAATTAACTATTATGTTGCGAGGCGAACCCAACAAAACGGTGAGAGAAAAGTGTTCGTTCTTGTACTAGAAGCTATTTATAATTTTCGAGTGAAAATAAGAAAACTTTCTTGTACTATTTTTTACTTCTAAAAGTCATATAAGAATGCATTTTTCAATTTTTTTATTCCAATCTAGAAACACAATCTACTGTTCAAAAAAAAAAAACACATCCTTCTTAATTCCCAAAGCAACATATTAGAAGTATTTTTTCGGAACTTTTATTCGTATTGATATTATCTCGAAATAAAGAACGTTCTAAAATTACGTAAAAAAGCTAACAATGCAATTTTCATTTTACATAGTAAAAATAAGAATAATAACATTTTCTACGGCCTAACCTTCAATAGAAGTAGAAGGGAAAATGGCGCAAATAGTTCTTAAACTTTGGCTAAATGTGTAATGTGGTCCTTGAACTTTTAATTTGTTTAGTGTGATCTATAAACTTTAACTCAATGTGTAATATAGTCCATGAACTTTTGATTTGTTCAATATCATCCTTAAAATTTTGGTTCTTGTTCAGTTTAGTCCCTAAACAATATAAAAATGTTCAATATAGTTATTCTATTAAATTCAAGTTCAAAGACTATATTAAATATTTTCATATAGTTTAGAAATTATATTGAACATATATCAAATTCAGGGTCTATATTGAATATTACGCTAAATTTTAAAGATTATATTGAATAAATAAAAAATTTAGGAATTATATTATATATTAAATCAAAATTAAGAGACTGTTCGAATAATTATCCCGTAAAAGAACTTATCCTAAAACCCTTCTCTCGGCCAAAACTCAAAAACACCGCCAGCGTCCCACTTCGGAAACTGCGGGAATGCGAGAATGAGAGCTCCCACTCTTGCTTCCAGGTTCACCAATGGCTTGTTACTACTGAGCTGCAGAAACTACGGTCGACCTGTTGCATTCTTGCCGAACCCAGCATCGTCGCCAGCTCGCCTCTTTGCAGCTTCTTTGCGTTCAAGAACTGTAAAGACCACAGCTTTCGGGCGTGATTTCTCTAGACCAGACGTTGCCCGCGCTTCTTCGCCTGATTCGGTTAATGGGTACTTGTCGAAACTCTTGTTTATTTGTTGCTTCAACTTGGTGTCCTGTTCGCCGCTTTAAATGGGCGGAGAAAGGCCTTTTGTTTCTGTTTGACGTTATGTCTGAAAGGAGATTTGTTTGGAGTATGAATGCTGTGGAGTTACCTTCTTCTGTTTATTACATGCTTGAATTGAATTGCTTCATTGAAAATTTGGCCTGTACCTAGTGATAAAACTGTGTGAAGAGTAGTTCCAATCTCTGGCAATCACTTTCAGCCGCTGGATAAGCTGAAACACATGGTTCTATAAGTTGCATATCTTGGGTCCCGGATGACCATCGTGTGACCATTATATGGTCTATCACTCTGTCATCTTGTAAATCACATGGTTGTTGATGCTTTGTATTCTTTGATTACTGGGGAGTTGTTTCGGGTGACATGACCGGTCTTGATGCTTTGAGCATTCTTGGGCATTTACGCTGTATAGAGTAATTAAGGGGGCAAACAAGAAGGTGAAACTCAAAAAGCCAGGTCGTTATTAACTAATATCTGATTCAATCTTTCAAGTAGCTTGGCATACCGTGTGCTGAGAAAATTTAAAACCCAACTCATTTGATACTTGGTCTAGTGGAAAACGTTTTCCAATCTATTGTTGTCTGGTGACATCTTTCAACTATTGCTGAGGATTAATCTTTTTCAGCTTGCAGGAGTATAATCGGTTATTACCTTGCCCCTCACATAGTAGTCCTCTAAGAGTCGAACACTTGGTTGTAGCTGAAGAAAGAGAAGGACCTGCTTTAGATTTTATCTGTAAAGCTCTGGATCTTCCTCCATTGTGAGTCTTTATTCCTTGCTTTTTGTATCCAGTTAATGGCATACTACATGTGAAACAGAGTGGGGTGTTAAGTAGGAAATTTCATTCTTTGAAAGGTTTGTTGCAGATCTTATCCACTTTGGAGCTGTACATTATGCACTTGTTTGCCCACGACCTCCACCAACTGCTACTCCAGAGCAGATCAGAGTATTTAAGGAAGTTACAAAGCCATCGGTTTTGAGAAAGAGAGCATCTATCAAAGGGAAGACTGTAAGAGAAGCACAGAAGACGTTCCGAATAAGTGACCCTGGGCAGTTTGTCGAAGCAGGAACATACTTGCGAGTTCATGTTCACCCTAAGCGTTTTCCGAGGTTATTCATCAAAGATGATTGTGCTTCTGATACCTATATTTCCAGTTAGGTAACTTTGTGACACTTGAACTTTGATCAGGTGCTATGAGATTGATTGGAAATCAAGAATCATTGCTGTAGCTGAATCCTATGTAGTTTTGGACAAACCTGCCGGTACATCTGTAAGCTATCTTTCATAAAGTATCTTCAAGATTTCTTTGATCTGCTGTCAACAAATAATTCTGGATTCACAAACCGAGGAGTATTGGGGCCATGTTCTTGTTTTGGAGTTTGGGCTTGTGGTGTTACCTAGCTTTAATATGTAAGATTTATGAAAGAAATCTGGTAGATGAGAATGTGAGATGGCTTCATTCAATATGCAACCTTTCTATTCTTGTTCTCTGTTTCTGTTGTCCTATTTCATAGCCATTTACTCTCCACTCGGAACAAATCTTTCAGCCTATACTTCTCTGTCTGATATTTGAGACCATCGACACATGTTTTATGTAACTTGGGTCTTTAGATATATGAGAGTTCTGAACGACTAGTGACATTGATGACCATGTGCTTGTAGGTCACATGATCTGTCTGCAGAAATGGAAGCCCTTTTTCTGCAGAAGCTTGAGCTTTTGTACTAGTATCTGCTGTTTGCTTTATTTCCACTGGATGAATATAGCATCAACCAGATTTTTTCTTTAATTGGGAATGGACTTATGGCCAAAAAGAAATTTGAAATTGGAGAAACCAAACTATTGCTTAGCTTTTGAGGATGCTACATGTTCATAAAATTTGGAACATAGAGCATAAGTTCTTTGTACCTTAATTAGGCTGTTGATGGTTAGTGTTTTTGAGTGTTGGTAAGTAAAATGAGTAATGAGTCATTTTGAATTTAACTCAAGGTGGCAACAATTGAAATCAGCTTTTGATTTGGTTTTCTTGCATTTACATGGACCTGTGTTTGGATAAGGGGCGTGTGTAGCTCACGAAGTTGAATTTCCTGGTTAGAGCAAAATGGTAGATTGGCTGACTTGTCTGGGCATTAGACTTACTTGACATAGTTGTGTATTGCATTTATGAACTTAAGTTTGTGGCTTAATGTCGTAACTCAAAGCTTAATTGAACTGTTTCTTTTCATTTGAAGGGAAAGTTTTCCATCGTAGTTACCATCATTATTTGATTGTTTTGTGTTCTTTTCCTGAATTTTCCTTCAGCTGCATCTTCTATTTTCTTTATGTGGATAGGTTGGAGGAACCACGGATAACATTGAAGAGACTTGTGCAACTTTTGCGACTCGTGCTTTAGGACTAGTAGAACCGCTTAAAACTACTCATCAGATTGATAATTGCTCAGATGGATGGTAAGTTGGCAATTTCTGTCTGGCATTTTGCTGGTGCTAAATTTTCTCATAATAAATATTGTTGATAGTGAGCAGTTGCTTTAAATCAATTGTAGTGTTGTGTTAGCCAGGACAAAGGAGTACTGCTCGGTTTTTCATGGTAAAATCAGAGTAAGTTGACCGTATTTAGTTCCGGATTTTTCTTGTAATGGGTTTTCCCCCTAATGTAAAGGTTCAGGTCAGTCCCTACCTTTTGAATGTTTATTCTTAAATGTTTTGTTGCCAGGAGAAAAAGGTGAAGAAGCTTTATCTTGCTCTTGCTGTTGCACCTATGCCCCTTGGAATAATTACGCACTACATGCGCCCAGTCAACATGGCTCCAAGACTTGTTTCTGAAGGTAATAGTCTTTGGTGTTTGTAACCTAACAAGACATATTAGCATGCTTCTACCATGTTTGGGCAGGGGATTCAAATTTTTACTGCTTTGTCAATCTAAAGGGAAGTGAGAAGTAGTAGAAGATGGTATCATTTGAAGCAAATGGATTGATCAAACAATAGATGAACTGTACATAGACTTTTGGTATTTGATTTCCAATTTCCCATCTCAGTTAGATTGTCACTCTTATTCATTGCATCTGCAATATTTCCTTTGCTGGAGGTTATAGAATAATAACGTGAAGCAGCTTTCCTTATATTCCTCAAAAATGGTTGTAGAAAGCTAATGATGATGCTTAGTTTGCATGCATGGGCAATACATGGACTTCTTTATTGGTGTTTTTTGTCTCTATGTTTTTTTTTCCCTGCTGTTTCTCAGAAAGCAACAGGTATGGAGCCTGTTGGCTTTGCCTGTTTGCTATATTTGTGCCCTTTTGGGAACCTTTGATGATATTGTTACTTAAAATATCTTGGCATCCAGAGTTCACGAAAGGATGGTATCTCTGCCAACTTGAGGTCATGGGATGCAAGGAAGTTGCCTGGCCGGACTCTGTTGTTGAAGCTGAGTACTCTGTCGAAGACTGTGGGTGGACCAAGAAGGATGTTGCCTTTGAATGCAAAATTAACCTCCTGACTGGTCGTACTCATCAGGTTCTTGCTGTTTCCTTGACATGCGGTAGCCAGAATTATCTTTTTTGCTTCACCCCCTAGGGTCCTTGCATTCATATTGATTATATGCACTTTGAAGAGTTACTTATTACAAGTGAAAACACATACTTCAAATGTTGAACCAGTATTGATCTATCTAGAGCGTAATCCGAAAAATAATTCGGTTTTAGGCTCTTAGCAGAATTCAAACCTAAGATTGGAAGGCTTATGATGCAGATTCGTGCCCAGTTGGCTGCCTGTGGTGCACCAATTGTGGGTGATTCTGTGTACATGCCTGCGGCAATTGCAGAGATGGCTAATCCTGGTATCAACCCATTTGGCAAATTTAAGAAAGTATATGCTAGTGAGGACGACAAGGCAGTTGCCATAGCAGAGTGGGTTGCGCAGCATGGGAAGGAGCCAACTTTAGCGATCGGTCTTCAAGCATGCCAAATTTCATGGGATGATGGGGAGCATGTGTATGAGGCTAGAGATCCCTGGTGGCGACAAAGATAGCTTCTCACTGCTACTTCTTAGTAAGTATCAGTTAAAATGCTTATACTCCTTAGTTCAGGACTATCGTGCATGTAATGACGTAATTCTTTTGTTTTTTCTGGGCCCTTCTGCATTATAAAAAGAAAAAAAAGTGCATTTTACAGAAGCATATTGGCTCGTGTACTTATATTAGTTTTCAAAACCCCTTTTTTCTTGCAACATTGATTTCAACTACAACAATCATGATTGACTGTTTGACTTGTAGTGCTGGCTTTTGCAAAATTATTATTATTATTATTATTGGCGTGGGTTGTGGGGGAGTTGGAGAAAATCCAATCTTTAACTGATGAATTTAGCATTATAGAAAGAAGAATTGGAAAGTGAATTGACTCGCCACAATTTTTCTTCATGCTATTTTTTATAGTTTTTGTTTTGGTCCGTTATACTTTAACTCTCAACTCATTCTCAGAGTTCTGCCCTGCCTCTTTGCAGAGCGCGAGAGTCGAAATCCATATCTGAAACTAAACGTCTCTTGGCCCTCTTGAAAAGGTGGGGATTCGAATTCCCCACCTCCTCCTTCCCAAGTAGGAAGTGTCCCTTCCCAAGTAGGACGTGTGGCCACTAGGTCAAACCCTAGTGGTTTATTCTTTTATTGTTGACAGATATGGCAAAAGGCAGTGCTATTCTTTAATTAGCTGGTGTTTAAAAGGACAAATATGGAAAAAGGAGACAAAATTAAGGGTACAAGAATCTTGAGGCTGTATTTCTTTGTCCATTTTTGCGGAAGACAGTGCTATTCTTTAACTATCTTATGCAAAGATGAAAACAGAAATACAGCCTCAAGAGTCTTGTACCCTCACTTTGTCTCCTTTTGCCAAATTAGTCCTTTTACTCTTCAGCTAGTTATTCTAATGTCAACTCCTTATCATTTCTTTTTCATATTTCGGCTTCCAACAGTTAATTTACTTCTCGAAATTCAAAGTGAGTCTATGGGAGCCTTACTAAAATGTCGCATGTGAATTTGAGTTTAAACTTTATAAAGCATGGTTAGCTGTTGCATGTGAAGATAAATTACTCCATTGATGTAATCTAAACATGCAGTACATTCAGTAAATATTTTGGGTACATTTCTGTGAGCAGGCCACTAAATGAAAATAAAATATGAAGGCTTTCCTTTTGCCTAGATAGCATGCTATAGATAAGACATTATAGTAGTTCTTTTTTTTTCTTGGTTCTTGAGCCGGGAACTGTAACTCAGCAGCAGACATTAAGCTAGTCAATAAATCTGCTGGAGATTTGGATGGTCTGGATGTATTATGGTTCTGATATTGTGTTCAGCAATGAACCGCTTATACCAACTTGCTGACAGTTTAGGAGTTCTCTTCAATGTGGTGAAGTTGACATGATGAAGTCCAAACCTCTCTGTATATCCAAATTGCCATTCAAAATTGTCGAGCAAGGACCACGCGAAATAACCCCTCACATCTGCTCCTTTCCTGTTTGAGAGGAAGAAAAGAACTATCGAATGTAGAAATGAAATTTTAATGTATCAAATGCTCACCGCTATGATAATTTTGTATTTTCCTATCATGGGAACTGTCGTACCTCACTGCTGAAAGGAGAGCACTTAAATGGCCGGCCATGTACTCTACTCTTTTCAGATCTTCCAGGGGCTTTTCATCTGTGAGTTTGAGGTCATCCTTTTCACCATAACCTGAAGAAGGGAAAAACTTATCACTCATTACAGGACTGTGCCAGAATATTGTCCATTGAACTGTCTTAGCTTTGTGGTTCCTCTTTACCATTTTCTGTGATAAACATTGGGGTGTTGTTATACCTCTCCTTGACATTCGTTACCATATTCTCCATTCCTTGGGGGTAGACATTTAACCACTCCAGGTCAGTCTGCCAATTGAAAAAACTTAAGAAATTGTTCGATGAGTTATCATTAATATGGTCTTCTTTGCTAAATGAGTCATTTATATGATCCTGACGTCACTTACAGGTTGTCCTATTGGTACGCCGTTCTTTTCTGAGCTTTGTTTGTAGTAACCTTCTGTCTTGGTGATTCCTTTACCTGGTTCACAAATAGATAAAATGCAGTCCTGCACATAGTAACTCGTGTAGTGATTGACGCCGATAAAGTCTAATCCACTCTTCAGTTTCTGCTGGTCGCTTCTTGAAAATTCGGGTAAAATGGATCCCAGAATTTCGATCATCTCTGCAGGATATTTCCCAAATATTATTGGGTCCAAAAACCTATGGAAAGCATAATAAACTAGCTTAATCACACTTTCCAAGATAGTATAGTGGTTATGTGCTGCGTTGAAGATGATCTTAGGTTCAATATGATGTGCTTACCAGCTCATGAAGAAAGATATAGCTCTCTCTGCAGCCAACTTGTCTGCCAAAGAGTTGCTGATGGGCTCGAACCATGCGGCATGTATGACAATCCCAATGATGCCACCTTGTTCCTTCTGTAATTTCATTTTTGCTTTGTTAAATCCTTATTTTCATCCCCCTTGATATAAACTTCTATCACTTCACCTTTACCAAAAAAAAAAAAAAAATCTTCTATCACTTCATTAGTTTATTCCCTTTTTGTTTTCTGATTTTGCGGTACAAAGCATATCCTTTTCCCAGTTGTGAAATCTTGTAGTTTAAGAATAGGAAACAAGGTATCCTGAAAGTGTTGGACAACTCATTAGTATTCATTGCCTTCTTAGATTAAATTGCTCCTTGCATGTTGAAAGTCTTATATCGGCACTGATACCTGGTATTTTGTCCTGTAAATGTTGACTGCAGTTGCGTGCGATAAGATCATGTTATGGGCTACTATGAAGGGCTCTGTCTCTGAATCTCCAAGAGTGCAGTTTCCAAATGGAGCAGAGCAGCGGGCAGGTGGAAATTCACCCCAGCGGTATGCCAATGTTGCTTGGATGTTCGGCTCATTGAAGGTGACCCAATACTTTACTTGGTCTCCAAAGTACTCAAAGCAAATATCTGCAAAATATCCAAAATCCTCCCTACGAAAAGAAAAAGAACAAGTGGTTTCACTCTAGTTTCTGAAGAAATTTCCTTTTAAAAAATTTTGATATTCTTTTTCATTGTTATTCGCGGAGCTTGATGTACGTTAGAGTCACATACTGTGATTTCGGACTGAGCCAACCTCCATATCTATCCTCGAGTTCTTGTGGTATGTCGAAGTGAGTCAATGTTACAAAGGGTTGTATTCCTGTAACATTAAAGAAGAAGATTGTTATTTGCAGATGATGAAGATTATCGTCAATTGGTTTTCTGTGTGATTGATGTGAAGAAAGGAAGTGTACCCCTTTGAAGGAGACTGTTGATGAGTCTGTTATAGTAGTGTATTCCTGCCATGTTTACTTCTGCAAATCTTCCCTCTGTTTACAATTATCGGTTGAGGTTAGAATTTTTCTACTAAGAGGCCTTCAACACGATTGAATTTTCTTTACCAAAAAAAAAAAAAAAAACACGATTGAATTTCAAATGAAATCTCAGTGAAGAGGGGAATGAGAAGGAAGAAAAAGAGCGACTTACTGGGGAGAATTCTTGCCCATGAGATTGAGAAACGATAGCTGTTCACTCCGAGTGACTCCATTAGCCTTATGTCTTCCTGTTTTTCATTTGTCATTCTTTAATTAAATCTGACTGTAGGTAAATGACTTGTCAATTTAGTTAATTAACAATAGGAGTCATCTCTTTTTTAAACTTTGCTTCATCTCAAAATTCTAAGTGCACCCCAACTTTTATGGCGATTGGATTGAACTTTCGACTTACTTATGCAGTGAAAGAGACATTGAAATTGTACTAGTTTTGGCCCTTGGAACCGGAGTTCCCACTAGTTAGACCTAAGGTCCCGACAGCCAACTTCTCAAGTTCTTTAAACCCGAAGACCGGATCCTGGCACCCAGGTCCTCAGTGGTTGGACCCAGGTCCCTAGAGGATGTGCCAGGGTCCCGTCGCCGGGGTCGGTGGAAATAGCTATTCTTTCGTATTGATTTGTATTCACTAGTCACATGCACGGTTTGGCCGCTTCGATAAGCCCTGGCCGGATAATCATGCTGCTTAGATTATTCAGCCAATTTTATTTTTTACAAAAGCAAATTGAGAACCTAACTCGGGTTATTGATTCTAGCCCTACGATGAGGTCTTTATTCCCTCCACAAAGCTACAAGAACATGGTCATATCGATTAGAGTAACTTGATATGTGATTTTGGTGCTGCTTTATTCTTCCCCTTTCTGTACTGATGCACAGAACATGCTTATCTCAACCAAAGCATTAGACAATGATTACCAGATAACGATGATAGTGATCCACGGCAATGTCGCCATTACTTCCATCGATTATGTTGCCTGCGAATCCAAGCATTCTGAATTATTGATTGATTTGTCTTTTTGCTCACAGAATCAGCTGGGAATCTAGTGAATTGACAGCATGAGATGCTTTCTAGTGAAATAACAATATCACCTCTTTCTCAATCTACCAGGCTTATATTGCTTCATTAGGTGAAGCATGTCTCTTCATGAGCTTGACATGCAAAATCTTACTTCAGAATTCGTAGGGAAATCGTCTGCTCAATTTAGCCAAATTTTGAAAGCTATCTTCCGTTTTAACTTCTCAAGGACTATAAATTGAGACATATCTACATTGAACTTTGTAGCATATGGTGAAACCGTCCCGTGCTATTTCTCCCAAGAAAGATATATCATCTCACTTTATAATATAATTTCTTATCGAAACATTTCGTTGATGGAATTGTTATGACTCAAACAGAATATTTTGTAGCAGGAGTGAAACCTTTATGATGTTCGCTAATGCCGATGGACCCTCCTCGATATCAGAACTAATATTCCACTAATTTAAAACCCAAGTTGTGCCCAAAAAGTCCCATACACGATGCTTTCTATGCAACTAAACCGTGGACCATGAATGGTCATAATGGGGAAGAACAGATGCCCTTCTTTTTTCTTTTTTCTTTGCCCTACCTGCCCCTTTCTTGATGAGTAATTTACGCAGTTTGATGTACTCGAGCATTTAGAAAGAAAGCTACTTCACCTGGTTCATGAGCAAAAACATCCCAGTTGCTAGGACCTTTTCCATCGCTCCTGTAAGCTCCTTCAAACTACCAAACCAAGTGGGTCAAAAGAAGAAAGGAAGCTAAGCAGAGGAAACATCATTAAACACATAAGCAGAGAGTACAAGAGATGAGTCAATGAATACCTGGTAAGAAGAAGAGGCTGTGCCAAAGAGGAAGTTGCTGGGCAGTGACGATGGGTCATCCGAGGTCCTGAGCGAGTTAGAGCAAGTGCAGAGTGGAGCCAGGAAGATTTGGAAGAAGAAGAAGAAGAAGAAGAAGATGGCTTTCTTGACCTGAGAAACCTCCATGGCCACTTCACTTTGAAGCTCCCTCCTGTGCTTTCAGACCAATGCAAAGCGTTCTGTTACACCCACCCATATAATATATGGGGCATGAGAGAATCACTTTTTGAGAGAGAAAAGAGAGAGATAGCTAATCATCATGATTGAGACACATGATGTATAATGAACATCGAACGCTTAAATAATAATTTAGTGGGGAATGTGCAATAATTCTAGCATTATTGGTTCTAAGATGAGTTATTTTAGCAGGTAAGTTGTCTATCCCCATCCATTTTTCTTTCTTTTATATACCAAAAGAATAAAAATAAATTTCCATCAGCAAGATCACCACGGGAATATTGAGCTTCACATTTCTGGAATGATTTCTTGACATGTATATATATATATATATACACATATACGTATGCATGTAGTATTCTTTCACGAAGAACGTATGCTCGTGGCTGTGCTCGTTCCGACAGAGACGCCATTTCAAAGTGGTTCCCACGCGGTGGTGCAGAAAACAATATTTTAAGTCTACTTGTCCTTCGGATTCCATCTGGATCATGTCTGTACTCGCGTTGAGCGATTGCTTAAAGCAAGGGCAATAGATATTTGTTGTCGTTGAGGAAAAAGAACAGGGAGGGGCGATCATCGTTAACGACTCTCGAGCTATACCTACTCGAGGTTGGCAAGCTCGTTATGCATCCTCATAATGTGCGGTCGCGGACCGCGACTCCTTCCGCGTGAGGGTGGTGAGCAAGTCCCCTTCAAAATCTTCATTCCCCTCCCACGGTTCGAACTTGTGCCCTTTTATAAGTGGACTAACCATGCTTTCCCCCAGAAAATGTGCTAGCAAACTACAACTCGCTCCGCATGAGGATGAGTAAGTCCCCTCGGAAATTTCGTCCTGATCCTCGGTTCGGACTTAAGGATAAGGGCGGTGAGAGCATCGACAAGAGAGAACAGCAAGAGGAGGCCTATGTTCAGGATTTGAACTCGTGTTCCTAAGGAAGACGAACAAGAGTTCGAAACATTGGGCTAACTGCGCTCCGAATAATTATAAATTTTTGCCGAATCATAGGCGAGAGCCTAAGTCCCGAGGTCATTGGCATTTATTATACAACTTTTTTTGACTCAAAGATTAAATATTTCGAGTGCAATAAGCTTGCTAAATATACTATTGGCTCGTTTCTAACTAATGAATTTGACTTGGAACATTGATAAAAAAAGTGGGGTTTCGTGCGACCCACTGCATTCGTGGTATCTACTATTGTCAGTGCATCACTCGACGTTAATTATTGGGAAATCTGGCCTTTTTCTGCACATTTATATTGATCTTGTCGGATTTTAAATTGTTTTAATAGATGGGGAAGTGAGGATCATTATATGGTCCTTTGAATTGAGGATCATTCAAATGGGCCTAATGATGGTACCTTTTGAAGAAGCCTTCATCGAGGAAATTTAAAAAAAGATGGGGATAATTACACAAATAGTCCTTAAACTTTGCTCCACTTTGTAATATCGTCCATAAACTTTTAATTTATTTTACGTAGTCTTTAAACTTTAGCTCGATATGCAATATCCTCCCTAAAATTTTAATTTGTTTACTGTGATTTCTAAACTTTTGGTAAGTGTTTAATCTAGTCCTTGGGTTATTATATTCCTAGATTCAATCTAGTTATCAGATTATTTAGTCCAGAGATTAAATTGAATATGTACTAAAAGTTCATGGACCAACAAATTAAAAATTCAGGGACGACATTGTATATTGGGCTGAAGTTCTGAAATCATATTGAACAAATTAAAAGTTCAAGGACGATATTGCACATTAGGTCAAAGTTCGATGACCATTTGTACCATTTTTGTATCATTTTCCCGGTAATTTAATAAGGAAGTATTGTAATCCTTGAAGCATTGACCCATTGCCCTTGTTTCAATCAAAGGATCAATAAGATTCGAACCAGCAAAACTGGTTTTACTCTTTCATTTGTACCATTATCTCATGATCCAAACCGAATAATGACCCCTACTTCTGCTGGATTTCTTGCTGCCCAATAGTATTTATGAATGGTCGAGAAAGTAATACATATACCCCAGGATGCAAAGCATTCAAAGCCCTTTGGGCCCAAGATAGCACAATGGAATTTGACACCACAGACAGGTCCATCCCACATTGAGAGTACACTCTAGAATCAACGTAGAGATCTTCACAATCTCTCCTTTCATTTCTTTGGAGAATGCATAAATGCATAGCCTATTCATGAGCAAAATTTAGCCTGTAGAACAAGGAAGAAGAAAAGGGAGTATCTTGAACAGAAGAATGCACATAAGGTGATTGAGAGATCATGAAGTTCAGGACAAAAACCGATCATGCTAATTTCATACTGGGAATCGACATTTGCGTACACTTTATTTCACTCATGGCTCTACAGCTCTTAAAGACATGGAAACGGAAACTATTTTCTCTGGCTAATTATCTACTAAGACAAGATCGTGGATGATATTTCGATGCGTTAGGAGGGCATGCTTGGGTATCGGAGTGGCACAAGTCAGCAACTCACAGATGATGGTCAAATCCATCAGTAGCTGCTAACTCTTCCAACTTGTATGATTTCATCTTTGCTCTCGGTAGTTTTCTCAGTCTATACTGAGTGGTAACTGCGAAGTCTCTCTGCACCCCTTCATTGCTTAGCCTGGTCATAGATGAAGATGATATATCATCAGCCATGTGAACAACTCGGAAAAGGCCAAGCAGCTCTATAATTATCGAGAATTGTCAAGCAAGCTGCAGAATTAGCGTCTACTGACAAACACCAATCTTTATTCAACCGATTTAAAAGTACCACTTAAACATTTAAACGAAGATAAAAATGCTTTTCATGCTTAAAGATACCGAAACAAAGTCTACTATGCTCAAGATTTTACCCTCTGAAAAGGAACGCTATAGAAAAAGCCAAGAAAAATGGTCCTCCTCGAGAAACAAAATAAGTTGAAATGATATTCATCTTTCAGGCCAAAGCATTTGTGGCCCTAAAGTAGACCGAAAGGACACAATGAGGAATGAAGACATTTTGTCAGCATGCATCCAAATTGCAAAAGACAGAGCAACAATGCACGCAAATGCACAATCTTTTCTTCACATAGTATCAAAAAAAAAAAAAAAGAGTATCATCAATATCACATGATAAGATCTTCAGCCAGTATAGAGATTGATTTACAATGGACGGATTGGGGAGAGACAATGTACCTGAGAGTAGAGGAAGGTCCCCAGTATTGCAATGGCAGCTCCAAGGGCATTGATAGGCTGGACAGGCGTATGGAAGATAATGATGGATGAAACGATCACGGAAATCCGCTTCATCGTGTTACCGATGCTAAAGGTCAAGGGAGAGATTTGATCGAGGGACATATATGAAACTTGGTTATACAAGTGGTAGAAGACACTTTGGGCCACGACCCACCTGAGAAAATTCAGAGCCACATAAATTTTTGGTTAGCGGGACATTAGTAATGAAAGTAATTGCGTTTATATCTCAAATATTCAGGAAAGGGACATTTCTAATTGTTGTTTTGTAAGATATTCGGGGTTTGACCAAACTAAAAAGGAAGCACACACCAATTTTGAAATCACCAAACAAAAGACTTCAAAATATAAACGAGGAAAAGGTCCCACACATTCTGTCACTACACAAGAAACTCCTTCCAAACTAGCAAAGACCAATTAAAACAGAACAATGGCCCCAATACCTTCAGCGCAAAATGGACAACCATAAGCTCGAGAAAGATTTCCCATTTAAACCAACTAGACCATGAATAAAAGAAAATTCTGCATTGAAAATTAAAAAGTCTGACAATCTATCAACATTTAAATATTTGAAAGTATTTTTTCTTTCCATCAACTAATAAGCATAAACTACTGCATTCTTTCAGACTCCAAGCATAATAGATAACTCCCTTCAAAGAAAATGACATAGTAAGCCATTAAACAGAGAATTGCATCTGCATTCTGGGGATAAAACATTGACCGTTGACTCTAGATTTGCCCTATTTACCAGGGAAAAGAAAAAACCCAACATTGAGAAAATGTAACTTGACCAGAAACTCCTGTTCACCAATAACAATGTAAGAATAACCTAAGAGTTTTCTTCTCATCATGCCAAACGCCTTGACGTACAACAGATCCAAGCACGGTTAATATCAATCAATAAGATCTGTCAACAACAGATATTCAAGATTTTGTGCTTACCAGACAAAATTGGGTCCAATCTGTGAGACGGCCTGTTGCCAACCAGCAGCCCACATCTGAGGGCCTTCCACGGCAATTGCAAAAGGTGTGAGGATCAAAAGGGACAACATAGAAAGACAGGCATAATAGTTCATCCCGCTAACCGACTTCCCCTTCATGCCTTTCTTCGAGAAGATGTTTCGAAACACAAATGCCAAGTTCGAGATCATTGCCCCCATAAATCCTAGAATATACAAAAACGGACATTTAAAACTCAGATTATAGTCAACCGACGAGGAAACTGAAATATCACTTTCTTTCTGCGCAGATGTTCAACATGTTGCATATATTGGCACAGGGTGAGTGCAAAACTGAGGTAATTTTGCTTACCAATCATGTTGAAATTGAGCTCAGTCACGGCAGCAAGAGCACATCCTCCAATGATCGGCAACAGAGACAAATATACTGAAAATGGGAATGTGTCCCCCAACAAGAACCTCGAGACCAAGACACTGAAAGCAGGCTCTCCACTCTTGATGATGTGAGTGAAGGACACTGCAACTTTTGACATGCTCACAGTTGCTGCTACATGCCCAATTGTGTGAGCCACAGCTACCTACATAAGAGAAACCATAATTCAGATACCAAACTTGAAACTTTATTTGCAACCTTCATTTTTATTTTCCTTTTAGCAGATCATAGTTCATAAAAAACTGAAAACTGGTTCTGCCGAAGCAAAATTCATGAAAGATTCATCCTTTCAAAACAAAGTAGCCAGAAATTGAATTGCATGAAACAGGAAGATTGAAAGCTAACATTCTTAAGAAACTTTCAGAATTTGGAAAACTGAAGTAGATGTCAGACTATTATGACTAAAAGTCTTCAACCAAACACAACCCAAAATTCAAAAAGAAAGAAAGACAAATAAAATGAAAGATAACAAACTCACCGGCAATAGCATCTTCCAAAACTCAAGATCAACCTTTGGGGTCTCGGCGACTTTAGTTGCCCAAGAAATCAGCATCATCAAAGAACCAGCAGCGAGCGAGAGCGTGGACGTGAGCCACGGATAAGGGAACGCATTCAAAACCTTCTTGTTGTATATATTGAACACCACATTCAGAGCCCACCAAGTCGCAAAGTACAAACCAATCTTGATCCGCTGAGCGGCCTCAGCCCGGGCCTGCTCGTCAGGGAGCTCGATGTTGATCTCAAGCGGCCTATCCGCAGCTTCGTAGGCATTGCACTCGACCTTGCGCTTCTGGGGTTCCGCCGCCAATGGCGAGAACGTCTCGATTGAGGAGATGTACACGGGTTTCTGGGGAGAGACCGAATGGTTCAGGCTCAGCCGCTCATTTCTAACGATGGGCATCGGCGAAAAGTGAGGCTTGGCAACCGAGCGTCTCTGGGCCAAGAAACCAGAGGACGTGAAGGGCGAAGCTGCGTGCCGCACTGAAGAGATCATGGTGGGCGCTGGTTTCGTGCGCTTGCCAAACTAGAGAAAATTTAAAGGAGCAGAGCAGAGCAGAGCAGAGCACAGCAGAGAGAAATCAAGAAAAGGAAAATGAATCTGCCAACGAGCTCTCTTAGCTTGGCTTGTTCTTGGGAGCCCCGGAGAGCGAAGAACTTCGGCGGCGGTTGCTTCAAGATGGACAGGAGCTGGGATAGGAGCTGGGATTGCTTCTCGGGTGGCGGAGAAAAGTTGGCAAGATAGGAGAGAGAGAGAGAGAGAGAGAGAGCTGCAAATCTATGCGTGAATCTAACGAAGAGTGTAGAGTTTCGAGGAAGGAAGGAGTTCTAGGGAATGTGGTCCTTCTTCCTAGGGAAGTGAGTCGTGAGTCGGTGTAAGGGAAGAGAAGGGAGGACGGACGGCTTATATAGGCTCTAGGGGAAGAGGGACAAGAAAGAGAGAGAGAGAGACCGACCTGATAATTTCTGACACGATACGGTAACATTGTTTCGAATTTATTATCAAGTTGGACGAAAAAAAAATAGAAAGGAGGCGGATTTGTTGAGACGTGACACAATGCAATCAATTCGAAATTGACGAGAATATGATGGTTTCGATGTAAATTGTCGGAGTCCTGGACGGACGGTGGAGCGTCGAGCTGTGTTTGGTGAATAGGTGACTAAGTATTTACCATGGTGATATTTCTTGTCGAAATCCTTGGAATATACTTTGTGGGTCGCTTTCGTACCGTGGTGTTTCTGTCCTATTGCTTTTCCTCGATTTATGTGTGGTGTGTTTGCTCGTATGAAAGACGTTCTCGTATCGAAATTTGACGGTGCAAATTAATGAGATTTAAGAAGATTAAACTGTAGTTAGATTATCGGAGTTGTCATGCCTAATACTTGAAAAAGCCTGTGTCGTACGCAATTTATCTTTGCAAATTGGCATTTTGAGTCAAACTCATTTTACGCCATGTCCAAAATCATCGGCCTCTCTAACGAAGCATGTCATTGTGGAATTTTTCCATGTCAACAGCTGAAATCACAAAAAAAAGATTTGAAACTTGGAAGTATCGAGTTCCCTCTTTGTTATCGACACAAACAACAAGGGAGAAAAAAATTGATTTATAAAGATAAATCTTACAAAAAAGCTTAAACTTTCAATTTTGAGAGATCACTATCTAAAAAATTCGTCTTGCCAATACCCTAACTTGTAACCCAGCATTACCTATCGCCACAGTTCCGTCGACAATGGCTGTTTAGAATCTTACCTATCATTGTCCACATATGTTGCAATGTCGGGTCTTCAATGACCATTAAACTATGATTGAAGGCATGTTTTTAATTGTTAGTACGATTTTGAGAAGAACGGCGAGACGAGAAAGAAAGTTTGGGCATCGATGTCTCACCGAATTTTCCTTTTCTTTAACGTGGGTCAATCTTTAACGATGTAGGTTGTCCGTGAGCTCCACGAGTTGAATTCGATTCAAGATTGATGGCAGAGAAGGAGGAGAAGGAAACAAGCATGCAATTTCCTGGCAGGATTCTTTCCCCAGCCCCACCAAAAATAATATCGGCCATCGTTATTAGAAAAATACAAAAGAACATGCCTCGAATTCCCAAAAAGATCTAATAAATAAATAAAATACAGTCCAACCCTATTCTTCGTTTTTTTTCCCAATTCAAAAGCCCCCTCTCAATTCGACGCCGCAAATTCCGTGCGTGCTTCTACATCTTGCTTGAATAGTTGGCTGATGGGAGAAAAAATTCTAAGCGAAAGTGGCAAGAGACTTGGTCCCGGGTAAGCGTCAAAAGGTTTCGTCTGATTTCTGGAATGTTAAACATGAGGTATTTTTTGGGATGAGGGAAGAAAAACTTTTTCCTAATTAGGGGTGCGAGGCGTATGGGCACCGACACGTTAAAATAAGATACGCATCCGTAGAGTTTGCCGTCCTTGCAAGAAAACGGACAGGTTGTGGAAGCCCTCGCAAGAAAACTCGCTTCCCCTCTCTTTGATGAAGTACACACGAGGATTGATGTAACCCTCCTCCCAATTCCACACCGCAAATTCCATGCAGCTTCTACAACTTGTTCAAATAATTGATCGATGGGAGAAAAAAATGTAAGTGAAAGTGACAAGAGACCTCTGCACTCTGTTGTGAAATACACGGTTCGCAGAGGGTCGGGAGCACCAACATTTGTCTATTTTCACTTGATTCTTCGAACCAGGTTGTATTGATTTTGACTTGATGTTGACATTTGCGAGATGGAAAATAAGTTGCTCACCAGCTCGTGTGAAATAATTTGATGGGAGTGCACGAGATATTTTCGAATTTGGCCTCCTACTTTTGGGACGAACGATCAGGAAACGCTTAGCAATCGCTTGTCGATACATAGGGCGGGAGTTCCATGCCATCTTGTCGCGAGGTTTGGTTCGATTTGTACACGAGGTGATGTAGATTGTTTTATCACGTTTCGAGTTCATCGACCCTACAAGGTTTAATTTGATTTGAGCACATTTATGTCATGATGGCTATCTCAAATCAGGTGTTGTAAACTGACTTCAGATCGGTTCCATGTGATTCAATACGATAGTTCCGCGCTCCAAGAAAACATTTTCTTGGGAAACAAACTTGAAGGAGAACCAATTCATTGGATGTAACATTTTTTTTTTGTATTTAACATGGCAAAATGGAAGCTGTAATTATTAAAAGCAACCTTAGGCTATTAGAAACAGGCGTTGTTAAACATAGAAATTGTCTAACATACTCCTCACCAATAAACTGGACTTTGGCCTAGTTAAGCATTTCATGAGAGCACAATCAAGATGATGGAGTGATTTAATTTTTAAATATTATAACAAAAGCTGAAATAAAAAAATGTACAGTGAACGTCTATCAAATTATTCACAACGGGAACAACTTGATTTTGATGTCACGAAATTCCCGTTTGTGCACATAAAATGGATTTATCAACATCAAATCAAAATCAAAACAACTTGGCACTAAAAATCAAAGTGAAAATAGACAAAGTGTTTGGTGTTCCCAAACTCTCTTAACCGTGTATTTGACACAAAAGTCCAGGTCCCTTGTCACTTTCCTATTATAATTTTCCAGCACAATGTATTGCCTTCCACATTCTCATTAGAGTACTAGTTGCATGGAATTTGCGGTGGGAAATTGAGAGAGAGGTTACATCGATCCTCGTTGGAAAACTTGGAAATGTTGATACATAGGTGGTCGAAATGGTGATGGAGGTGGTCCGTCATGAAAAGATAATAAAAAGTAGAACGGAAAAAAAAACCCAATCGGTCATGAATTTATTGGCAGATGCCGATTCAGTCTTTAACTTTTCAATTTTACCAATCTAGTCCTAACCCTTTGCTCGAAATTCTAATGTATGTATAATTTTCGTTGGAAATAGCTGATGTGTGACGGTCTAGTTATCGTCGACTGTCCTACTGGAGGGGATTTTCGGCGAAAATTGGCTATCACCGAAATGACTATATTGGGATTTTGTGCAAAGGTTTAGGACTAAATTGATAAAACAAAAAAAGTATATGATTGAATTGGCATCCGTACAATATGTTTATGACTAACTGATTGGACAATTTTCTCAAAGTAAAACCAAAGAACATTATTAAGTGGACGAAGATTACATGGGTGTAGGGTATTGATCCGTCGTGACAATATGTCATTGGTCTTGCAAGAGCCATCGGTGGTGTGAGGTAGTTATTGCTGTGGAGAAGGGCACTAGCATTCAGTGGTCGGGTGTGGCGGCGGCAGTGGCAGCATTCTCAATGATTGATTGATCAAGATAGATTTAATTAGAAAAGTAATATGAAAGTGTGTTGACTGCATGAGTATTGGGAGGGTCTTTTGATGTTATTGGAGTTTTGGTGGAATGTAAGGTAATGGAATGGTCACCTTACTCTCCAGAACCAGCAAGTATCAATCTGTCCTTTGGGCATCCTCTGCAGGTCATGCCCAACATTCTCCAACAGATACTATGCCCCTATTCTGCAATGTCTTTTCTAATAGTGTAATGTCACATGCATCACACTTGGACTGTTGGTTAAATGATTCTCTCACTCATAGTTCACCCTAAACTCTCGTCTTCTTGAACTTTTTCGCGACATGGGTGTTCGGGGTCCTTTGAGCGCACGGCCAATTGTCAATGAAAACTGGATTGTCCCTTCTGTCTCGAATGGAGCGATTACGGAAGTGTACAGGTCTATATCTGGGTGTCTTGAGGTACAAGCGGTGATTCAAGCATAGACCTTGAATGAGAAAGACTGAAAACACGTGCCACTCGACATTCGACAGTGTTATGGCAACTGTTTCAGGACAACATAAATTGAATAATAATCTGTATGCTTTGGCTCTGTGTACCCTAAATGGTTGAACCTCTTACAACGATCCCAAGCAGATGATGCTTTTTTCTTTTTACACAACATGACGGCATTATACACAGATGCTCCATTGTGTTGAATCTGTAATATGAAACAACTTTGGCATCATTCCATGAGCCAGAAGCCCTTCAGTGGAGCAAACTGCCCTCAAACAACAGATGACAGAGAAGAAAATTCTCATTTCTTTTTGTGTTTTTTGTTTTCTGGATAAGAAAGAAACTGCTCTCCTCTTTCCAAAGAGAAAGAGTCACTTGCTCTTTCCAAAGCTGTAAAACAGTGCTCAAGAGCTTAAACAATGCACAAACTACTTCAGAGCAGTCCTTTGTTTAAT
Source organism: Syzygium jambos (assembly GCA_031216235.1). NCBI lineage: Eukaryota > Viridiplantae > Streptophyta > Magnoliopsida > Myrtales > Myrtaceae > Syzygium > Syzygium jambos. Next base: position 42,737,512 of record CM062224.1, on the reverse strand, counting down.
CGAAGTTGACGATGAATCAAGCGTTGTAATAAGTAAATATTAAACCACGCATTTATTTAACAGCTTAGGTTTTTAGAATAGTTAACAGTAATCTCACTAAATCTCACATGATATTAAAACAGGATGTCTTGAGTTCAAATCTTTTCAAGCCCCATTTGTCTTCCTAATAAAATATGTCTACGCTCAGTATTAAAAAAAAAGATAGAACAATTGGCAATACTACGATTCACCACACTCTAGGGCAACTACTCATCAGGCTTAAGATTCACTAATCTTCTAACAACTAATCAAACAAGCACAAACCCATCTTAAACAACCAACACTAACAATAGATAAAAGGCAACCATTGCGCGAAGAGATGCCTAGGTTATGACATCCTCAAATTTCGACCCTATTCGGGATATAATGAAGTGATTATTCATCGATGCCTGTTAGTTAAATCTCGCTTTGAATTGATCACTCATAAGAGACTAACCATTAGGGAAAAGCTATTAAGGAATTAAGTAAGTGCGACCAGAGAACTCGATCATGGATTGACAATTCGACCATAAAGATTGACGAGGGACAATTTTGAGCTATCATAGACCGATCAAGGAATGGTTATAGAATGTTTCGCCAATAATATACAATCGGAGCACGGGTGATTCTGCTTGACCATTGTATGGATTGCGAACGACCTTAAACCAATTCCTAACAATCATGTACGTCGGAACTAGCGATTGACCCTTCGCAATTACATGACAATCGAGATCATCCATGGTTCAAGAAAACTTAAATGCGGATTGATATTAAGTCAACCACGGGTCGAATACGCGTAACTCTCAAAAACTGCCTGTTAGTTTGAGATATACTAAAATTGCAATCGATCGATTTTGACCATAAATTAGAGTCCGAAATTGGATGTCGATCTTTCGTGGATTTCAAAATTAAATTATTGCTGGATTAAAACCTATTTTATTAGGAGTGCGGTTATGTGTGACTACGCCTTTAATGGATAAGGTATGCATACCATCGCATGCTTCAGCAACAATTGCAGCACACGAGCCTCCTTCTCGCACAGGAATGCATTATATAATTCAATCTGCCCAAGGTGCGAGCCGAAACAACTGGATGCCGGATCCAATATTGCACCATTTTGATCATCACTGGGATATAGTTCGATACCCAGATTATCAAAATGAGAAGAGCAGGGTTTAGACATCATGCTTTTCGACGGCTGAAGACAACAAGAAAAGAAGGTTCTTCTTTAATCAAAATCCAGTTACCTCACTAATTTCAAGGGTTTCAAGATTCGGGGAATTATGCAGCAACTTAACAATCACTTGAAGTTTCAAATCTAAACGCCCAAAGTCCAATACCTTCAGATTTGGAAAGACAGGCAGATGTGAGCAGAGCTCGGCTTCCCAACATAGAACCTGCAAAGAAGGCAAAACAGACATACTTGCTAATAAGAATAATCTTGAGGAATCGGGCCGGAGACAAAATAACGGATACCTAGTGCAATTGGAACTGATATTGAGGCGAGATAGAGAAGTTCCGGATTTCGCCGGATAAACAGAGATACCTACGTTGACAACCGTGCTCGACAGTTTCAATCTTTCGACGGAACACATCGCTTCGAGAAGCTTATGTAGACGGTAGGCAACTTGTCCTATCCTACTTACATCACATCTATAGACAGTGATGTGCGCCTTCAATAGTGAGCACGACTTTTCAACCTGATAATCATTCAAGAATGGACTTACGCAACTTATGCTTTCGAGAATATATCAAAACTCGACAGCTATGTGGGTGAAGTGACGAATAATCCAAATCCTCGTCGATTATGGTCAAGATCTTCAGCATTGGAGCGCGAATAGTCAGTATCTCGAGATTATCCCAATTACAGTTGGTGATGGTCAACTCCTCAAGCATTGGGCTGGATAACAGCCGCTCGGTCGAGCGCTCGTCCACAAACGTGAGGTCCATGAGATACAAGAGTTTAAGATTCGGAAGCCAAATTCGAGAAGGTAGTTTCGGTAAAAGTACACCACAAGCGTCATAACTTGTGTACAGCGATCACTTTGATGTCATAACTTTTTTTCGGATCACTTTGGTGCCAAGTCAGAAGAAAATAGATCACTTTAGTAACTCCAGCTAAAATTCCGGCCAAAAAGCTGACCTGACATTTATATTTAAAAAAAATGGTCTGACTTGTACACGTGGAAATTATGTGATTTTTTTTCGAATTTTTTAATTTTTAGAAAAATAATAAAAATTAAAATAATTAAAAAAAAAGGTTGTAGCAGCGCGAGGGAGCCCTTGCCGCTGCTGCCGCCAAGCCACCACCGCTGGGAAAGACTGGCGGTGGTGGGCGTAGTGGTCGGCGAGGGTCGTCGGTCCCTGGCCGGGGCCCGGCGAGGCGAGACCTTGCCGTCGCGACCCAGGCGACGGCGAGGTCTCGCCTCGCCCAGCGAAAGCAAGGTCAACCTAGCCGTCTCTTGGGTCGCGACGGCGAGGTCCCGCCTCGCCCGGCGAAGGCGAGGCCGACCTCGCCGTCACCTGGGTCGCGACGGCGAGGCGCGGCCTCGCCTTCGCTGGGCGAGGCGAGACCTCGCTGTCGCGACCCAGGCGATGTCAAGGTCTCGCCTTGCCGGATCCGGCCCTCGCCGGGCGAGGCGAGGGTCGCCGGGGGTCTACGAGGGTCGCCGGGCCCCGGCCAGTGGCCGGCAACCCTCACTGACCACTGCGCCCACCACCACCGGCCCTTCCCGGCGGTGGTGGCTTGGCGGCGGCAGCGGCGAGGGCTCCCTCGCCGCTGCTGCAGGGATTTTTTTAAAATAATTTATTTATTTAATATAATATAATATTTTAAGAAAAAGTACACGTCAGCGAGCTAAACGGCGTCGTTTTTGGTTTTTAATGTTGACTGGACCTCTCCGGTGAGCCGTGTCAGCGCCACATCGGATTTCTGACGAGCCATGTCAGCATTGGCACTAAAATGATCGTTTTTCAAAAAAGTTAGCACCAAAGTGATCCAAAAAAAAGTTATGACATTAAAGTGATCGCCGTACACAAGTTATGGCACTTGTGGTGTACTTTTGCCAGGTAATTTCAATGCCCCTGAGATGAATAACTTCAAGCGAGTCAGTGTTGCGCAAGTGAACAAGCATCGAGGCAAGACGGAAATTCGTGGGATTTCTGAAACGGAGACAGAGCACTCTTCGACATTCCCCTCTACAGCGGTGGATAACCGCAAATTAACAAGCGATGCATCGCCCAAAACTTTAAAATCCAGGTCAAACCGTTTTATGCGAAAGGAGCCTCGGAGAAGTACTCTTTCCGTGAAGTTGGTAAAATGCTCCCTCCTGGAAAAGCGCCACTCGCATAGTACAAGATTAGGATGAGAGGTCCAGAGAGATTGCCACTTTTTCGACAGCACGCACGTTCTAACAGCATCCTTCATCGGAACAATAGATAAGATGTGTTCGAGAATTGCCTCTGGAAGATCGTCGATGTTGCAAATGACCGCATCCATGTCTTGTTCTTTGTTTGGCTTCCGGATACTTGGAGCACGAAAAGCACCATCATTCATCAATGAACGACGCATGCAATCGATCGAACTAAGATGTGCATCTTTGATTCACAACAGAAGTTCGGAATAGCTATATTTCTTTAGTCTTGAAATTCGACTCTTTATCAACATTAAATCCAACCCATCATTCATCCCCTCATCTACAATCACAACACAGTACTTCGGAATCAGGCCAATCAGTCCAACTTAAATCTGATCAATAACGAGACTACCCGTAAATTGTATCTTTTAGCTGAGTTCTTGGTGATCACCCTCTAAGGTTGCTGGCTTTTTTTCTTTTCTAAAACAAGCTGTTCCCTGTAAACGTCGTCCAGAATAAAAAAGCAAAGAAGAAGAAGAAGAAGAAGAAGAAGAAGAAGAAGAAGAAGAAGAGCATCAACATGCAATGTTAAGCCAATGGGAAGGAGGGAAAGAACCACCTTAAAAAAGACAACGGCGCTTGGAGGTTGGACAAGAGGCTTGCTGCTGCTTCTTTTTCCCATAGAAGGTATACAATATTACTATATACGGTGAGAGTTTGGCGGCGATATATGTCAGGCCCGGCGAGGAAGGGAGAAAAAGGAAAAACAATTGTACACTCAATATGCTAAACCGAACTTAGTTTGTGAGAAAATAGAAGGACAAAACTTACCTTTGATGTAGCTAGCAAGGATCACCTAGAGGAGGGGTGAATATGTGATCTTAAACAATTTTTATCAATTTATGCGGAAATGAAAGATCACGGTTGAGTCTGAATAAAATTCATATTCAAAACAGTTTTTATAGATAGTGCTCTTGATGTGCAATATGTAAAGTAAGAGTTAAGGGATAGAAAAACTGCACACAAGTTTATAGTGGTTCAGCTTATAGCAAGCCTACGTCCACTCTCCCACGCTGACAGCCTACTCGCTGGATTTCACTAATCAAATCAATGAGAAGTTACAGCAAGTTGTGCCGCTTAAATCCAAGCACTTCTCCCCGAAGCTGGTGCTGCTTATACCAAGCCGATAGATCACACTATCTCACACCTAAGCACACACTTATAACACCGTCTACACCTCTCAAATGATTACACGTTTAAGCTCACGAAAGACAAGAGATTGAATCGGAGTATGCTCAGATTTTGGACTTGTTGATTCTTGATTTCGTTCTCTACCTTCTGCTCCTCGTTGATCTCCTTTTATACTTCTCCACTTCCAAACTAGCCGTTGGATAGTCTTCAGAGGATCATCTTCCAATATTTATCTTTAGACAAATTTGTATAAAATGGATTGAGTAGCCGTTGATTGATAAAATCTAAATCTCGCTGATTCTGGTCGTCCATACAATCAGAATATTGGTTTCCATAAGTAGAGCTTTATCCGTTGTAATGCATACTTGTCGTAATGTTTGATTGTCAATCAATTTGATTGAGATTGAGACAATCAAAACTTTTCTTCTGTAAAATCCATACTAGATCACTAGCTGTTATGTTTCGTTCTGAGTTTTGCGTCTGAATAATTTCAACATCTACGTCTGCATCTGAATAATTTCAGCGTCTGCATCTGAAGAACTTCTGCCTCTGCATCTGAATAATTTCAGCGTCTGTGTATGAAGAACTTTTGTGTCTGCATTTGAATAATTTCAGCGTCTGTATATGAAGAACATCTGCGTCTGAGTTTGAACTTTTCGTTCTTTCACAATTTGAACACGAACTAGATCAAGATTGACATATGATTTTCTTCCAAAAATAATTTCCTAAATCAAAATACTTTAAAGTATTTATCAGACTTACAAAACACTCATGGACAGTTTTGTCAACTTCAAAATCTATTGGGAATTTTCCTTAACAACCTTGAACTCATTCCACCACAATTCCTTTACTTCTTTTGGAGTGGTGATCCAACTACTATACTGCCCCATCCAACAGTTATTGATTATTTTATTAAGTTTCCTCACAATATACGTAGCATCCGTGAATCTGCAAACAAGTTATAACGATGTCTATATATGTAGCATCCGTGAAGCATATGGACAATTCAGTTGACATCCATAATAATTTACATATACTTAAAAAAATGAAGTACTAATGAATCTCCAAATGGGGATATCATGAATTGGCTATCTTTTTCATTATTCGAGTGTTGCATTGAAGAAGAAGGTGAAACCGAAGGCGATGGAATTGAAGTAGATTCAGTTCGCATTTGAGGGTCGGAGGAAGGGCCAATGTGTCCATCAGCATGTACTGGTTGAGGGTTAGATGAAAGAGCAAGGGAAGAGGAAAGGGACGGGGACGAGGAAGGGGAAGGGCCTAGTCTTCTTTGTGAAGCTACACCACGACGCAGGTGACCTCTACGTTTATACTAACAAGTTGGAAGGTTAGACAAATATGTTAAAAAATATGAACATGTATTAGGGACACATAATGTTATACGTCGTGAAGCTTATTATTTTGTTTTTGAGAGCAAGAGATAAACTTGGCCCCTGATAAAAAGCAAGTTGTCCGGAAATGTCTACGAGCTTAATTTCTGGTCGTACAATAGTAAAATAGGGAGTTGCAGCCCAATATTCATCAAAAAAATTAGAGCAAACGGCACCAATTAACTTCCAACAAATAGCAAACAGAATTGGAGCAAACAACCCAATATTCATCAAAAGAAAATTAGAGAACAGCCATCAGAGTTGCAGAATAGGTTTGAACATTTTCACTTATCGACAAATTATACATTCACCACCAGCTTTGATATCAATGCTCGACCCAGAACTAAACACCTTGAACTCAAGATCCAGCAAGAGGACATACCACACACTATTCGCCAAAAATCAAAAGGCCAGCCTTCCCTTTCTGGTATTCGCCCAAATCGCGGTCTGCCCCACTTGTTACAACAAACCTACATGACGTTCGTCATCACATTATAGCCTATTTTTTATTGGTTTCAATATTTAAACCTAGATATAAATAAAATAATAATGAAATGACTCCGAAATGCCAAAAAAAACTAAAACTGAACTGAAAATACTGTTCATCTAGGATAGTTTTTTGCTCAAAAACCCATGTAAATGACTCCGAAATGCCAAAAAACGACTTGCGTCACAGCTAAAGGCCGTGTTTTTGGATTAGCGAGCTGTTTCCACTTGACCGACCAAATTTCAACTCATTCCAACCACATTTTACCTCATTTCGACCAAATTTCAAATGAATTTCAACCCAAATCCGATCAAATTTCAGCTCATTCCGATCAAATTTCAACCTAAATCTGACCAAATTTCATCTCGTTTCCACTCGACAAACAGAATAAATTCATCGGAAATTCCATTTACGGCTAACAGTCAACCATTCTGTTTCGCCCACAAACAAAACCATTCTGTTTCGTGGGTGAAACAGAACCATTCTATTTCGCCCACGAACAAAATCAAATTCGTGGGCGAAACAGAACCAAAACCAGCAAGCAAGCAGAATCAAAACAGAATCAAATCTATTTCGCCCAACGTCCAACGGAAGCAAAAACAGCAGACCCAAAACCAGCAAGCAAACCCAAGCTAAGTCGTCCAACAGAAGCAAAAACAACAGACTCAACACAAACAAGAGAAGCAAAAGCAAAAGCAGAAGAAGCAGAAGTAAAAGCAAACGTCCACAAAAAAATTTAGAGAACGTAGCTCTAAAACTCTCGGACGACGATCCTTGCGTTGGGTGTCCTCGCGCTTCCCAGCGTCCGCCACCAAAGAATGCCAAGAATTGCGCCGAAGAACGCAGAAGGTCGTTGAGAATCGTTCGATCGAGAGAGAGAGAGACAAAGACAGAGATAGAGAAGAGGGAGAAGAGGAAGAGAAGAAACCCTAAATTGTTCGAAGAGAAGAAAACCCTAATACCACGGATTTGAAGACGACGCCGTTTTGTTAATTTCCACCGAAATTAGCCACGGATTAAAATTCGTGGCTAATATCGTTGCAAATTAGCCACGGATTCAAATTTGTAGCTAATTCTGTCGCACATTAGCCACGAATTTTAATCCGTGGCTAATTTGCCATGATATTAGCCACAGATTTTAATTTTGTCGCGGCAAACTCGAATCGAAATATAAAATTGTCGTAGCAAACCCTAATATTTTTTCCGTGGCAAATTAGCCACGAATTTCATTTCTACTAGCGTGTTTTTCAAATTCGTGGCTAATTTGCCACGGATTTAATCACTAATTTAAAAAAAATGCCCACACACACTTAATTAATTTTTTTCAAATTCGTGGCCACTTGCCACGGATTTAGCCATGAATTTGAAAAAAAATGAATGACGTGCATGTGGGCATTTTTTTTTAAAATTCGTGGCTAAATCCGTGGCAAATTAGCCACGGATTTAGCCACGAATTTCATTTCTACTAGCCTTTAATGAAATTCGTGGCTAAATCCGTGGCAAATTTGCCACGGATTTAACCATGAATTTGAAAAAAAAATGCCCACGCACGCCTAATTCATTTTTTCAAATTCGTGGCTAAATCCGTGGCAAATTTGCCATGGATTTAGCAACAAATTTCATTTCTACTAGCCTATAATGAAATAAGTGGCTAAATCCGTGGCAAATTAGCCATGAATTTAGCCACGACTTTGAAAAAAAATGCCCACACAAACCTAATTCATTTTTTTTCAAATTCGTGGCTAAATTTGCCACAGATTTATCCACAAATTTCATTTTTACTAGCCTATATGAAATAAGTGGCTAAATCTGTGGCAAATTAGCCACGAATTTAGCCACGACTTTGAAAAAAAAATGCCCACATACGCCTAATTCATTTTTTCAAATTCGTGGCTAAATCCGTGGCAAATTTGACACGGATTTAGCCACGAATTTCATTTCTACTAGCCTTTAATGAAATTCGTGGCTAAATTAGTGGCAAATTAGCCACGGATTTAGCCACAAATTTAAAAAAAAAAATGCCCACACACGCCTAATTCCTTTTTTTTCAAATTCGTGGCTAAATCCGTGGCAAATTGGCCACGGATTTAGCCATGAATTTCATTTCTACTAGCCACGAATTTGAAAAAAAATGCCCACATACGCCTAATTCATTTTTTTTCAAATTCGTGGCTAAATCCGTGGCAAATTTGCCACAGATTTAGCCACGAATTTCATTTCTACTAGCCTACACACGCCTAATTCATTTTTTTTTTGCCGACAATAAAGTTTCAGTAACAATAATATCAATAATAATAATAATAATAATCAACAACAACAACAACAACAACAATAACAATAATAACAACAACAATACTAATAATTACGACAGCAACAATAATAATAAATATGACAACAACAATAATCTCTTGTCATAACAATATTAATAATAATTACATCATAATTAGTAAAAAGTCTCCAAAATCTAAATCTTCATCTTCACCTTCGTCTTCTTCGCGAGCATCGTCGTCGTCGTCGTCGTCGTCGTCGACGACGTCGTATCTTAAAATCAGATTTTGCAATACCTTCTAAATTTGATTCGTGAATTTTAATGAGATCGACATCTATCATTGCTTCACATGGATCTCGTGGAGTTGGAATGTTATATTCCTCAATTTGAACCATGTTATAAACTTCATCTTGTTGATATGCTATATCCTTCTAGTGTTTCTCAATTTTTTTTCGTGGTTTGGTTTTACATACAGTCCACCAATCAATTTTATCATGTTTCAAACTAGGATATGATGCATAATATACTTGAATTGCTTGTTGTACCAATACAAATGATTCATATTTCATATATTTTTTTTTGTTTTTTATTTCAACCGAATTAAACTTTGTATGAACCTTCGTTCTTTTGACGGGGTTGAACCACATGCACTTAAATAACACAACCCGCATTAATGGTCGGAGGTACTCTATCTCCATGATTTCATTCAATAAGCCATAAAAATCATCTTTTGAACTACCACCATTGGATGACCGAACACACATATCACTATTCATCGTGGCTTTTCCCATTCCATATTCTTAAGTGTGAAAATTATACCCGTTTATGAAATATGCTGGCCAAGTTCGTACTCTTAACTTTGGATCCTATGACAGATAATATAGCAATAATTGCTCTTCAACTTGATCATGATTACTGTGAACCTAAAGTCACATACGCAAAGTCAATAATATATATTTAAATGATGTATAAAATATTAATAACTTGATTTTGGTCCATAGGTAACTTACATATATTTTGAACCATGCTGCAAATTGTTCATCGCACAAATGATCAAACTCATTTGGTAGTAGTCCATACATTAAAGTTTGAAAAATCCTATTAACAATTTACATTTATATATTAGTAAATATTTGACACGCAATACATATATTTGCAAATATACACTTACTAGAAGTATAGCTCCACTTCCGACAGTTCAGTAAAATATATATATGGGTTGCCTGCCGTTCTTCGCCTATTAAGCAACGAAACTTATATGCACCGCTTGGTTAATCGAGATAATTGAAAATAGAGAATGATTCACAATTAGGATTAATGGGACACTCATCATTTCTTTATGCTCTGCGCCTCTTACACTGCACGTGCAGCTCAAAATAGTATGATGTAAATGTTGTCACTTCTTCCACAATATATGCATTACAAATTGAAGTTTCAACACATGCCTTATTCTTCATTTGATACATCCATCGAAATTGAACGGGACCTGCAACTTTGGCCTCATAAGGCAAGTAAACTAAGAAATGCTCCATTGAATCAAAAAACGATGGAGAAAATATCTTTTCTAAGTTGCAAAGAATAATTAGAATATCTCTATCTAGTTTCTACATGTGTGATGCTTTTAATACTGTTGAGCAAATATCATGAAGGAAATTACTTAACTCTGTAATAGCGCCCCATACAAAGTTTGGTAAAAGTTCCTTGAAAGCTATTGGGATTAGTCTTTCCATAAATATGTGTCAATCGTAACTCTTTAATCCTATCAATTTGCATTCGTTCAAATCAACACATCTCCCGATATTTGAAGTATATCCATCAGGAAACCGCATAGATTTCAACCATTGACAAACGGGTCGTCTCTACTCCTTATCCAATGTATAAACCGCTTTTTATTTTGGTCCCTTACTGCTTGCATTTACATCTAGTGTTGACCGATCACAAATATCTCTCATATCTTTTCTTGTATTTAAGTTGTCTTTTGTTTTTCTAGTGATATCCATTACAATATTTATGACATTATCGAAAACATTCTTTTCAATGTACATGATGTCAAGATTATGATGAATAAGATGACCTTCCAATATGGTAGATCCCAAAATATACTACGTTTAATCTACTTATGTGTACTTCCGTATACAATAGTTGTGCCATGAGGATTTTCAACAACAGTTGAAAAGTACTGCACTCGCTCCCAAATTTGATTACCGGTCAACCTCAATGGTGGAGGTGTTCTTTCAATCATATTCTTGATGAACTCTTTTTTATTCCTTATGAATGTATGATTCGTCGGCAAAAATTATTTGTGACAGTCAAAATAGCTGGGCTTCTTATCACGTCTTAATCTGAATGACTTCGATCTTTCCAAACAAATTGGACATCCTAAGATCCCAGTTGTACTCCATCCAAATAACATTCCATAAGCTGAAAAGTCATTTATCATTCAAAGAAGAGCAACCTTCATTACAAATGTTTGATCAGTAGAAACATTATATGTAACGACACCTTCATCCCATGGCCGTTGTAACTCTTCAATCAATAATTGCATATAAACATCTATAAACTTTTTTAGATTTTTTGGGCTAGTCACGATCAATGTCAAAAACATATAAGGTGTCTTCATGCACATACAGAGTAGAAGATTGTACGAAGTTAAGATAACTGGCCAACATGAATAACTTTTTCCTAATTTTTCAAATGAGGCAAATCCATCAGCATAGAGACCTAACCGAATGTTTCGAGGCTCTATCGCAAACTTAGGGTATGTTCTATCAAAATGTTTTCATGCCTCTACATCTGAAGGATGACACATTAGACCCTATTCTGTTTCATGATTTGCATGCCAAGTTATGTGTTTAGCAATAGCTTGAGACATATAAAGCCTTTGCAATCTGGGGATTAAGGGCAGATAAAACATTTTCTTGTATGGTCTACGCTTTTGATTACGACTCTGCCTCCTGTTAATCTTGTACCTAGGTTGGCTATAGAATTTGCAAGATTCTACATTTTCGTCATCTCTCCAATATAACATATAACCCCTATTACATACATCAATTCTTTCAACCGGAAGACCTAAGTTATTCACTAACTTCTTCATATCGTAAAAATCACTTGGCATGATGTTATCAGGAGGCATTATTTCTCGCATTACTTCAACAAAAGAGTTGAAGCAATTCTTAAACACATTATGTTCTGTCTTGATATTTAACAATCTTATTGTCACTGATAACTGAGTGCGGTTGTCATAACCTACCCATACAGGTTCATCTGCTGCTTTCAACACTTCCCAAAACTGATTAGATGGAAACGTTTCATTACACACATTCTCATCAAAATCTATTACTCTTATCTCTTCCAATTGTTCAAGTGTAGGAGTAAAACTAGTACTTGCATGGTTTGAATCTGAAACAACATTCTGACCAGCTGCATGAATTACTATCCTCTGGTATGAGTTCAATTGGTCATAATAGATACATTTTTCCCTAACTGAAAATTGATCACTTATTCGATATCCTTTATCAGATATAAGTAATTCACCATGGCAAGTCCAATTATAGTGGTTCGGAGTAAACCCAAATCTACAAAGATGTTTTCTAACTTTATCACACACATGAAATTTATCATTACCGCACTTGTTGCACGGACAACATAACTTATTTCCATCCATTAACTCATATTTACTATTAGCAAAATCCAAAAATAGTTCTAATCCAATACGAAATTCATCGGTCAATCCCCGATGTCCAGGTAAGTTTTTATTATACATCCAAGCCTTCTCTCTTTGCATTGTGTCTATATAAAAATGAAAAAATCTTGTAAAATATTAAAAACATAAAATTTTCTTAATTAAAACCATAAAATTCTAAAAATTAAAATTTTGTTTTTGACGAAACAATTACTTTGAAATTGAAAAAAAAATGAAAAAATTACCATGTCTAGAAGACTTACCCAAGTATTTGGCTGAAATCTTTATAGTAGAAAGTGCTTAATTTGATGAGAATTGCAACGTTCACTTCATCTGCGAGACTTTCAAATGAACACGTACCTAAAAAAAAATTGACTTCAGAATTTTCTTAAATATTCATTTTTTTGAAATTTTTTTTTCGAATTTTTTTTCTAGATATTTTTCGCTGATCGCCGATCCGGCGACCGGTTGAGGCCAGTAAGTTGGACCTCGCCGGCCATGGGCGAGGTCCAGCGGCCTCACCATGGTCATGTGCGAGGTCACCTCGCCGCCCACATTTGGGCGCTGTTGAACCTCGCTACGAGGTCGAGCGGCAGCCATGGTCGCTTGGCCTTGCCTAGATCTGGGCAAGGTCTAGCGACCTCGCTCGTGGTCGCCGCTTGACCTTGCTGCACAAATCTAGATGGCGAGGTCGAGCGGCAGCCTTGCCCATGGACCTTAGCCGAGCAGCGGCCATGGGCGGGGCCGCTGCTCGACCTCGCCGTCCAGATCTATACAGCGAGGTCGAGCGGTGGCCATGGGCGAGGCCGCTGGATCTCGCCCAGATCTGGGCAAGGCCGAGCGACCATGGCTATCACTCGACCTCGCCGTGAGGTTCAACAACGCCTAGATCTGGGCGGCGAGGTCCAACGGCGCCCAGATTTAGGCGGTGAGGTAACCTCGCCCATGGCCATGGTGAGGCTACTGGACCTCGCCCATGGTCGGCGAGGTCCAACTTGCTAGGCCTCAGCAGATCGCAGCCTATTGCCGAACCGACAAAAAATATCTAGAAAAAAAAATTCGAAAATTTTTTTTTTGAAAAAAAAATATTTTAAAAAAATTTGAAGTCAATTTTTTTTAGGTATGTGTCCATTTGAAAGTCTCGCAGATGAAGTAAACGTTGCAATTCTCATCAAATTGAGCACTTTCTATTACAAAAATTTCAGTCAAATACTTAGGTAAGTCTTCTTGACATGGTAATTTTTTCATTTTTTTCAATTTCAAAGTAATTGTTTCGTCAAAAAAAAAATTTTAATTTTTAGAATTTTATGGTTTTAATTAAGAAAATTTTATGGTTTTAATATTTTACGAGAATTTTTTATTTTTATATAGACACAATGCAAAGAGACAGGACTTGGATGTATAATAAGAACTTATCTGGACGTCGAGGATTGACTGATGAATTTCGTACTAGGATAGAACTATTTTTGGACTTTGCTAGTAATAAATATGAGTTAATGGATGGAAATAAGTTACGGTATCCGTGTAACAAGTACAGTAATGGTAAATTTCATGTGTGTGATAAAGTTAAAGAACATCTTTGTAGATTTGGGTTTACTCCGCACCATTATAATTGGACTCGCCATGGTGAATGATTTATATTTGATAAAAGATATCGAATAAGTGATCAATTTTCAGTTAGGGAAGAATGTAGCTATTATGACCAATTGAACCCAAATCAGATGATGGTGATTGATACAGCTGGTCAGAATGTTGTTTCAGATTCGAACCATGCAAGTATTAGTTTTACTCTTATACTTGAACAATTAGAAGAGATAGGAGTAACAGGTTTTGATGAGAATATGTGTAATGAACCGTTTCCATCTAATCAGTTCTGGGAAGTATTGAAAATAGCAGATGAACCTTTATGGGCAGATTGTGACAACCACACTCAGTTATCAGGGACAGTAAGATTGTTAAATATCAAGACAGAACATAATGTGTCTGAGAATTACTTCAACTCTTTTGTTGAAGTAATACGAGAAACAATGCCTCGTGATAATATCATGCCAAGTGATTTTTACGATATGAAGAAGTTAGTGGATAACTTAGGTCTTCTAGTTGAAAGGATTGATGTATGTAGTAGGGGTTGTATGTTATATTGGAGAGATGATGAAAATACAGAATCTTGCAAATTCTGTAGCCAACCTAGGTACAAGATTAATAGGAGGCAGGGTCGTAATCAGAAGCGTAGACCATGCAAGCAAATATTTTATCTGCCCTTAATCCCCAGATTACAAAGGCTTTATGCGTCTCAAGCCATTGCTGAACACATGACTTGGCATGCAAATCATGAAACAGAAGAGGGTCTAATGTGTCATCCTTTAGATGTAGAGGTATGGAAATATTTTGATAGAACATACCCTAAGTTTGCGATAGAGCCTCGAAACATCCGGTTAGGTCTCTATGCTAATGGATTTAACCCATTTAGAAAATTAGGAAAAAGTTATTCATATTGACTAGTTATCTTAACTTCGTACAATCTTTTACCCGATATGTGCATGAAGACACCTTATATGTTTTTGACATTGATCATGATTGGCCCACAAAATCCGAAAAAGTTTATAGATGTTTATATGCAACTATTAATTGAAGAGTTATAACGGCTATGGGATAAAGGTGTCATTACGTGTGATGTTTCTACTGATCAAATATTTGTAATAAAGGCTGCTTTTCTTTAGACGATAAATGACTTTTCAGCTTATGGAATGTTATCTAGATGGAGTACAGCTGGGATCTTAAAATGTCCGATTTGTTTGGAAAGATCGAAGTCATTCAGATTAACACATGGTAAGAAGCCCATCTATTTTGACTGTCATAGATAATTTTTACCGACGAATCATATATTCATAAGGAATAAAAAAGAGTTCATCTAGAATATGATTGAAAGAACACCTCCACTATTGAGGTTGACCGGTGATCAAATTTGGGAGCGAGTATAGGACTTTTCAACTGTTGTTGAAAATCCTCATGGCACAACTATTGCATACGGAAGTACACATAAGTGGACTAAACGCAGTATATTTTGGGATCTATCATATTGGAAGGCCATCTTATTCATCATAATCTTGACGTAATGTATGTTGAAAAGAATATTTTCAATAATATTATAAATATTGTGATGGATGTCACTGGAAAAACAAAAGATAACTTGAATACAAGAAAAAAAATGAAAGATATTTGTGATCGGTCAACACTAGATGTGGATGCAATCAGCAGGGAACCAAAACAAAAAGCAGTTTATATATTGTATAAGGAGCAGAGACCAGCTGTTTGTCAATGATTGAAATTTGTACGGTTTCCTGATAGATATGCTTCGAACATCGGGAGATGTGTTGATTTGAACGAGTGCAAGTTGACAAGATTAAAGAGTCATGATTGTCACATATTTATGAAAAGACTAATTCCAATAGCTTTCAAGGAACTTCTACCAATTTTTGTACAGGACGCCATTACAGAATTAAGTAATTTCCTTCATGATATTTGCTTAACAGTGTTAAAAGCATTACACATGGAGAAACTAGAGAGAGACATTCCAATTATTTTTTACAACTTAGAAAGGATATTTCCTCCATCGTTTTTTGATTTAATAGAGTATTTCTTAGTTCACTTGTCTTATGAGGCCAAAGTTGTAGTTCCTGTCCAATTTCGATGGATGTATCCATTTGAGAGGTAAAAATTTTTTCAAAATAAATTTCAAAATACTTTATTATATATTATGTTCTGATAAACTTCTTTCTATTGTAACTATGTTCTTATATCATTTAAAGAAAAAAAATGAAGAATAAAGCATGTATTGAAACTTTAATTTGTAATGCATATATTGTGGAAGAAGTGACAACATTTGTATTATACTATTTTGAGCCGCGCGTGTAGTGTAAGAGGCGAAAAGTAGGAAGAAATGATGAGGGTCCCATTGATCTCAATTGCAAATTATTTTCTATTTTTAATTATCTCGGTCGAATAAGCGGCGCATATAAATTTCGTTGCTTAACAGGTGAAGAACGACAGACAGCCCATACATATATTTTACTGAACTGTCCAGAAGTGGAGCTATACTTTGAGTAAGTGTATATTTGCAAATATATGTATTGCGTGTCAAATATTTATTAATATATAAATGTAAATTGTTAATAGGATTTTTCAAACTTTAATGTATGGACTACCACCAAATGAGTTTGATCGTTTGTGCGATGAACAATTTGCAACATGGTTCAAAATATATGTAAATTGCCAATGGACCAAAACCAAGTTATTAATATTTTATACATCATTTAAATATATATTATTGACTTTATGTATGTGACTTTAGGTTCACAGTAATCATGTTCAAGTTGAAGAGCAATAATTGCTATATTATTTATCATGGGGTCTAAAGTCAAGAGTACGAATTTGGCCAGCATATTTCATAAACGAGTATAATTTTCACACTCAAGGATATGGAATGGAAAAGCCACAATGAATAGTGGTGTGTGTGTTCAGTCATCCAATGGTAGCAGTTCAAAAGATAATTTTTATGGCTTATTGAATGAAATCATGGAAATAGAGTACTCCAGACCATTAATGCGGGTTGTGTTATTTAAGTACATGTGGTTCGACCCCGTTAAAGGAATGAAGGTTCATACGAAGTTTAATTTGATTGAAATAATTCACAGGAAAATGTATATGAAATATGAACCATTTGTGTTGGCACAACAAGCAATTCAAGTATATTATGCATTATATCCTAGTTTGAAACGTGACAAAACTGATTGGCGGGCTGTATGTAAAATCGAACCACGAAGAAAAATTGAGGAACACTAGAAGGATACAGTATATCAACAAGATGAAGTTTGTAACACGGTTCAAATCGAGGAATATGACATTCCAACTCTATGAGATCCATGTAGAGCAATGATAGATATAGATCTAACTGAAATTTGCGAATCAAATTTAGAAGGAGTTGCAGAATCTGATTTTGAGATAGAGGATGATGATGAGGATGACGACGATGACGACGATGATGCTCATGAAGAAGATGAAGATCAAGATGAAGACGAAAGTGAAGATGAAGATTTAGATTTTGGAAACTTTTTACTAATTATTTCGTAATTATTATTATTGTTGTTGTTATGACAAGAGTTTATTATTGTTGTCATATTTATTATTATTGTTGTTGTCGTAATTATTAGTGTTGTTGTTGTTGTTATTATTATTATTATCATCATTGTTGTTGTTGTTGTTGATTATTATTATTATTGCTATTATTGTTACTGAAACGTTATTGTCGGCAAAAAAAAAATGAATTAGGCATGTGTGGGCTAGTAGAAATGAAATTTGTGGCTAAATCCGTGGCAACGGATTTAGCCACGAATTTGAAAAAAAATGAATTAAGCGTGTGTGGGCATTTTTTTTCAAGTTCATGGCTAAATCCGTGGCAAATTTGCCATGGATTTAGCCACGAATTTGAAAAAAAATGAATTAGGCGTAAGTGGGCATTTTTTTTTCAAATTCGTGGCTAAATAGATGGCAAATTTGCCACAGATTTAGCCACGAATTTCATTATAGGCTAGCCACAAATTTTAAAAAAAAATGCCCACACATGCCTAATTCATTTTTTTTTTCAAATTCGTGGCTAAATCCGTGGCAAATTGGCCACGTATTTAGCCACGAATTTCATTTCTACTAGGCTATGATGAAATTCATGGCTAAATCCGTGGCAAATTTGCCATGGATTTAGCCACGAATTTGAAAAAAATGAATTAGGCATGTATAGGCATTTTTTTTTCAAATTCGTGGCTAAATCCGTGGCAAATTTGAAATTTGCCACGGATTTAACCACGAATTTGAAAAAAAATGAATTAGGCATGTGTGGGCATGTTTTTCAAGGTCATGGCCAAATCCGTGGCTAATTTGCCATGGATTTAGCCACGAATTTCATTAAAGGTTAGCCGAAATGAAATTCGTGGCTAAATTCATGGCAAATTTGCCACGGATTTAGCCACGAATTTGAAAAAAAATAAATCAGGCGTGTGTGGGCATTTTTTTTCAAAGTCGTGGCTAAATCTGTGGCTAATTTTCCACAGATTTAGCCACGAATTTCATTATAGGCTAGTAGAAATGAAATTTGTGGCTAAATCCGTGGCAAATTTTCCACGGATTTAGCCACGAATTTGAAAAAATGAATTAGGCATGTGTGGGCATTTTTTTTTCAAATTCGTGGCTAAATCCGTGGCAAATTTGCCACGGATTTAGCCACAAATTTCATTTCTACTAGCCTTTAATGAAATTCGTGGCAAGTGGCCACGAATTTGAAAAAAATGAATTAAGTGTGTTTGGGCATTTTTTTTAAATTCGTGGCTAAATCCGTGGCAAATTAGCCACAGATTTAGCCACAAATTTGAAAAATACACTAGTAGAAATGAAATTCGTGGCTAAATCAGTGGCAAATTAGCCACGGATTTAGCCACGAATTTTATTAAAGGTTAGTAGAAATGAAATTCGTGGCTAAATCCGTGGCAAATTTGCCACGGATATAGCCACGAATTTGAAAAAAAATGAATTAGGCGTGTGTGGGCATTTTTTTTAAAGTCGTGGCTAAATCTGTGGCTAATTTGCCACGGATTTAGCCACGAATTTCATTATAGGCTAGTAGAAATGAAATTTGTGGCTAAATCCATGGCAAATTTTCTACAGATTTAGCCACGAATTTGAAAAAATGAATTAGGCGTATGTAGACATTTTTTTTTTCATGAATTTCATTATAGGCTAGTAGAAATGAAATTTGTGGCTAAATCCGTAGCAAATTTGCCATAGATTTAGGCACGAATTTGAAAAAAAATGAATTACGCGCGTGTGGGCATTTTTTTTTAAAATTCGTGGTTAAATCAGTGGCACGGATTTAGCCACGAATTTTATTTCTACTAGCCTTTAATGAAATTTGTGGCTAAATCCGTGGTAAGTGGCCATGAATTTGAAAAAAATGAATTAAGTGTGTGGGCATTTTTTTTTTAAATTCGTGGCTAAATCTACGGCAAATTAACCACATATTTGAAAAATACGCTAGTAAAAATAAAATTCGTGGCTAAATCCATGACTAATTTGCCACGGAAAAAATATTAGGGTTTGCTACGACAATTTTGTATTTCGATTCGAATTTTCCGCGACAAAATTAAAATATGTGGCTAATATCGTGGCAAATTAGCCACAGATTAAAATTTGTGGCTAATATTGTGGCAAATTAGCCAGGGATTAAAATCCGTGGCTAATTGGCAACGATATTAACCATGAATTTTAATCTGTGGCTAATTTCGGTGGAAATTAGCAAAACGGCGTCGTCTTCAAATCCGTGGTATTAGGGTTTTCTTCTCTTCGAACAATTTAGGGCTTCTTCTCTTCCTCTTCTCCCTCTTCTCTATCTCTGTCTCTCTCTCTCGATCAAATGATTCTCAGCGACCTTCGGCATTCTTCGGCGCAATTCTCGGCATTCTTCGGTAGCGGACGCTGGGAAGCGCGAGGACACCCAGCGCAAGGATCGTCGTATGAGAGTTTTAGAGGTACGTTCTCTAAATTTTTTTGTGGACATTTGCTTCTACTTCTGCTTCTTCTGCTTCTGCTTCTGTTGTTTATGTTGGGTCTACTATTTTTGCTTCTGTTGGATGACTTAGCTTGGGTCTGCTTGCTAGTTTTGGGTATGTTGTTTTTGCTTCTGTTGGACGTTGGGCGAAATAGATTTGATTCTGCTTTGGTTCTGTTTTGATTCTGCTTGCTTGCTGGTTTTGGTTCTGTTTCGCCCACGAATTTGATTCTGTTCGTGGGTGAAACAGAATGGTTGACTGTTAGCCGTAAATGGAATTTCCGGCGAATTTATTCGGTTCGCCGACTGGAAACAAGCTGAAATTTGGTTGGATTTGGGTTGAAATTTGTTTGAAATTTGGTCGGAATGAGGTGAAATGTGGTCGGAATGAGCAGAAATTTGGTCGGTCAAGTGGAAACGGCCCGCTAATCCAAAAACACGGCCTTTGGCCGTGACGCAAGTCGTTTTTTGGCATTTCGGAGTCATTTACATGGGTTTTTGAGCCAAAAACTATTCTGGATGAACAGTATTTTCAGTTTGGTTTTAGTTTTTTTTGGCATTTCGGAGTCATTTCATTATTATTTTATTTATATCTAGGTTTGAATATTGAAACCAATAAAAAATAGGCTATAATATGATGACGAATGTCATGTAGGTTTGTTGTAACAAGTGGGGCAGACCGCGATTTGGGCGAATACCAGAAAGGGAAGGCCGGCCTTTTGATTTTTGGCGAATAGTGTGTGGTATGTCCTCTTGCTGGATCTTGAGTTCAAGGTGTTTAGTTCTGGGCGGGGCATTGATATCAAAGCTGGTGGTGAATGTATAATTTGTCGATAAGTGAAAATGTTCAAACCTATTCTGCAACTCTAGTGGCTGTTCTCTAATTTTCTTTTGATGAATATTGGGCTGCAACTCCCTATTTTACTATTGTACGACTAGAAA
Organism: Syzygium jambos; assembly: GCA_031216235.1. Lineage (NCBI taxonomy): Eukaryota > Viridiplantae > Streptophyta > Magnoliopsida > Myrtales > Myrtaceae > Syzygium > Syzygium jambos. The sequence goes on along the minus strand of CM062224.1, from coordinate 42,716,585 downwards.
TTAAGCTCGTAGACATTTCCAGACAGCTTGCTTTTTATTAGGGGCCAAGTTTATCTCTTGTGTTCTCAAAAACAAAATGGTAAGCTTCACAACGTATATCATTGTGTCCCTAATACATGTTCATAATTTTTAACATATTTGTCTAACCTTCCAACTTGTTAGTATGAACATGGAGGTCACGTGCGTCGTGGTGTAGCTTCACAAAGAAGACCAGGCCCTTCCCCTTCCTCGGCCCCGTCCCTTTCCTCTTCCCCTGCTCTTTCATCTAACCCTCAACCAGTACATGCTGATGGACACATTGGCCCTTCCTCCGACCCTCAAATGCGAACTGAATCTACTTTAGTTCCATCGCGTTCGGTTTCACCTTCTTCTTCAATGCAACACTCGAATAATGAAGAAGATAGCTAATTCATGATATCCCCATTTGGAGATTCGTAAGTAATTCATTTTTTTAAGTATATGTAAATTATTATGGATGTTAACTGAATTGTCCGTATGCTTCACGGATGCTATGTATGTTGACATCATTATAACCTGTTTACAGATTCACAGATGCCACGTATGTTGTGAGGAAACTTAATAAAATAATCAATAACTGTTACATAGGGCAGTATAGTAGTTGGACCACCGCTTTAAAAGAAGTAAAGGAATTGTGGTGGAATGAGTTCAAGGTAAGTTTTGTCCTTCTATTTTCTCACAAACTAAGTTCGATTTAGCATACTGAATGTACAATTGTTTTTCTATTGATTGCTTGCAGCGGAAGTTCAAGTGGGATGAAGTCGGAAGAGAAAGAAGTTAGAAGAATTTTTAAGAAGAAAGTCAGTGATCACATGCGAAATGTGATGAATAGAGCAAAGAGAAGTCAAGAAAAGCTGTATTTTATTACAGCTGACAATTGGGCGGAAATTAAGAGAACTTGGGACACCAAAAAGCATAAGCAAATCAGTAAAATAAATAAGAAGAATCGAGCTTTTAGTTTTAGTGAAGGGTTTGCCACATATGCTGGGGGCTCTATCAACATCGGGAGCATAGAAAAAGAATGCTAAGTCTGTTAAATATGTTGTAAATTAATTCAATGATTACTTATTTATATTCATATTTTGTAGGCAGATAAATTGAGGACAGAATCGACATTTATAGCTACATTTGAACGCACATGTGACATCCCGAATTTCGGCCCATTTTTGGGATTTATAAAACGCGTAATTTGTCAGCGTGCTTATAGTAAAATTTCGTCCGGGAACTGATCACTCCCGGTTATCATTTTAAATTAGAGATTTCGCTAGAATCGCACTCGATCAAATTTGGCCGTTATTTAGACCCCAGACTTGGCAGACGATTTTCGGGAGTGTCGGGACGAAATAAATTGGACGGTGTCAATATTATTGAAGCCAACGTTGAGATTGTTAGGAATAATGGAAAAATGGGAGTTTTTGACCTGGTGTAATTTTGGACTAGTAGACCTCCCTCGTTAAAATTTGGTTTAATTAATTTGGCCTTTGTCCCTTTTTATATGCGAGGCCTTTTATGGATGGGTAGATAATTTTCAGTTTTGAATTTGGGTCATCGGTTCGCAATTAATATAAGAATGAAGTTATTTCTTTTATTTTCTCTCTCTCTCTCTTTTTCCTTTGACCGCGCACGTGCTCCCCCTCCGGTCACGTTTCCCCCCTCTGCACATCAGACCACTCACCCACTCCTTCTCTCTCTCCTTCTTTTATTTTCTTTTCTTTTTCTTTTCTCTTTCTTCTTCTCTCTCTTCTCTCTTCTTCTCCTCCTTCGTTGGCTTGCCCCCGACGCCGACTGCTTCTGATCTCTGCTTGTTGCTGCCCGACGCCGACCACCCTCGTCGGGACCAGCCCAGCCTCGCCGTCGTCGCCGCCGTCGCCCCGACCGAGTCGCGCCGCCGTCGGTCGCCGCGACCGCCCGTCGCCTGCCCGCTCGCGGAGGGCGTGAACAGCAGCTCGCCGCGGCGTCCGCCGCGATCCGGCGTTGCCCAGCCGTCCGCCGACCGGCCCCCTCGTCCTCCGACCACCCGAGATGCCGTCGTGCCACCCCCGGCCGCCGCGCGACCCTTTTTCCCCATGATTTTCTTTCCCCCGACGCTTCCCCTGTTCTGGGCCTCCTCTCGCCGCGCGCCGCCCCGTCGCCGCCGCGAGGTCGCCGTGGGCCGCCGTCCCTCTCTCCTCGGCCGGCAGTCCCTCCTCTCTCCTCTCCGCCCAGTGAGCCTCCTCCCCCTCTCTCCCTCTCTGTTTTGGCCGTGAGAGGCCCATCGCCGGAGGAGCCCCGCCCCCGCCGTTACTGTTCCGGCGCGGATCCGCCGCCTCGCCCAGCCGTCCAGCCGCCCCATTTCTCTTTCTCTCTCTGACCGTGTCTCTCTCTCTCTCTCTCCTTCTCTAGGCCGTGGAATCGTCTAAACCATCGCCTAGGCTCGCGACGTTCGCCGGAACCGCCGCCGCCGTTACTGTTCCGACGAGGGGTAACCGCTATCCAGCCGCCATCGCCACGTGTTCGGCTCGGTTTGAAGCTTAGGACACCCGGTGAGTTTGACCCTAAACCCTAATTAGGATTATTTGCATTTCTAGACAAGTTTAGGGGTTAAATTAGGGTAATTTAGGGGTTATTGTGCAAAGGATGGTAGGGGTTGATGTCGCGGCTGATTTAGTAAATTATAGTGACCGTTTGATGAGGTTTCGCGGCTGTGTAAGTGCCGAGAGATGGCTGGTCAGGTTTGGAATGGAATAGCCCAAGTTCGGGGAAGTTCGGGTTTGATATATGGATTATAGTGCGCGCCGTATTTTGGTTTTGTGGTGGCTGATTAAAATGGTATCTTGGGGAGTTTAATGGGACATTTTGAGGATATTAAATAGCCCGACATGATCGATTTAGTGGCTGTCCATATCAGGTTTGAATCGGACAAGGCGCGATCAATTTGGGGGTTAGATTGTGAAGGTGATTAGGGGTTGTGATTGTGGTCGATTTGGTGGATTAGTATGATGAATTAATGGAGAATTAGTGGCCCGAGAGGCGCGATAAATGGGCTAGGCAAATTTGGATCGGAACGGCCTAAGTTCGGGAAAATTCGGACTGGAAATGTGAACTTTAGTGCGCGTAGTAATTGGTCTTGTGGCGGCCGATTGGATTAGTGTTTTGGGGAGTTTAAATCGAGCCTTTGAAGATATATATATGCCTAGGAAGACCGGCGTGGGGGCTGCCCATGCTGATACTGAATCGGGACGAGGCGTGAATGATTAGAGGTTAATTAAGTGGTTTAGGATTTGATTTGTGGGCTGACTAAATTGTGGTGATATATGTGATGAATTGGAAGCTTTAGATGCCGATTTTGATGCGGTTTAACATCCTATGGTGGGCTGTTCATGGGTAAGAATTATTGAGATTAATTAGCCTAAATTCGGATTAGTTAAGACTTAATTAAAGAAATTCTGAATGTGCCGTGATTACTTGATTTAGTGGCTGATATGTGGGCTCATTGGTGATGGATGTGGTGATATTATGTTGCGTGCCTTGATGGGCCGAGAAAGGAAGTAGTAAAGTGGACCCGAATTTGTAAACTTGGATGGGTTATTTACGAGAATTATGTGCCATTGGTGTGTTTAAGCTTAATTGCATCTAAGCTGTGTTATTAGGATATGTCATGACTAAGTTAAATATATTGAATTGCTACTAGAACCCATCATGGCATTGATGGAGCATGACTTGACATGATTTAATTGCATGTCTATGAGTGGATTTGCATGCTTATTGGAAGTCGCATTGTTGCCTGAGAGTGGAACTGCAGACACACATTTTTACATGCTAAGTATGGGCACATATTGGCGTTGGGACTTGTATGATGCCATTACATGTGATTTCACATATTATGTTTCGATATGGCTGGAATTGTGAGTGCAAAATTGCGCGTACCTGACGTGAAAATTTTGGCCTTCGGGTCGGGCCTTCGGGTCGAGATAAATTGTGGCCTTCGGGTCGGTTTATTATTGTGGCCTTCGGGTCGGGCCTTCGGGTCGAGATAAATTGTGGCCTTCGGGTCGGGCCTTCGGGTCGGTTTATACAAGTGTTGGCCTTCGGGTCGGGCCTTCGGTTCGGTTTATACAACTGTTGGCCTTCGGGTCGGACCTTCGGGGTCGGTTTATACAACTGTTGACCTTCGGGTCGTGGCCTTCGGGTCGATTTAACTGTTGTTGGCCTTAGGGTCGTGGCCTTCGGGTCGGTATATCTGTTGGCCTTCGGGTCGGAATTATTTGATTTATTCCTGATAATGGCAATTGTGTGCCGAGATGGTTTCTTGAGTACATGTTCGACAGTTTGCACGTGATTATTGTTGATAAATTGCCTAACCTGCAGGGCTGGAATATAAACGATTTAGGCCGCGGGCCTTGGAATTTATGGTTGTTTAATGGTACACTGCTTGGTGCGTTTAATTTGCTTGTCAGGAGGTGTACGTTAGCCTAGTTTAGGTTTAGGGAATTACTCACTGAGATTATTCTCACTGTTGTATAAAATCACTTTTTCAGACCTCCAGCCTTGAGGATGGCAGGCGTACCGATACGTTTCGGGAGGAGCCCCGGCTAGATAGTGTTTGATCGTCGAGCCACGTACCTCCCTCCTTTTTGTCGGTGGCCGTTGACCTGCTTTTGATTTTCGGCGTGGGCTGTAAATGAATATTATGTCTGGTGCCCAGTACCTATGCAAGTGTAATTGTTCATGTTGTTTGCTGAGTGGCTATCTTTGGTTATTTGGTTCAAATTTGTTCGGGTATTGTATTGCTTCCGCGTGTGCTTTATTCTCCGTGTTGGGCATTGGGTCGGCGACGTGTCCTGGGACGTTGCACTTATAATCGACCTTGGAGGGATGTTCGCGCGTCGTAGGGTTCGGGGCGTGATAGCACATTTTAGAAAAAAGATAAGACATGGACTGGCAATTGAGCAAAAGCTATTAAGGTATGTAATGTTATATTTTGTTTATATATATATGAAGTTTTTTTATTTTCTTCTATATTGTTAATGTAGGACAAATATGATTAGCTTGTAATGAGCACTGCTGCTAGTGGTGATGGTGTTGCTGTGTTCGAGCCATCAGTTGACAGTATGGCATTATGGGTGGAGGCATCGGGTGGAATGAGAAGAGGTCAAATATTTGGGATGGGATCCTTGTCAACGATATACACAACGCCGGCTACTACAACTTCATCGTTCAATGCGGCTTTTTTAAGGAGGACACAACACGAGGAGCAAATGACCCAAGAATTGAACCAACTGAAATATTTACTTGTACAGAAGGATGAAGAAATAAGAGTGAAACAACATTTGCAATTGATCATGGACACCTCAACCTCGATCACGATAATGTTCCTCCTGTACCTCCCACTGATCCAGTAGGTGATGGGCACAATAATGAGCAACACGGTGATAATGACATTTCTGATGATGATGCTAATGATGATGCTGATGATGATGATGATCCTTGCTAGTTAAAATTTCCAAACTCGAGGGTAAGCTTGCTTCAGCATTATCTATTTATTTATAGGACAAGTTATTAGTTGTTGCATTTGTTCAATGCACATGTATCGATTCTGTTAAAAGTTCAACAACTGTTTTTGCATATGTACACAAGAGACAATGGACTAATCAAGCTGATGCTTGGCTATCTCTCTCCCTTGTTCACGCATGCACGTGCATTCTAGGAACAGAGTTGCTAGGATCTGAATTACTTGGCACTGATTCTTTGAAGAATCTTTCGAATGATCATGATGCCATATTGTGTTGTTATCTGTTATTTGTATTACTCGAAATTGTTAAAAGTGAATTTTGCCATGTATGTAATTAGGAATGATTAATGACGGTCTTTCTTTTGGTTTGGCAGTCTATTCCAATTTTCATCTTTGCAAACTAGGCAAGACTTGACATATTAGAGACCACTTTTGGTGGCTTTACAAGATATCCCTTTGGATTAGATATTTGACAAGTCAGTTTGCAGAGAATTGTGCCTTGGGTTCACTAAGTTAATGCAAGAGGTACTTCTATCATTCTTTATGCTACATGACAATAAGCGTTCAGTTTGCATACATGCCCTGTGGAATTGGTCTTTTGTGTGAGCATAGCCTAATATATTCTTTTTTGAACACCCCTCTTTCTGCTGTTGAATAGATGTGAAAAAATTAAGAGGGGTTAGGAGTTTGATATTGTGATGTTTGCGCTGCAGATGGATAGGACTTCGATTCTTGGAGACACTATAGACTACATGACTACATGAAAGAACTTCTTAGCAAGATCAACAGTTTGTAACAAGAGAGCAAACTGGATTTGAAGCAGTTGAATTTGTTGGATCCTCTCAAGGATGTTTCATACAAATTTAGTTCTTTGTTCCGTTTCTTTCTTTTTTGTGTTTGTTCTTGTCTTGACTGTGATTCTATCAATGTTAAATATAAATTCTATAATTGCTGTTAATTAGATTTCAAATCGAAATCGTCTCTAAACAACATTCATCGCAGACTTCGTCGCTAAATTATTCATTAAAATTTGTCGCCAAATTCGTTTCGGAAGAATGTTCGTGGAAAAAGTCAAAATTTTCCGTGGCAAATTAGTGACGAATTTTGCCACGAATAAGTTCGTCGCAAAATACTGACAAAAAAAAAATTTTGGTGGCAAATTAGCCACGAAATGTGTTCGTCGCAAATTACCCACGAATTTTTCCACGAATAAGTTCGTTGCAAAAAACTGACAAAAAAAACTGCTAGCAAATTAGCCACGAATTTTACCACGAAATGTATTCGTCGCAAATTACCTACGAATTTTGCCACGAATACGCAAAAATCTCCACGAATAAGTTCGTCACAAAAAACTAACAAAAAAAAATTTGGTGGCAAATTAGCCATAAATTTTGCCACAAAATGTATTCGTCGCAAATTACCCACGAATTTTTCCACGAATAAGTTCGTCGCAAAAAACTAACAAAAAAAAATTTGGTGGCAAATTAGCCATGAATTTTACCATGAAATGTGTTTGTCGCAAATTAGTGATAAGTTTTGCCACGAATAATTAGCAATGATTTTTGCCACGAAAAGATTTCGTCGCAATTTCGCGACCAACAAAAAAAATTTTGAAAAAAATAGCAACTAATTTTGCCACGAATAGAGTTTGTGGCAAATTAGTGATGAATTTTGCCACAAATATTTAGCGACGAATTTTGCTACGAATAATTAGCGACGAATTTTGCCACGAATACATTTCGTGGCAAATTAGGGACGAATTTTGCCACAAATATAGTTCGTGGCAAATTAGTCACGAATAATTAGCGACGAATTTTTTTTCGTTGCAAAATTTTGTGACAGCCTATTAACGACGAATTTTTTTCCGTCGCTAATTTCATCTCAAATTTGTTTAGCGACGAATTTTTCCAAATTTTTCGCAGCAAAATTCGTCGCTAAAACCAGCTTTTTTTGTAGTGTTAGTCTAAGGATTCAAAGCAGTCCTTTAGAATTCCGGTCAAATTGCTGATGTATTTGTTCTTGTTCCTCCTCAACTTCCGGAGCTTGTTGCTTTATCAACTCGTTTGTCCGACCACGATCAAACAATTATGTAAATTTTTCAAATTGACTACCTATTAGTACTCACCTTTGCCTTAGTAAGATCGCATGTCATTTTTCAAGAGAAAAATATATGCATAAGTCCATTATCAATTTGACCGAAAGTTTAGACCGCCGGTCATTGGAGGATTATATTGCAAATCGAAAAATAAAAGAACACACAATCCTCTATTTCTCAAGGCTGGTTTTACTAGGTTGTGGGGTTGCGCTTCCTGTGATAACGGTTCAGGAAGAAGACCTAATCGATGCATAGGCTCGAGAGGGCAGGTCAATCTCACCATTAAGAGAACAAACTTTTCAAAGAAAAAGATTTTTAAGTTTGGGAAAGGCTTGATCTCAAGGTTAGTCAACAGTCCATATTGTCCTGCTCATAAAAATAAAAAAAGACTAGGAATAACTAATACCCGACACATTCGTTAACAAAATCGCTTGCTCTTTATAGGTAAAAAATCGGAATTGAACTATGCATGGTAAATTCACAGCGACACAAATTCTTTCCACTTTTGAACTGATCTATAGGGTTTGCTCAATTATGGATCATGTATCGTCCCAACAATCATGTTCGTCAGGTAAACCAATCGGGAATTTCCCATGGCTTAGTCAAAGCGAAGGGAGATTTTCCCTTCACTCGATGGTTCATTTCAATCTTTATGAAATTCAAAGCGCAACCGAATAAGCGAGATGCAAGGGCACTCTAAAGCAAGCAATGGATAGTCTAATCTCCTAGTGATGTATGCAACTTATTGTTGGGATTTTTGCACCAAAAAAACCCATAGAATTGAATGAGAAGTGTGTGGGTGAAAGTGTCCCACATAGGGTAGAAGAGAGATGGGAGATGGGTTCAAATAGTTGAGCCTCACAAATGGGTTTGGGCCCCAAGGGGTACCCCACTATTGTGCAAGAGAGAGGACCTACGTCAAGCTAGGTTGGTCCACCCCCCGTGCGCGCGCCGCCGCCACGGTCCGGCTCGGCTCGGGTCAGCTTCGGGTCCGGGTTCACCCTCTATAGGTTTTTATTTTTTCCTGAACAGACTTGTTTTGTTTAGAATTTATTTATTATTATTATTTTTTTGGACAAACAAACAAACAGTCATATTTGTTCGAGGTTCGGTTCGCCCAAACGAAGAACCGAATCCCTTCGTGACTGTTTACGAACCGAACCGATTCGAACCTTTGCTACTGTTCACGAACTTGGAACCGCCGACGCTCTCGCAACTCTTCAATTTTCGCCATATACATATATCCGAACGGTTTAGTTCGGTGTGTGACACTTCGTGACATTTTGCAATCCCCAGAGACATTTTCCCGAGACACTTATGCATATTCACTTCATCGTTATCATTTCTTGTGCGATCGTTCTGCGAAATTGCGTTCGAAGGAGTCCTCCGAATACGTACCACTTCGGAGGAACGAGAACCGTTCTATCCTGGGAGACGATTGTCCAATATCCTTGGGTACTGATTGAGGGGCCAAATTCGTCTTAAGGACACGACGTTATTTCGTCGGGCTCGGATCAACATTCTGCTTTTTTTTTTGTGCTGCTTTCAGGTTAGTCTTCTCGTATTTGATTTCGATTTTTGGTATACGAACTTAGCCGAACATAACCATCTACACTTATCAATCCTTCCCTTCAACAGGAACCAAGATATATTGATCAGCTTGACGATCAATCCAAGAGGTAGGATTCTAACTTTCTTTTTGTGCCCGACTAACTCATCCATCCCTCACCGCCACCAGCGAAGTCGCCGGTGTTAGTGTTAATTTCACCCAAACAATGAAAAACATAAGAGGTAGACCCAACATTAACATGAATAAGTAGTATCAAGGACCACCTTAGGTCTTTTTAAGGTACTGGGGATGGCCCAGACATATGAATAATTCATGGACAGTCTAGTCTTCTAACACCGTTTGTCATTAACAGTGACATGGTATCCTTGCCTTTGGGAAAAATTGCAATTAATAGTTTCAAAGTCTGCAACTTGGATTCCATTACTTACTGCAAATCTCTTCTCATTTCTGTTGTTGCACAGAATGTGCTCTCTGTTTTTTACAGAGAATGTGCTCTCAAATGCAGAAGAACAAGAGAAGATTGATCTGGAAATGCACTTGTCACATTCTCAAAAACGAGAAGAGAGTACATAGCTCTTTTTAAAACAACGAAAACTGAATTGCACTAACTTAGTAACTGACAAAAACCACCACACCACTAACTAGCAACAAAATAGGAACTGAAAAACAACAAACTCCCACTTTCTTGTTGACTGAGTAAAACAAAAACAACCATCTAACAGACCAAAACAAAAATGACCGAAAATGGTCCTTAAGACATAACCAACATACTCCTCTTTGGCTTAAGGAGCAGAACACATTCCAGCCTTCTTCTTCAGTAACTCAAGTCTGCTTGCTTGCAATGGCTTAGTAAACATATCAGCCACCTGATCTTCTGTCTTGCAATAGAGTAGCTTCACTTCACCTTCTTGTTGCACTTCCCTCAGATAGTAGAACTTGATCTTGAAATGCTTGGTTCTCCCGTGAAAGACAGGGTTTTGAGATATGGCTAGTGCAGCTTGGTTGTCCACAAGTATCTCGGTTGGTCCTTCAACTTTCATTTCCAGATCCTGCATCAGCTTTCTCAGCCATATTGCATGATTGGCTGCTGCAGTAGCTGCTAGAAACTCAGCTTCTGCAGTGGACTGAGCAACCACTTCTTGTTTCTTTGAGCTCCAGGTGAAACATCCAGATCCCAAAGTAAAACAAAAACCACTTGTACTCCTCATATCCTTGACTGAACCAGCCCAATCACTGTCAGCAAAGCCTTGCAACCTGCAATTGTCCACTTTAGTAAACTTGACACCAAATGACTGAGTGCCTTTCAAGTATCTAATCACTCTTTTTGCAGCTACCAAGTGTTCTTCACCAGCACAACTTAGGAATCTTGAAAGCACACCTACTGCATACAGAATATCTGGTCTTGTTGCAGTTAGATACATCAAGCAACCGACTAAACTTCTGTAAAAACCTTCATCAGCAGGCTCAACTCCTTCAGTCTTCTGCAGCTTCTCCTTTAGATTCATAGGAGTGTTCACACTTCTACATTCCTCCATCTCAAACCTCTTTAAGATCTCTCTTAGGTATCTTCTTTGACAGATGAATACCTCGCCTTTCTTCTGCTGCACCTCCATTCCCAAAAAGAAGGACATTAGTCCAAGATCAGTCATTTTCAAACTGTTTCATCAGCCCTCTCTTTAGTTCTGCAATCTGCTCTTCACAATCACCAATAACCAAAAGATCATCAACATAAAGAGAGACAATAGTTACACCTTCCACACCCTTCTTCACATATAGAGTCACTTCACTCAAACTTTTTTAAACCCAAGTTCTTGCAGATGCTTATCAATTTTACTATACCAGGCTCTTGGAGCCTGCTTCAAGCCATACAAGGCTTTCCTCAACTTGTACACGTAATCTTCCTTGCCTCTAACTACAAAGCCATCAGGCTGCTCAACATATATCTCCTCCACTAGCTCTCCATTCAGGAAGGCTGACTTCACATCCAGCTGAAATACTTGCCAGCCCTTTTGTGCAGCAACTGCTAGCAGCATTCTTATGGTATCCAACCTTGCCACTGGAGCAAAGGTTTCAGAGTAGTCTACCCCCCATACTTGCGCATAGCCTTTAACAACAAGTCTTGCTTTGTGCTTATGTATTGAGCCATCAGGATTCAACTTTGTCCTGAATACCCACTTCATTCCAATCACCTTTCTGCTTCTGGGTCTCTCAACTAGATCCCATGTTTGGTTTTTTTCAATCATTCTGATTTCTTCTTCCATTGCAGCACACCATTTCACATCTTCACTTGCTTCCTTATAGCTAGCTGGTTCAAGCATAGCTGTATTGCATCTCTCATAGATTTCAGCAAGAGATCTAGTACCTCTCGCAGGAACATGATCAATTAGATCCTCGACTTCCACTTCATTTGGTTCAACCTGCAATGGCACTACCTCCTCTTCAGCCTTGCCACCTTCCACAGACCAGTCCCACTTCTTATCTTCCATAAAACTCACATCTCTACACACCACAACCTGGTTGCTAGCAGGATGATAAACTCTATAAGCCTTAGATTGCAAACTATACCCCACAAAGATACATGCTTTTCCTCTTGGATCAAGCTTATCTCTCTTAACAGAAGGAACCAGTGAATAGCAAATGCAGCCAAACACTTTCAGGTTACTCACCTTAGGCTTATATCCATGCCATGCTTCAAATGGTGTCTGTTTGTTGAGAGCTTTAGTGGGTAGTCTGTTCAGAAGGAAGACTGCAGTGTTGGCAGCCTCAGCCCAGAACTTCTTAGGAAGTTCTTTCTCGTGTAGCATGCATCTGGCCATCTCCATGATACTTCTGTTCTTCCTTTCACTCACTCCATTTTGCTGTGGAGTGTATGGCACAGTGAGCTGGTGCTTGATCCCTGCATCATCACATATAGCCCTGAAACTGCCTGAGGTGTATTCTCCTCCATTGTCTGACCTAATTGTCTTGATATTACAGCCACTCTCCTTCTCTACTTCTCTTTTGAATCTCAAAAAAATCTCATTAACTTCAGCCTTATTCTTCATGAAGTACACCCAACACATTCTAGTGCAGTCATCTATGAAAGTGATGAGGTATTTGCTGCCGTTCAGTGATTCTTCTGGCATTGGACCACACACATCTGTGTGGATTAGTTGCAGCTTTTCACTGGCCCTCCAATTTGACCTCTTGAAAGGAATCCTCACTTGCTTGCCTTGTAAACATGCTCTACAGCCAATTACTTCCTTCTGCAACATAGGTAGCCCCACTGCCATTTCATTTTGCTGCAAGTATTGCAGCCCCTTGCTATGGAAATGACCCAGTCTTCTATGCCATAACTCCTCCTCATCTTGTATACTTTTCATGGCTTTAAAATTCTCATCAACTGGATCAAATGTGAAACACTTGTTCCTCATAGGAATCCTGAAAAAAATGTGACCATTCTCATCTCCTATGGCACACTCACTCTTCTCAAACACGACCTTCAACCCCTTCTCTACTAACTGACCCACACTCAGCAAGTTTTGATCTATCTTTGGCACAAACATAACCTCTGTGATAAGCTTAACACCACCAGGACCTTCAAGCATTACATCACCTTTGCCTTCTACTTCTATGCGTTCTCCATTGCCAATCCTGACTTTAGACTTCACAGATTTGTCTAAATTGCTAAATAATCCTTCATTACCTGTCATATGGTTGGTGCATCCACTGTCCACGAGCCATCCATCTCTAGATGCATTTGAGATGAAGCAGGAGGCAACAAACAGGCGCTCCACTTCACTAGCTACTGCAGTTTGACCTTCAGCTAGCTGTTGCTGATACTTCTCCCTGCAAATGGCCTCAACATGGCCCATCTTGTGACACCTCCTGCACTTCACATCTGGTCTCTTCCAACACTTGAAATGAGGATGATTTTTCTTCCCGCAATGCTTGCATGGAACTGCATTCCACTTCTTGTCATATCCACCACTGCTTGAACCTCCCTGACTATGACTATGACTGGCCTCAACATGTCTTCTATTTTGATTCCATCCTCTTCCCTTTTCTGCACTATGCAGTTTCAGCTTGGCTTGCAGAGCACTTTCGATAGGCTCATTTTTCCTCATAAGCCTTCTTTGCTCCTGAGCCTGTAGAGCACTTAGGACTTCAGTAAGTTTGATGTCTGAAATGTCCTTAGTGTTCTCAAGGGAAGCAATAGTTGCTTCAAACCTTTCAGGAACTGCAACCAAAACCTTCTGAACCAGCCTTTTATCATCTACATCCGTCCCTAGCACTCTTATCTTATTGGCTATATCAACTAGCCTATCAACAAACTCTTTCACAGACTCATTCTCCTTCATCTGCTGCCTTTCAAACTCCCTTAACAAGTTCAGCACCTTCATTCCTTTCACTCTCTCATCCCCTTCATATTCTTCCTTTAAATAATTCCATATATCATGTGCTGAATCTTTTTTCATGATTCTAGTAAATATGGTCGAGGAGACAGCAGAAAACAAGCAAGATTTTGCCTTTGCTTTTCGGGTTACCCTGTCTTTATGGTACCTGATTTGATTGATAGTTGGGTTGTTGGGTAGATCAGCAACCTCGTAGTCCTCTTCCACAGCTTCCCATAGGTCTGCACCCTCCATGAAAGCTTGCATCTTCACTGCCCATGCCTGGTAGTTGTCTCCGTAGAAGATTGGAGCTGTGATGGTTGAGAATGAGGCAGCAGGTACACCAGCTTGTTCCATCTTTCTTGCTCTACTTCAAATTTAGCACTCTCTCACAAGTCCCTTAAGATCAATAGGGCTCTGATACCACTGTTGTTGCACAGAATGTGCTCTCTGTTTTTTACAGAGAATGTGCTCTCAAATGCAGAAGAACAAGAGAAGATTGATCTGGAAATGCACTTGTCACATTCTCAAAAACGAGAAGAGAGTACATAGCTCTTTTTAAAACAACGAAAACTGAATTGCACTAACTTAGTAACTGACAAAAACCACCACACCACTAACTAGCAACAAAATAGGAACTGAAAAACAACAAACTCCCACTTTCTTGTTGACTGAGTAAAACAAAAACAACCATCTAACAGACCAAAACAAAAATGACCGAAAATGGTCCTTAAGACATAACCAACAATTTCAACAGGCCGCCCTTCTCTTCATGAGCCTGTCTTGCTCACCCATTCTGACTCTTGTTGGCCAAAGCATTGGAACTTGAAAAGCAAAATTAGGATCATTCCGCGTGCACAAGACAATGAATACAAAGCTGTCGCATAGTTGCGCTTATAGAGTTGCTGACCAAAAAAAGAAATCCAGCTTCCTGGAACAACAAGAGCATGTGCACTTTTAAGACAGCAACTTGTAGATTCCGTCAGTGGCTTTAGGTGAATTAACTCTTTAGGTGACAGAAAAGGCAATTTCGAGATTTTTCGATCCACATGGGACCTCTAGTAACTTTTTGCGGAACATCTCCCGGGGTCTCCGCTTCGAAGGAAGCCGGCTGGTGCATATCATGAATTTTTCCAGGACGATCGCATGCTTCAGCAACAATGCCACCACGCAAACCTTCTTCTTGCACGGGAGCAAATCAAATAATTCAATCTTCCTAAGGTGCGAGCCAAAACAACTGGGTGCGGGATCCAATATCGCATCATCTCCTTCACCATTCGGAGGAAGTTCGATACCCTGATTATCAAAATGAGAGAAGTACAATTTAGACATCAGGCATTTTGATGGCAGAAGACAAAAAGGAGCACGTTGATCTTTTAAATCTGATCACCTCGCCGAACGTAAGTATTTCAAGATGCGGAGAATTATGCAGCAACTTAAAAAGCACTCGACACTTCAAGTCTAAAAGCCCGACAACCAAAGACTGTAGATTAGGAAAGACAGGCAGATGCAAGTATAGCTCGTCTGCACCACCTAGAACCTGCAAAGAAGGCAAACCATGACATGCTTGCAAGTAAGAATACTAATGAGGAATTGGGCGAGAGACATAATAACAAGTACCAATAGCATTTGGAACTGATATTTAAAGAAGATGGATAGAACTTTCAAACTTCGTCGTGTAAGCACAGAGATACATACGTCGACAGTAGTCCTTGACTGTTCCAATTTTTTGATGGAACGCATTGCCTCGAGAAGCTTATTTAGACGGTAGGCAAGTTGTTCAATCCTACTTGGACAACAGTCGGTGACACCGATGTGCGCCTCCAGTAGTGAGCCTGTGTTTTCGACCTGATAATCATTCAAGAATGGACTTATGCAATGTACGGTTTCGAGATTATTTCCACATATTGAAACTCGACAGCTATACGGGTCAATCGACGAACAATCAAAATCCTCGTCGAGTAAGGTCAAGAACTTCAGCATGGAAGCTTGAATAGTCAGTGTCTCGAGATTATTCCAAGTACATTCCTCAATGCTCAACTCCTCAAGCACCGGGCTTGCTAGCAGACGCTCGGTCGAGTGCTCGTCTACAAACGTGATGTTCAAGAGATGCAAGACTTTAAGATTCGGAAGGCAAATTCGAGATGGTAGTTCCAATGCCCACGGGATGGATAATTCCATGTGAGTCAGTGTTGCGCAAGTGAACAAGCAATAAGGCAAGACGAAATTTCCTTGGATATCCGAAAGGTCCACAATGAACTCCTCGACATTCCGCTTTACAGCAGTGGATATCCATAAACTAACACGGGATGCGTCGGCCAAAATGTCACAACTGAGGACAAACCGTTTTATGCGGGCAGAGCCTTGGAGAAGAAGTACTGTATCCACGAAGTTGGTAAAATGCTCCCTCCTGGAAAAGGGCCACTCCTCAAGTGCAAGATTAGGATGAGAGGTCCAAAGATATCACCACTTTTTCGACAGCACAGAAGTTCTAACGGCATCCTCCATCGGACCAAAAGATAGGATGTGTTCAAGGATAGCCTCTGGAAGGTCGTCCATGTTGTAAGCAGCCAGATCCATGTCTTGTTCTTCATTCAGCTTCCGGTACTCATTGTAACGACCCGGTCCGACGAGGGCGGGGAGTGGTCGCCGGGGCCAGAGGGCCTGGACAAGGAGCGGCTCCTGGCAGGCTTCTAGGATGGCAAGGGGGGCATGTCTCTTGTCCCACATCGCCTAGGGAGGGAGATCCTGATGAGTTTATAAGGCTTAGCCCCTTAATCCTGTGTAACGCGTTTTAAAACCGTGAGAACTTAGTGTTCAAAGCGGACAATATTACACAAGGAGTGGCGCAGCAGAAGCGTGGTGGGGCCGAGGTCCTTACAAATGGTATTAGAGCCGACTCCTGACCGCGTGTGGGGCCACAGCGAGGCGTGTGGGGCCACAGCGAGGACGCTGTGCTCGAAGGAGGGGAGAATGTAACGACCCGGTCCGACGAGGGCGGGGAGTGGTCACCGGGGCCAGAGGGCCTGGACAAGGAGCGGCTCCTGGCAGGCTTCTAGGATGGCAAGGGGGGCATGTCTCTTGTCCCACATCGCCTAGGGAGGGAGATCCTGATGCCTTTATAAGGCTTAGCCCCTTAATCCTGTGTGCAGAAGCGTGGTGGGGCCGAGGTCCTTACACTCATATTTGCTAACGACTGCTGTTTCATCCATAACTTCAGCCCGGCTTATCTAGAGCACGAAAAGCGCCATCATTCATCAATGAACGACACAAGCAATTGCTAGACCTAAAAGGTATATCTTTGATTCACAACAGTAGTTCGGAAAAACTCCACTCCTTTACCCTAGACATTCAACTCTCACGATATTAGATCCAACCCACCATTCATCTCCTCATCTACAATCACAACAATACTTTGGAATCAGGCCAATCACTCTAACGTAATCTGATCAATGACAAGACCACCCGTAAAATCTATCTTTTAGCCGAAATCTCTGTTACCATACTCTAACTGGAAGAAATGAAGTATTGTCTCAAAAAGGCCACGGTAGACTTAGTCCAGAATAAAAAAGCATCAAAAGGAAGGAAGGAAAAGGAAGAAGAAGAAGAAGAAAACGGGCATCAACATGCAGTGTTAAGCTATCTGGAAGGAGGTTGGACAAGCTGCTGCTGCTGTTGCACCTTCATGTTCTTCACAAGAATATCATTGCATCTGGACATTAAAGTGTCTCTTTGGCGATTTTGAGGTGTATCTTATCATTAAATAGGTTCGACGTTATAAAGCAAGATCTTTTCTTCTTTTTATTATCTAATAAGGTATACTTTGCAGAAGTAACTAAAAATTTTGGTCCTATAACTTACGAGAATTATATGGTCAAGTCCCGTAGTTCTTAATTCGTGCAATCAAGTCTCATAATTTTAGTCTAGTGTTAAATGTATCCTCAAGTTACCAGGGATCGAAAATTTTGATCAAATTGGTGATGTCTCGTTCTTTCTTAACTTTCGGGGCTTGTTGCCTTATCAACTCGTTTGTCCAACCGCAATCAATCAACCATATAGATTTTTTAAATTGACTATGTTACCTATGCTTTAGTAGTATGGCATGTCATTAAAAAAATGATTCATCAATTGATCTTAAAATCATAATAAGTTGATGATATTTTTAGAAGATATCATCAAAAGCAGATATATTACCAAGTACTATATTTATTATTTTTTAACCAGAAAAGAAAAAACACGATAAAAAGGTAATGCAATAAAGCCCTGACCTTTTAATATGGCACCATTCAATTTTAGCTTCCAACTCGAAAGATAGCACTTCGAGGAATTATAAAAATTTTGCAAAGTTTTTAAATTCTTACAGATATCTTGGTCAAAAATACTGAATATTTTGATTATTCCAAACTCCAACTATGATTCAAGGGAAAAACAAGAAGAGATCCTTCACGTGTTGAGTCAAATCGAGTTAAATCTAATTGACCCAATCTAATCCAAAAATTATTTAACCGAAGCTATAAATACTAAAGATTGAGTTACTTAGATTATATATTAGTTAACGCAAATCTCTTCTCATGCCTCTCTAATAAAATAATTGATATTTGGGTAGATGAATTGGCACATTCAAATAAAATAAAATAGCTACTAAAGGCTCAACATCAGCATAATAGTTCCACCAAACGAGTCAACCTGAGAACAGAGTCCAGTTTCCTAGACAATCAACATTCGCCGGAAAAGCTGATCTCACAAAGGTTCAAGAGAAGATAATCTGGCAGCATCCCGATCCAAGCGGAAGCTTTAATAGTTTTTCGTGGAACACCTTCTCGATCACCGGCTCTGCCAGATTCCCAGGAGAGCAGATGGCTAGTGTTTCCAGAACCATGGCATGCTCGAGCAATAGTTTCACCACATGAATCTTTTCAAAACTGGGGACAAAATCATCAATCTTGATCTGCTTAAGGTGCGACTGAAAGAAGGGTATATGGGATTCAGCAGGCGGCCGTTCTCTTCATCATCTGAAGTTAGTCCAATCATCTGGTAATCAAAATGAGTTTCTACAATTTAGCCATCATACGTTTTGAAGCCGCCAAAGACATATAAACAAAGAAATGATTTCCATCCAGTTACCTCGAGGAATTCAAGCGTTTCAAGAAGTGGCCAATGATGCAGTAGGCCACAAACCACTTCGCATTACAATTCTAAACACCCCAGGTTCATGCTTCTTCAATTACAGAAGACAGGCGGATGGAAATAGAGCTCGACTGCACTAGTTAGCACGTAGGAACAAGGCAATATAACGCACACTAATACTAACGCCATTAAGAATTATATCAGGAAATTGGGTGAGACATGAAGGATAAATACAGGAATTT
The DNA here is from genome assembly GCA_031216235.1 of Syzygium jambos. Lineage (NCBI taxonomy): Eukaryota > Viridiplantae > Streptophyta > Magnoliopsida > Myrtales > Myrtaceae > Syzygium > Syzygium jambos. The sequence goes on along the minus strand of CM062224.1, from coordinate 42,697,669 downwards.
CAGAGGATAAGTAGAGAGACTTCAATAGTGCCGCCTGACAGTTCCAAGCTTTTAACGGACCCCATTCCTTGAAGAAACTTGCTGATGCGGTAAGCAGCTTCTCTTGATCTACTCAAAGGAAACTCGGCAACATCAATGATCGCATCCACAAGTGAGCTTGATTGGTTCAATCAGTAGTCGTTCAAGAAAGGACTTTTGCAATAGAAGCCTTCAAGACTATTGGGACGTATCCTAACTTGGCAGCCATGCAAGTTCATGGAGTGACTCTCAGGATCCTCATCCCGTATGGTCAAGACCTCTAGCTTGGAGTGTAAATTTTAACGACCTAGTCCGACAAGGGCAAGGAGTGGTCACTGGGCCAGAAAGCCTGGATAAGAGTGATTCTTGGCAGGCTAGGGTTGGCTTCTAGGATGGCAAAGGGAGAAGGAATGAACTAAATTGTTCACCGAATAGAGGGAGAGCAATCCTAATATGTGTGTGTGTGTGTGAAAAACTAAAATTAACTCACAAAAGCATCTTTTGACATAATGGTAAGTTTTCCTCTGGAACTCCAAAGTTAATTGAGCCCAAGTTAGAGCACTATCAGGATGAGTGACCTCTTGAGAAAGTACCTAACTCTACGCTAAAGGACAAAATTGTGAGGCTCAATATGGGATGAGCTCAAACGGACAATATCTCGAGTGAGTTAATCCAAGGATGTCGCATATGGTATCAGAGTGGGACCCCGTAGGTGTGTGGTTCGGGGATGAACCAGGCAAAAGCTGGTGGGCCTGTAATGCCCTAGTTTGATAAAGGTGGGGAGTGGTTGCCGGGGCCAGAGCGCCCGGACAAGACGTGGCTTTTGGCAGGCTTCTAGGATGGTGAAGGGGACAGGAATGAACCAAACTGTGCACCAAATATGGGAAAAGCGATTTGAGATATATATATATATATATATATATATATATATATATGAAAAACTATAATTAACTCATGGAGATGAACGACAAGTTTTGCTTTGGAACTCCAAAGTTAACTAAGCCCAAGCTTGGGTGACACCTTGGAAAAGTGTCTGCCTGTACGTCAAAGGACAAAACTGTGAAGCTCAGTATGGAACGGGCCAAAGATAATAATATTTGAGTGAGTTAATCCGAGGAAGTAACAAAAATAGTCACTGCTGTGAGATAAGACCAATCACAGTCCTCAAGAGCCGGGAAGGCAATAGCTGCTGGGTTGAGCCCCCATTAAAAAAATGTGATATTCACAAGATCCAAGTATTTGAGATTAGGAAGGAGTATTTTAGAAGGTAGCTTTAAGACCCCTGGCACGAATAATAGCAGATAGGTCAACGATGTGGAAGTGAATAAGCCGTAAGGCAAGGCAAGTGGTCCTTTAATGTGTGAAAGTTAAAGAGAGCACTCCTCAACATTTCGCTGAACTACCGCAGATACCCATAAATTGACATGGGATGCATCACGTAACACATTGCAACAGTGTTTGTCTTAGGATGTTTATCTTTTAGCAGAAAAGTTTGATCAGATTTGGCTACCAAGCAGCAGTGTTTGTCTTAGGATTTTGCATTCATCAGTAGTGTTTAGTCAGAACACGTTATGGTTCCGGTATTCCTAAAAAGTTCCTAGAGTCACAGTCAAACCGCCCCTGGCACTCACAGTCAATTTTAGATTATGAAATGTCACAAAGGCTTTGAGCTGATACTGTTTTGCTGAAATCCTTGCAATCCAGTCAACTTTAGGATTCACTTTTTAATCAATGTCAAGCTTAGAACATGAAATGGCTAAAGATGACTAGTAGTTTTTAGTGAAATCTTCCCACTGGTGGTCATCAAGTCCATGTCACGGAGGAAAATAATTGTCGACTCATCCTGAAAATTCGATACCAACTAGCCTGGACATGCTTATTCGGTATACAGGTCAAGTGATTCTCAGATGTTCAACTGAATACTTTCATCTCATGAGCTTATTAACTATGAACACAACTCACATAAATTTGAATTAACGAAATTAATAGTGTGCATATGATACTTCAATTTGAAAGAGGCAAAGTTTTGTGGACTTATATAAACAACTCAGCTAGTAACCATGTCTTCGTTTTGGCAGAGTTGATAATTACCTTTGTCGGATGAATCTTACTGCTTGTCATAGATCTGTAAGTTGCCTGTCGTAACATACACATTCGTATTGCAAAGTCTATGTGAAATACAAATGCAGAATTTCGATCATTAGTTCATGAGAGTGTAAAATTTTTAGGTCTCTCAAATTGAGTGAACAACCTTTCAGGACAGAACATTACAAGAGCATGAAAACCAAAAGAAAATGTCTGATCATCATCTTCCTTCGACCACAGAATTGGTGATGGTGTTTGTGGACAAGATGCTTTCCCATTGCGACTCGATATCGTCACTTGGAATCTGGCTTTGGAAGGTGAATGTAGGTGGTCTCAGCTGAAGAAGTTCTGATTCACCACTCAGCGTCAGAACTACGGACAACATGTTGGGTCGGTCCGTTGTGTGGTCCTGCATACAGACAAGCCCTACCTGAATGCATCTCATGGATTCTGATGGCGGACAAGTTTGAACAATTGCTTCATCTGTTAGGTCGAGTCCTCTATCTTCACTCCACAATTGCCATGCCTGTGAGAATCAGAGGACATAGGGCGCATAAATGGCCAAAAATATTATAGAAGATCACTCGAGACTGATTAACTCCCACTTACATAGGAAAGAAGATTGAAATGCTGGCCACAGTAGTATAAGCTTGTGTTCTTTTTGCCAGCAACGATCTCAAGTAGCAACATGCCGAAGCTATAGACATCGGATTTCTCAGAAAATATCCCTCCCATGGCATACTTGGGAGACATATATCCTCTGCAATTGGTTTGATCACGTTAATCAATCAAGTTACAGAATTTCCTAATTGAACTGATAATGCCAGCATCAAGGCTTGAAAACTTACAGTGTTCCAACAACTTTGTGAGTATTTAACAACACTTGAGTGCCTTCAAAGATCCGCGCCAGGCCAAAGTCCGAAATTTTTGGGTTCATCCTCTCATCCAAGAGAATGTTGCTTGCCTTCAAATCTCAACGGATAACTCGAAGGCAAGAATTTCGAAAACGTGTATCCCAGTTGAGTTCTGCTTTCCTTTTAGAATCTAAGCAAGGAAGAAAATGCAAACAATTTGTTACTTTAAGTATTGCTACTTGAATATATATTTTCCATCAGCACAAGTACGACTTGAAAAGAGCGAGACCAACCAAAAAGAAAGGAGTCTAAGCTTTTGTTTGACAAGTGTTCATATACTAAAATTTTTTCTTCTCCTTTCATGCAGCAACCAATGAGTCTGACCAGATTTCGATGCTGAAGTTTCGATATCAGGATGATCTCATTTTCAAACTCCTCCGTGCCTTGGCCTGAGCAACTGGAAAGTCTTTTGACAGCTATCTCCTTTCCATCATTCAGCTTTCCCTGTTTTCAAACTTGCAAAAAAAATCAGACCTTGGATAATGTGACATTCCGAAATTCCACCAATTGGAATTTATTGAATAATTGAGTTTTATGAGATGTGCTCGCAGTAAATTCTTGCCCGGAACTGATCATTCCTGGGAATGCTAACCATTAGGGAAAGGCTAATAGGGGAATTAAATTCGCGCAACTAAAGAAAATTCGATCGTGAATGGATTTCGACCATTAAATCGCAAAAGTGATATTTTGAACCACTGTTGGCCGATCCAAGGATAGTTAGGGGTCAGTTCGCCACTGTCCTAGTAGTGGATCGCGAGTGATTCCGTTGGACCACGAAACGACTTGACGAATGATTCCGAAATTATACCGAACGATCGTATCCCTCGGATAAAGTAATTAATCTTCGCGATTTTAATGACAACCGAGGTTGCCACGCCCCGAGCTCCCGTCGAGCCCGCGACATCCCGCCTCCGGTCGATCAGTTGCGACGTCCCAGATTGTCGCCGACCTCAACTAAACATCAGAGATTTAATTGCGCGCACGGAAACCATAAAACACCCGGATAAAAATTTAACTGGAGAAACATTGGGAGAATATATACATTTCCATTACTCGATCAAACTTGTACCACCATATTTACAAAATACAAACCTTAGTTTACCAGTGCACACATTACTAACCCTTCAAGAGTAAGAACAAAAACCGATGACCTGCCATCCAACCCGTAACAACCTTTAACACCCCTTGCTTGGCGTCCACTCAGAATCTAACTCCACATCATCCCGTCTCCCATTTGAAATTCAGCTGTCTCATACTCTGTATGCACTGAAACTCCAAAATGTACTGGGGGTGGTGACGGTGGAGGATTCATGGGTCCTGTCGGGGCTCTGAAATTTGTTGGTTTACACAACCATGAGAATATATCTAAGCAAGTACACCCCTAAACCCAACCTAAGCTATCACGTACCTCCAAATAATCACGCAATCACACACATTCACGTACACCAATATCATTAAACAGGCACATCAATTAAGACTGTCAGGCTCAATAATGCACACATTCGCACTCAGTCACGATCACGTCGTATGCAACACGCGTATGTGTCAATTCTCATCCCACTCTTCCGTCCATTCTCATTTTTCGCTTTCTCAAACCTCGCCAGTGGCCCGCGTTGAAGTACATGCCTCAGGCACACTGCTATAATTCATCACATCACTTCCGGCCTGCGTACTCGTTCATGCCTCAGGCCTCGATCGCGACCTGAGCATCACACGCCCCAGGCCCGATCCTAACTCAGCCCGCGCCAAATGCGACAGGGCTACATGATTGAAACCCAACTCAGCCTACACCAAATGCGACAGGCCTACATGATTGGAACCCAACTCAGCCCACGCCAAATGCGACAGGCCTACAAGATTGAAACCCGAGCTTATGATGCGTCGGTCCAATCTCGGTCTCACCCAAGCTGATCGTGCCTCTGACCGATTCTCATACATGCTTTTTCAAGCCTCAGCCTGTGCCAAATGCAACAAACCTACGTGATCGCTGCCCGAGTTTACGATACTCGGCCCGATCCCATTCTCGTTTTATCACACCTTTCACATACTTTCTCACAATCACTCGTCACACCACACTTCTCCTTACTCATGCACATGCTCGATATGCATTTACCACACGCGACTAACCCATCACACGCGATCCGTGTACACATCGAATCACACGCAGATAGAGTTCACTCAATAATTCACATGGGCAATATCAACAATTAATTTAATCAACTCACGTGTGCACTCGACAAGTATAATCAGTCACTCAATTACACAACAACACTTTCAATTAAATCACCACAATTTATAAATAAATCAAACACGCCTCAAATACGGTAATTGCCATTTTTCTCCAACCAAATGGCGTCGGATTAATTCCGATCCTTCATGGGACTTTCTCGCCATTAAATACCGGTTCTAAAAATCCAAATTGCGTCCCGATCGGCTCATCACGGCCCCGTGAACAGTAAATCACAGCCACTGTTATTTTCCAATTTCCAATAATTAATGCCCGAATTAAATCCTAAGGCCCGCCATAAAATTTTCACTACCATTTCATACAATTCTGCACCTAACTTTATACAGATTTCGCCCAAAATCGCCCGTCGATACCCGAAGTCCTAAATTGGGTTTAGAGCGCGACTTACCCGTATTCTAGTGGCGTCGGATTAATTCCGATCCTTCATGGGACTTTCTCGCCATTAAATATCGGCTCTAAAAATCCAACTTGCATCCCGAACCAAGCATCACAGCCTCGTGAACAGTGAATCACAGCTCGTGAACAGTGATTCATAGCTTGAAATTCTCTCAAATCGTCATCCAAAAATTCCAAATTAATTCCTTAAGGCCCGCCATACATTCCCGGTCTAAAGCCCCAACATTTCGCACTCGCACAAGTCCAATTTCATCCAAAATCAAATTATTCGGCGATACCCAAAACCCTAAATCGGGATTAGAGTGTGACTTACTGCGTTCTAGGCTAAAACGACTAGAACGGGAAGTGGCGGCGCTCTACAGCGAAGGCGAGCAACTCACGGTGGCTTTCGGCTTGCACGGCGGCGGTCCGGCGGCGGCGTGGTCTTGCACGTCCAGAAATGTGTCACGGGGAGAGAGAGAAGAGAGGGGAAAGAGAGAGGGAGACGGTGAGGTTGGAGGGTGGCGCGGCGACGGCAGGGTGGCGACGAGCAGCGGCACCGGCGGTGGAGCTCACGGCCAAAGGGACTCACGGCCAAGAAAAAGAAAAAAAGAAAATGAAAGGGGGAGGGGTTGATCGTGGAATGAAGAAAAGAGGGGAGAAGGAAGACAAGTTGGTCTCCATTTATTTATAATGACCAAAGGGAGAATGACTAAAATGCCCTTTACCTTAAAACTTGTCCTTTAATAACCTTTAGGGGGGTATTTTAGTCACTTTCTTTGTTTCCTGACCAAATCGAGTTTTTTTCCGAAGGATTTGAGCGCACCAAAAATTTACACGTGTCACGTGCAATGTCGTTCTAACATTCCGGCGTGACTTCCTAATTTTCCAGTATCCAATTTGGGCAAAAATTCAATAATTAAATTCTATTAAACGCAACTCGAGCGCAACTCGAGCGTTTCTTGAGCTAACGGGCGGCTTGCTGGGGAAATTCGCAGAATTAACTCATGACTGATACTGAATCGAGTCACATGCAAGTCCGTTCGGTGCGTGACGACCGCGATTGTCATTAAAATCGCGAAGATCAATCACTTGATCCGAGGGGTAGATTGTTCAGTCTAATTTCGGAATCATTCGTCAGATCGTTTCATGGTCTAATGAAATCACCCGCGATCCACTACTAGGACAGTGGTGAACTGACCCCTAACTATCTTTGGATCTGCCAACAGTGGTTCAAAATATCACTTCCGCGATTTAATGGTCGAAATCCATTCACGATCGAATTTTCTTTAGTCGCGCGAATTTGATTTCCCTATTAGCCTTTCCCTAATGGTTAGCAGTCCCAGAAATGATCAGTTCCGGGCGAGAAATTTACTACAAGCACATTTTATAAAACTCAGTTATTCAATAAATTCTAATTGGTGGAAATTTCGGAATGTCACAATCTTCCCCCTTATGAAATTTCGTCCTCGAAATTTACAATCTCACTAATACTCAAAATTACCATCCTTACTGTTACTCAAACAACTGGGGGTACTGACGTTGCATCATTTCTTCGCTTTCCCAAGTTGCGCCTTGAGTCCCGTGTTGCTCCCAAATAACCTTAACCATTGGGATTGTCTTATTTCTCAGAACCCGTTCCTTCCAATCTTCAATCCTGATCGGTCTCTCGACGTACGATACCTTATCATCCACCTCTATCTCCTCATAATTTAATACATGCATCGGGTCCGGTTCATACTTCATCAACATCGATACGTGGAACACATTATGTACTTGCGACATATTTGGCGGTAACGCGAGGCGATACACCAAATCTCCAATCTTTTCTAACACTTCGAAGGGTCCCACGTACCTCGGACTCAATTTGCCCTTCTTACCAAACCGGGATAATCCTCGCATAGGCAAAACTTTAAGGAACACGTGATCCCCTACCTGGAATTCCAGAGGTCTTCACCATCTGTCTGCATAACTCTTTTGACGGCTCTGCGCTGTCCTTAGCCTTTCACGAATGATCTTAACTGCCTCGGTCGACTGCTCAACCAACTCCGGCCCTGTTATAGCTCGTTCTCCCACTTCGTCCCAACACACGGGCGTTCTACAAGCACGGCCATATAACGCTTCAAATGGCGCCATTCCAATGCTCTGCTGGAAACTATTATTATAAGCGAACTCCACTAAGGGCAGTTGCTCTTCCCACTTTCCTTGAAAATCTAGCACACACGCCCTGAGCATATCTTCTAGCGTCTGAATCGTCCTCTCGGACTGGCCATCTATCTGAGGATGATAAGCGGTACTGAACTGTAGCTTAGATCCCAATGCCGTCTGCAGACTTTTCCAAAAATTGGCGGTAAACTTAGGATCACGATTCGAAGTTATAGACACTAGTACCCCATGCAGGCGAACTATCTGCTGCACATACAACTCTGCATACCGTTCTAATGCGAAATCCTTTCGCACTGCCAAAAAGTGTGCCGACTTAGTTAATCTGTCGATAATCACCCAAATAGTGTAATGACCTCTTTGACTTCTCGGCAATCCTGACATAAAATCCATGGTTATATGCTCCCACTTCCACTCTGGGATTTCCAACGGTTGCAACAATCCTCCAGGCTTACAATGTTGCGCTTTCACCTGCTGACACGTCAGGCACTTAGCCACGTGTTTAGCAATATCCGATTTCATACCATTCCACCAATAATACTGCCTCAAATTCCTGTATATTTTAGTATTGCCTAGGTGAATACTGTACTGGCTACGATGCGCTTCAGCTAAAATTTCTTCCTTAGCTCTCGCATCGTCTGGCACACATAACCTCCCACGAAATTTCAATACACCGTCCTCAGATACCTGAAAATCCTGCTTCCTCTTAATAACGTCCATCTCAATAACCTTCTGTATCTCTGGGTCCGTAGATTGCAAAGCTTTAACTCTAGCCTGAATTTCCGGCTTAATCCTTAATGTGGCTAACAAGCTTGAGACTTGACTCACTTCCAATTTGAACTCTGAATCTCGCACTTTCTCCAACAGAGTCCATTCTTTGACCATCAAATACGCGATGCTTGATTTCCGACTCAATGCATCCACTACTCGGTTTGCCTTTCCAGGGTGATATAGAATATCACAATCATAATCTTTTAACAATTCCATCCAGCGTCTTTGCCTCATATTCAACTCTTTCTGCGAGAATAAATACTTGAGCCTCTGATGGTCAGTATAGATCTGAAATCTTTCCCCGCATAAATAATGTCGCCAAATCTTCACGGCGAACACTATTGCGGCTAACTCCAAGTCATGCGTCGGATAATTCAGTTCGTGTGGCCTCAACTGTTTGGATGCATAGGCTCCCACTTGCCCATGTTGCATCAACACACATCCTAATCCCTTCAACGACGCATCACTGTATATTTCATATCCTCCCGGTCCTGATGGAATCGTCAACACTGGTGCCGTTGTCAACCTGTGTTTCAACTCATGAAAACTCCCTTCGCACTGGTTTGTCCATTCAAACCTCGTCTCCTTTTTCAACAATTGCGTCAACGGCATTGCTATCGACGAAAATCCTTTCACAAAGCGACGGTAATATCCAGCCAAACCTAGAAAACTCCGAACTTCTGTCACCGTTGTCGGTCTAGGCCACTTCGTTACAGCCTTTATCTTTGCTGGATCCACAGAAATTCCTTCTCCCGAAATTACATGACCGAGAAATGCTACTCGACTAAGCCAAAACTTGCACTTGCTAAACTTAGCATACAGTGCGTTCTCCCTCAAAGTTCGCAACACTTGGTGCAAATGAAATTCATGCTCCTCCAGACTTTTCGAGTACACCAGTATGTCGTCGATAAAAAACAATCACAAACTGATCTAGAAATTCTTTAAACACTCGATTCATCAGATCCATAAAGGCAGCAGAGGCGTTCGTCAATCCGAACGGCATCACTGTAAATTCATAATGTCCGTACTTCGTTCTGAACGCCATTTTCGGTATATCCTCCTTTCTAATCCTCAACTGGTGATATCCTGTTCTCAAATCAATTTTAGAGAACACCGATGCCCCTTGTAACTGATCAAACAAATCATCAATCCTCGGCAAGGGATACTTATTTTTAACTGTCACCTGATTCAACTGCCTGTAATCTATACACAATCTCAACGATCCATCTTTCTTCCTTACAAATAAAACCGGTGCTCCCCACGGAGATACACTAGGTCGAATAAACCCCTTATCTAACAACTCTTGCATCTGCACCTTTAATTCCTTTAACTCTGATAGCGACATTCTATAAGGTGCCTTTGAGATTGGCTCAGTTCTAGGTGCCAACTCAATTACAAACTCTACTTCCCTTTCCGGCGGTAATCCCGGTAATTCTTGAGGAAACACATCGGGATATTCACACACTACCGCTATATCCTCAAGTCTCGGCTCTTCAGCCGTCGAATCCATTACTGCAGCTAGAAATCCTTGACATCCTTCATTCAACAATTTTGCCATTTCCACCGAGGATATCAACGGAATCGAGGGTCCTCCTCGACTTCCCACAAATTTAAATTCCGGATGTCCAACAGGATTAAATTGGATCACCCTGCTATTACAATCCATTACAGCCCTCTGCTTAGACAGCCAGTCCATTCTTACTATCACATCAAAATCATACATGTCCAGAACCGCTAGATCGATCAATTCCTCCCTATTCCCAATCACAATCTTACAGTTTGGACAACCCAACGAAATCAACATTCTATCATTCAAGGGAGTCGTCACACATAGCGTAACATCAAGCAATTGCGGTTCTATTCCAACTAACTCCGCAAACTGTTTCGATATAAAAGAATACGACGCTCCAGGATCAAATAAAGCATACGCAGCATGGTTGCACAGAGAAATCGTACCTATGACAACCTCTGGTGCGTTCTCAGCCTCTCGTTTGGCCATCGCATACACTCGTCCTTGCGCTGGAGGCCTATTCTGATTTAGATTCGCTGTCTGGGCTGCTCCAGTCGGATTTTCATTCCAAGGTAGCGGCAAAGCAGGCGGTCTATTCTGCCTGGAATTGGGGCAATTCTTTATGTGATGCCCAAATTTTCCGCATCCAAAGCAAGCTCCGCTCCTAGCCGGACACGACCCATTTCCATGTCGACCTCCGCAAATCCTACACGGACCATTACCAATCCAGACAGGCTTTTCAATATTCCTTTTTACAGGTGGAGTAAAACGCCTATTATCCACCATCGGCCTCTTTCCCAGATTACGATTATTCCAACCTTGGCCAAATCTCGATCCAGATGTGGCAGCTCTATCCATCTGATCCCACTCTAGGATCTGAGCTCTATCAAATATCTACTCATACGTACTCAAATTTACCAGTAACAACTGGCTACGGACGTCAGCTCTCAATCCATCCAGAAATCTATGTGCCTTATCCTTTGGATGTTCCACCATTCTCGGCGCAAACTTAGACAATCTCGCGAATTCCGCCTCATATTGATCTACCGTCATCTTACCTTGACGGAGTCTCATAAATTCCGCGAGTTTTCTTTCTCTAGCACTAGCTGAAAAGTATTTCTCATAAAATCTCTTAGTGAAAATAGCCCAAGTCCTAGCTGTACCCTCAGGAAAAATCCTATCCTTGGTGGCCTTCCACCAATCATTTGCGTTATCTTGCAGCTGATAGACTGCCAAGGTCACCTTCTCATGATCATTACACTCCAGCACCTCAAAAGCCTTCTCCAATTCCTCTACCCATCTGGGTGCAGCCTCCGGGTCACCTTTCCCAGAAAACTTAGGGGATTCAGCTTAATAAACTGCTCTACTAGTTGGTGCATAGGTCTATTCGCAACCACCTGCCCTTGATCCTGATTCTCATTAGCAACAGCAACGGGCTCGGCAACTTGAGCAATCGGGGCAGCTCGCTCTTGAGTCTGTCGTTCTAATATATCATAAATCCACTCTAGGGTTCTCATGACAGCTTCCATTCTAGGATCCTCAGCAGGTCTAACTCCCACTCCAGGGTTCGCTACTACTCCAGCATCTACCCCTAAGTTATCTCTCGCTCCAGCACCCATTCCAAGATCCTCCACAGCTCTAGATTGTACATGTCCTCTACCCCTGGATCCTCTACCAGCACCCCTTCTTGGGACTCTTCCTACTCCTCTTCCTTCGCTGCTCATCGTCACGATTCTACCACTCTACTACATGCTATAATTCCATTCAGGAATTAGCAGTCTAAACCAACTAGCTCAATCCAATTCTAAGCAGCAAATTAACACATCCGTTTACTCAACAAGCAATTCCCCACTACAAATCACGAAATCACTATCATTAGAGTCTGAACACTTACCTCAAGTCCAGGCGCACCTGCAATTCTATTACCACATAAACTTGACTTACACAAACAATCTGGAGGCACGTGTAGCTGATTCTACTATACACCCTACTAAGATCTCCCCAATTACTACCCCAAGGTTTCCGCTCCTTATCACTCCAAGTTTCGACCAATTCTAGATCGAGCTGACATTGCTCTGATACCATTCCAAATTGAGATGTCACGCCCCGAGCTCCCGTCAAGCCCGCGACATCCCGCCTCCGGTCAATCAGTTGCGACGTCCCAGGTTGTCGCCGACCTCAACTAAACATTAGAGATTTAATTGCGCACACGAAAACCATAAAACACCCGGACAAAAATTTAACTGGGGAAACATTGGGAGAATATATACATTTCCATTACTCGATCAAACTTGTACCGCCATATTTACAAAATACAAACCTTAGTTTACCAGTGCACACAATACTAACCCTTCAAGAGTAAGAACAAAAACCGATGACCCGGCATCTAACCCGTAACAACCTTTAACACCCCTTGCTTGGCGTCCACTCAGAATCTAACTCCACATCATCCCGTCTCCCATTTGAAACTCAGCTGTCTCATACTCTGTATGCACTGGAACTCCAAAACGTACTGGGGGTGGTGGCGGTGGAGGATTCATGGGTCTTGTCGGGGCTCTGAAATTTGTTGGTTTACACAATCATGAGAATATATCTCAGCAAGTATACCCCTAAACCCAACATAGGCTATCCCGTACCTCCAAATAATCACGCAATCACACACATTCACGTACACCAATATCACCAAACAGGCACATAAATTAAGACTGTCAGGCTCAATAATGCACACATTCGCACTCAGTCGTGATCACGTCGTATGCAACACGCGTATGTGCCAATTCTCAGCCTCAGCCTGTGCCAATTGCAACAGACTTAAGTGATCGCTGGCCGAGTTTACGATACTCGGCCCGATCCCGTTCTCGTTCTATCACACCTTTCACATACTTTCTCACAATCACTCGTCACACCACACTTCTCCTTACTCATGTACATGCTCGATATGCATTTACCATAAGCGACTAGCCCATCACACGCGATCCGTGCACACATCGAATCACACGCAGACAGAGCTCACTCAATAATTCACATGGGCAATATCAACAATTAATTTAATCAACTCACGTGTGCACTCGACAAGTATAATCAGTCACTCAATTGCACAACAACACTTTCAATTAAATCACCACAATTTCTAAATAAATCAAACACGCCTCAAATACGGTAATTGCCATTTTTCTCCAACCAAATGGCGTCGGATTAATTTCGATCCTTCATGGGACTTTCTCGCCATTAAATACCGGTTCTAAAAATCCAAATTGCGTCCCGATCGGCCCATCACGGCCCCGTGAACAGTAAATCACAGCCACTATTATTTTCTAATTTCCAATAATTAATACCCGAATTAAATCCTAAGGCCCGCCATAAAATTTTCACTACCAATTCATACAATTCCGCACCTAACTTTATACAGATTTCGCTCAAAATCACCCGTCGATACCCAAAGTCCTAAATTGGGTTTAGAGCGCGACTTACCCGCGTTCTAGTGGCGTCGGATTAATTCCGATCCTTCATGGGACTTTCTCGCCATTAAATACCGGCTCTAAAAATCCAACTTGCGTCCCAAACCGAGCATCACAGCTCGTGAACAGTGATTCATAGCTTGAAATTCCCTCAAATCGTCCTCCAAATATTCCAAATTAATTCCTTAAGGCCCGCCATAGATTCCCGGTCTAAAGCCCCAACATTTCGCACCCGCACAAGTCCAATTTCACCTAAAATCAAATTATTTGGCGATACCCAGAACCCTAAATCGGGATTAGAGTGTGACTTATCGCGTTCTAGGCTAAAACGGTTAGAATGGAAAGCGGCGGCGCTCTACGGCGAAGGCAAGCAACTCACGGTGGCTTTCGGCTTGCACGACGGTGGTCCGGCGGCGGCGTGGTCTTGCATGGCCGGAAATGTGTCACGGGGAGAGAGAGAAAGAGAGGGGAAAAAGAGGGGAGAGAGAGAAAGAGAGGGGAAAGAGAGAGAGAGAGACGGTGAGGTTGGAGGGTGGCGCGGCGACGGCAAGGTGGCGGCGAGCGGCGGCGCTGGCGGTGGAGCTCACGGCCAAAGGGACTCACGGCCAAGAAGAAGAAAAAAAGAAAATGAAAGGGGGAGGGGTTGATCGTGGAATGAAGAAGAGAGGGGAGAAGCGGGGAGAAAGAAGACAAGTTGGTCTCCATTTATTTATAATGACCAAAGAGAGAATGACTAAAATGCCCTTTACCTTAAAACTTGTCCTTTAATAACCTTTAGGGGGTATTTTAGTCACTTTCTTTGTTTCCTGACCAAATCGAGTTTTTTTCCGAAGGATTTGAGCGCACCAAAAATTTACACGTGTCACGTGCAATGTCGTTCTAACATTCTGGCGTGACTTCCTAATTTTTCAATATCCAATTTGGGCAAAAATTCAATAATTAAATTCTATTAAACGCAACTTGAGCGCAACTCGAGCGTTTCTTGAGCTAACGGGCGGCTTGCTGGGGAAATTCGCAGAATTGACTCATGACTGATACTGAATCGAGTCACGTGCAAGTCCGTTCGGTGCGTGACGACCGCGATTGTCATTAAAATCGCGAAGATCAATCACTTGATCCGAGGGGTAGATTGTTCAGTCTAATTTCGGAATCATTCGTCAGATCGTTTCATGGTCTAATGAAATCACCCGCGATCCACTACTAGGACAGTGGTGAACTGACCCCTAACTATCTTTGGATCTGCCAACAGTGGTTCAAAATATCACTTCAGCGATTTAATGGTCGAAATCCATTCACGATCGAATTTTCTTTAGTCGCGCGAATTTGATTTCCCTATTAGCCTTTCCCTAATGGTTAGCATTCCTAGGAATGATCAGTTCCGGGCGAGAAATTTACTACGAGCACATTTTATAAAACTCGGTTATTCAATAAATTCCAATTAGTGGAAATTTCGGAATGTCACAGAGGTCGTCACGCATCGAACGGACTTGCACGTGACTCGATTCAGTATCAGTCATGAGTTGATTGTGCGAATTTCCCCAGCAAGCCGCTCGTTAGCTCGAGAAACGCTCGAGTTGCGTTTAATAGAATTTAATTAAGGAATTTTTGCCCAAATTGGACATCGAAAAATTAGGAAGTCATGCCGGAATGTTAGGACGACGTTGCACGTGACATGTGTCAATTTTTGGTGTGCTTAAATCCTTCGGAAAAATTTGATTTGGGTAAGAAACGGAGAGAGTGACCAAAATACCCCTAGGATTTATTAAAGGGCAAGCTTTAAGGGTAAAGGGCATTTTGGTAATTTTTTCCCTAAAATTTTGATTGGACAATTTTACCCTTGGCTTTTTGGGAAATTACAAGTATACCCTTGGATATTTTTTGTGCAAGAATCGATCTCGGCCGTCGGATCAAGATAAGATCGAATCGGGACCGTTGGATTAAAATTGTGCGGAAAGGGTACTTTGGTCATTTCCACCTTTGGTCCAAGAAGCACTATTTGAGTCAAGATAAGTCCCTCTCTCTCTCATTTCTCTCCCCCTCTCTTCCCGTGAAACCCCCCCCCCACTGTAGACTCTCTCTCTCTCTCTCTCTCTCTCTCTCTCTCTCTCTCTCTCTCTCTCTTTCTCTTTACCGATCGCCGCACAAGTCGCGCCGTCGCCGCCCAAGCCGATCGCCGCCACCCAGGAGCCGTACACCGTCGCCGCCGTCCCCGATTAAGTGCCGCCGCTCTCCGTTCTAGCCGCAATAGTCTAGAATGCGGGTAAGTCGCAATATAAACCCAATTTAGGATTTCGGGTATCGACAGGCGATTTTGGGCGAAACCGGGAATAGATTAAATGCGGAATGGCATGATTTAGAGGTGGGATTAGGTGGCGGGTCTTAGAATTGAAACAAGAAAATTTTTATTGGAAAATTCAGAATAATAGGGGCTGCGAATTACTATTCACGAGCTGTGATTTACTGTTAATGGGCTGTGATGGGCCGATCAGGTCGCAAGTTGGATTTTTAGAACCGAGAATTTATGGCGAGAAAGTCTCGTGAAGGACCCAAATTGATTTGAGACCATTTGGTTAGAGAAAAATAGCAATTTTCGTGTTTTCGTGTGTTGAAATTATAATTGAGTTGGGATGGTGAAATTTACAAAATCCGGGTGCGAAATATTGGGGTTTATGATTGGAAATGTTTGGCGAGCCTTGAGGATTATTTTTGGAATTTTTGGAGGACAATTTGAGGTGAATTATAAGCTGCAAGTTACTGTTTACGGGGCTGTGATGATTTGTTCGGGACGCAAGTTGGATTTTTAGAACCATTATTTAATGGCGAGAAAGTGTCGTGAAGGATCGGAATTAATCCGACGCCATTTAGTTGGAGAAAATTGGCAATTTACGTGTTTTTGGCATGTTTGAATTATTCTGGATGGGGTTGATTTAATTGAATGTTTATTTATGTGTTATATGAGGTAACTTGAGGATGAAATGAGGATGTTTTGAGGCTGGAGTGAGACTGAATAGAGTGTTGGATGTTGTGGGATGGAATTGGCGAGCTTAGGGCTCGATTTAAGGACAAGTGGTGTCGGTTTAGTGTGGTAGTATGGCTGGATTGTGGTGATTAATAGGCTTGGAAATGTCGAAATTATGCCTATGAACGTGGCTATGTTTGTGGGCTCATGAGCGGCCTTGTGTGTTTATTGAATCATGATTTGATGGATTGAAATGTGCTTAATTATGTGCACGCGTGGGCCAGATTGAATTAATTGTTGAAATTGGCCATGTCGAATGCTGAGTGAGCATGTTTTATGTGTTAATTGATGCGTGCACGGGCCACATGTGATGGGCCAGTTGAGTGTGGTAAATGCTTGATGAGCATGTGCATGAGCAAAAAAGAAAAGTGGTGTGGCATGTGATTGTGGAAGTTATGTAAAGGTGTGTAAGTGCGAGAATAGGATCGGGCCGAGTATCATAAGCTCGGACAGCGATCACGTAGGTCTGTTGCATTTGGCACAGGCTGAGGCTTGAAAAAGCAAGAATGAGAATCGGTCCGAGGCACGATCAGCTCGGGTGAGACCGGGATTGGACCGAGGCATCCTAAGCTCGGGTTCCAATCATGTAGGCCTGTCGCATTTGGCGCGGGCTGAGTTGGGATCGGGCCCGGGGCGTGTGATGCTCAGGTCGCGATTGGGGCCTGAGACGTGAACGGGTACGCGGGCCGAATGTGGTGAATGATCGCAGTGTACCTGAGGCATGTACGTTTACGCGGGTCACTGCCGAGGAATATGAAAGAGGAATGAGGATGGAAGGAACAGTGGGATGAGAATGGTACATGCGCATGTTTGCATCTGATATAATTGTGATTGAGTGTGGGTGTGCACATGATTGAGCCTGACCATATTAATTGATGTGCCTGCTTTGTGATTACTTGATGTACGTGAATATGTGTGATTGCGTAATTGCCTGGAGGTACGTGATAGCCTAGGTAGGGTTTAGGTTGTAACTTATTGAGAAGTGTCTCATGGTTGTATAAACCAAACCATTTCAGATAACCCGCCTGAACAAGTAATCAGTCGCCACCGCCGCCGCCAGAACGTTTGGTACAGTCATGCACATCGAGGATAATTTCGTGGAGTACACTCTAAATGGACGCCGTGTCGAGGACGCAAGGACTAGTGAGGAGGCGATGAGTTAATGTTCGTGTAGTACCGTTTATGGTAGATAGGGCGTCTACCTTTTTGGTGTATGATTTTTGAGGTAATCGTAGTGGGTGTACATATAAATTTTATGGACTCAAGGAATGGCAAACGGGTATAGCTGTACTTGCACATGAATGTTGTAAATTTATGTGGTAATGTAAGGTTTGTAATTGTTGGCGGTTGGACGTGCTAGTTTAATTCTGGTGTTCTCCAATTTATTTGTCTAGGTTTAATTATTTGTTTCCGCTACAATTGACTCTGATGTGAAACCGTTGAGTCGGCGACGTACTCCTGGGATGTCGCATCGTTCGACTCATGGAAGTGAGGTGTGGAAAGCATTAGATTTGAGTCGGGACGTGACAGATAATGTCATAAAATTTTACTACGCGAACATTTTAGAGAAGGCTTTTACCTGTTTATCAGGGCCCAACCCTCCTTGCCCAAGTTTATTTGTTGCATCAAAGTTGTTTGTCACAAGAAGTAAGCTACTAAAATTGAACAGCGCCAATTCGGATGTATCATCTTGCTTCAGTTGATCTTTCCATATGTGCATTTCCATGTGAGATTTCTCCTGTTTTATCAGTTGTATCCGTTGAGTCAAGGGCCTTGGGGATTTTGGTAAAGTTACTAGATTACATTTAATGTGAAATTAAGCATTAGACACGAATGTCCATACCTCTTTTGCTAGATATCCACTTGCAGAGACTGAAAATAGCAGCTCCTATGAACACGATTCAAAGCATGGTACTGATGCTGATGATAAGTTTCGCTTGTGTCGACATGCCTGACACAAGAAAAGAATAGCAAGATGTGTGATGCAGTTAAAATGAATATCGTTGTACTGAAACCTATTATACCTGTATTGTCATGTGCAACACGAATATATATATCTTGCCCAGCTGTTGAAAACTCCTGAATATCAATGAGATCTTTAGCCCAGACCAAACACCCTATTGTGCTGACGTAAGAATAAGCCAAGCAAGAACAATTATTTAGGCACCAGCTTCGGCATCCTCTTTCATCTCCCATGCCTGATAGATATTCCGCAGAATCAGGCACTTTCATCTGGTTCATTTGCACAAAGACATCTTTCTTCACCTGCATCGAAGCCGATCTGCTTGTGTTCTTCTGACAATTCAATTCTGTTTCTCTAATGCACCCCCTGGTCCAATTCCTGCTGTTCCGTTCTTCTTTAGATCTCGGCATAAACCCCTTTATGCAACGGCAGATAGGAGATTTTAGTGAGTTGCAAACGCCAAAAGGACCACAAGTGCCATAAACTCTGCAACTGTTGCTCGGTGCCACCCAACTAGTGAACCAACTATTGGATATATCATCCCATTTCACTAGTGCTAGAATTCCTCCAGGTGAAATGAAGCCATAAGCACGCAAAGACTTGTTATTGGCACCAGCAGAGAAATAAGTGGTTCCCTGCTGAGGATCTTGCTGGAGAGTGTACCTGCTAATGTATGAGGATTCCATTTCTGGTATGCTGATGAATACCGATTTATCCCAGGGTCCACTTCTACAATAAGGGCTTGAGCCATTCCAAGTGAAAAGTTGCGGCGGTGTCTCTGATGTAATCCCAGAGGCAAAATTTCCCGATGATGGATCAGAGTCACTTTTCCAGGAAACTAAATACTCTCTCTCTCCAGTTCTAGCGCTTAGTCCTATCTTCATGTTTGGTAGAAGAATATCAGTTGGATCATCAAAGCTTGCCCATATTTGAATAGAATTTCCTTCTTGTAGAACAAAGTTTCCACCATCTGAAAGCATCACTGAAGTATAATTTGACTGGACAGAAACATTGGTTGACCAAACTATGTTCCGGTTCTCATCCGAGAGCTTCAGATTCCCGTCGCTGCCTATTTTCAATTTTGCAGATTGATCTGAATATGCAAGCGGTGTATCCCTATTGGCGACCCAGACAATCTTGGAAGGACTCTTGTTCTTGTACCATATTCCCACATATTAGTTTGCTGATCCATTAGGAGTGAAGAAGCCAAGCTCGAAGATTTGGCTGGAGGAGACACGAGTTTGGTTCTGAAAGAGTGGCTCGGCTGCAGTAATGTTATCAACTGCAGTGCTATGATGTGCCTGAACAAGGAAGAAGATGACCAAGGAAGAGTAGAGACCAATCATAAGCAGCATAGTAAGAAGAGCCTAGTGCGTCCGGTTGTTGGTTACCTCAGAATGTTAAATGGCTCCTGACTCTTAGTTCTCCCCTTTTGCCTGCAGGTCTGAAAGGAAGATGGACTTTCTGCAAACCAAACCATGTTGCCGAAGGTTTGAGGTCACAAGTCATTTTCGAGATAGCTTCAAAGGTCACGATATTGAACAAATTAGTTTTATATTGCATGCTGATGATGCCTGCCCCAGTTCAAGTGCATTTCCAGAATGTCAAGAGATCATAATGACATTGGTGTTTGACAACTCGGTTCTAATTATTTTAATATCAGCTTCATTGTGAGTCAAATATTTATGGCGTTTAATAATAAAACTATCTTGGATGAGAAGCCAGTAGACATCGGCATTCTTCCCTTGGCCATTGTTAAGAGTTGATTTAACCTTCCCGTTGTATATATAATATATGAGGGGTCGAAGCCGCTTCCGGTCAAATTCGTTGACCACACGTTTCTGTTAATGCAATAATACAAGTTTTATGTTCAACTAAGCTGTGGCAGTGGTGGAAAAAGTCGAAATTGTTGTGCTTGAAGTCGGTGAAACTCTTCTTTAGATAGGGAAGGAGTCATTCGTGTACGAGGAATGGGGAGTAGACCTAAGATAGTTTCTATACCATGAAATACTGTTCTATCTCCAACACTACTTATCCTACCCATTTCCATCAACTAAATAAAATATATCCCATGGTCTATATTCTTTAAACTGTCCTACCTTGTCCCTAGTACATACTCTACCAAATACAAACTACACCATACGGACATACACTTGCACACATCACAAAAACTACAAACTATCATCGATATCAACACCATATTTCCATGCACAATCTAAATTTCCAACATGAAACCACAGCTCCAAATTCTACAAGTTCATTAAACCTTTTTCAACAGAAAGAACTGAAGCCATCCTTGAATTGAATAAACACTAATATATTAGAAAATAACAACAAAATCATCTGCCAAAAAAGGAATATCAAAATGAAGAAAGATAGCCATCGTCTTCCTTTAATCCATTGTGTCAGCGATAGTGTGAACAGACCAGATGCTTTCTTGCTGAGATGGAATAGGACAACGGGATGAAATGAGCTTAAATTGACTGCTTCATTGCAATAAATCAAAATTTATGTCTGCTTGAAAAGATTGACTCAATGAATTGATAACTAGAGTAGGACTAAAATGTGTCAATACTTGACTGCTGATGACAAGAATGCATCGATAAATTTCTTATAGAATTGACTTACCACTCCAAATTCAATTGTTTCTAGAAATCGAGAATTATGCACCATATCGAAAAATGGCCACCACTGGAAGTCGAAAAGCCCCAAATCCAAGGATTTCAAATTACCAAAGATAGGTAGATCGGAATAGAGCTCTATTGCAATAGTTGGAACCTATGAACAAGTGAAAAAAACACACGTAATTCATCTCTCAAGAATTATTTCCAATTACTGGTAAATTTGTCACAAATGAACTGATTTGGGGTTTTTAGTGGTCAAAAAACTAATTTGGGATAAATTTTTCACAGGTCTATCATTTTAGGGTTTTTCACAGTATTAACCTTATAATTTATTTGTTTTATGTCACGCCTCGCACCCTACGAGCACGCGATCATCCCTCGATGGTCGAACATTGAATGCGACATCCCAGGCATGTCGCCGACCCAACCCAAACATCAGAGATTAGGCACGCGCGCGGAAACAAAATGAAATAACCCAGACATATAATAATGAAGAAGGGGTAGCAAAAGCACAATCAAAACTTGCAGTTCATACACTTGGTAGATACATACAATGTTCACAAAAATCAACTGCCAACTAGGCCAAAAACGACAGAACCACATTCAACAAAAGAGACCGTGGTTCGTCAACTTAACTACTCTACAAAATGGGTCACTAAAAAAATACAAGGTACTTGATCCGTCTTCGATCCCCGAGATTATCCTTGTGGGGTCTCCAAATCAACTACGGTCGCGGACCTGAAATGGTTTGGTTAACAACCATGAGAATACATCTCAGTAAGCAGACAACCTAAACCCCACATAGGCCAATGCGTACCCAGACAAGTTCAGCATGCAATCTAACCGATTACATAAATATAATTCACATAAATGGACTTACCTCACCATCCAATCACATGCCCACACTGCATATTAATCAAATCATGATAATGCAATAATATCCCAAAAGCACATCACAATCACTCGAACGTCATACATACGTACGTTCACCCAATTCATCCATGCACCAAAACACATGCGCATCCATCCAACTTTTTCACGACCCGGATCAACACCCCGCAGGTCCTTTCTCGCCACCCGCGTCAACACGCTCCAGGCTGGCAGCCCTCCGATCAATCCGGGCATTATCCCGGGTCAACACCCCACAGGACCTTTCAAAAACGAACTTTCACACGACCCGGGTCAACACCCTACAGGTCAGCCCTCCGATCAATCCGGGCTCTGTCCCAGGTCAACACCCCACAGGACCTTTCAAAAACAAACTTTCACACAACCCAGGTCAACACCCTACAGGTCAGTCCTCCGATCAATCCGGGCTCTGTCCCGGGTCAACACCCCACAGGACCTTTCAAAAACGAACTTTCACACGACCCAGGTCAACACCCTACAGGTCAGCCCTCCGATCAATCCGGGCTCTGTCCCGAGTCAACACCTCACAGGACCTTTCAATCCTCGCGTAAACACGCATCAGGGTATTCAGGTGATCACACATGCCACGTAACACATTCATTTCAAGTGTCGATCACACGATGAGCTAACCAACAAACCAAATCCACCATTATAAATCCAAACTGACTCGTCACATAACCAAACGGCCACGGTTTCACTACAAACTACCAGCCATCATTTAATTATTCTCGGTCCCTAGCCCCAGTCACAATTAGCCACGGAACAACCAACATGGCATTCACCATTGAAGCATTAGATCACACATGGGCAATCACAAGTTAAACCGCCATTCAAACACGCTTGGCCCCTCATTCAAACATGCCAAGCCAAAGCTCACATAACATGCGTCAATCTAGCCACGACTAATCAACACGAACCACCGCCAATCGAACATCGAATCACATGCAAACGATCATTAATCGCGATACAAAACCCAGCATCATTCCACTCCAAACTCAGCCACAAAACGGTCAAAAACCCCCCCTCAAATCAATCCCCATTTCATTCTCAATCGATACACCCTTCGGCTCGATGACCCGCCACTAATTGGGCATAATTTCTATCATTGATCAGCCCCCACGGCAGCACACAATTCGTCATTGTTCAGCCCACCATTTCAACATATAAAAGCCGACATTTCACCCTAAGAACCAGCCAATGACAGCCCCGAATTAGCCTCTAAATCAGCCGCTAATTTCACACCGAACAACCCCTAAACGAGTCTAATTATACCCAAAGTCCTAGACAAGGTTTAGGGAGTTACTTACCCCAACTTGAGCAAGAAAACAAGGCTGGGCCGCGAGGAAAATCGCCGGGACAGCAGCGACGGCGGCGATTAGCGAGGCTCTCGGCCACAGTCGGGTGGCAAGGAGGTCCGGCTGAGGCGACAGCAGCTCGGCGGCAGCAAGGGAGAGCCGGGGCCTCGCCGGGACGGCGGTAGCTCCGGCGTCGATCGGCGGCCCACGGCGGCGACGGTAACAGGGCAGGGGAGGGCAGAACAGAGGAAGGGGCGGGGAGGCGCTGGGTTGGCCGGCCAGGCGGTGGGGTGGCGATCGGTGGCTGGGGGGAAAGGCTGGGTGGCTGAGGCGAGGCGGCGGCGGCCAGAACGGCGGCACGCGGCGGCGGCGAAGCTGGAGCCCTAAACAGGGGAAGACGCCGGGGAAGAGAGAAACAAGGCGGTGGAGGTCGCGCGGCAGCCGGGGGTGGCACGGCGGCGTCTCGGGTGGCCGGACGACGGAGGACAGGTCGGCGAACGGCTGAGCAACGCTGGACCGCGGCGGACGCAGCGATGAGCTGCTGCTCGCGTGCGGCGCGAGCAGGGCCGGCGAGCGGCGGTCGCGGGCGACGAGCGGCGGCGCGGCTCGGTCGGGCAACGGCGGCGCAAGGCGGTAGGCGGCGGTGGCTGGGCTGGTCGCTGGCAAGGCGTGGTCGAGCGAGCAGCAAGCAGGAGCAGAAGCCAGAAGCAGCGGCGTCGGGGGCAAGCCAGCGAAGGAGAAGGAGAAGAAGAAGAGAGGAAGAGAAGAAAAGAAAAAGGAAAAAGAAAAAGAAAAGGAAGAGAGAGAGAAGTGGACGGGTTCGACTGAGGGGGGAACAAACGTGCGCGTGGGGAAAGAAGAGAGAGAGAGAGAGATAATTAAAAGAAAAGAAAAAAAAAACAATCATTCTAATATTAATCGCGATTCGATGGCCCAAATTTAAAATCGAGAGCGATCTACCGGTCCAAAATAAGCCTCGCATATAAAAAGGGACAAAGGCCAAATTAATTAAATCAAACTATAACGAGAGAGGTCTAGTAGTCCAAATTCGCACTTGGTCAAAAACACCTCTTTTTCCATTATTCCTGACAATCTCAACGTTGGCTACGATAATATTGACACCGTCCAATTTATTTCGTCCTGAAACTCCCGAAAATCGACTGCCAAGTTCGGGGTCTAAATAACGGCCAAATTTGATCGAGTGCGATTCTAACGAAATCTCTAATTTAAAATAATAAACGAGAGTGATCAATTCCCGGGCGAGATTTTACTATAAGCACACTGACAAATCACGCGTTTTATAATTCCTAAATTGGGTCAAAATCCGGAATGTCACATTTTATGTATTTATTTTCGCTTTTGCGAATTTCATGTAAACTAATGATGTTTCCCTCAGACCAATAATCTGAAAAACTAGAATATATTAGTTCAACTAATGGGAAAATAAAAATTTGATACTTTTTCTCAAAATTAATATCTTTCCAATATTTAACATAAAGTAAATAATATTTATCCTTTTATATTTTCCTGTGCGATTCTTGTTAAATCTCTAGAAATTGTCAAAAATACAATCACTAAGGTATTATTTGTTGGATGTGGTGTCCACCGCATAGTTACTCCAAGTTCATCCTTTTACATGCTACCAATTGATAAAGAAACAAAAGGTTATACTAGATGACACTCTAAAATAGAGTACTTACATTTGTTGTTCGAAATTTGAGTTCGAATCAGTACATGCTAGCACATGTTGGGAGTCGCATTAGAAAGAGTTAACTAGCGCTCAAATTAACTTTTAGGGGAAAAAAGACAAACTCCCATAGCATCATTAAAAATCCGAAAATGATACCTCGTGAAACATTTACCCTAAAGTAATTTTCGACCCACAGAAAAACTCATAGCAATATTCATGCAATGTATTTAGTCCAAACTAACTTTCGTCTCATGAAAAATCCCAAACTGGTACTCTAGATCCAATTCTACCTTCCACTTCAGATCCCAAACTGCCAAAGAAGGGTAGATTTAGGTCAGTCGTATCGGTTTGAGATTTTTTGTGACACAATAATCAGCTTGGGATAAAACGAGGACATTGGTTTCCTTTTCGAAACCTGCTATTTTGACCCCCGCTCTTTCTTTTTCATTGAAATTTACTCTCTTCTGAAACCTGCTGCTTAGTGTTTAGGCCCACAGTCTGGATGGTTTTTCGCTGTTCATTCATTGTTGCCAACAACCACTGACTCACAGTTCAATAAGTCTGCATTGCATCTATCTAACCCCATCCAAAGATTAAAAAACAAAATCCTTACAATATCGCAATGTGGGTCCACATAGATCGAGGAAGATGATATGCATTTTATCATAATGAGCAGCCAAAGACCAGCAATTACTCTTTAGATGACAAATCTGCAGAGGTTAGAAGGGAGCAACAAATGTATGTGCAAAATGTGAGAGCAGTGCTAACTTTTCTTGATGTGTAAATAGTTAAGCAAACGAAGTGGATTATAGTTTATATTTCAAATCTAGTGTGTAGTATTGACTAAGGCGATGTGCATTGGCTTTAAATTAATCTAGTGGTATTGACGAAATGAGATGAGATGGTTTTGCATACGAAGTTAGAACAGTTTGTAGGCACCTTACTAGATATCTATCAGCAGCAAAGTATTTGAAATTTGATCATCTTACATGAGATTCCAGAATCATGCCATAGAATAATGGCAACATCTAAAATTCTGCCAGTTAAACCAACTAAAGTTTTCGACCAAAAAAACAACTAAAGTTTGAATTAAAACCAACATGGAGTTAGTCATCGAGTCTGAGCTACAAGGCACAAAGACAACACAGTTGCCAGGAAACAACTTCGTACTGAGCTAAGTAAACTAAACCAAAATAACACAGAATAATCAGACAAACAAAAAGACTACAAACAAAAGGGTTTTGACTTGATCTCTTCTTTTGTTAGGCAAAGTCAATGCCCGAACCCATGCACTTTCACTTCTTGTGGTAGCAGCTTCTCTCTTGCAACATCAAAAAGACTATGCACAGGTGCGTTCTTGACTTCCTGAAAATTTTTGGGATAAAATATCTTTGCTTTCGCTTTCTCTCCAGCTCTTGTTGCTGCATTTACAAATCATTGATCAACCCAAAATGAAAGTGTCACTGTGCTTTGGTGCTAGATATCGATTCAAACTCATGTATATATATGCATCTAGTTGTCAAAGGATATTGATTCAAACTCATGTATATATATGCATCTAGTTGTCAAAGGAGATCATCACTAACCATAATAGTAGTTTCTTTGGTCATGGGTTATCACCCGACACTGACGCCTTGATTCTTTCGACGGTGCACTTGATGAGGTTGTTCACAGTAGCGACTGACCCGAGAGAGAGTTTAGCAGATGGTACAGTGTCAACCAGGATTTGAAATGCCACAGTCAGTAGCGAACCACCGGAGCCGATCTCGAGAATGTTTCCCCCACCAAATTCTGGTCCGTCAGGAAGTATGGCAAAACCTGAGGGTAACAGTGCAACGTAGTCGGGGTCACCGCCGTTTAGTACGACGTTCATAGCGACGATGTCAACAGGAGCATAAATCACATACGCGCCCACAGAATCTGTGCAGCTTTCTTGCAGTATAAGCATGTTGCTCTGGCTCGAATTTGCATTCTGCAGCTCAATTTACAGGTAAAAACGTCAGTCCCAAGTGATGCAAACAGCGTGATCTTTTTGACCTCTCTAACGTGGGAATAGTTTCCTTTTGGTGGCTACTTACATTTACACGGAGTAATGAGACGCTGTTGCCAGGGTCGCGACCATTTGCTATATGTGCCATTTCTTGAACTTGTCCCCCATTTGAAAGTATATCCCACTACATTGATCACAATTTACCACAAATGAATAAGCAACAAGCAACATAAAATTAATCCCTTCATCGGATTTAATGCATAATTTAACTAGGCAAGACTCATCTACATTTGCCACAACACCAATTACTCGAAAGCTAACACACTATGGACATCGCATTAGGGAACAAATCACAAATCATTAGTTCAACTCAAACAGATACAGAAAAGAAAATGTTGAATTTCTGTCTATACATGCCTCTCGGTTAAGAACTCTGACTTACTTATTTATAAAGCCAATTAGAAGGAAGAATTTACATCTCCATAGACAACTTTAATAGGAATCTAAGAATCCAAAAAACATGACAGATGTCCAAGAAATGAAGCCCGATTTTCTTCCAATAAAGAAGCATAAATTCCCTACCTCATTGCGAGAGTTCTCATCACGGAGGAAATCAAAAACCCGTTTGGGGGGAACCGGGAGCCAGAAGGAAGTTGCGGCACTTAGCACAATCCCGGGAGGCCTTCCTGGATCATCCATGCTCTTTCTTGTCATGACCCTCACATTATTATCAGAACCAGCTGCTGATAATGTTGTCCAAGCATGTGCAGTTGAAGCACCGACACCGCTGCAGAAGCTAAGCACCATCCTCTCAGCCAACTTCAACATGCTCCTCCTTCCTTCTGGGCTTGTTATCACTGTGCACATATAATATTAATTGAGTTATCACTAAAGGTGGCAATGAAACTTATGGGGATTCCTGACGGAAAATTGTGAAATAGGATCAATACATAGATCTCCTGATGGTATGTTATTGGCCATTGAGCTTGCGAGACGTTCACACTGCCGGTCCAGTGTCGCCACCCAACGTTTCGCTCCAAAGGCGAGGCCGCAATTCACTAGGGGCCTATATATGCTATGAACAGCTCTATCATCAACCTCTACATGTTCGACCCATGTGACCTAAAAATGCAAAATGATACAAGAGAATTTATACGGCAGAAATTATGTGTGTGAAAAATGAGACGTGATTAAATGGGGATGTCTCATTTCTAGAGAAGAAGAGGGTCAAGGAAATATATGACCACCTTTGAGTAACCATTAGGCAATTCTTGAATCAAACAACCGGATGGCCTTCTACGACTCCGTAATATGGAATTCCCTCGTATATTGTCCAAGGAAACATCGACCACAGCCCACGTTCCATCGCTGTGTTGCTTGCAATACCTCACAAAATAATTTTCTCGAGAAGGAACAAGCGGTGATGGGACCTGGAACTCGGCTGTCATCTGAAAAGTTAATGAATGGGACTTCTTAGAACGGAGTCGATGAAAAATAGTCAGTTAGATTATTATGCAAAGTGTGAGTGTTACCACTTGCAATGCACCATTGTAATTCCCGGCAACACCAGTTGATAGGACTTCTATGGTCATTGCTCTTGAGACAATGCCACAAAAAACACCTGACCATTGATTCTGAAAAACAAATGACGTTAGAAAAAAAATGGAACCAATCAACTGCTCCAATCGCTTTTAAGCAGAGTAATAAGTTACCACATCCATGAGTATTTCGACAAGGTTAATGTGATTCATAATAACCACTGCCGATTCTCTCGAAGCTTCCGACTTGAACCCTAAAGGTTTCGGCCCGATTCCTCTAGGGAAGATCCTAAAATATTCGTCTTCATTCAATATCTCCGATGGTTGGCCACTGCCTGCGGGA
Source organism: Syzygium jambos (assembly GCA_031216235.1). Classification (NCBI taxonomy): domain Eukaryota; kingdom Viridiplantae; phylum Streptophyta; class Magnoliopsida; order Myrtales; family Myrtaceae; genus Syzygium; species Syzygium jambos. The sequence continues at coordinate 42,668,756 of CM062224.1, read as the reverse complement.
ATCCACAACAGTTCTCCTCCTTGTGCCATCCTAATCAGTTCCTCCATTGCCGCAACCGCAAGCTCGATGATCAACGGCTTATCGGCCTCTGAAGGCATGGATACAGATCTTATAAGATCGATTCCCCCATACATTTCTCCAACGAAACCTGATTGAGCTGGGAATTGATCTGGGGAGCGGGATGACATGTGAGGAGGAAGATGAGGGTAGTTAGAAGCCAACGGCTTCCCAACATACTTTGAAGCAATCGCAGATATCCTATCTATCTGCAATATAAGAAAGAGGGTTCAACATTTTTTCATGGCCCGACATGCGCTAATCTTGTGAGTCATGAGTTGAGAAAGTGCAACAACCAAGTGTACTTATATTCCTATGCTACCTCATCTTTCAAACGAGCATTTTCAATCCTCAGATGCTGCTCATCAAAGGACATTTCACCAAGGGCGGCGGGGCCGCCACAGTTAGGGCAGGTGGCGGTGCTGAGAGCTTCCCTATACCTCGTGTTCTCGGCACGGAGCTTCTCATTTTCAGCCTTCAGAATTGCATTCTCGTGGCGTTCATGTTGAGCCTGTAAATTAGAAATCTATCCTTCAGCACTTGTATAAGCATTGACGCCAAAACGCACTGACTTTAAAACAATTGTCAACTACCCCCAAAATATGAATCTCTCCGTTACATCTATTAGTTAGGCCGCCAATTACTGTTCATATGGGAGTACATCATTTTTGCATGCGCATTTTGTAGCTTGTATTATGTAAATATTACCTTCTGAACATAAGATCTAAGGAAGCTATCCGTGGTCTTGTTTATGTAATTTTATAAATCTTATTCAAGGAAACATAGATTTAGCACATTCAAATGCAAAGTTTTAATAGAGAAGTTACCTTCATTTGGGTTCGCTTATTTTGGAACCAAAACTTGACTTGCAAAGGCTCCAACCCTAGCTCCCGGCTCAGTTCCTTTCTTTGTTTGTCATCTGGGTGAGGACACTCCTTGAAGAAACTAAAAAATATAAATAAATATAAGAGAGAGAGCGAGAAATATTTCACATACCCAAATAATTAAACCACTAAAATTTATATAGAAAATAAGAAATCGCGTTCATTATGTTGTTCGCTCACGCTTCAAGCTCTTGGATTTGACGCTGAGTGTGGCGATGGTAACGCTTTCTCTTCTGGCGTTGACCATTGTTATTGTTGTTGTCATCGTTGTTGGGATCTTGAACGTCGTCACCTGAAGGGTCGGGTTCCATGGTTTCAGTGCCAGATTTGGTCTCGAAATCTTCGATGTCTCTCATCTTCAACACTTCGCTCTCGGAGCTTCTCGCGCTAGTCATGTCAAGCAAGTGATGGTGGCTCTCAAACATGTTGGGTTGAAACATTTTTGACTGATTTTATCCCCTCAAGGCTCTCTACTCTGCAAAGTGCGAGACTGTGAGAGAGCAATCCACTGTGAGTTCTTTTCTTCTTGTCCAAAATATATATATATACACACACACACACACACACACAAGAATTTTAAGTGACCCTCAAGTTAGAGAGAGAGAGAGACAGACAGAGAGACAGAGAGGGAGGGAGGGTAAGTGATAAGTATGGACTATGCAGCTCTCAAAAGTCAAAAGATCTTCTACTACAGAGAGCTGGCAAGCACACATACATGTAGGTACAGAAGTACATGGAGTTGACTCCTGAACTTTCAAGGGCCAAAATGAAGACTAAAAAGAAAGAGAGAAACTATCCCTTCATTGAGAAGGGTCGTGCCTTAAATATTTTTGTATCAATCAATGAAGCACGCCCAATAACTAATGAACTAATTCGTCTTCAACCCATTTCAGATTTAGGGTTAAATCTCACCCGCAGAAGCAGGGACTAGCAAAATGTGATGTGGTATTGAACAGAAGAAAAAACAAGTGAAGCTCCAAAGATCTGAACAATATATGGAAACAAACACAACTTGGGTTTTGGAAGATGAAATGGAAAAAAATCACGAAAAATTAATTCGTAGACCTCGAGTGGCGTTTATCCCCAAAGAGAGAACGTCGTCTTCACATTTAACAATTCCGGAGCGTATAACTCCGGCAAACGCATAAGAAAACCCTAGAAACCAACCACATCTCACTCATTTCTATCCTTAGGAAGTCCCAAATCTTCCTAGATGTGAAGAAGAAGATGCTTGCAGGGTTAACAATTTTCTTGTTCTTTTTCTATGAGCAATTTTGGTGGGTTGATTCTATGAGCAAGATAGATAGTGAGGCTTTTGTTTACAGGTTAGCCGAGAAAAGGGCATTAATGACGTGACCGCGGTTTTCCTTTTGGGGGGGTTTTCAAAATTCAAGGAAAAATGAAAAAGAAAGAAAGTCTCGAGTCTTTGAGCTGTTACGTGCCATGAGGCTAGAACAGGAAAAAAATGTGCTGTACGTAGGAGGAATTGACACACTCAAGCGAGAAGAAAGCTGTCGAACACTTTCCAAAAGGAAAAAAAAAACGCAAACAATTTCTTTGCACCCTACGTCAAAATTAAATCGTAACGCCCACCAATCTCTCTCAGATTCTCTCTCTCTCTCTCTCTCTCTCTCTCTCTCTCTGCGTGGGAAAAAAAAAAACGTAAAACTTGGTTCAAAGGAAAATCAAAGTGGAGGGTTGACAGTGAGCGATCTGGGGAACCGTTTGAAAAGGTGATGGCGGATATCACAACGTGTACGCAGAGAGAGAGAGAGAGAGAGAGAGAGAGAGAGAGTTACTGAAGAGAGTTGAGGGTTGAAGCTCAGACCGATCGCTTTGGCATTTCTTGGGGCTGCTTGAGAGCTGCTTCTGCTTGAGTGAGAAATGGAGAAGGGAAAAAAGGGTTTTCTTTTACAGAGACTGTACAGTGAGGAAGATGTGTGTGTGTGTGTGTGTGTGTGTGTGTGTGTGTGTGTGTGTGTGTGAGAGAGAGAGAGAGAGAGAGAGGGAGAGGGAGGGAGGGAGGAGTGTTTTGGGGAAGAAGAGGAAGAGGGTAGAGGGAGGAGTTATTGCAGAGCGTGTTGAGAGGATGCAATTGCATTTATGGCGGGGAAGGAGGAGAGTTATTGTTCTCTCAGAGAGAGAGAGAGAGAGAGAGACTCGTTTTTCATGGTTTTGACATCCACTAGGGTTAAGGGTTTACTCGACCTGAAATGTTAGGATTAGGATATATGTAAGAGAAATGCACGCATAGGTGATAGAGAATGTACGTCCAGAAATGCTAAACTGTTGTTAAAAATTTGCAGGTTTTGCGAAAGCATGGTGTTTAATATAGATGATAGTTTGTGTTTTGTGATGTGTGCAAGTGTATGTTTGTATGGCATAGTTGGATGTAGGAATGGACATGGGGCAAGGTATATGGGACAAGCATAGTTTCACTAGTTGATAGAAATGGTTTTACAATAGTTGAAGGAGGTGTTGTGATGGAGGAGGAACATGATATCGTCTTTTAATTCATGCTCCCCACCCCCACCATGCATGACTGATACTAAGCTCTATTTATAGAGCAACTCCACCGACTCTCTCCCACAATTGTTGACCTTTTTTACAAGATTTTCTAGTCTATGTTGCTGACATCTTCAAGCTTCCTCTCCACGCATAAGCTCCTAGAGACTTCAACACTTCGCTTGTGCTTGCTAGACTCTTCTGCACAAATTCATTGCTGCCTAAGACTAGGATTTTTTGAAGGATTCAATGCCCATCCTAGAAGTCTGAAGAAATTGGATCGCAAATTCCAACAACTATCAAGACATTTCAGTGAAAACTTCCTGGTTTAAGAAAGTACTGCAAGTATTGCTAGAAATTTTTAGTATATCGCATTGAAAGTCTTGCGAATGGTTTTGAACATTCTCAGATGCAGAGCAGCTGCTTCTCGGAGTTGGATTGTACAATGTCTCAAATGAAATGGACAATATGAAAAGAAAGCTAAGAACCGAGTATATCTAGCCGTTTACTATTAAAGTTAAAATCACAATAGATGTGGATTACGTAGTCAGCATACATTTTGATTTCTACCATTTGCTCCGACGGTCCAAGGTATATCAAATTCAGTTTGTGTAACAAGAGAACTGTTTCCAGTTCAATTCCAGCAGACAAAATGGATTAGCGAAGTGGAAATGGCAATTACAAGGCGAAGGGGGGAGTCTCCTAGTCCTGGCTACTTCGTTTCGTATGAGGGTTTGGTTGGGAATCATTTTGCAATAAAGGGTCTAGAGATCAGTTTGATAGTGTTTGGGGTCAAAGTCACAATCCATGATTGTAAAAAGGCTTAGCCGAAGATCAAGCAAGGAATGAATTCACACCTATGGAGGAGGAAGAAACCCGATCTGTCAATCCTCAATTCACAAGGCACTTAAAGAGCACCCAATTAGATAAGACATATGCAGAAGAGATGATTTCTGTGAAGAGTACGTGATCCTGTTTATAACTTATTGTCTAAGATAACTAGATCAACATAATGTGAATTATTATCAATCAAAGATACGCACAATTAAGGAAGATATGTGTATAATCGTGAGAGATATAGATAATCAAAGGAAATATCCTAGTTATCTTTTAACATTCTCTCAAACTCAAGTTGGTGTAGAAAAAGTCATCTGAAATTTAGAGAAAAGTTCCGAAAAAATGCATGGGTGCATGGAGGGCTACGTCGCAACATGCATACGTGGCTACGTAGGTGGTTGTTGTGCGTCGTTGTGGCCTGCTATGCAAGCTACATAGGATGCCGTGGCTATTGTGCAGGTTACGTGATAGGAGGCATCATGAGACTAGTGTGGATGTTGTGCAAACTACGCAACGGGAAACAGCAGTATGCGACAGCAAAACAGGCTGACATGGGCGTAACGAACAATGTTGAGGAATGATATTGAGAGAGGGATATTGATAATAATTGAAAAAGAGAACTGACACAAGATATGCTCCGTTTGTGCAAACAATCATGAGTTGGGGTATGCACACCCGGTGCACTCAAAGTTTCCTCAAAATAAGAAATATGCAGAAGAGATGATTGTGTGTAAATTCTGCGCGTTTCGACGGAGTACACAAGCATATTTATAGACTTTATTATATGACCATTTAAGGTAATAAGATAAACATAATCTACACAATCATAATAAATATATGTATAATCCTAAGAGATATGGAGAATTAGAAGGAATATTATAATTATCTTCGGCATTAATTAATAATCCATGGTAATTGGCCAGTTTACTAGACTAGATTCCACCAAAGATTTCGTTGCTATGTTATATTATAGTGACTTCACATAACTCATCTATATGTCCTGTCAAATTGTTTATCTCTACATATTCCACACAAAAGTTCTGAAAAGTAAGAGCAAGTAAATATGTAGAGATGTTGGCCAACATCATCAGCCTCTAACCAATTTTGTTTTAATTTCTTGATCATCTTTCCTCATCCTATCATCATCCTTTCTCCCTTCAACTGACAAATGCTTAATAGTTTGCACATGCTGCGGAAGAGACGCATAAGCAGTACAGAAAGGATCTTTTGAATTGAATCAACTTTAATCATTTGACGAAATGAATGTGAATTTTTGAATCTTTCGAATAATATCTCGAGTAATGATTATTGAAGTGTTGGTCCGCTTACTCAGTAACGACATCGGCTTGTGTAAAATTCTGTGAATTGAGATACTCTTTGAGACTGTGGAAACTGTGACTAAGTAGAAATGGGTACTAGAGAACTGTGGATTCATCAAGTAAAATGTTCTCCGAGTATTTTTAGGTTAAACGACATCAAATTCCCTTTTAGATGTTATGCGATGATTTGTGGCTAATTTAGGTACTCGAGTCCCATCGAGCTGAATGCTTTACAAAGGCATATAATATTGGAAAAAATCTAACACGATATTGTTTGTTGTAATCAAGAAATTAAACAAAACTAATAACTCTGAGAAAGCAATAACAAATTAACTCTGATAAATGCAGCCATTAGACGGAGTGAACGAGTTATTGCCTAATTTCGTGCTAGGCATTGAGAATTCCATCGCCCGGTGCGATGAGGTAGACACACATGTGGAGCCTCCGAGGACACTTGCCCGAAGATGCGTAGGCCAGCCGCCACGGTCATTCGACTTTGCCTTGCATCATGTGGGAAAAACCGAACGGATTGTAATAAAATTAAATAGGAGGTGAGGTACCAGTTACCGAATTTCCTTAAGGAGATTAATTCCTTGCTCATGGTGCACTGCAGATTTAACAAACTATACCTCCCAAGATGCAATATCTCGAACCTATTTGGTTAGCACTATGCAAATATGACTCGATCGAATAGTTCTCGAACCAACACACTTAGAGAAAAAATTGAAGAGAACTTCTGTTAAAATGAAGTATAATCCAAATACATTTGTAGAATTTGAGTGAACATAAACTGAAGAGATACATGAACTAAAGAGACACGTGAACTGAAAAGACATGTCTCGTTTTGCTCATTTTTGTTTATCCATTGACCCATAATTACAACATATAAGACAATAAATGAGATAGAATGTGCATATCTAGCATGATTTTCTAATGGGTGGAAGCAGGGGACTAGGTGCCTATGTTGTGCTGGATGGACAAACACGTTGGAATGGATTCCTAACCTCGTACTGGCTTAAGAACATGGACCCTCATAAAGTCCTAGGAAGTTCGTAACTTAAACAGGTGCGGGTTTTTATGATTTTTTCTAGCTATTCAAGCTGATTTTCTTTTTTACCTTCTTGTTTTGCTTTTGAGACGGGTGAGACAGCAGCGAGAGAGAAATGGTTTTGACAATGTTCAGAGAGAAGCAACATGAAGGATACATAACATGAGATTGCTTTAGAGAGCAAACTCCAGTGATTTCCCCAGAATTTCGTCTCTGCAATTTTCTTTGTGATCTTTGTGTGAGAAATGGTTTTGGGGCTAGAATCCACGGAGCAATGTACTGATTGCGTTCGTGAGGGAAGCTTGCTTAGAGACAATACGCCATTGTACTCATAATCTCCCGGTTGATTCCGGCGACACCTTTCATCTGTATCTTTCTGGACGTAGGTAAAAGTACTGGCCCAACCTGGTCATGACGCCGTGTACTACATATATTGCTTGATTTACTATTTGATTGCTCCTGAGCCTCTGCTCCAGTTGTGCGCCTTACTGGTCGTGACAACACCTGATGCTCAAAAGCAAAGGAGCAATGGCACGCCAACTTCAAAAGACCGGCCTCTTGATGATTCACAAGTCAATGATGCTCTCATCTTCTTCTCATCTATGCTTCATGAATTTTGATGATTCAGATTTCCCTGATCACCATGAAAATCCCTTTTCCTTAAAGCATTTTCGGTGGATTCGGTGCATACCTTATGATTCGTGCTTATGTTGGCAATACTACATATCAACACGTCACATGATCTTCGTGGAATAAACTTTGTGTATCGCTTTGACCCTTACACTTTCATAACTTTGGCATTCCTTTACTTTTCTTAACTTTTGCTTTGCAGTTGTCGCATTGTCATGACTAATACGATATGCTTGAATTCCTAACAAGGGACCCAACAAAGTTCTCTATAGATAATGCTAGTGATAGACGTAAAATCTAGGTCAAGGGCAATGAGATTGAAATATTTGCAATACCAAACTCATGTGGGTGAGGGAAATGTAGAAATTGTATATCAAGCTTCAAAGACTATAATATTATCTAATAAACATTGCGCTGGAAACACCAAGGAGTCGACTATATCAATGGGCGTGCCAACAAAGGCCTAAAAATCCTTTCCCAGGCCCGCCTATGATGAAAATGTTGTCAAACATTCTATATAAGCTTGATTAGGCCTAGACGAGCCTAGTTAGGCTCTGGGTGAGCAGGTCGAGCTCAAGAGGGGAAATGCTTGCCCGACCAAACTTGAGTCGGGCCAGCAGTTTGGTCGGGCCAGCATGCTGCCAAACCCAGGATCACCTCTAGCGAGTGGCCCCGCAGAGAGCAACGGCCCCCACCGGCCGCTCGATGCTTCATTGAATGATGTGATGTATTCCAGCAAAAGGCCAAAAGAGATGTCCAATGAACATTGGATTCTCAGGAGTCCCATTAACATATGTAAACAGAATTTAGGTGAATTTCTGAATCAGAATAGATTGGAGTGTTAAATACATCGCCAACGTACAAGATCATAATTCCCAGATTTCCAGCTTCACTGACGATTGGGCTCCAATGTTATTACACTATTGCATCCCTTTCATCCATTTTCAGATCACAAATGAAATGCACTTTCATAAATGTTCTCATCATTTCATTTGTATCACATAGAAAGTTTTTCTCTACGGACATCTTCAATTAAGCAAGCCTTTCACTTCTCTAAAGATAATAAATGAAGAGAATCCAAATGGGCCAGTTTGGGGGTTGAAAGATTAAGCAAATGCTTTCAATTATTTCTGCATCTTTATATCATTCCTTCGTCACCTTCACAATATGAAATAAAAGCCATTCAACCACTTCCTCTTTATTGCAGTAGCCCAAAACTATAGTACATGAACTCAGATATTTATTAATATAATTGACTAATATTGCAAGAAGAATTCCCGCAACTTATAACTTGAGTTTATACTTGCAAACAGAATCTGCTGTCCAGTTTTTTAGAGAAATAGAAATGTTACAGGTTGTATAAGAGGTTGCCTTCTTTTTAATGAACTTCAGGACCTTAACTTCCCCGTTCAAAGCTGTTGACGCCGTGAAATTCATGACCTCTCTCGCCAAATCAACCAGAAAATAAGTGTTCATCACCAACCTGTCCCCTAAGACCTCCAAGGAGGTGCTGATGTTGTGCTTCGCTCGAGCCGGGATCGTGTCTTGTGCCAGTAACGCATTCCCTACCTCGGTACCATGGTAGCTGACGTACGAAGTTGCATTGTGGTACTTGAAGCTACCGTAGTTACGGTTGTCGACCGTAATCGTGATCCCCAACGTGAAACTCAATGAACCCACGTCAAGGTCTTGTAAGGTGACAGATTGAGGGATCAATATGGGTTGTTTAGGCTTAAGGATTTTGAAGTACAGGATCAGCATGACTCCTACAATTATGAGCAAGAGAATGACCGTAATCGCACAGCTGATTTTGAGGCATTTTCGGCTTCCCATATTTTTTTCCCTTGATGGGTATTTGGGCTTAGAGAGAAGAATGTGACGGCAGCTGAAGTTTTTGGCCTCGTATTAGTTCTGAGTTTGTAGATTTTTCAAGTGCAGAAATGGATGAAGATGGGGATTATTTCAAGGTGAGATTATATCTGAGCAGAAGACAATGTGAAGTGTCTTTTGTTGGATTGCTTTTGTTCGTTTCACTGCAAACCTGGATGAATTCATTGGAGAAATCTATAGGCTTGACCTATGATGCTCTTGTTCATCAGGTTGTTCTGATGCCATATGACCAGCAGATACAAATGCTAGGCCATTTGCCCTTTTGAGTACCAAAGTCTAGAGGCCCAAACAAAAGAGTGTTCTGTTCATTTGATTATTTGAGAAACTAAGCCCATTTCCTTTGCCTATGACATGTCAAATGGTTTAGCTTCGGCCCACAGAAACATATTGCCCATGTCTCGGGGTGGCGATTTCTGACGCGAGTGAGAATCCGATCCAACATGACAAGGCAGGGATAAAAGACCGCCAACAGCTTGTTTGGTTGCGACAGCAGAATAAGCCTGTAATATAATAGGTATTGCGATGTAATGTAATAGGGATTTAATCATTATTACAATGTTTAGTTTAAGTAATGCAATACCTATTGTACTGATTAGTGTCATGGGTGACTCAATTTAATAAGCGGGTAGCATGGGAATTCCCACAGCCCCCCTAAAATCAGAATTAGAAGGAATATGATAATTATCACTTTAATAGTCAATCGTAATTCACTGAGTTTAATATGTCATATTTGTCATATTTGTCATTAGATACATAATTTACTCAATCATATATTAAAGTTGAAATTTAAATACATAGCATGCGATTATAATCTACAGTAAAATCAATCTAGTATCCACTTATACCGACAAGCGCCTTATTGTCCTGGTTACTGAGCAAGAAGGAATTTGCATGTTATATGAAATGTAACCAAACGTAGGATGAGATCAGGTTTCAGTTACTGTTCTAAGAATTAACTATGTTCTTTGTGGTTCAATTGACAAATTGCCTCCTAAGCATGTCAAAAGAATCATTGTCAATGGTCAGGATTCATAAGCACATGTATCACAACTACAATCAAAACTAGCTGCGCTAAACTAACTTGACATAGATTCCCATTTCCTGTGGGAAAATAGGTAGGGAGCGAGCATTCCTCTCCATTGAAGAAGACCCGCGAAGGAAAGCCATCGCCTTTCGCTACTTTAATGCCCGGCGTGAGCTTCTTTGTGAAGGAGATCACAGATTGTTGCTTTCCGGGGACCCGAGGATCGATCTTTGGGTCTGTCCCGTTTGTCTCTCCCATCAAGAATGTCAATCCTGGCAGCCCCTGAAGGAAGATGGTGTGGTTCAGGTCAGGAAAGAAGGTGCCGTTGAATGAGTACGCCTTCTGGAAGCCGGGGGCCGCTTTCTTCAATTGGATAGCGGTGAACCAGTTCTCAAAATTGATCTCTTCCCAGTTGAACAGGGTGAGCCGGACGGTCCAACCCTTCTTGTAGTCGGTGTAGACGTGCCAGTTTATGCTCACCCCGCAGTTGTCGCCGCAGGGCAATGGGTTGGGGATGTGGAAGTGCTTCATCTTTGCCCATGCCACGGCCTTGGCCGTCCTGTTCTGGAAGGGGACCAGGAGGGCTTCCGAGGGGAGGAGCATTGCTTGGGCCTTCTGGTTGCACGAATCCGAGCCATCACAGCCGCAAGCGCAGGTGTTGCAAGGGATGACTGACTCATTATAGTACGCCGAGAAGGAAACGCAGCAATGAGAGGTTGTTTTCGTCGGCCGCGAGATGTTGCAGACCACTTGCCAACTCGCGATGGCCGAAGTTGTCGCCTGGAGGCCGCTGGGGTCTGGGAACTCTGTTGGGTCCACTCGGATTGGCGGGCCGCATTGGTAGTCGGGGTTGAGGGTGCCAACAATTTTCCATTTCTCAGGAGGATGGAGCGCGGTTAGGTTTGTGTCTGGCGGGAGCTTGTACACTTGCACTTGGAATACGGACTTCGCTTGGCTCGGGTCCATGATCGACGGTAAAATGCTTCCGTTCCTACAGCAGTAGGGCAGTTTCCCAATCTTTGTATCGTTTGCCCTCTCGCGGGGCAAATCAGCAATGACCGGCTTCTTTTGGCAGTTCATCACTTGGGAGAAATCAATGCTCGCGTAATACTGCGCCGCGATGCCGTAGATGCAATCCGAATAGTCTATTTGGTGAGTGTATGCTCCTCTCATTGTGTATATGAACTCCCCTCTCATCCACTCCCAAGTCAAGTTCCAATGGTCTAGGCGGCCCAAAGGGCTGTCGTTCTCGATCGTCACTTGAGCTAGATAGTTGCTTTCGTAGGCTTGGATCACATCGTAGCTAAATGAGAGGTCACCCTTCTGACGGGGCGATAGCTTCGTTTTCAGTCGCTTGACCTTGTACTTTGGATCCCGAACGCAGCACGCGTACATCGAAGTCTCTGCCAAATCCCATTTCTTAAAATATGAGCAATCGCAGAAGGGAAGATCGAGTAATCTTGTGCAAAACATAGTTGATCAATCTCGGAGTTCAGGCCGGCTGGCGAAATCACGGTAGGTTTCAGAAGAAATGCGAGCAACGCTGAAGAAAATATCCATATGACATGTGCCACTTACTCTTATGTGCAGGTGCAGGACATTTGTATCCGTCATTCTCGAGTCGTATCGTCTTTGGCATCGGGACGCCTGGTGGTTTCACGCCAAACTGTGTGCCTGAGATCTGAACTATCGCCTGAATTTGGGTCAAATCCCCTGCAGTCTCAATCGACGTCTTCAGATCCGTCTGAGGATACCCCGAGAGGTACGTCCCATTCCCGACTGAGGCCGGGAAATCCTCGCTGTCAACCAGGACTGCGCCGCCTGCTGATACTAGAATCTCTTGGTGCTGGAACCCAATAAATATCTTCCAGGCCTGGAGCTCATGCGTGCCCGTGTTCAAGACCGTCACGGTCGAGTTGAAGGCCCAGGACTGCGCCGACGCATTCTTCACGTGGGGGAATTCCTTCTTCCTCGAGACAAAGTCATAGGAGATGAAGATGCCATTGCAGTTCTCTTCCGCGGGAGGAGGAGCTGCAGGCAGATCATAATCAGAGTCCTGAGCATTGATGTCGTTCCAAATTGCGAAAGAAACCAAGAGAATGATGAACAAGCTCAATGCTTTTCTGGCTTCACTCATAGTGTCCTAGGATTGTAGTGGATTTTCAAGAGAAATCTCTCCAGGAAAATCTCATCTGAAATGCACCTGGAGATCTCATTGATGGGTGCTCTTTTCCTCCTCTCTTCTCGTTTTTCTTTTGTTCAAAGTGATTGAATCTTGATCTTTTGGTTATCAGAGAAAGAGAGTGAAAAGTGGGTGGAGGAGAATAGTGGAAATGGAGGGAGAAGAGCACAAGTGTGCAAAATTGGGGAGGGACAAAGTCAGCTCTCCATTCTCATCCTCTCAAAGTCACCGATGCCTCTGGACAGTTAACAGATAACGGTTTTTTGGATCTCTTTCACTTAAAAGTTCCAAATGGTGTAGGGTATACTGAGAGAGGTTGAAAATTTTACAAATTTATTTTACAAATATAAACAGGGAATTTGAACCATCAACTTGGAAAATCATGCTCCTGAAAAGAACTTGGAAAATCATGCTGGCTTAGGCTCCTCGCTGAATTCATTTGTAACAACCTATATCGATTCCTTAATTCTCATCTGTTTTATATTGCTGCTGTCATTGGAACATCATGGTTCGTATTTGAACTCGGAGCAGAGTTTGTTTCTGGTCAATTGGCTCTAGATTGGTGTAGTTCTCTTGTTTCTGAGATCATAATAGCTCCAGTTCAGAAAAGTGAAAACATGTGAAGAAGTTTAATTGATTCTGATCACCTAACATTCAAAAACTGGCATGAAAGAATGTAACGACAGTTATTTTTCTGCACTGATACTGTAGTAAGTTATGTGTCGGATGAAGTTCAAATTAGAGACTTGATCTCTCCAACAGTTGCTATGCATCTGTGCACCGAGCAGCCGACTTCAGCTATTCATGAGGATTTTTAACAAAGGCAGTGACAAATTTTAGGCGATGTGCCAGAAGCTCGATCTGTTAGAGCCTCTAGACAATTCCATAACATTTACCTCTCAAATGGAACAAGTTAGAGTTAGGAGTCAGAGAAAACAAAACAATTGACTATGTCCAAAAACCAGAACAACACAATATTGGCTTTACAGTCATCATGTAACTTCATAATCTCTCACTCTAGGAAGAAACCTAACTCAATTACTTATGCAATTGAAGATTGATCAATACTTTCCATACACAAAAAATCCCTAGTTATACTAGCACTATGTTCGATAGCTTTCCAACTGTTCCTTCTCATACACTGGTAACCTCCTAAAGAGGCGATCCGAATCTTCGGTACAGACATTGACCGATAAACATCTAGACAGCTTTGGATTTACAAAACCTGGTGTAGTTCTATGAGTGTCACTTCTTGTGGTCTGTCGATCTCCAAGGAAGCAGTTTGCGAGCTTTCTCATGTTCATGGACATTAACATCTTTGTTTTTTTCTCTTATTCAGAAGGCCTCCGACCTGGAAATTACACTTATCAGTTAGGAGTGTCCTCCACATCGGAGGGCTTGGCCTTTGATTTCAGCGCTCTAGAGGGCCTTGACGACTTTGGAGATGATGTCGACCTAGCCTTTTTCCGTTTTTGTTTCTTCAGTCCTTTTGGGAGTTCTGTCAGTGGAGAGTCTTCAACCATACCAAGTGCAGGTTGGCCCGATTCAGATTGTTCAGAATCTACTAGAAATCATCCGAAGTGACAAATCGCAAATTAGAAGAGGAAAACAATAGTTAGGGCTCATGGAAATATGACCAAGTTGACATGAGCCAGAGAGAAAATGTAAAACCATAACCAGCTCATATACGATAAGAAACATATTAGAGAATTAATTGCTGCAAAACCTCATCTTGATATGATATGGGGAAGATACATATACGTATTCCAGAGGGATATTACTGAAATGACTACAAACAATGTAATATATCCACTGAAATAGAGAGGAGAAAGCAAGGTTTTAAAAGAATAAGTGCAGGATAAATTATGCTCAAGAAAGATGATGTGCGAGCAACCATTAGAAACTGTCATGCCACAAATCTATCATCTCAAACTGACAAGCTTTCAGAGAGGAAAATAGTGCACCGACATAGAAAAGGGGAAAACCAATATCTATACGGATTAGGATGTGTGTAACATCAAGAATGAAGCTAAGGTTGCAATTGAGAACCTTCAATCTTTTATAGCCCGTCAGATGTAAGTTAATGCACTCCCCATTACTACTTTCAACTCAAAGTAATATGGGAAGGAAAAGAACTAAGAAATAAAAATTTTGCAGCCTGTAGCTTCTTGGCAGTCTTATGGAGGTAAAAGTTTATCATTTGCAAAGAGTAAACTGTCCTGGTGACGTTAGACGCACAGAGATAGCACAAACCATGTTTCACTCCAACTGCAAATTAACAGAAGGGAAATCTATGAAGGCAACATACCTCGGGAGGGCCATGAACGATGACCCACCGGATTAGAATCTCCAGGCTCACCGATCGAACCGAGCGAGCCCGAAAACTCGGGTGCGGCCCTGAATTCATTCATCTGCATTATCCGAAACGAAGTGATCACAATCATAAAACAGAATTTCATGAAAAATCAAAAACCCTGGAAAACCAAAAGCTATAAGAGAGGAAATTTGTGTGCTTGATCACATACCCAGCTGGGTCCATTACCCGACGGACCATCCCATCCAATATGAGCAACATGCTTAACATCAGTTGGGTACCCGATTTCCATTTCGCGGTCCTTCAGGACTACAGAACGAATATCCCCCATTTTTCACATAATCAATCACGAAGCATCAATCACCCATTTTGATCACCTACATGTGACAGCACAACCCCAAAAAACACAAAGTGCAAATGCATCCAATTTTTCCTCAACTCAAACACAATTATGCTTGCTTCACAAAAGAAAGAAAAGGGGGGGCATTGCTCACCAAAGATTCGGGAGATGTACTTGAAGCTCTTGTAGATTCCTTTGATCGTCATTGTCAAGACAGATGCAACTCGACCCCTCCAAAACAAGCAGCCCCTGAAAATCTTCGACAAGTCAGTCGAAAAGGGATGATCTTTCCTTCTTTCTTCCGCTTAAAATGGCACAACATAATCGAACGGAAATGCACGAAAGCATCACGCGTTCATACCTTCAAGAAAAGAAACGGAATTGAATCGTTTGAATGGAACGCCTTCACGTTTCTCTCTCTCCCTCCATTAGCCTGCCTGCGAAGGCTCCATCCTCCATTCCGTCACAATGGGTCTTCGCTAATGGCGAAATCTCGGGTACCCTCTTCTCAAATCAAGCTGCTGAGCGCGCGAATGCAGGAATCTCTGCGCATTGATGTGGCGGGGAGGAAGTTGGTGATGCTGACGATGAAGGGTGATTCGGGTTGTCTTCTAATTCCAAAGGGGAAAGAGAGAGAGAGAATAAGAGCTGGAAAACAGAGGAGGAAGAAAGGGAAAAAAGAGAGGAGATGGAAGGAGATGGATATGAGAGAAACAAGACAAGACAACCATGAATAACCTCCAAATCAGAGGTTGTTGGACAAAGAGGGAAACCAAACGTTTGTATCAAAACTTCAATTTAGATTGCTTCATGATATTTGCATTTATGGAGTAGTATGGTCAGACTCTCATACCCCAATGGTTTTAGATAGTGTACAATACAATACCTGTCATCTCGTAAATCAATTTTAGTACAAATCGATATCAACCGAGAGGAGTCGTATGTCATGAACTGAATCAATAGGTTAAGATGCATGTGTAAGGGTGACAGGCATTTGGAAAAATAGATCTCCCGCTATAAATTCGATTTGTAGCAATTACCTATATCCAATAAATTACCCTCATTTTGTAAATCAATTTTAGTATGGTTGATATCAATCGAGAGGAGTTGTATGTCGTAAACTGAATCAATAATTTCAGGTGCATGTGTAAGTGTGATGTATTTGGAAAAATAGATCGTCCGTTATATATTCGATCTTTAGCAATTACCTATATCCAATGGTCTTACAACTTGATAGCTTAAATTTTTCTGAGCTAAATTAGATACGACTAAATATAGCCATGTTTAGTCATGGACTCGGGGACTTAAGCTGCCTCGTGATGTTGATAACAAAGGTTATAACACAAAATTATATACCGGCTAAGAAAAACCAAATGTTCTAATAAAAATTGAATCGAATATTCAATGTCAGTGTTTACTATTTTTTGAGAAGGAAAATCATTCTATCTACCCAGAAATTTGCCTTCGAATTCACTTTAGTCCATAAAAAGTTTATATAGTTTTCTCTTTATTCGGGGTGTTGTAATAACCTACACCAGTTTATCCCATTTGGATCTCTTAGGGCAGAGAGAACAATTTCTTTGAACCACCAACGTGATGCTTAACAAGAAGTGCCCTCCAGCACGACTTGACAAAATCATACATCATGATGAGGCATCTTTTAGGTTTTCTTGAACTGGTTTCTTTATATCCGTGAATGTGAACCTGAATTTTGCTGAAACCATAGACTCAAACTCACGTTAAACTTCATGAACCATACAGTACATTGAAATCTCCAAACGTTCCAACTTATTGAAATCACACAACAGACTAGCAAAAACTCCCCCACAAAGAAAGGACCAAAACTCAATTTTCAGAGCCCTTCATTGTATGCCACCCCAGTGGACTTCAACCAAGACCCTCCTCCATGGATCAGCTCAGCCACGGTGAACTTCTTCGCCTCCGCCACTCTGATGATGACATGATAACCTGGCCACTTCGCCTGCTTGCTTGTTCCTGTGCCCGGTCCCCTGTTCTTGTACTCCCCGTAGTATAGGGTCTTGAGGACGAAAATCGCACTTCCACGCTGACCACCCTGCTGGATGAATGTGATCACCAATGCTTGATTGCGTCATCACAGTCCCGTTGTACTCCTTCCAAGACCAGCCTAGATACGACTTGATCGAGCCCTTGACGGGCTTGAGATCGGAGCTCGTGAACACATCACAGCTCTGGATTGAGATCCCTTTGTTCTGCTATTGGTCAATCCGACCCTGGGCTGTGACCATGTTGGACTGACCGTTTGTGGGCTTTCAGGCCACGAGCTTGCAGTTTTGCAACACGTCCACCGAGTTGCCGTAAATGAAGTCCACCGCGCCCGAGATGCAGTAGTCTCGGTAGAACTGGCAATTCGCGAGTATAGAGGGGGTCTTGGTAAGCATCAATGTGGCACCGTTTGATGACAGTCTTGTCTGCATTGACAAGGAGCACGACTGCCTGGTGTTTCTGCAGCTCGGCAGTGCTCTGGAAACATGTGTCTTGGGCGATGAATCCATCGCCATTCACAGCTGCATTCAGTCATTATACGGATTTTGTTGAGTAAAAACTGTACTCTTTGGTCAGGCTCATCGCTCCTTATTTCAAAGTTTCCATCGTTATTTGCAAATATCAAAGATATGAGATGAGATTGGTCCTTACCAACAGTCACGGTATTGAATGTTGTTGTACCATCAACGAAGTTGAGGCTGCCAGTGATCATTGTCGAATCCATGCCATGGCTGACGAGCATGATGTTCGTCTTCGTCTTTGCCACCTCCACATTCTCCTTGTACGTGCCTTTCTTCACATAAATAATGTCCCAGAACTTGGCTTTGTAAGGAGCATCCGTGATCGCCTCTTGCACTGTCTTGTACTTCCCACTTCCATCCCTCGCCAACACCACATCAGCCTTGACGGCATTTGCCAGAGATTGCAGAAGACAATGATCTTTTCCCGTAGCCCATGATGGACAATGGCAGATCAAGTACTCCAGGACATCCAATTTACTCCTTCAGGAGATGAAGTAGAAACAAACATGGCTAGCAAAGTTCTTGCCCTCAATATCAAGTCGCTGAATAGGCTCGATCAAAGATTTAGCCGACGATGAGCCTTCAAAACAGTCCAAGCAGGTGATGTAATCTGTGAGTGAATGCTCAGCCATGTGTGGACATCTGCAGATGACTGAGGAGAAAAAAGGCTTTGGATTGAGTTGATTCGAATCTAGTATTCATTTATATATCCCTAAGTTCGTCGGTTACGAGTCTTCTGACTCTCATACTAACTAGAAGTGAGTGATTAAAGCTTCTGACGGTCAATAAACCCAAATAACTAAAGAGAAAAGATAGACAAACTAGAAACTTCTACCTTCTTTTCTTGAAGACTCCTTTATGGAGTTTTCCAATCTATCCACAGACATTCCCATCAACTCCACGCAATCAGCCAAAGCCGCTTCTTCTCAGGATCATTCACCCAGCGGCTCACATCCTTGGTGGCATTTATAGCGTTTTTCGTGCAGATCGCCGTCTTTTTCACAGACACTTGGAGCAACTTGTTGTCGCTCATGAACTAGGACACACCATAGGGGACGATTTCCAAAACCATGGCTTGGCATTGAGCCTGATCTTGGCCCTTGCCACAGATATGCACAAGAGGGGCATTAGCGAAATTGCTGGTCTTGATCAAGCGGTCTGTGATTATGGCAGATGAGAAGATGAATCAGACAGAGACTTTTGTTATGAGAGGTTTGTGTGTTTAGCAATGGCTGAGTGGTGATTGCCATTCTGAGGAGTGACTTTAGGCTTATTGAGTTGAGCTCTCCTTTACTCTCCACTATATCAATGCACAGTCCTTATATATAGGGAAGATGATTGACAATTCCTGATAAGATACAGTTTTCATGAAGCCAAAACGATGTTACATGAACCATAGAGTACAATGAAATCTCCAAACATTTCTCAATTATTGAATTCACAACACTACTTACGGAAACTTCGCTAAAGAGAAAGGAACAAAACTCATTTTTCACAACCCTTCAGTGTAAGACACTCCAGTGGACTTCAACCATGTCCCTCCCTGAATCAGCTCGGCCACAGTGAACTTCTTCGCCTCTGCCACACTGGTGATGACCCGATAACCCGGCCAAGTCACCCGCTTGCTCGTTCCTGCACCCAATCCCTTGTTCATGTACTCCCCGTAGTAGAGAGTCTTGAGGGCGTAATCGCCACTCCACACTGACCACCCTGTGGGATCAATGTGATCACCAATGTTTGATTGCATCACCACAGTCCTGGAGTACTCCTTCCAAGGCCGACCCAGATACGACTTGATCGAGCCTTTGACAGGCTTGAGATCAGAGCTCGCGATCACGTCACAGCTCTGGATCGAGATCCCGGTGTTCTGATTTGGGTCGGTCCGGCCCTGGGCAGTGACCATGTTGGACTGGCTGCTCATGGGCTTCCGCGCCACAAGTTTGCAGTTCTGGAACACGACGCCTGCGTCACCAAAAATGAAGTCCACCGTGCCCGTGATGTAGCTGTCTCGGTAGAACTGGCGGTTGGTGTGAGTGTAGAGTGTGTCTTGGTAGGCATCGATGCGGCACCGGTTGATGACCGACTTGTCTGCACTGACACGGAGCGCGACCGCCTGGTGTTTCTGCGGCCCAGCAGTGTTCTGGAACCATATGTCCTGGGCGATGAATCCATCGCCATTCACAGCTGCAATTAGACAGTTTACAGATTATGTAGAGAAAAAACTGTACTCTATGATCATGGTCATCACTCCCTATTTCAAAGGTTCCTTAGTTAATAACCATCAAATATATCAGATGAGATTGGTCCTTACCAATAGTCGCAGAATTGAATGTTGTTGCACCGTCAACAACATTGAGGCTGCCAGTGATCACAGTCGAATTCATGCCATCGCCAACTAGCATGATGTTTGTTTTCGTCTTGGGCACCTCCACATTCTCCTTGTATGTGCCTTTCTTCACATAAATAACGTACTGGGTCTTGGCCTTGCTAGGAGCGGCCACGATTGCCTCTTTCACTGTCTTGTACTTCCCACTTCCGTCCTTTGCCACCACCACGTCAGCATTAACAGCGTTCACTGGAGATTGCAGAAGACGACGATCTTTTCCCGTGACCCATGATGGGAAATTGCCGATCAAGGACTCCAGGACATCTGGTTTTTGTCCTTGAGGAGATGAAGCAGAAACAAACATGGCTAGAGAAGTTCTTGCCCTCGATATCAAGTCACTGACAATAGGCTCGATCAAAGATTTAGCCGATGACAAGTCTTCAAAACCATCCAAGCAGGTGATGTAATTTGTGAGTGAACTGCTCAGCCATGTATGGACATCTGCAGATGACTGAGGAGAGAAAAGTTTTCGATTGAGTTGATTCAAATCTAGGAAAGTATTCATCTAGACATCTCAATCGAAACCATGGCTCGGCATCTAGGAACGTATTCATCTAGAAATAGTTTGTGGGTTATGAGTTTTATGACTCTCACACTAGCTAAAAGTAAGTGTTAAAGCTTCTGATGGTCAATAACCCGAATAATTACCCAAATAATTACCTTCTGTTCTTGAAGACTCCTTGTGGATTCTTCCAATCTATCCACAGACATGTCCATCAACTCCACGCAATCAGCCAAAGCCGCTTCTTCTCTAGGATCATTCACCCGGCGGCGGACGTCCTTCGTGGCATCTATAGCATTTCCCGTGCGGATAGCCATCTTCTTCACAAACACTTGGAGCATCTTGTTGTCACTCATGAATGAGGCCGCGCCATAGGGGACGATTTCCGAAACCATGGCTCGGCATCGAGCCTGATCTTGGGCCTTGCCACAGACATGCACAAGAGGGGCATTAGCAAAATCGCTGGTCCTGATCAAGTGGTCGGTGATCATGCCAAATGATGAGATGATTGCAACTAAGGAGAAGATCAGACAGAAACTTTTGCTGTGAGAGGCTTGTGTGGATAGTAATGGCTGAGTGGTGATAGCCATTCTGAGAAGTGACTTTAGGCTTCTTGAATTGAGCTATCTTTGCTATCTACTTGTGAACCTTATCCATGTATAGTCTTTATATAGAGAAGATGATACTAATATGACAGATAATTTCTTATTTTCTTTTCAATGGGTATTTTTTTTATTAATATTTGGTAGAAAAAGTTAAAAGTTGAAATTGAGATAATTGAGCTTTACTTTATTTATTGATGCCAGCACCTAAAGGATCACAAATTGTTTAACTTTACCACGTTTGGCCATTCAATGATTAAAAAGTCGCACGTTGTTTTTTATTAGTGGGACAGGAAGTGGATAACATAAAACGAGCAATGCTCCTGCCCGATTTGAACAATCTAGGTCAAGAACATATTATGTAAAATTATAGCGAAGATATCAAATCATTCACGAGATCCAAATTCCAAAATTTTTGTTTACTTGAATTGTAGAGTCGTAAGATGGTTAAATCCTTTTTTCCATTATATTGACGCCAATAAACTTTAAATAAATGGAAAAAATATCGTTTTAAATTAGGGGTGAAAACCCGGCCCAATTTGATTCGGGAATCAAACCGAACTGACCTTATTGAACCGATTCCAAGTAGGTTCACATTGGGACCGATTTGGTAAAACTTGATTGTAAAATTCTGCACGTGTCAATGAACGTGTTGAACAAGTAATATAATGATAAGAAGAGTATCGTCCCATAGAAATTGATGATAATAAATCAATTAAATATTAAAAATAGACTAATTCTAAAATTTATCTAACAGATCAAAATATAATTGAGAACAAATAAAAATTGACAATTTTTAAAAACGAAATTTTATAAACTAAAGGCAGATAATCAATCAGGTAAAACATGTTAGAGCATCCGATTTTACCATAATCACTAGATATGAATTTCGGATCATTATGCATACAAGAACAATATCAAGCATGTGATAGCGAAATTTCCTAATCTATTTACTATCCTATCTCTAGGTATAGCAAACCTACTCAGTTTATCAATTCACTATATTTCTATGTGAATTTAAATAAACATAAACGCATTAAAATCTGTGAATATTCCTGGCTTACAATGAATCTTTTCGACCACCTTATCACCGAAAGCTACACAAATAACATGGTATATTTCTATCCATATTTAATTCATGATTATATATTATAAGGAGCAATTGCATATTATCACTTCTCAGTCTCAAACATGCACATCAGATAATTCAAGTGGTGGCCAATCACCTAAACGCATTAAGCACAATAATATATAACTCACATGAATGAAATTAATTGCAAAGCATAAAAAGCATGAAATTCATATCATCATGGTTAGGCTACATCGTAGCTCTAACAAAGAAAATTAGAATATAATAGAAGAAGAAACGAAAATAGAAATTAAATCAAACATCTTGAATCAAAGAACAAGAATTCTGTTACCACTTTTGTCTTCTCTTCAAAATACTTGAAAAACTCTCAGAACACTGAAAACAAAAACGATCTCTCTCTGATTCTATGTTCCCCAAGTTATCATATTTATATAATAACATTCAAGACTCCTCTCACAAGACAATTACTTCTTTTTTCGCATAAAATTAGGGAATAAATCGCGGAATTCCCAATGTGATATCCATCTTCTAACTCTTCTCTGGGTCACATATTCCTTTCCTTCTTTTTGCCATATTTTCCTTATTTTCTCCATATCTCAATATTCTGCATAAACAAGGAAATATTAAGTAAATAAAAGGAAATCCAAATATATTCTAACAAATATTGCATTATTTATTGCCTAAAGTAGATAAAATAACTCTAGTTTTATAGAGTTATCACCAGGTAAAAGATTTGGCAATCGACTTTAAGTGATTTGGTTCCCAGTTCTATATAGAGAGCAGTCAATTCTCAAGTAGAACTGGTTTTGAACAGGGATCGAGGGTTCTATATTCGACACTATTGCATTTGTGCTAATTCCCAATCTATACCAGCAACTATTGGTTTTCGGCTAAAACCTGTCTTAAACCAGTTTACAATCAACCCTAGTTCTTTTATGTTCAATACATTTTCTACCTTCTTACATTGGAAGTATTTTATTTGATCACATGTTTATTTTTTTATGGAAAATTTTTTACATTATAAGTACAAAATAAATATGCTTGAATAAAAAATGAAGCCAAAAAAAAAAAAACTAGGCCGATTCCAAGGTCTATCGCTTCGGTGTTTGGACCAAAAACTGGAAACCAACAATGATAGAGTAGGTTCCTGATTCTTTGATCTCGAGTCTACCTACCCCAAAACCATGAGACTCCTAATTCAAAGCACATTTGAAGTTTAGTCCCTTAGCGAGTTCTTATTTGATTCTTTAGCCCTTACTTTTTTGTTTTTCTAATGATACATCATTCGGGGTGCTTTCTTTTTTCCTGAGGAAAAATGGAAACTTTTAGCTAATTGAAAGTAGGATTAGTCTATTCAATAATCCACTGCACTAAGCATATCCTTAGATGCTTTAGAGTCCTCCACCCATTGTCCATCATAATGATGGCAAACCTTTGCGGAAGCATGATCGCAATAATGATGTTTGACTCCCTAGTGTATATTGAGAGCCATCTTTCTTTTCTTTTATTTGGCCAGGCATTGAATGTTAATTTTGATAATACTACTATATACACAAAAAATAGAAAACATATCACTTTTTTTTTACTCAGACGATGCCCCCAACATCGAAGGAAATGTACACGACATTTCTCTACAGTACGTGACATGAATTTGTCCAATCAATATAGCACTTAGATAGCATCTTTAGTTAGGTTTTGCGCATCGAGCTAAATCGACCTCTCTAATCTTACCATAATCAAGTTATCCTCGTTCCTCGCCGAGATTGGCGAATTCGAAAGGCGATTACTTTCTCTCTCGTCATGTAAAACACAAAGCTAGATCGTCTTGGTGAAGGGGTGAATGATTGAGCCTTTAGAACATTTGCAGCACTGGGAACATCCTCTAGTCTAAGTCCACTTTATATAAAGTTTCAACTTTTGTTTGTCCTTTCCACTTTATATAAAGTTTCAACTTTTGTTTGTCCTTTGAAAAACCCAGATGGAGACAAGGCATTATCCAATAAGGTTTGTCCAATTCTTAAAAGTCCAATGTGGACATCAACTTGTTTAATCAAACCCACAAAATTCTCAAATTCAAAGAGCATGTGATGTCCATCATCATCACCACCCCCACCGCCACATCTACCAACTCTCATCTGCCAAATGGGTTATAATAAATTCTTCAGAAAGGATAGAGACGCGTTGGCAAAATCTCTTACTATAATGTAAATCTGTCCAAAAGAAAGCATGTGCCATTGGTGATTGATGAGGACAAAACAAAAGACATAATGAATGCCATTGGCACTACCCGATTCCCTGATAAGATATCTGCAGAAAGATTCTGCGATTTCATCTGCAAACCTTTTTGAACTTTGGCTATGAATTGTTTTTTCTTTAGCAAATTCACAGGGAAAGAACTGGATCTGGCCTTGGACTAGGGGAAGTTTTATGGAGAAGTTGACCGACATGGTGCGACATCGTTGAATAGATCCATGCCTTGGTAGTTATGCATGTCTTGTTTCTCTAACTTGCAATTTTCCAGATTGCCGTTGTCTGAAGAATTTCTTTGTTCTGTTGTGAACTTGCGATACACCCAGAGAAGCGGAATAATTGCCCAAAAAATCCTACACTTATTATACGGCGATTGTCTTAAACTTGTTGTATAGTGGCTTATTAAGTTCTAAACCTCTCATTTGTGCCAATTTAGTCATAAACATTTTGACGATTTGTCAATGTAATTATAAATCTTTCAATGATGTGTCAATGTAGACTTTTTGATAACTTTTGGCTGAGAATCACTAACGTGACAATCCATCCTCTGCAGCACGGTCAGCATTGATGTTGAAGATTTTTTCAATTTTCTTTATCTTGTTTTCTTTCCTTTATTTGTTTTCCTTTTTTCCTATTTCCCTCCGCCTGTTGCCAGTGACCTCCGTTCACCATTGCCAAGGCCTAGCAACCGGCAGAGGCAAATGGGGAAAAAAGCAAAAAGATAAAGGATAGATAGTGAAAGAACAAAAAAAGAAAAAATTCAAAAAAAATTTGCAAAATCATTCACATAATACCGATTGTGCCACGTAAAACAGTCAGCGTCTATGTTAGCAATTTACGATCAGAATTGATTGAAAGAACTAAATCAGCACAAATTTTTCGATCAAAAAATAATTGGCATAATTAAAATGTTTATGATAAAATTGACCACCACACAATATATGTAAAGCTTTCTGAATAATTTTCTTCCTTCGAAACAGCAAAATGATCATAAGCTCGCATGTCTTTAGTGAGGTCTCATGTTGCTTCTCTTCATGCTTGCTTGTTCTGTGCATGAAGTAATTAGGGTCTGACGTCGCAGAGTTTTAATCTCCGTACAATCATTCTACGGTAGATTCTTACGTTGCTCTTGGTAAATTCACTTAGGATGCTCCATTGATGCACGCTAGGAAGAGGTACCTTGGGACTACTGTCAAGCGTATGAACCTGCTCGAGATGCCATCATCGTAATGGATGCCAAGAGACCCGGGTAAAGATGATACGGGATTCACAACCTCTGAATGAATGCTTGTATCGTTGTGTTCAGAAGGAGCCAGAAAGGCCTGCGAACTTGGCACAGAAAATTTCAGGAAGCACGCACTCCAAGAGAGAACAAAGTGCTTTCTCGACAGCATACCCACATTCTGTCCAAATCATACAATGTTTTTTTCACGGTGAGCTTAGAAACAAACCTGGATGATGGTTGAAGTATAAAAAACTGATATATTGATTTCCTATGACAAATTATAAGTGAGTTATTCCACACTGAATGAATAACTCTATCGTGTTACTTTGTTAACAGGCATTAATATAACTAGCATCTTTCATTGTTGGATGCAAATTTCTTTAGAGTGCATTTGGTTCAACTTTCTCAAATGGCTTTCGGCTTCTAAAGCTTTGGCAATCTGTTCTAAGGGGCTTTCGGCTCAATGCTGACCTTGGGAAAGCTAAAAGCTCAATGTGATAGGAACTAACATTAAGCTTTTAGCATTTGGCCGAATATCAAAACTAGTTTTTTTCTTTCCAAACTACCCTCATCAATTCTCTAATTTTTCAATTTTGCCTCTAGTTGTGACTGTTCATCTTCCTTACGTGAGGGCAGCTAATGAAGGCCAACGAGGCTAGTTCAAGCCAGCAAGCTCGCACAACCCAGGCGACTCTTGCTTGGGGTCACACGACCCCGGCGACAGCCACCCAAGGTCGCATGATCCTCGCTGAGGTCGCACGACGGCACCAGATTTGGCTCGCTGGTGTTGGTGAAGGGTCTGATTTTTTAATTAAAAAAAAGAGAAATTAAAACCCAAAAGCCCTTTGCCAAAGAAAAAAAAACTTGTCAAATACTACTTAGACCAAATTAGCTTTACAGAGGAATTTTTATCAAACGTAATTTGTATTTTCCCAAGGGGCTTTAGGATAAAAGCATTTGCATTTCCCCGATGTTTACTTGCAAAGCCGAACCAAACTCACCGTACTATTGTAAAGTACTTCAAGAACAAATGCATGCATGCTCAGGTCTGTTGCTTTTGTCGTTAGCCCTTGCAACAACAAACAAGGCAGATCTAACCGAGATTTAAGGTGGGAAATCCAGCATACTGTGGAAATTGTCAATCCAATCATTGTTTATCTCACTTCAGCTTCAGTAAAGACAGACCTTTTCCAAGGTGTTCACTAATCTGCACGTACTTTCAACATCTATGCATTAACTTGCCATTAGAAGCTAGGGGTGCGCAAAAAAGGAGAAACCGTCTGGAACTGGACTGGCGAGTACCAGTCCAGTTTGTGGTTTCGGGTGTGGAACCACTCACCCCACCCACCCACCTAAATCAGATTGGTATATATATCATTTTTTTTAATTTTTATGAAGCTCATCTATATGCTCCTGAGTTTGAATTATTTGAGCCTGGAGATGACCTAGTGAGTCCAATTTCAGCTTGGAGGGCTCTTTCAGCAAGTTCGATTCTATGGGCCAGATGAAAATCAGGGGAACCTCTTATGGATGCTTTCCCATGACTGGGCAAATAACTTGGGTGCTATGGGCATCTCTGGTCTAAAATACTTCAAACCTGAAAGGAGATGATGGGCCAAGGGATTGTTCACTATAGGTGCTGAGGAGAATTGGTTCGTGGTCCAATTGCGCAATTGCAGTGAAATGACAATGGCTTGCAAAAGCTAATGACGCCAGTCTGGATTGGAGTTGCACCTGTCAACTGTTCAGAACACCCGGGAATGAATTTGCCTAGGACATTTCGACCTGTTCCAATTTTCGGAACCGGTCCTTAGTGGACAGTTCCCGATTCTAGGGTGGGAATCACCCCTATCAAAACTCGACTAATGGAAATGTGTTAAATTAAACAATTCGAGCAACACTTGTCTACATGTGAGTTCAGCTTTTAGGAATGAACTGACATGAAAGCAAGTGAGAGCTTTGAAGCTAATAATAACATGTGATTTAGCTTCCAACGCCTTCTCTTCAACCTATCCAATCGCATACTAAACATCACTTGCTAATTTCAGGGAGGAGAAACAGAAGGTAGAGGCGTGTGTATAACATCACACCGTAGCATCTCTCATGTCATGCAGGTTCAATGTGTTCGCTAATGTAAAAGCAGGTAACAAGTATGTTTCAGAGAAGCTAGTCCTAAGAAGAATCATCCAGAGTAATTATATCCATCAAAACAAAATCAAGGAAACTGCAGTTAATTTATGACTTGTTTTATATAAATCTCAAGAAGCGCTTATCAAAAAACAAGAATGATAAGTAAACTTCACGACCCTCTGTCTCCTCTCTCCCTCTGTCCCTAACTTTGTAAAGTCACCTCTAATATCACAGCAAACTGGTTCCTATTATACATTATCTTAGCATTCCTGCATGACTGCCAAACCTCCATCAGACCTACTGATCCACTGGAGGTTCTACTGCCATCGTCGTGTCATTTCAACTTCATTCCCATTCCTGTCCTAAGCCCATCTTCACCAGCTCATGCGGGTGTTTCATTTTTCACAAACCAAAGTGGTCAGTTGATGCCCAAAGGAAATTAAGATCAACTGCATTCGATGTTGAAGAGAACGACTTATTAGTTCTCTATTTGATCCACTGAGATCATATACTTGTTGGTTTGCACTATGCACCCATGTTTTCACAAAAAGTTTCAAACTGAAAGAGGCCACCGCCATTTTGCTTCTGTTCCAGGTGGAATTCCTTCTTGCCACCTGTCCATCTCCAAGGCAAACTAGTATAGCTTGACCATAACATTAAGAGCGGACAACCTCAAAAGCATTGAACATCAAGCTATGTGATCCGCATATCCATCGACCATCCTAATCAAAGTTAAAAGCTCTCAAAATGGTGGACGTGTACTTCAGATCAACAAACAGTGTTTCCGTGCAAATGGGTAACAGACAACAGTAAGAATTCTCTTAATTCATCTCACTTGGAAGGAAACCACTCATTCAGGAGCAAATGATAGGCAACCCACGGGTAAAAAGAAATGCGCAACGCACAACTACCCGCTACCCAACACTTTGACATTGACAACAACTAGAACTATGGAGGGTACAAGAAGCACCAGGGACTTTTAACTAAGTAGATCCAAAATAAAGCATATGACATACCATTTGGAAAGGACAAAGTATAAATACAATAATAATGAAATTGAATGCAAAATAACAGTAAAAGGCATGCGAGCAAGATGGATGGAGGGGGGATTGCATCTGGTGTCAAGCCAATCGGCTCAAGCTTAAGAGAAGACACATAAGGTTTGCAATAAGAGCAGCTAAGTTACATGGGACATTCTTTATCAAGCCAAACTCTCTTAGATTTGGAAGTTCTCACATAGATAATAATGACATTCTTTGTCAAACCAAACTTTCTTAAAATTGTAAGTTCTTCCTTTAAAACGAACTATGACCCTCAATTTGTGTTCCGGATTTTGTGAAATTCTTTTAGAATCAAAATGAATACAATTATGAGTAAAGTAGACGATTTGAAAGCTTTAAACTACACAAGATTAAGCATTTGACCCAACTGAAGGACATGTTACTCTTATATTCAAGCAAGAAGGGTTAAATGGGGGACTGCATCTGGCATCAAGCCAATCATCTCAAGTTTAAGAGAAGACACAGCAGGGTCAAAACAAGGGCAGCTAAGTTACTTGGATAAGAACGACATTGTCATATAGCAAAGTGTACATGATACGAGGGCACTGGAGCTGAGAATGTTTGGGCAGTTGTCTAGATATCCAGGAAAGGATGAAGTTAGGGATAAGCATCATTGGAAAAATTAGATTCGCCCACTATGGATAAATAGATGATGAAAACCTGCTTACAGGGATTTTGACACAAGAAAAGGACAACCTAGAGACATCTCATTAAGAAGTTATCTTATTGTAGTAGAGCAAGTTGAAAAGATATGAATTGAAAAGACAGACAAGAACCATAAGGAGGATCTTCAGTTTAAGAACTCTATGGAGGAATTAGTTCCTATTAGTGTCAGGGGATGATTTTCTTTTTGCTTTCCACACACGCAAAAGAAAAAGGAACAGAGTACGATGGCCTAAGCAGTTTCATGTGTTAGACCTTACCAGCCACCATTGTGATGAAAGGTTGTGGCAGTGCAGGTGGCAAGAGGTTCAACCAGCCTGGTAAAGCCTCACATTCCAAAAAGCCAAAAACCTTAGAAGTAAAGTGATGTGTCTTTCCAAGCAAAATTTCTTATGGTTAGTGTCCTAAATCCAGGATCACCGGCAAATGCATATCGTTCTATTCCCACAAACTAATCTCATATTTCATCGCTCACCAAAAGGCCCCAGGTATCAGCTACACCAGAAGATTGAAGTTAAATAAGGACATGCCGGTCTTAAAATCGACCGTTACATGGGCGCATTCCCCACTGCCCTTATCCAAACAAAAGATTAGGAAATTCGCTGTCATTCTCAAAAATTTCTTGAAGAGTTCCTCACACATAGAGTCATCAGCTGATGGACTTCCTCTTGTCCATCACCCACGACCAGAGCCCCGCTTGTTTCCCCAACCACTTAACGCGTAAAGGAAAATAAATGCTCAACATTTAGCTATCCATAAGATACACTGAGCATATAAGCTTCATTCGAAAGGCCCAATTCATCTTGATACTAACATGCAGTCCAGATATAAGCGGGATCAAAGCTAATCATAAAAGACACGATGGGCATCAGTGCATAATCAACAACTAATTCCTTCTGTGATGAAGCAATCCATAGCCGTCTATAAAAGCTAACACTCGGAGACAACCTGAATATTATTCTACAAGCAAGATTCCATCATCAAAATCCAGAAAGGAAAAGAGTTCGAACCAGTGAAATCAATTCCAACTGGAAGGCCAAAACCCATGAATTCCATACCCAGTCTTCCAATTATCCAAGTACACCACCTTCTTCACAGCCCAGAAACACACCAAAAGTGCGGACCCCATGATCAGTCTCTGGATATTCAGATTCCTCACTCTCACCAGCAAATGCGTCATCAACGCCATCAACAACCCAACAATCGTGTAAAGGAACCCCACCGCGAACCCCTCCGCCCCGAGCTGCATCCCCGAACCCTGATAGAAAAACACCAGCTTTGACGGATCGTTCCTGTCCACCAGAAACATGGGCATCTTCCTAATAATGTTGTGCATTGTGCCCGCAACGCTGAAGAAGTAAACAAACACGGCACCGACGAGCCAAACTTTCTTGTCGTGCAGCAGCGTCTCCCCCGCGAAGACCTTCTTCGCGGCGAACGGCAGCCAGATCAATACCAACGCGCAGACGATCGTGATCTGCATCTTCGACAGCATGGGCGGGCGGGCGATCGGGCCGACGCGGAGCCTCGTCCGCGACTCGACGAACTCGGCCATCGACTCGGCCATCCGGGAGAAGTCCCCCTGGTCCATCTGCTCCGAGTCCTTGAGGCTCCGCACCTCGGGCCCCACGAGGCGGATGTGGGGGAGCGAGTTGACCCCGAACTGGGCGAAGCTGGACTGGGACTCCTTGAACTCGAGGTCGCAGAAGAAGAGCTTGGACCGGGAGGCCGGGTCGCCGGCGTTGTTGGCGGCGAACGCGGCGGCGACGAGGGAGAACTCGCGGCGGAGCTCCGGGAGGTGGAGCTCGGACTTGTCGTGGAGCTGGGTGGCGTCGAAGAAGACGAGGAGGGAGTAGGAGCGGGGGGGCTTGGTGGAGGTGAGGAAACGGGAGATGGAGTGGTCGTCGAGGTGGATGACGCCGGATTTGGATCGGGACTGGAGGGCCAGGAGCTCGGACGCCCGGTCGGAGTCCGGATCGGCGGCGGCCGGGGTCGGGAGGAGGAGGAGGAGGGCGGCGGATGCGGCGGCGGCGGCGGCGAGGAGGAGGCGGCGGAGCACGGTTACGCCGGAGATGGTCGCCATCGCCGCCGATCGAGGGAGAAAGAGAGTGGGTTTTGTGGGAAGACGACCGGAGGAGTGGTGTCTAGGTCGTTTTGAGAGACTGCTTGACTTGTTGCCGTGGAATTTACGAAGCCATCCGCCTTTTACGACGCGTCGTCTTGGTCGTTTTGCCCGTGGATTGGTTGACCGTCGTTTTTAGCCCGGCCCATAGTCGTTTCGCCCATTCATTGATTGGCATTGATCGTCCACACAGGGATGGGCATGAATCCAGAGTAGAACCAAAAACTGAAACCGAACCGGCCATAAGAACCAGTCCGATTTCAAGTTCTTGCAGTTATTGGTCTAGTTCCCAATTCCAAAAAAATAGAACCAGCACAATGCAGTTTGGTTCCTACGTAATAACCCCATCGGGATTCAATAACATGGAATGAATATATGCGGTGAGGTTTTCGAATAATTACTTTAGTTTAATTAATAGTAATTTTAATTTAGAACTATTATTAAGTGATTAACTATATTTGTTGCTTCTTTTGATTTCAAGTGATTAGATTTTGAAGCAATTTTTCATGGATGATAGAGAATTGAAGTTCTACAATTTAGGTTTTATATAGCAAGTGTTGAACTTGTTATTATTACATTTTATTTTACGTGTTCATCTTTAGTGGATTATTGCTATGGATAAATGAGAATTTTTTTGTCACATTCACTTTCATTGTGCTTAACTAAAAATGAAACAAAAAAAAAAAAAGAAATTGGCTGGTTTCGGGCTGGACCCTCGAATTGATTGACGGGATGGTTTTTAGGCAAGGTGTGTAGAGTAGGCTTCAAATTCCAAAAACTAGGAAATCGATTCCAATAAGGTAGATTCCAAATGAAACCTGTACCAACCCTAAAGCCGTTCACCTTTAATGGTAGAGATGGACATGGCCCAAAGAATATGCACCCTGTGATCCCCCACCCGTTGACCTGCTTTGTTTGTGTATTTTAAGCTAAATATATAAAATATCTGTAAGTAATATATCAAAACATAGATTATTATACCATATAATTCATCATAGTTTATCACCCATTTAATATTATGCTATCAAATGAATAAGTAGAGTTAAGCTCGTGAAATCATGATGATTTTGTTAATTATACATTATTAAAAAAACATTAAAGTAGCATAATTTGCAATTATTGGGAAACCCTAACAGCTATATATTTCATTTTTGATATACAATTTGAAAAAAAGTAAATGAAAATTTTCTCCCCGGATGTGCCCTCTTGCCGCACAAGGCACACGAGGCAAAGTTCCGTCCGAGAGGGTAAGAAACGGCGAATGCGGTCCTCCGTACTGCCCCGTGGCCATCCCTATTTTCCGGTCGCCGAGTTGTTACTTAGAATCATCGTTACACTCAAACTTCATCTCAAATAGTCAATAAGATGGTTCTAAAATTTTTCTAGGAACCTTTCTCTACAGCTTTCATTTTACCATATTTCTCTATGGAACAACTGCAAAATATACGTGATCGTGCTGTGACAGGATATGACCGCGAATTAGCGCTTCAAGAGACTATAGAAGCACAGTCCAATTTGCGTAGTTTGCATGTAACCGGCTCGTGCTCAAGCTCCATTGTTCCTGAATGATTGGGGAGTGAAGCTCTAAAAAGACACCAACCCAGAAACCAAACCAAGCCAATTTCTATTCCAGCTCCAATTGATTGTGCAGTGCAACAAGCTTTTGCTCCAGTTTCATAAACGAATGTATGTCATCCTGTTATGGTCTATCATAGCATCAACAGTAGAGCAACGTGAACATCAGGAAAGTTTGGATCCACATTGATCTGATTCTTCTCTGAAATGCTTTGTACTTCTATAGCAAAACCATAAATCAGATCCGACCCAAAGAAGATCGTATTAAACGTGGCCCGGCCTGAACCCAAATGCTTCCTTGTTTCATAACCATTGTGAAACTGGAACATGGCCAAGGATGAACATCTTCCAGTTATATGGTTAAGCAACAGCAACCACAGTTTAATATCATCTAAATCCTGATATTAAATGTTTATACGATGCTTTGTCGGGTTTAAGTCCCATTTCCAACATCTCATCATGGTATGTCATGGCCTTTCTCAGCTCCTTGATGCGGCAGAGCCCACGAATCATGATTGAAAAGCTCGCGCTACTAACCAAATCTCTTCTCCTCATGTGATCGAAAATCCTAACTGCTTCGTCAATGTCCCTCCCTCTGAAGAGGGCTTCAAGGAGTATATTGTAAGCACTTTCATCCAAGTTCGACTCTAGTTTCTCTATCTTATTATGTAAGGCTACAGCTTTACTCGTCTGCCCAATCGAGCAGTAACGCTTCACCAAGGAGCTACAACAGAATGTATCCAGCGACAGTCCCTTCTCTAATATGACATTCAACAGATCCTCTGCTTCTTTCCATCTCCGCTTCCTACATTGGGATGCTAAAAAGTTTGACAATCCCAAATGGTGAGAAGAAAGGTCTCTCGTGATAAGTTCTCTCACCAGCTGACTCGTTTCGTCCAATGGATCTTCCTCACAAAGAAGATCCAAAAACGCGTTAAAACAGCTATCGTTCACAACAATACTCCTTTCATTGATCAGTCTATACATTCTAATAGCTTCCTTTACTCTGCCTTCTTTGGACATTGCCCGTAGCAAGCAACCATAAGTAGCATTCAGCAATTTAACCTTGCTTTCACGAGCCTTCTCAAAGAACATCTCTGCAGCATACGCCTTTCCCAAGTCACTAAGTTTCTGAATGACCGAATCATAATCCAGCAATGAACTCGGTGAGAGAAATCCCTTCTCTATCATCTCCCCAATTGTTTTCTCAGTGACATTGACATCTCGATGTTGGCAGGCCCCATCAAGTATTGAGCTATAAGTACCAAATCCTGCTTCAACTCTTCTGTCACGCATTTCAGCTAACCGACCAAATGCAGCACCAAACTCGCCATTCTTGCTATAACGATCAATAACAACATTATACAGCACTGAACCATAAATTCCCAAATCTAAGAGAACGACAATCCTACCAAATTTCCCACCTTTGCCCAAAATCTGAGCAATAAGAGACCATGTAACTCGATCTTCTGAAACATGTCCTCGAATCATGGCGCCATAAAAGCACCACGCCAATGTGGTTTCTTCCTTTCGCTGCAAAGCATCCAGCAATGCATTACATGCATCAACCGAAGGCGTCAATCCACACACTCTCATTTTCTTGAACACCTCCAAACCCTCAATAGACAGACCATTATGCGAATACCTCTCAACGACAAAGCTCAACGTGCTAGACTGACAAGAATCGCTACCTTCGGCCGCCCTTATCATCGAATCCGCAATTCTTGACGCCGAGTGAGCTTTAGCGAGCGAATCCAAAATGGGTCTCGCCGGCTGAAGATCGCCCGACCCGACCAGCACACGGACCATGTGGGAGTGCGACCTGAGGTCTGCTTCGAAACCAAATCTGGCCTTGACCCAGTTGAAGAAACCGAGAGATATCTGAGGGTTCGTCTCGATTCTGCGCAGGACTCGATGGAAGAGAGGTGGGTCCAGGTGGGACGAGAGGTCGAGGGTTTCAAGAAGAGGAACCCAGTTCCGCCGCTGAAGGAGGAGGGCGGAGATTTGCGAGGCCAGCTGATGCCGCTTGATGTGAGCCCTCCAAGGGAGGATGTTCGTGGAGGTTGAGAATGATTTGGCGATGAAGACATGATTTTGGAGAAGCATTTGTACGAAAGTTCAAGATTTCGGGACGATGATGATGCCATTGAGCTCTGTTCCGGCGGAGGGAAGAAACAGACCGCACACTACACAGAGCTTAGGATGACGACATAAATGGTTGTTAAATTTCGGCTCAATATCTAATGAAATTTCTAAACTCTTGATTTATTCAATGTGATTTCTGAATTTTAACTTTATATTTAATATAATTTTTAAAATTTAAATTTATTCAATATGATTCCTGAATTTTTGTAAATGTTTAAACTAGTCACTGAATTATACGAAAATGTTCCATACTCTCTCTAAATTTAAATTAATGAAAAGACACTAGGAACTAGTTTGAATATATACCAAAATTTCAAGAATCATATTGAATAAATTAAAATTTCAGGACTATAGTTTTTTTTTTTTGGATCAGAAGTTCAGGACCATATTAATTGTATCAAAGTTCAAAAACCATTTATATCATTTTTCCTTTTATTTTCTCATTAAAAAAAGGAAATATTTCATTTGTTTTAAGGAAAATAGGATAAATATGGCTTTACATTCTCACTTTTGTATTAACCCTATCTGTGAAATAATCATTACACATCGTCACTATACTGAATAAAATATATAATATAATCTTAAATTTAGCTTATTACCTCAAAAATTTTTCCCATAAAACTATGCCTAATAATAACATGAAGAATGAATCCAAAGCTGAAGTTAGATCAGACTAACAACCAATGATCGTACAAAACTTTCAAACATTTTATTATATTTACAAAATCCCGGGAATAAATCTTAAAATGGCTTTCGAGCTCAATTATTCTTTTTTCTAGAAATCCATTGAGAAGGCCCAATACATTTTATATGTTTTATAGAATGATAATTTAAAAATTTGTAAATTAAGAAGGATGAAAGAGGTCCAATAAAAATTGACTGACTATAGGTCTCGTGGATTCTCGACATTTTGTCAATAAGACATATTTCTAAAAGGAAAATAGAAAAAAGTTGTTATGCAAAATCAAGTAGTATCACACTTTTCTGATCTCCCCTTATCCTATAAGCGACGGGAGATGAAATTGGATTCCCAAATTAATTAAGATGTTAAATGATATTCCCCATTCATTTTTTTTATTAGTAGTTTTGTCAAATCTTTATGTATCACTAGAGAGAAAATTGTCCATTGGTAATTGCTATGAGTACATCCCTGTTATATTTTCAAATATTAAGAAGATTACAGATAGTTTCTAAAGTCAACTTAAACAGAGCATTTTTAAGTTTATTGTTGATACTTGATATTATGTGGAATTAGTATTGTGTTTTTGAGTGTGACATTAGATTCAAGTGCCCTCTTTAATGTATATCATAGTACTCTTCATCGTGTATTTTCTTGCCCAGCAGGCAAAGATTGGCCTCAACAAAAAAAGATGTTTCCCTCGTATCAACACGAGGGTTCAATTCATGTTATATACTTATTAAAAAAACACGAGGCATGTTCCTCTTACTCCGCCGATCAAGTTTATGGACTCTCGGATTATGTAGTAAAGCCTTTCCTTCAACTACCATTTCTTTTTATCTTTTTTGCTGGACTCCGTTGATCTATGGAGCATCGCCCATCGTGGTGGCTCGGTTCGACTTTGAGACTTTGGTCTGATCGTGTAAGCTACAAAGAAACTAAAGCATTCGCTGCTGCGACGAGAGCGTGTGATGGAATTTAGATGGGTGGTCTAAATAGGGAATTAAGAAATGATATCGAGAGTCAGCTTAAACAACCACTTGATTTAACTAACAATTTGGTAGCTTTTGTGATTGGTACCTTATAAAGATGGAGTCATGCAGTCAACCAGTTAAAGAGTCCTTTCTCTTCTTATTAGCCACGTACATAATGCAGTTAAATAGAAAAAAATTACAACATCATTAGAGTTGATACTTAGGCTCCATTTATTTTGCGAAAGATGAAGCAATTCTTTGATAAATCATTGATTCGATCCTCGTAGGATCAGAGCGGCAATATACACCTCCTGTAAGATTATATTAAGATTAATATTTAGAATTAAGTTTATTATAATTTACATTAATTGTACTTAAGACTAATTGTATTCTCAACCTATGTATAATATATATAGGGGTCTTGTATTCTTCATTTGGTAATGTACATAATATTACATTATTCTCTCTTTCATCACAATTTTTCAACTCGGTCTCAGAATATGGTCATGAGATCAAATTTTTGCAAACCCCTTTATTTGCCTCCTCCATATATATTTCTGTACTTAATACTAGGCGAAAATCCAGACTGAGCGTGAGAATGAGTAATACATAATTTAAAAATCAAATTACGCCTTCTTATAATAGGTTAAGCTTTTAAAACAATTGATAGTGATCTCACAAAATCACACATGGTAACATAGCATAATCTCCAATAAATCAAGCCTCGGAAGAA
The DNA here is from genome assembly GCA_031216235.1 of Syzygium jambos. Classification (NCBI taxonomy): domain Eukaryota; kingdom Viridiplantae; phylum Streptophyta; class Magnoliopsida; order Myrtales; family Myrtaceae; genus Syzygium; species Syzygium jambos. Next base: position 42,631,043 of record CM062224.1, on the reverse strand, counting down.
AATACTTAGGTAATGTGGGAACGGATTATTAAGATAATTAAAGAGAGCTAACATACATGGTGCCTGTAGAGGTGAAGGAATGTATAAATAGGCAATGTGCTAGCCATACTCATTATAACAATGGATACACTTGCACATTTGCATTTAATGCAAATTTCCATAGTAGTAAATATCATAAATGGTAGGTTTGGTCAGAATTGTTCAATCCAAAAGAGAGGTTGCACTTTTATTCATTGATGAATACTTCAAATTTCAAGCAAAATTTGACTACCAATCTTAAGATGTCAAGAAATGATCGTAGACATGGCAATTCGACAATACATGGTGCCTGAAGCGGTGAAGGAATGTATAAATGGGCAATATGCTGGCCATACTCATTATAACAATGGATACACTTGCATATTTGCATTTAATGCACATTTCCATAGGAGCAAATATCATAAATGGAAGGTTTGGTCAGAATTGTTCAATCCCAAAGATCGGTTGCACTTTTAGTTATTGATGAATACCTCAAATTTCAAGCAAAATTGACTACCAATCTTAAGATGTCGAGAAATCATTGTAGACATGGCAATTCTACGATATTTGACATGATTTATTAGATGTCCCGATTCATGCTCAAAAGTGCATGCTTAACCTAAGGGCTGCTCCATGCAAATAAAAGTCAAGAAGGGTTAATCTTTGTTAAACTCACGGTTCTTTTCTAGTATATTCATCAGTACCAACTTTCCTAAATTAGACATTGCAACGGCAATCCAACTCATCGATCTAGCATCAATTTTATTGTTCGGTATGTTATTCCTACGGAAAAAAAACATAGTATGGACAAAGGATACAAAAATATAAAAAAAACATAGTATGGACAAAGGATACAAAAATATAACGCTTTGAAGCTTCTTATTCATGTACGTGGTCGAAACCGGCGAAGAATTCTCAATAAATCAGTAGCTTATTAGTTCAATCAAATAACGAAGTTCGCCTTTCCATGAAAGCATGTTACATCGTCTCCTCTCTGTGCCTTGCTCACATCTTTATTATTTCATTTTTGGACATAGCACCATTCTCGACCTCGTTTCATTTGATTTACATGTGTAATAGGTGGTTTCTCATATTGTCAGAGCAACACAATTATTTGAGGATCTACGACATATTTTGTTGATTAGAGAAACGTGTGACAGAAAATATATGCCAAGCTTGCCGTTGCTTCGGGGTCATGCTAATGTCTTAAGATTAACTTGACCATTGCTCAAGATTCATAATAATACATGTTTCATTAGCGACAAAAAAAAAAAATTAGAACCAATTGTATCAGAGATATGCACATAATACGAGAAATTATATTAATGTTTCGTGTAACAAAAATTTATTTCTCTCGGCGGTGGAAAAAAATTAAGGGAAGCTCACTCCCTACAACGAGCTCTTATACATGTGAAATGGAGCTATTTACCCTAAAGCAGGCCCTAAGATCTCTTTCCTTTATCTGGCCAATGAAGATGGAGTTTGTTTTGCAAATCGGAGTTCCATGGGATAACATGGAACCTTTGCAAAAGTCACTCCTTCCTCGAAAGATAGCACTGAAGGAGAATCGGCCATAGGCTTGGTGAGGAGCTTAGGCGGAGGATTGCCAACCACCTTGCACAGGTTTAGACGTTGAAACGTCTCTTCTCTTCGAGGGAGTTTCTAGCAAGCTTTTAATGCTATCCGCCAAGAGAGCCACAAAAAGCTACCACAGAGAGCGATGGAAAGTTAGATCATTTCCAAATTGCACGTGGGAACAATATTTAGTTGTATTAAGACAAAAATTAGCTAAGCTAACAAGATGTTGCTTTTGGAATACCTTTGAAGAGACGAAGTCATGCAAGTGGCTTATTTTGGTAGATAGTTGATCCGACTTTTTGGAGATAGAGCGCATGATGATGCATCTCCTTCCAAAATTCAAAGTATTTGTCATATCGTTGATGAAACATATGGATAACAAATTGGATGCCATTTGTTGATAGAGATGGTCATATATGAGGAGGGTGGCAAGATTGTGGCTGAAGAGGAATAAGATAATGAAGCTTGAAGTATCAAAAGATGGGAGCTGTATAAATAGCCAAAAAGTTGGCCATTCTCATTATTGGTGGATACATCTGCAGATCTCGCATCGATAACATTCCCATACCAAGAAATAGGATAAATGGTAGGTTAGGTAGGAATTTTATATCCCGCTAATGTGACAATGCACATCCTTTGGTCAGTACTGTTGCAAAATTCAAATCGGCATTATTATAAATATTACAAACAATACAGAATTGTAAAGAAACGAAATTGCAATAACAAAGTTGGAATCGATACAAATGAATACCAAGACCTGCGTTTGACACAGTTTACTTAAAACAGATTCATTTCCTCCGGCACGCATCTGAAGTTTCGTGAACGTCTGTCTCCCAGGATACAACGGTAGATGGCTAAGAAGTAATCAGCACTTCAAAGCTTCTGGCGAACTTGAACAAATTGTGGAAATGAACATTATCGAAAACATTGCAAATGCAGAGAATATAAAACAGAGGAGGAATGATTTCAATAAAATAGAACAAAGGAGAGAGCATTTCGGGAATAATGACAACCGATTAAATCTATCGTTACAAAATCAATACGCATCGGGAATAACGGCCGATTAAATCTGCCATTATAAAATTAATTCCATAACAACTTGTTGTTATAAACGTTATAAAATTAACTCCGTAACAGCTTGTCGTTATAAAATTAATTCCGTAACAACACAATTTAACGCACTATTAATCATATGTTACAAATTTGTAACAGTTTGAGTTGAAAAAAAAAATAAATCAGAAGGCAAGCAAAATTGGGCTCGTTGCAAGGCCCACTTTTCGGTCCTGCAATCGTGTACTTGGGGCGTGCACTCGCGCCCAAGTTTCAGCTCGTCGGACGTCCGATTTGCACCCCCCTTGTGCCTGCGCGCAAGGCATAGTGTTTGTGCTATGATAGTTACCACTTCAAATAAGTGTAACTATATATAAAGCACTCCATAACCTTTTTTCTTTTCTAATGTGGGACTAGTGTTTTTCCACTTCTCACTTCCAGCTCAAGGATATTTTGTGAGCATCAATTTCTCATTCATTCACCCATTAATTTATCCCATATTTTCAACAAGTACTTGACTTTTAAGGAAAACCATTGTATTGAACCTTAAAGATTGATGATTTTACTTAATCGAAATTGCAGACGAGGCGATTCGACGATCGATATTCAATGCCGTTATTGAACTCGCTGGTAAAAAGCTCAAAGGCACGTACTTAATCTCTTGGTTACTTTATGCAATTAAAAGCCGTAAATCAGTAATTCACTTCCTACTATATAAGTACCATCTTACTTAGTCAATTAGGACTTCCGACATCGAGCAGCCTCATTGGTCTCGCGAATATTGTTTGATATGATTCCCAAATAGAATAAACTTAGTAAGAACAAAGGATGGATAGAAATACTCTCTAGAAGCATTTGGCGACAAGAGATAGCATGTAGTGCTAATACTCCTTATTATTGTCAAAAAAAATACTATACACCTTTTTTAGCAAACGAAAGGTAAATATATATTTCTAATCTTATTGCGGGAAGAAATACGGTTATCACTACTTAGGATTTAACGGTTTCTTTGCTCATCATATCTTCTAAAAGATGTAAAAGGTGATTGATTCTTTGTGTTTGCAAATGGATTGAATTTAGCAGTGTAGGGGAGATCAAGCTTCTCCAATCAAAGTGCACAACGAAAGTTTTGTGTATTCCACTTAGGGGTTAGGGGTGTAAATGGTTCGGTTCGGTTTGATTTTCTTAAACAACCGAACTGATCCGAACCGTTAGGGGTACACTTTTGAACCGAACCAAATCTTGCTCGAACCGAATATGAACCGAACCGAAAAATCAGTTTGGTTCGGTTTGGTATGGTTCGGTTTTCGGTTTTTTCTTCTTTTTTCCTTTTTTTTTGCTTTTTTTCACGGCTTGGTTTTCGGTTTTGGGTTCCCTCATCTTCCTCCTCCTCGTCTCCTTCATCCTCTTCTCCTTCTTCTTCATCCATGGCCAATCTCTCTCACTCCTCCACCTTCTTCCTCATCCTCCTGCTCTTCATCTCTCCATCTCTCTCAACCCCACGAGAGCAATCACCCCACAGCCCCCCGACAGACCTTCATCATTCATGCCTCATCCTCCCACAAGCCCTCCCTCTTCTCCACCCACCACCGCTGGTACTCCTCCCTCCTCCATTCCCTCCCACCCTCAGACCCTCCTTCCCAGATCCTCTACACTTACCGAGCCGTCACCGGTAGCTTCTCCGCCCGCCTCATAGCCCCCCAGGCCGAGGCCCTTCGTCGTGCCCCCGAGGTCCTCTCTGTTGTCCCAGACGGCATCCGCCACCTCCACACCACCCGAACCCCTCACTTTGTCAGCCTCACCGAGAGCATCGGCCTCTGCCCAAATTTCAATTATACGGGCAACATCATAATCGGGGTTCTCGATACCTAGATCTAGCCCGAGCAGCGAAGCTTCTCCAATTCGGGCCTCAGTCAAGCCCCCGGCATGTGGAGAGGCACGTGTGAGGTCAGGAAGAGAGAGAATAAAGCAGAAAGTAAGAGAGAGAGAGAGGGATAGAGGAGAGAGAAAAGTGAGTGAGAGAAGAGTTGCGAAGATAGAGAAAGAGAGAAAATGGAAAAAGTACACCAGAAGCGCCATAACTTGTATACGCCGATCAATTTAGTGTCATAACTTTTTTTCGGATCACTTTGGTGCCAAGTCGGAGGAAAATAGATCACTTTAGTACCAATTTGACCGGAAATCCGACGTTGCATTTTTTATTAATTTTTGACGCCGACGTGGCTCGCCGGAGACTGAGTCAGCGTGTACAGTCAGCATTTTTTATTTTAAATAAATTTTTCCAGCGTGTACAGTCAGCATTTTTAATTTTAAATATTTTTTCCTTTTTCCTTTTTTTTCTTTTTTTTCTTTTCTCCCCTCGCCGACCGGTTGCCGGTGGCTGACCGGCCACCGGCGAAGCCCGAGAAGGGTTGGGCGAGGGCAGCCTTGCCCATGGCCGGCGAGGGGTGGCCTCGCCAGATATGGGCGAGGTGACCCTCGCCGGGGACAGGCGAGGCTGCCCCTCGCCGGCCCAGGCGAGCGCCTGACGCCGGCGTCGGGTGAGGGTCGCCCGACGCCGGCGAGGGGCAGCCACGCCTATCGCCGGCGAGGGTCGCCTCGCCCAGATCTGGCGAGGCCGCCCCTCGCCGGCCATGGGCAAAGGCTGCCCTTGCCTAGCCCTTCCCTGGCTTCGCCGGTGGTCGCTGGCCACCGGTAACCAGCCGGCAAGGGGAGAAAAGAAAAAAAATAAAAAAAGGAAAAAAAATTAAATTAAAAATGCTGACTGTACACGCTGGAAAAAATTATTTAAAATAAAAAATGCTGACTGTACACGCTGACTCAGCCTCCGGCGAGCCACGTCGGCGTCAAAAATTAATAAAAAATGTCACGTCGGATTTCCGACTAAATTGGCAGTAAAGTGACCTCTTTTCGTCCAACTTGGCACCAAAGTGATCCGAAAAAAAGTTATGGCACCAAAGTGATCGCCGTACACAATTTATGGCACTTCTTGTGTACTTTTGCCGAGAGAAAAGGGAGAGCGAGAGAGAGGACGGCTCCTGACAGTGAGACAGGAGAGAGCAAGGAGAGAGAGTGTATGCGAAAAGAAAAAGAAATACAAAGAAACTAAGATTCGATCCGATCCGAACCAAACCAAACCGAACTATCAACTAACCAAAATTTTTTACTTGTTATCCGAACCGAAACCGAATTAAAAATGCACGAATTTTTGGTTCGGTTCGGTTCCGGTTTTGGTTCGGTTTTTGACACCCCTAATTCCACTTATGTTATGATTGATATTCCTTTCTTTGTTAGGTTACTATACAAGGTGAATGAGCGTATAATTTGGTATTATTTGAAATTTAATTTGTGAAGAATCTGGGTCGTTATAAATACTAGTACTTTGAGAACTATGCGATCGCTGAAAACGATAGGGTTGTTGATATCTTCTAGAGCACCAAAGCTTTCGTTCATCATATAGAAACAATCGCACTGCAGTTGAGAATTGAGGGCTAGACATTAAACATTACATATGTAGTTTTTTGGCCAGACCATAAATGTATGCATGAGACATATGTCAAGGCATCGATATTCATGCTTGGATTGCTGTAATTTTGAAAGGAAGATGCCAGCATAATGCTAATTCAGCTAATTTAAGCAAAAAATACAGCTCACGCTACAATCAACCATCATTGACGGATAAGGATGTCGACAAAGAAATTTTCCCTAAATAAAATCATCCCAATTTAAGCCAAATGATATCTACGCGAGTTGAATTTTATGGGAATCTCATTCATTGTTTTATTGCAATGCCTGTGACTGGATGGAGCCAATTGTGGACCATATTATATAAATTTATTTAGCTCATAAAATCATAAACATAACAAATACTCACAAATTAACCATAATTAGCTCGCCAACTAAGAAACTTGCCGAAAATGGAATCACTAAATAATAGACACAGTGGGGTCCTGGGCTTGTTCTACTCACGATTGCATGAAAATCGCTTCTTAATTTAACTACTTTATTAACACGCGAAGTCACTAAAAAACGTAGTCTATTTTAAATTTTCGTCATAAGAAATTTTTATTGCTGAGAGTGACATAAAAGAAGTATATATGTGGCAACTACTTGGGATGATAGAGTTTAATTCCGATTGTGACTACAAGTTTTGACGGATGATCCTAAAGATCGGTATATGTTAGTGTACAGATGATTTTTAATATTCTTGATGTGCAGTTAGCTTTTATCCAATTCTCGGCAACATAAGTGCTTATGCGTATGTCAATGAAAAAAGTGAAAAAGTGATCAATGTATGGACGTACTAGTAAATACATGCAGACTTGAATTGAGGTCTTCATGGTATGTCTAATAGTTCATGTGGGTAAATCGTTCGCCGATTTCAATAGGGCGAAATGAAAATTGGTCGGTTCGATTATAGCAGACTTTTCCCGTTAGCCATTAACTAGGCTATCTATTTGTTGAAGATGGGTTTTCCTTCATTTAAATTGGATCTCTACGGTACAGCGTTGATCCCATGGAAGCTCACCACTTTCAACTACTCCGACGCATAAGGGTCTAGGATCGACGGAGGGTTGCCAACAGTGGTGGCTCGGTTCGACATCAGGACTTTGGTCTGATTGTATAAGCAATAAGGCACTAGAGTCTTTGTTCAAACTCGCCATTCTTGCTATAATGATCAATAACAACATTATACAGCACGGAACTATCAATTCCTAAATCTATGAGAGCAACAATCCTGTCAAACTTTCTACTTTTGCTCAAAATCTGAGCAATAAGGGACCACGTAATTTGATCTTTAATTTCCAAAGCATGTGCTCGAATCATGCCCACGTAAATGCACCATGCCAATGTGATTTCATCCTTTCGCTGCAAAGCATCGAGAAGTGCATTACACGCATCAACCGAAGGCCTCAATCCACACATTCTCATTTTCCTGAACACCTCCAAACCTTCAATAGACAGACCATTATGCGAAGACCTCTCAACGACAAAGCTCAACGTGCCAGACTGGCAAGGATCGCTACCTTCGGACGCTCTTATCATTGCATCCGCAATCCTCGACACCGAGCGAGCTTTAGCGAGCAAATCCAAAATGGGTCTCGCCGGCTGAAAATTGCCCGACCTGACCAGCACACAGATCATGTTACAGCACAACTTGAGGTCTGCTTCAAAAGCCAATCTAGTCTTGACCCAGTTGAAGAAATCGAGAGATGTGAGGTCATGTGTTCAAATCTTTCCAGACCCCTTTATTTGCCTCCTCCAAATATATTTCCATACTTAATACAAGGCCAAAGTCCAGACTAATTGTGAGGGCGAGTAGTACACTATTTAAATATTAAACTACGCTTTCTTATAATAGGTTAAGCTTTTAGAACAGTTGACAGTGGTCCGAAAATATCACACATGGTATCATAGCATAATCTCCAAAAAATCAAATGAAACAAATCACATCGCTAGATTTTGCCTTGGAGGGAAATACTTACGTAATGTGAGAACTTAATGTCAAGATAATTAAAGAGAGCTAAGATACATGGTGCTTGAAGAGGTGAAGGATAGTGTATGTGACATTCCAAATTTTGGCCCACTTGGTATTTATGAAATGCATAATTTCAATAACGCACTTATAGTAAATCTTGCCCAGACTTAATCACTCTTGGGACACTAACCAGTAGGAAAAGGCTAATTAGGGATCTAGATTCGCACAACCATAGAACCTGATCATGGACAGACTTTCGACCATAAGGATTGTTGAGGTGATATTTTGGGCTAATATAGACCGATCTAAGGATGGTCATGGATTAATTTGCGAATGTCGTATCATCGGATTGCGGGTGATTCTGCCTCGTCAGAATACGAATTTGCAAACGATCTCAAACCTATTCCAAACGATCGTGTTCTTTAGAACTAGTGATTGATCCTCGCAATTATATAACAATCAAGGTCGCCATAGCTCAAGTGAACTTAAACGTGGCTTGATTTAGTATCGACCATAGGTCGAATATACGAATTTTCCTGAAAGCCATCTGTTAGTTTGAGATACGCTCAAGTTGCGTTATCTGGAGTTAGTCATTAATTAGAGATCGAGTTTGGGTATCGAAAATTTTGAAAGTCATAACAGAGTAATTGGACGACGTCGTTATTAACGTGGTCAGCCTCGGATTTGTCCGGATTCGTCAAAAAACTGAAATTTTGCCAAGAAGTGAAAAATGACCGTTTTGCCCTTGGGATTTTGTGAAGACCAAGTGTAATATGAGAAGGGTATTTTGGTCATTTCATACCAACTTTAGAGATAAAAATTTTTAGACGATTTTGCCCCTGCACTTTTTGTGAATTCCAATTTTGCCCTTAGATATTTTGATGGGAATCGATCTGGACCGTTGATTTTAAGATAAGATCGAATTGTGGCCGTCGATTAGAAATTAGATAGAGGGGTAGGATGGTAATTTTTCGGAGTAGGCTAGACTAAACTTTTCTTTTCTTTTTCTTTCTTTTCCTCTCTCTCTCTCTCCCCTCATTTCTCACGCTCAACTCTCCCTCTCCCTCTTCTGGTCGAGAACTCCCTCTCCTCCTCTCCCTCACATGAATTGGTCAACCGGCCAGCCAATTGCCATTCGTTCGTCGCCGTTCCGTTGAACCGTCGCTCGCCCTTTCGCCGTGTCACACCACCACCGCCACCGCGGTATCTCTCCCACGTTTTCCACCATGAAACATCCTCACTAGGCCCCATCTCTACCCAGCACAGCTGAGAAAGCCATCAGCCCATCACCGCCGTTTGTCGCCGCTCGTGGCCGCCGGTACCCCTAATCATGTGACATTGCCGCTGCTGCTGTTTCTTCTCTGTACAGTTGCCTGGTAGTACTCAAATCTTACTTGGAATCACCAGTAAGTGATATCCTAACCCTCACCTACGATAACGGGTAATTTCGGGTTAGTTTGGGCCCGTTTTAGTGAGTTTTAGGGGTTATTCGTAGAGAAATTGTTGGAATTGTGATAGTGTTTGAGGTGGAATTGAGGTCAAAATTGATTAATTAGGTAATCGGAAGGATTACGGATGATTATCGTGATTTATTGCGTGAAATACAAGCCTAAATGTGTCGTTATAGTGATTTTTCTGTGGTGGTTGAGTTGCTGTGCATATTGTGGCTGAATTGGTGCATGTTTATGTTCGAAATGTGGCGCATGCTAGATTGGGGTTGTCGATAGGAGTACGACGCCCATGAGTGGTGTAATTTGGCTTAAAATGCAAAAATTCACGTTAAATTGTGCACGTGCAAATTGAATTGGCAAAATTGTGAGTGAACATGGCTTATTGTTAGCCTGAATATGTCGAATGACGTGCGCGAGTTGGTCGTATGAAATTGGCATATGATTGGGTGCCCGACGTGTTGCACGATCATTAAATAGCCTGAGGCGTTTTTACGCGGGGTCCAGATAAGAAATGAAAAATGTGTGCACGTGTGATAACATAATCCCTGATGCGTTTTACGCTGGGAATTGAACCCGTCCTGAGGTGTGTTACGTGGGACGATATCCGATTATACCGGAAGACTCCCAACCTGATGCGTTTTATGCGGGTTGTGCTGTAAAAAGGAGATGGTGTTGCGCCTGAGGCGTGTTACGCGAGCTAGAGACACTGACCCTGAGGTGTTTTGACGCGGGCTATAGAAGTGTTGTTTAACCTGATGCGTGTTACGCGGGTTGTGTTATAAAAAGGGAGATGGTGTTGCGCCTGAGGCGTATTCATTTACGCGGGCTAGAGATACCGAGCCTGAGGTGTTTTGACGCGGGCTTTAAAAGTGTTGTTGGACCTGAGACGTGTTTAGCGGGTCAGAGATCGATGGCTAGTTTTTGAACCTGAGACGTGTTTACGCGGGTCAGAAATGAATTGGATGTGTGTGCTCGAGTGAAATGGGAATCATATGATGTTGTGTTTGTTATGTGAATGTGGGCATGAATATGGTTTGATTGGTATTATTGAGTGCGACATGGTGTCGGTTTCTGGTAATAATGCTTGAATTCGCATGTAAGATTCGTGCGTATCAAGGTGAGACATTTGCGCATGCTATTGTTCTGGCTTGATAATTGTGTGATTTGTGTGCTTGAACATGCCTAAAGATACGTGTTAGCCTAGGTGGGGTTTAGGATTTTGCTTATTGAGAAGTGTCTCATGGTTGTTAAACCAAACCATTTTAGACCCCCGATCGGGGCAATGAGTATCCCTCCTCCATAACGTTTTGGGATCCTGATACACACGAATCATACAGTTTTGGAGTACCCTCCAGATGAGAACCTTACTTGGATTAAGTATACCAGTATAGTTTGGATAGATGTAGGTGAACAGTTGTGGCAACCCCATACCTATGTAGCATGGTGCTTCCGAGACGGACTAAACAAGTTCAGGTTAGTGCGAGGTTTCGATGTCCCATTTGATAGAGTAGGTGATTGGGACCCGTCCGCTATACCTCCCCCTTCCCCCGAGGATGAGTTGACCAGTATAGACACTAGTCTTGTGGAGTTTGGGCACCAATTTGTACCCTTGGAGTCAGATCAGATAGAGGTAGCCTTCGAACCAATACCTGAGGAGCCTCATCAAGAGGAAGCACCGATAGAGTCGGACCCGGAGGAAGAGTCCATGCAGTTGGAGTCGGAAGAAGACCCCGAAGAAGACCCGGAGGAAGATCCCGAAGAGATGGAGCCAGAAGAGGAGCCCGAGGAGGAATTCCAGATAGAAATCTCACCAGAATCAGAGTCTGAGGATGAACCGATTGAGATAAAGATAGATTCTGAGCCATCAAAGGAGTGGGCAAATGCTAAGGAGGCGGATCTTGACTCTAAAGGTTCTGACTCTAGTTGGACTCCCCATAGGTCTCATAAGGGCTAGTTAAAGCGAAGTAGGGGGTTGGACAGTTTTGAGAGGCGCCCCTTTTTTGTGGTAGTATTAGTCTACCCGATGCCGCTAGTCCTTTTTTGATATCGGTGGTTGTTGGTGCAGAGGTTGCTGGTTGTGATGGATTGTAATGGATATTGTATATATCATGGTGTAATATAGTGCTTGGTGGTTTGGTAATTTGTCTCTCTCTATTACCCCCATGATTATATTGTCAGGGTTTATGTTTTCGTTTTCGCCGTGTTTGACACTGATATGTCGGTTTGGGTCGGCGACATTTTCTGGGACGTCACACTAATTCGACCAAGCTTGGGGTGTCGTGCGTTCGTTAGGATTCGAGGCGTGACATCCCCGTTGATAGCTGGGACGTCGCACTAATTCGACCGAGCTTGGGGTGTCGCGCGCTCGTCGGGATCGGGGCGTGACATCCCCGTTGATAGCAAATCAACGGGGATGTCACGCCCCAAATCCCGACGAGCGCGCGACACCCCAAGCTCGGTCGAATTAGTGCGACGTCTCAGGAAATGTCGCCGACCCAAACCGACATATTAGTGTCAAACACGGCGGAAACGAAAACATAAACCCTGACAATATAATCATGGGGTAATATGGAGAGATAAATCACCAAACCACCAAGCACTATATTACACCGCGATATATACAATATCCATTACAATCCATCACAACCAACAACCTCTACGCCAATAACAGCCGATATCAAAAAGGGACTAGTGGTATCGGGTAGACTAATACTTCCACCAAAAAGGAGCGCCTCTCAAAACTTTCCAACCCTCTACTTCACTTTAACTAACCCCTACGAAACCTAGGAGGAGTCAAACTAGGGTCAAAACCTTTAGAGTCAAGATTCGTCTCCTCAGCATTTGCCCATTCCTCTGATGACTCAAAATCTGTCTCTATCTCAATCGGTTCATCCTCAGACTCTGATTCTGCCGAAATTTCTATCAGGGGTTCCTCCTCGGGCTCCTCTTTTGGCTCCATCTCTTCGAGTTTTTCTTCGGGATTTTCCTCCAGGTCTTCTTCGGGGTTTTCTTCCGACTCCAGCTCTATGGACTCTTCCTCTAGGTCTGACTCTATCGGTGCTTCCTCTTGATGAGGCTCCTCGGGTATTAGTTCGAAACTACGTCCATCTGGTCTGATTTCAAGGGTGCAAATTAGTGCCCAGACTCCGCAAGACCGGTGCTTGTACTGGTCAACTCGCCCTCGGGAGGGAGGTATAACCGACGGGTCCCAATCACTTACTCCATCAAATGGGACATCGAAACCTCGCACTTGGCCGAACTCATCTAGTTCGTCTCGAAAGCACCATGCTACATAGGTATGGGGTTGCCACAACTGTTTACCCACATCTACCCAAACTATACTGGTATACTTAATTCAAGTAAGGTTCTCATCTATTGAATACTCCAAAACTGTATGATCTGTGTGCATCGGAATTCCAAAACGTTGTAGAGGAGGGATATTCATTGTCTCAGTCGGGGGTCTGAAATGATTTGATTTAACAACCATGAGACACTTCTCAATAAGCGAAATCCTAAACCCCACCTAGGCTAACACGTATCTCTAGGCATGTTCAAGCACACAAATCACACAATTAGCAAGCCAGAATAATAGCAGGCACAAATGTCTCACCTTGATATGCACGAAATCTTACTTGCGAATTCAAGCATTATTACCAGAAACCGACATCATGTCGCACTCAATAATACCAATCAAACCATATTCATGCCCACATTCGCATAACAAACACAACATCATATGATTCCCATTTCACTCAAGCACACGCATCTAATTCATTTTTTACCCGCATAAACACGCCTCAGGTCCAAAAACTAGCCATCGATCTCTGACCCGCGTAAACACGCCTCAGGTCCAACAACACTTCTAAAGCCCGCGTCAAAACGCTTCAGGCTCAGTGTCTCTAGCCCGCATAAACGAACATGTCTCAGGCGCAACATCATCTCCCTTTTTATAACACAATCCGCATAACACGCATCATGTTGAACGATACTTCTATAGCCCGCGTTAAAGTGCCTCAGCCTCAATGTCTCTAGCACGAGTAACATGCCTCAGGCGCAACATCATCTCCTTTTTATGGCACAACCCGCGTAAAACGCATCAAGTTGGCGATCTTCCGGTATAACCGGGCATCGTCCCGCGTAACACGCATAAGGACGAGTTCAATTTCCCGCGTAAAATGCATCAGGGATTATGTTATCACACGTGCACACATTTTCCATTTCTTATCTGGACTCCGCGTAAAAACGCCTTAGGGTATTTAATGATCGTGCAACACGTCGGGCACCCAGTCACATGCCAATTTCATACGACCAACTCGCACACGTCATTTGACATATTCAAGCTAACAATAAGCCATGCTAACTCACAATTTCGCCAATTCAATTTGCACGTTCACAATTTAACGCAAATTTTTGCATTTTAATCCAAATTACACCACTCAAGGGTGTCGTACTCCTACCAACAACTCCAATCCAGCACGCGCCACATTTCGAACATAAACATGCACCAATTCAGCCACAATATGCACAACAACTCAACCACCATAGAAAAATCACTACAACGGCACATTTAGGCCCGTTTTTCACGCAATAAATCACGATAATCATCCGTAATCATTCCGATTACCTAATTAATCAATTCTAACCTCAATTCCACCTTAAAAACTATCACAATTCCATCTAAAACACTCAGCTAAAATCCGTCCAACCATTTCTCTACGAATAACTCCTAAAACTCGCTAAAACGAACCCGAACTAACCCGAAATTACTCGTTATCCTAGGCGAGGGTTAGGATATCACTTACTTGTGGTTCCAAGCAAGATTTGAGCACTATCAGGTGGCTATATAGAGGAGAAACGGTGGCGGTGGCGGCATCACACAATGAGGGGTACCGGTGGCATCACACGATGAGGCGTACCGGCGGCCACGAGTGGCCGCAAACGGCGGCGATGGGCTACTGGCTTTCTCGACTGTGCTGGGCTGAGATGGGGACTGGTGAGGGTGTTTCACGGTGGAAAACGTGGGAGAGATACGGCGGTGGCGGTGGCGGTGGCAGTGTGACACGGCGAAAGGGCGACCGACGGTTTGACGGAACGGCGATGAATGGACAGCAATTGGCTGGCCGGTTGGCCAATTCACATGAGGGAGAGGAGAAGAGGGAGTTCTCGGCCAGAAGAGGGAGAGGGAGAGTTGAGCGTGAGAAATGAGGGGAGAGAGAGAGAGAGAGAGAGAGAGAGAGAGAGAGAGAGAGAGAGAGAGAGAGAGAGAGAGAGAGAGAGAGAGAGAGAGAGAGAGAGAGAGAGAGAGAGAGAGAGAGGAAAAGAAAGAAAAAGAAAAGAAAAGCCTAGTCTAGCCTACCCCGAAAAATTACCATCCTACCCCTCTCTCTAATTTCTAATCGACGGCCCAGATCGATTCCCATCAAAATATCCAAGCGCAAAATTGGAATTTTATAAAAAGTGCAGGGGCAAAATTGTTCAAAAAATTTTATCTCTAAAATTGGTATGAAATGACCAAAATGCCCTTCTCATATTACACTTGGTGTTCACAAAATCCCATGGGTAAAACGGTCATTTTCACTTCCTGGAAAAATTTCAGTTTTCTAACGAATCCAAACAAATCCGAGGCTAACTACGTTAATAACGACGTCGCCTAATTACTCTGTCATGACTTTCAAAATTTTCGATATCCAAACTCGGTCTCTAATTAATGACTAACTCCAAATAACGCAACTTGAGTGCATCTCAAACTAACAGGTGGTTTTCGGGAAAATTCGTATATTCGACCCGTGGTCGATACTAAATTGAGTCACGTTTAAGTTCACTTTAGCCATGGCAACCTCGATTATTATATAATTGTGAGAATCAATCGCTAGTTCTAAAGAATGCGATCGTTTGGAATAGGTTTGAGATCGTTCGCAAATTTCGTATTCTAGCGAGGCGAAATCACCCGCGATCCAATTATACGGCATTCGTAACTCGATCCATGACCATCCTTAGATCGGTCTATATTAGCCCAAAATATCACCTCGACAATCCTTATGGTCGAAAGTCAGTTCATGGTCAGGTTCTATGGTCGCGCGAATCTAGATCCCTAATTAGCCTTTCCCTACTAGTTAGTGTCCCAAGAGTGATCAACTCTGGGCGAGATTTACTATAAGTGCGTTATTGAAATTATGCATTTCATAAGTGCCAAGTAGGCCAAAATTTGAAATGTCACAGTGTAAATGGGCAATGTGCTGGCCATACTCATTATAATAATGGATACACTTGCATATTTGGATTTAATGCACATTTCAATAGTAGCAAATATCATAAATGGTAGGTTTTGTCAGAATTGTTCAATCCAAAAGAGGAGTTGCACTTTTAATCATTGATGAATACTTCAAATTTCAAGCAAAATTGACTACCAATCTTAAGATGTCAAGAAATCATAGTAGACGTGGCAATTCAACGATATTTGACATGGTTTATAGATGTCCCGATTCATGCTCAAAAGCGCATGCTTAACCTAAGGGGTGTTCCAAGCAAGTAAAAGTCAAGAAGGGTTCATCTTTGTTAAACTCGCAGTTCTTTTCTAGTATATTCATAAGTACCAACTTTTCTGAATTTTCAATCCAACTCATCGATCTCACATCAATTTTATTGTTGGGTACGTTATTTCTATGAAAAAAAAAAAGGCAAAAGGACACCAGAAGTGCCATAAGTTGTGTACGGAGGACACTTTGGTGCCATAACTTTTTTTCGAAATACTTTGGTGCCAAGTCGAAGGAAAAGAGATCACTTAAGTGCCAATTTGGTCAGAAATCCGACGTGGCATTTTTTATTAATTTCCGACACCGACGTAGCTCACCAGAGGATGAGTTAGCGTGTACAGTTAGCATTTTTTTATTTTAAATAATTTTTTCCTTTTTTTTCTTTTTTTTTCCTCTTCTTTTTTTTTTCCTTTCTCTTGTTTTTTTTTTCTTTTCTCCCCTCGCCGGCCGGTTGCCGGTGGCCGGGCCGGCCACCGGCGAAGCTCGAGAAGGGATGGGCGAGGGCGGCCTTGCCCATGGCCGGCAAGGGGCGGCCTTGCCAGATCAGGGCGAGGTGACCCTCCCCGGCGACTGGCGAGGCTGCCCCTCGCCAGCCATGGGCGAGGGTTGCCTCGCTAGATTTGGGCGAGGTGACCCTCGCCGGCGACTGGCGAGGCCGCCCCTCGCCGGCCATGGGTGAGGGTCGCCTCGCCGGCCATGGGCAAGGCCGCCCTCGCCTAGCCCTTCCCAGGCTTCGCCGATGGCCAGCCCGGCTACTGGCAACTGGCCGGCGAGGGGAGAAAAGAAAAAAAAGAAAAGAAAGGAAAAAGGAAAAAAATTATTTAAAATAAAAAGTGCTGACTATACACACTGACTCATCCTCCGGTGAGCCACGTTAGCGTCAGAAATTAATATAAAATGCCACGTCGGATTTCCGGCCAACTTGGCACTTAAATAATCTATTTTCCTCCGATTTGGCACCAAAGTGTTCCGAAAAAAAGTTATGGAACCAAAGTGTCCTCCGTACACAACTTATGACATTTCTGGTGTCCTTTTGCCGAAAAAAAAAACATAGTATGGACAAAGGATAAAAAAAATTTAACACTTGCAAGCGTCTTGTTGACGTATGTGGTCGAAGCCCCCTAAGAATTCTCAATAAATCAGTGGCTTATTTCCTTAAGGTTCAATCAAATATGGAAGTTCGGCTTTCCATGAAAGCAGGTTACATCATCTCCTCTTTGTGCCGTGATCACATCTTTATTTTTTCATTTTTGGTCATAGCACCATTCTCGATCTCTTTTCCATTTGATTTACGTATGTAATAGGTGGTTTCCTATATTGTCAGAGCAACACAATTATTTGCGGATCTACGACAGATTATGTTGATTGTGACAGAAAATATACGCCAAGCTTGCCGTTGCTTCGGGGTAATGCTATTGTCTTTAGATTAATTTGACTATTGCTCGAGATTCATCACACATGTTTCATTAGCGACAAAACAAAAATTTAGAACCAATTGTATTAGAGATATGCACATAATATGAGAAAATATAAGAATGTTTTGTGTAACAAAAATTTATTTCTCTCAGCGATGAAAAAAAAATTAAGGGAAGCTCACTCCCTACAACGAGCTCTTATACAAGTGAAATGGAGCTATTTACCCTAAAGCAGGCCCAAAGATCTCTTTCCTTTATCTAGCCAATGAAGATGGAGTTTGATTTGCAAATCCGAGTTCCATGAGACAACATGGAACCTGTACAAAAGTCACTCCTTCCTCAGAAGATAGCACTGAAGGAGAATCGGCCATAGGCTTGGTAAGGAGCTCAGGCGGAGGATCGCCAACCACGTTGCACTGGATTAGACTTCGAAGCGTCTCTTCTCTTCGAGGGAGTTTCTAGCAAGCTTTTAATGCTATCCGCCGAGAGAGGCTCAAAAAGCTACCACAAAGAGCGATGAAAAGTTAGATCAATTCCAAATCATACGTGGGAACGATATTTAGTTGTATTAAGACAAAAATTAGCTAAGCTAACAAGATGTTGATTTTGGAATACCTCTGAAGAGACGAAGTTGTGCAAGTGGCTTATTTTGGTAGATCACTGATCCGACTCTTCGGAGATAGAGCGCATGATGATGTATCTCCTTCCGAAATTTAGAGTATTTGTTGCATCGTTGATGAAACATATGGATAACGATTTGGATGCCACTTATTGATAGAGATGGTCGTATATGAGGAGGGTGGCAAGATTGTGGCTCGAGAGGAATATGACAATGAAGCTTGGAGCATCAAAAGATGGGAGCTGTATAAATAGGCAAAAAGTTGGCCATTCTCATTATTGGTGGATACATCTGCAGATTTCGCATTCATAACATTCCCATACCAAGAAATAGGATAAATGGTAGGTTAGGTAGGAATTTTATATCCCGCTAATGTGACAATGCACATCCTTTGGTCAATACTTGACTTTTAAGGAAAACCATTGTATTGAACCTTAAAGATTGATAATTTTATTTAATTGAAATTGCAGACACGGCAATTCGACGAACAACATTCAATGCCGTTATTAAACTCGCTGATAAAATCCTCAATGGCACGTACTTAATCTCGTGGTTACTTTATGCAGCTAAAATCCGTAAATCGTTAATTTATTTCCTACCATATAAGTGCCATCTTACTTAGTCAATTAGGACTTTCGACGTCGAGCAAACTCATTTGTCTCGCGTATATTGTTTGATATGGTTCCCAAATAGAATAAACTCAGCAAGAACAAAGGATGGATATAAATACTCTCTAGAATCATTTAGCTGACATATTTAGGCGACAGATAGCATGTAGTGCTAATACTACTAATTATTGTCAAAAGAAAACTATACATCTTTTTTAGCAAACGAAAGGTAAATATATATTTCTAATCTTATTTGGGAAAGAAATATGGTTATCACTACTTAGGATTTAATAGTTTCTTTGTCTATCGTATCTTCTAAAAGATGTAAAAGGTGTTTGATTCATTGTGTTTGCACATACATTGAATTTAGGAGACTAGGGGAGATCAAGCTTCTCGAATCAAAGTGCACAATGAAAGTTTTGTGTATTCCACTTATGTTATGATTAATATTTGACTCTTAGTTAGGTTACTATATGAGGTGAATGAGCGTATAATTTGATATTATTTGAGGTTTAATTTGTGAAGAATCTGGGTTGTTATAAATACTAGTACTTTGAGAACCATGCGATCAATGAAAACGATAGGCTTGTAGACATCTTCTAGAGCACCAAAGCTTTCATTCATCATATAGAAACAATCACACAGCAGTAGAGAATTGAGGCCTAGAAATTAAACATTACGTATGCATTTTTTTTTGGGCAGACAATAAATGTATGCACGAGTCATATGTCAAGGCATCGATATTCGTGCTTGGATTGCTGTAATTTTGAAAGGAAGATGCCAGCATAATGCTAATTCAGCTAATTTAAGCAAAAAATAAAGCTCACGCTACAATCAACCATCATTGACAGATTAGGATGCCGACCAAGAAATTTTCCCCAAATAAAATCATCCCAATTTAAGCCAAATGATATCTACGGGAGTTGAATTTTATGGGAATCTCATTCATTGTTTTATTGCAATGCTTATAACTGGATGGAGCCAATTGTGGACCATATTATATCTATTTATTTAGCTCATAAAATCATGAGCACAACAAATACTCACAAATTAACCATAATTAGCCTGCCAACGAAGAAACTCGCCCAAAATGGAGTTGCTAAAATAGACACAGTGGTCGACCAAAAAACAAATTATGGTGTCCTGCGCATCCTGTACTCACAATTGCATGAATGCCTCGTCTCGGTAATCGCTTCTTAGTTTAAGTACATTATTTTTTTTTTTTGATAACCCAGGGAACCCCCGCACGGCCGACAGCCGGGGAGTAAACCCTGGGGGCGACACGTGCTAGCCACCACACACGTGCCACCGGTTAAGTCACCCTGCGGCGCCCGGGATTCGAATACTCAACCTTTTGCGAGAGGAAGAGTGCGCGCTCCAGCAGCGCCACCCAGGCTAGTGGTTAAGTACATTATTAACACGTGAAGATTATTAAAAAAAAAATATCGTTTTATTTTAAATTTTAGTCGTTACAAATTTTTTGATTGTTGAGAGTGACATAAAAGAAGTATATATGAGACAACTACCAGAAATGATAGAGTTGGATTTAGATTGTAATTACAAGTTTTGGCAGATGATCCTAAAGATCGGTATCTATCAATGTGCCGCATGATGTTTAGTATACTTGATTATAGTTAGCTTTTATCTAATTCTTGGCAACAAAAGAACATATGGGTATGTCAATGAAAAAGTGATAAGCCACAAGAGTCTTTGCTACTACGACAACAGTCTGTGACGAATGTTAAATTGGTTGTCTAAATAGAGTCTAAGGAATGATATCACCAGCTATCTTAAACAAAACATGGTTTAGTTGCTATTGGTAGTTTTGGTGGATACTCATTATTATTGTGGATACACTTGCATATTTGCATTTAATTCTCATTCCCGTAGTAGCAACTATCATAAATGGTAGGTCCAATCAGAATTGTCAATACAAAATGGGGTTATGCATTCATTCATTGATGAATAATTCATATTTTGAACGAAAATTGATTACCAACATTAAGATTTCTAGAAAGCATTGTAGACGTGGCAATTTGTAGATATTCGACATGATCTATTAGATGTACCGATTTATGCTTCAAAGCTCGTGCTTAATTTAAGGGGTTTTAAAAGTCATAGAGGGTTAATCTTTGCTAAGCTCGCCCTTCTTTTCTACTATACCCATAATTATCAATTTATTGAATTAGGCACATTTACAAGCCGATCAATTTTGAAAGAGCTAAATACCATGATAGCATACGGTTCATAGGTAAAACAAATGAAAAATTACCGAATATCACAAAAATAGTTTATAAAGAAGAGATTTTTTTTTGTCAAGGCATCATTTATTTGAAATATGGAAATTTTGTTAGCAAACCAATCATATATTTAATCATTAGAAACAACATATTACTATGCAGAAGAGAAAATAATAAGCTTATATCGTTCCCTCCCTCTCTCTCTCTCTCTCTCTCGCTCTCTCTCTCTCTCTCTCTCTCTCTCTCTCTCTCTCTCTCTCTCTCTCTCTCTCTCTCTCTCAATTTATACATGAGTCAATCTTATCTTTCTCTTTTTTTGCCAAATGAGAAGGCATCGTTAACCACAAGGGACCCTAGTAGCCACCCTTCTTACTTGATAAGGGCGAAGTGAGGAGTTCGATTCTTCACCTTTTCAAGGGGTTTGGGATAGGGACGTTTAGGGTGCGCATGGAATCTATTATGGAGTAGAAATTCTGCCTCAGAATGCATTCCGAAACAGAAATGCGTTTGTTGAAAAATTTTCGAAATGTATTCTGGAGCAATTTTTGCATTCTGAAATAAAAATGCGTTTATTAAAAATACTTGATTCCAGAATGTATTATTGATTCCAGAATGAGTTTTGAACAAAAAAAAAAAGAAGCTACTTTTTATAGCTTCTCTCTTCCAGAATGCATTCTCCCTCTTTTCTCTCTTTTTCATGGCCTTTACAACACATTTTGAGATGTCACTAATTTTTTTTTTCAGAAAATGCATAAAAATTGAAAAATTCCAGAAAAATTCATAAAAATTTCCAGAAAATAAAAAAAATCAGATTTCTGGAAAATAGGAGATTTAGTGAATTTTTTTCAAAAAAAATTAAAAAAATTAAAAATTTCGAAACTTCACAGAATGGCTTAGAAGCCACTCTTGAGTGAAATTTAAATTTTTTTTTTTTTGGTAAGGTAGAAATTTAAATTTTTTTAGGTGTCCAAAAAATCAAAAATTTCAAAACTTCACAGAATGACTTAGAATACTTGTGGTTACCCACTTTGAGTGAAATTTAAATTTTTTGAGGTGCCCAAAAAAATCAAAAATTTCAAAACTTCACATAATGGCTTAATAATACATGTGGCCATCCATTTTTAGTGAAATTTAATTTTTTTTGAGGTGCTCAAAAAAATAAAAAATTTCAAAACTTCACAAAATGGCTTAGAATACCTTTGGCCACCCACTTTGAGTGAAATTTAAATTTTTTTAGGTGCCCAAAAAAATCAAAAAATAAAAAATTTTAAAACTTCACAGAATGGCTTAGAATACCTGTGCCCACCCACTTTGAGTGAAATTTAAATTTTTTAAGGTGCAAAAAAAATCAACAAATCAAAACAGATTTCTATTCCAGAAATCAATTTCTAGAGCAGAATTAGTCATGTTTTATCAAACAGATTTCTCCTCCATAAATCAATTTCTGGAGCAAATGGTTACCATTCGCGCACTTAATTTCAAATGTAGTTTTCAAATCCCAAGCATTGCAAAGAGGTAGGACAAAAATTTGAAAGTGAATGGAGAATTAGAGTAGAATAGACAAAAAAAAACATCATTGAAATGATGATTTTCTTTCGGTTATCATTTTCCTATATAACACAAATTGAAGTTTTATTTTAAAGTGATATAATTTGCAAAGATATGATTCATAACAATTATGAATTACACTTGTGCACGGTGTAACAGCCCAAATTTCGATGTAATTCCGGGATCAATAAAATTGACATTATCTCGTATTTCATTTTAGTAAGTCTCGCTCAGAGCTGATCACTTTCGGGATACTAATCAATAGGGTATTGCTAATTAGGAAATGGTACGTGGACCAGGGACCCGATTGTAGAGCGAACACCGATCACGGGAAATGATGAGAGAATATTTTGAACCGATGTGGACCGATCTTAGGAAAGGTAATGGATTTGGTTTGGCCAAAGCCAACATTGTACACTCGGATCGCAGGTGATTCTGCATGATCGAAAAGTGCACGCGGTCAACCAGTCCTGAAACTTAAAACCGAACGATCGTGGCCTTTGGGACTAGTGATAATTTTTCATTCTCTCAGTGATCGAGACTATCATGACTTGGATAACCCTAGGTCGATACGCGTATGTCCTAAACAGCTTCCCGTTAGTGAGAGATCATAAAATTTGAAAACTAGCGAATTTTGGTCACGAAATTGGATCCGGACTTCGGTACCGATTTTCGAGGGCTTGCACGACTATTTTCACGATTCTGACATCATATTATACTGGCCACATACGTTTGGAGTTAGTACGATCGAAAAATGGAATTTCGACCTGGAAGTCAAAAATTACGATTTTGTCCCTCTGGACCCCAATACTGATTCTGAGGCCGTATGAGGTTATTTTTCGAGGCCGATGCCATTTTAGGGTGGCCACGTATATTTGGAGCTGTTTTGGACAAAAATTGGAATTTTGGCTCGGAAGTAAAAAAATAATATTATTTTATTCCCGAAAACTTTGCAGTCGTTTTTCTAGGGCTTAAGAGGCTATTTTCGCGATTCCGACGCTATATTATGTTGGCCATACATATTTGGAGCTGATTTAGCCAAAAATTGAAATTTCGTCTCGGGACCGGAAAAATGACAGTTTTGCCCCTGGGCTATTTTTGGTCCAAATTTTTGGGAAAATATTTAGGATAATTATTAAGGATTATCAGCTCAATTATTGGCCTTAATTACCCTTTTGCCCCTCATTTTTGGATGGAGGCAAATTAGAACCGTTAGATTAGGGGTAGTTTGGTCAAAACCGTCGGATTTGCGACACATGGCGCCCCTAGGTTGCTATATTTGACCAGATCAGACCTTTCTCTCACTCCTCTCCCCCTCATTCGGCCAGAGCACCCCCAGAACAGCAGCCCCTCTCCAAATTTCTCTCTCTTTCTCCGCCGAGTTGCCTTGTCGGAGCTCGCCGCCGGCCACCGGAGCGCCGCCGCCGGCCACCGGAGCGCCGCCGCCGACCACCGTGCCTCGCCGTTGACCACCTCAGTCCCTAGCCTCAGCCTCGCCTCTGTCCAACCCCTTTCTCTCTCTCTTTCTCTCCCTTTTTCTCTCTCGGGCATCACCGCCGCCGCATCGGAGCCTCGCTGCCGTCGCGCTGGAGCACGGATCGTCGTTCCGTCGCCACCCAGCCGTCCAGCCACGCTGTACGACGCGCGACCATACCCGTCCGTACAGTGTCTGTACGGTCGGTACTAGAGCGCCGTACGATCATCGCGCCGGCCACCGTCACCTCGCCGGCCACCGTCCCCCTAATTCGTACAGTATCCGTACGGGGGGGTGTTCTGTACAGGTCCGTACGTCGCCGGCCGTACACTGCCGGCCGCCGTCCGTACCGTCTGCCGGGAACGCCGACGCCGATCTCACTGTTCATCGGTGATCGGCCGCCGTTCCTCGTCGCCGTGGTCTAGAAATTAAGTGAGTAAAATTTCTAAACCCTGATTAGGACTAACTGATAGTGCATTTTTCTAGACTGGTTTAGGAATACTAGTATTGGCAGAAAAAAATTAGTGTACCGATTTATAGAAATTATTATCGGGAAAAATGTAGTGGACCATTGAGAATTTTATTGAGGAGAATAGTTGGATTGAATGGCCAATTTAGGAACCCATTGGTGGAATTACCGGGTATGTCCGGGTTAACTTATTGTATGTAATTCGTGCTTAATTGAGATTGATTGCGTACTGCCATGTCACATTTTGTGTGGCTGATTTTTTGTGGAGTGCGATTGGCCACTGTTTAGCTTGCAATTAATTATTGAATTGTGAATCGCACGTTGGGCTACACGTATTAATTGGGCCAATTAAGCACGTGTTGTGATATTGAGTGTTTGAATTTCATTGGTGCTCATGGTGCATTGCATTACATAACATGGACACGCATTACGTATGCCTAGAGTGAGGCATGTGGTGAAATTGTGCGAGAATGCGTTTCCGCCATGAGCATGTGATCACCTAAAATATCCTGAAGCGTCATATGTTGGGTTCAGATAATAATGAGTTGTGTAATCACCTAAGAACCTTCGGGTCGATACCGTCCTCATGCACTTTGAAGCAAGACAATGCCCGGTACGTCCAGAAGACGACCATCCTCATGCACTTTGAAGCAGGCTCTAGTTCATAAGGAGATCAGTGTTGCGCCTCATGCACTTTGAAGCAGGCTAGAGACACTGGGCCAGATCGGTTGCTGCGTCTCATGCACTTTGAAGCAGGCTAGACACACCGGGCCGTGAATGTTGTTGACTCGAGTCGTAATAAATAATAAATTGGGCGATTGCCAGTGTGCCAGTGTGGGCCAGTGGGCCGGGAAATGCACGTGACATGTCGACGACATTTACATGCTTGAACATGCATGGACTGGCACGCGAGTGTGTGAGACTCGGTGCATGAGCATGTGATTGGCGTACGTGTGATAATGTGTGCCACGTATATGTCGTGACTATTATATATTGAACTGTCTAACCTGCAGGGTCAGAGAATTGTTTGATTGTTGTTGCATTATGGTTTTAAATATTTGTTTCCGATCAGGAGATTGCATACTAGCCTAGCCTAGGTTTAGGGGTTGAACTCACTGAGATTCATCTCACGATTATAATAACTCACATTTTCAGACCCCTAGCCGTAAAGATGCCGAATCCGTCACTTTTTGGAATACTTGTACAGATACACCAGTATACCAGTACATACCCCATAGGGAATGGGGAATCTTATGTGAGATATCGATCCGTAATGTTCGTAAACATGGGAGAATATTTTCATCAAACTCAAGAGTACGTGGCTTAGTGCTTGCGAGATGCAGACGGAAACCTAGGGCGACCCCTTAGGACTTTTGATGTGCCAATCGGTCAGGATGGATTGATGGAACCCATAATTACGGATGGCAAGGTGATCAATCCTCAGGA
Organism: Syzygium jambos; assembly: GCA_031216235.1. NCBI lineage: Eukaryota > Viridiplantae > Streptophyta > Magnoliopsida > Myrtales > Myrtaceae > Syzygium > Syzygium jambos. Next base: position 42,605,115 of record CM062224.1, on the reverse strand, counting down.
TGTCTATGATGTAGATGGTGTTGACGAGCTTATGGAGGGGGAGCCACAGGAGCCGCAGGTGATAGCTGAAGATCAAGATCAAGATGTCGAGGAAGAAAACGAGCCGGAGGACATGGACCTAGATTCTGATGAAGACCACGGGAAAGTAGCGGAGGTAGGGTCAGACGTAGAGATAGGACCCGATAATGAGTTAGGACTGTATCTTGACCCAAAGCTTGACCCGGATACTGAAGACGAAGAGGCAGCAGCAACGGATACGGATTCCGAAGAGTCCGAGCCTCAAGAGGGTTCAGCAGGGGAGTCCTCGAAATCATCGGATCCGGATTAGGAGCTCTAGCTTAGGTCCTAACTCTTATAGAGAAGTTAGTAACTTTTTGACTGCGATCTTCCCTGTAATTGATCCTACCTTTTCCAGCCATAGTACCTTTTTGATCTGGTGGCTGCTAATAGTTGTTGTCTTGGTGTAAATCTTTTGATTTGTACAAAATACGTTGTAAAAGGTTTTAGTTGGTTATGAAAATATATGTTCCTATGTTGATGGTTGTTCTACTTTGGTCTCATGAGTTTTTATGTATGGGTGTATATTTGTATTTATATATATGTGATTTCCGCTTGTGCTTTACTCTCTGATTGGATTTGGGTTGGCGATGCATCCTGGGAGCGTTGCACCAAAATCGACTGTTGGCGGGATGTTGCGCTTCGTGGGGTACGGGGCGTGACACACGGATTTTCAAGTTCTTTGATAGTACAATAATTTGAGATTTTCTTATTTTGGGAAAAGAATATGAAATTTATGCTCCGTTTATTTCATAGAAAATAGATGATTTGGAATACCTTTTCATAAATATAATACCTTACGCTGCTTGAAATAATTAGTTGATGTAAAATGTTTCACTATAGACTACAATTTATTTCTAAACATTTTCATAGACAAAACATGTTTTCCGTTTGTTCATTTTTATAAGTGATTATTTCTATGAAAATATTTTCCAAATCATTCATTTTCCACGAAACAAAGGCACCCAATGAGTATTCAGTACATTGATAGGAAAACATATTGACTATTCTTTTCTTCAAAAATAATAAAAGTCACGCTTAAGAAATTAAAGAATAATTGCACGTTGCTATTCATATAATCTGAAACACCACCCTCTCTTTTTAATATTTGTGTATGTATTTAACCACTATTAAATTTGGAAGTTCTCAAGCTCGTACAACTTGGAATTGCCACTAATTTCAATGTCCATTTCTATGTAATATCATTAAATTGAAACTTCGTCCATCATATCCAAAATGAAAATCCATACAAACAGCCTCCAACTCTAGTCCACATCTCCTTCCTCATACTCCAATCTGAACAAAAAAGAACTCACAGCTACTTCTTGACATTGTTTCCACCAATTTTTCACGCGTCGACTATCTCTTTGCTCTCGGCCGAAGCAAGAACGAGCTCCGGCTACACACCCATGATCTCGGCTAAGGTCCTGTCGATGGCGTTCAGCTGGCCCAAGGCCTTCAATGCCAAGTGAGCTGCCTTCTGCCCCGATATCATCATAGCCCCAAATGTTGGACCCTGCAAATATCATCAGAATGTTTGAACACCAAAGCTAGCTAAAAGAGAACTGATGGTATTCTTAATGCTTTCTCCAATATATATATTGACTTTAATACCTTTCTTTTTATTGTGTTTTGTTCACATGTTCTAATTCTCTGCAAAAAGGTAAAGTTCACCCTCTCCGATTTTGTAACGTGCACTAGTGTCTCTTGGTGCAATCCGTGTATTAATTGCGAAAGGGTCTAATTAGATTCTATTTTTCATTCCAAAGCTAGTTCCAAAATAAATTAAGGGAATAACGTCTAAAGGGTGTCGCTAGCACTGATCGCCACTCTCCTCCCCTTTACTAGACAATGTCATAAAAAGTGAAAACAACATCAATTGATAGGCTAATTCTTAAATATCGTTTTCCGAATGACAGTTAAATTGCTTACCAGTCTTGGGGCTCCATCAATCTCAGCCACCTCCATGCCGGTGACAACCATGCCTGGAACAACCTCCCTGGTGAGCCTGACAATGGCATCCTCTGCTGTGTTCATGTCCAGGGCCTTCATGCCAGGGACCTCCTCAATCATCCCAATGCTCTTGAGCCTCTTGACCCCGGTGGCCCCGAACGGCCCGTCATGGCCGCACGAGCTCACCACCACCTTGGCCTCCATCACGTTCGGGTCCATGCAAGACTACGTGTCATGGTTCATGGACACCAGGGCCCAATTGGTCACAACCCCCGCCACTCGCCTTCCCTTCACAATCAGGTCCTTGGCCACGACCGCATTGAAGAGCTTCACGTTTGGTCATGCCAGGAGCTTGCTCAGGATCGTAGAGGTGAACAGGGCCGCGTGCTTGATGACCACATATATAGTTGTCCTGCTCGTTGTACTGGATCCCGAGCTCGTCGACGAACCTGCCGGTGAGAGGGTAATTTCGAATTCGTTGGATAGAGAAAGAAAACGAGACATTTAAACCATAATTGAGCAGAACTTTGAAAATCTATGTACCTCAAACCCGTGAGTTAGTCTCAATGATTTCTAGAATTTGTTACTAGTTAACCACTTCTAAAAAAAAAACCTAAATTACGGGGTGAAATAATGAGAGTTTCCTAGCAAGACCGTTTTGATTTGATAGATATATGGAATTAGGGATTCTTAATGCCCCTACCAGAATATGAATGATGAATATAAATTACCTACCATCATTATGTCATACTGTTGTGGCCTGTTATGACATTATATGAACTTACCTGTGAGCCAGTTTCCGCACGACCATGGCTGAGAACAATTGACCACCGAGCCACGCGCTGCCCCCCGGACTTACCGATTGCTCGATGATTGCAACCCGGATCAATGGGTTCTTGCTGAGATCGTAGGCACAAGAGAGACCAGCCGAGCCAGCGCCCACCACGACCATGTCGGTGTCGGCGTAAGTGATCACGTCCATCATGTAGTGACAGGTCATCTCGCGAGACACGTCGGACTCCTTAATGGGCTAGAACTCGAACGACCCGAGGTTGTATGGAACAGATCCCAAGGACATCGAGGCAAAAGGCGGCGGCAGCACTTCTCGGGGAGGATCTGGGCAGTGCGACGGAGGAGGGCACAGGCGTGCCAGGGAAGGCGGACAGTTGGTCTAGGAAGGAGGAAGAGAGAGGGGTGAGACTGGTGGCCATGGTTGCCATGCTTGGATGGGATCAAGTTATTGTGGGCTTGAAGGGTTTTGTTGAAGGGAACTTCAAAGAGAGTGAAGATTTTTGGGGGTATGAGTGAGTGTGAGGTGAAGGATGTCTATTCAAATCCTTGTGTTCATGGTTTGGAATGTGGACTTCATTAGGAGAGTGAGAAATATCTGACCATAAAGATCTAAAAAGACAAAGTGAAGCAAAGATACAAATGAAAGGAAGGAAGATAGATTTTTTTATTTTTGTTTGCTCAAAAGGAAGATAGAATTCCAATGGTCCAAATTGCTTGCCTTGCCTAGATATTTGCTATTGCTCTTATTTGGCAAGCCTCCATCATTGGTAGATGTGATCATCGACTTAAAAATTCGATACATTTTAAACGACGTCATTTTGATCTTTCAAAGTCCTCAATTGAACTCCGGCCACCCAATCTCATAACACTAGAATCTAATATTGATTTTCTAGTCGAATAAAAAGTTGCTATAAAGAAAGACACTTTGAGCATTTTAAACCTTTTTCTCTTTTTCTTTTTCGGGTCAAGAGGCCTTGAACAGCTTTGAAACACGACCAAAAGACATCTCAAAATTGCATTCTAGACGAATTTTTCTGAATTCTTTTTAGCATAATTTTCCATTAAAGAATGGAAAAAAAATTATAAAACGTTGAAAAAACCAAAATTGACAGCTGTGGGATTTGAACCCACGCCCTTTCGGACCAGAGCCTAAATCTGGCGCCTTAGACCACTCGGCCAAACTGTCATTTGCTTACTGCCGCGCCGTCATTTTTATTTTATTAATATGTTTCAATTAAACATATCTCTTTTTATTTTCGACCAAACTAAAAGATACTTTCTATTTATATTAATATAAATAATTAAATAATATTTAATTCGAAGATAATGCTCAACCACTTTCTTTCTGCATCTTTCCAGAGGTGTCTTGACCAAGTTGATTAAAATTAATTAATTAATTAATTAAAGGTATTGAGATCTGTAAATAATTGACTTAATCAAAATTGAAGTCTTGAAAAGTCTCCATCATGTGCGATTTTTCTAGATGCGGTAATCAATGTGTCTTGAGAAAGGGAGGTCCCCGTGGTTGGTTGACCTAACTTTTGACCCAAAACTTGTATTATTATAAAGTCTTCATAATACACGCATGTTGCACTAAATTTAATAAGAAAAAGTTTCCCTTTGTTTTTCTTTTCCTTTTTCTTTTTGGCTTGATTGGTACCTTCGTCATATTTTCTAGGATTAATACCATGAAAAATCCTAAACCGATACACTCATGATAAATTTACCATAAACCATTTTTTTTACCACCCAAAAATCCAAACTGGTATATTTGTAACAAATTTACTCTCCGTTAGTTTCGGTTAAATTGGATAAATACCACGAAAAATCACAAACTGGTAAATCTTTGATAAATGGAGGGTAAAATCGTAAATAGGTATACCCAACAATTTTCACGTGTCATCCAACTTGGCAATTTGACGGTAAAATTTAAAAGAAATTAACGAATGATAAATTTGTCGTAGCTGTATTGATTTAGGGTTTTTCGTAATCTATTATCTATGATTTTTTTTTATACTCAAATCCTAAACCCACAATTTTCATTCGCAATTCTAGCGATCGAGCTTTTTCCTCTCGATTTTTGCATCCACCGCGACATGGATCGATCGATCTATCACGAAAGCGGATTCTCTCCCGATTAAGGCCTTCACATTTCTTCCCATATAGCCGAAGGAATCCGAATCCTAAGTGCTTTCCTTTTTTCCTTACCGCATTGCTTTTTAAGGAATATATTTGAAATTTCATCACGATGTTTCTTAAATTCCAAACTCGTTCGCCGATTACAATCGAGTACAACAGCTAAAAATACCGTTTCCATTCCATACTTCACTTCGTTTCCATCAGTATCGTCGAATTTCGGCTTCCCTGGATGCTCAATTACCTAGGAGTCAAATCATCACATCATATCGTATATAAAGTTCCTTTCACTTTCATCCTTTTAGCTCTTTATCCTCCAAAATGAATCGCACAAAATTCGGCCCTCTCTTTTTTTCTTTCTCTGCTTTTCTTTTTGGCGTGCTCTCTTACTTTTCATTCTGACTTCTCGCTCAAGCAACGTAATAAGAAGTACCTTACGCAATCCGTGATATCACGCTGCCACGAGGACGAGCGATAGGATAACAATCAAAATACAAACAAATTGCGAGGGCCAAAAAAAAAAAGAAAGCACTTCAAAAAAGTTTACGAATAGAGCAAATAAAATTAGGGGTGATCGGTTCCCGGTTCGGTCCGGTTCCAAGGTGAAACCGGAAACCGGACCGAGAGAACCGGTTCTCAATTTTGGGAATCGCGGACTGGACCAGTTGGTTCTAGGACCGGGAATCGGTCACTTAGAGTTTGGTTTTTTTTTTTTGTTAAACACTTAAGGTTTGATTCACATTTTACTAATTTTTGTCAATGAAATTCACTTAGGGTTTAATTCACATTTTACTAATTTTTATCAATGAATTTATGATAATGAAGTTCACTTAGAATTTAGTTCACATTTTATTAATTTTTTTAAAGAAGAAAATAGTAAAAATATATATTAAATAGTCAGTCCGGTCCGGTCCGGTTTCCCTTTGGAATCGGGAATCGGATCGCCCGGAAAACGGTTCTACTTTTAGGAATCGGGAACCGAACCGATAATCCAGAGAACCGGACCAAATCCGTCGGTCTGATCCCGATTTGGGCGGTTCAAATTGCTCACCCCTAGATAAAATCACGAAGAATTATAAAAAATCACCAATTCTGGCAATAAATAAATAAAATAAATTAAAAAAAGAGAAAAAGAAAATGGCGGAATAATCAAAAGCCCACTTGCACAAAGGGTTAAGAAACCATTCACGGCATGGCGGGTCTACCAATACTGACCAGCTCTCCTAAATTAAAACGGAAAATAAATGAATATATAAATAAATGAATAAATAAAATAACAAATAAGTAAATAAACAAATGGCTCTTCGAGGTCGTCGCCCAAGCCTATAGATATGGACAAAACTATGACTTTAAAACATTGTTATCCTCCTAACCATCCAAATTATTATATTGATTTCGAGATATAAATACTGCTATCAAATGAGTTTATAGGGTTTGCAAGAAACTCGAAATCAATACGATCGATCTTAAGATGCTAAGACTTGAAGAACGCTATAAACTCCAATGGCAATCTTAATTACGTTTCAAAATAGTATCCTATATGCTCTCACTAATTAGCGTGATTACGTAATCCTCACGTTAATTTAAACGTACTTATCACACCAGACGGCCTCTACTGGCTATCTAATTTAGATGATTAAGAGGATAACAATGGTTTAAGTCGTGGTTTTGTCGAGAATCGAGGAGTGATATGTTTTATTTATATTTATTTATTTGTTTATTTAGTTTCCTTGTAATTTAAGAGAACCGGTCAGTATTGAGAGGCCCCGCCGTGCAGTGAATAGTTTATTGGCTCTTTGTGCAAGTGGGCTTTAGATTATTCCGCAATTTTTCTTTTTTATTTTTTCACTTTCTGTTTATTTATTTATTCCAGGATTGGTGATTTTGATGATTCTTCCTGATTTGGATTCATCTGCTCCACTCATAATATTATATAAGTGCTTTCTCTATATTTTTCCCCGCACTTATTCGTATTTTAATTTATATCCAATCACTCGTTTCCACCGTAACGTGACATCACGAATGCACAAAATGCTTCTTATCATGAGGCTCGATACGTAATGACTTGACTCTCGCGTAATCGAATATCTAATGAAATTTAAGTAAATCAAAATTCAATAACTCGGCTGGAACAAAATGGAAAATGGAATGAAATTTCTATTTCGACTAATATATTTGATTGTAATTGCCGGATCAAGTTTGGTATCAAAGAAACATCGCGATAAGATCTCAAATATGTTACTTTAAGTAGTAATGCAAAAGAGAAAAAAGGATGCACTTTGGATTTGATCATTCAAACCAGACCTCGAAAAGGTATGCTTCCATCGTTTCCAGATTTTTTGATCGGCAAATTTCTCTTGCCCAGGAAATTTTAACCCGGTAAATAAGAAAAAAAAAACCCAGAAAAAGAGAATAGGAAATTCAAATAATAAATCACCTCAAATTATATCTTTATCATGAATTTTAGCTAAAGAAATTTTATGGTCCATTGAATTTGGCTCGCTTATTGATAGAGTGATTAAGATGTATTAATACTATATGAAAAACTTATAATAGGTTTATTACAACTTATAAATATCCGAAAAATTCGAAGGTTTACGAAAAATCTATATAGGAAGGATGAATTTTAGGGTTTTCTTTGTGGCAGTGGATGTATTTTAGGTGGGCTCATTAGATTATAACTTTCATTAATTGGGTTAGTAATGATTTATTATTAATCGTCTCAAGCATTTTAATATTTTACGTGGAAATTTGAATTTGGAAGTTGCTTAGAGTTTGGTTTGATTATATAGTGAGATTAGGATAGATACGCCTACAATCACATTATTCAAAGGAGGAGACTCTCGAAGATTAGACCGATTGATTTTTTAATGATTTTGTGATGTAAAATGTACAAATTAACAATTTGTCTCCCCCCCCCACCAAAAAAAAAAAAACAATGTGCACCAACCTATAAAATAACGTCCTACTTTAATGCGAAAACTTCACCAACCTATAAAATAACGTCCTACTTTAATGCGAAAACTTCATCAGAAATTCACGCTACTAATAAAATAATCTAGTAGCTGCATATTACTAAATAATGAGAGTGACTATTAATTAAAATTTATCAAGATAAAAATTTTATCCCAAAAATCTAGAATGGAACTAAATTAAAATTAAGTTAAAATTCAAATTCCACGCTAGATTTTTGGGATAACTTCGTTATCTCGATCAATTTAATTATAAATGTGCTCATTATTTAGTTATATGCGGCCATTAATTTATTTTGTTCGTAGAATGAATTTTTCATGAGGTTTCCTCACAAAAGTAGGATGATGCTAATTTGAACGATTTATGTCATGAAATCATTCAATAGAACAATCGGCTTAACCTTTGAGAATCTTTTCCTTTAAATAATTTAATTATATGTATCTATCTTGATCACGCTATATAATAAAATCAAACTTTAAACGACTTTCGATTTCAAATTTTCGCATGAAATATTAAGATGCTCGAGACGAATAACAATAAATCATAACTAACCAAATTGACGAGAGTTATAATCTAATGAACCAACTTAAAATATTTCCACGACCGAAAAAAATCACCTAAGATTCATCCATTTTTTAGATCAGATATTTATACATCGTAATAGCCTATTATAAATTTCAAATAAAATTAACACATCTTAATCACTCTATCAAAAAGCGAGCCGAATTCGATGGACCACGAGATTTCTTTCCCTTAAAATCCATCGTAAAGATATAATTTGATTTTGATTTGTTATTTGAATTTCCTATTTCATTTTTTCCGGCTTCTTTTTTTATATTTACTGACTAAAATTTCCTGGCCAAGAGAAAATTCGCCGACCGAAAAATCTGGGAAGCGGGTGGAGGCCCACCGTCGACCGACGCCGTGAGCGGTCGATGGGGCCCCACCTGGTACTGGGGGAATCTTGGAAACATCAAAAAAAAAAACTAAAAGCAATTTCATTTAATTTCTTGCCGAAATTAAAGAATTAGGTTGCCCCTCTTTACCTCTCTTTTGTCGCTTTGTTTCCATAGCTAGCCACCACAGGAGTTGCCGTCTTGGACCGTCGCACGCCACGTCAGGACCGCCACGTGTCGATCTCCCATTGGGCCGGGCTTACCCCCGCCGTGACCGAATCACCCTCCTCCTCCGCTATAAAGAAAGGCCCCTTCCCTCACCTTTCTTCTCACACCATAGCCTCTTCGCTCCTTCTCTCTTCTTCTTCTTCTTCGTCATTCTCGATCGATTCTCGGCCAAGCCCTTAGCGAATTCCGTCAAGGTGAGGCTTCCCGATATCTGATCTTCCTGTTCTTCGCGATCTGCGAATTGGGTTTTCTCCGATCTGTCGATCTTGGATCTGGGTTTTCTTGTTTCGATTGTTCTTGGCGTTTTCTTTGATTTCTCGATACCGATGGTTGAAAGGGAGGCTCAAGTTTGTGTATTTTTTTTGGTGCTCTGCAGATGCAGATCTTCGTCAAGACCCTCACCGGGAAGACCATCACCCTCGAGGTGGAGAGCTCCGACACCATCGACAACGTCAAGGCCAAGATCCAGGACAAGGAAGGGATCCCGCCGGACCAGCAGCGTCTGATCTTCGCCGGCAAGCAGCTCGAGGACGGCCGCACCCTCGCCGACTACAACATCCAGAAGGAGTCCACCCTCCACCTCGTGCTCAGGCTCAGGGGAGGCATGCAGATCTTCGTCAAGACCTTGACCGGGAAGACCATCACCCTCGAGGTCGAGAGCTCCGACACCATCGACAACGTCAAGGCCAAGATCCAGGACAAGGAAGGTATCCCCCCGGACCAGCAGAGGCTGATCTTCGCTGGAAAGCAGCTGGAGGACGGCCGTACCCTCGCCGACTACAACATCCAGAAGGAGTCCACCCTCCACCTGGTCCTCCGTCTCCGTGGAGGCATGCAGATCTTCGTGAAGACCCTCACCGGCAAGACCATCACCCTCGAGGTGGAGAGCTCCGACACTATCGACAACGTGAAAGCCAAGATCCAGGACAAGGAGGGAATTCCCCCGGACCAGCAGAGGCTGATCTTCGCCGGCAAGCAGCTGGAGGACGGCCGCACCCTGGCTGACTACAACATCCAGAAGGAGTCGACCCTCCACCTTGTCCTCCGTCTCCGTGGAGGTATGCAGATCTTCGTCAAGACCCTGACCGGCAAGACCATCACCCTCGAGGTCGAGAGCTCCGACACCATCGACAACGTGAAAGCCAAGATCCAGGACAAGGAGGGAATTCCCCCGGACCAGCAGAGGCTGATCTTCGCCGGCAAGCAGCTGGAGGACGGCCGCACCCTCGCGGACTACAACATCCAGAAGGAGTCCACCCTCCACCTGGTGCTGAGGCTCAGAGGAGGTATGCAGATCTTCGTCAAGACCCTGACCGGCAAGACCATCACCCTCGAGGTCGAGAGCTCCGACACCATCGACAACGTCAAGGCCAAGATCCAGGACAAGGAGGGAATTCCCCCGGACCAGCAGAGGCTGATCTTCGCCGGCAAGCAGTTGGAGGACGGCCGCACCCTTGCCGACTATAACATCCAGAAGGAGTCCACCCTCCACCTGGTGCTGAGGCTCAGGGGAGGCATGCAGATCTTTGTCAAGACCCTCACCGGCAAGACCATCACCCTGGAGGTGGAGAGCTCCGACACCATCGACAACGTCAAGGCCAAGATCCAGGATAAGGAAGGCATCCCCCCAGACCAGCAGCGTCTGATCTTCGCCGGCAAGCAGCTTGAGGACGGCCGCACCCTGGCGGATTACAACATCCAGAAGGAGTCGACCCTCCACCTTGTGCTCCGTCTCCGCGGTGGATTCTAAGTGGTGGTGGATGTGTCTGGCTCTACATTTGGTGTTTCTGGCGTGTTATGAGTCAATTCTCTTTGGAAGTGTTTATGTGAAATCAGGGCCGATGGGTTCCTGATCGTTTGGGGCTTATGAATAAATCCTAAAAGTTTCAATGGAATAAATAGTTTTTGCAAATCATCTGTGCATTGGTCTCTCTTTTCTTGGATTCTTGAGTTCAGATGGTGGTGGTTGCTTTCTTCTTCGTTTGGCTGTTGCTTCTGAAACCCCACAGGGTTCTTCTTTTTCTCTCCTTGCTCGATCAATCGCTTGCGTGTCTTGCCTAGGATCACCAGTTCGTCGATGTCTGATGATTACTACCCCCATGGAAATGGTGAATTTGCTGCACCCGACCGCTTTTTGGCCATGAAAAGCTATGCACCCTTTGAAGCCACAACCTTTGTTTTACCATGTAAGAAACGCTCCGGACCAAACAAGAACATGAAAATACATTGTTAAATGTGACGAGGTGCCGTATTGGTTTTTGGCTATAAAAGATTTTTCGCCATAAGAAAAAAAAGATTAGTAATTTCAGGAAAAAATAAATTAGGTAGAATCCTAAAGCTCTACGCTCGTTGAACTGGTCTTCACTAGTTTTGGGCGACAAAAAATACGATTAATTACGATTAATTGCTAACTTATTGAATGAAATAAGAAATTCTTTCCATACTTTACCGGCGGATTAACCAATGCTTGATTGGAATCAGAAAATCGGACCGGGGCTAATCTTTTCACGCATAGAGAAAAAGAGGGGGCCAGAGCCTTGAAGAGCAAAGGAGGGTTCATGGTCTCTCAATCCTCCACATTCTAATAGAAGGGAAAGAGAACACGGCCTCGCATTCTTTCTTTTCAATTCAAGGTAAAGGACACATAACTCCATTTTCTGGGGATGACCGTGGATTGAAACTACATCACTGGTGCTTTCCATCTGCCCTGCACAAGAGGATTTGGTTCTGATGGGCCTGAGTCTCCCTCGTGGGGCCGAAGAAAAAGATACGAAGAAAAAGATACAAAGAAAAAGAGACGGCTGAATCTTCTTGATTGAGAAGAGAGAGAGAGGAGCGTTCGCCGAAGCAGAAAAAAGAGGCGGAGTGCGTAACTTCGAAGATGCGAAGAGGAAATCCAAATTCGACAGTGCAACTTGGTCAAAATTGGCTGAAATTTAATTGTATAGTTTGTGAGATCAGGATCAACAAGTTAGATCGGTTTTGTCTGTTGAAATCATTCTTCAAATTGTCTCTCAACTTCTCCGACAGTGGCTAGAGATTTTCTTGCTTCTTTGTGTCAATCCACATTTGTGGTTATAATATATATTGCTATTTTGCTTATGTGAAGAGCCTTTAGCTGTATGACTAGGGATGGACTATTGTGTATCCTCCTAAGCCTGGTGATTAACGGAAGTTTTGAGCGGTCCAGTGGTTTTTCCTGCATTGGGTTTCATTGTAAAATTTGTGGGTGTTCTTTTTGCCTTGCTTTAATTTTTTCATTACTACATGTACATGTATTGGTTTGGGGTTGATATTTTTCAAATACTGTGACTAGTTGCTGCTGGGGTTAATTTGATATTAGTTAGTTGAGTTTTGGGGATGATATTGATCCTGAGCATGTTTAAATAGTAAATTGTCGCCCTTTCTCCCCAACAAAGTGGTATTAGAGCTAGTGTCAAGCGGAGGAAACCAGCGACACCATATTTAAGTTATAATGCCTCAAATTACTTTACTAAAAAATCTCAACTAAAAGAAATATTATATTGTAAAGATTTGAATGATCCCATAGATAGTGATGAGGCTAAAGGAGACAAGGAAGATAAAGATTGGGAGCGTATGAATCGAGAAATGGTTGGCAATATCCGACAATGGATTGATGATACTGTCTTTTTTTTTCACGTTGCTAAAAAACAAATGCTGAACATTGTGGAAGAAATTACAAAATCTCCATGAGAGGAGAACACAAAATGAAGCATTTTTAGTTAAAAGGCTTGTAAACTAGTGATTCAAGAATGGAAGCAATATGTTAGAGCACTTGAGTAAATTTTAGGATGTCACGAATCAGTTGACGAATCTCGAAATTGATCTTGGAGATGAGTTACGAGTATGTTTCTTGCTTGGTACTTTCCTCGACATCTGCTATACATTAGTCATGGCATTAAACAACTTTGCTCCTTATGGGGTGCTTTTCTGTAAGCATGATTAGAGAAACCTTGTTCAATGAAGAAATAAGGAGAAAATGCATGAATTATGCTTCTCACTTGAAGGCTCTTGTCATGGAAAATAGAGGGAGAAATTAATTAAGAAATCCAGAATTAAGATAAAAAAAGGAAAGTCAAGAGGAAAATCAAAATCAAGGCTGAGGAGAAACATAAAGTGTTGAAAATGCGGCAAGTGGGACATGATGCCAAAAAATGCAAGCTCGCAAAGAGAGATAAATCCCAATATAGATGTGGAGATAGAAAGAAAGAAGAGAAGCAAGATACAACAGCAATTGCATTCGATGGCGAAGTTGTGTTCATCTGAAATGATACTTGTGTGAACCTTACATGTCAAAGACTTTATTTGAGTTGTTAATTCTATAGCCTCGTTTCATGTCACCTCACGGCATGACTGCTTCACATCTTATCGGAACATTAATTTTGGTTGGGTCAAAATGGGGAAACGGTGGTGTTTCTAAGAATATCAATATCGAAGATGTTCATTTGATAACCAATGTTGGATGTAATATGATTTTGAAAAATGCGAGACATGTTCTAGACAATTGTCTTCATCTGATATTGACAGTTGTCTTAGATGACGTGGGTTACTAAATTTTCTTTTATGATGGCAAATGGAAATATTGATTAAAGGTTCAATGGTGGTAGCTAAGCGCAAAAAGAACTTTCACTCTCTACACTATGCAAGTTAAGTTAATCAAGGAGGAGATAAATGTAAAGGAGGACTCCTCAATTCAACTATGGCATATGAGAGTTAGTCATCTTGGCTAGAAGGGTCTTGAAACTCTCGCTAGAAAGAACATTCTACCACGGAAAGAGAGAAATATGGAGGAATGTACTCTTTGTTTATCAAGTAAGCAACATAGATTTGCATTTTAAAGCTCCTCTCCACACACAAAATCAAATAAACTTGATTTAGTTTACACAGGAAAAGCACTAAAAAAGTCATATACCTATTGTATTGATACTAATTCTATCCTAAACATTTCAATTAGGTCAATTTAATCTGAAATATTTTCACATTGGTACCAATTCAATCCATTTGACCAATTCAGGCCGAAAATCACCGACGTGAATGCCAATGGTCTAACGTGGCATAGCTGGCATTGATGTGAAATTTTTTAAAATAATTTTTTATTTTTTTTCTTTCCTTTTTTTGCTCTGTCCTAGCAAATGGACGAGAAAATATTTTTAGCAGCAGGAATCGCAATAATAAAATAGTAATAAGTGATCGAAGATGTAGAGAGGAACAACACTCTGGTATCGAGATGCTGCCACAATACTAGGGCGATCATCAATGCGAACATTGTGATTCTACCATAGAATCGCCAAACCATTTCTCTCGTCTCACTCCATCATCGCCGTTGCAGAGGAAGAGGTGGAGAAACGAAAGCGGCATGGATTCCGAAGTCAGAGATTAGAGTCTCGAGAGAAAATGAATGGAGAGAGAATACAGAGATACAAAGAGAGCCGTAGAAGGAGGAGAGAGAGAATCAAGAAATGGACAAAATGTCCATCTAAATTGGTCTGGGAGCGAACACGCTAGAGAGAGAGAGATTGTGGAGGAGAGAGAGCGAGGCTTGTTGGGCCTTGCCCTCACCTAGGCGAAGCCCAGGCTACCCTAACTTGGGCGAGCCTAACCTGGGCGAGGGTTGACCTTGCTAGATCTTGCGAGGAGAGCCTTGTCGGCGCTTGCCCTCGCCCAAGCAAAGCTAGCCATCGGCGGCCATAGCTTATGGCTAGCAACTGGCCATCGGCAGATAGAGAAAGGAAAGTAAAAAAAGGAAATTATTAAAATAATTATAAAAAAGCGCCGGATGTGCCATGTAGGACTACTGGCATTCATGTTAGCGATTTCCAATCTAAATTGGCTAGATGGACTGAATTGGTACAAATGTAAAAAAATTTCAATTAAATTGGTTCAATTAAAAGATTTATGACTGATTTGATACCAATACAATAGGTTTATGACTTTTTTGATACTTTTCCCAATTTACATAGATGTTTATTGCATAAATGCTAGAAACACTTGATGGTGCATCATATTTTATGACATTGGTCTCTCTTCATGGAAGGTTGAGTTATTGATTGTTCTACTCGCTTCGAGATGGTGGTGCTTTCTTCTTCCTTTTGGTGTTGCAGTGATAAGCTTTTTCGCTGGACTTTTGAACTCCACGGGGTTCTTTTCTTTTTCTTGCTTGATCACTTGAAATGCTTTGCCTAGTATTACCACTTTATTCAAAGTCTTGATTATCCATTGAATGGTGAATTTGCACCCAACAACTTTTGGCTATGATTTGGCAAAACTACACCAAACCTTCTTCTGAGTCGGTCTTTAAAGCCAGGACCTCTGCTTTTCATATAATAAACGCTCAACCAATAGGAACATAATATTTTTAAATGAAAGAAGGTGCATATGCGATGTAAAGAAAAAGAGGGGGCCAAGCTTCAACGAGCAAGCAATGCGAGCGATTCCTGGTCTCTCAATCCTCCACATTCTAGTAAAAGGGAAAAAAAATATGGCCTCGCAATTTTACTATTCAATTCAAGGCAAAGGACATAGCTCCAATTTCTGGGATGACCTTGGATTGAAATCCACATTACTGGTGCTTCCCGTCTACCTTGCACAAAAAGATTCGGTTCATCTTCAAAATCCATCTGATTTGCATATAAATTATGCTGATTGAGGAAAGACCTGTCACTAATTGAAGCTGCTCTATGCACCTTCGATAGAAACCGCAAAAGCAGAAGCAATTCACGCTTCTATCTAGTTCCAAATTGGCAAAATGACTTGCTCGGCAAAGAGATGATATAAGCATTAACTCTGCCAAAAGGAAAAGGCTTCCCCTAGAACCAGAACTCAAAGTTGATGTGCCTTAATCGCAACTCACACCAACAGTCTTAGCTCGATGAGCCTCAATTTCGTTCTAGTGTGGACCAAAACAGTGGTCCTCTTTTCTTTGTTGAATAGAGATGATAGAGATCATACTAAAAACAGAAGAATTCCATAGAAGGAGTTGGCCGTGGAAAGAGGTCGGAAACGCTACTTCAGAATATAGGTGGAAAATATCCAACCTTACGAAGATCAAGGCTGGAAGCCACTTCATCAACAGGCTTTCAGGATCGCAAGACTCTTCTCCTAACTTTCATAATGAAAAACTGGATAACCTAGCCTAAAAGAAAGCAATTGCCATGTGTGATATCAATCCCATTCATGGACATTTTATAGCTGGTGGGGAAGAGTGAACTAGTGTTGTAAGGGTCGAGATTGAATATAAGTGAACCTAGATATACATCCTTTTCTTTTTGGGAGGGTTAGTAGTGGGTAACTCTAGAAACTAAAAGTGAAATGTGCATACACACCAACTAAACACAGCTGATGCTAGAGTGAAGGAAAGCCTCCCCTATGGGTTTGGTGTGCAGTGAACATGGTAGGGAAGAGAGGAAGAACGACATTTTCTCCGAGATAGCCCACAATTTTTTATTGTGACCCTAACCATACAGCGTGGAATGCCTGCCTTTTTCGCCGGAGATTGACGAGCATTGCCCCGTTCAGATGCTTGGATGTGGGCCCTTAAAAGGCCCGCAAACTATTCAAGATATGACCTCTTTCCTATTGTTAATACGATAGAATGAAGGAGAGTAATTCATTGTTTTCCAGGCTTTTCATTGATAAGGCACTTTAGAATTAGGCTTTGCTTTTGTGGAGGACAATCGTGAAACCTTTGCTTTTGTGGATGAGTACCATTACAAACTTCATTGATTTCATTGATTTGTTTGAGAGAGAGAGAGAGAGAGAGAGAGAGGCTTAGATCAAAGGTCTTAAAACCTTGGATTTGAGGTTGTTTGAGGTTTGGATTTGTAGATATTTGTAAAATTTAGTGCATATTTGTTTCGTGAAAATTTTATGTTGAAGGAGACGGTTTTACCCCACATTCATTTTCAAGGAAAGTGTTTGATTTTTCCTTAATTGGTTGTGAGAGTAGCAGAGAAAGAGAGGTGCATCAAGTGTTGCATTGGCAGCAACACAATGGGTGTCTCTTTGGGAAAAAAATGATTTCCCTCGTGGGAAGGGAATTCTTTTTCGAAAGTCTTAGCATGCCAACTTTGGTCGATGAAAAACATTTTCTGTTGACCGAATCATTTTCTAATATCCAAGGTAGAAAGTCGGAAAACATTATCCTAGAAATGGTTTTAATCCAAACAAAATCAACCTTCGATAACATGAAATTGCCTATTTCGATGTGCATGAAATAGGAAAAATGAAATACAACTCTAATTGTACTTTTGGTAACAATTAATCACGATTAATATCTAGCAAACCTTTTAGAACAATTTATACAAAAGATTGGGAGAAGATCACTAGAATAGAAGTAAAAGAGGGGGAAATAAAAAATGAAGCTATGAACCGCCCGTAACGCTTCCATTGAAGATCTCAATGGTGTCACCTTGGCCAACATGGTGCCACCTAAACGACCTATCTTCATCCATCACATTCTGCTTGTATATGAAGAAATAGCCTTCTTGCGGCAGATGTAACTGTTCCGACTTTTGCAGCTTCTGGAGCTCCTTCCTCAGATCCCCAACATTGTCCGACGCGCTCACCTCGACTGCAATCCTCTTCGTCCCGCACTTTGGCAACACCATCACCTTCAACTTCTTGGAGGAGCTGGGCGCCGCCGATGTAGTTGGCGAACATTGTTTGACGGAGACCTCGACCTCGGAATTGTCCAAGAGCTCATACTCCCTGACCGACTGGTGGTCTTGCAACTCCGTGCCATTCACCTGGAGCGCCAAGTGGCCCGCAGGCATGCCCTCGATTTCGTGGATCTTCTCCTTCAATCGCACCACCGTGTCGTTCACGTCGATCTCAACCGGGACATGTGCTTTCAAGGAAGCACCCTTCACGTTGAGCTGGAGTTTTGTGCTCGGACATGGCGAGGATTCTTCGGCCTTATTAGGGTTTTGGGGTGAGGCCATGTCAATCACGACGAGCTGGACATGAGAGTTCTGTAGGATCTCGCAGTGCTCTACATCGCGCTCGTCTGGAAGGACTTGGCCGTTGAAGATTAGGGTTTGTGTTGTCATGGGGATCCCTCGGTATTTCTGGATCTTCTCTTTGATCTCTTGAACTGTGTCAAAGTAACCCACTTCAATTGAGAAGGGTCTTCCTCTTTGAGGCTCGAAGATCACATCCATGGAAAACAAAACAAAAAAATAGAAATCTGAGATTTGTATAAGCTTTTAGCTTTTGTGATTGTCGACAATGCCCAAGTCATTAGGGTTTCTAATTAAGTGGAGCTACAAATTAGTTTTGGGGATAACAGCCTGCGAGATTTTCTAACTGACCAACAACATGCAATCGAGGTCATTTAAATCCTTTGATTCGAACCTTGAATTATGACGAAATGCGATTTTCGATAGCTTACAACCTAAATTTACCATTTTAGTCCCAAGATTTATGCTGTACAAGGTCAAGGGATGATGTCATATTCAGTCCCTCGCAATTGTTTCAGATAAATCCAAAACATAACTTGGGAGTGTCAATTCATAACTTACCATTAAGCCCTAGATTTTGCTATAAGGCCATTTTGACGATTTATCCAAAGCCATTAACTTTATTGCGCGAATTACAACAGTTATGGGAAAGATAAGTAAAGTAGTTAACAATCGATACCATCATGCAATCTGTTTTGTAGAATCAAAAACCAATAACAAGTAATAAAAACATATCAAAGTTATTTGAGACAAAGATAGTTGTTAGATGATTAGAAAAATTGGTAAACTAAAAAAGCAAACATATTTTGGTAAGTAACTAAAAGAAATGGTAATATAAAATTTGTCACTAACTTAATCAGAGAAAACTTGATCAATCACTCACATAAATGTGGACAATCTCATATGATTGATGGTTAATTTCGAGAGAACTTTTTTTTATCATATATATATATATATAAAAGAAATTCTGACAATTTTTAAAAAGACTAAATAATCATTGGTAACTAACTCAAATAAGCGCTAGTAACACAAAACTACCTAATAACTTAAGGGTTAATACCGCAAAACGAAAGAGATTCGATCATGCCAGTTCTCAAGTCAATTGGCTAAAGTCATGGGTAAAATTATGGGAACCATCTTTAAACAGCTAATGCCGGTTCGATTTTTGGGTTAAATCTCTGAATTGTCAGTTTAATCAAGAACCGGTCTACTTTAATTGATTTTAAACTTATTTTTATAAAAGTGCATAGAAGTTGCAACAAAAGAGATTCGGTCCTAGGTGGCTTAAAAAGCCTTGAATTACACCAATCATTTTGCCAAAGAAAGCTAATGTAGCAATTATGTCAAAATTATAAATGAAAAAAGCTTGTGACACGATTTTCAGGTGTACTTTGGAAGTGGCTAGTTCAGTTTCAGACTAGTTACAAAGGGTCCAAATTCAGTTTCTGGTTCCAAAAACTTAAAACCGACCCTAATTGGGTAGATTTTAGGTTCTTGGTGGGAAACCAGCCCACCTTGAAATGGATCCCTTGATTCGCATCTTGTTTTAAATTTAGTTGACGGGCGTGATGACATATCTCTAGGGAGAGCACCTAGAGTAGTTCTCACTTCGTGGTTAATATTTTGACAATTCACTCTCGCCTCATCTTTTTGGAGAACAAAGGTTTCTCTAGGGCGAAACGGAAAAAGAGGCAAGTAAATTTGCGCATGCTTGCGCGTGCTAGCTCAAAGTTCAAACACTTGATTGGCTTCAAAAATCTGTCCCCCACCAACACTCGAAGAATGCCAAGTTGAAACCAAGATACAAAATAAATAAATGAATGAAGTAATAAAAAGGTTATAATTGATGAAGCCTCATAGCCGAAAGTGCAACAGAGGCTAGAGGCATGGGGCCAAAAAAAAGCCAAAAAGAGAAATTTTCTCATCCCCTCTCTATGTATAATATATAGCATTATAATGCCATCATAAATACAAGATTCCCACTATTTGTCTCACTGGCACATGACCTTTTTCTAATTAGAAACATTCCACTAAAAGGGGAAAGAAAGATAAAAATAATAATAAAAAAGAGAAGTGAGGGTGAGAAAGATTGTTAAATAGCAAAAAGCATGTGAGCTTTTAGCTGTTCCTCATGTGACCGCGTCTCCTTCCTCACTATCTTCCTTATCTTGAATCGACATCACCATTAATGAACATGCCTTGCAAATTCCATGCTCAGGGAAGATTCCCCGGAAATAGTGCCTACTAAATCGTATGTACACGCGACAATGCAACAAAGCTGATTCTAGATCCAAGAAATGATTTCTTTTTTTGGTATTGTGGAGGACTAATTGGGCGTGTTTCGATGTCCGAACATAATTGCAACTTTGATGCTTCAAGATCAAGGGGACTTGCCATCCGGTTGTGGTTCGGTGATGGAAAGAGTGAAATATATGAGTAGGATTGTTCCAATGCTTGATCTGCATCATAGTGAGGGACATGTTTAGTGAAGGAATAATCATCAATTGATAACTTTAATGTCGAGTTAGACGTTTTAATACCGTAATTTAGGTTCAATACAACTAAACAACCATACGAGTGTTGCGTAAGTGCTTCGAAGATCAGCAATGGAGCTGAAAAGTTATGTAGAAAGCTTACAAAGTAGCAAAGAAGAAGAGAATCCTCTTGGGATCAGGAACCCATGAAAGAGAAGTACGTCTCGAGCCACTCCTCCCGACGATGCGTTTGCCTCCGGCTACAGTGCATTTGCCGTCACCAACGATGCCGGAGACGGTGGTGGTGATAGTAATCTGATGATTTGCTCGTGCGTCGTTGGAATGCTCTGTCGTCATCCCTCCGGCCTCCATGTTTGGCCTTTCCGGTGTGCTAACGATAACCTCTTCTGTTGAAAATGCCGAAAAATAAACTACGATGTTCTTTTGTCAAATAATTAATTAGAAATAAGCAGAAAAAAAAGAGATAGAAACCGATCCCAAGATCTATTGATATGTTGATAAAAGAAAGCTACTGTTAGAATCAAATTTTTATTAGATCCACTGGTAGTAGAAAAGAATTACTTGCATCCTCACCGGTCGATTATTGACACGCAGAAAAATTTGGTTATGGAGCTAAACTCCGAACACACACGTTACTTATCCAAGAGTGAATGCGTAACTCATTTGTTACACTAGGAGCTAACAACAATCCTTATTATCAAACCCCTAAATGCAAATTAGGTAGCTCCACCTAATATAAAATTCTCTAACATAGGAAGACAGATTCTTCCCAACCGTAAAGTAGAGGGTGCCAAATTCATTAACTTCGTGACCTAAACCTTACCTCCCTACCTAGCTTACTTCTTTCAACCCCCATTAAAAGAAGGCCATTACCTCTGGTATGAAAACAACAACTTAACAAGAACAATTGGATCGATTGTGTATTAGTTATCATGATGAATGGCTTCCTTATCATGGTAATTAGCTTTTGGAATGAGCATATACAATACAAAAGAAGAAGCACATCATGAGGAATGAGAACAATATCATCCAAAAACCAAGTAGAGTTTTTATGAAGGGAAAAATATGATGTACCTTCCTTTTCTGCATCGGTCTTGTGATCATGAGCATTGGGATTAGCAGTAGCAGTAGTCTTCTTCTCAGCTCCACGCTTAAAGCTCTTCCTTGTGACTCCTCTCTGCAAGTTTTCAAGTGTTATCTTGCCATGAAGAGCGCAGGAATATTTCATGATGTAATGAATATCGTAAGTGTAAACGAAAGCTAGGAGGCAATGAGTTATTTTTCGATCGAATTACATGCCCATAGAAATGTTTAAGGGTCAGAAGAAATTTTTATGCTGTTGGGTGGAAATGGCATTTCGATTTGCCGTTTCCTTCGGAGTTCATCGTTGTTCATACATTAATTAGGAATTGGCGAGAAGAATATGTTGGAACCGCAAAAAACATTAGTCTTTCCGAGAAGATTATCTGGAAAAAGAACAAGATGAGAAACACCAACGTTTTAGGGTGATTGAAGAGCCCAAAAAGAAAAAAATAGAGAAGAAAAAAACTCACCATGATCCAGGAGCTCTTATCACTCTCTTTCATGGTGATGTTCGACAAGCTTTCCATGTCAACAACGAATTTCTCTGAAGTTCTCTGGATTCCCATCTTGCCCACTAAGTCGTAAGCCTTGCGAAATCCTGAGAAAGTTGTCACAGAGAGAGAGAGAGAGAGAGAGAGAGAGACAGAGAGAGAGAGAGAGAGAGAAAAGCTGAATAGAACAGTGAAACAGAAATAAAATAAAGGACAGCTTTTAGAAGAGTGACTCTCAATGACAATGGACTAAAATTCATGGATAAATTATCATTTTCTAGAGAGAGAAGCGGTGGAAATGGCGCGCCGAGCGGCGTAATTACTAAGATATCACCCGATGACTAAGAAGAGATGAGAGACGTTGAAACTGAAGCTAAGACGACTTGTTCAATGCATGTGTTGATCTTCTGTCATCCACCGCCAACAATGGGTTTGAACAAAGTTAGACACGCGGAAACAACCTTACTCTAAACGAAAGAGTGAAGACCGAGACTGTTGTTGTGCGTCCAAAGTTGGCATCTTCTATTAAAATACATGTGTGAATTGTATTAAAAAAATTCCACATCGGATAATTGGTGAGGTGTGGAGCAGTTAATATATCCAAGTTACCCGGCTAAGCTTTTGAGTAAAGATGGGTTGATGGATTTGGACTAGGGCTCTTTCTTGGCGATCTCTCCAGGTGAAGGTATCGAACTTTTACAGCGAGGTTCCAACAATTGGTATTGGATCCAATGGTAAAGTGGTGGTTTGGTCAATATCTCAAGGAACGAAAGTGAGATGTGGGGGTTGTGGTATAGCAACACGGGCCCTATGGCAGGTTTTACGGTTTGGTCAAGAGAAAGAAATTAGGGATGGTGTTGGGCCCTATGGCAGACTTTATAGTTTGGTCTGGAGAATGAGATTAGGGATGAAGTTGGGCATTGATGGCGATTCAAGTTGAGATATCTTGATGCAAAATGATACTTGGATTAAGGGGAGTAGATCAAATGCTGAGCTCCCACATGTCGGCTAGGATATTGATAGAGATTCAAGTTGAGATATATTGATGCAGAAAGATACTTGAATTAAGGGGGATTATCCTTAATACTGAACTCATATGTGAGGGGGAGATTGTTGAAATACATGTGTGAGTTGTATTAAAAAAGTTTCATATCAGATAATTGGTGTGATGTAGAGTAATTAATATATTCAAGCTAATCCATAACTCATTAACTTAAGCATTTGAGTAAATGTGTGTCAAATTGAATATGTTGACGGGCTTAAACTTGGGCTCTCTCTTGCGATCTCTTCGGGTGAAGGTATGAAATTTATGCTGACGCATGTCTAGCATCTTCATCTTTTCTTCTTCAACAAATTGTATTCAAATCCCCAGAGCAAGTCGTTGTTTTGTTTTGTTTTTTTTTTTTGGTCACTTTCTTGTTTTTGACTTGATCGTAAAGAGAACTAGTCACACATTTGGGCTGCATATGGTCGTTTGGACTTTTTTGTTGGAAAAGATAAGGTTGGATTGGATGAATATATGATTAGATTTTTTAATATCATAGACAATATTTGTATATGTCCAAATATAATAGGGGGAAAATTTTAAATAAGGGCGTAAAATGGAGCCGTTTTCTTGAAAAAGGTTTCAGAGTTGACTTTGTCCAAATAAGAGCTTAAAGTGGAGCCATTTTCTAAAAAAAGGGCTTAGAGTGAATTTTATCTCAAATAAAGGCTTGAAGTTAAGTCATTTTCTCAAACAGAGAACAAGAGTGACCCTTATCTCAAATAAATGCTCGAGGTAGCCAACTTAGTCTCAAAAAAGGCCCATGCTCATTGACCTACCCAATCTTCGTCGCACGACTAGCTTACCAATCTGATTCACGTGCTTATTCCGGTAGCAATATCAAGGAGCCAAGAACAGCAGACATGAATGCAATGGAGAAGGTACGTCGGTGATATTAGGAAAAGTTTCCCTTAGAAGAACCCTAGCTTCAATTTAGGGGTTGTTTCAAATTACGTCAAAGCAAAAAATTTCAGACAAAATTGCCCTTGATGTTCATGCCTTACTGTTAGAATAAGCATCGTAGTTGCACATGCAAAATCGGCCCACGAAGATTTGACTAGCTGATGAGCTCAAACCTTTTTTTGAGACTAAATTGGTCACTTCAGGTCAAACAAAATCCACTTTACTTGTTTTGAGAAAGCGGCCTTATTTCAAAAACCCTTATTTAAGATTATATTAGTCACTTCATGTCTTATTTAAGACAATATTTACTTTGGGTTATCTTTTGAGAAATGAGAAAGCGATCTCAATTTAAACCGTTCTTTGAGATTAAGTTAGTCACTTTAGGCTATTATATTAAAACAAGATTCACTTTGGGTCAACATGGTCGTTGAGGGGAATGAGACACAGTGACACGCGAGCCTAAGTCGAGATCAAGTGCTAGCACGGTATCTCAAGCTATGCACTGCTCGACTCGAGCCCTAGATCCTGTATCCAAGGCTTGGTCGACCTCAGATTAGAGATCTAAGGCTCTGGCAAGGACGACCACGGCCTGCCAACTGGAGATCAAAGGTGACAAGCTGCTAGCTAAGAGCTGAGGTGGTGGTAATTCCTGGTAGAATGCAAAGGTGGCTGTGGTGGTTGAGGGCGGAGGCAAGAGTGATTGACTGTCATGGTGTGAGTCCTCGCGCAGTGGCCAGCAATGCTATCGTTGGAGGAGGTGATGGACGGCGAGGCAGCTCTAGTCTTGCTTTTGCAATATCCAGAAATATCCAGATTATATCCCACCCACTTAAGTGGAATTTTTATCTAGATTTTATCAGAGCAATATCCAAACATATTCTGATTTTGCATTCTTTAAATATCGGATAAGATAAAAGTTATCCTATCTAGAGTTATAACTTGCCCATCAAACCCTGCGCTAGTTTGTGGGATGAATTATGATTATTGAATAACTTCACTCAATATTTAATAATTCAAAATTCAACAGCATATATAGGGGCTTAGCGATTAAGTTCATATGCACACGTGGATTAGGCGGACAACGCAAATTTGGCCGTTCAACTCGACAGAAATAATAAATTTATGTTGGGACACCAAACCGTTTTTCATTTAAGATGAAGTTTCACATAATTAAATGATTGGATATGTATGATTTTAGTCTCTAAGAGAATAGCCCATTTAACTCCTAACTAATTTAATGTGCAATTGGAATCTATGTCATGCTAATATGTTACAATTAGAACAACGTAAAAATTAGTACAAGAGTTTTTATTATAAGGGAGTTGTGAACAATCTATAATAGGGAGTTTAAACAAGTTAACCGCTTTGCGCATCGACCCAAATTTGTGTAACTATGTTACAAAAGCCTCTTTTTTCGATAGGACATGATTTACGGGTTGCCACACACATCTTTTTCTGGGAAACTGTGTCAGCAAGCCACGCAGTGCGAGTTAGGCATATTGGTCACTACCCTGACGAGTATGAGATATAATGCCACTCATGTTTTATGTGGTTTACAAGTCGTGTGAGTTGCTAGATTAAAATCAGAAATTCAAATGGAAAATAAAAGAAAGATAAGGCTTTCTTCGTTTTGCAAAAAATGTAACGTTTCTGAAAAATATTTTCTAGGAAGACATTTTTCAGAAAAATAAAAATATTTTTGGGTGTTTGGCTGAAACTTGAAAATGAACTGAAAAACATTTTCCGTCATTTGGTATCCAATTTGATTTTCTAGGGAAAGTTACTGAAATTTTTTTAAAAATTATTTTTCTTTCTCCTTTTCTTTCATGTTTTTTCTTCTTCCTTGGCCAGTCGCCGGTCATGGCAACAGCCGACGACTAGCCACAGGCGAGGTCGAGCCTCGCCGGCCTGTGGCCTCGCCGGCCTGTGGCCTCGCCAAATTCAGCAAGGTCGAGGTTGCTTGAGGTTGGTGAGCTTGAGCCTTGCCAAATATAGTGAGTTGGGCGAGGCTCTAGTGACCTTGAGAGAGGCCCGAGCTCGTCCAAGGTTGGTTGAGCGAGCTGGGCGAGGATCGAGCCTCGCTCGAGATCACCAGACATCGACGTGGCTCTAGCGACCTTGCTGGAATTTGGCAAGCTTGAGCCTTACTGGCCTGTGCCAAGGCTCGAGCTCGCCTGTAGCCGGCGATTGGTAAAGGAAGAAGCAAAAAAAAAAAAGAAAGAAAATGAAAAAAAGAAAAGAAAACGAAAAAGGAAAAAATAATTAATTTTTTAAATAAAAAAAGATAAAAAGAAAAGAAAAATACAAATGAAAAGAAAATATGTTATTTGAAAGGAAGTGAGGTAAAAGAAGATATGGAAAATGTTTTCCGCTTTCTAAAAAACGGAAAATGTTTTTTCATTGGTGGAAAAAGTTTTTCATGACTAGTTTATTTTTCGTGAAACAAACGATTGAAAATCCGGAAAATATTTTCCTGAAAGTTGTTTTCTAGTAAAACGAATAGAGCATAAGTGTTGCATTAAATTAAAAGAAAATAATAAATTGCATCCGCAACAAAATGCATAGAACAATTTTCCGAAAATACGTCGATTTCTAAGGGAATTGGTTCTAAGTAGATTGCCTTCGTACTTTGTGGCATAAATATAGATTGCTTATATTCTAACTTATGAATTTTCATGTTCATCGCGCAAAGGGAATAAGGTCAAGGTCCCCAAACATATTTGGCTGGATTATGCAATTACTCCCTCTTAGTCTAATAATTTTGGTATGTGGAAAGGAATTCTTTTTTTTTTATGGGTTAATATTACCCCGAAGACCATCCTATCCTAAATCCAAATCAAAATTTATCAAAGCAACTAGCCCCATTTAAAACTTTAATCTCCAAAGAGAAAAGCCCTAATTTCAAAATCCACAATCTCCCTCACCACCCAACCATCCTTTGGCTGTCGCCCGCACATCGCCTTGAACTGCCGGCATTGGCGCCAGCTACAACTCCATGCATCTTTGATCGCTACCATCATCTACATACCTCATCCTTTCCCTCTCTCCAGTTCTTGTCCGTCTTGTTGTCATGACTTGGATCTATCTCCCTGTTGTCGATGATTGGTGAGGATGAAGCAGTGACGAAGCTTTCTCAAGACTGGCAATCATGCTTGATGGAGAGAGAACAGGAAAAAGTGTCAGAAAAGTTATAAACCTATTATATTGATGTCAATTTATTCCTAAATCTTTTAATTATGTAAATTTAGTCCTAAACCTTTTGGTATTGTGTCAAATTAGTTCTTCTGACTAATTTTGGTCGGATTTTGCTGATGTGAACATTGGTTGGCCTATGTGATATTGTTAGTACTGATGTAGATAATTTTTAATAATTTTTTAATAATTTTTTTCGATTTTATTATTTTTTGTGTTTTTTTTCTTTTGTTCTTCCTTTTGCTAGCGACCGGCCACCTGCCATGGCCGGGCGAGTTGGCCTCGCTTGGGAGAGGGTCGCCGTCGCTTGCCACAAGCAAGGCCTGGTCAAGCGAGGACCAGTCTCGGCGAAGGTGCCCCTCCCCAGATTTGGTGAGGCCGACCCTCGCCCAAGCCAGGGTGGCCTTGCCGAGCATCGCTTGGGAGAAGGCGACGTTTGACGAGGGTCGGCCTCACCCAGGCCAGGACGGCCTCATCAGATCTAGTGAGGGGAGCCCTCGCCGGGGCTGGACCTTTGGGTTGGGCCTCGCCTGTGGTGAGCGATGACGGCCCTTGCCTAGGCGAGGCCAGCTCGCGCGGTCATGGTCGGTCACCAGTAGTGCCGCGTAGGTCAGCTAGCATGTACGTTAATAATATTCGACCAAAATTAGTCGGAATGACTGAATTGGCATTCGATCAAAAGGTTTAAGAATAAATTGGCACAAAGGCAATATGTTTAAGACTTCTCTAATGTTTTTCCTCAGAGAACATAGATAGAAGAGACCCCTAAGTCAAGGATAATTGGCCAACACCCTTCTACTAAATTTCAGTTTAAGCATAACTACCCAATCCACCTTAAACTTGAAGGTCAAAGGTTAATGAACCGCTAACCACAACCCTATCGGCATGCCAAAAATCAAAAAAGTTTCTTCATATAATATAGAAAATGCCCAAGGTGTAAAATGGCCAAAAAAATCGCTACATGGCTTAACTTATAGTTTGGATTAGACGCACAAACACAACAAAATAGATAGTAAATGCGAGAAAGAGAAATCAAGACACAAGATTTATCATTGTTCACCCTTAAACTAGAGCTACATCTAATAGATGATTATACTATAATTAGCACCTCTCATTTCTCAATTACAACTCTCAAGGTTTATCCTGGTTCACCCTTCCTGTCAAGGGGCAGTATGAACCACACACCCCAACACTTATGACCTCATTAAGACAAATGACCCATTCACTTTTGAGATACCGAGCCAGTGATATGCACATGCTTCAATTATTGTTACAAAGAAGTATATACATCTACGCGCATAGCTGAAACATTTTTCTAGATATAAAAGTCTACATGTATAGTTTCACCGTCGTGATCACGACTTTCTCATCAGTGCCCCACTTACATTGTAAGACAGCTAGACGCGCAAAACATAACCTAGGATTAGTCCTAGGATCATCTGGGGAAGTTATATCCCCTTTGGAAGAATTCTAAAACCGCCTGGCTCGCAAGTTCCGGATCCGAAGGCATCATCATGGATCCCGAACTGGGATACGTTTCTTTATACCAGTAGTTGAAGGATTGAGGCGTGTGTGGATCCAGTCAACAGAGAAGGAAGAACATGGTGAATGTTTTGGCATAGAAGAATTCCAAAGAAACGCATGTGTCGTCCACCCCGAAATTCTTGTCTAGATCTGATCCACCATGGACCGAGCGATTTCCGCCGCCGGATTTCGCATTACTTCATTTACGTGAGACCCTTATCTTCAATGATTGAGAGTTAGGTGGAGTTTTAAGTGGCAATGAATAAATTTGAAAAGCACACGGATGAGGAAGCAAAGTTCCGGCGGAGAACAGGGAGGAAATCCTCCGTCTTCTCATCTACTTCTTTCCCTTCAAGGCACGCCATCCTGGCCACACATTTCTTTTATGAGGTTACATAAAATAATCTCATTTGATATCAATTTTAATTGAATACCAACCCATCTTCTGCATTAGGCAATTTGGAGCCTACTGTACCTAAAAAGTAGATGAAATTCCATAATTTGACTTATTAGGGTTTCAAGGAGCAAATGCACGTGTATGACATTGAATGTACAGAACAACAAGTTCCATCACCTAATTAAACAATGATTTGAGGATAGTGGCTATATAATGGAACATCTAGAGATAAAATTTAATTACTCGATTAACCTAATTAACGATGATTGCTTTTGTTAACTTACTTAACAACTCAAGTTCTATATCCGCTACTACAAGATACATTGCATACATTGCATTATCCAATTCAATAACCACATTATTGTAGCATATGTGTGTTGTATATTAATTCTGCAAAGTTGTATATACGGTGTTGGACATGTGCACATGCTTGTGTGCGCGCGCGCGTGCGTGTGTGCATGTGTGTGTGCTGGTATTGGCTCCTGGAGAGAGAGAGAGAGTAGGCCAATGAAGAGTAGTTTATTGCCCACGCGAGGCCAATCAATTAGCAGATTGGATAGCGAAGGCCCACCGCAGGCATATACCCTCCCCCAAAATTGGTTACTTTCTCCATCGCAAGCTTTTCGAGATATGTTATGTTTGGAAACTCATATGTTATGTTCTACTAGTTCTTGTTAACGAACGAAAGTGCTTTTTGCCAAGAAAAGAAAGAAAGATTTCGTATGATGTAAATTAGTTGAATTCAAGTGAATTAAATATATTATCTTTCAGTTAGGCCTATGAATTGGTCAAATTCTATAGTTTCTAAGATTTCACCTGATGTATATTAGGTGAATTCAAGTGAATTAAATATATTTTCTTTCAATTTGGCCAATGAATTCATCAAATTTTTAAGTTTCTAAGATTCCATCTGATGTGTTTGATTACGTTACCTGCAGGCTTGTGGTGCAATGTAGATAAACAAAGGCCAAATCATAGTGTATACTTCTCAAGTTGAGAAATAATTTTGCTAGTTAATGGGAAAATAATCTTCGATAGCTATATTTTCGGGCCTACGAAATACTTCTCTAATATCGCGAATCATGTAAGATGAAGCCAAAATGTTAATGTGCGATCCAAACATGAAATTCCTTTCACATTGTGATATGGAGAGCCGAACAAACACCATGTATCGTTGCTACCAAACAATATGCCACGAAGATGATCAATATTATTATCGTTGGAAATATAATAAATTGGGAGATTAGGTGCTTTCTTTTTCTAAATATTGTAAAGTTGAAGATTAGGATGCCAAGTGCATCTTAGGCCCAATGAAATATAGTGCCATAATATCTTTCACAGTGATATTTAAATTATAATTGTCAATTAAGATATGGGAACTAAAAAAAATAAGCAAAGCGCTTTTCAGGCCCAACAAGATAGTCCGACTAATGAGTTATGCTTTTATTAAGATGCAAGCATTTCAATTTATAATAAGAACAATAATGGGAAAAATTACCTAATCAGTCCTAAATCTATTGTACAAATACCGATTTAGTTTTAAAATTTCAATTTTGCCAATCTAATTTGAAACCTTTGTGCTGAATTCCGATGAAATAGTATCGGGTATTAAACGCAAGTATATATAGTAGGAGTCCAATAAGCTTAATAGGATAGACACCCTTACGAATAAGAGAAAGTATAATAATAATAATAATAATAATAATAATAATAATAATAATAATAATAATAATAATAATAATAATAATTTAACCATGAATTTGAAGCCAAGAAAGACTTCATATCGGGAATTAATTTTTGAATAATATGAACTAATTGGGCCACAAATATATTTCAGTAGCGAAAAATATATATTAGGTGCGTAGTAAAGGTTTGGTTTAAATTGAGTATTAGTTTTCTTTATTCTTCTTTTTTTTTAATATATGTGAAACAGTGTTGTGTTCTTTGGAAATTTGTGTCATGTAGATTCACTAGCCATCTCTAACCTGACCAAGTATTGGACTCAGTAGCTTTTATCTAATGTCACATAGCTTTGAATATTACAACTTTGGGTTTGGTATTTTGAAATATGATAGACTCATCTATGTATGACATACGGCGTAATTTAATATAAAGATGGACACGACTTATCAATCTAACAACGAATTTTTTTTTCGTTGGAAATTTCCAACGAATTTTTTTTTCGTTGGAAACTTCCAACGAATTTTCCAACGATTTTAAAAAAATTCATTTTTATTCGGCATTTTTTATATTCGTTGGAAAATTCGTTGGAAATTTCCAACGAATTTTCCAACGATTTAAAAAAATTCATTTTTATTCCACATTTTTTATATTCGTTGGAAAATTCGTTGGAAATTTCCAACGAATTTTCCAACGAATTTCAATTTTCCGGCAATTTTTTCATAGTGGACAATTTTCGTTGGAAATTTCCAACGAATTTTCCAACGATTTAAAAAAATGCATTTTTATTCCCATTTTTTTAAAATCGTTAGAAAATTCGTTGGAAATTTCCAACGAAAAATTTTCGTTGGAAATTTCCAACGAATTTTCCAACGAATTAAAAAAAATCATTTTTATTCCACATTTTTTATAATCGTTGGAAAATTCGTTGGAAATTTCCAACGAATTTTTTCTTCGTTGGAAATTTCCAACGAATTTTCCAACGATTTTAAAAAAATTCATTTTTATTCGGCATATTTTATGTTTTCGTTGGAAAATTAGTTGGAAATTTCCAACGAATTTTCCAACGATTTAAAAAAATTCATTTTTATTCCACATTTTTTATATTCGTTGGAAAATTCGTTGGAAATTTCCAACGAATTTTCCAACGAATTTCAATTTTCCGGCAATTTTTTCATAGTGGACAATTTTCGTTGGAAAATTCGTTGGAAATTTCCAACGAATTTTTTTTTCGTTGGAAATTTCCAACGAATTTTCCAACGGTTTTAAAAAAATTCATTTTGATTCGGCATTTTTTATATTCGTTGGAAAATTCGTTGGAAATTTCCAACGAATTTTTTTTTCGTTGGAAATTTCCAACGAATTTTCCAACGATTTTAAAAAAATTCATTTTTATTCGGCATTTTTTATATTCGTTGGAAAATTCGTTGGAAATTTCCAACGAATTTTTTTTCGTTGGAAATTTCCAACGAATTTTCCAACGATTTAAAAAAATGCATTTTTATTCCCATTTTTAATATTCGTTGGAAAATTCGTTGGAAATTTCCAACGAATTGTTTTTTCGTTGGAAATTTCCAACGAATTTTTTTTTCGTTGGAAATTTCCAACGAATTTTCCAACCATTTAAAAAAAATTCATTTTTATTCCCATTTTTAATATTCGTTGGAAAATTCGTTGGAAATTTCCAACGAAATTTTTTTTCGTTGGAAATTTCCAACGAATTTTTTTTCGTTGGAAATTTCCAACGAATTTTCCAACGATTTAAAAAAAATTCATTTTTATTCCACATTTTTTATATTCGTTGGAAAATTCGTTGGAAATTTCCAACGAATTTTCCAACGAATTTCAATTTTCCGGCAATTTTTTCATAGTGGACAATTTTCGTTGGAAAATTCGTTGGAAATTTCCAACGAATTTTCCAACGAATTTAAAAAATATTGATTTTATTTGGCATTTTTTATATTCGTTGGAAAATTCGTTGGAAATTTCCAACGAATTTTCCAACGAATTTCAATTTCCGGGAAATTTTTTCAGTGTGTACAATTTTCGTTGGAAAATTCGTTGGAAATTTCCAACGAAAAAAATTCGTTGGAAATTTCCAACGAATTTTCCCACGAATTTCAATTTCCCGCAATTATTTTAGTGTGTACCGTTTTCGTTGGAAAATTCGTTGGAAATTTCCAACGAATTTTCCAACGAAAACCCTACTATTTTCATGTTCAAAATTTTCGCGCTCCCCCTAAATTTTCACATTCATTCACTCTCTCTCTCTCCTCTCTCCTCTCTCTCTCTCTCTCTGTCTCTCTGCATCGCCTTCGTCTCCTCCCCGCTGCCCCCCTCCTCCTCTTCTCCCTCTGTCTCCCCCTCCGCCTCCTCCCCCGCTGCCCCCCTCCTCCTCCGGCTCCGGCTCCGGCTCCCTCGCCAAAGGCGCCGCCGTGAGCTCCGAATCAGAGAAGGGGCACCGCCGAGCAGCACGGCACCGGGAGCGCCGAGATCCGATCGAGGCCTCGCCCGAGGGAGGAGCCGCCGCCGCCGCCGGCTGAGGAGGAGGAGGAGGGCGGCATTGCCGCGGAGCAGCAGCCGAGGAGGGATGGGGAGCGAGAATCGGGAGCCGGGAAAACCCTAGGCGGCTCCCTCCGCGACGTCGGCTCCCTCCCCAAAGGCGCCGCCGCGGCCATGCAAGGCCGCCCCCGACGCCCCCGACGCCTCCGACGCCCCCGACGCCCCCGACGCCACCAAGCCTCGTCGCCGGCGAGGGTCGAGCTCGCCCAGATCTGGGTGAGCTTGGCCATCGCCGGCGACGAGGCTGGCCTCGACGCCTCCGACGCGCCCGACGCCCCCGACGCCACCAAGCCTCGTCGCCGGCCATGGCGAAGGCCGAGCTCGCCATGGCCGGCGAGCTCGAGCTCGCCCAGATCTGGGCGAGCTCGGCGCTCGCCGGCGACGATGCTGGCCCTCGCCGGCCATGGCGAGGGCCGAGCTCGCCATGGCCGGCGAGCTCGAGCTCGCCCAGATCTAGGCGAGCTCGGCCCTCGCCGGCGACGAGGCTGGCCCTCGCCGACGGCGAGGGCAATTTTCCGAAATAAAATTTCGGAAAAAAAAATTCAAAAAAAATTCGAAAAAAAAAATTCAAAAAAAATTCGAAAAAAAAAATTCAAAAAAAAATTCGAAAAAAAAATTTCGTTGGAAAAAAATTTCCACGAAATTTCGAACAAAAAAAATTTTGTAAGTTTTCCAACGAAAAATTTTTCGTTGGAAAAAAATTTTCCACGATTTTTCGACCAAAAAAAAATTGTAATTTTTCCAACAAAAAAAATTTCGTTGGAAAAAAAATTTCCACGATTTTTCGACCAAAATTTTTTTTTTCTAATTTTTCCAACGAATTTAGCCACGAGTTTTCCAACGAATTTTCCAACGAAATAAAATTCGTTGCAAATTTCCAACGAAAATTGAAATTTTTCGTTGGAAAAATTTCCAACGACCTATTACCAACGAATTTTTTTTCGTTGGAAAATTCGTTGGAAATTCATTTTCCAACGAATTTTTCCAAATTTTTCGTTGGAAATTTTGTCGGAAAAAATCAGTTTTTTTGTAGTGTATCTTACACATACTTGAGCCCCTCTAATATTTAGAAGATCAAAAATATTAAGCAGAAATCCGTAGAGCTTATTAGGCCCACTAAACTTTTAAAAATTGTTATTTTGGCTCTAAATTATGTTAAGATTAATCGCACAAATACAATGAAAAAGAGAGTAAAGACAAGGAAGAGAAATCAAGACACGATATTTTATTCTAGTTCACCCTTAAACTAGGACTACGTCCAGCAAAAAATTCTACTATATTTAGCTCCTCTCATATCTCTACTACATCCATTAGTTACAAGAGAAAGTGATTATATATATATATACACACACACACACACACACACACACACACACACACACACACACACACACACACACACACACACACACACACTCAGTAGCTATTCATAGGCTGAAGCCATGCCCAAATTATAAAAGCCCTTCGATATTGCGAGGGCGTTGCCACAAATGACCCTCACTGGGGGTGGTGCCTCTCGAACTCCTGTGCTTTCCTATCGATGGAGAGTGTGAATCACATCCCAACAAGTTATTCATTTCCAATTAAGTTGGTATTCAACCACATTGTATGTGGATTATAATCATGTGTCTTGAATGAAATGCACGTTAGAGGTGTCAATAATCACGAATATGGAATCAATTATGTATAAGATTAAGTGAATGTAATACAAGCTTAACAAATTGTATTTAGAAAACATAAAATTTTGAGGTGAAAGAGTGTAAGCATATGTATGGTAGAGTATACTTGCTTTGGAAGTGATTATATTGAAGGCCATTTTTGATTTGGAGTGGGCACAGGCGTTTGATTAGTGTGCGCGTGTTATTTCATGCTAGATGCGAGGGCGTTTTGGTGAAGTTAGAATAATTTTGGTGGTGTGGCGTGGCTTCATTTTGGCGATTTTTTTTAGTTGTTGATTCGTCAATTTCTTGACTTAATGAAACCAATTGATTTAATCCACGATAGATCTTCAATCCCCAAAATTTCTATTATTTTTGGGTGCTATTGGCAATGCCGAACCTACAAGCGTACTGTTGAAAGGCAAAGCCGTAAAAACAGATTGAGATATCGTGTGTGCTAATTACTGAAACTGGATTCGGTGATTTGCTCTTTGAGCATGTGACCCCTAATTTTGTTTTGATGAATCTTCTTATCTGGAACTTGTTTTGTTATCCAGGTTTATAGTTGTACTGCGTTTCTCTATTAAGTATATGTGAAAAAATGAATAAAACATTTCTTTGACCATATATACATATAATTGTGAATGAGCTTAAGCAAGGAAATCCTTATTAATCTTCAAAGTGCAAACTTTTTGAACAAAACTAGAAGCAACCCATCTGACAACTTCGTGTGGATGAAAATGTCACATGGTTATTAAAAAATTCCAGAACGTCTCCACGTCATCGTATATAAAAATTAAGACACGTTTTAGGGAGGACCCAAGATGGACTCGCACCGGCTCCTTAGAATATTCGAAAATTGCTTTGGGAAGTAATTTGAAACGAATTTCAAAATAAAACAAGGGATTATTCCTAAATATTGAAGATTTAAGACGGAAAAAAATACATTTTCGTGTGCCAAGTGTGTTTTGTTTTTGTTCCAAATCATTTTTCTGGATTCACTACAGAAAACCTCTAATAATTCAATGGTACGCACATATATATTGGGAAAGTTACCAAAAAGTCCTAAACCTATTGTAATTGTTCGAATTCAGTCCTAAACCTTTTTTTTTTGTCAATTCAATCTTAAACCTTTTGTATTTGTGCTAATTTAGTTTACTCAGCCAATTTTGGCCGACCAGCACTAATGTGGATGCCAAGCGACGTTGATGTGGATGCCAGGCGACGTTGACGTGGGTAATTTTTAATAATATTTACTTTGTTTTCAATTTTTTTATATATTTTTATTTCTTTTTTCTTTTCTTCCTTCTTTTCTTTTTTTTCTCCACAATGGCCGACGAGGCTCTGAAGAGGCTCGCCGGCCACTGGGCAAGGCAATAGGACATGGCCACCTTCGCCTGTAGCCGTGCCTCTCCCATGGCCCCTAGGCCTCGCACCATATCACAAGGCGCGGCCGTGGGCAAGGTTGCCTTCACCCACCGCCCCCAAGCCTTGCCCAGATCAGGGTGAGGGCCATGACCCTCACCGGCGATCAGGAAGCCTCGCCGGCCATTGTGGGGAAGAAAAAGAAAAGTAGGAAGAAAAAAAAAACGGAAAAAGAAAAGAAAAGAAAAATTATAAAAAATAAAAATATAAAATATTACGAAAAATTGTCTACGTCAGTGCCAACCGTGGCACGTAGGATGGCTGGCCAAAATTGGCAGGATAGACTGAATTGACATAACTACAAAAAGTTTATGACCAAATTGGCCAAAAAAAAGGTTTAGTATTGAATTGGAATAATTGCAATAAGTTTATGACTTTTTTGTAATTTTCCCCACATATATTAGCACAATTTCATATTTTTAAAACGGGTTTGCTTAACTTATAAAACGTACTTTCAAGTTTAACAAAAAAAATGCACTTTCGAGAAAAGAAGTTGAAAATATGTATGAAAACTGAAAATACTCTATAAATTCAAATGAACTTGGCAAATTCAGGCCTTCTCTTTTGCGAAAGTTATGTACGTTAAGTGGCCGACTCATGAAGTTCTTCTAGTCGTAGGTCTTCAACAATTCAGATCCTCTTGATATAGGGATAAATTGAAAGTAACAATTTACTTCATGAAATCAAGTGTAGAAAACAGATGAAGTGGTTTGTAATGTTTTGCATCAAAGCTTTTTGATCGGACTTTGCTAATTTGTGTCTTGAGTTTAGAAGGTCAATTGAGACTCGTAATTTATCTAAATCATGGAGAAATGAAACTTGAAGGCCTTTTCGGGTTATTTGACTCTACTCATTACCAGACCACACGCCTTAAGAAGAGTGATCACGGGTTCGAGTCTCGCGGAAACAAGCCTCCCACTTCAGTGATTGGATCACCCGATCGTCACGAGAAGAGGTGAACTGTCCCAATCCAATGAGATTGACCGTGTGCTCTTAAAAGGTTTAACTATACTCTTGCGTCCTAGCCATAAAATGCAGTAACGCATATACCCAGTTATTTCTAGTATGCACCAATGATATACATGACCAATTCAAATGGTCCTTTGGAACAATGAATAGATTCTCCCACCCATTATACCGACACTTTCCTTGGTGAGCATGAATGAGTAAAGGAATCTCTCTTCTCCAATCTCCCCATTTGACTAAAATCTTCAAGCCTGTGCAACTGTGCATTACCTGAGAACCTTCACTAGTATAACCTCTGCCAAAGGTGGAATGTTATTTTCAGTCTGAATTGACCGAGCAACATGCCGAGTGTTTCGTACTGTGTTATGGGCCACATTGATCTTAAGATATAGTTCGAATCATGTTAATTTAATACTTCAGTTGAGCTAACACATGATGCTGCCACGTTACGAGAGAGGTCAACTCTCCAGTTTTAGGCAAATGAGCTAATCGTAGTCAGGTAATGGCTCATTGTTTATTCACTTTTATATGATGAACCTTTTGTCTTGCACTGCATGGTAAGTTGGCAAAGACTTATCATGGGTGCCTTTCACGAGTTTTCTTGAATATCAATTCGGTGGTGTAAATCCATCAAGCCCTTAAAATAAAACAAAGTCAAAGGCTCAAAGCCGTGTGCTAATCAAGAACATGAATCGGTACAAAAATGTGGAGGAGTTAGCACCCCAGTCGGCTCATAAAAAATGCATATTGCAAATAACTAAAGAATACCGAACTGTCATGTCAATGACAGCCATTAAATCAAGGCCAAAGTAGTTGGTGCGTAGTATATATAAAAACCAAAGCGGTGTGTTCATGAAACGCCCACAGCCAAAACACTAAGATCAATTGTTCTTCCTGGCACGAGGCAATGGCTTGTTCAAAGCTCTTCTTGTCTTGGCTGCTGCTTCAGCTGACGTGCCTGTTTCTTGTCCCTGAGGTCGCCCATGGCCTTGGTCTCAAAGTAGGGTTTTACGAGAAGGCATGCCCGAACGCGGAGGCCATCGTGAAGGAGGTCATGGCCCAAGTCCTGTCCGAAGCTCCGGGTCTTTCCGGCCCTCTCTTGAGGATGCACTTCCACGATTGTTTCATTAGGGTAAGTAAGGGAGCGAGCGAGTGTGCTTCTCTTCCTACAATGTGCGTGAAGTATACCATTTTCTAATTACGCGACTATTTGCATGTAACTAACGTTTGGATTCTCCAATTGAAAACTCATTGGCCAAAAAAGAGTGTGAGGAGTTAGATCCTGGGCTTTCATCTGAAGGGTAATGCATGGTAGGGATGCATAGAGATTTACAAAATTGACTTACCAGATAACAATATGATAAACTGGAAAAATGTGCATTAGAACTAGTTACATACTAGTAAATGGTACTTGCCCCCTCTACATAACAATATGATAAACTGGAAAAATGTGTATTAGAACTAGTTACATACTAGTAAATGGTACTTGCCTCCTCTACATACTTCTCCACATTCGTCCTTGGTTACGAACTTGTCTTCATGAATGAACTCGCGGTTGAATCATGTTTTGTTCTGGACCTTTCCACAGGGCTGTGAAGGTTCAGTGCTATTGAACTCTCCGACCAATAATGCCGAGAAGAACGCGATTCCGAATCACAGCCTTCGAGGTTTCCAAACGATTGACAGGGTAAAAACGGCGTTGGAGAAGGCATGCCCGGGCATCGTTTCGTGTGCTGACATTTTGGCCCTTGTCGCTAGGGACATGGTCGTCGCGGTGCGCATATGCATATATCACCTCCTTTATTATTTCTTTTCAATTTGAATGTTCGTTAAATAAGCATGACGTTAGCAGAATTCTCATTTTTCACAAACAATCTGTGTTATCTCTTTGGAAAACGAATTCTAGCCATACGTATCTGAGGATCCAAGTACTGCTTGTCGATATTGAGATTATTTTTACAACACTCTTGGTAAAGCTTGACGGTTTTTTTTTAAATGAGAAAAACATTTTTATATGGAGATTGGGTCTTTTTTTGTGTTGTCACTTTCAGACTGGAGGACTTTCCTATGACGTGGAAACCGGACGAAGAGATGGGAACGTTTCCATTATGACCGAGGCACTTACCGGTTTGATACCACCTACGGCCAACATTACAGCTCTGAAAGCAGGTTGGGCACAGAGAGGCCTCAGTGTGAAGGACCTTGTCGTCCTGTCAGGTAACACCTAATCTCCAATTATCGCTTCGTATGCTTTGTTGATTATTTTGTGGAAATGGACATAAATTAATCAGGAAGAAACGGTAATTTGAGCATGAGATTCATAAACACAGTCAGCACTACAAGGAGAGAACGTAATTTGTAAAGTTAGATCATACAGATTCCGATTTCCTACTGACCAGGTGGGCACACCATTGGAACTTCACACTGCTCTTCCTTCAACAACCGCCTCTACAACTTCACCGGAAAGGGCGACTCCGACCCCTCGCTCGACTCCCACTACATAGCGAGACTGAAGCTCAGGTGCAAGCCGAATGACCAGACCACCCTCGTCGAGATGGACCCGGGAAGTGTGAGGACATTCGACATTAAGTACTTTGATCTCCTCCTGAAAAGAAGAGGCCTCTTAACTTCGGACTCCGCACTTCTTGACGACAGCGAAACCAAGGCGTACCTTGACCTCCAGATCAAGACCGGTGGATCCACCTTCTTCAAGGACTTTGGAGTGTCGATGTTGAAAATGGGTCGGATCGGCGTGATCACCGGAACAGCTGGCGAAGTCAGGAAAGTGTGTTCCAAGGTTAATTAATTGAGGATCGACGAGGAAGACTCAGGATTGAGCATGAAATGATTGGAAATAATGGATTGCTGTTGTTTACTTTGTTTGTTGGTATATCATTTTTTTATTTTGTGTTCTTTGTTTTCTGCTCGTTCTATGTTAGGTCCCTCTCAGAGTTCTGACATAGCAAGTGTATGTTGGTTTGGTTTTATTGCATTTAACGCTTAAGAAGAGGAAATAAAAGTCTGGGCATATTCTTGATTTTGAATATATAAGAGGATATAATTTATTTACAAGCTTGTATATTTTCGGAAATATGAATGTGTTCTCTACTACTGCATGCATATTTCATTTTTTCAACTTCAGAGAGCTTGTATTATCAAGGAAAATGCAGTGTTGGAATAATTAGATGCTATTATTCCAAGAATCAAATTAACAATTATCATTTCTGATGAAAACATGTCCCGACTTTTGGCCAGTAAAGGAAAGCCAATCCAAATAGATTTTCTAATTTGAGTAGGTGTCCTATTCTGGACTCGGTTCAATGTCTAGATATAAGAAGCGAGTTTTTTTCTTGAAGAGTATTCAAGAGGCTACTTCTTTGTGAATTACATTTTGAAGCAACTCGAGAGTGTTGAAGTCAATTAAATCTTATGGGTATAAATTTTGAATTCCTTCGTGAGATTGAATGATTTTCGTTAAGGTTGTGAGGCTAAATACTGTTTGAGTTACTAAATGTAATTAAGGGCAGGAAAACATTGATAGTATTCGAGTGACTCGAGTGCTATTGCTATCTCCATTATAGACTTTGATTAATAGTGGAATCTCATGATGCTCTCTTCGTGGAGTAGGTCCCATTGACCAAACAACGTAAATCCTGATGCGATTCATTTTCAAATTTTTATTTTATTTTATTGTTTGATTGCTTGTTTTATGCAACAATTGGTATTAGAGCAAAGCTTGGTTGAGTTGAAGTGAATCGACGATAAAAGAAGGAAAAGTAAAAGTCGATAAATTTAATGGGAAGGATCTTGATTTCAAGAAGATGCAAATTAAGGATTACCTATATCAAAGGAATATGCACTTACCCATATCTAAGAAGAAGCTAAGATTGGTGAAGGAAGTTGATTGGGATTTGTTGAATAGAGAATCGTTAGGTGTTGTTTGGCTAACATTTGCTCATAATATCGTGTTTAAAATCATGAAAGAGAAGACCACTGGGAGACTAATGAGTGCTCTATCGAATATGTACGAGAGTCCTCTGCGATTAACAAGGTTTACTGGATGCAACTTTAGTTTCACTTAAAGAGGGCGATAATAGCCTTCACCAACCATAGTTAAAAATGAAATAAAGGAAAAAAAAGAAAAAAAAATAAAAAAATCGTCAATGTCGGCATTAGTCGTGCCATGTAGGACGACTAGCGTTCGCGTAAGCAATTCCCAATCACAATTGGCTAGAAGTACTAAATTGGCATAATTTTAAGATTTAAAACCGAATTGGCTGTCACATGACACAATTAACTCCATTAATACAGTTCAAATGTTATGAGTTATCCTCATAACATCTCAATGCAATCAACTCAAGTGTTGCAATCTTGTAAACTTGAAGGTTAAACCTAAGTTTGATCTTCTAACTCGTTAGATTTGCCCCCATCGTCCAATAAATCTTTTACTCGTTTTGCACAGTATGGTGCTTCTGCTGCCTGGCAGGGGCAACATTTTTGCCTCTTTTTTTTTTTTTTGGGCGACATGATTGCCTGATCGGCCAGATTTCGGGTGGGGTTTGGACCATTGCCACCTCAACATAATTTCAGATTCGGATTGGATTGGGTCTTGAGTCATTTTTATGGCTGGTTGAACGAACTGCTAGAGGTCACACCATTGCCAACTGAACATGAATTCTAAATAATTGAACAATAAGCCCTTTCATTCGACTATATCAACTAGCTGGACCAGTCAGGTCAAGTGCATTAGGTGGCCATTTTCAACAGATATACAAATCAATTGTATATTGCATGTGGTTGGAATTATAAATTGATAGATCATCAATTAGGGGGAAATTACCCAATCGGTCTTAAACTTATTGTGTGAATGCCAATCAGTCCTAAGCTTTCCAATTTTGTCAATGCTGTATTGAACCTTTGCGCGAAATTTTAAAGTAGTCCTTTTTGGCCAATTTTCGCCAAAATTCGTTGACGTGGGAAAGTGCCATGTAGGACGGAGTTAGTGAATTCTAGCGAAAATTACTAGAATGATTGTATTGGAATTTTGAGCAAGTTCAGGACTAAATTGGTAAAATTGAAAAGTTTATGATTGAATTGATACTTGTTCAATAGGTTTAGGATTGACTAGGTAATTTTCCCCATTAATTTGAGATAACGATGCCGTTTAGGAATAGTCATAAAACTTGTCAAATTGGTCCAATCAAGTCATTTTGTTGATTGCACTTTTCAAAAGATTTAGGACCGGGTTGCATTTTCGCGATAAGTTTTAGGACTTGATTGTATTTTTTGAAAGTTTTGGGAGTCAATTGCACTTTCATGATGAAAATTGGCCGGAAGGACTGCATTGGCATTTTGCGCAAATGTTTATGACTAAATTGGCAAAATTGAAAATTTTAGAACTAAATTAGCATCTGTACATTAGGTTTAAGATTGATCGAACAATTTTTCCCGTATTTCATAAGTTATTGTT
This sequence comes from Syzygium jambos, assembly GCA_031216235.1. Classification (NCBI taxonomy): domain Eukaryota; kingdom Viridiplantae; phylum Streptophyta; class Magnoliopsida; order Myrtales; family Myrtaceae; genus Syzygium; species Syzygium jambos. The sequence continues at coordinate 42,562,211 of CM062224.1, read as the reverse complement.
TGAAAGTTCAACTAAAAAGCTTGAGACAATAGATGGAAGGAGATCACGAGCATAACAGGAGCACATAAAATCCTATAATCAAATGATGGGGGATATTCTCAGTTATATCCACTTATATTGTTCAAAATCAAGAACCTGCCAAGACTTTTATTTCCTCTTATTTGGCTTAAATTCAACAAAACGAAATGAATAGATACTTGCTATGTCAAAACAATTAGAGGAACCTAACATAGAACGAACGAAATAGAATGCCAAAAGAACAAACGATGAACCAACAAACAAAGTAAACAACAGCAATCCATTAATTCCAATCGTTTCATGCTCAATCCTGTGTCTTCATCGTCAATCCTCAATTAATTAATCTTTGAACACACTTTCCTGACTTCGCCAGCCGTTCTGGTGAGCACGCCGACTCGACCCATGTTCACCATCGACACTCCAAAGTCCTTGAAGAAGGTGGATCCACCGGTCTTGATCTGGAGGTCAAGGTACGCCTTAGTTTGGCTGTCGGCGAGAAGTGCGGAGTCCGAAGTGAGGAGGCCTCGTCTCTTTGGGAGGAGATCGAAGTACTTGATGTCAAACGTCCTCACGCTTCCCGGGTCCATCTCGACGAGGGTGGTCTGGTCATTCGGCTTGCACCTGAGCTTCAGTCTCGCTGCGTAGTTGGAGTCGAGCGAGGGGTCGGCATCGCCCTTTCCAGTGAAGTTGTAGAGGCGGTTGGTGAAGGAAGAGCAGTGTGAAGTTCCGATGGTGTGCCCACCTGGTCAATAGGAAATCGCAATTAGCATGATCTAACTTTACAAATTGCGTTTTCACCTTGTAGTGCTGACCGTTTTGATGAATCTCGCACTCAAATTACAGTTTCTTCCTGATTAATTTATGTCAATTTCAACAAAATAATTGGCAAAGCATACGAAGCGATAATTGGAGATTAGGTGTTACCTGATAGGACGACAAGGTCCTTCACACTGAGGCCTTTGCTTGCAAATCCTGCTTTCAGAACTGTAATGTTGGCCGTAGGTGGTAATAAATTGGTAAGTGGCTCTGTAAAACTGGAAACGACCCCATCTCTTCGTCCGGTTTCCACGTCATAGGAAAGTCCTCCAGTCTAAAGTGGCAAACAAAAGAAAAGAAACCCAACTCAAAGGTTTTGAAAATAGAATTTGTTTCCAACGAGATAACATAGATTGTTTGTGAGGATGGAGATTTCTACTTATGTCGCGTGTATATAACGAACGTTCAAATTAAAAAGAATAAATAAACGAAGTGACATATGCATGTGCGCACCGCGACAACGACATCTCTAGCGACGATGGCCAAAATATCAGCACATGAAACGGTGGCGGGGCAAGCCTTCTCCAATGCCGTTTTGACTCTATCGATTACTTGGTAACCTCGAAGGCTGAGATTCGGTGGCGAGTCCTTCTCGGCTTGATTGGTCGAAGAGTTCAAGAGTATTGAACCTTCACAACCCTGTGGAAAACCCCAGAAGGAAACATTATTCAACTGTAAGTTCATGCAGAAAGCAGTTCGTATCCACGGATGAATCTAGAAAAAGTATGTTGAGGAGCCAAATACCATTTGTTAGAATGTAATTTGTTCCAATGGATGTTTAGCCGATAATTTGATGAAAATAAAACCCATTCTTTTCAGTCATTTGACATGCGCTCATTCTCTCGCTTACCCTAACGAAACAGTCGTGAAAATGCATCCTCAAGAGAGGACCCGAGAAACTCGGAGCGACGGACATGACTTGGCCGATGACCTTCTACACGATGGCTTCAGCATTTGGGCATGTCTTCTGGTAAAACCCTACCTTGAGACCCTGACCATGAGCGATCTCAGGGACAAGAGACAAGAACATCAAATGAAGCAACAAACCAGACAGGAAGAGCTTTGGACAAGCCATTGCTTTGTGCCAAGAAGATGATGATTACTGTCGCTTGATCTTAGTGTTTTGTTGTGGATGTTTCCATTAGCAAACCGCTCTGGCATTTATATATAATTCGCACCACCAAATAATTGACCTTTGATTTATGGGCTGTCATTAGCACGACAGTTTAGCATACTTTTCTTTTATGCAACATGCATCTTCGTACGATCCAACTTGGGAGTTAACTCCTCCATGATTTGGTACTGATCCGTGTTCCTAGTTAGAACATGGCCTTGAGGCTTTGACTTTGTTATATTTTAAGGGCTTGCGGGATATACTCCACCGAATTGTAGAAGAATGATCGTGATCTACTTTTGCCAACTTACAATGAAATGTCGGACCAAAAATTTGTCATACAAGTGGACAAACAATAAGCTCATTACTACTCACCCACGATGAGCTCATTTATGCTTGATGGCCGTCATGATTCGAGATAACGCGTTCGGAGTTCTTCCGATCAGGCAAAGAATCCGAGGAGTTCTTCCTCTAGAGTACCTATGAGTCGTTAAGATGGAAAAATTTTCCTGGGAGTTCTTTCGCAAGGGCTAAAGCTCCGAGGAGTTCTTCCTCGAGTGTCAAAATTTAAGCATTTCCAGGCATTGATCCCTAAAATGGGACAGATGCTATTTGTCACGCTTTTTTACTACTTGTCATTCATTGATCGCCACTTGTCCAACAAAATCCGACGACCCCTCAACAGTAATATATGAATAGTAATATGAGACACAGGTAGTTTTTCCAGCACTTCTCTTTCAAGATTGGAAAATTACCAAAAAAGCCCTAAACCTTTTGCAATTGTGCCAATTCAGTCCGAAACCTTTTTTTTTGGGTCAATTCAGTCCTAAACCTTTTGTAAACTAGCCAATTTAGTCCTTTTGATCGGCCGGCGTTGACGTGGCCGCCGGCCGACTGACGTGGCGCCGGCCGACGTCCACGTGGCAATATTTTAATACATTTTTTTTTTCGAATTTTTTTCCTTTTTTCTTTTTTTTGTCTTTTCCTTCTCCCCCTTGGCCGGACAGGCCAGGGGGGAGGCTCGCCGGCGAGGCGAGCTGGGCCCTCGCTTCCGCTGGGCAAGATTCGCCTCGCAGGAGTTGGGCGAGCTTCGCCCTCGCCCAGATCTGGCGAGGCGGAGCTCGCCCAGTGGCGGCGAGCATCGCCCAGCTCTGGCGAGGTGGAGCTCGCCCTGCCATGGCGAGCTCCGCCTCGCCAGATCTAGGCGAGGGCGGAGCTCGCCCAACCATGGCGAGCTCGCCTAGCTTTGGCGAGGCAGAGCTGGGCCCTCGCCGGCGAGCCTCCCCCCTGGCCTGTCCGGCCGGGGGGGGGGGGAGAAGAAAAAGAAAAGAAAAAAGGGAAAAAATTCGAAAATAATAAAAAAAAAATATTAAAATATTGCCACGTGGACGCTGCCCGGCGCCACATCAGCCGGCCGCGGCCATGTCAGTGCCGACCAGTCAAAAGGACTGAATTGGCTGGTTTGCAAAAGATTTAGGACTGAATTGACAAAAAAAAAGGTTTAGGACTGAATTGGCACAATTGCAAAAGGTTTAGGACTTTTTTGGTAATTTTCCCCTTTCAAGAATACACCTCTCTTCTTAACCTTAAAAGTTCATCATTTTCTCTTTCTCTACTCCAAATTTTCCTCAATTCCAAATGCTAACTCAGGCATCGGAGGGCCAATCATGTTACAAAATCTGGACACATTGACCCGTTTGTTCTGGTGCAAACCAATTTTCCAGTGCATTTGTAGATCAAGTTCGTCGTTCCCATTTCCGGCTTTAAGGTGTGTACATTAAGACGGCTCTAATGTTATGAACTCTCTTCCTAATATCACCATAAAATCAACTCATGGTGTTACAATCTTTTAAATTTGATGGATTAAGCCTAATATTGATCTTCTAACTCACAAGATTTACCCTTTCATCCAATAAAACTTTTTATGCACAATAGAAATTTCTATCTCGTTTTGCAGACTTGGTGCTTTCGTAGGCCGGCAAGCGCAAAATAATTGCCTTTCCCAGACCCAAAAAAATTGTTTCAAATTCGGATTGGATTGGACTAGGGCATATTGACTTTTAGGGTCAGCTCGAGTTGGGTCTTGCGTCAATGTTTGGCCGGTGGAACGAGCTCATAGAGGTCACACGATCGCCCACTCCACTTGAAACCTCAATAATTGAACAATAAGCTGTGATAACAGCTAAGTTGTTGTTTTAAATACATGCATTGTGTAATCTAGATTTGTTTGAAGAATATATTATGACGTTCGATAAAATAAATGAACGAAAATATCTAAGAAGTGCTACTTGGTTTAATATTGATGAGCATGTCTTGAGTTTTGGCCAACTCGAGCTGTATACTCGCCCCCGAATGCGGACAGGATTCGTACGTGTTTTAAACCCTAAATTTATAGAGCTTTTATGAGAGAAAAGTGTGTTTACACATCGTAACCTCTTGAGAGTATATCTAGGGGTTTTCTTTGAGAATTTTGTGAGGAAAGCACTTTGGGAGACTTGGTGAAACACTGGGTGAGGATTGATTGGGTATAATCTGGGACTTGGGTGTGAGAGAGCTTTTCTTCTAAGCTTGTTTATCTCTCGATCATAGTGAATTTGGGATTGTCAAGAGGGAGCCCATGTTCAAGTCCATTAATACCTTCGTTAGACTCATCTTCACTAAAAAATTTAAGCCAATAGTTATGGACCAATTAATATATATTACCTATTCCACTCAACATCAATTCTTCGATGTGGGAATTTTTAACATTACTCACACGTGCATTTCAACATAATCCCCTTGCATGTGTGTACAATGTTAGGTCTACTACATCTTAATTCAGGTATTATTATGCATCAACTCAAATTGAATCTACACAATGGCCACCTTCACCCTAGGTCTCTTTTGCCTAACCAAATCATGAATGCTGTGTGGAAACCACGTTGGCCATGAAATTCCTTACTCAAGTTATTTACCAAACACTGGCGGACGTTGGGAGTGGGTGCGTAGAAACTGCATTGGTCACAAAATTCATTCCTTGAAATATTCACAAAATACCAATACATATTGAGAGTGTGTCACCAATCAACATCGACTTTGATATCATTTGTTAAAAACGCGCATCGAAAATTTGATAGCTTCATCTTGCAATATCATAAAAAAAGAGCCTAAATTCGATCCCGTCAATTTATTCAATTAGATTCATTTTCGCTAAAAAACTTGAATCAATAAGTTACGTATCAATTATGATACGATACGTCAACTATTTTACCCACCCCAATTCTCTGATGTCTCACAAGTGCATCTCAATTCGCCGAGCTAGTTTTGGACATAATTTTATCCAATGAGACACGTGCCTTGGTAATTCACTTCGCAATAATATCTTCCCGAAGATAATGTGAGAGTTTCCCAATAATGCCATGTGATTGCTCTGAGGAACCATCATTACAAGTATGTCAGATAGAAGCAGTCAATTATAGTAATCGATTAGTTCTGACGCCCCATCGTTTGACTTTGTGAAGTAGCTAGAACGGTCAAAGTGCATTGGAGACCATTTCCAAAGAAAATGCAACTTTGCAATTTTGAAAATGAGAAAAACAAAAAGCAATCAACTAATAATGAAATGAATTAGAATTCTATAGAAAATGAAAGAAGTGTGTTGCCACGACGGGAAGAACATGGGACACTGCCAGTACACATTGCATGTGGTTGGAATTATAAAATTGGCAAGCCCATCAACTTGAGACAACCATGCCGTTCAGGAGCACTTCATATCAACTTCCTAAGCCATTTGGCCCGATTAATTTTGTGCGAGCTCATGAACTACGCCATCAATCTTACTTTCTCCAACATCTCTGAAAATTACATTATGCAATATTTATACCACACAACATGCTGACAATCAACCACTGGGGTAGCTGCCCTTCTTGCTTAGGAACGGGGAGGTAAAGAGTTCGGTTTCTCATCTTTTTAGGGGAGTTAGGGGTTGGGACGTTTAGTTTCAGACGTAGGTTTCGACTTATACGCTTTGCAAAAAGGCAATGCAAAAATTTATAAGTGAATTAAAAATTAGAGTAGGACAGACTAAAAAAAAAAGTGATGACGATAGCTCATCTAATTGAATGTCATCAACTGTAACGAAGCATTTAATCCATCTTTTACTGCTTAAGTTTCTGGCAGAAGTAATGAAGCGTTTGAATGCATCTGACCTATTGATTCAAAAGAAAAAAAAGAATACATCTGACATGGCATAATAATTTAGATACCTTGAAAACGAGTAAAAAAAGCTAGGGACCCAACATAAGAAATGTTTCATTTCACTGATTGACCAATAACAAAAGGAAGAAGATCTCATCAAAATGAGTTGTCCGATGTTCAAGAACTCAGAGCTCCCCCTAGGGTTTCCGTAGTATGCGGGAATTTGACCTCGTCATGTGCTCGAATTGAATCGAAAGTTAAGTCAGGACCGGTTCTTATTCTTCTTTGGGATCTTACAACGTGTAGGAATTATTTTTTGGTGATTAGCATATACTTTAATTTGTCACTGACTCTAGGGAAGAAAATGAAAGATGGTGATTCATTTGAAAATGATGGCACCTTACCATGGCCTATGGAGATGAAAGCGGGAGCTAAATCGCAGTACAAATTCGATTGATTGTCGTCGGAGTATATGAAAAATCAACTGTCGAACGTTAAGCAATCTACAATTTGTCTTGAGCACAATGGCCTCAAGGCTTTTGAAAATTTTGCTTCATTGTCGCGATGGTGGTTTGTATGTTTCTCGTCCTTGAAGCTTTCGTGGTCACGGCACGAAATCAATGAGCCGATTATATGAAGTATTGGTGGATAAATTGCGTGCAAATTCTCTTATTTCATCATGCATCAAACAACAGGACATTGAGTCATGAATTACACAATAATTGTAGTTATATTTTTCTTCTGGCCATCCCCAATTGACATTTCATTATTGAGAATTTAAATTATCAAAGTGGCGAGAAGTACTAAAAAAAAGTCCTAAATCTATTGTAATAGTACCAATTCAATTATAAACCTTTTAATAGAATCAATTTAGCCCTAAATTTTTCACATCGGCACCAATTAAGTCCAATTTAGACCGGAAATTGCTAACATAGATACCAATCGTCCTACGTGGTAGCAACAAGCTGTTGCTGAATTTGGGTAAGGTTGCGAAGGGCCTTGCCTGCGGCCAACGGGGCCGCAAAGTCCCTTGCTAAATCTGGATGAGGGCTGTTGCCTTGCCCATGGCCAGTGAGGGCTTGCTAGTCCTCACTAGCCAAAATAAAGAAAAAAATAAAGAAAAAATAAAAAGAAAATAAAATAAAATAAAATAAAAAACAAAAAATTATAAAAAATTAAAAAAAGTATTAAAATATTATTAAAAAAGGTCAACACTAGCGTTGGCCGTGCTACGTAGGATGTCTGGCATCCACATTAGTGGTTTCAAATCTAAATTGATTGAATGTATTGAATTGGTACCTATGTGAAAATGTAATTGTCCAATTGAAAGGTTTATGACTAAATTTGTACCAATGCAATAGGCTTGGGATTTCTTTTTGTACTTTTCCCTATCAAAGCATGTTAGTTCAGTTTAGTCATGGGTTGTGTTGACATGCGAATTTTCGCCAACAAGAAAACTCATTTATAACAAATGTTTAATCTTTTTCCTTACACGTTTTATCTGTTACGCATAACTTGCACACGAAACTTCCGAATTTTGTTTCAAACAACCCATATTTCGAAATCAAGTTTCGTCAAACTCCACAACTCCCTAAATGATCATATCTCTATATATCCATAGCTCGACAACTCTTCAATCGGACTTCGTAGCTCAAATTGACATAACTGCAAAGTTGTGCCATAATTTCGAAAATTACTCCGATCAAACGAATAAAAGGCTTGAATACTAACCCAGTGTTGCAAATCGCAGTTAAATCAGCTTGTCGAGATGTCGGAATCGGCAACGCACAAAGGTTTTTCCCTCTTTTCCTCTTGGTCGAACCCTTCTTTTCTTCTTGTTGTCTCCGCCGATTTCCTCTTTCATCCATTGAAGAGGAAATGAATGGTGGGCTGGCCTTTTAAGAGACATGGGTTTGCGGTATAATGGACCCATATATTGCATTAAGAGGGCCGCACCTAATCGGCCCGCCTTTTGGGCATTACTTCTAAACCTATCTTTTCCCTGAGCGCGCTAGGTAGGGTCATTACAACTTGAATACATTACATTAAGTAAAATGACTTATTTGATGTGTTGTGTTAATTTAAAAAAGGTTTAAACTAATCGACCCAAATAGATGTTAGATCTATGTTATATCTGTTTTATATAAGTGGGGTTTTTGCCATTAATAGTGACCATCAAGTATTTTCACCAAAGCTCTTTGTAATTATCTAATTTACCCCTTCTCAGTTGGTCTATTCAGGTTATAAAATAATAAATCCAAGATTATTTTTCTGGGGAAAATTCATCCCTAATGAAGTTCACAATCTCTCATTTCTTTCTTAATCAATCAAAACGTTTCCTTTCTTACAAGCTCTAAAGAGATGTCTATCCTTTTCTTTAATAAATCGTGATGTATTCCTAGTTGTTTTCGATCAAGGTCCTCCATTATTAAGTACTTTTGTGGTTTCGTGGTTTCTCGATTATTCTTTCTTCTCATACTTAAGTACTTTCCTCACCGATGTAATGTTATGTGCTGTGAGTTGTGACAGTTTTCAGCATCTTCTTCAACTTTGCTTGGGACTGGCTTAAAACTTATGAGTTCATTTGCTATGGAGCGTGTTAGAGTTATGTCCCGAGTTTTGAACCCATCGAATGAAACTCGACTCGAATGGGAACGTGCGGACTGCGTGAAAGTGAAAATCCCAAATGCATGCGACTTGGTCTCGAAGTTCCTATTCGGACTCCGATTCTATCCAAGCTGAAATCGGAGATGTAAATCAAAAAAGGAAAACTCAACGTTGGATGACTTTAATGGTCGCCTTAGTGTTCGACGGAATTTGGATTTGGTGCGGACGTCGGAATGTCGTGCGAGGAAACATGAATAAATTTGTTTCCTAGTTGGAGTTGGTGACTTCCACGTTTGTGAACACACATAACTACAATCTTCCATTGCCATATTTTCTCCTTGAAGGGTCTTCCGTGCGGAGGCGTGTGCCGTGACTTCTAGCTTGTGGTGTGCGACAACCGATCAAGTACGTGAGGCTAAACACTGTGGGTACAAGTGTAATCTAGAGTTGAGAAATACTTAAGTAAGTGATTATAACTCTGTAATTCTCAAATTAATTAGTCATTCTTTGCGTCCGGCTCTGTTTGCCATGACTTCTAGCTTGTGGCCACAACATTTGAGTAATCCGTGAAGCTAAAAACTGTGGGTATGAGTGTAATCTCGAATTGAGAAATATCTGAGTAAGTGATTGTGACCCTGTAATTTTCCGATTCATTAGTGGATTCTCTTCGGTTGTGGCTAGCTGGCAGAATAGGTATCAACATTTAAACCGAACCATAGAAATCAGTCATATTTTTTATTGTTTTTCTTTTTTTGTTTGGTAGTTTCGTTCTCTCGTGTTGAATTGCAATATCCATTAAGTTCCGCTTTATTTCACATCATAGCTTCCGTAATTTTCCATTGCGTCGCTATACAGGTCCATGCTAGTGGTCCTCTTAATGAGCGTTCCTCTCAAATTGATGCGGAGGCGGGTCGAGAACTTTCTGTGAAATGTGAATGAATCTTCCACAAAAATAAAAGGACAAGGACATGAACATGATGGTGGTCCAGACATCAATTTGCTTGGCATAGAAAGAGACAAAGGAAGAGTTGGATTTTGTTTAGTCATTTGCTATTACCCTGATGGCCCAATCAGAAATTACAAAGGGCAAAAGAACACTACAAGTGCCATAACTTGTGTACGGCGCTCACTTTAGTGCCATAACTTTTTTGGATCACTTTAGTGCTAAAATTTTTGAAAAACGATCACTTAAGTGCTAAAATTTTTGAAAAACGATCACTTAAGTGCTAACTCCGGTGCCGTACACAATTTTTGGCCGAAAATCTGACGTGGCATTTTTTTTATTAATTTCTGAAGCTGACATGGCTCGCCGGAGTCTCGCCGGAGATTGGCACTTAAGTGATCGTTTTTTAAAAATTTTAGCACTTAAATGATCGTTTTTCAAAAATTTTAGCACTTAAATGATCGTTTTTCAAAAATTTTGGCACTAAAGTGATCCAAAAAAAAGTTATGACACTTAAGTGATCGTTTTTCCTCCGATTTGACACCAAAGTGATCCGAAAAAAAGTTATGGCACCAAAGTGAGCGCCGTACACAAGTTATGGCACTTATAGTGTCCTTTTGTCGATTACAAAGGCAGCTAACCAGATCTACACTTCTCAATTTCTATGTTGCTCTTCCTTTTCACAGTTCGATTAATATCTAGAATTTTCTCTTAAGTCAAGTCCTAATTCGTTTGCTTGGTTATAAAATCCTGCATTTGATTACACAAAACCGCAATTAAAATTACTTTTGTGATGTAGTAATTAACAAAACTGCAAGTAATAAAGATGCTAAATATAAGATTAAAGTCTAATATACGTGCTATGATGGCGACACCTAAACTATTTTCTGTCATTTTCTATGTACACGGTGGTTTCTCTATTGGTGGTTGCTTGATTAGCTTTACTAATGAAAAAAAGTCACCGTGAGACTAAGAGAGGAGGAGTGAGCAAAAGAAACCACCCCAACTAGACCGAACCGGCTCGTTCTGGGTGGTTCCCAGTTCCAAATATTTGGAACCGGTGATTTTCGGTCTAGTTTCTGGTTCCATGTGTGGAACCTCCCTTAAAAAGTTCTAATCCTTCACAAGCCTTCATTCAGTTAAATTGAGAGAAATAGAGATTGCAACAAAGAAACTAGAATGTGATAATCCACCGATTTACTGTATCCTCGTTTGAGACTTTGTTGTATCTTTGTTGTTCAGCTGATTAAATGCTATTAATGAGAATAGTAATTCACTATTTTTAACAATTGGTCCTAAAGACTTCCTGATTCATCATGCGATTGCTCTAGGTTTACATACAACTACATTGACTTTAGTAAAAGGTGCTTTAGATGCACACGGTTCAAAGTTGTGGGACAAATAATTCCTTAAAGACAGTTATTCATGTCTCAAAGTCTGATTTCATTCTTCTCCCAATCTTTTTTTCCCAACAATGGTTATTACAGGAGAAGACTTACAGAGTCCGGTGGAGGAGGGAAAACTCTATTCAATTTGCACTTGAATCCTCTTTGTTTTTTTTTCCTTGCCAATCTTTGCTTGATATGATTCATCATAGGAAAAAGATCAATGAGCAAGATCACAACTAGACACTGACATTGTCCATCGCAATTAACAAGGTTTGGCATATGAAAATATATGGTTTTATAATTGCAATTCACCAAATAGAGGAAATTATATGGCAAAACATATGGATTTTATATTATATTCTATCCAATTTTATCTTGGCTAGAAATTCAAACAACTAAACACAACCCAAGTACCATTAGTGATTAAATTTGTTGTTTGCGAGTGTTATCAATTGTGTAGGTAACCATGGGGTGACTTTTTCTTTTGTTGGGTGGAGGAAGTGGAGAAGGATCTGCATTATAATTTTCCAGAGGAGTGTTTTTTTTTAATTGGAGAATGAAAAAAGGAGGGTGCAGCTGGGTTAAAAGAAGAAACCACAGATGGTGAATGTGTGGGAATTAAGCTTATAGGCAAAGCAAGATTGGCATGTTGCAAGGTCAAGATGATAGGCTCTAATACCATGAAACAGCAAAAATATGTTTGAATGTCTCTTACCTTCGCAATTGTTAAGAGAGTGAAAGTACAATAGAAAATCAAGTTTGAAAGGAATGAAATCTGAGTACGTTTATTTCACGGAAAATGTAAAATACTTTTCAGGAAGTCATTTTCCAAGAAAATGAGCTCATTTTTCAGTGTTTGACTAAAACCTATAAAAAAAACTTGGAAAGTATTTTCAATTGTTTGGTGAGGAAAATCTGATAATAAAAATTGTCAAAAAAATTTATATATTTTTATTATTATTTATATTTTTATATTATATTTTCTCTTTTTTCTTTTTCCTTCTTCCTCCCATCGGCCTCTCCACCTCACCCGCTGCTCCTTCCTTCTCTCCCCCACCACCACCGTAGCCATCTTTGACAACCTCGCCTCCCTCTGCACCGACTCCGTCCACCTTGGCCGCCTCATCCTTGACCTCGGGCAAGCTCGAGCTCGCGGGGATCTGGCAAAGCCTTGGGCGAGCTCGCCGGCCTCGGTGGAGCTCGGGCTTGCCTGGATTGATTGAGCCTCGAGCTTGTCAAGCTACGTCTTGGCTGATCGCCGGTGTCCTGGCTATCGCCAAGGCAAGTGACCGGTTGAGGAAGAAGGAGGAAGGAAAAGAAAGAAAGAAAAAAAAGAAAAAATAAAAAAGAAAGAAAAAAGAAAAGAAAAGATTAAAAATAATGAAAGATTTGATCTTTTAAAAATAAAAAAATAACTGAAATTTTGATTTTAATTTTTTTATAAGAAAATTTCATTAATCAAGGATCCGTTCATGGTTTTTGTGAACCCGACTAGAGCTCGAGCGTCGGGGACCGAGCATGGCTTTTGTGGACTCGAGTTTGGGTGCTGGAGCATCATGTACCGGCACTAGGGGTTTGGGCTCAGCCTTGATGGTCTAGGCATAGGCTGGTGAGCTCAGCCTTGTCGATTGACCCGCACTTTTGGTTGGTCGCCGGTTGAGGAAGAAGGAAAAAAAAAGAATAAAAGAAAGAAAAGAAAAGAAAAGAAAAAATATTAACAAATTCAAGATGAGCAATTCCGGAAAGTTTTTTTTCACCTTTTTAGATTATGGAATTTATTTTTCTAATTTTATATATGAATGTTTTCCTTGATCGAAAAGTGGTTTAAGTTGATTTAGTATTTTCTGCGAACCAAATGGGTGAAAGTCCATAAAACGGATTTCCGAAAAACACTTTCTCTTAATCAAACACACCCTAAGATTACGAAAACAAGATCAAATAAAATTAAACTGAAAAACATTATTTGAAGCTGCCGATTGTTCTCATTATTTACCAACACTTATTGAAATCAATGAATACGACGATAAAAAAAATCTAATTTTTTGGCACGGAATAATAGAATTCTGCTATATCCTGCATAAGTGGTTAGCGCCATACCTGGTTCGTAGGAGAGAAGATGAGGAAGAGAAAGCCAAGTGATGTGGGGCAACTAAATAGAATTTTCTTGTAGCAAATAGGGATAGGAAATTAATAATTTGACCGTTTCTTAATCGCATCACACATAACGATTAAAGTATAGTGTAGCTTGAATGATATTTTTTTATTTCAAGTTTTGAAGTTGAAAAACCTTCACGAGATTCTTCCGCTGACAATTTTGTAATCCACAAGTCATTCTCTTCGAACGGGTCACCAAACCTGAAATTCTAAGAAATTGACTCAAAACAAGCGAAACCAATCTCCTGGAAATTGCCCTTAGCCGCAAAGTCAGAGGCTAACATGGGACCATGAATTCTGCAGCTTGTAAATCTCAGCTCAAACTTGAACTTGAACCCGGATGGACTAAGAAATGGCTCACTACCAAAGTGTTTCCTTGATCATCCACTTCCTTCTGGCTTATTTGATCCTCCCCAGTTTAGTCCGCCTTTCACACGCCGATCCTCCTTACCAGCTCTGTTCAGAAACCGGGGATTACACCATCAATGGCACGTTTCAGAATAACCTCGACAATCTCTTCACGAATTTGTCCTCGAATGCTTTCCTCTCAAAATTCTACAGCACCTCTTATGGCAATGGCACAGACAGAGTCTATGGTCAGCACATGTGCTTGAATTACGTTAGTAATCAAGATTGCCAAAACTGCATTGATTTGGCCTCACAGGACATACTGAGGCTCTGTCCTAATGATACTGAGGCGATTGTCTGGGAGGAAATCTGCCAGTTGCGGTACTCGAGTCGGGACTTCATTAGAAGTTTGGACGTTACTGGCAACATTTGGAAGGATAACGTGATGAATGTTTCACGACCCGATAGGTTCAAATTAGTCGTCAACACCACTCTGCAGAATCTCACGAAAGTGGCGGCTTTTGATCCTTTGTCGGACACATATGCAACCGGCGCAGTCGAGTTTAAAGATGCAAGTGCATCGATGCTATACGCACTGGTGCAGTGTGGAAGAGACATATCTGGAAGCGACTGCAACATCTGTCTTCAACAAGCTATAACAGATGTGTTGGCGAACTGTTCCTCCTCAGCCGGCGCGAGGATTCTTAGCCATAGCTGCTATTTGAGATATGAGCAGTACGCGTTCTATGAAGGCAAAACTGCACCCGAGCCTAATCAAGCCACCCAGGGAGGTAAGTTTTAGCGGTTCTCACTTTCTGTGCTTAACCTTTGGTACTGTTGTGTGCATCAGATTCAGGATTAGTGATAATCGCAATTAAGTTCCGCACAGTGCAGGTAGCAGAATGTGGTTGATTGTGATTCTTACGATCGTAGCTGCTGGATTAGCGGTACTTCTTTTAGCTTCCTGCTTTTACTATCTCCGAATCCATAGAAGTGAGGGGAGAGGTAATTTGCTCCTCAGTAGTGCTTATTGAAGCCTTGAGGCATGTTCTAATTGTCCTGCCTTTTTCTCGTCCTCCTAATTTTGTATCCTTCTTCAAATTCTTTTCAGGAAATAAATTGGTTATCCAGCTCAGTGTGCTCCGCAATACTGGCTATACCAGTGATAGTACTAGTTTCATGAACCGGAATTTTCAACAAAGATTAGACAAAAATGTTCCGGATTCCCCATTTATCGACTTTGCGACCATACTAACTGCTACTGACTATTTCTCTGCTTCGAACAAGCTGGGACAAGGCGGTTTTGGCCCGGTTTACAAGGTAATGAGGATATACAACAAGGGGAAAATGACTAAGGACTATTGTCTAAATTTGCTGAAATTGAGATTGTGATCCTAAGCAGAAACATTGGCGTCAACTTTTTTCAGGGAATTCTGGGAGATGGAAGAGAGGTAGCTATCAAGAGGCTCTCAAGCACTGAGCAGGGTACTGATGAATTTACAAATGAAGTCTTGCTCATAATGAAGCTCCAGCATAAAAATCTCGTTAAGCTTTTGGGATTTTGTGTCGATAATGAAGAGAAGATCCTTGCCTATGAGTACATGCCCAATGGCAGCCTGGATGTCATCCTTTTCGGTTCGTTGACTGAAACAGCATCAAGTTTTGTTCGATCAATAATCTAACTTATCATTCTAAAATTTTCATTCTTGTTTTTTGCTGCCAGATCGAGAGAGACGGGCAAAACTTGACTGGATAAAACGCATCAATATCATAAGTGGAATAGCACGTGGGGTTCTTTACCTTCACGAGGATTCCCGCCTAAGAATCATTCACAGAGACTTGAAGATGAGCAATATATTATTGGATTCTGAGATGAACCCAAAAATATCTGATTTTGGAATAGCTCGAATTTTTTCCGGAAACGATGGTGGAGCCAACACTGCAACCATAGTAGGAACATAGTGAGTCCGGTGTTTTGGGTTTTATCTGTTTAATACTGATTGATTATTTGAAAATATACTTTGCAGACGAAAATTTGAAGAAAAAATTGCCATTGAAACAACGTTATAGCCCTATAGGCCACTTCAGATGACAATGTTTGTTGAATGTCTCAATTAATCTTTTCCTTTTCTAATTATCTGGAACAGTGGATACATGGCGCCGGAGTATGCTATGGAGGGACTATATTCAACTAAGTCTGACGTTTTCAGCTTCGGAGTTCTTGTGCTCGAGATGATAACAGGAGAAAGAAACGCTAGCTTTCATCTATCAAGACGAGCACCAACCCTAGCTGCATATGTGAGATAGTTCACTAATTATGATTAGTATTTGTCTTAAATAATAGGAAAGTGAGGTTACTTATTAGATCATGAATTTGCAGGCGTGGCAACTGTGGCAGGATGAAAGAGAGTTGGAGCTGGTGGATCCATTGATAATTGACTCGTGCTGTGTGGAAGAATTTAGGCGATATATGCAAATCGGACTGTTGTGTGTCCAAGAAGATGCATATGACAGGCCTACAATGTCATCCGTGGTTGTTATGATGAAAAGCGAGAGTACAACTCTTACAAATCCTCAACGACCGGCTTTCTCAGTGGGAAGGTTCACCGAATATCACCAACAAGTCATGGATAACAGCTCTTCTGTCAATGGCCTAACCATTTCGAATATTGATGCAAGATGATAGACCCAAGAAAGGAGATATCGGGACTTTGCAAGTTTACACATATCGATTGGTCACTTGTGCATTTAGAAATGTTTTACAATAGTCAGTTCATTTAGTAAATAACAAGTTTAAGCGTTCATTTAGCATGGCGAAAAGTCTTTCTGTGTATATTTAACAGAGTCAAATTTGTATGCCGTGTAGATTTTGCATAATTGTCAAATTGCACTGATGACAACTGCATTTTGTTGAAGTAGAATACTATCAGCTTCTGCAGATTTGAACATATTGGTATTGAGCTGATCAATTGCAGGCGCTGCGCAACAGATAGAACATTAACTAAATGAGTCTTTCTGGCCTATGACCAATAGTTAAGACCCTACGATTTAACTCTTCCACACTTCCAAGGTTTTACAGAAAACTTCTGGCGACTTGACTTTGGCTATATAGTTCTTCTTTAGCTTCTTTGAACAAGCAATGTAATTAATCTAAGAAAAACCCCAGTATTTTCATTAAAAAACCATTACATTTGGCCAATAAAAAATTTCAAAGAGAAAGTACATTAGTATGGTTGTTACTTCCTAAGTGAATACCAGTAGGAGAACTGCAAGTAGACAACTTCCCCATTCACTTTTTTAGTATCTCGTGCACATAGAGATGAAGGACCGTCTAGCATCTGTCATCTGTAACTGGGTGCAAAAGGGTTTGACCGAGAAAAGACAACTGACATAAAAGACTAAAGATTTGTTAAGGTCAAGAGTCAATGAAGTTCTTCTTATAGCGAGCTCACCAATGATTTAAACAAAATGTGACTCGCTGGCTCTTTAATAAAGAATGATGCAGAGAGAATCTTACTGCTACTTGCAGAATAATGCCACTGAACAGCTTTCTCAGAATAATGATGCAAGAAGCTTTACTTTTCTTGCTGGATGATTGTTCCACGTGCTTATGAGCATAGCCCTTGAGAGATTCAAAGAGCATATTGAATTTTAAAAAACCACTTTTTTCCCCCAAGAAGACCCCCGGAATGATTCGACTGTTTGATAGAATGCCAAGCAGAAACAGTTTCCTGGGCTATTTCAAGCTCTTGGTCTTTATACCAACAATTTCACTTCTCTTTCGTTTGTCATAATCAATAATGAACTAGTCTCATGTGGATTTTTAACTTCTAGTGCACAAGTAGCATCTCATTTTCCCTTCAAAGGCTTTACTTTTCAGGTTCTCTGAAGCTTCGTGGCCACGTAAGTTCTTGCCAGTCTCCATCGGCAGACAGCATGTATGACTTTCCTAGCATTTTCCTGAGACTATCCAGGTTCATTACGACGTTTCTGGTCCGCGTTCATTTGTTCTCTAGTCTTTATGCAATGCCAATAACTACGATAAATATTTTTCTAGCAAAAAAAAACTACGATAAATATTTAAATTGCTTTCCAGAAACTTGTGTTCGTTCCTCTTGACTTCGGTGCTTTATACGACAAGTTATCTGGGTGAATGTTAAGATTCGACGTGCCAGAAGTAGAAAATGGAGAGAGGTCCACATTTTTCTTTCCAGTTCTCATTCATATTACTGTCAATGCTTGGCCTCCATATTAGTGTCGAAGCAGATTATCTTGAACTTGCTTGTCAGTATGAACATGGAAATTACTCGAGCAATAGCGAGTTTGAAACGAATCTGAAGCTCCTTCTTGATTTACTGTCAAACAACACCACAAAAACGGGATTCTACCATACTACCGTCGGAGAACGCACTAATCGAATTTATGGGCAAGCTCTTTGCCGAGGAGATGCCAGTTCTGCAGAGTGTGAAAGCTGTGTCAGCAGTGCAAGCCAAGAGATCATGAAGCTGTGCATTGCTGAAGATGCAATAATTTGGTATGAATTATGCCAAGTGCGCTATTCCTTCCAAGATTTCTTTTCAAAGATGGTTTATACTGGTAAATACCCGGATTCGGATAATCAAGAGAAACTTGTGTCAGAACCAGTTCGTTTCCATACCTACTTGATGTATCTAATGAACAAAATATCCAATGAGGCTGCGTATGTTAACTCTACTCAAATGTTCGCAACGGGGCAAATAAATTTCTCTGTGAGCCAGACAATATATGGGCTAGTGCAGTGTACTGGGGATATGTCGGACACGGACTGTAACGGATGCTTGAACTCTGCCTTGGGGGATCTTAAAGAATGCTGCTATACACGGGAAGGTGGAATGGTTGTTAGCAGAACTTGCAATGTGAGGTACGAGCCATACCGCTTTTTCAATGGCTCGACAACTTCTGTGTTATCTTACCCAGCTTCCCCAGGTAAGAGCATGAAATCTATTTGAAGTTGATGTTAGTAGGAGAAGAAAGCCATAGCTCCCACCATTAACTTCTATGCTTATATAATTTGACCTATGGTCAGCAAAAAATTAGAAAATGTAGATAGGGTTAATCTGCATGATAGGTGTCGTTAAACTTTGAATGTTAAAATTCTCTTTCAAAGTGACAGAGGAGATATCTACAAGGGTCTAGATCTTAGAAATTTGTTTAAACCATTATTTCATTTACCTCCAACGAAGAGACCAACTTTTAGCAAACTCATTTTCCTAGTCTGGCTCTGTTTTCTCAGAAACACTGTTAGTTGCCTACGTTGCTTTCATTCAATCAGCGATAGCCTCTAGCGAAACTTAAATCATAGAGAATTTGAAGAGACTTAGCTTACATAGCCCTGATTATGGCAATAGCCAAATCTGCAGGAAAATTACTGAGGTAATCAGCTCAAGCTGAACATTTCTAATAAGCCTCCTTATTATTATGGGATAACATTACGTCTCTCTTCGTAGCCTATTGATACTCCAGAATATTATCCATTTATTGGGATGTTAATTTGACTTATAATAAGGAACAGGGGATAAATGGAAGAAAGGAAGGATTGTCCTAGTTGTTGGTATCCTGGGACTGCTATTAACTGCTCTTGCCGGAGCTTGCACTGTCTCCTTCAACCGGAGAAAAGCAAAACAAGGTATATATGAGAAAATGGCCCTCTTAATTCATGTATTTACGTGAGCTAATCCAGACTCGGGTACCTTCAGACCTGGGAAGAAGCCCACATGCTCTGCTCCATGATTTAGTAAATCCAGTCAGTGTGGAAGTTACCGAAGAAGGAAACCTAGTTAGCTCTGAAGCACTACCTTTCATGGATTTAGCCACAATAAAGGCCGCTACAGATGACTTCTCAAGTTCAAACAAGCTCGGGCAAGGGGGGTTTGGTACTGTCTACAAGGTAATTTATCCTTTGCTGTCAGTTTGCGATTGTTTGCTGTTGAACTCCAGGAAGGGGCGGGCTTAACCGAATTAGCTTTCAGGGTTTGCTTTCTGATGGAAAAGCAGTAGCAGTTAAAAGGTTGTCGAGGAAGTCTTGGCAAGGTCTCGAGGAGTTCAAGAATGAGGTGATCTTGATTGCAAAACTCCAGCACAGAAATCTAGTAAGGCTTCTAGGATGCGGCATAGAGGGAGATGAGAAGCTGCTTGTATACGAGTTCATGCCTAACAAAAGCCTCGATATCTACATCTTCGGTTCATTTTCTTGTGTCCTTCAACTTTTAGAAAGAACTCATTTACTTAGAATTTGTGTGTGGTGTCAATTGTCCTCATCACCAACGTTTTTGCATGATGTCCTTATCTTCAGATCTGGACAAACGTGCCCAGCTTGATTGGTCCACCTGCATTTCTATTATTGATGGAATTGCTAGAGGACTAGTTTATCTGCACGAGGACTCGAGACTTAGGATTATTCACAGGGATCTGAAGCCTAGCAATGTTCTGCTGGATCATGAAATGGTTGCCAAGATATCAGATTTTGGGATGGCCAGAATATTTTGTGAAAACCAAAGTTCAGCTAATACAAGAAGAGTCGTAGGAACATTGTAAGTCTGCAACTTCTGATTTTGTTCAGCTAAAAAATCTAGGGGTTTCTTTTCTTGCCAAGAAAACACTCTATTTGGTTCGTCATTAAGAAGGTACTAAGCAGGAAAGACTAATGCCAACTTTGATACTTGTGACAGCGGTTATATGGCCCCGGAGTATGCAATGGGGGGACTATTCTCTGTGAAATCAGATGTGTTTAGCTTTGGTGTCATTTTGCTTGAGACCATCAGTGGAAAACGAAATAGTGGATTTTATCTTACAGAACATGCTCAGACACTTCTTGCATATGTATGTTCTATGGCTCATGGGAATCAAAATCTTGCCTTTTAATCGCGTTTTGAGCTGAAAATACTCACTGTCTGCCAATCATTCATTTTACACCAAAATTAGTTTAATCTTGCAGGCGTGGACACTATGGACGGAAGGAAGAGAGTTGGAACTCGTGGATCCTTCTCTAGCAGAATCAAGCTCAACGGTTGAAATAATCAGGTGCATTCACATTGGCCTCTTGTGTGTCCAGGAAGATCCTGGAGATAGACCGACAATGTCGGAAGTAGTGACGCTTTTGGGAGGTCAAACAGGAACTCTTTCAGAACCGAAAAGGCCAGCTTTTTCAGTTGGTAGAGTCGTTCAAGAACTCGATCAATCATCAGCAACTAATTATTCTGCCAATCAGATTGACTGTTTCTAGTATCTCGCCTAGGTGAACAAGCACGTATATTAGTTGAGTAAGGTTTCATTTTCCCACGGTTGTAAAATCCTGTGCTATGGAATAATGGTGTAAATAATCTATCGGAAATTAGCAACGTTGTGGGGCAAATAATTCCTAAAGAAAGTGTACTCAAGCCTCGTAGTCTAATTCCATTCTTCTCCCAATCGCTAGGTCCAAGTTGCCAAGTCCGAATCACATCACATTCACCAATTAGCTGAACTAGTTAATTGTATGCTGTGTAGATGCGCATAATTGTCAAATTGTACTGGTGACAACTGCATTTTGTTGAAGTAGAATACTATCAGCTTCTGCAGTTTGAACATATTGGTATTGAGCTGATCAATCGCACGAGCTGCACAACAGAACGAACATAACCAAAGGAGTCTTTCTGGCCTGTCACCACTAGTTTGAACCCTCGTATACGATTTAACTCTTCCACACTTCCAAGGTTTTACAGAAAACTTCAGGTGACTCAATTGACTTTGGCAATATAGTTCTTTAGATTCTTTGAACAAGCAATGTAATTGATCTAAGAAAAAGCCCAGTATTTTCATTGAAAAACCATTACATTTGGCCAATATAAAAATTTCAAAGAGAAAGTACGTTGGTATGTTTGTTACTTTCTAAGTAAATACTGGTAGTAGAACTGCAAGTTGACAACTTTCCCAATTCACTTTTTGAATATCTCACACACATATAAAAGACAGACTATCTAGCATGTCATCTGTAACCGTGTATGAAGGGTTTGACCGAGAAAAGACAACTGACATTAAAGATTAAAGATTTGTTAAGGTCAAGAGTCAATGAAGTTCCTATAGTGAGTTAACCAATGATCAAAAGAAAATGCGAGTCGTTGTTCAAGGGCCATCCATTGAGTCCGAGTCTTTATTTAAGAATGATGAAGAGAGAATCTTATTACTAATTGCAAAATAATGCCATTTAACGGCTTTCTCCAAAACCTGAATAAATATATAATTTATTATCTATTGCTAGTCCTAAAAATAGAGAGAGGAAGCTAGAATAGATTATTTTTTGAATGTGATTCTTATTGAAAGTTTTAAAACTCGATTACACTTTCGTGACAAGTTTTGGGACTTTCAATGCACTGATTCCCTATATTTATGAAGTAGAAAGGGACATTAGGATATGATCTAATCTTGTGACTTGTCATCACAAGCAAACATTGTAATCACATGAATAAACGGTCTTGTTCTCTCTTGGATTTAGTATCCAAAAGTGTTTCTAATTTTGTTCACTTTCAAATAGTTTGGTCAAACAGAAAAACAAATTTTGCCATTTATTTTCTCAAGAATTCATTGTTACTCCAGCAACCCATTTTTTTCTCAAGAATTCATGGTCAAACAAAGAAGCTTTACTTTTCTTGTTGGATGATTGTTCAATGTGCTTATAAGCATAGCCCTTGAGAGATTCAAAGAGCAAATTAAATTTTAAAAAACCACTTTTTTCCCGAAGAAGACCCCCGGAATGATTCAACTGTTTGATGGAATGCCAACCAGAAACAGTTTCCTGGGTTGTTTCAAGCTCTTGGTCTTCATATCAACAATTTCACTTCTTATTCGTTTGTCATCATCAATTATGAACTATTCTCATGTGGATCTTTAACTTCTAGGGCACAAGTAGCATCTCATTTTCCCTTTAAAGGCTTTGCTTTTCAGGTTCTCTGAAATTTGGTGACCACGTAAGTTCTTGCCAGTCTCCATCAGCAGACAGCATATATAACCTCTCTAGCATTTTCCTGAGACTATCCAGGTTCATTATGATGTTTCATGTCTGGGTTCATTTGTTCTCTAGTCTTTATGCAATGCCAATATCTGCGATAAATGTTTAAATCGCTTTCCAGAAACTTGTGTTCGTTCCTCATGACTTTGGTGCTTTATACGACGGGTTATCTGGGTGAATGTTAAGATTCGACGTGCCAGAAGTAGAAAATGGAGAGAGGTCCACATTTTTATTTCCAGTTCTCATTCATATTACTGTCAATGCTTGGCCTTCACAAGATTGTCGAAGCAGATTATCTTACATATTCTTGTCAGAATGAGTATGGAAATTACTCGACCAACAGTACTTTCGAATCAAACCTGAAGCTCCTTCTTGATTCCCTGCCATACAACACCGCAACAACGGGATTCAACAATATTACCGTCGGAGAAGGCCCTAACCGAGTTTATGGACAAGCTCTTTGCAGAGGAGATGCCACTTCCACAGCGTGTGAGAGTTGTGTCAGCAATGCAAGCCAAGAGATCACGAAGCTGTGCAATGCTGAAGATGCAATAATTTGGTATGAATTATGCCAAGTGCGCTATTCCTTCCAAGATTTCTTTTCGAACATGGTTTATACTGGTAAATACCCAGATTCAAATAGTCAGGAGAAACTTGCATCAGACCCAGCCCGTTTCTATAAGTACATGATGTATCTAATGAACAATATATCCAATGAGGCTGCGTATGTTAACTCTGCTCAAATGTTCGTGACGGGGCAAATAAATTACTCTGTGAGCCAGACAATATATGGGCTAGTGCAGTGTACTAGGGATATGTCGGACACGGATTGTAACAGTTGCTTGAACTCTGCCTTGGGGGATCTAAAAGCATGCTGCTATACAAGGGAAGGTGGAACGGTTGTTAGCAGAACTTGCAATGTGAGGTACGAGCTGTACCGCTTTTTCAATGGCTCGACAACTTCCATGTTATCTTACCCAGCCTCCACAGGTAAGAACATGAAATCTATCGAAAATTAAGAGTTGTAGGAGAAGAAAGCTATAGTTATCGCCACTAACTTAACTTCTATGCTATATATGGTTAGAACAAAATCGAAAAAGTTCATCAGCATGATGGTTGGCTTTGACTTTGAATGCTGTTGCTCTCTTTTAAAGTGACGGGGGAGATTTCCACATGGGTCCAAGATCCTAGAAAATTGTTTATACCATTATTTCATTTCATTCCCCTACGAAGAGGCCAATTTTTAGCAACTCATTTTCCTTGTCTGGCTCTGTTTTCACAGAATTCTGTTAGTAGCCTTGGTTGCTTTCGTTCAATGAGCACGGTCTCTAGTGAAACTTATATCATAGAGAATCTGAAGAGACTTAGCTTATATAGCCTTCATAATGGCAATAGCCAAATATGCAGAAAAATTACTGAGGCAATCAGCACAAGCTGAAAAATTCTAATTAGCCTCTTTATTATTGTGGGATGCACTTCACAATTAGTATACACATTACATCTCTCTCCATAGCCTATTGATACTCCAGGATGTTATCCATATACTACGATGTTTATTCAACTAATGAGAAAAACAGGGGATAAATGGAAGAAAGGGATGATTGGCCTAGTAGTTGGTATCTTGGGACTCCTATTAACTTTTCTTGCCGGATCTTGCGCCGTCTACTTCAACCGGAAGAAAGCAAAACAAGGTATATATGAGAAAATGGACGTTTTAATTCACATTTTTACAAGAGCTAATCCACAATCGGGTACCTTCAGACCTGGAAAGAAGCCCGCGTGCTTTGCTCCATGATTTAATAAATCCAGTCGGAGTGGAAATTACTGAAGATGGCAACCTGGTTAGCTCTGAAGAACTTCCTTTCATGGATCTAGCCACACTAACGGCCTCTACAGATGACTTCTCAATTTCAAACAAGCTCGGGCAAGGGGGGTTCGGTACTGTCTACAAGGTAATTTATCTGTTGCTGTCAGTTTGCGATTGTTTGCTGTTGAACTCCAGTAGGTGGAGGACTAAACCGAATTAGCTTTCAGGGTGTGCTTTCTGATGGAAAAGAAGTAGCAGTTAAAAGGTTGTCGAGGAAGTCTTGGCAAGGTCTCGAGGAGTTCAAGAATGAGGTGATCTTGATTGCAAAACTCCAGCACAGAAATCTAGTAAGGCTTCTAGGATGCGGCATAGAGGGAGATGAGAAGCTGCTTGTATACGAGTTCATGCCTAACAAAAGCCTTGATATCTACATCTTCGGTTCGTTTTCTTGTGTCCCCCAACTTTTAGAAAGAACTCATTTACTTAGAATTTGTGTGTGGTGTCAATTGTCCTCATCACCAACGTTTTTGCATGATGTCCTTATCTTCAGACTTGGACAAACGTGCACAGCTTGATTGGTCCACCTACATTTCTATTATTGATGGAATTGCTAGAGGACTAGTTTACCTGCACGAGGACTCGAGACTTAGGATTATTCACAGGGATCTAAAGCCTAGCAATGTTCTGCTGGATCATGAAATGGTTGCCAAGATATCAGATTTCGGGATGGCCAGAATATTTTGCGAAAACCAAAGTTCAGCGAATACAAGAAGAGTCGTAGGAACATAGTGAGTCTGCTTCTTCTGATTTTGTTCAGCTGAAAACTCTAGGAGTTTCTTGTTCTTGCCAAGGAAAACACTCTATTTGGTTCGTCATTAAGAAGGTACTAAGTAGGAAAGACTAATGCCAACTTTGATACTTGTGACAGCGGTTATATGGCCCCAGAGTATGCAATGGGGGGACTATTCTCTGTGAAATCAGATGTGTTCAGCTTTGGCGTCATTTTGCTTGAGATCATCAGCGGAAAACGAAATAGCGGATTTTATCTTACAGAACATGCTCAGACACTTCTAGCATATGTATGTTCTATGTTTCATGGGAATCAAAATCTTGCCTTTTAATCATGTTGTGAGCTGAAAGTACTCACTGTCTGCCAATCATTCATTTTACACCAAAATCAATTTAATCTTGCAGGCGTGGACGCTATGGACTGAAGGAAGAGAGTTGGAACTCGTGGATCCTTTTCTAACAGAATCAGGCTCAATAACTGAAATAGTCAGGTGCATTCACATCGGCCTCTTCTGTGTCCAGGAAGATCCTAGAGATAGACCAACAATGTTGGAAGTAGTGACGCTTTTGGGGAGTCAAACAGGAACTCTTCTAGAACCAAAAAAGCCGGCTTTTTCAGTTGGTAGAGTCGTTCAAGAACTCAATCAATCATCGGCAACTAATATTTCTATCAATCATATGACTGTTTCTAGTATCTTGCCTAGGTGAACGAGCATGTATATTAGTTGAGTAAGGTTTCATTTGCCCACGGTTGTAAAATTCTTCGCTGATTAGAGGAACTCATCATGTTTTGGAAGAATTACTCCGCTCCTGAAAATCGCTGTATAAACAATCGATATTATTGCAAATGGAGAACACCGATTTGTTGAGTGTAAAGAAATTGCACAAATTGTGGAGACCCATGTAACTATAGGTGGATCAATGCAAATTCCGTAAACCAGAAGCTCCATCTATTTTCTTGAACTGAAGCAGTGTCAATGCAATTTGGCTTTTCTCGAATAGAACTCCAGTTCTTTCCGAGTTTTGGATATTGATAATGGCTAGTACAGCATCGGACCTATGGAGATTAGTGCACGAGGGAAAAATCTGTTCCCTTACCAATGGTCAGTTTGCAATTGAATCCTCCTTTTTTTTCTTTTCTTTTTATGGCCTTTTTCTGCCTGATTTGATTAATCATAAGATAAAGATAAACGAGCAAGATCGCAAATTGCCATGTCATCGACAGTCCCAACTTACGGGATTCTCGACTTGGCGTCAAGAGGTTATGCCAAACTGGATTCAAATTCGAGACATCTTGCTTCTCAAATCGCTAGGTCCGGATTGCCATGTCTGAATTACATTACTTCCGCCAATTAGCTCAACTAGCTCCTTGGATTGAGCTGCCATTGAAAATTCCCTCAACTAATGCAGTTTGTCCTTGACAGAACCTTCTATTAGTAGACTAAAGAGATGAAGACGGGGCTGATATTGACAGTATAGAAAGGAAATTTCCTTGGGGGACTACTTCCTAATAATTTACATATGCGACTTGACTTTGAATTCCTAAAACTATCCTTCATTGATAGGGTTTAATACTATGGAAAACCCAAAACTGGTGCATATATGACAAATTTGCTCAAAACTAATTTTTTGACGATCAAAATCCGTAAACAGGTACACCTGTGACAAATTTATGTTAAACTAATGTTTTGACCATCAAAAACCCAAAATTGATACATTTGTGACAAATTTACCCTTCGTCAGTTTCCGTTAAATTAAATTCATATCACGAAAGATCGCAACTTGAAGCACCTGTGACAAATGGAGGGTAAAACCCCAAATTGGTACACCCATCAACTGTGATACGTCATCTAACTCAGCAATTTGACGATAAAATTTAACGGGAATTAATGGAGGATATTTTTATTTCAGATGTACTAGTTTGAGGTTTTTGGTGTTCAAAAAATTAGTTTGTGATGAATTTATCGCATGTGTACCAGTTTGAGATTTTTCGTGACTTATTTATACCCCTCTACTTTTGTTTTCTCTTAAATCTTCCCATGTGGCGATTTTCTAATCCCAATTAGCCGCCAGATCATGCGATGAAGGGTCACCCATGAGAACCAAAGCCCAGCATCAATCCCACGCAAACTGTTTTGGAGCCCGTCTCTCTAATTCCTGTGGTTGCTACTTTCAACATACATGGACACGGAAACCACGTCATTTAGGAAAGGGCTGGATTTGCTGATTTCAGTGGACCCATTTCATTGGTCAGAGTCAAAGTCACTCGACCAATAGGATGCTTAGATGCATTTCCGTTCCAATCCCTCTCAAGATTAGAATGGAAGTCTTGGTCTTCTATCAGGCTTCATTGTAAAATACTTGCGTTGACCCGATTTGCTGTACTTTGTGGGGAGGGTATCGAATCTGTACTTGTGCAACTAATCTCTACACAAATCCGTTTCGTAACCACTATTTTTGTGGGGAGGGTTTGTTTCATTTCTTACAAATGCCAGTCTCAGATACCAAATAATTCATGAAGCGTGAAGTATGTGCATTCTTCCGGAATCCTGCTGATGGCTTGCATCAGTGACTCTGTGGAGAGGTGATTACTCAGAATTGGAG
Organism: Syzygium jambos; assembly: GCA_031216235.1. Lineage (NCBI taxonomy): Eukaryota > Viridiplantae > Streptophyta > Magnoliopsida > Myrtales > Myrtaceae > Syzygium > Syzygium jambos. The sequence continues at coordinate 42,534,425 of CM062224.1, read as the reverse complement.
TGCGCTCAAGAAATAATCACCATGTTTCGTTCTCTCGGGTGGTCTCAAGAGCCATCCTACTGCTCTTTTTTCATTGTCTTCTTCATGGATTTGGCAACCCGGTTCTGGCCGATATCCCCGAAAACCTCTGCCCCAACAACAGTTCATATGCCGCAAACAATTCATATCAAGACAACCTTTGTTGCAGAAGCCAAGCGATCGACCAATAAATTTGACAGAATAAAAAAATAAATCGGACATTAGATTTACGTGGTTCGGTCTTACTGACCTACGTCCACGAGGAGAGCAGTACGGAATTCCACTATAGATCAAGCGATACAACGGAGATTACAACCACACTCGAGTCACTCAAACACCTTTAGTGTTTTTCAAGCCCCAACTACTCTCAATAACTCATGTACTGTTTAACCTCACAATTTCTCACGAAATAATCTCTCAATCTCATAAATGAATTAACACAAATTCTTTCCACAAGAATTTAATCGGCTTCAACACTAACTTCCAGATGTAATTCACGAATTCCCTCTGCACGTCTTCGCACACTAAGCACTCGCAAGCCTAGGGCGCTTCAAGAAGTCTTCTTCGTCAACAATAGCGCACAAAGACTTCTTTTGCTTGCTGTCAAGATCAAGAATATATAGTATATTTCCATAAGATTCCGTGGCCGACATCAACGTGGAGATGCAAATCGCGTGTAATTCGGATCACAAGTCCAAGATTTGGACTTTCCCTTCGGATAATCTTTGGCCATGGAACTCACAGTCAAAGACTGACAATTGCCCTTTCATTTTGCGCGGCCAACTCCAGAGGATAATGTGCATGGCTATCAAAACAGATTTTATTTCTTTCTTTTTTCTGAATTGCATGGAATCTTTATCCAACTTGAACTTTGACACTCAATAAGGAATATATATTCGGACGTCCGTAAAATACCCAATTCAGAATATTTAGACCTCCACAAATAATAATTAATCTTGAGTCGGGTTTCGTTTATCGAGCTCAAAGTCGAGATATATTTTAACAATCTCCGCCTTGGCTCGACGTTTGAGTTAAGTCACAATCGCTTTTATAGAACCTGAATTTCGCTGCTACTCTCCCATATCCACCTTGGCTCGACGTTTGAGCTAAGTCACAATCGCTTTTATAGAATCTGAATTTTCGCTGCTACTCTCCCATAGCTCCGGATGGGCTCAACCGCCACAGATGTCTTTCAAGTCCAAACCTCGCTTGAATTTCGTTATAGCCGTGAACCTCATTAGAACACCAACTTCACGTGCACCTTTAATTGCTCCATAAGGATTTTTCGACACAACCTGCTCAATCACAGATAAAACAAAATCATTATCGCATCCATATCTATTAGGAGATCGAATACGCACCTTATCAATTTCAGCTGGCTCTACAAGCTTCATCTCACTACAAGTACTATTTGTGTGATACATGAGCAGGAGGAAACCAGCAACAAAAGAAGAATTTTTGTCTTTTCTCCGCAGATTTCAGCACCAGATTTTGATTTTGGGGGCCCACCGCTGCAGCAAATTGTTCCTGCCATCAACCTTTCGCTGCTTTGGTGACACCGAGACCACCATCGATCAAGCAGAGCTCCGGCTAGGCCAATTCAGTCCCGACGCTGCCGTTCGTTATCCTATTTCTCTGCCGCACTGGAGTTTTCTTTTGCGGGTTTTCTGGTGGCCTTCAAGCAACGCCCAACAAGCTCACATTGCATTTAAGCAACTTGCGTTTCTATTCCTCAATAGGTGACAAGTTCCAGTTAAGCCCCGACGTGCTCAACGCTCCTAGCCGCGAGCCACTGTCCACATCGAAGCAATGTAACCGCCACCAGTCCGCCGCCGTCCACCGTCCCCATCCGTAATCCCAAGTCCAATCCGAGTTTGAATTGGAAATATCCGCAAATTAGGTAAGACTATTATCCGACTATTTCTTTTAAATATTTATTTTTCTAATTTTCGGGTGTTTAAATATATTGCGAATATTCTGGATCACTAGATATCTTAGGATAATGCTTGTGATATCCGCTATATTCTAAGACACCCCGAATTAGGACTTTTTCCTAATTCAGCAACGTGTCTGGACGATTATCTGACCTTAGCCCTAAGGTACGATACGCGGCAGTATGAAAAAATCGTTATCTTATCCATAATCACTTGGATACGATAATGGATCTTATCTGCTTTCCAAATTTAAACGATCGACTTTCCGTCGATATCTATAACCCTATAGATATGATCGTTAGTTCGATTTCCTTTCCTAATTTGAACATGATAAGAAAGATCTTGCAGATCGCATGGATGGTTGGTCTTGAATTGTTATCTTGTATGCGATTTATTTTTCTTTTAAATAAAGAAAATCCAAAAATATTTTAGTTAGGATTTAAATTAGGAATTTTGCATAGGGAATCTTAAATGTATCTAAAAGAAAGAATAATTATCTGATTTAAATTGAGATTTAGGGTAGTTTATTTCCTAGTTTAAATTAGGGATTGTTCTAGTCATAATAGATTATTTATGATATTTAATTATTTTGAATTTCATAAAAATACCCAAAAAAGTCACTTTAGGATAGATTAAGTCATTTTCCCTAGGTAGATTGCATGCTAATTTGAGTAATTTTTAATTTCGAATTTTAATAAAAAAATACCAAAAAAGAAGTTGTTCTAGAATAAATAAAGCTACTTGTTTAAAGGTAGATTGCATGTTAATTTAGGCATTTTATTTATTCCGAATTTTATTGAAAAAATACCAAAAATAAATCATTTGACCGTCACTAGAAATAGGTCATATTGCCGCATGACTTATAGTCCGCATGTTAGGATTCATTAATCGCATGTCATGGCACTAGACCTGTCAAATGGGTGGGTCGGGTTGGGTTTGGGTCGGGTCATAAATGGTCCGACCCAAATTGACCCATTAACCCGTTTATGACCCATTTATGCGCAATGTAATTTTGTTGACCCATACCCGACCCGACCCATACCCAACCCATACCCGATTAGACCCATATTGCTAAAATACTTTCATATTTAATTAAATATAGGAAAATTCATACCCAAACTGAAATGAGAGTGCAGAATGAGTGAGTGCAAGATTGAGTGAGGGTGAAAGAAATGCGTTGAGTTTAAATCGGTTGTAAATTCATTTATGACCCATTTGCGACCCATTTATGACCCATTTAACACTAATATAAGAATTCTACCCATTTATGACCCATTTACTAAATATAACTAACCCATTTATGACCCATTTATTAATAAATGGGTTAAAAAATGGGTTTATGACCCATTTTGACATGTCTACATGGTACGTAGGTTAGTTTTGATCTTAATAAAGAGAAAACCCTAAAGAACATATTGTGTGGATTACTTTGTTAATTAGAAATCATATTAAGGCTGTCTGTATGATTCTCTAACTAACAATGCAGATGCTGTCGTTGCTCTAAGGTATGTTATTCTCCTAATTTAGCAATTTATTTACCGCTTTCCTTATTGGGTGTTAAATTAGTGGATTGCGCACCCGCATGATTACCCCACATGTTAGTATTTAGGTAATAAAATGGATCCAGCTGTTTACTCAAACATTTTTTTTTGAAAGAAAAAATACCGATATGACGTTAGACTAGATATAACGTAATCAAGTCTTCATGCTTAGAATCTCGAGTTTGTAGAAATAAAATATATTTTCTTATTTTTTATTTAGGCTTCTAATTGACGTACCGCAAATAGATTAGTCGCGATTCCAAAATAAAAATCATTTACACATTAACAACTTGAACTTTAAGTTGCGAATTGATAGGGCTTGAGAGGGCCCGAGGTTTAAACTTAATAATTCATTAACCAAACCCCTAGTAGCGTACCAGCGCAGGAGGTGAGGTCGCGATAGTAACTATAAGTAGATCAGACAGAAGTAAAGAATAAGGCCAAAAACAGGGGTCGATGCACACGAAGTTTCTGAGCATTTCAATTGACTCTCCTTCAAGTGGAACGAAGTCAAGCGAGTTAAAAAGTCTTAAATTCCAGCCATCATCTCTGAAAAAGCATCACCACTGAAATACCATTTTAAGATGAATTTGGATAATGTTCTTTCACGTTGGAGGGGAAAGCTGAAATAAAAATGAACCAAATAAATGAAAGGTCTCATCCTGTTGGTCTGATTCCCTTTCTAGAAAATGAAATATTCTTGGGTCTCCTAAACCCATCATCTCATGTCAACTTCAAGATGCTAAACTGAAGTTTCTCTTCGCTTTCGAGCAAGAAAAAATAGAAAAAAGAACTTTCTCTTTTGCTGCAATTTAACAATTCCACTCTTGACCAGAACTCGAAGATTCTCCGTCCACTTTCACTATGTTGAGTTGTCTCCATGCGATGGACCTTTCAACTCTTAGAGAAAGTTTCTTCCCTCGCCGTTTATGGAAATCATTCCCAGTTAGTGCCTCTTCACTGGTCTAGAATACAGTTTCGACCCTGAAATATGGCAAGAGATTCGAATCTTGTCACCTTTTTCGTATTCGTAACATCAATTTTGTTTCTCGTCATACCCATTAATGGAAACAATCTTCTGTATGTGCTTTGCCTACCTGAGAAAGGCAATTACACTTTTGGCAGTCCATTCAGGAACAACCTTGAACAGCTTCTGGGCATTTTGGCTTCTAGCACTGCAAAGACAGGCTTCAGCAACAGTTCTGCTGGGGATGGCACTGATCAAGTATTTGGTCAAGCACTTTGCAGGCATGATGTGGATAGGAGTGTTTGTGGGGATTGCATCAGGACTGCAAGCCAAGAGATAATGAGCCGGTGCAACAAGACAGATGCTGATATTTGGTATGATTATTGCCAAATATCTTATTCATATAATGATTTTTTCTCCGCGATGACTTACCAAGGAAAGTACCCAGAAAGTGATAGTCAGGAGAACGTATCGAATCTGGATGAGCAGAGCACCGCCCCGAAAAAATTGATGAATGATCTTAAAAGTGAGGCCACATTAGCTTCATTGAGGTTTGCGGTGGGCAGTTCTAAATTCTCGAGCCAAGAGCATGTTTATGGCCTCGTGCAGTGTACGAAAGGAATCACTGGGGATGATTGTGATACCTGTTTGAGGTCAGCCTTGGGGGATCTGACAACATGTTGCTCTCCTCATCAAGGTGGAATGGTTGTCAGCAGATATTGCAATGTGAGGTTCGAGCTTTACCGCTTCTATAATCTGCATTCTAAAGGTAATTAATTTGGATTCTTTGCTTAGACTGTGTTGTTGGTCACGGAGTATTGATGCCTGTAGAAATTAGAAATGAGACCTGGGAAATTGCCATAAAAAGTTTTTTGTGTAATCTTCCCGGTTTGAGAGTTCTATGGAAACAGCCAGAGGAAGAATTGCACACGTCAACTAACCATGAGTTTACTGTTCGGGGAAAAACAGAATTGTTCGCGAGGACTGAGCGGTACTGGAGCTCGGTCATCTAAGTGAGGATAGTAAAATCAGCTATGCACGAGGAAATCCTTTTTTTCCAAGTGATTCAATCTAAGTAATAACTTTTCAGACGAAAGTTCTCGTATTGAGTTTTATCCTCATAAAGGATGCATTAGAATTCATCTACTCATAGTAGATTAAGTACAAAATATGCAAGATATATATTTTTCCACGCAGAAAATTTTTACAACGGAGTTCCTTATGAAAACAGAGGGATTGGATCGACCTGATGATAGACCAGCTGTCGTAAAGCATTTCATTGACCTGATTGGATTCCAAAACATTTGGTTATTCTTTATTAGACGGCTTGATGAGCAGCCTTGTTGGACATCGTGATTCTTGAGCCGATCCCAGCTGTTTTTATTATTTTCGCAGCCAGTAAAATTGCCTGGCTGACTTCTTGAGTTCTCTCTGCGGGAGTTGGAAATTGGATTTTGAACATTTGTTCATTATTTGATGGTGACATTGTAGGTTTGGATAAGGCAAAGATGATTTTGTTGGTCTTAGGTATTCTGGCAGGGGCATTGCTACTTTCCCTTGGGGTTTGAGTTGCCTTTCGAAGACAGAAAAAGATAACGACCAGAGGTATATTAAACAAGTTAGTTTCAGTCACCAACTGATATCTCGGACACTGTTAATCACAAGAATTCGGATCTTTTTTTTCTTTTTGGGTTTCCCAGATGAAGAGAAAGACGAGAATGTATTGCTACAGGAATTGGCGAAGCCCATTGAGCTATCGATTTCAAAAGGGGATCTAGAATTTTCTGATGATATGCTTGTCACGAATTTGGCAACTCTGATGGCTGCCACAGTTAACTTTTGCCTTACAAACAAACTCTGACAAGGCGGATTCGGCATTGTTTACAAGGTTAAACATTAGATGCAATCATATTCAATTTGGTGGGAGAGTTTCCCCAAAAAACGTAACTGATGAACTATTGTTTAAGTTGTTCCAGGGAATTCTACCAGATGGAAACGAAATAGCAGTAAAGAGGCTGTCGAGGAAGTCATGGCAGGGTGTAGAAGAGTTTAAAAATGAAATCAAGCTGATTGCAAAACTCAAACACAAAAATCTTGTGAGGCTTTTGGGGTGGGGCATAGATGGACATGAGAAGCTACTCATACATGAATACATGGCCAACAAAAGCCTCGATGTCTTCCTCTCTGGTTAGTCCTCGTACAGTCTGTTTTCTTTCACAAGTGGACCACAATCCTATTATCTTTACACATTCAACGAAAATTGTGTAACCTACTGCTTTTCAGACCCAATGAAGAGATCACAGCTTGATTGGAGAGCACGCTACAGCATAATTGATGGGATTGCCAGAGGACTGCTTTATCTTCATGAGGATTCCGTGCCGAAGATCATCCATAGAGATCTAAAGCCAAGCAACATGTTGCTGGACATCGACATGGTTGCCAAGATATCGGATTTCGGCATGGCAAGGATTTTCTCAGAGAAGTAGAATGTAGCAAACACCAGAAGAGTTGTCGGACTTTGTAAGCTATGCCTCCCCTGCCTCATGCAATTTCTGATCTTTCTACATTCAGTTATTGTCGTTTGCATTATGGTCGAGTTTTCTTTTCCTTTAAGTTTTTGTTATTGAAAATATTTTGAGAATAGTTTTCTGAATTCAATTTTCAAAAAGAGGTGTGTGGGATCTTCAGGCTGCCTAACTGGGGTCTATATGTCTCATTTTCATTTAGCTCGGAAATCAGTATAGCACAAGAAGAACTTTGTACAATATCACTTGCTTTCCCATTTTGATTCGAAGGACACTAGAAAAGCGCCTGTTGTTAATTTTTTTTAATCCATAGTGTGGTTTGTATTCTAAAAAATTAAACTTGTCTGAAATTCACTTAAAACTTGCTCTTGCCTGTGCACAAAAGAAAATCACTTGTCTGAAATTCCATGAAACTTGTTTTTGCCTGTGCACAAAACAGCGGTTACATGGCCCCCGAATGTGCAATGGAGGGACAATTCTCTGCGAAGTCTAATGTGTTCAGCTTTGGAGTCATCCTGCTCGAAATCATCAGTGGGAAGAAAAATAGTGGTTTCCACCTCACCAAGCGTGCATCATCGTTGCTAAAATATGTAAAGCTCTTTCTCCTAGCATGCTTGCATCACAATTAGAGATCTGAATCTCGTGTTTATGGGCGTGTATGGACAAGAGTTTTGAATTCGCTTAGATGAAATATCTCGGTGACACACAAAAACTATGCGCAGGCATGGATTTTGTGGAACGAAGGGAAAGAGCTTGAATTCGTGGACCATTTCCTGCTGAAATCGTTCGCACCAGCTGACGTGCGCAGAACCGTTCAAATAGGGCTTTTACGCGTGCAAGAAGATCCAGCGGACCGACCTCTCATGACGGATGTGGTGGTTCTTCTTGGAAGTGGACCTTCCGTGCTCTATCAGCCAAAACAACCTGCATTTTCAGTCGGGCGAGACATCCCCTTGGATATGCTTTCGATGCCAGAAAGTTCTTGTACCAACGATCTTACTGCTTCTACAATGTCGCCACGGTGAGTAGTGGCTATCAACATCGAAACATTCGACAGCGACACAACTCTCGGGTTCAAGGTGTAACATGTACTGCTGGCTCAAGCAGAAATTAAAATTCATGATCTGTCTTAGCTGTCTGATAATAGGTAAACTGAGCATACGTAGGTTGTAAAGAAACCATGTAAATGACAGATGCGGTCTTTGTCAATTTCCTGTACATGTACATCTACCTCTTCTTATATCGAATAGATTAGATCTCAGAAAGAATGATGACGATGGTCGTAACTAGATGAACAGCTACCTTCATGTGTATGGGCTTGGTCGTAACGTGAGCTTTTGCATTTGAAGGCACTTCTACTTTTTAAATGTTTTATTGTTTTTCCAATATTACGACAAACACATTTTTGAGGTTTTTTTTTTATTATGTTTAAGCATCTGAAATTTTCATAATATATAGGTGTTAAGGACTACATTCATATACAAATTTTTTAGGGTTAATACCACGAAAAACCCTAAACTGGTAAATTTATGACAGATTTACCTCAAATTATTTTTTTGACCATAAAAAATCCTAAACTGGTACATCTGTGACAGATTTACCCTGAACTATTTTTCTGACTACCAAAAACCCCAAGCTGGTACACCTGTGACAATTTTACCCCGAACTAATATTTTAATATTATTTTTTTGAATTTTTTTAGTTTTTCTTTTCTTTTTCCTTTCCTTTTCTTTTTTTTTCTTCATCTTCAACCTCTGGCCGGTTGCCGGTCCGGCGACTAGCTGGAGGCGAGGGCCGACGAGGCCAACCTCGCCGGCAACTGGCAATGTCGGCCTTGCCCCACCCATGGCGAGGGGTCGTCCTCGCTGTGCTGGCAAGGTTCGACCTCACCGCTTCTGGGCAAGGCTGACCTCACCAGCTACGGCGGGGCCAAGCCTCGCCAGCGATGGTGAGGACAACCCCTTGCCGGCAATTGGCAAGGTCGAACCTCGCCAGAGGTGGGCAAGGTCGACCTCGACAATTGCCGGCGAGGTCGACCTCGCCGTCGGCCAACGTGGCTGACCTCGCTGACCAGACGTTAAAAATAAAAGAAAAAAAAAGAAAAGGAAAGGAAAAAGAAAAGATAAGAAAAACTAAAAAAAATCGAAAAAAATAAAAAAATAATATTAAAGTATTAGTTCGAGATAAAATTGTCACAAATGTACCAGTTTGGGGTTTTTGGTGGTCAAAAAAATAGTTCATGGTAAATCTGTCACAGATGTACCGGTTTGGGGTTTTTACGGTCAAAAAAATAGTTTGGGGTAAATCTGTCACAAGTGTACCGGTTTATGATTTTTCGTGGTATTAACCCAATTTTTTATGCAGTTTTATGAAATTTGCACAAATATTTAAAATATGAACCGAAAAGTATTTTCTTTTTTCGTTTTCTTTTTTCTTTTGAGAGGTCGAGAGAAATGGGCCGCGACACTCGAGATTTAATTTTTGCTCAACATAATCTCCTGGTTAAACCAGTCACAAGCAACCTAAATGGCTTGCATGATCAAATTCTTGTAATGTCTCACGAAATCTTGATATACTATTGATTTTATCCGGCTTTTTAATATTCCCCCTTCCTGCAATAATAATTGCATCTTGTCTATATGGTTGATTTGCGCGTAGACTTGTGGTCCATGCATGGACAAAGTTCTTTATCTGATACTACGCTATATAAAATATCTTCTGAACGTCTCTTCTTAGGCATCCAATCATCAAAACGTGAATTCTTGCTTCGTCATTTGCGTCTCTCTCGTCTTCTTCTTCTTCTTCTTCAAATTTCTCAGCATTATACTCACAATACTGAAGCTGCACCTAGCTCCACCTACGATACAAATCTCAAAACCCTCGTCTCTTCCCTCTCCTCTGCTGCCGCCGCCGATGCCGACAGCTTCGTCAATGTCACCACCGGCAAAAGCCTACTTGACCTCACCTATGGGCTATTCCTCTGCTGTGGTGACGTCCATGCCGCCGCTCGCGACGATTGCGTGGCTATCGTGAGCAAGGAAAAACTCGCGCATGCCCTAATGAGAAGGATACCATCACTTGGCACGACGAGTGCATGTTGCGTTACTCGAACCAATCAACTTTCTATGTGCAAGGAAATTGAGTAGCTTCACCCAGTTGCTGAAGGATACGACCGATTAATTGGCTGAGATGGTGGCGAGGGATGGGTCTGGCAAGAGGAGATCGCGACGAGGCAAGAGGGAGAGAGTCTTGGCCCGGAGCTGCAATGTTAGGTTTGCGTTTTAGAAGTTCTATAATGGATTGTCTTCTACAAAGCACGGGCACCAGCAGTGTGAGCACTGATGTTGAAACTTGGCAGCTCCTCAAAACCACCATATATCAAATCAAATATTAAGTTGGTTACACTTGGAGATGCATGTTCAAACAAACTCTCTAATAATAACTCTGTCATCAATTTCGAAGTGAAATATAATTGCACGCGGCAAGTTTGAAGCTGGCTTTCTCAAAAAAAGTGGGACTCCACCCAAATTTGAGATTCTCTCTAATCAAGTGCTAGAGAACAAAATGCACTGAATTCCTTATAAAATCTCTGCATTATCAAAGCCAATAATAGAGCAATCATTTCATACCACAATCATGGCAAGAGAATGTACCATACCATGCACTTTAATTAATACATCGATTCGGACTCCTCAACCTCCAGAGTCAAAGTTCCCTCCCACAACTCTTTGACATACTCAACATCATCTTCCAACGCTAGTTTCCCTTGTTGAACTAATGAGTCCTAAAGCCTTCCATAACTAAGGCATATGAGAGCCAGCGATTACATATCCATTGGGAAAAAGTGAATGTGAATGTGGCATAAAAACATTTTCAATTGGGAATGGTAGATAGCCATAACTAAGCTTAAGTATCATCAGAATGTCCTTTCACAAGGAGAGGAACTCCTTGTGATTTTTTGACAATGTCATTTCCAATCAGATCCAGAAGTTGTTGCTTTTCCTTTTTGTCGAATAACCATTTTTGAAACAAGGCGATAGAGTCTTCATGAGAAAAACCTTTTAGATTATGCATCGGATGAAAATTCGTTATAGAAATGTGTGAATTTGGAATTAACTCATAAGAGGCACAGTTTGATTGAATCATGGTTTAGCATCCGAAATCCAATGTTAAATGTGTCTAATTGGGACCCTATCAACATGGGTGGCCTCCTAGAGACAAAACCATGGTGTCGGAATATGACGGATTAAAATGGGTAATACCTCGAGTGAATTAGGCTAAAGAGTTACACAACGACCTAAAAAAAATCAATTTCATTTTCTTCCCCTAATAAAAAAGAGAAATTTGAGTGAAATGTTTCGGATGGGTCCAATCCTTACTTTGGCTGTCACGCCGCGAACCCCATGGAGGTGCAACATCCTCTACTCGTCGATTGATGCGATATCCCAGGGTTATCGCCGACCTCATTTAACCATAAGAGATTTAAAATCGTCAGCGGAAACCACAATACACTCGGACAATTTAAAACTGGGGAAACAATCAGGGAGAATATACACATTCTTTTCTCATTCAAACTTATACCACAATATACACAACTTTACAAACCATAATATACATGTGCACACCGTACTAAAACCCTTAAGATCAAAAAGACTTGTGACCTGGTATTCTACTCTCCAAAAATGGTGCTCCTCCAAAAACCTATTCTCGAACCCCTATATTAGCCTCTACGCCCCTTGCTAGGCGTCCATTCTGAGTCTGACTCCTTATCTTCTGAATCCGAACTCTCTTGATTGGTCTGTTCCTATGAGGATTCTGGGTCTGCTTCAATCTCAATCGGGTGATTTATGTCACCCGACTCGGCTGGAACTTTATTCTGATCCTCCTCCCATAATCCATCGAAGAAATTGAACTCGGGAACAAAGTTGGGATCCATATACTGTTCATATAGGAGTATATAGTCCGGCTCCTCTTCAGGCTCCTTAGACTCGTCAGGCTCGTTCTCGGGTTCTGCCTCGGGCTCTACCCCCTCTGGTTCCTCCTTGGGAATTTGTTCTAAATCTATATCCATTGGGTCGTCCTCTGCCTGTGATGCTTCAGGTTCAGGTTCATGCTCAGCCCCTGACAATCCCTGAGCAGCGGTTGCTGGATGCAATCCAGATTGAGCTAAACTAGTCTCCGCACTGGTCAACTCTTCGTCTATCGGGGGTATGGCAAACGGGTCCCAATCCCCTACTAAATCAAACGGGACATCAAAACCCCTAATGGGCCCAAACTCATCCCCGTCTGTATCCCGGAAGAACTAGGCAGTATAAACATGGGTTTCCCATAAGGGTAGTCCTATGTCGACAAAAATGGTAGTAGTTTGCTTAATCCAGGTCACGTTATTAGGCATAGGGAATTCTGTAACCTCAAACTCGATATGCACTGGTACCCCAAAACGCTCTAGTGGCGGTGGTGGACGATTCATGAGTCCTGTCGGGGTTCTAAAAAATATTTGTTGAAACAACCATGAGACTACATCTTAGTAAGTACACACCTAAACCCCACTTAGGCTATCACGTACCTCCAGATAATCACAAAACACAATCACACATACACCGAATCATCACATAGCAGGCACATCACATACAATCACAAGCATGTACAAATCTTAGGCCATGCACTCATTCCGTTCTCATTCTCTTTTCCACAATTCCTCGCTAGTGACCCGCGTTGAAGTACATGCCTCAGGTACACTGCGACTACTTTTCACAACACTTCAGGGCCCGCGTAAACGTACACGCCTCAGGCCATGTTTCTTGCCCGCGTAAACGTACACGTCTCAGGCTCAACACCTACCACCTACTGCGTAACCCACGTTGAAGTACACGCCTCAGGCTGGCAGTCTTTCGGGAATACCAGGCATCGTCACGCATTGAAGTACAAGTCTCAGGACGGCACAATTTCCACAAACACATGTCGAACCACATTTCTTTATTGCTCATGCACATGCTCAACAAGCATTTACCACACTTAATTGGCCAATCACATGTGGCCCGTGCACACATCAATTCACACGTAAAACAGTGCTCACTCAGCATTTGACATGGCCAATTGTAATAATTAAATCAATCTGGCCCAAGCATGCACACAACAGGCATATTTCAAACATGTAATTATATAACCACGCACTCAATTTCATCATCCCTACCCAGTCGCAGTTCAAACACACATTAAACACACAATTTGCCATTTTTCTCCAACCAAACGACGTCAAATCAATTTCGGCCATCTACGGCACTTTCTTACAATTAATTGCCGGTTCTAAAAATCCAAATTTCGTCCCGATCGGCCCATCACAGCCCTATGAACAGTCATCCACAACCCACTGTTGTCCTCAAAATTTTCAATAAAATTTTCCCGAATTCAATCCTAGGCCTGCTATTTGATTCCACACCTAATCCGTACAATTTTTTTTTGGTAAGGAAATCCGTACAATTTCGTACCCAACTAAACCCGATTTCCACCAAAATCACCCGTCGATACCCAATATCCTAAATCGGGTTTAGGCGAGACTTACCAAATTCTAAACTGATACGGCTAGAACGGAAAGCGGCGGCACTCAATTGGTGACGGCGGCGAGCGGCGGTGATGGTGTACAGCTTCCGGCGAGCGGCGATTGGCTTGGGCGGACGGCGGCGGCTCACGATGGGGTGGCTAGGTCCATGGCCAGGAGAGGGGAGAGGAAAACCGAGAGGGAGAGGGAGGGCGTGAGGGTGGGGTGGCGGATCGGCGAGCGGTGACCCGGCGATGGCGGTGCGGCGGCGTTCGGTGGTCCGGGCGGAAGAGAGAGAGAGTGATCGGAGGAGAGGGGGTTCACGGTGGGGGAGGGGCCGGATGGGAGAGAGAGAGAGGAGAGAGAATGGGAAATTAGACTAAAATAGTCCAATTTTGACTAAAATGGCTAATTACCATCATACCCTTGTCTAATCTTTTTAATCAACAGTCCAGATTCGATCTTCTCTTGAAACCAACAGCCCAGATCGAATCTCACCCAAAATATCTAAGGGTAATCTTGCAATTTCTCAAAAAGTCCAAGGGCAAAATTGTTTTTTCCAAAATTTAGGGTAAAATTACCAAAATGCCATTTGCCCATAAAACTAACCCTTTAATAATTTCCAAGGGTAAAATGGTCACTTTCTCCGTTTCTCGCCGAAATCGAACTTTTCTGAAAAATCTGAAGAAATCCAGAGTTGTACGTTCTCACTACAATGTCGTCCAATAGTCCCGACATGACTTTCCTAATTTTCCAATGCCCGATTTGGTCTCTAATCAATAATTAAATTATATATAACGTAACTTGAGCGTTACTCAAACTAACGGGTGGCTTTTGGGGAATCTCGTCTATACGACCCGTGACTGATACTAAATCAAGTCACGTGCAATTTATTCAGACCGTGACGATTTCGGTTGTTAATAAAATCGCGAGGATCAATTACTAGATCCGAGGGGCACGATCGTTTGGCATAGGTTTAGAATCGTTTGTCAATTCAATTCGTGGTCCGACGGAATTACCCGTGGTATGGCAGTGGCGAACTGACCCCTGACTATCCTTGGATTAGCCAACAATAGCTCAAAATATCACCTCGACGATTTCATGGTCGAAAATCAATTCACGATCGAATTTTCTCTTAGTCGTACGAATTTAAATCCCCAATTAGCCTTTCCCTAATGGTTAGTATCCCGGAATGATCAGTTCCGGGTGAGAACTAGCTACAAGTATATTAATAAAATAATTCATTTCATAAATCCCAAATGAGCGAAATTTAGGAATGTTACAATCTTCCCCCTTACAAAAATTTTGTCCTCGAAATTTACGAATCTCACCACTACCCAAAAATTTACAAATCTTACTACTGCTCAAATAACTGGGGGTATTGACGTTGCATTATCTCTTCACTTTCTCAAGTTGCGTCTTCAGTCCCGTGATGCTCCCAAATAACCTTGACCATCGGGATTGTCTTGTTCCTCAAAACTCGCTCCTTACTATCTTCGATTCTTACCGGTTTCTCGACATATGACACTTTGTCATCTACTTCTATCTTCTCATAATTTAGCACATGCGTCAGGTCCGGTTCATATTTCCTCAACATCGATACGTGGAATACATTACGCACCTACAATAAGTTCGGTGGAAGTGCAAGACAATATGCTAATTCCCCGATCCTTTCTAAAACCTCAAAAAGTCCCACGTATCGCGGACTCAATTTGCCCTTCTTACCGAATCTGGAAAGTCCTCTCATGGACGATACCTTAAGAAATACGTGATCCCCTACTTGAAACTCCAAAGGTCTTCGCCTTCTGTCTGCATAACTCTTTTGACGGCTCTGCGCTGTTTGTAGTCTTTCGCGAATAATCTTAACTGCCTCAATCGACTGCTCGACTAACTCTGGCCCGGTTATAGTTCTTTCTCCTACTTCGTCCCAACACACGGGCGTTCTATAAGCACGGCCATAAAGTGCTTCAAAAGGCGCCATTCCAATGCTTTGCTGTAAGCTATTATTATAAGCAAACTCTACTAAGGGGAGTTGCTCTTCCCACTTACCCTGAAAATCCAGCACACATACCCGAAGCATATCCTCCAGAGTCTGAATCGTCCTTTCAGACTAGCCATCTGTATGAAGATGATACGCTGGACTGAACTGCAACTTGGATCCTAAAGCCGTCTGCAGACTTTTCCAAAAACTGGCGGTAAACCTAGGATCACGATCTGAGGTTATCGACACTGGTACCCCATGCAAACAAACTATTTGCTGCACATATAACTCTGCATATCGATCTAATGCGAAATCCTTTCGCACTGCCAAAAAGTGTGCCGACTTGGTCAGTCTGTCGACAATCACCCAAATAGTGTCATGGCCTCTTTGGCTCCTTGGCAATCCTGACACAAAGTCCATAGTTATGTGCTCCCATTTCCACTCTGGGATTTCCAAGGATCGCAACAATCCCTTGGGCTTACAATGTTGTGCCTTCACCTGCTGGCACGTCAGACATTTGACCACATGTCTGGCTATATCCACCTTCATACCATTCCACCAGTAGTGTTGCCTCAAATTTCGATACATTTTAGTACTGCCTAGGTGGATACTGTAATTGCTACGATGCGCTTCTGACAGAATCTCTTTCTTGAGTTTCGCATCGTCAGGCACACATAAACGTCCACGAAACTTTAATACCCCATCTTCAGATACTTGAAAATCTGGCTTTCTCTTGGCCTCCTCCATCTCTAAAATCTTTTGAATTTCCTGATCTGTAGATTGCAACATCTTAATTTTGGCCTGGATTTCTGGTTCAATCCTCAGTGTAGCCAATAAGCTTGAGACTTGACTTACTTCAAATCTAAACTCCGAGTCTCCTACTTTTTCTAACAATGTCCACTCATTGACCATCAAATGGGCTATACTCGACTTACGACTCAAAGCATCAGCTACCCGGTTAGCTTTTCCGGGATGATATAGAATTTCACAGTCGTAATCCTTCAACAACTCCATCCATCGACGCTACCTCATATTTAACTCTTTTTGAGAAAATAAGTACTTGAGGCTCTGATGGTATGTATAAATCTGAAACTTCTCTTCGCATAAGTAATGTCGCCAAATCTTCAGGGCAAACACAATTGCAATCAATTCCAAGTCATGCGTCGGATAATTTAACTCATGTGGCCTTAATTGCCTTGACGCATAAGCTACCACTCGTCCATTAAGTACACATCCCAATCCTTTCAATGACGTGTTACTATATATTTCATATCCTCCGGGTCCTGATGGAATTGTCAACACCGGTGCTGTTGTTAATTTATGCTTCAATTCCTAAAAACTTCTCTCACATTTATCAGTCTATTCAAATTTCGTTTCCTTTTTCAATAAATGCATCAACGGCATTGCTATCGACGAAAATCCTTCCACGAAATGACGATAATATCCAGCCAAACCTAAAAAACTCCGAACTTCTGTCACCGTCGTTGGTCTAGGCCACTTCATTACTACCTCAATTTTCGATGGATCCATTGAAATTCTTTCTCCAGAGATTATATGATCAAGAAATGCTACTCGACTGAGCTAGAATTCACACTTGCTAAACTTAGCATACAGTGCGTTCTCCCTTAAAGTCTGCAACACTCGATTCAAGTGAAATTCATGCTCCTCTAGGTTCTTCGAGTATACCAGTATATCGTCTATAAACACAATCACGAACTGATCTAAAAATTCCTTAAACACCCGATTCATCAAATCCATAAAGGCAACAGGGGCATTCGTCAACCCAAATGGTATTACAGTAAATTCATAATATCCATACCTCGTCCTAAAGGCCGTCTTCGGTATATCCTCCTTCCTAATTCTCAACTGATGGTATCCTGTTCTCAAATCAATTTTAGAGAATACTAAAGCTCCTTGCAATTGATCAAATAAATCATCAATCCTCGGTAAGGGGTATTTATTCTTAATCGTCACTTGATTCAGCTGCCTGTAATCTGTACACAATCTCAATGAACCATCCTTTTTCCTCACAAATAACACCGGTGCTCCCCACGGAGACGCACTGGGATGAATAAATTCCTTGTTTAATAATTCTTGCATCTGCATCTTTGGCTCCTTTAACTCCGACAACGACATCCTATAAGGTGCTTTCGAAATTGGCTCAGTTCCTGGTGCCAATTCAATTACAAACTCTACCTCCCTTGCTGGTGGCAGTCCCAGCAATTCCTGAGGGAACACATCGGAATACTCACACACTACCGCTATATTCTCAAGCCTCAGCTCTTCCGCCGTTGAATCCACTACTGTCGCTAGGAATCCTTGACAACCTTCACTCAGCAACTTTGTCATTTCTAGTGACGAAATCCATGGAATTGAGGGTCCTCCTCGACTTCCCACAAATTTAAATTCCGGATGTCCAACAGGACTAAATTGGATCACCCTGCTATTACAATCCATGATGGCCCTCTGCTTAGACAACCAATCTATACCTACTATCACATCAAAATTGTATATATCTAGAACCGCTAAATCAATCATTTCCTCCATATCCCCAATCACAATCTTACAGTTTGGATAACCCAATGAAACCGGCATCGTATCATGCAAGGGAGCCGTCACGCATAACACGACATTAAGCAATCGCGGTTCCAATCCGATCAACTCAACAAAGTGTTTCGATATAAAAGAATATGACGCCTCTAGGTCAAATAAAGCATACGCAGCATGGTTGCATAGAAAAATCGTACCTGTGACAACTCCTGGTGCGTTCTCAGCCTCTCGTCTGGCCATAGCATACACTCGTCCTTGCACTTGAGGCCTACTTTGGTTTGCTGTCTGGGCCATTCTAATCTGATTTCCGTTCCGAGGTGGTGGTAATACAGGCGGCCTATTCTGTCTAGGATTAGGGCAATTTCTTATGTGGTGACCAAATCCTCCACATCCAAAACATGCTCCGCCCTTAATTCAGGTCCGGTCAGCCCTTGGTTAGGGGCAAATGACCATTTTAACCATAAATTATTGGATGAGAATGAAGAATAGCCCTTGGATTAAGGGCAAAAGTGGCAATTGGCCCAAGATTTGGACACTTGGACTCCACTAATCTACCTTTGACCCCCTTTGACCAGACATATCTCTCTCTCTCTCTCTCTCACGTAAACACTCATTCGGTCAAAATTTTCTAGAATTCCCCTTCTTCTCTTCCGTTTTTTTGTTTTTGCCGTTCCGTTTATGCGTTTTAAGTACTGTTCACGCCTGAACAGTACCAGCCGGAGTTGTCCCCGCCGAGCCAGCATCACCAGCAACCTTTTCCACCTCTGTGTAGCCACCACAGGTCCCGGTTTTAGTCCAGAAATAGCTCTCTCTCTCTTTTTTCTTCTCTTTTCTCATTTTTCTGTTTTGCAAACAGTACCGCCAGAGCTTCACTAGAGCTCCGATCACTGTTCCGTCGACACCCGGCCGTCCAGCAGGTCCATACGTCGCCATCGCACCTTGTCCGTACAGTGACCGTACGGTTTCTGTTCACCGTCCGTACGGTCACTGTTCATTCGATCGTACGGCACGTCGCGGCCGTCACCGGCGCCTCGCCGGCCGCCGTTTCCTAGCGTCCGTACAAGTGTCCGTACGAAAGTTACTGTTCACCGGAGTCCGTACGGCACTGTTCATCTCGTCCGTACGCCGTCGCCGGGAATTCGCCGCCGGTTTCACTGTTCACCAGTGATCGGCCGCCTTTCCCCATCGTCGTGACCCTTGATTAGGTGAGTAAAATTCCTAAACCTGGATTAGAACTAATGGTGCGTTTTTCTGGACTGGTTTAGGTATTATCGGCACATTTTGGACCGGCTTAGATAGTATCAGTGTGTATTTTAGACTAGGTTGAGAATTGACTGGTAGAAATTACTATCGGGAAAATTGTGGTAAATCATTGAGGATTTATTGGGGAGAGAAATTGGATTAATTGTTCAATTTAGATGTCCATTGGTAAATTACCGGGTGTGATTGGGATGACCGGTTGTCCGTAATTGTGCTTGATTGTGATTGAATTTCCTTGGTGCTCATGGTGTATTGCATTGCATAACATGGACACGCATTATGTATGCCTAGAGTGTGGCATGTTGTGAAATTGTGCGAGAATGCGTGTCTGCCACGAGTGTGTGATCACCTAATATACCCCGAAGCGTCATTGTCTCTCTTTCTCTCTCTTTTTATGGTGGCCGACAGGAGCGGTGGGGCCCTCGCTGGCCGCGAGCAAGAGGCATCTCCGCCCAGCCTTGCCATGGAAGCAACTTGGAGGGGCATTGGATCAGGACGAGGAGGTACCACCGCTGCAGAGCATGGGATGGGATTGAGGGGTGAATAGGGATTATTATTTGACTGGTAGGCACGAGACAATTCGGGTACGGGGCCGCAGCCAGCTTCGCACGTCCTCGTGCCACAGCATTACACCCTCAACGCTTATAAATCATACTCATGCATCTGCGTCATTTGTCACTTCGCCATTTTCTTTGAAAGCTTCCTTTTCTTCTCTCTCTCGGTCCAGATCCGATTCCGTCCATGGCAAGGAACCACCCGTCCGCGTGCTCGTCGCCGGTCGGATTCAGACGTGCTATTCCTTGATGTCTGATTGTTTCATTGTGTTCTTTCCTGGAGGATTCGAGAAACCGAATCTTTGCCGTGGATCGTTTGATGCGGTCGAGACTCGATGTCCCTATAAATCCACAAATTCCATTCCCAAAGGCAAATCCACATTCATCCAAATTTTCAGTACTGAAGCTCCACCCACTTACCTGTATCATGATTGCCCAAACACCACCCTCTTCACTCCCAACTCTACCTACCATTCCACGCGCCACATCCTCATCTCTTCCCTGTCCTCGGCCGCCACCCACAGCACTGACGGCTTCGCCAATGCCACCGCAGGCCAAAACGCTCCCGACCAGGCCCACGTCCTCTTCCTCTGCCGCGGTGACATCGCTGCCACCACATGCAGCCGCTGCGTGGCCACCGGAAACACGGTAACCTCGAAAGATGCCCGAATTGGCGAGTCTCCGCAATCTGGTACGACCAGTGCATGTTGCGGTACTCGAACTGGTCCATCTTCAAGGCCATGGAAAAATCACCAGATCGGGTTTTGTACGAGATCGGGAACGTCACTGACCCAACCCGGTTCATGCAGCTTCTCGGAAAACCCTGAGCGACATCGGCACGAGTGCTTCAGCTGGCAGGTCGGGGAAGAAGGTCGCGGCGGCGGAGGCAAACCTCACTAGCTTACAGAAGCTGCACGCACTCGCTCAGTGCACACCCGACTTGACCGCGTCAGACTGTGTCGAGTGCCTCCAGTTCGGGATCGCTAATCTGCCTGAGGGGAAGCAAGGCGGGAGGTTGGTTGCTCCGAGCTGCAACTTGAGATACGAGCTCTACCCCTTTTATAATGCCTCGGCCCTGCTGTCGCCAGCGCCTCCACCTCCTGCTCCGGCACGTCCGCCTTCCGGTCCGGTGACAGGATCTGAAGGTACATGTGCGTCTTCCTCCGTCCCGACTCTCCTTTTTTCTTTAGATCGAAGACGTGGATTTTAGTCCGGTGGACCAAATAATTCCTATTTCTGCACGTGCTTGTCGTTTGCCTTCTGCTCTTTATTTCTAGAATAATCACTTTTCGAGTTGACGTATGTCCTTTTTCACAATTCTTTTCGCTTTCATTTGAATCAATATCTTGACGCCGGACGTAGACTTGGCCACGGGCCGGTTCCAGCCTGGAACCGGCCCGGTCAAACCCGGGCCTAGCCCATTGACTGGGCCGGCGGTTCGGAACCGGAACCGGCCCGCGGCCTATGAGCCCGATTCGGATTCCATAAATTTTTGAACCGGCCTAGAACCGGCAGTTCCGGACCCGATTCCAAAAAAAAAAAAACAAAACAAAACAAACCTGCAGCAGGGCCTACTGCAGATCCTACTGCGGCCCGTTGCCAGGGCAGCTTGGCAACGGGCAAAAAGTTAAAAAAAAAAAAAAGATAACTGTTGCGAATTGCAACGGTTATCTTGCTTTTTTTTTATCTAAAATTTTCTTCTCATTTTTTTTTATAAATTCTCTCAAATTCTCTCAATAGCCTCAATTCTCTCAAATTCTCTCAATATTCTCAATTCTCTCAAATTCTCTTCCCTCAAATTTTCTCAATACTCTAAATTCTCTCAAATTCTCTTAAATTCTCTCAATTTTCTCAATCCGCGTAATTCTCTCTTTATTCTCCCAATCAATCCGCTCAATTCTCTCAATCCACTTGAAAAATGGCAAGTAAAAATCGAGTGCCAACTAGCAAAGGTAAGAATATCATGACGGAATCCCATCATTCTTTTGATCCTCGTGATTATACAGATTTTCAAGATGATGAAATCAACATTTTTCCCGATATGGAGCGCGTCCCGACGCAAGAAAGTCTTCATCCTCCTGCCGAAATATCTACAACAAAGGAGGCGAAGCGGGAACTTACATCTGACATTTGGGATCACTTCACAAGAATGGAAATGTTTGATATTGGTCAAAAAAAGTATGATATAATTTGTAAATATTGTGGGAAAATATATAAATATACAGGTGGACAAGGATATGGAACATTCAAACGACATCTGAGGAGCAAACATCCAACTCAAGCGGGAATCGATATCAGGCAACAACAAATTTCCGGGTACGTCAATCCTAACACTTCCCCTTTATTTCATTTTAATGAAAAAACTTATAAGGAAGAATTAGGTAAATTTATTTCCGTTGAGCATTTGTCATTTAATTTTGGAGAAAGATTTGGTTTTTATCAATTTGTACAAAAAGCATGTGCTCCACAAGCAAAACGTGTTCCTAGAAATTTACTTAAACGAGTAATTAAAGATCTTTACAAAAATGGAAAAAAAATATTTACAAAACTTTTTTATGCAATTTAACAGATGCGTGCATATAGGTAGTGATATTTGGAGTGATCATTGGCAAATTCATTCTTACATGGGCATAACATGTCATTGGATAGATGACGATTGGAGTATTCAAAAAAGAGTTATTGCATTTAGAGATTTCGATGGTAAGCATACGATAAATAATATTTATAGAATAATTAGGTAAATTTTAGAAGAATATTATTTGCTTAACAAAATTTTTTCAATTGGTTTTGATAATGCCGTGGCAAATACCGCTTCAATTGCCGATTTAGAAAATATTTGTAAACCCGCTTTTGGTAGAAAAATTTTTCACGTTAGATGTGCTTGTCATGTTTTAAATTTATGTGCACAAGATGGTTTGAAACTCTTGATATTTTTCTTGAACCAATAAAAATGACAATTCAATTTTTATGGAAACATTCCCAAAAAATGAAAGAATGTGGTAGATTTTATAAAGAAAATGACAAAAAGCAAAAAAGATTTCTAGGGGATGTTCCAACTCGTTAGAATTCTACTTTTTACTTGCTTAGTGAATCTTATGAATATAAAGATTTATTATGTGCATTCATTTCTAATAATATACCTCAGATTAATTTATACCCACAAGAGTGGGGCATTTGCAAAAAAAAAAAATAGATATTCTAAAGATTTTTAATTATGCAACTTATACTTTGTCTGGTGTTTATTATCCTACTACGCATTTATTTTTAGTAGAGTGTATTAATATTATTGGAGTTTTTGAAGAATATGAAAATGATGTTGAATTACAACATACTATAGTAACAATGAAAAAAAAGTCGCTACATTATTATAGCGAAATTCCCATTATTTATTTAGTTGCTTGTGTTTTTTATCCGCGTTGCAAATTAGATGGTTTAAGTGATTATTTGCATATGTATTATCAATGTTTACATTATGATACGGTAAATGTTACAACCATACTAAGTGAGGTTATAAACGTAGTAATAGAATTATATAATGAATTTTATACTAAATATAATTTATATGATATTGGATCTTCTCAATCTACCAAGACACAATGTGACAGTACAAGTAAAATTAGTAGAGGGTACCAACTTTTATTACATAGACAAAAAAAACAAAAGGGAGTAATAGGAAATATTTCTGAATTAGAGATTTATCTAACCGTTTCCCTTGAGTTTATTAAATCCGAAGGTAGTACAGGTTTTTTAATTTTGGAATGGTGGAAGAGACACGCAAGCCAATACCCAATCATTTCTCTTATTATAAAATAAAATTTTGCAACCCTTGTTTCACAGTTGCGGTCGAATAAGCATTCAGTGCCGGAGGTAATATTTTGGACGAACATCGTTCAAGATTAGCTCCAGAATCAGTAGAGGCTTAAGCTTGTGTCGATGATTGGACGGAGGCTTAATACCGATAAAAAGAGATAGATCGGAATAATGAATCCGAATTCTTTAACGACAAAAATACCACCGGTACTACTACCGCTATCGGAACGGGTAGCGACGACTGAGGGTAAAAGAACTGTTGGAGTTGGCAAATATTTCGGAGACCATTATTTCTCATACCGGACACGCCCACGTGAGCTTAGAGAAACCGAAGTATAATCTGACGACATGTGACCCCTGCGCAAGGAATGCGGGGGCTCGGATAGGCCTAGGTTTTGGGGTCATTTTAGGGTATATATATATTGTGTTCCTTTTTTTTATAAATCATTGTAACGAATTGTAAGGCGCTTAATGATAATTTATTAAGTTCAAGCCTTCTCTTTCTCTCTTTTTGTCCCCAAATTTGATTACAATTTATATTTTGATTGCAATTTATATTGAATAATTCATTATTTTTTTATTTCATAATTTATTTTTAAAAATTTTAAATTATGAATCGGAACCGGCCTGGAACCGGAACTGAACTGGACCGGAACAGGCCCGGAAGGGGTGGTTCCGGTTCCGGTTCAACATGGCCACGAACCAAAATTGGCGGTTCCGAACTAGAACTGGCCCGGTTTCGAACCGTGGCTATGACTAGCTGAACGTATCCAAGTTACCTTATCCACCAAATTTGTCGTAAAGGGTCAACCATCATAAAATTATATAATTTTTCTTCAAAGAAAACGACGTGATTGATTGATGAATTCACGAGGTGATATTCGAGGATCCATTATGCCCATGAGCTGTACCCATTGAGTCCATTTCTCATCTCCTTTCTTTTCTTTTTTCACTTCGTAGAAATATCATCTTTATAATTAATTGATTTTCGTTTATTCAAAAAATATTTTTCTAAAAACAATCGTTTATATCACTTACGAAAATCAATAAACGAATAACATTTTTACATTCATGAAAGTATTTAGACATAAATTGTTGTCGATGATGAAAACAATTTCCATAGACTAATTATTTCAAGTGATGCAAGTGATCAATTTTAGGAAAATATTTTCTAAACCGTTCATTTTTCGCGAAACAAATAGAGTATTAATATATTTAAAAATAAGTGACGATTTTCGTTCATCAAATTCATCAAAGGATGTTTAGTTTTTTTTACTCCACATGAAACTCTAACTTTATTCTAATTGAAGACTATCATGTTAATTAGATACTCTCTATATATACATATATATATATATACACATATATATGTATAGGATCTTATTCTTAAACATTCTCTCAACGTCATTTTGCGGAAAACTAACAATTACTCGTTATGGGATGGACGATGGAAATATTTCATCTTTGTCACTTATGAGATTAAATTATTTTCATAACAATTGGTTAAAGGTCACTTTTCCTCGATCAATGGTTAATCCCCTGTATATAATTACGGCACTCACATGGAAATTAGCAAGAGAAAGGATTTTGTGAGATGGACAGATTATGGATTACATTCTTCTAGACATTTGCTCTTTAAGCGTACTCTTTTTGTTTTTTTCACGTTTATTCTGGCCTATGGTACCAATTTAAGTTTCTAAAATCTCATCCTGTCATAATCCCATATACTGATGCTATTAAGATACGGTTGCTCATAGGTAGGTAAAAGCAATGAAGCTGCTGTGATAATCTTCGTGTTCGCCTTTCCTGTTAGTGAAAGCGTGGTGATTCTCCTCCTTGCTTGTTATTTCGGTGGGAGGAATGGGACCAAGAAAACACAGTCGTCCAAGGAGATCAAAACGGTACGAAATAAGTACCGCTCGACGTCTATTTGGATAGAGTGATGAAACCATATGCGTGGGATGTGCTGATCTATGCCTTTGGTGAAATGACCATCTCGTAATGTTTCGTCGTGTAGGCCTAGTTGAAATGATAAATGCTGAGTCCTTGCAGTACGATTTAGCTACCATATGAGCCGCCATAGACAATTTCTCTCATCAAAAGAAGTTGGGTAAGGGAGGATTCGGTGAAGTTTTCCAAGTACTATTAGTTATTATACATGAAAGATCTCTAGTGTAAAAGAAGCTGAAGATCTTTGATTTGGTGATTTTGAAAAGTAGTGATCAAAAGCTATTCATGGTGATTTTGAAAAGTAGTGATCAAAAGCCATTAGGGTACGCTGCCTAATGGACAACTAGTTGCCGTGAAGAGCCTATCTCATGGCTCGCAACAAGGCACCAAAGAATTTAAGAATGAAGTCATACTACTAGCGAAGCTTCAACATCAAAACCTCATGCAACTACTCGGGTTTTGCTTGGAGGGTGAAGAAAAACTGCTTATCTATGAGTTTGTGCTGAATAAAAATCTTGACTACCTTTTATTTGGTATGTCATCTTTTCGATATATTACTAAGCTATTGCTTTTCATGTTGAGACAAATATGTGATTAGCCTAAGATTATGTTGAATATTTCCCTATCTTTTGGAACCTAAAGTTAGTTCCTTGCATAAAATCTATTCAAGAGGATTTATCAACCGAGCATCCCTGCAGTTCAATTGTGCATATATGCAGATCCTGAAAATAGCAGGCAATTGAACTGGTCAACACGTTACAAAATAGCATGTGGGATTGGTCGAGGAATACTCTATCTACATGAGGACTCTCAACTTCGGATCATCCATCGTGATCTAAAAGCAAGCAATATCTTGTTGGACAAGAAAATGAACCCGAAGATTTCCGATTTCGGCATGGCAAGTAATAAGTTTGGAACGTGAAAGCTTAATGTATTGGTATCTGCAGAACCAGTAAATAGGCCAAAAAGCCTTACAAGAAAAGGAAAGCCTTATAAGAAAAGAAAATAGCTAATCTACGGGATATGCTAGGGATATGCTAGACTACTGTTACCAAAAGTACAATGACACAGCTGTACAATCCATAATACTCCCCCTCAAGTTGGAGCATGAGGATCCCGAATGCCCAACTTGTCGAGAAGAAAGCGAAAGCGATCTCGTCCAAGTGCCTTGGTAAATATGTCAGCTAATTGAAGGCTCGTAGACACATGTGAGGTAGCCATTATTCCCGATCTAAGATGTTCGCGAACAAAGTGACAATCGATCTCGATATGCTTCGTGCGCTCATGAAAGACCGGGTTCGCTGCAATGTGTAGGGCAGCTTGATTGTCGCAGAATAATCGAGTTGGCGACTTCATCCACACCCCCAGTGAAGAAAGTAAACTCCGCAGCCATATGATCTCACTAACTGCTGCTTCCATAGCTCGATACTCTGCTTCTGCTGATGAACGCGAGACAGTGGTTTGCTTCTTAGTCTTCCATGAAACTGGACAGCCTCCTAAGGTGATAAAATAACCCGTAACCGATCGGCGGGTCAATGGGCAGCTAGCCCAGTCTGAATCACAATAAGCTTCAAGCTCAAGAGAGTGAGGCCGTAGAAAGATCCCTTGGGCAGGGGATTGCTTCAAGTAACGAAGAACTCTCATGGCAGCATCCCAATGACCTTGACGAGGCTCCTGCATGAATTGTGCCAAGACATGAAGAGAATAACTAAGCTCTGGTCTGGTTATTGTCAAATATATAAGCCTCCCAACTAGGCGTCTATACTTGGCCGGATCCGAGAGTAAATCACTGGAACATGTCGATAGGTGATGGTGCTGTTCCATAGGAAATGATGATGGTCGTGATCCTAGCATACCACACTCAGTCAAAATGTCAAGCACGTATTTCCGTTGACTGAGAAAAATCCCAGAGTCCATCCGTGTAACTTCAATGCCGAGAAAATACTTCAGAGATCCCAAATCTTTTATCCGGAAGCACTTGTCCAAATAACTTTTAAACGAGGTACAATAGCTGGAACTATTTCCAACTATGATCAAATCATCCACATAAACTAACACTCCGATAAATACGCTACCTCGAGTAAAAGTGAAAAGAGAATTATCTGCTCCTGATTGGAGAAAACCATATTGTTGAAGTGCATCTGCAAACTTGGAAAACCAATTCCGCGAAGCTTGACGGAGCCCATATAATGATTTTCTGAGCCGACACACACCGCCTTCCTTAGCTAATGAGAATCCTGGTGGTAATTGCATGTAAATCTCTTCATCTAAATCCCCATATAAGAATGCATTATTCACATCCATTTGATGCATTTCCCATCCCTTTGCAACGGCAACTGTCAACAAGCATCTCACCGTCACGAGCTTAGCCACTGGAGCAAATGTCTCATGATAATCGACTCCTTCCACCTGTGTAAAACCTTTCGCTACCAACCGAGCTTTGTAACGTTCGACACTCCCATCTGCATGCCACTTCACCTTGTACACCCATTTGCAACCGATTGGACGTTTCCCAGGCGGAAGTTTCTCAATGGTCCAAGTTTTATTAGACTCGAGAGCGCGGATCTCTTTCGCCATCGCATCTCTCCACTTTGGATCTTGAGCAGCCTTGCGATAGGATGTGGGTTCGCTGTCAGAATCAATGGCAGCTAGAAATGCCACGTGACGATTAGAAAGACCAGAATAATCAATGAAGTGTTCGATAGGGTGGGACGTACCTGAGGAGTCCGATGAAGTGGATGATGAGAGAGAGGGGGGTGTCACATGCCGTGCGGTGTGAACAATGAAGTCTTTAAAACGTCCAGGAGGATTCTTAATCCGATTCGAACGTCGTGCCACCATATCTACTCTTTCTGGGATTGTTGCATCAACATTATCAAAAATCTTTGTCTGATCTCCCTCTTCCATGTCAAGTTGCTGATTATTGACAAAATTCGGATTGTTACACCTTTCTGAATCAACTGCCCTGCCCCCACTATCCTGCTCAAACCGACCCACTTGTTGTTCTGCCGTTGCCTGTTCTGGTCTAGCTGCCTGTTCTGGATTAGGCTCAGTTGATCCAAGCTCATCAGTTGAATTGTTGTATCGAATAATTGAAGGAACTTCATCAAGGAATAGTGGACTGCCCTTCTTTGGTTCGGCTGGTTGATTACTATCTGTGACAAATGGGAA
Organism: Syzygium jambos; assembly: GCA_031216235.1. Taxonomy (NCBI): domain Eukaryota; kingdom Viridiplantae; phylum Streptophyta; class Magnoliopsida; order Myrtales; family Myrtaceae; genus Syzygium; species Syzygium jambos. Next base: position 42,505,626 of record CM062224.1, on the reverse strand, counting down.
AGTATTTTCGCAAAATCGAACATCCCTTGATACGAAAAATTGTCGTGTCTTCAAATCATAAAGTCGCCAGCCCTTCTTTCCTTGCGGATAGCCAACGAATACACATTTTCGAGATCTTTCTTGAAATTTATCTCTGGTTCGAACATGAGCATAGCATAATGAACCAAAAACTCAAAGATTCGAGTAATTAGGTGGTTTGCCGAAGAGTACCTCATAGGGGCTTTTGTTGTCGAGCAACTTTGTGGGCGTAACATTAATGAGATGAACTGCGGTCGAAACGCATTCACCCCAAAGACGTGTTGGAAGAGATGCTTGAAACATGAGTGCCCGAGCAACATTGAGGATATGTCGGTGTTTCCGTTCAACTTGTCCATTTTGTTGTGGTGTCTCCGTGCAAGAAGTTTGGTGTATAATACCTTGGGCGGAAAAAAAATTCTGCATCTCCCTTGATAGGAATTCGGACCCATTATCACTTCTCATCATTTTAATCGTACGATTAAATTGATTCTTAATTAGAGCACAAAAATCGATGAGAAAATGTCGTGCTTCAGATTTCTCACGTAAGAGAAATAACCATACACCTCGACTGAAATCGTCAACTATCGTCAAAAAATAATTGGCACCACAACTGGATTTAATCTTATACGGCCCCCACAAGTCACAATGTATCAGCTGAAATGGGTAATCGGCTTTATTCATGCTCAAATCAAACGAAGAACGAGTGTGTTTTGCTCTCAGACATACATCACACTCCTTGTTGCCTCTATCTTCTGAATTTAGATTAATACCATTCAACTTTATTGTGCGGGATGGATGACCAAGCCTCTGATGCCATATGTCCACGGATTCTTCCAGAATTGCTTGACATGTAGATGGCGCGATCAACACTTTCCGCAGGTAGTAGACCCCCCCTCGAAGCTCACCCACTCCAAGGGTCCTCCTCGAAGTGCGGTCCTGAATTAAACATAAATTCGAGCAAAAAGTTACAAGGCAATCTATCTCTACTGATAATCGTGCAATGGAAATTAGATTGCAATTGAAAGTAGGCACATAAAGCACTTCAGAGAGTTGAATGGAATTAACAATCATCACTTTCCCAACTCGGGTGGCTTGTATTTTGCCCCCATTAGGAATATAAACCGGTGCACCGCCTTGAATTGGCAATGATTCTGAAAAATTCTCGAGACTTCCCGTCATGTGTCTCGAAGCTCCAGTGTCTAATATCCATTCATTTTGTAAATTCACAAAGTTATTACCGACAAGTCGATCATAATCATTTGTGTTCGAGGCAAGCAAATTCAGCAATTTCTGAAATTGATCATCAGGCAGGGCCTCCAAGCGATCAGCCCGCGATCTATTAATGGTCTGGACTGCATTTGCCCGATCTGGGCCTTGTGGATTCGGAGTCTTCACTCGCGGCCAGCCTCGCTTCCATTGACTCTGTCCGGTCCCTCTGCCCTGTCCAATGGGTTTCTTTCCTTTGCTCCTTTCTGCCGTGTACCATGCTGGGTAGCCATTCAAGGCCCAGCAATTGTTGTTTGTGTGGCCCAGCTTGCCACAATGCTCACAGACCGACCTTGCTTCGGATGACTGCTGCTGCTGTTTTCCGACGTTGTTCGGTCCGCCTCCTCCTTTTACGAGAAAAACAGCTGCTTCTGGTGTCGAATCATGAGATCGCACAACAAGTTTTTGGCGTTCTTCGTGCACAATCATTTGATATACTTTATTTAGGCTCGGCATTGGCTCGATACTAAGGATGTTGGACCGTACTGTGCTGAATTCAGAGGTGAGACCCATGAGAAACTGAAATATCTTCTCCGTTTCCCGTTGTGCCACGAACTTGTTGTTGGCTCCACAGCTGCAGCTCGGTTTCTCAAGGTAAAACTCGAGTTCATCCCACAATAATTTCAATTTGGAATAATATTCCCGCACACTCTTCCCATCCTGCTTGAGAATACAGATCTCTAATTTGATTTGATAAATCCGAGTCTGATTTCCTTCCGAGTACCGTTCTTTGAGATCGTCCCATAGTTCTTTCGCGTCCATAGCATAAGCGACTGTTGATTGGAGGTCATTTTCCATTGTGTTGAAAAGCCATGCTAAGATTGTGGAGTTGCAAATCTCCCACCTTTCTCGCATCGGGTCGTCTTCCTCCGGCTTTTGAAGTGACCCGTCGATGAAGGGTAGTTTGCATTTTGCTCGTAACGCAATCAGTATACCACGTGACCATGTCAAGTAGTTGTCGCCATTCAGATTACAAGCGATCAGAACGTTGCCCGGGCCATCCGACGACTCGAGCCGATACATCGCTGGAATCTCAGCCCTCCTAGCCGAGCCATCTCCCTTAGTCTTCGGTAAAACGATGTCCCTTCTCGGACTCTTGTCTGAATCACTCACGTCCACCATCCTATGAAAACTTCAAAATTCAATCGGTCCTAGAACGAAGATGCTTTGATACCATAATAAGTTTGGAACGTGAAAGCTTAATGTATTGATATCTGCAGAACCAGTAGATAGGCCAAAAAGCCTTACAAGAAAAGGAAAGCCTTATAAGAAAAGAAAATAGCTAATCTACGGGATATGCTAGGGATATGCTAGACTACTGTTACCAAAAGTATAATGACACAGCTGTACAATCCATAATAGCAAGGATTTTCAGAGTTGATCAATCACGGGCAAACACCAAAAGAATTGCGGGGACTCCGTAAGTATTGTTATGCTTTGTTCTCTACTTTTTATGCTTATCCTTTTATTGCTAATGTATAACGGTTTGCAATGGTTACCTGGCACCTGAGTATGCAATGCGTGGGGAAATCTCTATAAAGTTCGATGTCTATAGTTTTGGTGTCCTACTTCTAGAGCTCATTAGTGGTAAGAAGAATAGTTCCTCTTAACAAGCCAACGGGGGCGAAGGTCTCGCTATCCATGTAAGTTGCGCAAATCAACTCCATAACTAAAATGAAAATTGTTAAACTAAGCAAATTCAATGTATTGAGAAATAATTTTCAATGAACTATTCTCAGGCCTGGAATAATGAAGATGGTACACCGTTGGCAGTGTTAGATCCGGCCACCAGAGACACGTATTCAGAGGATGAAGTTGTTACATGCCTCTACATTGATTTGCCGTGTGTTCAGGAAGATCCAAGTCGTAGACCCTCAATGGCGAACATAGACCGTAAGTTGAGCAGCCACCTTGTTACTCTTGAACTGCCCCAACAACCAGCCTTCTTCCCGAACACCAACCGCATAGAGAGACCCATGGAAGAGCTGGAACCAAACCAATCCACCAGTAGGTCGATGCCATTGTCGACCAATGAGATATCGGTCGCCAAAGTTTATCCCCAGTGAACGGTCAAGTGAGTGGATCTTTCGTCATGATGGTCTCGCAGCCGCTGTCAATGATCCCGTACGTGGCCAAATAGGTGTTGACGTGAATTTTCAAAGAGATATAGTATGCAGAAAATTTAAAAAATAAACATTTACATCAAGCAAATTCTTAACTAGAGCTTATGTTAAAGTTTTATTTAAAGTGGATCCGGATATCATGATATAGGTTTGTCTCTTGATTAAAAGAAAACATGAGACATGCAATTTTAATATTTTTCGAATCATAATATGCGTACATGCAATGAATTGAGCTCATAAAATAATATTAAGTAATAAGAAACATGAAAGCATAAAGTGAGAAATAAATTGTCCTCGCTTGGTTCCTTCATTTCTCGATATCTTCACCTTTGTGTCACCGATTTTGCACAATAAACCCTATTAATGCAATTGCATCTAGTGTCTATATGACATGCAATTTTAATGAAAATATTTTTGTATAGGGGTTAAACATTAATCCCTAATTTTCTATGCAATTAAACCCTAAATGACTAAGCAAAATTTATATGTCAACACTGATAATTTTCCTAAAGGAGATTCTTCATTGTAGTTTATTAACCTTTAGTAGCCTAGATGGGTCAACTAGATCTCGCATATGCATATTTAGTTTTCCTTTTTCATGTTTGGCGGGACATGCTTTGAATTAAAGTCATGTATTGATTATCGAATTCCTTAATTCTGTCAATAGTGTGCTTATCGATCTTTAATCCTTTGATAATGACCTAGATAACTCTACGTTCTTTGCAACTTTTGAAATTGTCAGGTGAAAGGACCTTCTGGTAATCAGATTCAAGATTCTCATGACAAGATCAGTAAGAAATTTCAGTTTATGGCTCACCATAAGGGGGTTCATCGGTTTTGCTTTACTAACAAGTCTCCTTATTATGAAACTATCGACTTTGATGTACATGTTGGCCATTTTGCATACTACGATCAGCATGCAAAGGACGGTAGGACTCTTCTTTTTTTCTGTTTTATTGTCTCTTGAAAACTTTATGAAAATACCATGTGTAACTCTTTTTTATCTGTTTTGAATGTATCTGCAGAGCATATCAACCCTTTGTTGGAACAGATAGGGAAGTTGAAGGAGGCTCTCTACAACATTCAGTTTGAGCAGCAAATCAACACAAGACTTTATAGGAGTCATGCAGCATGTCCTGACCAATGCAACCGCATGAAGATAACCTTAACTGATCTCTCAAGTATTCATAGGTAGAACTCAAAGGCTAAGGTCAAGGTTAATTTTTCTGCCCAATCAGACATTCGTGACTCCACATTGCCAGTCCAATTTGGAAAGAGAAATAAAGGCTGATCAAGAGCAGCTATATGTTTATTTAGAGCTAAAAACAAGCACAGGTCTTCTTAGTTTCTTTCAGTATATAGCAGATTGAATCTCCAATCTATAGAGCAGTTATTTTGATAGCTTACCAATCAGGGAAGTGTTTTCATAATATATTTGGAAAGAACCTTGACTGCCACAAGGCCAAAGCTTTCTGAGTAGGTTGTATGCATCACTTGCTCCCTTAGATAAAATAGCATCCCTTATCTAATGAGGCAGGGAAACATTAGTGAAGCACAGGAATCAAAAGTGCAAACAATGGAAATTATGGCTAGCACAACAAAAAAGGTTTATAGTCCCTAAGAAGAAGAGAACCTTTTTATTTGATAGATTGGCTTCGAGATTTTATATCCTTGAAGAAAGCAGGGTCACGAGCTGATTTATATAAAGAACCATCATTTCCACTGATAAATCCTAGCGATCTTAACTGGTCCTCCAGGCATATTGTAGACGTGCCCACTTCTAAATCATCATATGCAGAAACGACAATAAGTGATAGAGTACCAGCTACCAGCATAATTATGAATACACTTGTTTTAAGCAAAATAGCTGGTCATAGACAAAGAATCTAACAATTCATCATCAAATTTCAGTGACCAAAACAGGAAGTCAAAAGAGACCCAAGCAGAGAAAGAGCAAAAGAGATCGAGAGAAAAGGGGGGAAAAACAACAAAAGCGAAGAATGTCATGCCTTATGGATTGTGAATACACTCGCTGATAAGACCTTAGCTCTCAGATCAGAGGGAGACGGAGTGCAGAGATCTGGATGGGGAGCGTGAAAGAGAGAGAGGACGCTTGATTTCATCCAAAAATTTCTCATCCTGATCTCTCAGTTTTGTGCCGTGAAAGTGATTTCACCGTACAGCCTTCCTGACAGGTGGTGTTCTCTCGGACACGTGTCGCCACTTCAGGACTGTGATTTCTTCGTGGTGGAATCACAAGGGCACCCAATATTTTCTCGTCTTGTTGTCTACTAGAAGAATTATAGAAATCGATTAATTCTGACGCCCTTTCGTTTGGCTTTATCAACTAGTGCATTAGGTGGCCATTTCCAAAGAAGATGCAGCTTTGCAATTTTGAAAATTAAAAAAAAGCAATCAACTAATAAAGAAATGAATTAGAATTCTATAGAAAAGGAAAGAAGGGTGGTGCCACGACGGGAAGAACATGGGACGCTGCCAGTACACATTGCATGTGGTCGGAATTATAAAATTGGCGAGACCATCAACTTGAGACAGCCATACCGTTCAGGAGCAGTTCATGTCAACGTTATTACGGTAATAGAAACTAAGCCATTCGCCCGATTAATCTTGTGCGAGCTCATGAACTGCACCATCGATCTTACTTTCTCCAACATCTCTGAAAAATTACATTATGCAGTATTTATACCACGCAACATGCTAACAATCAACCACTAGGGTTGCCACTCTTCCTATTTAGGAATGAGAAGGTGGACAGTTCAATTCCTCACTTTCTCAAGGGAGCTAGAAATAGGGACGTTTAGTTTTAGATGTAAGTTTCGACTCCCATGCTTTGTAAAGAGATAATGCAAAAATCTGAGAATGAGTTGAGAATTAAAATATAACAAAAAAAAACGTGCTGACATAGCTCATACGATTGAATGTCATCAACGGTAATGAAGCATTTAAGTCATCTTTTACTGCTTAATTTTCTGGTAGAAGTAATGAAGCGTTTGACTGCATCTGACCTATTGATTAAAAAAAAAAAAAGTACATCTGACATGGCATAATAATTTAGACACCTTGCAAATGAGTTAAAAAAGAAGAAGCTAGGGATCCAACATAAGAAACGTTTCATTTCACTGATTGACCAATAACAAAAGGAAAAAGATTTCATCAAAATGAGTTGTCCGATGTTCAAGAACTCAGAGCTCCCTCTAGGGTTTCCATAGTATGCGGAAATTTGACCTTGTCATGTGCTCGAATTAATTCGAAAGTTAAGTCAGGACCGGCTCTAATTGTTTTTTGGTATCTTACCACGTGTAGGAATTATTTTTTGGTGATTAGCATGTACTTTAATTTCTCACTGACTCTATAGGGAAGAAAGTGAAAGATGGTGATACATTTGAAAATGATGGCACACTCGCCATGGCCTATGGAGATGAACGTGGGAGCTAAATCGCAGAATAAATTCGATTGATTGTGGTCGGAGTCTAGGAAAAATCAATTGTCGAACGAAAAGCCATCTGCAATTTCTCTTGAACATAATGGCCTCAAGGCTTTCGCAGATGTTGCTTCATTGTCACGATGGTGGTTTGTGTGTTTCACGTCCCTGAAGCTTTCGTGGTCACGGCACGAAATCAACGAGCCAATCATATGAAGTACGGACGGATAAATTACGTGCAGATTCTCCTATTGCATCATGCATCAAACAACAGGACATTGAGTCGCGAACTATATAATAATTGTAGTTATATTTTCCTTCTGGCCATCCCAAGTTGACTTTTCATTACGAGAATTTTAAATTATCAAAGTGGGGAAAAGTATTCAATTGGACAAAATTAGCATAAATCTTTTCACAATAGTACCAATTAAGTCCAATTTAGGTCGAAAATTTACTAATGTGGACACCGGACGTTTTACGTGGTAGCAATAAGCCCTAGCCAGATTTGGGCAAGGTCACGAAGGGCATTGCCCGCGGCCAACGGGGGCCGCTTTGCCCTAGGCCGGCAAAGGCTTGCTGGTCCTCGCAAGCCAAAATGAAGGAAAAACAAAGAACAAATAATGAATAATGATAATAAGAAAAGAAAAGAAAAACAATTTTTTTAAAAAGAAATAAATATTTTTAAAAATTATCCACGTCAGCGTTGGTCGTGCCACGTAAAACGGCCAGATTTGGGGGAGGGCCGCCGCCTTGCCTACAGCCGGCAAGGGTTTGTTGGTCCTCACTAGCCAAAATGAAGAAAAAAAGAAAGAAAAATAAATAAATAATAATAATAAGAAGAAAAGAAAAGAAAAAACAAAAGAATTAAGAAACTATTAAAATATTATTAAAAAATGTTAACGATTGCGTTGGTTGTGCTACATAGAATGTCCGGCGTCTATATCAGCGATTTCATGTATAAATTGGCTGTATGGGCTTAATTGATACCAATATAAAAATGTATTTGTCCAATTGAAAAGTTTATAATTGAATTTGTACAAATACAATAGGTTTGGGACATTTTTTTGTACTTTTCCCTATCGAAGCGTGTTAGTTCGGTTTAGTCATGGGTTGTGTTGACATGTGAATTTTCGCCAACAAGAAAACTTGTTTATAACAAACGTTTACTTTTTTCCTTAAGCGTAACTCGTACATGAAACTTCTGAAGTTTGTTCCAAACAACCCATACTTCGAAATCAAGTTTCGTCAAACCCCACAGCTCTGCAATGCCCTAAATTATCATTTCCGTATATATCTACAACTCAACAACTCTTCAATTGAACTTCATAGTTCAAATCGACATAATTACGAATTTGTGCTATAATTTCGAAAATTATTGCTATCAAACGAATAAGAGGCTTGAATATGTACCTGGCATTGCAATTCGTAATTATATCGGGCTCTTCGCAATTAAACCGGCTTGTCGAGACGTCCGAATCGGCCACGTGCAAAGATTTTTCCCTCTTTTCCTCTTTTCTTCTCGCCTTGCTCGAGCCCTCCTTTTCTTCTTGTTGTCTGCGCCGATTTCCTCTTTTATCTTTTGAAGGGGAAATGAAATGGTGGCTAGGCTTTTAAGAGACATGGGTTTGGGGTATAATGGCCCCATATATTGTAATGCCAGAGCCCGTGCTAATCGTGGGCCGTCAGCCTACCTTTTGGGCATTATTTCTAAACCTATCTTTTCTCCCGACCGCGCAAAGAGGGTCATGACAGCTTGATTACAATACATTAAGTTAAACTGACTCATTTGATGTGTCATGTTAATGCAAGCAAAGATAAGTTAAAAAAGGTTTAAGCTAATCGACCCAAATAGATGTTAAATCTATGCTATATCTGTTTTATATTAGTGGGGTTTTTGCCATTAATAGTGACCATCAAGTATTTTCGCCAAAGCTCTTTGTAATTATCTAATTTACCCCTTCTCAGTTGGTCTCTTCAGGTTATACGATAATAAATCCGAGATTATTCTTCTCGGGAAATTCATTCCTGATGAAATTCACAATCGCTCATTTTTTTCTTAATCAAACAAAACGTTTCCTTTTCTTTAATAAATCATGATGAAATTCCTAGTTCTTTTTCGATCAAGGTCCTCCATTATAGGATATAAATATGGTTTTCTGGTTTCTCAATTATTCTTTCTTCTCATACTTTAGTACTTTCCTCACCGATGTAATGGTAAGTGCTGTGAGTTGTGACAATTTCAGCATCTTCTTCAACTTTGCTTGGGAGGCTTAAAACTTATACGTTCTTTTGCTATAGAACTCGTTAGAGTTATGTCTCAAGTTTTGAACCCGTCAAATGAAACTCAACTCGATTGGGAACGTGCGGACCACGTGAAAGTGAAAATCCCGGATGCATGTGACTTGGCCTCGAAGTTCCTATTTGGACTCCCATTCTATCCAAGCTGAAATCGGAGATGTAAATCAAAAAAGGAAAACTCAACATTGGACTTTAATGGTCGCCTTAGTGCTCGATGGAATTTGGATTTTGTGCGGACGTCGGAATGTCGTGCGAGGAAACATGAATATATTTGTTTCCTAGTTGGAGTTGGTGACTTCCACGTTTGTAAACACGCATAACTACAATCTTCTATTGCCATATTTTCTCCTTGCAGGGTCTTTCCTGCGGAGGTGTGTACCGTGACTTCTAGCTCGTGGCGTGCGACAACCAATCAAGTACGTGAGGCTAAACAATGTGGTTACGAGTGTAATCTAGAGTCGAGAAATACTTGAATAAGTGATTGTAACTCTGTAATTCTCAGATTAATTAGTCATTCCTTGCGGCCGGCTCTATTTGCCATGACTTCTAGCTTGTGGACATGACATTTGAGTAATACGTGAAGCCAAAAAAAGTGGGTATGAGTGTAATCTCAAATTCAGAAATATCTAAGTAAGAAATTGTGATTTTGTAATTTTCCTATTGATTAGTGGATTCTCTTCGGCTGGGGCTGCCTCGCAAAGTAGGCATCAACATTCAAGCTTAACCACAGAAATCTGTCATATTCTTTATTGTTTCTCTTTTTTTGTCTGGTAGTTTCGTTCTCTCGCATTGAATTGCAATATCCATTAACTTCAGCATTATTTCACAACAGAGCTTACGTAATTTTCCATTGCGTCGCTGTGCAGGTTCATGCTACCAGTCCTCTAAATGAATGGTCAAATTGATGCGTAGGCGGGTCAAGAACTTTCTGTGAAATGTGAATGATCCTCCCACAAAAATACAAGGACAAGGACATGAACATGATGGCGGTCCAGACATCAATTTGCTCAGCAGAGAAAGAGACGCAGGAAGAGTTGGATTTGGTTTAGTCATCTGCTATTACGATGATGGCCCAATCTGAAATTACAAAGGCAGCTAACCAGATCTACAACTATCAATTTCTATGTTGCTTTTCCTTTTCACAATTCGATTAATATCTAGAATTTTCTCTTAAGTCAAGTCCTAATTCGTTTGCATGGTTATAAAATCCTGCATTTGATTACACGAAACCATAGTTAAAATTATTTTTGTGATATAGTAAAAACTGCAAGTAATGAAGATGCTAAATATGAGTTTAAAGTCTCATATATGTGCTATGATGGCGACACCTAACTATTTTCTATCATTTTCTATGTACACGGTAGTTTCTCATTTGGTGGGTGCTTGATTAGCTATACTAATGACAAAAATGTCACCATGAGATTTAGAGAATAGGGGGAGCAAAAGAAATCGCTCGGACCGAACCGAACCAACGGGTCTTGAAACCTGCCAGTTCGGTGCCAATTCGGTCCAGGCAGTTGAGACGGTGATTTTCAGTCTAGTTCCTGGTTCCATACGTGCAATCGCCCACCTGGACCACCCGGACTGGACTGATTTTCTTTTTTAATTTCGTACAAATCTGTAAAAAGCCCTAATCTTTCACAAACCTTCATTCAGTTCAATTGAGAGAAACAAAGATTGCAACAAAGAAACTAGAACGTGATGATCCACATGCGATTTGCATGTGACTCATTCGTTGTACTTGATTTACCAACCCTACTCTGCTGAAAAGGAAGTGGAAGGTTCAGAGTTTTTGATTCCTCCTCCAGATCATCTTCTTTGAATATATGACAACAAAACTTCTTCTCGCCCTATGAAGTTTCAGTCAAAACTCCACCCAGTAGGAAGACAAGAATGGCCTCGTGTCCGACAAAGTTTCACTGAAGAGCACGATTGAACACGACAACAAAAACCAGCTCCCAGAATCTCAAAATCAGTTCTTTCCGAAAGCAAATCAAATCAAAAAAGACCACAAGCAAAAGGAAAAGTGATCAAACACTCACAAACGCAATCAACCAATGAGTCACTCATGCAATCACCAAGTGAGAATGGCCACAATGCAATTACCCTAAAACCCCAAAACTCCTCATCCCCGTCAAACTCCATGTTGAAGATATTTAGAAATATTCTATGAATATTTAGGATATTTCCTCTGATTTTCTATATCTCTTTTCATTATACATATTAGATTTGATTTCATTTGATTTTCTCTATCTAAGCCTATAAATAGGCTCTCTATAGACTCTTTTCAATATATTAAAATATATACAATTTGTCACATTTCTCTCTTCCACAATTCTTATATTTAACTTGGTATCATAGCCTCTTTTTCTGAGACAACTTAGTGCATCGGGTGTACTTCGCACCCGGTGCACCTCACACACTCTAGAAATTTCCCCAATCCTATTTTTCCGCTTTATTATTTTCAACGCAGAATAAATCCATCCCCATCATAACTGTTCAACAATGTTCACTTGGTGCCCACAAGTATCATATGAGGAAGCACTTAATCGAGTATGCATAGTGTTTCGATGCTAATCGCACTGACCGTGTCACCCGTCGAGCCTTTTTCATGGAGGTGGCTTTCTTTCGATGCTAGCCGCACAGGCCGCATCCCAGTAACTCTTTTACAAGCCAGTCGTATAGGCCGCTTGATGTTACCATGCCAGCCGTATAGGCCGTGTTGCTTAGTTACTATTTTGCAAGCCAGCTGTATCGGCCGCTTGCTGTTTTACCTTTGATTCTTAACCTTTCACGCATCGTTTCAAGAAGCCAAAACCACCACCAAACTTGCTCAACTTTAAATGAGCCAGATCCTGCCTCACATACCGCCCCATCCTAGATCCACCAAGCCCGATGCCATGCTGCGTCGTTAGAAAAACAAGTTTTCGTGGCATTGTTCGACAATGATTCAAACTCAAGGTGATTTAGTCACTATGAGTTTGAGGAGGGATGTTGAAGATATTTAGAAATATTCTATGAATATTTAGGATATTTCCTCTGATTTTCTATATCTCTTTTGATTATACGTATCAGATTTGATTTCATTTGATTTTTTCTATCTAAGACTATAAATAGGCTCTCTATGTACTCTTTTCAATATATTGAAATATATATAATTTCTCACATTTCTCTCTTCCGCAATTCTTATATTTAACTCTCCAATTCCTTGCCTTCACCCGTATGTATTTTCTGTTAACTCATACGAATTCCCATAAGGAGTTTAACATCCTTCTCTGAAAGATCTTGCAATAGATTAGGACTACATGCTTGAAAAAAAAAACAGAACATGCCACCGGTTCCATTGACTCACCCGGAAACCATACCAGATTGGTCAGTTCAGTTCCAGAAGCCGGGAATCGGTCCACCTGAAAACTGATCACCCCTATAAGAGAGGAATTACTACTTCCGCCGAAATTTTATTATTGTTATTATTTTTATTGGTGATAAAAAAAAAGTACAAAGAAAATCCGGCAGAAAAAGAAGAAAACAAGTTTGGGTCTTCTAATTGAAGTCTAGCAAGATGACTACTTTTCGGCAATACATTGGTAGGCATCTATTCCTTCTCTATATACTAAATGCCGTACATGCGCAAACTGCAACTCCATGATTAGACCATATTATATACAATATGAAGATAAATCTTTCGAACATGTTCACTTAGAAAAATTGAAGTGATTCAACCATACACATCTATGTGATATTAATATTGAATTTTAAAGAAAGGATTTTTTTTTTGTTTTTGTTTTTGACACAATAGATCTCCGACAAATGGGTTGCCCGACACATGCATGCGTTGAACTCTCCTGTCGTCTAACCCTGTCAATTTTATTTCTCGGACCGAGAGAAGTAACATCCAAATATCAAATCTGACTTCTATAGTAACCTTTTTGAAGCTCTTCTCGCTTTTGAGGATCTCGTGTATGCTCTCAGCTTCAGTTTTTGAAGTTGAGAGCCTACTTAGTCTTTGGTTTTCTATTTTTCCGCTTTGATTGTCTTTTTTTTGTCTCTCCCGATCTATTTTGGGAGTTTGTGTGCGTAAATAAATTTTTTCCATTGATCAAGTGGAGATCAATTTGGTCATTCGTCTAGTCGACAGTCACCGAGAAGGATGTTTGTGACATAACTCCATAACTTCTATGAGATTAGGTTGCTCTCCTCTCTTGGTTTCTTACAATTATTTGATCTATGTTCTTTCAATATATTGACGTTGTTGTCTCTGCGTGGTGATGTTAATGAGGACATTGAATCTAGACGTGCACCCCAAACCATTACAAATGAAGTGAGAGATCTTAACATGTACTCATCACTAAATTTGGTGATTGGTCACTGACTGTTTATGGTAGTCATTGCAAATCGTTTTTTGATATTACAACGACACAAATATGTTTTAATATCTCTTGCCTTCACGATTGTGGAAAAAGTACTTGCGCATATACTAGTTTGCAGATGACATAACAATTTGGAAACTGAAAGAGAAATTCAAATTTCAAAGGACTGAAATATGAGTATCCAAGTTTACAAGTTCAGATCTTGAACTGAGGGCTTGTTTGGATTAATTTTTACTTTTTATTTTATTTCTTAATTTAAATTTGCGGCTCACCCACTTTCTGATTTCTTTAAAATCCGAATCTCCTGGAATTTGCACAATATTTAAGTATTGACACCTAGATTCACATAATTTTTTTTTTAGAATTTTCTGAAAATGAATTATATTTTATATTGTCGGGAAAGATCAAAGGTACATTTATACTTTTATGAATTTACACAAAAAAAAAACCCTTAAAGCTGCTTATTTTCTTCATAATGGCCCCGCAAGTGAAATGGCCCAGGATGCACAATGAGCTTGGATCTGAGTTTACGGAAACACAGAGAAGACAAAGATTTAGCCATGATGTCTGCAAACTGATCAACCGTAGAAATAAACCACACATTAGGATCTCCCTGCGCAATCTTCTCGCGAACAAATTGATAATTCAACTTTGACATGATTTGTCCGATGTTGTCGCACCATAAAATAGGTAGTTCAGAGAGATAAACATTAAACATGAAGTTCTTTCAACGAGTCTTAACCCATAAATATAGATGGTAAATGGGGTGAGAAGAAAAAAAGGAGGAAAAATGAATTTTTTTCAGAGAGATGAGCAACATGGATAAATTGGAATAGTGAAAAAAGGAGGGTGAAATGGGGGTTAGAAGAAGAAACCACAGATAATGACTGTGTGGGAATCAATCTTACAGGATTGGCATGTTGCAGGGTCATGATGGTGGGCTCTGATACCATGAAACAGCACAAAAATGTTTAATTGTCTCTTGCCTTCACAATTGTAAGCGAGTGAAAGTGCCGCAGAAAACCAAGTTTGAAAGGAATGAGATCTCTGAGCATCGAAGTTACAAGTTCAGATGTTGAACTAATTAATATTACAAAAGCAAGATCAACTATGATTACACTGAGGCTACCTAATATTCTCATTATTCAATTGATATTTATCAGTTGCAGAAAAAATTTCTGGTTTTTGGCACGGAATGATAGAATTCTGCTCTATCCTGATACAATGGTTGGCGCCGCACCAGGTTTGTAGGAGAGAAGATGAGGAAGAGAACAACCAAGTGATCTGGGGCAGCTAATTAGAAATTTATTTCTTTGGCAAACAGGGACAGGAAATTCATAATTTGACCGTTTCTTAATTACATCGCACATAACTATTAAAATGCAGTGTAGCTTAAATGAAATATGTTCTTAGTTTTGAAACTGAAAAACCTTCACACGGTTCTTCTCCTAACAAATTATTAATCCACCAGTCATTCTCTTCAGACATGTCATCAAACCTAAAATTCTTACAATTGACTCAAAAGCAATCTCTTGGAAATAACCCTATAATGACAAAATCAGAGACTAACTGTAACACCCCGGGTTTACACTGTGTAATATTGTCCGCTTTGGGCCCACTGGCCCTCACGGCTTAAAACGCGTTACACGGATATAGAACCCTAAGCCTTATAAGCTAGCCTGGAGCTCCCCCCTAGGCGACGTAGGACAAGAGAGGTACCCCACTTCCCTGTGGATGTCCGAGGTAGTGGCGCGGACGCACCGCCATCCCTCCTCCCCGCGCTCCGCCTCAAGGCTGGGGCCATCACACTAACATGGGACCATGAATTGTGCAGCTCATAAATCTCGGCTTGAACTGGAGCTCGAACACGAACCCAGATAGACTAAGAAATGGCTCATTACCCAAGTGCTTCAATGATCGTCCACTCCCATTTTTGCTTATTTGATTCTCCCCAGTTTAGTCCGCCTTTCACGTGCCGATCCTCCTTACCCGCTCTGTTCAGTACCCGGGTATTGTGCCGTTAAAAGCATGTTTCAGAATAACCTCGACATTTTCATCTCGAATTTGTCCTCAAGTGCTTTTCTCTCAAACTTCTATAGTGCTTCTTATGGCAATAGCACAGACAGAGTCTATGGTCAGCATATGTGCCTGAATTATGCTAGTAACCAAGATTGCCAAGACTGCATAGACTTGGCCTCACAGGACATACTGAGGCTCTGTCCTATTAATACCGCGGCAATGGTCTGGGAGGAAGTCTGCCAGTTGTGGTACTCAGGTCAGAATTTCATTGGCCGTTTGGACGTTATGGGCAACATATGGAAGGATAACTCGATGAACGTTTCGCGACCCGACCAGTTCAAATTAGTTGTTAACACCATGCTGCAGAATCTCATGAAATTGGCGGCTTTTGATCCTCTGTCAGACATGTATGCGACTGGAGCAGTTGAGTTCAAAGACGTGAGCATGTCAATGCTATACGCGTTGGTGCAGTGAGGAAGGGACCTATCTGGAAGCGACTGCAACATCTGTCTTCAACAAGCTATAACAGATGTGTTGGCGAATTGTTCCTCCTCGGTCGGCGCGAGGATTCTTAGCAGTAGCTGCTTTTTGAGATATGAGCAGCATGCGTTCTATGAAGGCAAAACTGCATCCGAGCCTAATCAAACCACTCAGGGAGGCGTGTTTATATAAGTAGTTCTCCCTTTCTGCACTCATCCTTCGGTAGCGTAGTGTCAATTCATATCAGCATGAGCAATAATTGTATTAATTTCTGCACTGTGCAGGTAGCAGAAAGAAAATGTGGTTGATTGTGATTCTTACGATCATAGCAGCCGGATTAGCAGTACTTCTTTAGGCATCCAGCGTTTGCTATCCTCAAATCCACAGGAGCGAGAAAAGGTAATTTGCCCCTCGATAGTGCTTATTGAAGTCTTGAAGCTTGTTCTCCTAATTGTCCTGCCTTTTTCTCATCCTCATAATTTTGTTTTCTTTTTCGAAATTTTTTCAGGGAATAAATCAGTTATCCAGCTTGGCGTGCTCCGCAATAATGGCTATACCAGTGATAATACTAGCTTCGTGAACTGGATTTTTTGACAAAGATTTGACAAGAGCGTTCCAAATTCCCCATTTATTGACTTCACGACCATACTAACTGCTACTAACTATTTCTCTGCATCAAACAAGCTGGGACAAGGTGGTTTTGGCCCTGTTTACAAGGTAGCGAGGATATACAATACAGAGGCAATAGACTAAATATTATTGTCTAATTTGCTGTGATTCAGATTATGATCCTGAGTAGAAACATTGGTGTCTTCTTTTTTAGGGAATTCTAGGAGATGGAACAGAGGTAGCTATCAAGAGACTCTCAAGCACCAAGCAGGGTACCGAGGAATTTACAGATGAAGTCTTGCTCATAATGAAGCTACAGCATAAAAATCTCGTTAAGCTTTCGGGATTTTGTGCTGATAATGAAGAAAAGATTCTCGTCTAGGAGAACATGTCCAATGGCAGCCCGGATGTCATCCTATTCGGTTCGTTGAATGAAACAGTATGAAATTTTAGGCAATCAATTATCTAACTCATCTTTCTAAAGTGTCAATTCTTGTTTTTACTACCAGATCGAGAGAGACAGGCAAAACTTGACCGGAGAAAACGAATTGACATCATAAACGGAATAGCACGCGGGGTTCTTTACCTACACGAAGATTCCTGTCTTAGAATCATTCACAGAGACCTGAAGGCAAGCAATGTATTATTGGACTCTGAAATGAACCCAAAAATCTCAGCTTTTGGAATGGCTCGAATTTTTTCTGGAAATGACGGCAGAGCCAACACTTCAACCATAGTAGGAACATAGTGGGTCCAGTGTTTTGGGTTTTATCTGTTCATTTCCTTAATTTACTGGTTGATGATATAAATATATACTCTGCAGATGCAGATTTAAAGAAAAAATTGCCATTGAAACGATGTTATAGCCCTGTGGGCCACTTCAGTTGACAATGCTTGTTGAATGTCTCAATTGATCTCACATTTCCTTTTCTAATTATCTGGAACAATGGATACATGGCCCCGGAGTATGCTATGGAGGGATTATATTCGATTAAGTCCGACGTTTTCAGCTTCAGAGTTCTTGTGCTTGAGATAATAACAGGAGAAAGAAAAACTAGCTTTTATTTATCAAGACAAGCACCGACCCTCGCTGCATATGTGTGAACTCTGACTAATTATGATCAGTATTCGTCTTAATTACTAGGAAAGCGAGGTTTCTGATTAGATAATGAATTTGCGGGCGTGGAATCTGTGGCAGGATGAAAGAGAATTGGAGCTGGTGGATCCATTGATAATCGACTCGTGCTGTGCGGAAGAATTTAGGCGATGCATGCAAATTGGACTGTTGTGTGTTCAAGAAGATGCATACGACAGGCCTACAATGTCATCCGTGGTTGCTCTGATGAAAAATGAGAGCAGACCTCTTGCAAATCCTCAACGACTGGCATTTTCAGTGGGAAGTTTCACTGAATATCACCAAGAAGTCACAGACAACTGCTGTTCTGTCAATGGCGTAACTATTTTGAATATTGGTGCAAGATGATTGACCCAAGAAAGGAGATATCAGGACTTTGCGAGTTTACGCATCTCCATTAGTCACTTGTGCATTTAAATTTTTTTTACAGTAGTCTGTTCATATAGTAGGACAAGTGTTCATTTAGTATTGCAAAAAGTCATTCTGTATGTATTTTTCTGAGTCAAATTTGTATGCCATGTAGATTCCGTAATTGTCAAATTATATTCATGACAACTGCATTTTGTTGTAGATTATAATCAGCTTCTGCAGTTTGAACGTATTGGGATTGAGCTGATCCAATGCACTCCCCTTGCAACTGAAGGAACATTATTGAAAAAAGTCTTTCTGGTCTATGACCACGAGTTTGGAGCCTAGTGTAGGATTTAACTCTTCCACACTTCCACGGTTTTACAAAAAACTTCCGGCGACTAACTTAACTTTGGCAATATAATTCTTCTTTTGCTTCATTGAACAAGCAATGTAATTGATCTAAGAAAAAGCTAAGCACTATAATTTTCAAGAAGATTACATTTTGCAAATAATTTTTTTTTAAAGAGAAAGCACATTTGTACTTTTTGTTACTTCCCAAGTAAATTCTGGTAGAAGAACTGCAAGTAGACTGCTTTCCAATTCACTTTTTTAATATCTCATACACATGGAAATGGCAAACTGTCTAGCATCTGCAACTACGTGTAAAAGAGTATGACAGAGTTAAGGAAACTGACATAAAATATTAAAGATTTGTTAAGGTCAACAGTCAACGAATTCTACGTACAATGAGTTCACCAATGATGCAAACAATAATTTACTATATATCTATAGTCTTAATAAAAGGGAATGACCGAAGTTGGATTAAAGTATTTCTTGAATGTGAATTTTTTTTATGAAGTAGAAAGGGACAATATATACAATCTCATCTTGTAACTTGTCATCACAGGCACCCACTGTAACCACAGGATTAAACAATCTTATTCTCTCTTCAATTTAGTATCCAAAAATGTTTCTAACCTTGTTGAATTTCAAATAATTTGGTCAAACAACAAATTCTGGCCATTTATTTTCTCAAGAAATTCCTTGTTTCTCAAGAAACCCATTAGTTGCTCAAGAATCCAAGGTCAAACAATAATTTTACTTTTCTTGCATTGGCTGATGTGCATAGCCCTTGAAATGACCAAGGAACGAGTTAAGTTTTATGACAGAAAACCACTTAAACCCCTAGAATGATTCAACAGTTTGATAGAATGCCTGACAGAAACAAATCTGTGTTATTTCGTGCGCTTGGTCCTTATATAAACGATCTCGCTTGTTATTGGTTTGTCATCATCAACTATGAACTTGCCTCATGTGTATTTTGAATTTCTTGGGCACAAGTAGCATCTCATTTTCCATGAAAAGGCTTTACTTTTCAGGTTCTCTGAAGTTTGGTGGCAACATAAGTTCTTGCAAGTCTCCATCAGCTGATAGCATATAAGAGTGTTCTAACATTTTTCTGAGACTTTCCAGGTTCATTACAATGTTTCTTATGTGGGTTCATTTGATCTCTAGTCTTTATGCAATGCCAATATCTGTGATAAATGTGTAAATCACTTTCCAGAAACTTGTGTTTGTTACTCGTGAGTTCAATGCTTAACACAATGAGTTATCAGGGTGAATGTTAAGATTTGATGTGCCAGAAGTAGAAAATGGAGAGAGGTCCCCATTTTGTGCTGTTCACATTCGTATTACTGTCAACGCTTAGCCTTCACATGAGTGTCGAAGCAGATTATCTTACATATTATTGTCAGAATGAGTATGGAAATTACTCGACCAACAGTACGTTTGAATCAAACCTGAAGCTTCTTCTTGATTCGCTGCCGTACAACACTGCAACAACGGGATTCAACAATACTATCATCGGAGAAGGCCTTAACCGAGTTTATGGACAAGCTCTTTGCCGAGGAGATGCCAGTTCCACAGCATGTGAGAGCTGTGTAGGCAATGCAAGCCAAGAGATCATGAAGCTGTGCAATGCTGAAGATGCACTAATTTGGTATGAATTATGCCAAGTGCGCTATTCCTTCCAAGATTTCTTTTCAAACATGGTTTATACTGGTAAATACCCGGATTCAAACAGTCAGGAGAAACTTGCATCAGACCCAGCCCGTTTCTATACCTACATGATGTATCTAATGAACAATATATCTAATGAGGCTGCGTATGTTAACTCTACTAAAATGTTCGCGACGGGGCAAATAAATTTCTCTGTGAGCCAGACAATATATGGGCTAGTGCAGTGTACCAGGGATATGTCAGACAACAACTGTTACAGTTGCTTGGACTCTGCCTTGGGGGATCTAAAAGCATGCTGCTATTTGCGGGAAGGTGGAACGGTTGTTAGCAGAAATTGCAATGCAAGGTACGAGCCATACCGCTTTTTCAATGGCTCGATAACTTCTGTGTTGTCTTACCCAGCTTCCACAGGTAAGAACATGAAATCTATTTGAAGTTAATGTTAGTAGGAGAAGAAAGCTATAGTTCCCACCATTAACTTAACTTCTATGCTTATATAATTTGACCTATGGTCAGAACAAAATTACAAAATGTGGATAAAGATAATCTGCATGATGGGTGTTCTTAAACTTTGAATGTTAACATTCTCTTTCAAAGTGACCGAGGAGATATCTACAAGGGTCAAGATCTTAGAAATTTGTTTACACCATTATTTCATTTACCTCCAACGAAGAGACCAACTTTTACCAAACTCATTTTCCTAGTCTGGCCCTGTTTTCTCAGAAACACTGTTAGTTGCCTACGTTGCTTTCATTCAGTCAGTGATAGCCTCTAGACTTATATCATAGAGAATTTGAAGAGACTTAGCTTGCTTCGCCTTGATAATTGCAATAGCCAAATATGCAGGAAAATTACTGAGGTAATCAGCTCAAGCTGAACATTTCTAATAAGCCTCTTTATTATTATGGGATGCAGTTCACCATCAATGTAGACATTTCATCTCTCTTCATAGCCTATTGATACTCCAGACTATTATCCATTTATTGGGATGTTAATTTGACTTATAAAAAGAACAGGGGATAAATGGAAGAAAGGAAGGATTGTCCTAGTTGTTGTTATCCTGGGACTGCTATTAACTGTTCTTGCCGGACCTTGCGCTGTCTATTTCAACCAGAGAAAAGAAAAACAAGGTATATATGAGAAAATGGCCCTCTTAATTCATATATTTACGAGAGCTAATCCAGACTTGTATACCTTCAGACCTGGGAAGAAGCCTGGATGGTGTGCTCCATGATTTAGTACATCCAGTCGGAGTGGAAATTACTGAAGATGGCAACCTGGTTAGCTCTGAAGAACTTCCTTTCATGGATCTAGCCACACTAAAGGTCGCTACAAATGACTTCTCAAGTTCAAACAAGCTTGGGCAAGGGGGGTTCGGTAATGTCTACAAGGTAATTTATCTGTTGCTGTCAGTTTGTGATTGTTTGCTGTTGAAGTCCAGCAAGTGGAGGGCTTAACCGAATTAGCTTTCAGGGTGTGCTTTCTGATGGAAAAGAAGTAGCAATTAAAAGGTTGTCGAGGAAGTCTTGGCAAGGTCTCGAGGAGTTCAAGAATGAGGTGATCTTGATTGCAAAGCTCCAGCACAGAAATCTAGTAAGGCTTCTAGGATGCAGCATAGAGGGAGATGAGAAGCTGCTTGTATACGATTTCATGCCTAACAAAAGCCTCGATATCTACATCTTCGGTTCATTTTCTCGTGTCCTTCAATTTTTAGAAAGAACTTATCTACTTAGAATTTGTGCATATTGTAAATTGTCCTCATTGCCAACGTTTTTGCATGATGACCTTATCTTCAGATTCGGACAAACGTGCACAGCTTGATTGGTGCACATACATTTCCATTATTGATGGAATTGCTAGAGGACTAGTTTACCTGCACGAGGACTCAAGACTGAGGATAATTCACAGGGATCTGAAGCCTAGCAATGTTCTTCTGGATCATGAAATGGTTGCCAAGATATCAGATTTCGGGATGGCCAGAATATTTTGCGAAAATCAAAGTTCAGCTAATACAAGAAGAGTCGTCGGAACACTGTAAGTCTGCATCTTCTGATTTTGTTCAGCTGAAAAATCTAGGAGTCTCTTGTTCTTGCCAAGGAAAACACTCTATTTGGTTAGTCATTAAGAAGGTACTAAGTAGGAAAGACTAATGCCGACTTTGATACTTGTGATAGTGGTTATATGGCCCCGGAGTATGCAATGGGGGGACTATTCTCTGTGAAATCAGATGTTTTCAGCTTTGGCGTCATTTTGCTTGAGACCATCAGTGGAAAACGAAATAGCGGATTTTATCTTACAGAACATGCTCCGACACTTCTTGCATATGTATGTTCTACAGTTCATGGGAATTAAAATCTTGCCTTTTAATCATGTTGCGAGCTGAAAATACTCAGTATTTGCCCATCACTCATTTTGCACCACAATTAATTTGATCTTGCAGGCGTGGAAACTATGGACTGAAGGAAAAGAGTTGGAACTCGTGGATCCTTCTTTAGCAGGATCAGGCCGAGGAGCTGAAATAGTCAGGTGCATTCACATCGGCCTCTTGTGTGTCCAAGAAGATCCTGGAGATAGACCGACAATGTCGGAAGTGGTGATGCTTTTAGGAGGTCAAACAGGAAGTCCTCCAGAACCCAAAAAACCAGCTTTTTCCGTAGGTAGAGCTGCCCAAGAACTCGATCAATCATCGGCACCTAATCTTTCTGCCAATGAGATGACTGTTTCTAGTATCTCACCTAGGTGAACAAGCACGTATTCTAGCTAATTAAGGTTCCACTTGCCCACGGTTGTAAAATTTCATGCTGTAAAGAGGAAGTTGTCATGTTTGGAGGAGTTTCTCTGCTCATGAAATGACTGAATAAACAATCAAGATTATTGCATATGAGGAAGGTTGATTTGGTAAGCGAAAAGAAAATGCACAAATTTTGTCGACCCATGTAAACATAGGGTGATAAGTGCAAATTTTTTAAACCAGAGGCCCCAAACATTTTATTGAACGAAAGCAGTGTCGGTGCAATTTGGCTTTCCTCTAGTAAAACTTTAGCTCATTCCAAATTCTGGATAGTGGTGATGGCTGTTGGTAGTTTGTTATACAAACTACATAAAATAAATAAGAGTGTGTGGTCCGTTACATAATTGTGAAAGTCTACCATTCTTATAAATGAAGATGATGGGCTTAGTGAGTTGGACCTTACAATGCCTGTGTGCAGTGCATAATTATTAGGTGCATTTAGCACTTTGCTTGCACGTGAACCAGATTTGGCACTAATCAACTGTGACGCCCCGACCTCGGGGTCATTCATGTGACGTCCCATTCATTATTATCTTTCTTTAAACACAAGCGGAAGCATTTCTCGGGACAATCACATTAAAAACAAACAGCGGGATTAAGACAAATAGCATCATGAGTAAACCTTATGTTTATAAAGCATGCAAACATGTTTTACAAGCCAACTTAGCTGACTTTAGCCATTTACACACAACAAACATTATGGCTCGGGTGTCCTAAGCCCACTACTGCTTCTCGCTCCTCGCTTTCCCCGAACTCTAACATGGCTCAAACTCCTCCCGTCGCCGCCATCCGTTCGACCATCCTATGAACCTGAAGGGTGGGAAAAAAACGGGGGATGAGTCGGGGAGACTCAGTAAGTAAACCTACTAATATCAAGCGAGGACGAGGGGATCGCCGTTAACACAAGCCGGCCCTTACCGCACCCGCATCAATGGCAGATCAATAGCAAAGTTCATACAAGAGAACATCAAACATGGCTATAACATGTGCACTTTACCAGTCAAATCTCGTTTCTACCTCTGAAACAAACTTCAAACATGAAACATGATTAAATCAAGAAATGAACCAACTATGACCAACCAAACGATCGAGAAACAGTTCAAGCAAACCATGTCACAACGCATCACAACTTCCTTTCCCGATATTAGGAAGTTTACTTACCCAATGACAAACAAAACTAGAGAAAATGAAGCGTGTGAAGGACACGTGAGTCTCGACAATTCTCGGGCTTGAACACGAACACACGGCCTTGCACGTCGCTTCCTCACTCGATCAAATCACAATAGAGACATGGCTAGCTGATAAGCTTTTTCTCTCTTTCTCTCTTTCTAGGCATGAACAAGAAGTAAAGAAGCAAGAGAGAAGGTTGTTGGTGTGTGTGAGAATGGAGAGAGGGGCGTGAGAATGGCGTGAGAGAGAGGGGAGGGTGTCTTGGTATTTTAGGAGGCTTAGAAAACCCTAGAATAAGCAATAATGGAGGGGCCTCTAAAGTCAAGACTCATGATGGCCTTCATTAATGACATTAATGGCCTATAATGATGAAGAGGCTAATCTTATCTTCTTCCCATTGGCCCTCTTTCTCTCTCTTTCTCTCCGTTTCTTTCTCTTCCTCTCGGCTTCTCCATTTCTCTCCCCCCCCTATGGCCGAATGGCCTTCTCTTTATTTATAGAGACAAAAACTTGGGGCCAAAGTTTGGGGTATGAAGTCATGGCATATGTCATCCAAGCATGAGGTCATGGCTTACCTCACATGGCCATAATGACTTGTGGAAAATGAAGGCCAAGCAATCAATACAAGCTATTAATTAAGCTTCTTGAACAAGCTTCATTCTTAGCCAATCATTTTCAAGCTTACTTCTCTATTTCGTTTCCCCCTGGTATGACCTCCGATCAAAGCATAAAATATCTCATTTGAAAGCTCGGAACGTGTACTTTAAATCACCAGAAGACACCAAGTCCAAATTCCAATGTTTTCATATAGAAAATGCTAAATCTTTGAAATCTGGCAAAACCGAACAGTTTTGCACTGTTCACGAAATCGGACTTGAAATCATAGTAAATGAACTCCGAAAATTCTCAAATTCGGATATGTGATAAAAAAGACCTTAATAAACATTTTTAATGATGAACACAAAATCTAATTCTCTCTGTAAACACTATTTTCAGTCACTCAAAGACAGACCAAAAACAGTTCGCTGGAACGGAATCTTTGCTTCTAAAAGTAAGCTCTTTTCAGCATCCAAATCATCTCATAAAATTCCCAAATTTACATACATTATGGAAAAGGAAGTTCTAAACAACTTTCATGAAGGAAACTTTTTCAAAATCGGCTCAAAAAAACTTGTAGAAAATCAAGACGGTGTAAACATCACCGAAATATCCATTCTGGGCAGTTTCACACGGTCTGAAAATCAAGCCATCGTACCACTCATATCAATTTCAAAAATTCTGAAATTATATCATGTAAAACTTCATGATTTTTGGAACAACTTTTAAGAGAAAGCATTTAGAAATTCGGATCACAAAAGTTTCCCCAAAAATAACAAAATGAAAGGGTACAAATGATCCGAAAACTAGGTTTTCCAAAATAAGAGAAAACAATTTAGTTCTGATTGGAAAACCACCAAACCATAGCCATTTCTCAGGGACTGAAATTGAGAATTTTACCTGTAGCTTCCCAGGCCCAAAAATCGGGATGTGACATCAATGATTATTCTTTTATTTATTAAAAATCGAATTTATATTTATAAAATAACTTTTGTGTCCTATCAAAACAGTGTGACTATTCGCAATAGAGTTATAGTTATTTTTTATTTTTTAATTTCGAATTTTATTATTTCTACCTAAAGATTATTATACGATCTCATAATGTTTGAAAGGTTGTATCTATTCATGCATATTTTTAGCTAATAATTACTCAACATTTATGTTCATTAGATTGACTTTCATTTTCGTTTCTTTCAAAAGGTATACAACCATTGTTTTCAATTGTTTTCCTTTGAGAGATTATGGAGAAATACCAAAATTACTATTTGGTATTTTTGTTTGAGACTTTATTGTATCTTGGAAGATTTTTGTTAGTAACCATTAGCAACATTTATGTCATATTGAAACAATGTGACTGTTCCCAATAGAATTACAATTATTTTTTATTATTTAATTCCGAATTTTATTATTTCTACCTAACGATTATTATGTGCTTCTACAACTTTTCAAAGGTTGTATATGCTTGTGCATATTTTTCGTTATTAATTACTCAATGTTTTTGTTCAATAGACCGACTTCCATTTTCGTTTCTTTCAAAAGATATACGGTCAGTGTTTTCAATTGTTTCCCTTTGAAAGTTCTTCGAGAAATACCGAAATTGCTGTTTGGTATTTTCGTTTGAGACTTTGTTGTATCTTGGAGAATTTTTGCTAGTAACCAATTGAAGCATATGGTTGTTCAGCTGATTAAATGCTATTAATGAGAATAGTAATTCACTATTTTTAACAATTGGTCCTAAAGACTTCCTGATTCATCATGCGATCGCTCTAGGTTTACATACAACTACATTAACTTTAGTAAAAGGTGCTTTAGATGCACACGGTTCAAAATTGTGGGACAAATAATTCCTTAAAGACAGTTATTCACGTCTCAAAGTCTGATTTCATTCTTCTCACAATCTTTTTTTCCCAACAATGGTTATTACAGGAGGAGACTTACAGAGTCTGGTGGAGGAGGGAAAACTCTATTCAATTTGCACTTGAATCTTCTTTGTTTTTTTTTCGCTACCAATCTTTGCTTGATATGATTCATCATAGGAAAAAAGATCAATGAGCAAGATCACAACTAGACATTGACAATGTCCATCGCAATTAACAAGGTTTGGCATATGAAAATATACGATTTTATAACTGCGATTCACCAATTAGAGGAAATTATATAGCAAAACATATGGATTTTATATTATATTCTATCCAATTTTATCTTGGCTAGAAATTCAAACGACTAAACACAACCCAAGTACCATTAGTGATTAAATTTTTGGTTTGCCAGTGTTATTCTCACGCCCTGAACCCTATGGACGTGCAACATCCCACTATGGTCGTCACAATGCGACGTCCCAAGACTCGTTGCCGAACCTTTATTTTATCTTTTAATTACGCATGCGGAAACGATAACAACAATCACCCGGACAACTACAATAAACATGGATAGATAGGAAAACGATTCATAATAGTTAAACAACAACACCAATTTTCAGTGTTCACTTAATTAACCCCTAGGAACATTTTTACATGCCCACTACAGGCAATACCACAAAAAGCCAACAAAAAGCTACCAGGCTAGGGCCAAACTACTTCACCAACAAGCCGATCTCAAAAAGCCAGCTTCCAGACACCCTGAACCAAACTGGGTGCATCAACACGCTAAGGGCCTGAAAAATGGTTAACAACAACAAATAAGACGAAAGTCTCAATAAGTTAAAGGCCTAACCCCCGTTTAGAAGGCCAACTTGCACGGGGTCCCTAATCACGCAACCACGCACTGGACACAAGTCATTAATCAACTACAGGCATCCTTACCCTGCTTTGGCACACATATAATGCATGACATAGGTAGTCATATGCCACAGTGATGCATCAAATATATCACATAATCAGAACATATAATAAGAATTTGCATACATCAATGCATCACAGTCGCGCGTGTCTCGATTATAAGGCAAAACATGTAACAGCCTGAATTTCGATAAAATTCCGGGATCAATAAAACTGATATTATTTCGCATTTCATTTTAGTAAGTCTTGCCCAGAACTGATCACTCTTGGGATACTAACTAATGGAGTATGGCTAACTAGAAAACGATACGTGGACCAAGGACCCTATCGCAAAACGGATACGGATCACGAGAGATGCTGATGGAATATTTTAGGCCAGCGTGGGCCGATCTTAGGAAAGAGTAATAGATTGGGTTTGGCCGAGGCCAACGATATACAATAGGGATGCAAGTGATTCTGCAAGACCGAAAGTGCACGTGGCCAACCAGTCCTGAACTTGAACCGAATGATCGTGACCTCTTGAACTAGTAATAATTTCTCATTCTCTCAATGATCGAGACCATCACGATATGGATAGCCCTAGGTCGATACGCGTAAACTCTTAACAGCCGCCCGTTAGTGAGAGACCCTGAAATTGAAAGTTTAGCGAGTTTTGTTCACGGAATTCGGTCCGGATTTCGATGTTGATTTTCGAAAGCTTAAGAAACTATTTTTGGGAATCTGACGTCATATTATGCTAGCCACACACATTTGGAGTTAGTACGAGCAAAAATTAGAATTTCGGTCCGGGGGTGAAAAATTACGATTTTACCCCTCTGGACACTAGCGTCGCTTTTCGAGGCCAAATGAGGTTATTTTTCGAGGCCGATGCCATTTTAGGGCGGCCACGCATACCAGGAGTCGTTATGGCCAAAAATTGGAATTTCGACAAAAATTGAAAAAATTGACGATTTTGCCCTTTAAACTTTGACGTGGATTTTCGAGGGCTTGCGCGACTAATTTCGCGATTCCGACACCACATTATGTTGGCCACGCACATTTAGGATTGGTACGGGTGAAAAATGGAACTTCGACCCGGGACCGGAAAAATGACAGTTTTGCCCCTAGGCTATTTTCAGCTCCGAATTTTTGGAAATTAATTAAGGTATTAATTATTTTGGATAAGCATCAATTATGAGGGCCAAAGACCATTTTACCCTTCAATTTTTGGATAAGGATAAATTAGAACCGTTAGATTAGGGGCGTTTTGGTCATTTTCGCGGATTGGCGACACTTGGCGCCCCTAGCCCCTATTATATTGACTAATTTAAACCTGTTTCTCTCTTCTCTCACCCCCATCTGGCCAGAACTCTCTCTCTCTCTCTCTCTCTCTCTCTCTCTCATATTTTCTCTCTCGGCAAGCCTTGCCGGAGCTTCACCGCTGGCCGCCGGAGTGCCGCCGCCGTCCACCGTGCCCCGCTGTCGTCCACCTCAGTCTCTAGCCTCAGCCTCAGCCTCACCCGACCCCTCTCTCTCTCTCTCTCTCTCTCTCTCTCTCTCTCTCTCTCTCTCTCTCTCTCTCTCTCCCTTTTTCTTCCCGGGATAGCACCGCCGCCGTGCCGGAGCCCGATCGGCCCAGCTGCTGCCACTGTGGCGTTTCCGACGTACGTTTCGTACGGTCCGTACACCGCCGGCCATACACCGTCACCGGGAATGCCGCCGCCGGTTTCACTGTTCACCAGTGATCAGCCGCCGTTCTTCATCGTCGTGACATTGGATTAAGTAAGTAAAATTCCTAAACACGGATTAGGACTGATAGTGCATTTTTCTGGACTGGTTTAGGTATTATCGGAGCATTTTGGACTGGCTTAGATAGTATCGGTGTATATTTCAGACTGGGTTGAGGACCGATTGATAGAAATTATTATCGGGAAAATGTAGTGGATCAATGAGAAATTATTGGAGAGAATAATTAGACTAAATAGCCAATTTAGGAGCCCATTGGTGGAATTGCCGGGTATTTCCGGGTTGACTGAGTGTACGTAAATTGTGCTTAATTGTGATTGATTGCGTACTGCCATGTCGCATGTTGTGTGGTTGACTAATGTGGAGTGTGATTGGCCAATGTTTGGCTTGAAATTAATTGTTGAATTGTGAATCGCACGTTAGGCCACACGGTATTAATTGGGCTGATTGAGCACGTGCTGCGACATTGAGTGTTTAAATTAAATTGATGCTCGTGGTGCATTGTACTGCATAGCATGATCACGCATTATGTATGCCGAGAGTGAGGCATGTGATGAAACTGTGCAAGAATGCGTGCCTGCCATGAGCATGTGATCACCTAAAATATCCTGAAGCGTGTTATGCAGGGTTCAGATAATAATTGGTTGTGTGATCACTTAAGGACCTTCGGATCGTGACCTTCGGGTCGATACCGTCCCCATGCACTTTGAAGCAGGACGATGCCCGGTACGTCCGGAAGAAGACCATCCTCATGCACTTTGAAGCAGGCTCTGGTTTGTGAGGAGAACAGTGTTACGCCTCATGCACTTTGAAGCAGGCTAGAGACATTGGGCTAGATCGATGCTGCGCCTCATGCACTTTGAAGCAGGCTATACGCATTGGGCCGTAAATATTGTTGACTCGAGTCGTAATAAATATTAATAAATTGGGCAATTACCAGTATGCCATTGTGGGCCAGTGGGCCGGAAAATGCATATGACATGCTAACGACATTTCCATGCATAAGAATGCATTGATTAGCGTGCGAGTGTGTGAGACTCGGTGCATGAGCATGTGTTTGGCATACGTATGACTATGTGTGCCACGTATGTGCCGTGATTATCATATGTTGAACTATCTAACCTGTAGGGTCAGAGACTTGTGCGATTATTGTTGTGTTATGCATTTGAGTGTTTATTTCCGGTCAGGAGATTGCATGTTAGCCTAGCCTAGGTTTAGGGGTTCTACTCATTGAGACATGTTCTCATAGTTGTATAACCCAAACATTTCAGACCCCCGACCCTGGCTATGCCGAAGATACACACACTTTTTGGGATCCCGACACAGATTCAGCAGTCAACTAGTGTTTTTCCTTCTGGCAATGGGGAGGCGTATGTACGGTATCGATATGTGGTTTTCATTGATGTTGTGGACTATTTCTATCAAACTCAGGAATATGTAGCGTGGTGTCTTCGAGATGCGAATGGGAACATGGGTTGACCCCTAAAAACCTTCGATGCCCCGTTAGATGCAAATGGCTTAATAGAGCTCATACATGCAGATGGGGAGATAATAAACCCGCAGGACGTTTATGAGGTTGATGGCGTTGATGAGCCCATGGATGGGGAGCCACAGGAGCCACAAGTGATAGCTGAAAACCCGGATCAAATTAATGACGAAGAAGATGAACTCGAGGATATGGATTTGGATGAACTCGAGGATATGGATTTGGACTCTGATGAAGATCATGGAGAAGTCGCAGAGTTAGGTTCGGATCAAGAAATAGGACCTGATAAAGAGTTAGGATTATACCTGAACCCAGAACTAGAGCCGGATTCTGAAAATGAATGGGCTGAAGCTCAAGACATGGACTCAGAAGAGTCTGAGTCATCTGGGAGTAGCGAGGGAGAGTCATCGGAGGGTTCGTCGGAATCGTCAGACCTTGACTGGGAGCCCTAGGATAGTCCTAGTCCTGATAGGGAAGCTTGTTCCTTTTTGTTAGTAACTTCTCTATAGTTAGCCTAACCTTCCTCTAGCCACTTACCTTTTTGATTTAGTGGCGGCTGACTGCTGATGTTGTTTCCTTTTGGTTGTACAAATGAATCTGGTAATCAAAGACTTTTTATGGTTATGAAATATGTATATTCTTGTGGATGGTTGTTTTATCTGTGGTCTCATGTGTTTATCTGTACAGGTGTATATATATATATATATATATGTACGTGGTTTCCGCTTGTGTCTGATCTCTGATTAGGTTTGGGTCGGCGACGCATCCTGGGAGCGTTGCATCATAATCGACTAAGGTAGGGATGTTGTGTTCCGTGGGGTTCGGGGCGTGACAAAACCCACTTGGGCACGTCCCATACCATGTCTATCAGTTTCTACCCCATAATGAAGCACTATGCATCACATGTATTCCAGTTATTATGCCCCCTCGGGGCCACTACACATCAAGCAATCTGCAGCAAGATGGCAGTCTTCCGGCATGACCGGGCTCCGTCCCGCCCCGTCGGGCACAGCTACGTCAAACGACACGCAGGATGACGACATTCTAGTATAGCAACATCAAACGATACACAGTAAGATGGTATCCCGTAAGGAGCATCGGATCTGCCCTCAGGCCGTGATCCGACATCCGGAGTATCAGCAATCTAGATAATCTCCAGGCATCCGACAAACAGAGCGCGATACGCAGCAGACATCGATAAACTGGGCATCATCAAGCGATACACAGCGAGACGACTTCAACATGTGATCACACGAGCACACGAGCATTCAAGTCAATTCTTATCTTTTCAATTAGCCAATGCATACATGGACCGTGCTCATGATAATGCCACATACAATTTCACGTGATCACATATGTAAATTATTGCTCAACTTTATAAAAATATCATTTCAAAACATGTTTTATTTCTCAAGGCATTAAATTTATTTCTTAGACATAACTATAAAATAATTTATTTCAAAAATTCAAAATCTTTTCTTGAAAATAATCATTCTAATCATTTAGCTAAATACGCTAATTTATACGATGAAATCCAACCTCGAAATCACAATCCATGCATGAAACAATTGCAAATCGATAATAAAAATCATCCGAAAATATTAATATTTAATTTTCGGAAATTAAATATTTTATTATTATTGTTACTATTGAATAACATAATATTATTTAATTCCGAAAATTAATTTATTTAATAAAATAAATAATACTAATAAAATAATTGATAACTTATCATTAAAATAGCGATAACTTATCACAAATACAACGATAGCTTATCACATAAATAATAATAACTTATCGAACCATTACCGATAA
The DNA here is from genome assembly GCA_031216235.1 of Syzygium jambos. Lineage (NCBI taxonomy): Eukaryota > Viridiplantae > Streptophyta > Magnoliopsida > Myrtales > Myrtaceae > Syzygium > Syzygium jambos. Next base: position 42,473,135 of record CM062224.1, on the reverse strand, counting down.
CCTGTCGCTAAAAACACCGATAACCTATCATCCAATTCCCAATAACCTATCGTCACATCCAAAGATAACTTATTATACGAACGATAACCTATCGCCAAAGGTTATCTAATAACCCAATAATAACTTATACACTAAACTTACTTAAATAACCGTTAACCTAATCTAAACCTAAATTAAACTACCCTAAGCAAGTTTAACATCCTAAACGAGGAATTAGGGGTTAACTTACCCACTTAACAACGACGTTAACACGAGAACGACGGCGACAATGCCGGCTCACTGGCGGCGGCTCCGGTTTTGCGTTACGAGCGATGAACGGCAGCGATCTGGGCGTGGCGAAGGAGCGGCTGCTGTGGTGGCTGGTCGGGGCAGCTTGGGGGCTGTTCCGGGCATGAAATGGTGGCTGGTGGTGTCGGCTAGGTGTCTGGACAGCGGCGAACAGCAGCTGCAGTGGCGGAGACGGACGGCGAGTGACGAACGGTGGTGGTTCGAGTACGGCGAAGAGGCAGTGGCTGGTGGCGGTCCGGCGTGGTTTGGAGGCTGAGTTAGACGGAAATGGCGGCTGGTGATGGTGGTCTCAGCAGCTCGGACAGCGGCGGTGAGCGACGATGACGGAGAAAGGGCGAGACCGGTGAGAGGCGCAACCCGCGCCTGGTTGAAATGGGTCAGCGACGGGCGGCTGCAGGGCGTGGCCGGTGGTGCGGCTCAGCCAAAGGGGAGCTGGGGTGACGGTGGCTCGGCGGTGGAAAGGCGGCGTGCGGCAGGCGACTAGTCCCGGCGAAGATGTGGTCTGGTCGGTGAGCAGCAGAGGAAGAAGCTGAACCAGAAGCAAACCCAGCGAAGAAGAAGAAAAGAAGAGGAAAAAAGAAAAAGAAGAAAGAAGGAAATGATGGGGGCTAGTAGGAGTCGGCGGGGGAGGTAAGACGCATGGGGGAGTCAACGGGAAAAAGGGTAGAGAGAGAGAGAGAGAGAGAGAGAGAGAGAGAGAGAGAGAGAGAGAGAAAAGAGTGTGGGGGGTGGGTTTCATAATTATCCCCAAAAATTTCTCAAATTTTCCTTTTGAAGTTTTCTCAATTTTTGTCCCTTAAAATTACCACTTTGTCCTCGATCCGAGCACCAAATTACAAGCCGACTCATTCTTATTAGGCCTTGATGGTCGGCCCCCTCGGACGCAAGGCCCAACGGGTGTTACTCGGTTCACTTCTGTTTCTCGCAGAAAATTTCCGATTCTTCAATCCTTTTCCGAAATTGGAATTTTCGATGGCCAATTTGTAAAAATTACGAGGCGACATCCTATGGTTCGGTTTGTAAATCCTTAAGAATTCATCACTAAAATCGGATCATAATTCATGATTGAAATCGATCAATCGCAATTATAATAAATCTTGAACTAACAGGCGGCTTTTAGGAACAAATCCTCAGTAACCTTTCCCCTTTGATTAGTATTCTCTGGGTGATCAAGCCAGAGCAAAAATTATTAATAGAGCAATCGATGAAATCACAATTTCATATATCACCAAAATGTGTCGACTTTTTAGGATATTACAGTTATCAATTGTTTACTTAACCATGGGCTGACTTTTTCTTTTGTTGGGTGGAGGAAGTGGAGAAGGATCTGCATTATAATTTTCCAGAGGAGTGTTTTTTTTAATTGGAGAATCGAAAAAAGGAGGGTGCAGCTGGGTTAAAAGAAGAAACCACAGATGGTGAATGTGTGGGAATTAAGCTTATAGGCAAAGCAAGATTGGCATGTTGCAAGGTCAAGATGATAGGCTCTAATACCATGAAACAGCAAAAATAAGTTTGAATGTCTCTTTACCTTCGCAATTGTTAAGAGAGTGAAAGTACAACAGAAAATCAAGTTTGAAAGGAATGAAATCTGAGTATCGAAGTTAGTTCAGATACGAACTAATTAAGGATATGTTTGTTTCACGGAAAATGTAAAATACTTTCCAGGAAGTCATTTTTCAAGAAAATGAGCTTATTTTTCAGTATTTGACTAAAACCTATAAAAAACTTGGAAAGTATTTTCAATTGTTTGGTGAGGAAAATCTTATAATAAAAATTATCAAAAAATTTTATATTTTTATATTATTTATATTTTTAAATTATTTTTTCTCTTTTTTCTTTTTCCTTCTTCCTCCCATCGGCCTCTCCACCTCACCCGCTGCTCATTCCTTCTCTCCCCCACCACCACCGCAGCCATCTTCGACAACCTCACCTCCCTCTGCACCGACTCCGTCCACCTTGGCCACCTCATCCTTGACCTCGGGCAAGCTCGAGCTCGCGGGGATCTGGCAAGGCCTCGGGCGAGCTTGCCAGCCTCGGTGGAGCTCGGGCTTGCCTGGATTGATTGAGCCTCGAGTTTGTCGAGCTGCGTCTTGGCCGATCACTGGGGTCCTGGCTATCGCCAAGGCACGTGATCGGTTGAGGAAGAAGGAGGAAGGAAAAAAAAGAAAGAAAAAAATAAAAAAATAAAAAAAGAAAGAAAAAAGAAAAGAAAAGAAAAAGAAAGAAAAAAAAGAAAAGATTAAAAATAATAAAAGATTCGATCTTTTAAAAATAAAAAATAATTGAAATTTTGATTTTAAATTTTTTTTATAAGAAAATTGCATTATCAAGGATCCGTTCACGGTTTTTGTGAACTCGACTAGAGCTCGAGATCGGGGATTGAGCATGGCTTTTGTGGACTCGAGTTTGGGTGTTGGAGCATCATGTACCGGCACTAGGGGTTTGGGCTCAGCCTTGATAGTCTGGGCATAGTCTGGTGAGCTCAGCCTTGTCGGTTGACCTGCACTTGTGGTTGGTCACTGGCTGAGGAAGAAGGAAAAAAAAAGAATAAAAGAAAGAAAAGAAAAGAAAAGAAAAAATATTAACAAATTCAAGATGAGCAATTTCGGAAAGTTTTTTTCACATTTTTAGGTTATGGAATTTATTTTTCTAATTTTGTATATGAATGTTTTCCTTGATTGGAAAGTGTTTTCAATTGATTTAGTATTTTCTGCGAATCAAATGGGTGAAAGTGCAGAAAACGGATTTTCGAAAAACACTTTCTCTTAAACAAACACACCCTAAGATTACAAAAACAAGATCAAATAAAATTAAACTGAAAAACATTATTTGAAGCTGCCGAATGTTCTCATTATTTACCAACACTTATTGAAATTAATGAATACGATGAAAAAAAAATTAATTTTTTGGCACGGAATAATAGAATTCTGCTATATCCTGCATAAGTGGTTAGCCCCATACCAGGTTCGTAGGAAAGAAGATGAGGAAGAGAAAACCAAGTGATGTGGGGCAACTAAATAGAATTTTCTTTTAGCAAATAGGGATAGGAAATTAATAATTTGACCGTTTCTTAATCGCATCACACATAACGATTAAAGTATAGTGTAGCTTGAATGATATTTTTTTATTTCAAGTTTTGAAGTTGAAAAACCTTCACGAGATTCTTCCGCTGACAATTTTGTAATCCACAAGTCATTCTCTTCGAACGGGTCACCAAACCTGAAATTCTAAGAAATTGACTCAAAACAAGCGAAACCAATCTCCTGGAAATTGCCCTTAGCCGCAAAGTCAGAGGCTAACATGGGACCATGAATTCTGCAGCTTGTAAATCTCAGCTCAAACTTGAACTTGAACCCGGATGGACTAAGAAATGGCTCACTACCAAAGTGTTTCCTTGATCATCCACTTCCTTCTGGCTTATTTGATCCTCCCCAGTTTAGTCCGCCTTTCACACGCCGATCCTCCTTACCAGCTCTGTTCAGAAACCGGGGATTACGCCATCAATGGCACGTTTCAGAATAACCTCGACAATCTCTTCACGAATTTGTCCTCGAATGCTTTCCTCTCAAAATTCTACAGCACCTCTTATGGCAATGGCACAGACAGAGTCTATGGTCAGCACATGTGCTTGAATTACGTTAGTAATCAAGATTGCCAAAACTGCATTGATTTGGCCTCACAGGACATACTGAGGCTCTGTCCTAATGATACTGAGGCGATTGTCTGGGAGGAAATCTGCCAGTTGCGGTACTCGAGTCGGGACTTCATTAGAAGTTTGGACGTTACTGGCAACATTTGGAAGGATAACGTGATGAATGTTTCACGACCCGATAGGTTCAAATTAGTCGTCAACACCACTCTGCAGAATCTCACGAAAGTGGCGGCTTTTGATCCTTTGTCGGACACATATGCAACCGGCGCAGTCGAGTTTAAAGATGCAAGTGCATCGATGCTATACGCACTGGTGCAGTGTGGAAGAGACATATCTGGAAGCGACTGCAACATCTGTCTTCAACAAGCTATAACAGATGTGTTGGCGAACTGTTCCTCCTCAGTCGGCGCGAGGATTCTTAGCCGTAGCTGCTATTTGAGATATGAGCAGTACGCGTTCTATGAAGGCAAAACTGCACCCGAGCCTAATCAAGCCACCCAGGGAGGTAAGTTTTAGCGGTTCTCACTTTCTGTGCTTAACCTTTGGTACTGTTGTGTGCATCAGATTCAGGATTTGTGATAATCGCAATTAAGTTCCGCACAGTGCAGGTAGCAGAAAGTGGTTGATTGTGATTCTTACGATCGTAGCTGCTGGATTAGCGGTACTTCTTTTGGCTTCCTGCTTTTACTATCTCCGAATCCATAGAAGAGAGGGGAGAGGTAATTTGCTCCTCGGCAGTGCTTATTGAAGCCTTGAGGCATGTTCTCCTAATTGTCCTGCCTTTTTCTCGTCCTCCTAATTTTGTATCCTTCTTCAAATTCTTTTCAGGAAATAAATTGGTTATCCAGCTCGGTGTGCTCCGCAATACTGGCTATACCAGTGATAGTACTAGTTTCATGAACCGGAATTTTCAACAAAGATTAGACAAAAATGTTCCGGATTCCCCATTTATCGACTTTGCGACCATACTAACTGCTACTGACTATTTCTCTGCTTCGAACAAGCTGGGACAAGGCGGTTTTGGCCCGGTTTACAAGGTAATGAGGATATACAATACAGGGGAAAATGACTAAGGACTATTGTCTAAATTTGCTGAAATTGAGATTGTGATCCTAAGCAGAAACATTGGCGTCAACTTTTTTCAGGGAATTCTGGGAGATGGAAGAGAGGTAGCTATCAAGAGGCTCTCAAGCACTGAGCAGGGTACTGATGAATTTACAAATGAAGTCTTGCTCATAATGAAGCTCCAGCATAAAAATCTCGTTAAGCTTTTGGGATTTTGTGTCGATAATGAAGAGAAGATCCTTGCCTATGAGTACATGCCCAATGGCAGCCTGGATGTCATCCTTTTCGGTTCGTTGACTGAAACAGCATCAAGTTTTGTTCGATCAATAATCTAACTTATCATTCTAAAATTTTCATTCTTGTTTTTTGCTGCCAGATCGAGAGAGACGGGCAAAACTTGACTGGATAAAACGCATCAATATCATAAGTGGAATAGCACGTGGGGTTCTTTACCTCCACGAGGATTCCCGCCTAAGAATCATTCACAGAGACTTGAAGATGAGCAATATATTATTGGATTCTGAGATGAACCCAAAAATATCTGATTTTGGAATAGCTCGGATTTTTTCCGGAAACGATGGTGGAGCCAACACCGCAACCATAGTAGGAACATAGTGAGTCCGGTGTTTTGGGTTTTATCTGTTTATTACTGGTTGATAACTTGAAAATATACTTTGCAGATGAAAATTTGAAGAAAAAATTGCCACTGAAACAACGTTATAGCCCTATAGGCCACTTCAGATGACACTGTTTGTTGAATGTCTCAATTGATCTTTTCCTTTTCTAATTATGTGGAACAGTGGATACATGGCGCCGGAGTATGCTATGGAGGGACTATATTCGACTAAGTCCGATGTTTTCAGCTTCGGAGTTCTTGTGCTTGAGATGATAACAGGAGAAAGAAACGCTAGCTTTCATCTATCTAGACGAGCACCAACCCTAGCTGCATATGTGTGATATTTTCACTAATTATGATTAGTATTTGTCTTAATTAATAGGAAAGTGAGGTTACTTATTAGATCATGAATTTGCAGGCGTGGCAACTGTGGCAGGATGAAAGAGAGTTAGAGCTGGTGGATCCATTGATAATTGACTCATGCTGTGTGGAAGAATTTAGGCGATATATGCAAATCGGACTGTTGTGTGTTCAAGAAGATGCATATGACAGGCCTACAATGTCATCCGTGGTTGTTATGATGAAAAGCGAGAGTACAACTCTTACAAATCCTCAACGACCGGCTTTCTCAGTGGGAAGGTTCACCGAATATCGCCAACAAGTCATGGATAACAGCTCTTCTGTCAATGGCCTAACCATTTCGAATATTGATGCAAGATGATAGACCTGAGAAAGGAGATGTCAGGACTTTGCGAGTTTACACATATCGATTGGTCACTCGTGCATTTAGAAATTTTTTACAATAGTCTGTTCATTTAGTATATAACAAGTTTAAGTGTTCATTTAGCATGGCGAAAAGTCTTTGTGTGTATATTTAACTGAGTCAAATTTGTATGCCGTGTAGATTTTGCGTAATTGTCAAATTGCACTGATGACAACTGCATTTTGTTGAAGTTGAATACTATCGGCTTCTGCAGATTTGAACATATTGGTATTGAGCTGATCAATTGCAGGCGCTGCGCAACAGATAGAACATAACCAAATGAGTCTTTCTGGCCTATGGCCACTAGTTCAGACCCTACGATTTAACTCTTCCATACTTCCCAAGGTTTTACAGAAAACTTCCGGCGACTTGACTTTGGTTATATAGTTCTTCTTTAGCTTCTTTGAACAAGCAACGTAATTAATCTAAGAAAACCCCAGTATTTTTATTAAAAAACCATTACATTTGGCCAATAAAAAATTTCAAAGAGAAAGTAAATTAGTATGGTTGTTGCTTCCTGAGTGAATACCAGTAGGAGAACTGCAAGTAGACAACTTCCCCATTCACTTTTTTAGTATCTCATGCACATAGAGATGAAGGACCGTCTAGCATCTGTCATCTGTAACTGGGTGCAAAAGGGTTTGACCGAGAAAAGACAACTGACATAAAAGATTAAAGATTTGTTAAGGTCAAGAGTCAATGAAGTTCTTCTTATAGCGAATTCACCAATGATTTAAACAAAATGTGAGTCGCTGGCTCATTAATCAAGAATGATGCAGAGAGAATCTTCCCGCTACTTGCAGAATAATGCCATTTAACAGCTTTGTACGAAACCCGACTAACCAATAAATGTATAATTTATTATCTGTCTATAGTCTTAATAAAAGAGAGAGTAAGCTAGAATAAAATAATTTCTTGAATGTGATTTTCTTTTTATGAAGTTGAAAGGGACATTTGGATATGATCTTATCTTGTGACCTGTCATCACAAGCACACATTGTAACGATAGGAATAAACAGTCTTGTTCTTTCTTGGATTTAGTATCCAAAAGTGTTTCTAATTTTTTTTTACTTTTAAATATTTTGGTCAAACAAAAAAACAAATTTGGCCATTTATTTTCTCAAGAAATTCATTGTTTCTCAAGTAACCCATTTTTTTTTCTCAAGAATTCATGGTCAAACAAAGAAGCTTTACTTTTCTTGCTGGATGATTGTTCCATGTGCTTCTGAGCATAGCCTTTGAGAGATTCAAATAGCAAATTGAATTTTAAAAACCACTTTTTTCCACCAAGAAGACCCCCGGAACGATTCAACTGTTTGATGGAATGCGAAACAGAAACAGTTTCCTGGGCTATTTCAAGCTCTTGGTCCTTATACCAACAATTTCACTTCTCTTTCGTTTGTCATAATCAATTATGAACTAGTCTCATGTGGATCTTTAACTTCTACGGCACAAGTAGCATCTCATTTTCCATTCAAAGGCTTTACTTTTCAGGTTCTCCGAAGTTTGGTGGCCGCATAAGTTCTTGCCAGTCTCCATCGGCATACAGCATATATGACTTTTCTAGCATTTTCCTGAGACTATCCAGGTTCATTACGATGTTTCTTGTCTGGGTTCATTTGTTCTCTAGTCTTTATGCGATGCCAATATCTGCCACAAATGTTTAAATCGCTTTCCAGAAACTTGTGTTCATTCCTCGTGACTTCGGTGCTTTATACGACGAATTATCTGGGTGAATGTTAAGATTCGACGTGCCAGAAGTAGAAAATGGAGAGGGGTCCACATTTTTATTTCCAGTTCTCATTCATATTACTGTCAATGCTTGGCCTTCACAAGATTGTCGAAGCAGATTATCTTACATATTCTTGTCAGAATGAGTATGGAAATTACTCGACCAACAGTACTTTCGAATCAAACCTGAAGCTCCTTCTTGATTCCCTGCCGTACAACACCGCAACAACGGGATTCAACAATACTACCATCGGAGAAGGCCCTAACCGAGTTTATGGACAAGCTCTTTGCAGAGGAGATGCCACTTCCACAGCGTGTGAGAGTTGTGTCAGCAATGCAAGCCAAGAGATCATGAAGCTGTGCAATGCTGAAGATGCAATAATTTGGTATGAATTATGCCAAGTGCGCTATTCCTTCCAAGATTTCTTTTCAAACATGGTTTATACTGGTAAATACCCGGATTCAAATAGTCAGGAGAAACTTGCATCAGACCCAGCCCGTTTCTATAAGTACTTGATGTATCTAATGAACAATATATCCAATGAGGCTGCGTATGTTAAATCTACTCAAATGTTCGTGATGGGGCAAATAAATTACTCTGTGAGCCAGACAATATACGGGCTAGTGCAGTGTACTAGGGATATGTCGGACATGGACTGTTACAGTTGCTTGAACTCTGCCTTGGGGGATCTAAAAGCATGCTGCTATACAAGGGAAGGTGGAACGGTTGTTAGCAGAACTTGCAATGTGAGGTACGAGCTGTACCGCTTTTTCAATGGCTCGACAACTTCTATGTTATCTTACCCAGCCTCCACAGGTAAGAACATGAAATCTATCAAAAATTAAGATTAGTAGGAGAAGAAAGCTATAGTTATCGCCACTAACTTAACTTCTATGCTATATATTTTTTTTGGTAAGGTTTATTTTTTTTTGGTAAGGAAGTCTATGCTATATATGGTTAGAACAAAATCGAAAAAAGTTCATCAGCATGATGGTTGGCTTTGACTTTGAATGCTGTTGTTCTCTTTTAAAGTGACGGGAGATTTCTACATGGGTCCAAGACCCTAGAAAATTGTTTATACCATTATTTCATTTCATTCCCCTTCGAAGAGGCCAATTTTTAGCAACTCATTTTCCTTGTCTGGCTCTGTTTTCACAGAATTCTGTTAGTAGCCTTGGTTGCTTTCGCTCAATGAGCATGGTCTCTGGTGAAACTTATATCATAGAGAACATGAAGACACTTAGCTTATATAGCTTTCATAATGGCAATAGCCAAATATGCAGAAAAATTGCTGAGGCAATCAGCACAAGCTGAAAATTCTAATTAGCCTCTTTATTATTGTGGGATGCACTTCACAATTAGTAAACACATTACATCTCTCTCCATAGCCTATTGATACTCCAGGATGTTATCCATATACTACGATGTTTATTCAACTAATGAGAAAAACAGGGGATAAATGGAAGAAAGGGATGATTGGCCTAGTAGTTGGTATCTTGGGACTCCTATTAGCTGTTCTTGCCGGATCTTGCGCCGTCTACTTCAACCGGAAGAAAACAAAACAAGGTATATATGAGAAAATGGACGTTTTAATTCACATTTTTACAAGAGCTAATCCACACTCGGGTACCTTCAGACCTGGAAAGAAGCCCGCGTGCTTTGCTCCATGATTTAATAAATCCAGTCGGAGTGGACATTACTGAAGATGGCAACCTGGTTAGCTCTGAAGAACTTCCTTTCATGGATCTAGCCACACTAAAGGCTTCTACAGATGACTTCTCAAGTTCAAACAAGCTCGGGCAAGGGGGGTTCGGTACTGTCTACAAGGTAATTTATCTGTTGCTGTCAGTTTGCGATTGTTTGCTGTTGAACTCCAGTAGGTGGAGGGCTTAACCGAATTAGCTTTCAGGGTGTGCTTTCTGATGGAAAAGAAGTAGCAGTTAAAAGGTTGTCGAGGAAATCTTGGCAAGGTCTCGAGGAGTTCAAGAATGAGGTGATCTTGATTGCAAAACTCCAGCACAGAAATCTAGTAAGGCTTCTAGGATGCGGCATAGAGGGAGATGAGAAGCTGCTTGTATACGAGTTCATGCCTAACAAAAGCCTTGATATCTACATCTTCGGTTCGTTTTCTCGTGTCCCCCAACTTTTAGAAAGAACTCATTTACTTAGAATTTGTGCATATTGTAAATTGTCCTCATTGCAAACGTTTTTGCATGGTGCCCTAATCATCAGATTCGGACAAACGTGCGCAGCTTGATTGGTCCACCTACATTTCTATTATTGATGGAATTGCTAGAGGACTAGTTTACTTGCACGAGGACTCGAGACTGAGGATTATTCACAGGGATCTTAAGCCTAGCAATGTTCTACTGGATCATGAAATGGTTGCCAAGATATCAGATTTTGGGATGGCCAGAATATTTTGCGAAAACCAGAGTTCAGCAAATACAAGAAGAGTCGTAGGAACATAGTGAGTCTGCTTCTTCTGATTTTGTTCAGCTGAAAAATCTAGGAATTTCTTGCTCTTGCCATGGAAAACACTCTATTTGGTTCGTCATTAAGAAGGTACTAAGTAGGAAAGACTAATGCCAACTTTGATACTTGTGACAGCGGTTATATGGCCCCAGAGTATGCAATGGGGGGACTATTCTCTGTGAAGTCGGATGTGTTCAGCTTTGGTGTCATTTTGCTTGAGATCATCTGTGGAAAACGAAATAGCGGATTTTATCTTACAGAACATGCTCAAACACTTCTAACATATGTATGTTCTACGTTTCACGGGAATCAAAGTCTTGCCTTTTAATCATGTTTTGAGCTGAAAATACTCACTGTCTGCCAATCATTCATTTTACAGCAAAATCAATTTAATCTTGCAGGCGTGGACGCTTTGGACTGAACGAAGAGAGTTGGAAGTCGTGGATCCTTCTCTAGCAGAATCAGGCTCAATAGCTGAAATAGTCAGGTGCATTCTCATCGGCCTCTTGTGTGTCCAGGAAGATCCTAGAGATAGACCGACAATGTCGGAAGTAGTGACGCTTTTGGGGGGTCAAACAGGAACTCTTTCGGAACCGAAAAAGCCAGCTTTTTCAGTCGGTAGAGTCGTTCAAGAACTCGATCAATCATTGGCAACTAATATTTCTGTCAATCAGATGACTGTTTCTAGTATCTTGCCTAGGTGAACGAGCACGTATATTAGTTGAGTAAGGTTTCATTTGCCCACAGTTGTAAAATTCTACGCTGATTAGAGGAACTCGTCATGTTTTGGAAGAATTACTCCGCTCATGAAAATCGCAGTAAAACAATCGATATTATTGCACATGGAGAACGCCGATTTGTTGAGTGTAAAGAAATTGCACAAATTGTGGAGACCCATGTAACTATAGGTGGATCAATGCAAATTCTGTAAACCAGAATCTCCATCTATTTTCTTGAACTGAAGCAGTGTCGATGCAGTTTGGCTTTTCTCGAATACAACTCCGGTTCTTTCCAGGTTTTGGATATTGATAATGGCTAATACAGCATCGGACTTATGGAGATCAGTGCAGGAGGGAAAAATCTGTTCCCTTACCAATGGTCAATTTGCAAATGAATCCTTTTTTTTTGTTCTTTTCTTTTTATGGCCTTTCTCTGCCTGATTTGATTAATCATAAGATAAAGATAAACGAGCAAGATCGCAAATTGCCATGTCATTGACGGTCCCAACTTACGGGATTCTCGACTTGGCATCAAGAGGTTATGCTGAACTGGATTCGAATTCGAGACATCTTGCTTCTCAAATCGCTAGGTCCGGATTGCCATGTCTGAATTACATCACTTTCGCCAATTAGCTCAACTAGTTCCTTGGATTGAGTTGCCATTGCAAATTCCCTCAACTAATGCAATTTGTCCTTGACAGAACCTTCCATTAGTAGACTAAAGAGATGAAGACGGGTCTGATATTGACGGTATAGAAAGGAAATTTCCTTGGGGGGCTACTTCCTAGTAATTAACATATGCGACTTGACTTTCAATTCCTAAAACTATCCTTCCTTGATAGGGTTTAGTACTATGGAAAATCCTAAACTGGTGCATATGTGACAAATTTACTCAAAACTAATTTTTTAACGACTAAAATTCCCAAATAGGTACACCTGTGATAAATTTACATCAAACTAATGTTTTGACCACCAAAAACCTAAAATTGATACATTTGTGATAAATTTAACCTTTGTCAGTTTCCGTTATATTGGATTCATACCACGAAAAATCACAACATGGTGCACCTGTGACAAACGGAGGGTAAAACCCAAATTGGTACATCCGTCAACTATAACACGTTATCTAATTCAGCAATTTGACGGTAAAATTCAATAGGAATTAATGGATGATAAATTTATTACAGATATACTAATTTGAGGTTTTTGGTGGTTGAAAAATTAGTTTGTGATGAATTTATCGTATGTGTACCAGTTTGGGGTTTTTCGTGGTATTACCACTTATTTATACCCCTCTACTTTTGTTTTCTCTTAAATCTTCCCATGTGGCGATTTTCTAATCCCAATTAACCACCAGATCATGCAATAAAGGGTCACACATGAGAATCAAAGTCTAGCATCAATCCCATGCAAAGTGTTTTTTGAGAAAATATTGGGTACCACTAGGGATTTCACCGTGGAGAAATACCAAGTCTGGCGCGACGACACGTGTCCGAGGCCCCCCACATGTTCAGAAGGCTCCACGGTGAAATAACTCCCACGGCTCGGAGCTGAGCTGAGCTGAGCTCTCTCAGCCCTCTCTCTCTTTCGCGCTCCCCCTCTCTCTCTCTGCTTTTTAAAAAACAGCCCTCTCTCTCCACTCTCTCTCTCTTTCGCGCTCTCCATCGAATTCCAGACCTGGAATTCGCTCTGCGCTCCGTCACGCCGCGCCGATGCCGACGCCGACGAGCGAGGTCCGCCGCTGCCGGCGAGCGACGTCGGTCGCCTCCCACGAGATCCACCGCTGCCCACGAGCGACCCGTCGCCTGCAAGAGACAGGGCCACTGGATGAAGTACTGCCTCGGCAAGTCCCCCGCCGGATCCCAGCCGTCCTCCTCCTCCTCCGCTGCCGCTGCCGCGGGCCCTCCTTGTCTTGATCGGAAAAACGAAGCTCCGTCTCAGGGGACGAGGAGCGACGCCTTCTTCGCCTGTAAGAAGCAGGGCCACTGGATGAAAGACTGCCCCGACAAGTCCCCCGCGAAGTCGCGGCCGTCCGCGACTTCGCGGCACCCAATATTTTCTCATCTTTCGTCCCCTTCTGCAATGGCGTCAGTGTCGCTCCAGAAATCTTCTTGATAGAGAGAGAGAGAGGGAGAGAGAGAGAGAGAGAGAAGCAAATATGCTGAGAAAGCTGCTGCTGCTGCTTCAGACGTCCGCAGCTCGGCGAGCTCTCTCCAGCGCCTGTGCTGCTTCTCCGTCTCTCCCTCTGTTGCCTCGCGGGTCCTCGCTCTTCTGTTCGTCGACCTCGGCTCAAGACCCGGGCGGTACTTTTGTCGAACACGTGGAGGACGACGACCCCACGAACGGTTCCGCTTCCCAACCTTGTGCCGCGATCTCCGTCGACCGCTCGGCTCTCTACAATCCTCCCGGTACTACTGCCTTGGAAGGCCTCGTCGCTTGAGGTCGCGAGTGTGATCTAAGGGAGAGAGATGTTATTGAGTGACGATGTATGTTCTCGTAAAGTTCGTTTTCTGTTTGTTTGTAGAGCATTCCCATGAACCCACTGCGGACTCCGAGCTGGTTAAGCACCTCAAGGGCATCGTCAAGGTACGGGAAGATTTTCCCGGTTCTTGGTTTCGCTTGATATCTTGGTGTGCTTTATGGCGAGTGCGTTATGTTTGTGAAAATGTGCCCGATCGTGCCTGTGAATGTGACCTTCGGTAAGTGCCAAGGTAAGGTGCGGCAGATGGGGCGGGCTTCAGGGATCGGGTGTTACGTTGTTCCTTTTCAGTAAGAGCTGATAGCGTGTAGTATGGAATGCTTTCACCGGTGGAAGGCCTTTTGGTTGGAAATGATAAAGCTGAAAAATAAGTCGTATTTATCTTTTCAAGGAAGAACTCACGTAGCACTCCATGATTAAGTTGATGAAATGTAAACTTAGAGTGTTTGTTAATCTGCTTCTAAATCTAACAGTGCTATTAGAAAGGCAATAGCTTTCTATGTGTACGACACTCATTTTGAACTGATGGAAGCCTCCCGTCCTTGCCTACCGTCTGAACAATGAGACCCATCGATTTCGACAGTCATTTACAGGCATCCTCTATCATTTGACGTGCTTTATTGAGCAATGCCGACACTTGCAATTTGATGTTAACAATCGGTTTCTTTCGCAGTTTCGTGGTGGGCCAATTTCAGTTGCCGAGTACATGGAGGAAGTTCTGACTAACCCAAAAGCTGGATTCTACATCAACCGTGATGTTTTTGGTGCGGAAGGTGACTTTATAACCTCTCCTGAAGTAAGTCAGATGTTCGGTGAGGTAAGATTGGTAGCTATCCCCCCATATCATTACCTATATCTGAGTCAAATTGAAGTTTGTGGGTGCTGAAAATTAAACTTACTGGGTTCTTTAGTAATCTATCTCCGGTGGGTTTTTCCAGTATATTGTCGACTACTTTTGCACTGCTAATATATATCGTGTAACTTTAGATGATTGGCGTTTGGACCATGTGCATGTGGGAGCAAATGGGACGACCAAGTAGAGTCAACCTTGTTGAGTTGGGTCCAGGACGAGGAACTCTCATGGCCGACCTTCTTCGTGTATGTCCACAGCGATGCTCTATCGCGAACGATTGTTTTGCCCGAGAGAAGTTGCAGGAAATTTATGTTTTGTTTCATTAGTTCTGATAGGGAAGTTTTCGTTCATATTTGCTGCATCGTCCGTTGTCCGTATTATATGACAATCAACTGATTAAGTAGTGTAGCTTTGGTTGTAGGGTACATCAAAGTTCAAACAGTTCACAGAGGCACTGCACGTACACATGGTGGATTGCAGTCCCACATTGAGGAAACTCCAGCATAGCAACTTGAAGTGTATCGAGGAGGAAAATGTATCGCAAGATGTTGGACACAGAACTATTAGCACTTTGGCGGGGACCCCAGTAACGTGGCATGCTGCATTGGAGCAGGTTCCATCAGGATGTAAGGACTTATCTTTGCTTCATTATGCTTTTGTGGGAAGGAAAAGAAACTATATAAATACTGCATTTGTTAAGCATACAATACCTAGGCTCAGATTCTCCCCTTCTTTAGATGCACAAAGACATACATCAGCAGAACTGAATTTTGATAGTACATACATATACCAACAGTATATTTCCAATTATTGGGCAATACACCTTTTCATGCTAAAGAGCCATCTATCCTGCATTGTCAGTGTTCGATTTGTTTTTTGTGAATGGTGAGTAGTTACTGTTTTCTGTTTCTCATGCTATTGACATAATTAAATCTGATGAGGTCTGAACATTTGTATAGGTATTGAAGCAATAAAGTGTCATGATGGAAATTGACTTCCCTTTATAACTGCACTAGTTACGGCGGTGACTGCATTCTTTTGGCGTTCAATAAGATAAAAATGATTGTATGTGATGTCAATGCCAATTGTAGTGAAGTGATGCTGTTATTTATGTGTCTGGTGTTAATGCTCAAGGTCACTCTACACTAGATAATATCTTTTACTTTGTTTTCAAGACATATTATTCTTATGGAGTTCGGAATCTTTTAAATGGGATGATCTTAACTCTTTCTAGATAAACATAAACTGAGCATCTCTTTCTTCGATGTGTTACATCTGTTTCTTTTTGTTCCAGTGCCAACAATCATCAGTTTCCAGAGTTCCTCAATGTTTTAGCACACATCCTTCATATGACAACATATATTGAAGAGACAATAGAAGTACAAAATTTGACCAAATGTAGTAATTGTTCACAATTACTCTCGCCAGCCTTTGCCTGCTTGTAATACTTTCAATGTCCTTTAATCTTTAGGCAGCAAAAATCTGCGACAACTTAGCACTGGCTGTAATACTTTCAATGTCCTGATTTTACGGAACCCGATTTGAATTTACGGTTTGCCGGATATGAATTTTTGAAGTTGAGAGCGCGCAATGAACAGTGCGTGACCAGTGCTCCACACTCCGTGCAAGGAACATTGAAATTAAGATTGCAGAGATACACAAAAAGAAGAAACTAATATTCAGACCTCAAATGTGGAATTTATTTACTGAAAAAGAAACAACCACTTTCTTCCCACAAACAGGATGCAATGTCGACAAATACAAAACACGTTCACAATAACACACTATGGCAAACTCATGACATCCTTGACCTTCAAATTTCCAAATAACATGTGAGCTACTATAAACATCGACAACACAGTTTCTTCAATCTCGAATTTTCTTTCTTTAGCTTTGCCGTATCTTGTTTATCACGTTTTACTTGTGCCTTGAGAGCTTTGATTTTAACATCCATGAAATTGCCATCATCCTCATTATGAGTCGACACTAGTTCTTCTTCGACATTGATCCGGTGATAATTTTTGGACACACTCATTGCCGATTGACTAGTTTCCACATCAACCCACATAAAAAAACCGCAATTTTCCCTTCTGTTGTAGTTATATCTTGGGCAGCGGTAACATCTTGTTCCCCGATTGTCCTTCATCATTGCTATTCGTAAAGGAGATTTCAGGCCACAATAGCAAAACACAAATGTATTGTTGTTAGTTGGAGGAATCGACGTCATTGACGGTGACGAATTCGCCAATCCCTTCATTAATCCGCTACACATTCTGAAACTTCAAAATTGGCCAAAACTTGAACACAAACTTCAATAAATCCATGTCAAGAATGCTGAACGGTTCTTAATTCAATTATCCACGATACCTAGCCAGAGGAAATAAGGTCACAAAGTCAACACCACCATAGTATTTCCAAAGTTCAGCTTCTGTGGACAACATAAGCTTTCTAATTCATATCTCTGCTGTGTTTCAACTATAAAATTGATTATACGCATGTCAGTTCACTAAAATAGAAGTCCCACAAGTCCTCTGAAGCTAAAGCCAATATATAAACTAAATCGACAAATTCGAAGAGAGAATTTCCATGCCTAAAGCAAAACAAAGTTATTTGGAAAAGAGACATGTAGAACTACTAGAACCCACATCTACACCACGAGTAGCGTTTCCAGCAAGAATAACAATGGCTCTAAACTGACCATAAAAAGAATCAAAAAATAAAAACAATGGCTCTAAACTGTTTATATATTCTTCAAGTGAACATTATGGGGCTGCTTTAGCCTAACGAAGCACGTCTTTCTCGGAAGCTCCTCGCCGGAGAGCCTCGTCAAGATTCTGCTGGGCTCTGAATGCCGCAACTCCATTTCTTCTGAGTGCAGCAAAGAATTCACAGGAAGAGAGCGAATCAGCAAAAGTTGGGAGTCATGAAAACAAAAACAAAAAATAAGATTCCCAGAACATACAAATGCACAAAATCTTCACCTCACTTCAGTCTCCACACAAAACATAACTATGGAACTATGGATTACATAAGGTGCACAACGCAACTAGTCAAGATAACAATTATAAGCAGAATAATTTCTAAATTTCTTAGACCACATGGTGTATATGTTAAAACATAATACAGAGGAACTCATTATTGAATTAGATTAATGAAGAAATAGCTATATTGAATAAGCTGCGCAGTGCGAAGATAAGAGCAGTCACAATCAACAATGAAGACCAACACCACCAAGACCTGGATCTGAAAGAAGTTAAGATGCCTTTAAGCAATGGCAATTCTGATTCCAAGAAAAGGAATAACAATCTCCATGGTCCATTGGCCGTTTCCTTAATTTACATACATGCAATATCTATGTGATGTCCATCATTGAACACAATATTGGTGATCAGACACTTCAAAACATCAAGCAGACAACACATGCAAACAAAACCCATATGACCATTTGAAACCCACTCGACCAAACACGTATCTTCCTTTTTGTTGCCATCTTTGTTTTCTAAGTCCACTTTTTCAACTAATGCCGAGTTAGGTACGTGTTATTATTTTCAGGATCATAAACATAATAACTAACTAGTTATGTCAATCAAATGGATAAAAGGAGCTTGTCAAAGGCTCTAGAAATAGCTTTTAACTTGTCTTATGAGACATTTACTTCTGAAGGTCTTTTAAGAGCAGACATTGTGATAACCTTTGAAATTTAAGAGATAACGGGAGTCTAATCAAACTATGGTGGTCCACTCAGCATTAAATAGGAAAGTTATTTCCGTTCAAGATGAAACAAGGTTGGAATAGCAAGAGGACTTGACATAAAATATTTTACCAATTGCTTGATGCTCAGTCTGAGCCTCCAGCCAATGCTGCTCAAACTGAATGTTGGAGAGAGCCTCCCCCAACTTCCCTATCTGTTCCAACAAGGGGTTGATATGCTCTGCAGATACATTCACAACAGATAAAAAAGAGTTACACATGTTACGTTCATAAAGTTTTCAACAGACGATAAAACAGAAAAAAAAAGCAGAGTCCTACTGTCCTTTGCAATTTGCATGGTGATCGTAGTATGCAAAATGGCCAACATGTATATCAAAGTCGATGATTTCATGATAAGGAGACTTGTTAGTAAACCAAAACCGATGAAAACCCTTATGGTGAGCCATACACTGAAATTTCTCACTGATCTTGTCATGAGAATCTTGAATCTGATTACCAGAAGATCCTTTCACCTGGCAATTTCAAAGGTTGCAAAGAACGTACAGTTATCTAGGTCATTGTCAAAGGATTAAAGATCGATAAGCACAATATTGACAGAATTAAGGAATTCGATAATCAATACATGATTTTAATTCAAAGCATGTCCCGACAAACATGAAAAACGAAAACTAAATATGCATATGCGAGATCTAGTTGACCCATCTAGGCCGCCAAAGGCTAATAAACTACACTGAATAATCTCCTTTAGGAAGATAATCAGCATCCCTCACAAAAAAATGTATATTTGAGTATAGTATTTCTTGTACATTATGTTCGATCCATTAACCATGTGCTATTACGTCTGACCCATTAACTATGTGCTATTAAGAACTCTCGCCTACTTTCCGAGATTAAGTGCATCACAATATATGCAGCCAAGTAACTTCCAATCAATAACCTCAGAATTACCCAAAATAAGAACCGATGAGCATTCTAACACGCCTATATTGGCTTTACCCCATCTATGTCCTGATATCCAAGAACCAACATTTTGTTTATAATATTTTCAAAAAGGGATACACAAACATAGTGTCAACATTTGCCGAAAACAGTCACAGCAATGCCTCGTATGAGGCAGCAGAGACTAATAAGAGGTCTAGGCAAATCAGAGCTCAAACTCAAATCCACCTATTTTGTAATTTGTAAATCCAAGCTCAACCTCAAATCGCGGGTAAACAAACACCCACCAAGCAATACACTTCAACTCTACCTAGGGCAAAGGAACCCAACAAGAGCAGAACCCGGAAAAACCGTTCTTCTTCAGAGTCCTGAGGCAAACACAGAATAGAACAACCTCAACACACTCGCACGACTAAACATAATGTAGCTCATCTTCTGTACTAGACCCCAGAAAAAGAAAACTTCCTTCCTTATTTTACTTTTAACAAAGAGCCAGATAGTAACAAAAGCAAGCTCTCTCTCAGAACACGATGTGAATTACATCGAGTAATACCTCCTTGGTGAGCTATTGTTTACACGCATAACCTTCGATGATTTATGGTCAGTGGAAGAAACCAACTCTTTCCAAATAGTCGATGCAGTACTACAAGCACAGTTAACAACCTATACATAAATTCTCTTTTACCAGCCGAAAGTAAAATTTCTATTGCTATGTGCCTTGCTAGTATTTGCCAAAACCAATCACGCAAAAAAATAATGATGAGTTCGCATTTGATAAAATATCTATGGAGTAAATGACCATGCGTTGTTGCACTATAATAACTTTCCAGTGTGTCTGCAAATTCAAATGTCATCACCTTCTTTGCAGCAAGCAAGGCCGCACGAGATACAAGATTTATAGCAGCCAACTGTCCGCCCTGTATCCCAACAAACATAATTAAATAAGTCAGATTTTCAATCTCCTTGTAATTATTAGTTCCAGCGCCATGCCAAATAAATACAAAATTTTCATTAACTACAGCGCAAAACCTTAATTTGCGGGTCATTTATAAAGTGAGTATAGAGACTTCAAGAGAATCATTCAATTATGAAGGAGACCCCCTGCATACTCGCTGCATGCTTTGTCTTCTAATTTACTCAATTTTGATCCACAATTGTTTATCCCATTGGAAGAAGGATAACGCTTCTTACGCATATATTCCACAAGCATTAGATCATCCAGTAACCAAATGAACAGGATGTGTATTCTATTTCCATGTCGTGAGGACTTGATGAAGTTAATGACAATACAAAATTTGCCAAGCACTTACTTTCTTGACAACTTCCTTTCTTATCTGATAGTTAGCAGCTTCTAAGAGGACTTTCCCCGATAATCTTCTTGCAATCTACCTTAAAGAGGAAATTTGCCAAGCACTTACGCTGATGACATCCTTTTTTTTTTCCCTATAGCTACTCAAATGAACAATCGCAACACAAGATAAGATGTTACAATCCATGTATTTAAACAAATCCATGTGATGGACATGCCATTAATCTCCCTATCTCATAAGTGATTATTTACCTACCGAGAACAATCTGCTCATTAAATACTGTTTTGCGAGAAATTTATACCATAGATTAAGATAGATAGAAAGAATACATCAAGTAATCTTGCAACAGATATAGAAAGATTTCAGCTTCTAGGTCCTCGGTTGAAATTTTAGTTGAGCAAGGAATGTTCAACTTTTTCCTCACAAAAGACCTTAACATTAGATATCGGAAGAAAAGAAATGGTTCGACCTGCTTTCAGTTCCAAGTGTACTCTTTGGCTTCACGGTTTACCAGAGCAAGGAGAGAAGCAGAGGGCGAGTAGCTTTCACGCTTCCGAGTAGAAGAAAGAGCAACATTCCGCAAGCAACAGGAGAGCAGTTGGTGGTTCATAAATCAAATACCCCTGAAACGGGAACCTGAAACAGAATGAAAGCGATGAGCGAGATGTAACAAAAGCATTCCCCTTTTCCGGCAATGTGGAATACCTGCCCATATTTAAAATCCTCGAATCTCTTATTACCACCAATACCCCCCCCCCAAGCTTTTGCACAAGCCTGTAACTAACTTCAGCATGATCAAAAGTAGAATAGATTTTTCTGGTTCTGAATACCAAAGCCGAATGGCAACGACAATAAGGAATAGGTGATTAATTGACTCACGATCTCTTCTATATGTATCTGATAACATGAAGAAGTAAAGCTAACTTTAGAAGGGAATAAAAAACTTTCTGACCTGCTCTTAAGGAAGCTGGAATTGCATGAAACTTCAAAAACCTCGAAAAAGGGCCTGAAGTAAACACACACCTGTTCTTAGATTTCACATCAGCTTCTCTTTATTACTACACTGGATTCTCAACCCATTCAACTTCTAAGTAAGTTGAAATGTGGATCTCTTAAAGATCATGGAATAGTGAAAAATTTTGAACCCAAAGCAAACATCCGTCATTTCACCTTAAGAATATTGGCTCCAATCCCATCTTTATAGATAGAAATAAGGAACCGGTCTAAAAAGAGTTTTAAGTGCTGGAAATTACGCCTTCTACCAAACCAGAACATTGCTTTTCTCCCATCACCCATAGTGAAAATGGTACTAATCCTTCCTGATATAATTCCAACCTACCAAATCTTAAGAACACTAATTAGTATAGCCATGTACACGACACATGTAACTCTACTAGTACTTCTCACGACTAGTACATGTCTCCTTGTGCATAAACATCCTGCGTGAAGTTTGGTATACAAGCGATGGGGAGTATTAAAGGATGGACCCATTTCCCAACACTTGAGCTTTTGGGCAAAAACAGCCATGCTCACACTTGAAGCAAGAAATAAAGGTGCCTTCATCTAGAAATTTTTGGCATCACTGATGATCATTCACGGGTATATGCACTCTTCCATACTCAAAATGAACATTAACTTCCTGACTTAGAATGATCACTAAGCCACAGGTGATCAGTCCCGTGCAGTGCATTTTAGAAGAACATATGAATCCAGCAGCAATGTCACAATTCTAACTCCTAAATGGTTCCTCATTAACTGCTTCAAGAAAAAGAAGTGAAAGCATATCAAGGCACGCCAGCTATTTCATCCCATTTGTTCATCTAAAGGGACCAGGGGACAATGTACTCGTTTGTAACCCATGACGAACACTGGTTATTCTCTACATCAACTGAACACTGTAATTTATGCAGCAACCCAGAGAAGGCTCATAAGCATCCGAAGTAGGTCTCCAGAAACTCCACAATCCAAGATTCCAAACGAGATTTTCAAGATCCAAAATTATTGCCACTGACCCAAACGGTTCTGTGCTAAAAAAAAAAAGAGAGAGAGAGAAAGAAATGAAGACCACAGTCAGCCCAGATCCTCTTCCAAACCTTCACTACCACCTATTTTGAAACTGCTCTAGCTCTGAAGCTTACTGAGCATCCATCTCCGATAAAATAGGAACACTGGAAACAAACTCTCCTAGTGTATCCGCTCACACTTCCATTTCCAAGGCGACGTCCTTTACCACCTTCACAAGCTCCCAATCACTCTTACCCCTCCAAGCACCGCTTCCGCAACAAAAGCACGAATACGAAGGAAAAAAAAACAAGGCTACAAACAAGACGCTCGAAGGGAAGCCGAGAGACACGGACGTCACCTGAAGCTTGTCCCGGACTGACGAGGCGGCTCGCCGCGGGGGACGACGAATGGCCGGCCCGCTCGAGATGGAGCACGGCCTTCACCGAGGAAGGCGGTGCGGGCTTGCCAGCGGAGAGGAGGCGCGGGAGGCCCCTGGAGCGGGAGACGCCGAGCCGACGTCTGGCCCACTTGTACTTACAGCAGAGGCCGACGAAATCAACGGAGAAGAGACCACCACCGCTCCCCCATCCACGGCCGTTGGGGAGGAGCACCGAGCTGGGTTTGGCAGCGGAGGCGACGGCGGTCAGAGCTCGGGACCCAGCTGCCCTTGGCCGGAAGGAGGCGACGGCGGAGGTCGGGACCGGCGGGCGAGGGGGCGGGCGAATCGCGAGGAGATAGACCTCGCTCGTCGAAGGCTAGGGGTCGGCGTTGGTGCGAGGAGACGGACCTCGCTCGTCGGAGGCAGCGGACCTCCCTCGTGGGAGGCGACGGCTCGTGGGCAACGGCGGACCTCGCTCGTCGTAGGCGTCGTCGGCATCGGCGTCGGGCTTCGTCGGGGGCTAGGGCGGAGGCGGAGGCGGAGGCGGAGGCGGAGGCAAGGGCGTCGCTCGTCGGAGGCGGCTAGGGCGTCGGGGCGAGGAGACGGACCTCGCTCGTCGGGGCGAGGGAGACGGAGCACAGAGCGAATTCCAGATCTGGAATTCGATGGGAGCGCGAAAGAGAGAGAGTATGGAGAGAGAGGGCTGTTTTTTAAAAAATTTCTCTCAGCTGCTCTCAGCTCGGCTCGGCTTAGCTATGTGCCGTGGGAGTTATTCCACCGTGAAGCCTTCCTGACATGTGGGTCCCCGCGGATACGTGTCGCCAGTTTAAACTTGTTATTTCTCCACAGTGGAATCCCCAGTAGTACCCAATATTTTCTCCATTTAGGAAAGGGCTGGATTTGCTGATTTCAGTAGACCCATTTCATTGGTCAGAGTCAAAGTCACTCGACCAATAGGATGCTTAGATGCATTTCCGTTCCAATCCCGCTCAAGATTAGAATGGAAGTCTTGGTCTTCTATCAGGCTTCATTGTAAAATACTTGCGTTGACCCGATTTGCTATACTTTGTGGGGAGGGTATCGAATCTGTACTTGTGCACCTAATCTCTACACAAATCCGTTTCGTAACCACTATTTTGTGGGGTGGGTTTGTTTCATTTCTTACAAATGCCAGTCTCAGATACCAAATAAATCATGAAGCGTGAAGGATGTGCTTTCTTCCGGAATCCTGCTGATGGCTTGCATCAGTGACTCTGTGGAGAGGTGATTACTCAGAATTGGAGTGCACTAAAGAAATGATCACCTTGTTTCGTTCTCAGGTGGTCTCAAGAACCATCCTACAGCTCTTTTTTCATTGTCTTCTTCATGGATTTCACAACCCGGTTCTGGCTGATATCCCCGAAAAGCACTGCCCCGACAACAGTTCAAATGCCACAAACAGTGCATATCGGGGCAACCTCCAGGAGCTCACTTCTTGGATGATAAAGAACGCTTCTTCCTCCAAGTTCTTCGAGGACTCGTCCGGGAACTCCCCAAATAAAGTTTATGGTCAATACATGTGCCTCAACTATGTCTCCAATTCAACTTGCCAAAGTTGCATAGTCGAGGGAACAGAAGATATCCTGAAGCTTTGTCCAAACAAGATGGAAGCCGTCGTTTGGGAGGAATATTGCCAGTTGCGCATATCCGACCAAAAATTTTTCGGCCGTCTGTTCGAAATAAACAAACATCAGTTCAATCCGGAAAATATATCCGACCCTGGCAAGTTCGGGTCAGTGGTGGATGAAACTTTAAGTTTTCTCGCCCAGAAAGCAATTCCCGAGTCTCCAGGGACTTACTATGCTACTAAGGAAAAGGAATTTGAATTGGGCACGAACCAGACTTTATATGCTCTTGTTCAGTGCACTCAGGACTTAACAGCAGATGATTGTCGCAAGTGCCTCCAAGAAGCAATAAGACATGTGAAAGATTGCTGCAATTTTTCGATCGGAGCAAGAGTTCTAAGTCCGAGTTGCTACTTGCGATATGAGTTATATCCTTTCTATGAACCAAAGGAACCGAAGTCTGGTAAGGTTATGCCAAAATTTTTTACCTGTAATTGTTCTTCTCCTCACGAAGTCTGTAGTTGTTAATATTAGAACTGATTGAATCTGTGAAGAGGCTGCAACTATTTCTTGTCAAAAGCAGGGAAAAAGTGGCTGATCAAAGTTCTCACAATTTCATTGCTCTGCTTGGCGGCAATCAGTTTGTGCTCCTGGATTTTCTGCATCGTCATCAAAAGTAACAATCTTTATCCTAATGGTGATTTATGTGCCCTCCCCAAATTCCAATATATTTCAGACTCATCATGTTTGATTCCAGGGAAGAAAGACCTCGCAGATAAACAGGATCAACCTCTGGTTACTGGTGATTCTTCTCATGGTATTCTTCCATTGCGATACACCCCGGGAAATACTCTGACTGAAATTCAAGATCATCCATATTTTGATATGAGATGCATACTTGCGGCTACTGACAACTTCTCAGATACACTAAAACTAGGACAAGGTGGATTCGGTCCAGTTTACAAGGTGGCAATAGTTCAATAAAAAAAAGTGTTGGTTGCCGAATTTTAAATAGATACTCTTGCTTTTCTGGATTTTGTTAAGTAGTTTCTTGTTTTTGATTGAAAGGGTATTTTATGGGATGGGAGAGAAGTTGCGGTGAAGAGGCTAGAGAGCTGGTCCGAGAAGGGTTCCGAAGAATTCAGAAACGAAGTCCTACTCATAATGAAACTTCAACATAAGAACCTTGTCAGGCTTCTTGGATTTTGCGCAGAACGAGAGGAGAAGTTGCTTGTCTATGAGTATATGCCAAATAGAAGTCTTGATGTCTTTCTCTTCGGTATACACCAGTCCTGCACGGTCTCGCGAATAGCATGCTAAGGCTCCGTTCATTTGTCGGAAAATATTCTCTTTTTGGAAAATATTTTCCGGGAAGTCATTTTCCCGAAAATGTTTTCCTGGAAAACAATTTTCTGGTGTTCGGCTAAAATTTGAAACAGTTTCGAAAAATATTTTCTGGTGTTCGGCGACCGGCGGCGGCGGCGACGGCCGGTCGGCGGCGGGTGACCGGCGGCAGCGGTGGCAGCGGCCGGCAGCCGGTGGGCGTTAGCGGTGACCGGCGATCAACTTCCTCTCTCACGGAAAATATTTTCCCTCTCATGGGCAATTTTTCCTTGATTTTGGGGGAAAATGATTTCCTTTTTGTGAAAAGAGGAAATCATTTTCCTCAAAACAATGAAGGATTTGGGGTGGGGAAGGAAAATGTTTTCCCACGGAAAATATTTTCCGCCCCCAAATACCGGAAAACGCGGAAAATGTTTTTCAAAAAAATATTTTTCCGGAAACGAACGGAACTTAAATATCATATTTATCTGACATTTGGTAACTTCTTTTTTTGGTATAGACACACAAAGAAGGATCGACCTGAGTTGGAGCAGACGTCTGAACATAATCATCGGCATCGCTCGAGGTCTGCTATATCTTCATGAGGATTCTCGTCAAAGAATCATCCATAGAGACCTCAAAGCAAGCAATGTATTATTGGATTGCGACATGAACCCAAAAATCTCTGACTTTGGACTGGCAAGGATCTTTGCAGGAACAGAAAATGAAGCAAATACTGCTACACTAGTTGGAACCTAGTAAGTACAGTTTCCTTCACAGGACTTAAATGATGTTCGAGAGTTCTTTGAAGTGATATAAATCTCGGCACTTTTAGCTTGGACTCTATGTTGCTTCATTTTGCCACAGGCTGACATTTTATTCTCTGCCTAGTGGTTACATGGCGCCGGAGTATGCAATGGAGGGGTTATATTCCATAAAATCGGATGTCTACAGCTTTGGAGTTCTCTTGCTTGAGATAATAACAGGGGAGAGAAATGCCGGCTTTTGGCAGTCAAGACGTGCCTCGAGTCTGCTAGCCTATGTAAGTTATAACTCGATTACACCTCCGGCTTTCACACCATTCACGTAATTAAGACTTAATAAATTCGAAAAGAATCCTGTATGAGAAATGTTTTGAGGTCACAATAACAGAAAATTTGGAAGATCAGACAGTAAAATACAACAAATGCGCTATGGCATTAGACTTGTAAATCTCTAATTTTTGCTTATGCTTGTTCTCTCATACCTCGGTCATGGCATCGGTTGCTGTTTTTGTGCATATTGATGAATATTACTAGTTGCATTGCGCAACATGTTGGTCCGTTGCATCCTTTTTCTTTCGTAATTCCTGGTTGGCGTTTAGCATTAGAAATGATGGGATGACATAACTTTATTGCAGGCATGGCAGTTATGGAATGAAGGAAGAGCAATGGAGTTGATGGATCCATTGCTGCACAACAAGTGTTGTCCTGAAGAATTCATGAAATGTGTCCATGTCGGACTTTTGTGCGTTCAAGAAGACGCGTTCGACCGGCCGACCATGTCGGCTGTCAATGTGATGCTCAAAATGGATGCTGTAATTCTCCATCAACCTTTTAAACCCGCCTTCTCGGTCAGCGGATTCACTCATTGGTCCAATGGAGGTGTTGAAGACAATGATTATTCCGTTAATGGCTTGACGGTTTCCACTGTGGCACCTCGGTGAGAAAAGTCTACCCTAGGAGATAAACACGGTTCCTTGTACAAGTATACTGCTTGGACATGGTAACTTGTACACTAGTTATTCGCTAAACAACCGATTCTCAACCATAAGCTGTTTAATTATGCAAGATGTCCATCTCGGCTCGAGAGTCATCGACACGTCGAGGACCTTATCATTTTCCAACCTTCCTCAATGATTTTCATGGCTCTTGAGCTGGAAATAAAAGCTCCTAATATGAATCCATGTTTTTTTTTTTGTTGTGAATGTAAGTATTATAAACAAGATGAAATACAGTAGTTTAGGGGCATCCCCAAGCATTATAATCCATGTTCTTCCTCATTGTTTGGTTGTGAATGGTGGATTTGATGCTGTTACTTTCTTTTTTTTGGTCTGTATGCTGTTACTTGATATGGTGCTATTTCCATTACTAAGATATTGATGAGGGCCAACCAGACTTGCGCATCAACCAATTTAATAATGCGACCGCTCAAATTCCAGATGTAGAGGAGGTCGTTATATACTTTATAAGCAATAATATATATAACCAAACTCCATGGAAGACATCGTACGAAACAATCATAAATCACGTGAATCCCATGTAATTAAACCAGAGTTGACAAAAGAGTCGCGCACAACGCTTCACTTTGCTGTATTTAATACTGACTAACACTTTTTTGGCTACCCATTCTGTTGAGGCGTATATGGAGTCGTCTTCTGTCTTGCAATACCATTATACACACAAAATTGCTCGAACTTATCCAAACAGAATTCACCTCCGTTATCTGTACGAAGGACCTTGATTTTCCTGCCCAATTGATTTTCAACCAAAACCTTAAATTCTCGAAATTTCTCGAATACATCTGATTTACTTTTAATAAAATAAATCCAACTATATTTCGAAAAATCATCTATGAATGATACATAGTACCTGGATCCTCCAATAGATGGAGTCGGAGTAGGTCCAAAGACATCGCTGTGAATCAGCTCGAGAACCTCAGTTGCTCTTATACCAGTGTGTTGGAAGCTAACTCGGTTCTGTTTTCCATGGAGACAGTGTTCACAGAACCCGAAACCCATAGAGCATTTTGGAATTCCTTTTACCATCTGACTTGAAGCTAAGGTAGATAGTCCCTTTTCACCGATATACCCTAACCTCTGATGCCACAACATGGACGTATCATGTCCATCTTCCTTGGCCTCTTCAGAAACGAACCCGCTATCAACGGTCACTGTTTCCCCGAGCAACTTGTATAATGTCCCGTAACGGACTCCTCGTGCAATCACAATAGAACCTCGAGTCATCTTGCACAAATCCTTATCACAGCTAAAAATAACCCCCGAATCAGCCATCGTACCGACTGATAACAAATTTCTACTCATCAAGGGTATGTGCATCACGTCTGGAATAATCTTCACCGTGCCATTACTCATCCTCAGCTTCACCCTGCCACGCCCGACAATTTGAACTACAATATCATCTCCGAGCATGACATCCCCACCATTATATTTCTCATATTCACAAAACCAGTGTCTATGAGGCGTCATGTGGTATGAAGCACCGGTATTGATCAACCATATATCCTTGTCTGACTGCGCCATACACGCAGCAGCCAAATACATATCTCCCGCATCGATCTCCTTTTTACCCGAGGATGATTCAGCTTCTTTCTTAGAAACTAGCTTATTTTTACAGTCCCGCTTCACATGGCCCCACTCTTGACATTTCCAGCACTGTACTCTCCTCTCCCTACTCTTCGATCGCCCACGAGATTTGGATTTGGATCCTCTCGGATTCAGAGTCTTCTCTGCTAGCCTTCCCCTAGCCGCCAATGCCTCTTTACCGGAATTTCCCGATCCCTTTCTTCGTGTCTCCTCCGATAACAAAGCAGAACAGACACTTTCGTACGATAATTCCTTATCCCCACCACCGATCACCACAATCAGATTATCCCATGAATCCGGCAGTGAACAGAGTAGTGTTGTTGCCTTATCATCATCTTAGAACTTAACACCGATTGATACGAGTTGACTAATCAATGTGTTAAAGTTATATAGATGTGCAGAAAACGAGTCGCCCTCATGCATCCGAAGATTATACAGCTTTTCCCTCAAGAACAGCTTATTAACCAACGACTTACTTTGATACAGCGACTCTAATTTCTGTCACAAATCTCTGGCTGTAGGTTCACTCATCACATTCGCTAGAATTGAGTCCGTGAGACAAAGCCGAATCAACCCCTTTGCTCTCCGATCAATCCGATTCAAGTCTTCAATCTCCTTCGGATCTGCCGGTTTGGAAGTTGAATCCCCATCCTTCACCGCTTCCTTGCCTATCACGACACCAGGTTGCGCAGCAACAGGCCTTTCCGTTTCGATTGTCGACTAGAGATCTCGATCACAGAGAAGATCCTCCATCTTCATCTTCCACAGATCAAATCGCGTTCCATCGAATTTTTCTATCTCAATTCGTGATCCTCTTGACATCTCGAATAAACCCTAATTCCTCAAACAACTCCGGCTCTAATACCAATTGAAGGGATGTATCAAGAATCGAAACAGAACGATCACGCAAAAAAAAACAGAGAAAATAGACGATGCACGAATTTACCCAGGTTCACCCTCGAATAGGGCTACGTCCTGCAAAGAGACTTCACTATATTTTTCGGTTTACAGTCACTCAACTCGTTACAATGATCAGAAAAACGAGCAAAATATATATATGCCCTAAACGGGCCCAAAACCTAAACCTATATGAAATCTCTTAATTTCGCACCATACGGGCCAGCCCAAACCCGTTGAGGTTTCGGGTGCGCTGCCCCTGAACCCTCGCCCGCTGACCGGGCAACGGGGCACCCGTGTCGGGGGCACTGCCCCCGAACCCCCGCATTCCGCACGCATGGGTCACATGTCGTCAGACAACACTTCAGTTTCTTTAAGCTCACGTGGGCGTACCCGGTGTGAGAAACAAGGGTCCCCGAAGTATTCGCCAACTCCAACACGCAAGGGTCTCGCTTTATTCGAGATTTCTACAATTACATGCACTCACTTTGGAGTCAACTGGATATTCTTGCTCCTATTCTTTGCCTATCATGCCTGAACTGTACTCGATGTCCATCTACTCGACTTCAGACTCAAGATAGGCATCATCTACATTCTTTTCTTATGAAGCTCGGCTCTCCCTATGAAGGTGTTCGCAGCCAACTTCTTCACCGCTCTCCAAGACCATCCCTCCTTGACGCTGTCAAAGAATTACAGTCTGAGGAAACTCATCTTGGTCTTCTTTCCTCCTCGGCAGTTTCTGATTCAACTGCTATTTTGGCTGCTCCACCACGTGTTCCGCCTACAGTTGTGGCTGCTCCACCACATCCTTCGCCTACTCGTGGTCCTCGCCGCCTTTCATGTACGTATTATCATCGTCCTGGTCATGACGAGTCACATTGTTGGAAGAAAAGGAATGCTTCACGCCTTTCTGCATCACCACGAGTCACTACTGCATCTCCAATCTCTCAACCTATTACTCTGGTTTCTCCCTCTACGGATGACCATATTGCTGCTCTTGAGGCCCAACTTGCTCGTTTGAGCCCTTCTCTGCCCAGGTCTTTTCCTGATTCTGGTACTTCTACAACTCTCTCATCTGCTGGAAGCACCGCTGCAGCTACTCCACCTTCAGGTGATATTTCTACTACTTGGGTACTTGACTCAGGAGCTGCTAGACATATGTCTACTTCCGCTGTTTTTCTCACTAAGCTCTCTGAGCTCAAGCAACCAGCACATTTCTTTACTGCTAATGGTTCTCCTCTACTAGCTACCCGACAAGGTACTCTTACTGTCTCTGAAGATTTTAATGTCCCTGATGTGTTACATGTTCCCTCTTTGGCTCTCAATTTATTATCTATTGGACAACTCACTGATGCTGGATGTACTGTAAGCTTTACAAATAGCTCTTACTTTGTGCAGGATCGTTTGAGTGGCAAGATGATTGGCAGGGGCAGTAGACGGGATGGACTTTATATTATGCAACATCTCCATCTTCCAACTTCCTCTCTTCCTCATCCTGTGTTGGCTACCCTCGATCTTGTTCGGTGGCATCAGCGTCTTGGACATATTCCGTCTTCTCGTCTCACCGTCCTTCACCAACAAGGTGCTTTGGGTCCTATTTCTTCTGGTAGTCTTCCTCCATGTTCTATCTGCCCTTTGGCCAAGCAATTTGCTAAGCCTTTTCCTGTTAGCAACTCTAGAACTAGTGCAATCTTCGATCTTGTTCAATCTGATGTTTGGGT
Source organism: Syzygium jambos (assembly GCA_031216235.1). Taxonomy (NCBI): domain Eukaryota; kingdom Viridiplantae; phylum Streptophyta; class Magnoliopsida; order Myrtales; family Myrtaceae; genus Syzygium; species Syzygium jambos. The sequence continues at coordinate 42,441,238 of CM062224.1, read as the reverse complement.
CCTGCCCCGCTCTCTTCCAAGAGTGGTTTTCAAATATTATGTATCTTTTATTGATGTTTATTCTCGTTATACATGGGTCTATCTTATGCGTCAACGTAGTGATTTCTTTACCATCTATCAGTCTTTTACTTCCATGGTTTCCACACAATTTAATACAAAATCAAAGTTTTCCGTTTAGATTTAGGGGGAGAATATCTCTCTGGTGTCTTTCGTTCCCTCTTAGCTAGTGATGGTACACTTCCTCAGTTATCTTGTCTTGGGGTTCTAGCTCAAAATGGAGTTGCTGAACGCAAGCATCGTCATATTCTAGAGACCACTCGAGCTCTCTTACTTGGCACATCCGTTCCCACTGAGTTCTGGGCTGAGGCTCTTCTCACGGCTGTTCATCTAATTAATTGCCTACACTCATCTGTTCTCCATCAAGACACCCTGTTTCAACGTCTCTACTCTCGACCTCCTAGCTATAATCATCTTCGAGTTTTTGGATGCACTTGTTTTGTCATTCTTCCACTCATTGAACGTACAAAGCTTACCGCCTGCTCTATCCCATGTGCATTCTTGGGTTACAGCATTGAGCACAAAGGTTATCGTTGTTATGACCCAAATGCACGACGTGTATGTATTTCTCGTGATGTTATGTTTCATGAACACATCCCTTTCTTTTCAACAAATACTACACCTCATGCTTCGTCCCCTGTTCCATTTATGGATTTTCCTGTTGATCCTCTACCTGATCCTTCTAGTCCCTCTTCTACATCGGATTTAGATATATTGCCACCTATTCCATCTTCACCTATCCCTTGTGTTGCACCTCCTGCTGTATCTACACTCAATGATTTTGCACAACTAGAGCCACGCCGTAATCCTCCTCGAGATCGACGTCCACCTGCCCGGTATGTTGCTACTACTTCTTATTCTATTGAGTTTGGATCCTTTTTAGCTGTTGTTCATGCTGTACAAGAACCTAATAGTTATCGCGAGGCAATTCAGCATGTAGAATGGCGCCAAGCTATGTCTGAGGAACTCTCGGCTTTGGAGAGTACTGGTACTTGGGAGCTTGTGCCTCTTCCTCCAGATCGCTCCCTCGTATCTTGCTGATGGATATATAAGATTAAGACTCGTTCTGATGACAGTATTGAGCGTTACAAAGCTCGTCTGGTTGCTCGAGGTTTCTTGCAAGAGTATGATATCGACTATGAGGAGACCTTTGCTCCCGTAGCAAAGATGACATTTGTCCGTGCATTATTAGCTATTGCTTCAATTCGCAGTTGGCCTCTCTTTTAGCTTGATGTGAAGAATGCTTTTCTTCACGGTGATCTTCAGGAAGATATCTTTATGCAACCTCCGCCTGGTCTTGCTCATACCTCTGGACAGGTTTGCCACTTGCGACGGGCTCTTTATGGTCTCAAATAGGCCCCTCGTGCTTGGTTTGTGAAGTTTAGTGATGCTATTCAGTCTACTGGTTTCATTCAAAGTGAGGCTGATCATGCTATGTTTGTTCATACCTCTTCTTCAGGTTGCACTATTCTTCTTCTTTATGTTGATGATATGGTCATCACAGGAGATGATCGTGACCATATTGAGCATACCAAGCGACACCTTCAGCAACATTTTGCCATGAAGGATCTAGGACCACTGCGCTATTTTCTTGGACTTGAGATTGCTCGCAGTTCACGTGGTATTCTCATTTCTTAGCAGAAATATACCGCTAATATTCTGTCCAGGGCTACTCTATCAGATTCACGTACTGTTGCCACTCCTATTGAGCTAAATCAAAAGTTTTGCCCAGACGATGGAGAACCTCTTTCTGATGTCACCCGCTATCGGACCTTGGTTGGCAGTCTTATTTATCTTACTATCTCCCAACCCGACATCGCCTATGCTGTTCATGTTGTCAGTCAGTTTGTTGCTGCTCCTCGAACAACTCATTATGAGGCTGTTCTAAGGATTTTGCGCTATCTTCGAGGCACTTTATCGCGTTCTTTATTTCTACCATCCTCTTCTGCTCTCAAGTTGCGTGCCTATTCTGATGCTGATTGGGCTTCCAATGTCGCTGATCGCAAATCTATCACTGATTATTGCATTTTTCTTGGTGATTCACTTATTTCTTGGCGTCCCAAGAAACAACATATTGTCTCATGCTCCTCTACAGAGTCCGAGTATCGTGCTATGGTCGACACTACTGTTGAGATTGTTTGGCTTCGCCGCTTGCTTGCTGATATGGGAGTTTCACTTCTGGATCCTACTCCTCTGCATTGTGACAACAAGAGTGCCATTCATATGTCACGCCCCGTACCCCACGTAGCGCAACATCCCGTCACCGGTCGATTTTGGCTGCGACGTCCCAGGAATCGTCGCCGACCCGCACCCAAACAGAGATCAAGCACAAGCAAAAGTATAAATTAAACAACCCCAGACAATTACGAAACGGACCAAGGATAGCCAAACCTCAAAAATATTTATAGAAAATAATTATACATTGATATTTCTATTAAAACCATTTGTACAACATTTACAGATATAACAAAAGATACAACTGATCAGCAGCCACCTGGTCAAAAAGGTATAAGTGGCTAGGGAGATTAGACTAACTAGGGGAGAGGGCGACAATCCAAAAAGTTTCGGCCCTCGTGGATAGCTAAGGACACTGGGCGGCCCTAAGGCTCCCAGTCAGGGTCGGATGACTCAGTGGGATCGTCTGACAACTCCTCAGAGACGTCCTCGCTAGACTCGGAGTCCTCGGAATCCATTGCCTGGGCTCGCTCATCCTCGGAGTCTGGCTCCAACTCCGGGTCCAGGTAAAGCTCGAACTCCTCCTCGTCTTATCCCAGCTCCGCCATCTCTCCGTCCTCCTCGGCATCTTGCTCCATGGCCTCGGGTTCGTCATCCTCCTCCTCATCCATAGGCTCGGCATCCCCTGCTAGTACGTTGGGCTCCTCATGCACCTCCTCCTCCTCCATCATTTCCTCAGGTATGACCTCAGGGTCTATCACCTCGCCAGCAGCTATAATTGGTTGCATCAGCCCAGTATTATCAATAGGGACATCAAAGGTTCTAAGGGGTTCTCCCTCATTTCCATTGGCATCCCGATGACACCACGCCACATATTCTTGTTTCTGATAGAAATCTACACCTATGTTCACAACTACTTCATACCAATACCTCACAAAAGCCTCCCCATTTCCTGAAGGGTAGGTAGTAGTATACTTCCGGATCTGCAGAGGGATCCCAAAAAGAGGCGGTGGTCTCTCCATCCTCACGGCCGGGGGTCTGAAATGTTTCGGTTTACACAACCGTGAGATAAATCTCAGTGAGTTCAACCCCTAAACCTAGGCTAGGCTAACATGCAATCTCCTGACTGGAAACAATTATTTAAAACAAATCATAACACAACAAAAATCAAATAATCCTCTGACCCTGCAGGTTAGACAGTTTCATAATAATCATGGCATATACGTGGCATATACAGTTACACGTACGCCAATTACATTCTCATGCACCGAATCTCACACACTCGCATGCTAATCAATGCATGTCTATGCAGACACATGTTATTGACGTGTCATACGCATTCTCTGGCCCACCGGCCCACTCTGGCACACTTGCCCAATTCATTTATTATTAAGACTCGAGTCATTAATTTTCACGGCCCGGTGCGTCTAGCCTGCTTCAAAGTGCATGAGGCGCAGCAACCGATCTAGCCCAGTGTCTCTAGCCTGCTTCAAAGTGCATGAGGCGCAACACTGTTCTCCTTGCGAACCAGAGCCTACTGCAAAGTGCATGAGGATGGTCGCCTTCCGGATATACCGGGCATCGTCCTGCTTCAAAGTGCATGAGGACGGTATTGACCCGAAGGTCCTCAGGTGATCACACGATTCATTATTATCTGAACCCAGCATATAATGCCTCAGGGTAATTTAGGTGATCACGCACTCATGGCAAACACGCATTCTCGCACAATTTCACAACATGCCACACTTTAGGCATACATAATGCGTGTTTATGTGATGTAATACAGTGCACCATGAGTACCAATGAAATCTAATTACAATTAAACACAATTTACGAACAATCAATTATCCCGAGCACGCCCAGTAATTTTCCAACGAACATCTACATTGGTCAACTAATCCAATTACTCTTTGCAATTTATTCTCATTAGTCCACAACTCAATCGGAAATACACATCGACACTATCTAAGCCCATCCGCACGTACTGATAACACCTAAACCAGTCCAGAACAATGCATTATCAATCCTAATCCGTGTTTAGAAATTTTACTCACCTAATCCGAAATTACGACGACGGGAAATGGCGACCGATCACTGATGAACAGTGAAATCGACGGCGGAATTCCCGGGACTCGGCGTACGGACGAATGAACAGTGAATTCCGTACGGGGTGAACAGTGTTTTCCGTACGGATGAACAGTGTTTTCCGTACGGGGATGAACAGTGATTTCCGTACGGAACTGTACGGATAGGGCCAAGGAGGTCGCCGGCGAGGTGCCGGTCACGGCAGCGATGGTCCGTACGGCCGGCGTGAACAGTGACCGTACGGGGATGAACAGTAAAATCCGTACGGACACTGTACGGACGGGGTGGGATGGCGACGTATGGAGGTGCTGGACGCCCGGGTGTCGACGGAACGGCGATCGGAGCTCCGGCGAAGCTCCGGCGACACTGTTTACAAAGCTGGAAAATGTGAAAAACAGTGAAAAACAGAGAAAAACAGAGCTGATTTGGACTAAAACCTGAACTAAAGAGGCTGCACAGGGGTGGAATAGGATGCTGGTGGTGGTGGCTCGACGGGGGAAGCTCCGGGCGGTACTGTTCCGGCGTGAACAGTACCGAAAGTGCAGAAAACGCACAAAAACAAGCTGAAACGGAAGAGAAAAAGGGAGAAAAATTCTGGGGAAGCTGCTGCCGAATGGTTCTGCGTGAGAGGGAGAGAGAGAGAGTTTATCTTGGTCAAAATTGTAGACTAGGGGTGCCAAGTGTCAAAATCTAGGGCCAATTGACATTTTTACCCCTAATCTAATGGCCCAAAATTGATCTAATCCAATAATTCAAGGGCATTTTGATCATTTTTCCTTAACCATGGTTGACCAGACCTGGTTTAGCCCTAACTAACCTTGGTTAACCCCAAAATTAAATCCAAAATTCGGAATTATCCAAAAATAGCCCAGGGGTATTTTCGTCATTTTTCGATCCCGAACCGAAATTCCAATTTTCATCCATACCGGTCCTATATATTCATGGGAGACATAATCCGGTGTCGGAATCGAAAAATTCATCCTTTAAGCCCTCGAAAAGCGACTGCGAAGTTCCGAGAATAAAATAATATTATTTTTTCAATTTTTGTCGAAATTCCAGTTTTTGTCCGAAATGACTCCCGGTATGTGTGGCCACTCAAAAATGGCGTCAGCTCCGAAAAATAACCTCGATTGGCCTCGAAAAGCGACGCTGGTGTCCCGAGGGGTAAAATCGTCCTTTTTCACCCCCGGACCAAAATTCCAATTTTTACACGTACTAACTCCAAACGTGTGTGGCCAGCGTAATATGACGTCAAATTTCCAAAAATAGTCCCTTAAGCCTTCGAAAATCAACGTCGAAAATCCGAGCTCAATTTCGCGAGTAAACTCGCTAAACTTTCAATTTCAGGGTCTCTCACTAACGGGCGGCTGTTTAGAAATTACGCGTATCGACCTAGAGCTATCCATGTCGTGATGGTCTCGATCATTGAGAGAATGAGAAATTATCACTAGTTCCAGAGGTCACGATCGTTCGGTTCAGGTTCAGGACTGGTTGGCCACGTGTACTTTCGGTCTTGCAGAATCACCTGCGTCCCTATTATACATCGTTGGCCTTGGCCAAACCCAATCCATTATCCTTTTCTACGATCGGCCCACGTTGGCCCAAAATATTCCCTCAACGTCTCTCGTGATCGGTGTCCGCTTCACGATAGGGTCTCCGGTCCACGTACTATTTTCTAGTTAGCCATACCCCATTGGTCAGTATTCCGAGAGTGATCAGCTCTGGGCGAGACTTACTAAAATGAAATGCGAATTAATATCAGTTTCATTGATCCCGGAAATTACATCAAAATTCGGGCTGTTACAATTCTTCCCCCCTTACAAAAATTTCGTCCTCGAAATTTGCAATCTACCCTTGTCTACTCAAACAACTGGGGGTGTTGACGTCTCATAACTTCTTCACTCTCCCACGTAGCGCCTTCTGTTCCATGGTGTTCCAAGACAACTTTAACCATTGGGATCGTCTTGTTCCTCAGCACCCTTTCTTTTCTATCCTCGATCCTGACTAGTCTTTCCACAAACGACACCCTATCATCCACTTCTATCTCCTGGTATCTCAAGACATGTGTCGGATCTGGTTCATACTTCCTTAGCATCGACACGTGGAAAACACTGTGTACTTGTGACAAATTGGGCGGTAAGGCAAGTCGGTAAGCCATATCTCCAATCTTTTCCAAAATTTCAAATGGCCCAACATATCTAGGACTCAGTTTTCCCTTCTTGCCGAATCTAGATAATCCATTCATAGGCGATACTTTAAGAAACACGTGATCTCCAACCTGAAACTCTAAAGGTCGTCGTCTACGATCGGCATAACTTTTCTGACGACTTTGCGCCGTTCTGAGTCTGTCTCGAATAACCTCAACTGCCTCAACGGTCTGCTGTATCAACTCTGGACCTGTGATATTCCGTTCACCCACTTCATCCCAATACACCGGTGTTCTGCACGCCCTACCATATAAAGCTTCAAACGGTGCCATCCGAATGCTCTGCTGAAAGCTATTGTTATAAGCAAACTCCACCAAGTGTAACTGTTCCTCCCATTTGCCTTGAAAATCTATCACACAAGCTCTCAACATGTCCTCCAAGGTTTGAATAGTCCTTTCAGACTGGCCGTCTGTCTGTGGATGGTATACCATACTGAACTGTAACTTTGTTCCTAAGGCCGTTTGTAAACTTTTCCAGAAGTTGGCCGTAAATCTTGGATCACGATCCAAAGTGATCGTTACCGGTACTCCATGCAACCTCACAATCTGTTTCACATACAAATCCGCATATCTTTCCAACTCAAAGTCCTTTCGCACCGCCAGGAAGTGCGCTGACTTAGTCAATCTATCCACTATCACCCAGATTGAATCATGTCCTCTCTGGCTTCTTGGTAGTCCCGTCACGAAATCCATTGTAATATGCTCCCATTTCCACTCTGGGATTTCTAATGGTCTCAATAATCCTCCAGGCTTACAATGCTGCGCTTTCACTTGTTGGCACGTCAAACACTTAGCTACATGCCTGGCCACATCTACCTTCATTCCATTCCACCAGTAGTGTTGTCTCAAATTCTGATACATCTTCGTACTCCCCGGGTAGATACTGTACTTGCTCCTATGAGCTTCCGAAAAAATTTCTTCTTTAAGTTTCACATCATCCGGCACACATAATCGCCCTCGAAACTTCAGAACTCCATCTTCGGACACTTGAAAGTCTGGTTTCTTCTTAGCTGCATCCATTTCAATAATCTTTTGGATTTCTTGATCCGAAGTATGTAGTTCCTTAATCTTGACTTGAATTTCTGGCTCAATCCTCAAAGCAGCTAATAAATTCAATACGTGACTCAACTCAAACTTGAACTCGGAATCCCTGAGTTTTTCCAACAGGGTCCACTCCTTGACTATTAAGTGCGCCAAACTAGACTTTCGACTCAAGGCATCTGCCACTCGATTGGCTTTCCCGGGATGATATAGAATGTCACAATCATAATCCTTTAGGAGCTCCATCCATCTACGCTGCCTCATGTTCAACTCTTTCTGCGAAAATAGGTATTTGAGGCTCTGATGATCAGTATAAATCTGAAACTTCTCCCCACACAAATAGTGCCTCCAGATCTTGAGTGCAAACACTATAGCAACTAATTCCAAGTCATGCGTCGGGTAATTCATTTCATGCGGTCTCAACTGACGCGACGCATATGCTACCACTTTTCCATGCTGCATCAGCACACAGCCCAATCCTCTTAGCGAAGCATCGCTATAAATCTCGAATCCTCCTGGGCCTGACGGAATGGTCAATACAGGAGCAGTTGTTAACCGGTGTTTCAATTCCTGAAAGCTCCTTTCACATTTGTCATCCCATTCAAACTTCACCTCCTTCTTAAGCAACCTTGTCATTGGCATGGCTATTGATGAAAATCCTTCTACGAATCGCCTGTAATAACCAGCCAATCCAAGAAAACTCCGAATCTCAGTTACTGATGTCGGTCTAGGCCACTTGGTAACTGCTTCAATCTTAACAGGGTCTACAGAAATTCCATCCCCAGAAACGATATGTCCAAGAAATCCTACTCTGTTGAGCCAAAACTCACACTTGCTGAACTTGGCATACAATGCATGCTCTCTCAAGGTCCGTAGCACTTCAGTCAAGTGTACCTCATGTTCTTCCGGGCTCCTGGAATACACTAATATATCATCAATGAAAACTATCACAAACTGATCCAGGAATTCCTTGAACACCCGATTCATCAAATCCATAAAAGCGGTTGGGGCATTCGTTAATCCAAAGGGCATAACCGTAAATTCATAATGCCCGTATCGAGTCCTGAAAGCAGTCTTAGGAATGTCCTCATTTCTGATTCTTAACTGATGGTACCCGGTCCTCAAATCTATCTTGGAAAACACTGAGGCCCCTTGCAGCTGATCAAACAAATCATCAATCCTTGGCAGCGGATACTTATTCTTCACATAACCTCAGAGTTCCATCTTTCTTCTTGACAAACAGGACTGGCGCTCCCCATGGAGACGCACTAGGGCGAATAAAACCTTTATCCAGTAATTCCTGTATCTGAACCTTTAACTCTTTCAATTCTGATAATGACATCCTATACGGCGCTTTCGAAATCGGCTCTGTTCCTGGCGCCAATTCAATCACAAACTCTACCTCTCGCTCTGGCGGTAAACCCGGCAATTCTTCAGGAAACACATCGGGAAAATTGCTCACTATGGGTATATCTTCCAACTTAAGCTCCTCAACTGTTGGATCCACAACATTCACCAGATATCCTTCACACCCTTCATCTAACAACTTACTCACCTCAAGCGAGGAAATCCAAGGAATCGAGGTTCCTCCTCGGTTTCCCTGAAATACAAAACTAGGACGTCCATCCGGATTAAATTGGATCGTCCTATCGCTGCAATCCACTACAGCTTTCTGTCGGACTAACCAGTCCATACCAATAATCACATCAAAATCGAACATAGCTAATACTGCCAAGTCGATACTCTCTTCTCTACCTCCAATAATTATCTTACAGCTAGGACATCCAAAAGAAACTAGCAACCTATCATTCACAGGTGTCGACACGCAAAGCACATGTTCAAGCAGCACTGGTTTCACACCAACCAACTCAATAAATTGCTCTGAAACGAACGAATGGGTTGCCCCCGGATCAAACAGTGCATATGCGGCATGATCACACAAAGAAATCGTACCTGTGACCACGCCCGGCGCATTCTCAGCTTCCTTGCGCGCCATTGCATATATCCTTCCTTGAGCTGGTGGTCGCCCCTGATTAGCCGGTGGGGGAGGTCCGGTTTGATTTCCAACTCGTGGCGGCGGTACTCGGGACGGTCCTGATGGCTGCATCTGCGGGCAATCGCGGATCTGATGTCCCATACTCCCACACTTAAAACATGCCCCAAATCTGCCTAACTGGGGATTCGGTTTCCCAATGTTTCGCCTAGTTGGCGGGACAAATCGCCTATTTCCAGTCATAGGCCTCTTTCCAAAACGGCGATTATCTCGATTTTGAGCAAACCTTGATCCAGAAGCGGCTGCCCTTTCCTGCTGATCCCGTTCCATGATCTGCGCCCGTCTATGCATTTCCCTGTAATCTTTGATATCATGAGACAAAATTAGACTCCGAAGATCCGGCTTCAGTCCATCCCGGAATCTCCGCGCTCTATCCCTCGGATTCTCCACCATAGTTGGCGCGAACTTAGCCAATCTTGCGAACTCCACCTCGTATTGATCCACAGTCATTTGTCCCTGGCGCAAGCGCATAAATTCCATCAACTTCTTTTCTTGCGCATTCTCCGAAAAATATTGTTCATAGAAATTTTCCACAAACACAGCCCAAGTCGGGGCCGTTCCTACCGGAAACACTCTATTCTCCACGGCGTTCCACCAATCATTTGCACCTTCTTGAAGCTGATAAACCGCTAATGTTACTTTTTCTTCATCAGTGCACCCCAAAACTTTGAAGGTTTTCTCCAGATCCTCTATCCATCTTGGCGCAGCCTCGGGGTCACCTTGACCATGAAATTTAGGCGGCTTCAACTTGATAAATTGTTCTACTAGCTGGGCCAATTGCCTAACCCCTGCTGGCTGAGCCTGTCCAACATTAGCTTGATTCTCATTCCCAGCAGCAGCGGCTACCCTCTCATCAGCCTGGGCTGCCACATTCTCACGCCCTTGAGCTTGCCTATCCAGCACATTCCCAATTCTTTCTAAAACTCGCAAAACTCCTTCTATACGTGGATCTTCTACAGGTCTCACATCGACTCGAGGGTCTACTGCGGCTCCCACATTAACCCCAAGATTTTCCACTGCCCTTGCTCGAGCATGACCTCCACCTCTGGCCCCTCTACCGACACCCCTTCTAGGAATCCTTCCTATACCTCTCTCTCCACTACTCATCTCGGCTGCTCGGCTCTACGACTACCTGCTATAATTCCACGAAGGAATTAGAGACTTAAACGAATCTATCCCAGTCTAAGTCCTAGGCAGGTATTAAGCAACAATTAAGCAATCATCATGCGGCTTAACAGCTATCCAATACATCACCCAAGGGATTCGGATACTCACCTCGGGTCCTGCCGCACCTGCACTTACGGGTCACACTATCACAATTCAACACAATCACAACTGTCAGGAGATGCATGTAGCACACGAGGTCACCCTACTGGTTACCCAGGGTCTCATCGCTTCTTATCACTCCAAGCTTCGACCGGATTGGACCGAACTGACCTTGCTCTGATACCAATTCAAGAGGGGATGTCACGCCCCGTACCTCACGTAGCGCAACATCCCGTCAACGGTCGATTTTGGCTGCGACGTCCCAGGAAGCGTCGCCGACCCACACCCAAACAGAGATCAAGCACAAGCGGAAGTATAAATTAAACAACCCCAGACAATTACGAAACGGACCAAGGATAGCCATACCTCAAAAACATTTATAGAAAATAATTATACATTGATATTTCTATTAAAACCATTTGTACAACATTTACAGATATAACAAAAGATACAACTGATTAGCAGCCACCTGGTCAAAAAGGTATAAGTGGCTAGGGAGATTAGACTAACTAGGGGAGAGGGCGACAGTCCAAAAAGTTTCGGCCCTCGTGGATAGCTAAGGACACTGGGCGGCCCTAAGGCTCCCAGTCGGGGTCGGATGACTCAGTGGGATCGTCTGACAACTCCTCAGAGACGTCCTCGCTAGACTCGGAGTCCTCGGAATCCATTGCCTGGGCTCGCTCATCCTCGGAGTTTGGCTCCAACTCCGGATCCAGGTAAAGCTCGAACTCCTCCTCGTCTTATCCCAGCTCCGCCATCTCTTCGTCCTCCTCGGCATCTTGCTCCATGGCCTCGGGTTCGTCATCCTCCTCCTCATCCATAGGCTCGGCGTCCCCTGCTAGTACGTTGGGCTCCTCATGCACCTCCTCCTCCTCCATCATTTCCTCAGGTATGACCTCAGGGTCTATCACCTCGCCAGCAGCTATAATTGATTGCATCAGCCCAGTATTATCAATAGGGACATCAAAGGTTCTAAGGGGTTCTTCCTCATTTCCATTGGCATCCCGATGACACCACGCCACATATTCTTGTTTCTGATAGAAATCTACACCTATGTTCACAACTACTTCAGACCAATACCTCACAAAAGCCTCCCCATTTCCTGAAGGGTAGGTAGTAGTATACTTCCGGATCTGCAGAGGGATCCCAAAAAGAGGCGGTGGTCTCTCCATCCTCACGGCCGGGGGTCTGAAATGTTTCGGTTTACACAACCGTGAGATAAATCTCAGTGAGTTCAACCCCTAAACCTAGGCTAGGCTAACATGCAATCTCCTGACTGGAAACAATTATTTAAAACAAATCATAACACAACAAAAATCAAATAATCCTCTGACCCTGCAGGTTAGACAGTTTCATAATAATCATGGCATATACGTGGCATATACAGTTACACGTACGCCAATTACATTCTCATGCACCGAATCTCACACACTCGCATGCTAATCAATGCATGTCTATGCAGACACATGTTATTGACGTGTCATACGCATTCTCTGGCCCACCGGCCCACTCTGGCACACTTGCCCAATTCATTTATTATTAAGACTCGAGTCATTAATTTTCACGGCCCGGTGCGTCTAGCCTGCTTCAAAGTGCATGAGGCGCAGCAATCGATCTAGCCCAGTGTCTCTAGCCTGCTTCAAAGTGCATGAGGCGCAACACTGTTCTCCTTGCGAACCAGAGCCTACTGCAAAGTGCATGAGGATGGTCGCCTTCCGGATATACCGGGCATCGTCCTGCTTCAAAGTGCATGAGGACGGTATTGACCCGAAGGTCCTCAGGTGATCACACGATTCATTATTATCTGAACCCAGCATATAATGCCTCAGGATAATTTAGGTGATCACGCACTCATGGCAAACACGCATTCTCGCACAATTTCACAACATGCCACACTTTAGGCATACATAATGCGTGTTTATGTGATGTAATACAATGCACCATGAGTACCAATGAAATCTAATTACAATTAAACACAATTTACGAACAATCAATTATCCCGAGCACGCCCAGTAATTTTCCAACGAACATCTACATTGGTCAACTAATCTAATTACTCTTTGCAATTTATTCTCATTAGTCCACAACTCAATCGGAAATACACATCGACACTATCTAAGCCCATCCGCACGTACTGATAACACCTAAACCAGTCCAGAACAATGCATTATCAATCCTAATCCGGGTTTAGGAATTTTACTCACCTAATCCGAAATCACGACGACGGGGAATGGCGATCGATCACTGATGAACAGTGAAATCGACGGCGGAATTCCCGGGACTCGGCGTACGGACGAATGAACAGTGAATTCCGTACGGGGGGTGAACAGTGTTTTCCGTACAGATGAATAGTGTTTTCCGTACGGATGAACAGTGATTTCCGTACGGAACTGTACGGACAGGGCCGAGGAGGTCGCCGGCGAGGTGCCGATCACGGCAGCGACGGTCCGTACGGTCGGCGTGAACAGTGACCGTACGGGGATGAACAGTAAAATCCATACGGACACTGTACGGACGGGGTGGGATGGCGACGTATGGAGGTGCTGGACGCCCGGGTGTCGACGGAACGACGATCGGAGCTCCGGCGAAGCTCCGGCGACACTGTTTACAAAGCTGGAAAATGTGAAAAACAGTGAAAAACAGAGAAAAACAGAGCTGATTTGGACTAAAACCTGAACTAAAGAGGCTGCACAGGGGTGGAATAGGATGCTGGTGGTGGTGGCTCGACGGGGGAAGCTCCGGGCGGTGCTGTTCCGGCGTGAACAGTACCGAAAGTGCAGAAAACGCACAAAAACAAGCTGAAACGGAAGAGAAAAAGGGAGAAAAATTCTGGGGAAGCTGCTGCCGAATGGTTCTGCGTGAGAGGGAGAGAGAGAGAGTTTATCTTGGTCAAAATTGTAGACTAGGGGTGCCAAGTGTCAAAATCTAGGGCCAATTGACATTTTTACCCCTAATCTAATGGCCCAAAATTGATCTAATACAATAATTCAAGGGCATTTTGGTCATTTGTCCTTAACCATGGTTGACCAGACCTGGTTTAGCCCTAACTAACCTTGGTTAACCCCAAAATTAAATCCAAAATTCGGAATTATCCAAAAATAGCCTAGGGGTATTTTCGTCATTTTTCGATCCCGAACCGAAATTCCAATTTTCATCCATACCGGTCCTATATATTCATGGGAGACATAATCCGGTGTCGGAATCGAAAAATTCATCCTTTAAGCCCTCGAAAAGCGACTGCGAAGTTCCGAGAATAAAATAATATTATTTTTCCAATTTTTGTCGAAATTCCAGTTTTTGTCCGAAATGACTCCCGGTATGTGTGGCCACTCAAAAATGGCGTCGGCTCCGAAAAATAACCTCGATTGGCCTCGAAAAGCAACGCTGGCGTCCCGAGGGGTAAAATCGTCCTTTTTCACCCCCGGACCAAAATTCCAATTTTTACACGTACTAACTCCAAACGTGTGTGGCCAGCGTAATATGACGTCAAATTTCCAAAAATAGTCCCTTAAGCCTTCGAAAATCAACGTCGAAAATCCGAGCTCAATTTCGCGAGTAAACTCGCTAAACTTTCAATTTCAGGGTCTCTCACTAACAGGCGGCTGTTTAGAAATTACGCGTATCGACCTAGGGCTATCCATGTCGTGATGGTCTCGATCATTGAGAGAATGAGAAATTATCACTAGTTCCAGAGGTCACGATCGTTCGGTTCAGGTTCAGGACTGGTTGGCCACGTGTACTTTCGGTCTTGCAGAATCACCTGCGTCCCTATTATACATCGTTGGCCTTGGCCAAACCCAATCCATTATCCTTTTCTACGATCGGCCCACGTTGGCCCAAAATATTCCCTCAACGTCTCTCGTGATCGGTGTCCGCTTCACGATAGGGTCTCCGGTCCACGTACTATTTTCTAGTTAGCCATACCCCATTGGTCAGTATCCCGAGAGTGATCAGCTCTGGGCGAGACTTACTAAAATGAAATGCGAATTAATATCAGTTTCATTAATCCCGGAAATTACATCAAAATTCGGGCTGTTACATCATATCGGTGCAAATCCAGTCTTTCATGAGCGTACCAAACATATTGAGATCGATTGTCATTTGACTCGTCATCATCTCCAAGCTCGTACTATTTCACTTCCTTTTGTTGGAACTGAGAATCAACTTGCCGATTGTTTTACGAAGGCTCTTACATCACAACGATTTAAATTTCTTCTTTCCAAATTCTCGTTATTTGATCCACCTTGAGTTTGAGGGGGGGTGTTAGAACATGTTGTATAGTTTTGTAGGTTTTCCTTTACATCTCTTCTTTCTCTTTGGTCCCACATAGGAAGAATGCTAGGCTCCTTTACTCTTCTAAGCCTATATAAAGGCTTCTCATGTACATTGTTTCACACACTATTATAAGAGAATAAATATCATTCTCTTTTAATCTTTCTTTCTTATCAGTACCTTCACAATTGTAAAGAGAGTGAAAGTGCAGCAGAAAATCAAGTTCGGAAGGTGAGATATGTGAGTATCAAGTTACAAGTTCTCTGACCAAAAAGAAAAGTTACAATTTCAGATCTGAACTAATTAAGATTAAAACAAGAAGATCAAATAAAATTAAACTGAAAAACATTATTTGAAGCTGCCTAATGTTCTCATTATTTACCAACAATTATTGAAATCAATGAATACGAAAAAAATTCTAATTTTTTGGAACGGAATAATAGAATTCCGCTATATCCTGGAAAAAGTGGTTAGCGCCATACCAGGTTCGTAGGAGAGAAGATGAGGAAGAGAAAACCATGAGATGTTGGGGCAGCTAAATAGAATATTTTTAAGCAAATAGGGACAGGAAATTAATTAATAATTTGACCGTTTCTTAATTGCATCACACATAACGATTAAACTATAGTGTTGCTTGAATGATATTTTTTATTTCAAGTTTTGAAGTTGAAAAACCTTCACGTGCTTCTTCTGCTGACAATTTTGGAATCCACAAGTCATTCTCTTCGAACGGTTCACCAAACCCGAAATTCTAAGAAATTGACTCAAAACAAGCCGAAAGCAATCTCCTGGAAATTGCCCTTAGCTGCAAAGTCAGAGGCTAACATGGGACCATGAATTCTGCAGCTCATAAATCTCAGCTCAAACTTGACCTTGAACCCGGATAGACTAAGAAATGGCTCACTACCAAAGTGTTTCCTTGATCATCCACTTCCTTCTTGCTTATTTGATTCTCCCCAGTTTAGTCCGCCTTTCACATGCCGATCCTCCTTACCAGCTCTGTTCAGAACCTGGGGATTACGCTGTCAACAGCACGTTTCAGAATAACCTCGACAATCTCTTCGCGAATTTGTCCTCGAATGCTTCCCTCTCAAGCTTCTACAGTACCTCTTATGGCAGTGGCACAGACAGAGTCTATTATCAGCACATGTGCTTGAACTATGTTAGTAATCAAGATTGCCGGAACTGCATTGATTTGGCCTTACAGGACATACTGAGGCTCTGTCCTAATAATACTGAAGCGATTGTCTGGGAGGAAAGCTGCCAGTTGCGGTACTCAGGTCGGGATTTCATCGGCCATTTGGACATTACGGGCAACATTTGGAAGGATAACAAGATGAATGTTTCGCAACCCGATCGGTTCAAATTACTCGTCACCACCACTCTGCAGAATCTCACGAAAGTGGCCGCTTTTAATCCTTTTTCAGAAATGTATGCAACCGATGCAGTCAAGTTTAAAGATGCAAGTGCGTCGATGCTATACGCGTTGGTGCAGTGTGGAAGAGACATATCTGGAAGCGACTGCAACATCTGTCTTCAACAAGCTATAACAGATGTGTTGGCGAACTGTTCCTCCTCAGTCGGCGCAAGGATTCTTAGCCGTAGCTGCTATTTGAGATATGAGCAGTACGCGTTCTATGAAGGCAAAACTGCACCAGAGCCTAATCAAGCCACCCAGGGAGGTAAGTTTAAGTAGTTCTCACTTTCTGTGCTTAACCTTTTGTGTGCATCAGATTCAGGATCAGTGATAATCCCAATTAAGTTCTGCACTGTGCAGGTAGCAGAAAGAAAATGTGGTTGATTGTGATTCTTACAATCGTAGCTGCCGGATTAGCGGTACTTCTTTTGGCTTCCTGCTTTTACTATCTCCGAATCCATAGAAGAGAGAGGAGAGGTAATTTGCTCCTCAGTAGTGCTTATCGAAGCCTTGAGGCATGTCCTAATTGTCCTGCCTTTTTCTCGTCCTCATAATTCTGTATCCTTCTTCATATTCTTTTCAGGAAATAAATTGGTTATCCAGCTTGGCGTGCTCCGCAATACTGGCTATACCAGTGATAGTACTAGTTTCATGAACCAGAATTTTCAACAAAGATTCGACAAAAATGTTCCGGATTCCCCATTTATCGACTTTGTGACCATACTAACTGCTACTAACTATTTCTCTGCTTCGAACAAGCTGGGACAAGGCGGTTTTGGCCCGGTTTACAAGGTAGTGAGGATATACATTACAGGGGAAAATGACTAAGGACTATTGTCTAAATTTGCTGAAATTGAGATTGTGATCCTAAGCAGAAACATTGGCGTCAACTTTTTCAGGGAATTCTGGGAGATGGAAGAGAGGTAGCTATCAAGAGGCTCTCAAGCACCGAGCAGGGTACTGATGAATTTACAAATGAAGTCTTGCTCATAATGAAGCTCCAGCATAAAAATCTCGTTAAGCTTTTGGGATTTTGTGTCGATAATGAAGAGAAGATCCTTGCCTACGAGTACATGCCCAATGGCAGCCTGGATGTCGTCCTTTTCGGTTCGTTGACTGAAACAGCATCAAGTTTTGAGCGATCAATTATCTAACTTATCATTCTAAAATTTTCATTCTTGTTTTTTGCTGCCAGATCGAGAGAGACGGGCAAAACTTGACTGGATAAAACGCATCAATATCATAAGTGGAATAGCACGTGGGGTTCTTTACCTTCACGAGGATTCCCGCCTAAGAATCATTCACAGAGACTTGAAGATGAGCAATATATTATTGGATTCTGAGATGAACCCAAAAATATCTGATTTTGGAATAGCTCGAATTTTTTCCGGAAACGATGGTGGAGCCAACACCGCAACCATAGTAGGAACATAGTGAGTCCAGTGTTTTGGGTTTTATCTGTTTATTACTGGTTGATAATTTGAAAATATACTTTGCAGACGAAAATTTGAAGAAAAAATTGCCATTGAAACAACGTTATAGCCCTATAGGCCACTTCAGATGACAATGTTTGTTGAATGTCTTAATTGATCTTTTCCTTTTCTAATTATGTGGAACAGTGGATACATGGCGCCAGAGTATGCTATGGAGGGACTATATTCAACTAAGTCTGACGTTTTCAGCTTCGGAGTTCTTGTGCTTGAGATGATAACAGGAGAAAGAAACGCTAGCTTTCATCTATCGAGACGAGCACCGACCCTCGCTGCATATGTGTGATATTTTCACTAATTATGATTAGTATTTGTCTTAATTAATAAGAAAGTGAGGTTACTTATTAGATCATGAATTTGCAGGCGTGGCAACTGTGGCAGGATGAAAGAGAGTTGGAGCTGGTGGATCCATTGATAATTGACTCGTGCTGTGTGGAAGAATTTAGGCGATATATGCAAATCGGACTGTTGTGTGTTCAAGAAGATGCATATGACAGGCCTACAATGTCATCTGTGGTTGTTATGATGAAAAGCGAGAGTACAACTCTTACAAATCCTCAACGGCCGGCTTTCTCAGTGGGAAGGTTCACCGAATATAACCAACATGTCATGGATAACAGCTCTTCTGTCAATGGCCTAACCATTTCGAATATTGATGCAAGATGATAGACCCAAGAAAGGAGATATCGGGACTTTGCGAGTTTACACATATCGATTGGTCACTCATGCATTTAGAAATTTTTTACAATAGTCTGTTCATTTAGTATATAACAAGTTTAAGTGTTCATTTAGCATGGCGAAAAGTCTTTGTGTGTATATTTAACTGAGTCAAATTTGTATACCGTGTAGATTTCGCGTAATTGTCAAATTGCACTGATGACAACTTCATTTTGTTGAAGTAGAATACTATCAGCTTCTGCAGATTTGAACATATTGGTATTGAGCTGATCAATTGCAGGCGCTGCGCAACAGATAGTACATAACCAAATGAGTCTTTCTGGCCTATGACCAATAGTTCAGACCCTACGATTTAACTCTTCCACACTTCCAAGGTTTTACAGAAAACTTCTGGCGACTTGACTTTGGCTATATAGTTCTTCTTTAGCTTCTTTGAACAAGCAATGTAATTAATCTAAGAAAAACCCCAGTATTTTCATTAAAAAACCATTACATTTGGCCAAGAAAAATTTCAAAGAGAAAGTTCGTTAGTATGGTTGTTACTTCCGAAGTGAATACCAGCAGAACTGCAAGTAGACAACTTCCCCATTCACTTTTTTAGTATCTCATGCACATAGAAATGACGGACCGTCTAGCATCTGTCATCTGTAACTGGGTGCAAAAGGGTTTGACCTAGAAAAGACAACGGACATAAAAGATTAAAGATTTGTTAAGGTCAAGAGTCAATGAAGTTCTTCTTATAGCGAATTCACCAATGATTTAAACAAAATGTGAGTCGCTGGCTCATTAATCAAGAATGATGCAGAGAGAATCTTCCCGCTACTTGCAGAATAATGCCATTTAACAGCTTTCTACGAAACCCGACTAACCAATAAATGTATAATTTATTATCTGTCTATAGTCTTAATAAAAGAGAGAGTAAGCTAGAATAAAATAATTTCTTGAATGTGATTTTCTTTTTATGAAGTTGAAAGGGACATTTGGATATGATCTTATCTTGTGACCTGTCATCACAAGCACACATTGTAACGATAGGAATAAACAGTCTTGTTCTTTCTTGGATTTAGTATCCAAAAGTGTTTCTAATTTTTTTTTACTTTTAAATATTTTGGTCAAACAAAAAAACAAATTTGGCCATTTATTTTCTCAAGAAATTCATTGTTTCTCAAGTAACCCATTTTTTTTTCTCAAGAATTCATGGTCAAACAAAGAAGCTTTACTTTTCTTGCTGGATGATTGTTCCATGTGCTTCTGAGCATAGCCCTTGAGAGATTCAAATAGCAAATTGAATTTTAAAAACCACTTTTTTCCACCAAGAAGACCCCCGGAACGATTCAACTGTTTGATGGAATGCGAAACAGAAACAGTTTCCTGGGCTATTTCAAGCTCTTGGTCCTTATACCAACAATTTCACTTCTCTTTCGTTTGTCATAATCAATTATGAACTAGTCTCATGTGGATCTTTAACTTCTACGGCACAAGTAGCATCTCATTTTCCATTCAAAGGCTTTACTTTTCAGGTTCTCCGAAGTTTGGTGGCCGCATAAGTTCTTGCCAGTCTCCATCGGCATACAGCATATGTGACTTTTCTAGCATTTGCCTGAGACTATCCAGGTTCATTACGATGTTTCTTGTCTGGGTTCATTTGTTCTCTAGTCTTTATGCGATGCCAATATCTGCCATAAATGTTTAAATCGCTTTCCAGAAACTTGTGTTCATTCCTCGTGACTTCGGTGCTTTATACGACGAATTATCTGGGTGAATGTTAAGATTCGACGTGCCAGAAGTAGAAAATGGAGAGGGGTCCACATTTTTATTTCCAGTTCTCATTCATATTACTGTCAATGCTTGGCCTTCACAAGATTGTCGAAGCAGATTATCTTACATATTCTTGTCAGAATGAGTATGGAAATTACTCGACCAACAGTACTTTCGAATCAAACCTGAAGCTCCTTCTTGATTCCCTGCCGTACAACACCGCAACAACGGGATTCAACAATACTACCATCGGAGAAGGCCCTAACCGAGTTTATGGACAAGCTCTTTGCAGAGGAGATGCCACTTCCACAGCGTGTGAGAGTTGTGTCAGCAATGCAAGCCAAGAGATCATGAAGCTGTGCAATGCTGAAGATGCAATAATTTGGTATGAATTATGCCAAGTGCGCTATTCCTTCCAAGATTTCTTTTCAAACATGGTTTATACTGGTAAATACCCGGATTCAAATAGTCAGGAGAAACTTGCATCAGACCCAGCCCGTTTCTATAAGTACTTGATGTATCTAATGAACAATATATCCAAGGAGGCTGCGTATGTTAAATCTACGCAAATGTTCGTGATGGGGCAAATAAATTACTCTGTGAGCCAGGCAATATACGGGCTAGTGCAGTGTACTAGGGATATGTCGGACATGGACTGTTACAGTTGCTTGAACTCTGCCTTGGGGGATCTAAAAGCATGCTGCTATACAAGGGAAGGTGGAACGGTTGTTAGCAGAACTTGCAATGTGAGGTACGAGCTGTACCGCTTTTTCAATGGCTCGACAACTTCTATGTTATCTTACCCAGCCTCCACAGGTAAGAACATGAAATCTATCAAAAATTAAGATTAGTAGGAGAAGAAAGCTATAGTTATCGCTGTAAGAATTTCCTAATGTGGGCTTCATTAATTGAAATTGACTGAATTAGTTTGGTCTAATAAAGGTAAGATATATGGGTTCTTAATAAGTCTAATATGGGGCTGGCTGGTGTGGGCCGAGTACGGCCCGGCCCGTAATGAGAGGGCCCGTGGTCGAAGACTCTATAAATAGCGCTCAAGTCCCTCCCCTAACCTGATGATGCACATTTTGACTCACATACGGATTTAGAGAGAACTTTCTTCTCGTGAGTGGCAATCTCATTAGGCCAGTGTTCTAACCAAGGGATAGGGGAGAAGAACTTGAGTTCGTGTTCGTGAAACCGTCGCTAATTCCGCGTCAAGTTCGATGGATTCCAAACCAGGTACGCGAATCAACAATTTCTCCATCATCGTGTTTCGATTTCTGATTATGGTGATCTTGGGTGTGCCATTTTCATGGCCTTACATTTGGTATCAGAGCCTGCCATAGATTAGAACCGAAACATGCAGATTAGAACCGTTTTTCGTCTTGACCGAGAGGTTTTTGCCAAGTTTCGAAATTTTTTATCGGATAAAAGTTAAATTTTATTGCATATTTGGAATCTACTCGTCGAGACGAGAAAAACGGTGGGCGGCACGTCGCCGGAGGAGGCCGGACGCGCCGTCACGCGCCCTAGGCGCGGCGGCGCGTGACGGCCACGCGCGGCCGTGTCCAACCGGCGCGTTTGTTCGCTGTAACCGCACGCTGACGTCAGCGAAGGGCGCGGATCCGGTTGACCCGGATCCCGACCCGACCCGGTTTTTGACCCGACCCGGATCCTGACCCGACCCGGATTTTCGACCCGACCCGACCATTGACCCGACCGGTCAACCGGTCGGACCGGTCCGTTGACCGTTGACCGGTTGGACCGGTTGACCGGTCGGACCGGCTGGTCAGACCGTTTTGACCGGCTGAACACGCGCGCACGCGCCGCGCCTTCCGGCGGCGCGTGCGGGCGCGTCCGACGTCCGTTTTGGACGATCTTGGTATCGACGCGCTCGTATTGAGAAGCTCTACATTGTGGTGTATTTATTTTACATGTTTGAAGCTTTTACAGATGTGAAAATACGTATAGAACCCTATGTACGCGTATTTTTAGGGTATTTTTTCGTATTTTCTTGTATTTCTCTATGGTTTCGGAAATACATATGGTAGCTCACATGTATATCACCACATAAGGACTATGTAGAGTGTAATTCATTGTCTATCAATGAATGGAACAGTATAATTAGCATGACATGTAATTTCAGAGACATACGCCACTGTCTTTACGTCTAGCATTACATGTATATAGTAAATGTGATACATAAAGTTTATATCCCTGGTATGAGAGATTTTCAAGGATTCAGTTGAGTTGTGACCGCCAAAGTGGCACACTTGACTGGGTTTGAGAGATATCAGTCTCATATTGTGGTGGGATGTCTCCTGGTCTATTACGTGATTATACTCCCAAAGGAGGTGATCTTGTATTAGTTCATGGAGGGGTACATGTATAGCATGTGCTTGAGAAATGACTGATCTTAGTGGTTCATACACCCAAAGGTGGTGATTTCGCGAAAGATTAGAATATGTTCTCATGGCCGCTGTCATGTGGAGAATGTACAACTGCATATCATATTTTCTGCCCAAAGGTGATTATGTGATGATGTATGTAATTCTCTATATAAGTATTCACATGATGCTGATTGTATTGTTTGTTTTCCAGTCACCTTTTCTGTAAACGGCAATTCCATTTCAATTGAGGTCCTTACTGGGTTGAACTTTAAGAAATGGAAAGAGGATTTTCTGTTTGGAATGGAGCTGGCGGATGTTCACATTGCTCTTACAAAGGATAAGCCGGCAGATGTCACGGCCACCAGTACTGAAGATGAGAAAACGGACTATGCTGCCTGGGAAAAGAGCAATCGGATTTGTTTATTGACAATGAAGAAATCCATTCAAGAACACTTGAAAAGTGGTTTGCCAGCTGACTGTACTGCTAAGGAAATGATGGCAGCCTTAGAGGCCAGAAACCGTATTTCATCTAATGCTGAGGTTGGTACACTTCTTCAAAGGCTCTTCAATATGAAGTATGATGGTACTGCTGGGGTTAGAGATTATGTCCTTAGGATGGTAGACCTAAAGACGAAGCTTCAAGCTCTTAATGTTTCCATTCCTGATGCTTGCATTGTGCATCAAGCCCTAAACACCCTTCCACCTGATTTTGGGATTATAAAAACAAATTATAATTCCCAAGATGAGACTTGGTCAGTTAATGACTTGATAGCAAGGGTGGTGGCAGAGGAAGAGAAACTTAAGAAGGAAAAAGGGCATCTGGCCTTATATGTTTCTAGTTCCCACAAAAGAAAGGATAAGAAGTTCAAAAATCGTACTCATAAAGGTACTCATGACACTACCGGTCAATCTGACAATATGGGTCCAAAGAAGACATCCTTCAAAAGGGATGGTGGCCACTGCTTCTTTTGTAAAAAGAAAGGTCACATAAAGAAGGATTGTGCAAAGTTTAAAGCTTGGTTGTCTAAACGTGAGCCTACAGGTAATGATTCTTTGGCACTTGTTTGTGAATCCAACCTATCAGAAGCACCATCCAGTTCTTGGTGGCTCGATAGCGGTGCAACTAATCATGTTGCGTTTACCATACAGAGATTCATAAACCGGAGGAAGCCAAATCAGGATGAGTCAAGACTCACTGTGGGAAACAACGAGAAAGCTGATGTTGTGTTTGTGGGAGATGTAATCTTGATTCTAGACTCTGGTTTTAGATTAATGTTGAAAGACACTTTCTATGTACCTTCATTTAGACGGAACTTAGTTTCCGTATCGTGTTTGGACATGTATGGCTACTCTTTTGAAATCAAGAACAATGTTATTTCTTTGTCTCTTAATTCAAATAAGGTTGGGTGCTGTTATATGTCCAACGGATTGTACAGATTGTGTTTGTCTCCCAATGACATATACGTCGCTTATACGGCTGAAAAGGTTGTTTCTAAGAGACCATTACCTAAGGAACAGTCTTATACATTGTGGCATAAACGGCTTGGCCATATCTCTAAGGATAGAGTAGAAAGGCTGATAAAGACTAACATCCTGCCTGCTCTTAAAGATGACTTAGAGACATGCGTAGACTGTTGTAGAGGTAAAATGACCAAGATAAGGAAGAAAACTGCAGTCCGAAGTTCTGACCTGTTGGAGGTCATTCACACTGATATTAGTGGACCCTATACGGCAACCTTGTGTAGAAATTTTTATTTCATCACATTTATTGATGACTATTCTCGATATGGCTATCTGTACTTGATTAAAGAAAAGTCCGAGTCTCTTGATAAGTTCAAGATTTTTCGGACTGAAGTCGAGAAACAGTTGGGAAAGGTCATAAAGGTTGTTAGATCTGACCGAGGTGGAGAGTATTATGGCAAGCATGGCGATGCCGGACAGCTTAAGGGGCCATTTGCCAAATACTTAGAGGATTCTGGGATAGTGGCTCAGTTTACTATGCCTGGGAGTCCTGAGCAAAATGATGTGGCCGGAAGGCGCAATCGCACCCTTATGGAAATGGTGAGGAGTATGATTAGTAGGACTAATTTACCTGGTTTTCTGTGGGGTGAAACTTTGAAAACAGCTTTGTACATTCTAAATCGTGTACCTACAAAAGCTGTTCCATTGACTCCTTTTGAGTTATGGACCGGACGTAAGCCTAGCTTAAACCATCTTAAAGTTTGGGGATGTCCTGCGGAAGTGAAGTTGTATAATCCAACATTAAGTAAGTTGGACTCCAGAACCACTCGGTGTTACTTTGTATCTTACCCGGATCATTCGAAAGGATATCGGTTCTATAATCCCAATGGAGGCACAAGAATTGTGGAATCACAGACAGTCAAGTTTTTGGAGTTTGATGTGGCCGAAGAAAGTAGCTGCTCACAGACTATTGAGAATAATAGTACGGTGGGTAATATTGTATCTTTATCTCCTCCCATACAGATAATTGTGGAAACTCCCACACCACAGACTGAACCTGTTGAGGCTCGGGATCCTGTTGTCGAGACAGCTCCTAATGAAGTTCCTCAAGGCTCTCAGGTCCAGGATGAGGCTGTTGTTGTTCCTGTAAGGAGATCCATTAGGGAGAGACGATCAGCTATACCACCAGACTATTTAGTCTATATAGGAGAGCAAGACTACGATATCGGTTCTGTGGCTGATCCAATGACTTATGCGGAAGCTGTTTCTTGTCCTCAGTCAGAACTGTGGTTGGATGCAATGAGAGATGAAATGCAGTCTATGAAGCATAATGGAGTTTGGGAACTTGTTGAATTACCTGAAGGTCATAGACCTATTGGCTGCAAATGGGTGTATAAGACTAAAAGGGACTCCAAAGGAAAGATTGAGAAGTTTAAAGCCAGACTGGTAGCCAAGGGTTTCACTCAGAGAGAAGGAGTAGACTATGAAGCAACTTTTTCTCCGGTCTCTTCTAAAGATTCTTTCAGAGTGATCATGGCATTAGTAGCTCATTTCGATATGGAGTTACACCAGATGGATGTTAAAACTGCCTTTCTCAATGGAGACCTTAATGAAGAAGTCTATATGATGCAACCCGAAGGCTTTGCAGTAAATGATTCAGGTACGCTTGTATGTAGACTGAAAAAGTCTATTTATGGTCTCAAACAAGCTTCTAGACAATGGTACTTGAAGTTTCATAGTGTTGTCGCTTCATTTGGTTTTGTTGAGAACAAAGTAGATCAGTGTATATACTGCAAGGTCAGTGGGAGGAAATTCATTTTCCTTATACTCTATGTGGATGATATCCTGCTTGCGAGCAGTGACCTTGGTTTACTGCATGAGACAAAGCGGATGTTGTCAAAGAACTTTGATATGAAGGACCTTGGTGAGGCGTCTTTTGTCCTTGGCATTGAGATTCATAGGAATCGTTCTCGCCGACTATTGGGTTTATCTCAGAGGGCATATGTTGATCGTATTTTAGAAAGATTCGACATGCAGCAATGTAAGCCAGGAATTGCTCCTGTTAGTAAAGGTGATAAGTTGAGTCTGTCACAGTGTCCTCATTCAGATTTTGAGAAAGCCCAAATGAAGAATGTACCTTATGCTAGTGCACTTGGGAGTATTATGTATGCTCAAGTATGTACTAGACCAGATATTGCTTTTGCAACAGGACTTCTAGGCAGATATCAGTCAAATCCAGGACATGATCATTGGGTTGCTGCCAAGAAGGTTTTGAGGTACTTAAAGAGGACAAAAGACTATATGCTGATTTACAAACATGTTCAGGACCTACAGCTAGTTGGGTATTCGGATTCAGACTTTGCTGGCTGTCAGGATGAAAAGAAGTCGACAACAGGTTATATCTTCAAGTTAGCAGGAGGTGCAGTATCATGGAAAAGTGAGAAACAGAAATCAATGACATCCTCTACCATGCAAGCGGAGTTTGTAGCATGCTTTTCGGCCGCTACTCAGGCAATTTGGCTCCGAAACCTCATCAAGGAGTTGACCGTATTTGATTTTGTGGACAGGCCCATACAGTTGTATTGTGACAATAACTCTGCAGTGTTGTTTGTTAACAACAACAGAGGTCTCAAGGGGTCTAAGCATATGGAGGTCAAGTACCTGACTATAAAGGAAAAAGTTCAGGATGGTGACATTGCAGTAGAGCACATTTCAACAGATGATATGATTGCAGATCCGCTAACTAAAGGCCTTCGCCCTTGTGTATTTGATCGACATGTCATTAATATGGGCTTAGGAGTATCATGGGATACTGTCAATTAGTGGGAGCTGTTTAGTTTTATGTTGCTCTTATGAAGTTTGTATATGATTTTGTTACATTTTTGTAATATTTGAATATGTATCAACTCTTTTGCATTCAATAAAGTATTTGTGAATGTAGATTTATCAAGTTGAGTACATATATTTGATGAAAATCTCGAGGCATTGTGTAAACCTTGAGTACAGGCTATGGGGCATTCTTGGTATTAGCCTTAACAATATGTCTTGTTACACATAAAGTACAGTTAACTATCAAGCTAAGACATATGAAGGTTCGTTGGAACCATAAAGGATATTCTCTGGTGACACACTAGGTTTTGTGACACTTAAGGAGAGAGAATTTGGACTAACAAAATGGATAGCACATGAAGTATCACTCATTATGAGGTATTGTCCATTTGACACACTACCATATTGAATCCATATCAGTAAAGTTGAAAGCACTCGTGACCATGGAAGGCTCTGCGTGAGTACATGCAGTTACCGCCATGATTCGGTGTTCGAGACTTTATGGGATCGGATTGACTATTAAGAATAATCTCTAGACCAATATAAGGGTGCGCACACAGTTCTCTTTCAATTAATATCGCCCAAGTGGGAGAATGTAAGAATTTCCTAATGTGGGCTTCATTAATTGAAATTGACTGAATTAGTTTGGTCTAATAAAGGTAAGATATATGGGTTCTTAATAAGTCTAATATGGGGCTGGCTGGTGTGGGCCGAGTACGGCCCGGCCCGTAATGAGAGGGCCCGTGGTCGAAGACTCTATAAATAGCGCTCAAGTCCCTCCCCTAACCTAATGATGCACATTTTGACTCACATACGGATTTAGAGAGAACTTTCTTCTCGTGAGTGGCAATCTCATTAGGCCAGTGTTCTAACCAAGGGATAGGGGAGAAGAACTTGAGTTCGTGTTCGTGAAACCGTCGCTAATTCCGCGTCAAGTTCGATGGATTCCAAACCAGGTACGCGAATCAACAATTTCTCCATCATCGTGTTTCGATTTCTGATTATGGTGATTTTGGGTGTGCCATTTTCATGGCCTTACAATCGCCACTAACTTAACTTCTATGCTATATATTTTTTTTGGTAAGGTTTATTTTTTTTTGGTAAGGAAGTCTATGCTATATATGGTTAGAACAAAATCGAAAAAAGTTCATCAGCATGATGGTTGGCTTTGACTTTGAATGCTGTTGTTCTCTTTTAAAGTGACGGGAGATTTTTACATGGGTCCAAGATCCTAGAAAATTGTTTATACCATTATTTCATTTCATTCCCCTTCGAAGAGGCCAATTTTTAGCAACTCATTTTCCTTGTCTGGCTCTGTTTTCACAGAATTCTGTTAGTAGCCTTGGTTGCTTTCGCTCAATGAGCATGGTCTCTGGTGAAACTTATATCATAGAGAACATGAAGACACTTAGCTTATATAGCTTTCATAATGGCAATAGCCAAATATGCAGAAAAATTGCTGAGGCAATCAGCACAAGCTGAAAATTCTAATTAGCCTCTTTATTATTGTGGGATGCACTTCACAATTAGTATACACATTACATCTCTCTCCATAGCCTATTGATACTCCAGGATGTTATCCATATACTACGATGTTTATTCAACTAATGAGAAAAACAGGGGATAAATGGAAGAAAGGGATGATTGGCCTAGTAGTTGGTATCTTGGGACTCCTATTAGCTGTTCTTGCCGGATCTTGCGCCGTCTACTTCAACCGGAAGAAAACAAAACAAGGTATATATGAGAAAATGGACGTTTTAATTCACATTTTTACAAGAGCTAATCCACACTCGGGTACCTTCAGACCTGGAAAGAAGCCCGCGTGCTTTGCTCCATGATTTAATAAATCCAGTCGGAGTGGACATTACTGAAGATGGCAACCTGGTTAGCTCTGAAGAACTTCCTTTCATGGATCTAGCCACACTAAAGGCTTCTACAGATGACTTCTCAAGTTCAAACAAGCTCGGGCAAGGGGGGTTCGGTACTGTCTACAAGGTAATTTATCGGCAAAAGTACACCGCAAGTGCCATAACTTGTGTACGGCGATCACTTTGGTGCCATAACTTTTTTTTGGATCACTTTGGTGCCAAAATCGGAAAAAAAAGATCACTTTAGTGCCAATTTGGCCGGAAATCCGACGTGGCATTTTTTATTAATTTTTGACGCCGACGTGGCTCGCCGGAGGCTGAGTCAACGTGTACAGTCAGCATTTTTTATTTTAAATAATTTTTTTCAACGTGTACAGTCAGCATTTTTAATTTTAAATATTTTTTTCTTTATTTTTTCTTTTTTCTTTTCTTTTCTTTTCTTTTCTTTTCTCCCTCGCCGGCCGGTTGCCGGTGGCCGGCCGGCCACCGGCGAAGCCCGACAAGGGCTGGGCGAGGGCGGCCTTGCCCATGGCTGGTGAGGGGCGGCCGACCCTCGCCGGCGACGGGCGAGGCCGGCCCTCGCCGGCCGGCGAGGAGAGAAAAAAAAAAAGAAAAGAAAAGAAAAGAAAAAGGAAAAAATAAAGAAAAAAATATTTAAAATTAAAAATGCTGACTGTACACGTTGAAAAAAATTATTTAAAATAAAAAATGCTGACTGTACACGCTGACTCAGCCTCCGGCGAGCCACGTCGGCGTCAAAAATTAATAAAAAATGCCACGTCGGATTTCCGGCCAAATTGGCACTAAAGTGATCTTTTTTTTCCGATTTTGGCACCAAAGTGATCCAAAAAAAGTTATGGCACCAAAGTGATCGCCGTACACAAGTTATGGCACTTGCGGTGTACTTTTGCCGTAATTTATCTGTTGCTGTCAGTTTGCGATTGTTTGCTGTTGAACTCCAGTAGGTGGAGGGCTTAACCGAATTAGCTTTCAGGGTGTGCTTTCTGATGGAAAAGAAGTAGCAGTTAAAAGGTTGTCGAGGAAGTCTTGGCAAGGTCTCGAGGAGTTCAAGAATGAGGTGATCTTGATTGCAAAACTCCAGCACAGAAATCTAGTAAGGCTTCTAGGATGCGGCATAGAGGGAGATGAGAAGCTGCTTGTATACGAGTTCATGCCTAACAAAAGCCTTGATATCTACATCTTCGGTTCGTTTTCTCGTGTCCCCCAACTTTTAGAAAGAACTCATTTACTTAGAATTTGTGCATATTGTAGATTGTCCTCATTGCAAACGTTTTTGCATGGTGCCCTAATCATCAGATTCGGACAAACGTGCGCAGCTTGATTGGTCCACCTACATTTCTATTATTGATGGAATTGCTAGAGGACTAGTTTACCTGCACGAGGACTCGAGACTGAGGATTATTCACAGGGATCTTAAGCCTAGCAATGTTCTACTGGATCATGAAATGGTTGCCAAGATATCAGATTTTGGGATGGCCAGAATATTTTGCGAAAACCAGAGTTCAGCAAATACAAGAAGAGCCGTAGGAACATAGTGAGTCTGCTTCTTCTGATTTTCTTCAGCTGAAAAATCTAGGAATTTCTTGTTCTTGCCATGGAAAACACTCTATTTGGTTCGTCATTAAGAAGGTACTAAGTAGGAAAGACTAATGCCAACTCTGATACTTGTGACAGCGGTTATATGGCCCCAGAGTATGCAATGGGGGGACTATTCTCTGTGAAGTCGGATGTGTTCAGCTTTGGTGTCATTTTGCTTGAGATCATCTGTGGAAAACGAAATAGCGGATTTTATCTTACAGAACATGCTCAAACACTTCTAACATATGTATGTTCTACGTTTCACGGGAATCAAAGTCTTGCCTTTTAATCATGTTTTGAGCTGAAAATACTCACTGTCTGCCAATCATTCATTTTACACCAAAATCAATTTAATCTTGCAGGCGTGGACGCTTTGGACTGAACGAAGAGAGTTGGAACTCGTGGATCCTTCTCTAGCAGAATCAGGCTCAATAGCTGAAATAGTCAGGTGCATTCACATCGGCCTCTTGTGTGTCCAGGAAGATCCTAGAGATAGACCGACAATGTCGGAAGTAGTGACGCTTTTGAGGGGTCAAACAGGAACTCTTTCGGAACCGAAAAAGCCGGCTTTTTCAGTCGGTAGAGTCGTTCAAGAACTCGATCAATCATTGGCAACTAATATTTCTGTCAATCAGATGACTGTTTCTAGTATCTTGCCTAGGTGAACGAGCACGTATATTAGTTGAGTAAGGTTTCATTTGCCCACAGTTGTAAAATTCTACGCTGATTAGAGGAACTCGTCATGTTTTGGAAGAATTACTCCGCTCATGAAAATCGCAGTAAAACAATCGATATTATTGCACATGGAGAACGCCGATTTGTTGAGTGTAAAGAAATTGCACAAATTGTGGAGACCCATGTAACTATAGGTGGATCAATGCAAATTCTGTAAACCAGAATCTCCATCTATTTTCTTGAACTGAAGCAGTGTCGATGCAGTTTGGCTTTTCTCGAATACAACTCCGGTTCTTTCCAGGTTTTGGATATTGATAATGGCTAATACAGCATCGGACTTATGGAGATCAGTGCAGGAGGGAAAAATCTGTTCCCTTACCAATGGTCAATTTGCAAATGAATCCTTTTTTTTTTGTTCTCTTCTTTTTATGGCCTTTCTCTGCCCGATTTGATTAATCATAAGATAAAGATAAACGAGCAAGATCGCAAATTGCCATGTCATTGACGGTCCCAACTTACGGGATTCTCGACTTGGCATCAAGAGGTTATGCTAAACTGGATTCGAATTCGAGACATCTTGCTTCTCAAATCGCTAGGTCCGGATCGCCATGTCTGAATTGCATCACTTTCGCCAATTAGCTCAACTAGTTCCTTGGATTGAGTTGCCATTGCAAATTCCCTCAACTAATGCAATTTGTCCTTGACAGAACCTTCCATTAGTAGACTAAAGAGATGAAGACGGGTCTGATATTGACGGTATAGGAAGGAAATTTCCTTGGGGGGCTACTTCCTAGTAATTAACGTATGCGACTTGACTTTCAATTCCTAAAACTATCCTTCCTTGATAGGGTTTAATACTATGAAAAACCCCAAACTGGTGCATATGTGACAAATTTACTCAAAACTAATTTTTTAACCACTAAAATTCCCAAATAGGTACACATGTGATAAATTTACATCAAACTAATGTTATAACCACCAAAAACCTAAAATTGATACATTTGTGATAAATTTAATCTTTGTCAGTTTCCATTAAATTGGATTCATACCACGAAAAATCACAACATGGTGCACCAGTGACAAACGGAGAGTAAAACCCAAATTGGTACATCCGTCAACTATAACACGTTATCTAATTCAATAATTTGACGGTAAAATTCAATAGGAATTAATGGATGATAAATTTATTACAGATGTACTAATTTGAGGTTTTTGGTGGTTGAAAAATTAGTTGTGATGAATTTATCGTATCTGTACCAGTTTAGGGTTTTTCGTGGTATTACCACTTATTTATACCCCTCTACTTTTGTTTTCTCTTAAATCTTCCCATGTGGCGATTTTCTAATCCCAATTGGCCGCCAGATCATGCGATGAAGGGTCACCCATGAAAACCAAAGCCCAGCATCAATCCCATGCAAACTGTTTTGGATCCCGTCTCTCCAATTCCTATGGTTGCTATTTTTAACAAACATAGACACGGAAACCACGTCATTTAGGAAAGGGTTGGATTTGCTGATTTCAGTAGACCCATTTCATTGGTCAGAGTCAAAGTCACTCGACCAATAGGATGCTTAGATGCATTTCCATTCCAATCCCGCTCAAGATTAGAATGGAAGTCTTGGTCTTCTATCAGGCTTCATTGTAAAATACTTGCGTTGACCCGATTTGCTGTACTTTGTGGGGAGGGTATCGAATCTGTACTTGTGCACCTAATCTCTACACAAATCCGTTTCGTAACCACTATTTTGTGGGGAGGGTTTGTTTCATTTCTTACAAATGCCAGTCTCAGATACCAAATAATTCATGAAGCGTGAAGGATGAGCATTCTTCCGGAATCCTGCTGATGGCTTGCATCAGTGACTCTGTGGAGAGGTGATTACTCAGAATTGGAGTGCGCTCAAGAAATGATCACCACGTTTCGTTCTCTCGGGTGGTCTCAAGAGCCATCCTATTGCTCTTTTTTCATTGTCTTCTTCATGGATTTGGCAACCCGGTTCTGGCCGATATCCCCGAAAACCTCTGCCCCAACAACAGTTCATATGCCGCAAACAGTTCATATCAAGACAATCTTTGTTGCAGAAGCCATGCAATCGACCAATAAATTTGACAGAATAAAAAAATAAATCGGACATTAGATTTACATTGTAACATCATGAATTTTGACCTGTTATCGGGACCAATAAAGTGTACATTAATTCTCGTTTGATTTTAGTAAGTCTCGCCCGGACTTGATCAATCACGGGATATTAACCAAATGGGAAAGGCTAAATAGGAATAGGTACGTGGACTGATGACCCGATCGCGATTGGGCGCCGATTTCGATGAACGTCGAGGGAATATTTTGAACCAATATGGGCCAATCTTAGGAGAATGACGGATTTATATAGTCAGTTAAGTACGATCGGATCGCGGGCGATTTCGCACGACCAAAAGTACGCCTGATCGGTGAATCCCGATTTCAATCCAATTGATTGCGACCCTCGGTACTAGTAATAATTCCTCTCGTTCTCTCGAAATTCGAGACCATCACGACTCGGACAATCTTAGGTCGATACGCGTAACACCTAAACAGCCACCTGTTAGTGAGAGGCCCTAAGACTTCAAAACGAGCTATTTTGATCGCGATATTGAACCCGAACTTCGATATCAAAATTTTAAGGGCAGTTACGACTAATTTGCAAGACGGATGTCATTTTATAGTGGCCAAATAAGTTTGGGACAAGAACGGCTGAAAATAGAAATTTCGACAGAAATTGGGGAAAATTGCAATTTAGTCCCTCGGGACCTCGATGTCCATTTCCGAGGCCCAAACGAAATTATTTTTCGGAATCGATGCCATTTTGGGGCAACTACGCACGTCTGGAGTGCGTATGGTTAAAAATTGGAATTTCGATCCCGGAATGAAAAATTACGATTTTACCCCTTCAAACTTTTGGACCGGTTTTCGAGGGCTTAGAGGATGAATTTTAAGGATCCAACACCGGATTATGTCTACCATGAATATATAAGACCGGTATGTACAAAAATTGAAATTTCGGTTCGGGATCGGAAAATTACGAAAATGCCCCTGGGCCATTTTTAATTAATTCCGAAAATTGGATTTAATTTTGGGATTAACCAAGGTTGGTTAGAGTTAAACCAGGTCTGGTCAGCCCTTGGTTAGTGGCAAATGACCATTTTACCCCTAAATAATTGGATTAGATCAAATATGGGCCCTTGTATCAAGGGCAAAGTTGTCCAATTGGCCAAGATTGTGACACATGTCTTCCACTAATCCATCTTTGACTCATTTGACCAGACATTTCCTCTCTCTCTCTCGTCCATTTTTTGTTCAGCCATAGCCATTCCCCCTCTTTCCTTCACCGTATCTCTCTTTTCCCGTTTTCCATTTCTGCAATTCCCGTTTCTGCACATCCTGGTACTGTTCACGCCAGAACAGTACCAACCGGAGCTGTCCCTGTAACATCCTGAATTTCGACCCATTTCCAGAATCTGACGAAGTGGATATTATTTCTCATCTGATTTTAGTACGTCTCGCCCGGAGCTGGCCCCTCGCGGAATACTGACCAAGGGGAAAGGCTAACTAGCGAAAACGGTACGTGGACCGGGGACCCAATCGCGAATTGGGCATCGATTCCAGGAAATGGCAGGAAAGTATTTTGGGCCAGTGTGGGCTATCCTAGGAAGGTAACGGATTTGGTTTGGCCAACGACATATGATCGGATCGCGGGTGATTCCGCTCTACCGAGAGTGCGCGTGACAAATAAATCCTGAACCTGAACCGAACGATCGTGACCCCTGGAATAACCAATAATTCCTTGCGCTATCCGGGTAATCGAGACCGTCACGACTCGAGTGACCCTAGGTCGATACGTGTAACCCCTAAACAGCCACCCGTCAGTAAGAGGCTCTAAAATTCTGAATTGAGCGATTTTGATCGCCAAATTGGACCCGAACTTCGATGTCGAAATTCTATGGGTGTTTGTGATTATTTTGCGAGGTCGACGTCATTTTTGAGTAGCCAATCATATTTAGGATCGATACGGTCGAAAAATGAAATTTCGACCCAGGATCGGAAAATTACGATTTTGCCCCTAGGCCTCATTAGGTATTCCGAATTTTGAGAATAATTATTGGAAATCATTTTGGGGAAATTATGGGGATAATTATCAGCCCAAATGTATTGGACAAGAATACCCCTCAATTATTGGGCTTAGACCATTATGGACCAAGTGAAAGAGGGGTAGCTTGGGAATAGAAAAAAGTGGGTCAAAACCCCATTTTAGACCATTGACTCTCTCTCTCTCTATTCATTCGGCCATTTCCCCTTTCTCCTCTCCCTCCCACCGAAACCTCCTCCTCCCTCTCTTCCCCTTGTTCGGCCTTGGACCGCCGACCGCCGGAGAAGCCGCTCGCCGAAGCGCCGTCGCGCACGAGAGGACCGCCGTTTGCGCCGCCATGAGGACGCCGGAGCGCCGCCGCTGAACCGATTCGATCCAGCTGCTATTCAACCCTTCCCTCTCCTTGTTCAGCCCACTTTTGAAGCCACAAACCAAGTGAGTGGAAATCCTAACCCCTAATTAGGATTTTATGCACTTTAGACAAGTTTTAGGGGTTATTAGGGTATTTTAGGAGTAATTAGTATGGGCTGATTTGGGGCTGAAGTTATGGAGATTTTAATAGCCTAGTGTGATGATCTAAGGATGGTATTAAGGCTGTGGAGACTGGTTTAGAGGTTGTATAAGCTTGATTGGCTTAATGGTGCAAGTTTAGTTATTCTCGGATTACTGGATTTTACTATACCTCTGTGTTTTGTTATTTTTTTTGTGATCGTTGTGGGCCTAATTTGGAGAAGTTTTCTTCATGAAATTTGTTCCCAACATCTTGAAGTATATCATATTTTAATTGGGGAATTTTTGGAAATCATTTGATGCCATTCGGAAGTCCATCTTTGGACCGAAATAAAACTGCCCGATTTACTGTTCACCCGACCTTCTGGTCTGTTCGAATTTTTATAAATTTTTCCAGGCCTATTTTTAAAATACTTCCTTCACAAAAATTGTTGGGGATATTTGTGGCTATAACATATAAAAATTTCATGGTTTTAAAAAATGATTTGGGTACTGAATGAGTTGTATTTTGATGGCCTGAGGGGCTGTCCGAGCGAACCAGATTTTGTCCGACTTTGAGTGTCAAAACGAGGTGTTTACGGTTAGAACTGAATTTTGAGTTCTTCACAGAAAATGTTCATTGAGATGTTTTGTACAACATATCCAAATTTCATAATTTTCGGAATTTATTTACTATTTATTTAAAATGGATCTCGGTCACTGTGCAACTGTTCAGTTTGGACCCGATTTTGTATATTTTCGGTTTTTCTCTCTCGGGCTGATTAGTGGTTTATTGTGTTGATTAGAGCTGAATCGGAAGCCAAGGTTGGGATGAATAGTGGCTGTCCGCTTTGGGACTTCGGTGGATTAGAAATCGGCAAGTTGGAAATTAGACTGTGTGATTGCCGGGTGTGCCCAGGTTGATGGATTATCGCTGATTGTTGCTTGTTGAGGCCCACTTGAGGTGTTGCCATGCCGCGTGTTTGTGTGATCGACTGAATGCGGTGTGTGATTAGCCAATAATTGGCGTGATTGATTATTGCCCAAGCGCGTGAATTATGTTTTGGGCCACATGGTACTAGTTGGCCAAGTGCGCATGTTATGCGAATAAGTATGGGCAATTGATTGGTTGTTTGAGCACATTGATTTGGCATGTTTGTTGAAATGCCGTGCTGAAGTTGAATGTTCATGTGTATTGCATCATTGTCCCGAGTGTGGGAATTGCATGGCCACGCATTTTGTATGCTGAGAGTGAGTATGATACGGAATTTTGTGCGGATATGCGTGCCCGACATGAGCATGTGTGATCACCTAAATGCTTAATGCGTTTACGCGGGGCTCAAATAAAATTGGCAGTGTGCCGTGTGATCACTTAAGGCCTTCGGGTCGTGGCCTTCGGGTCGATTCCGTCCGCTGCGTTTACGCAGGACGATGCCCGGTTTGTCCGGAAGATTGAGGAGATCGGTGTTGCGCCTGAGGGCTAGAGACACCGGGCCATATGTGCTTCGGCGCGGGCCGTGAAGTGTTGTTGGCCTTCGGGTCGGGCCTTCGAGTCGGAATATTTGTTGGCCTTCGGGTCGGGCCTTTGGGTCGGAATATTTATTGGCCTTCGGGTCGGGCCTTCGGGTCGGAATAACTATTGGCCTTCGGATCGTGGCCTTCGGGTCGGTTTATAAACTGCAAAATGAGCCGTGTGCCAGAGTGCATGATTTGAGAAAATTCATAAGCATGGCAAATGTGTGCCAGAGTATGTGGCTAATCTACGTGCCGGTGATTCGTGTGTGAGATAGGCACTTTGAAGCATGAGCATGCGTATGGCGTACGTGTGACCAGTGTGTTGCGTATGTGCCGTGATTTATATAAAATGCCTAACCTGCAGGGTCAGTTGTATGTTTGATCTGGGCCCGAGGGCCTAGGTTTGTTGTTGTGTTGATTTGCTTGTCGGGAGGTGCATGTTAGCCTAGTTTCGGTTTAGGAGGCCTACTCACTGAGATTCGTCTCATAGTTGTTTAAACCCCGTTTTTCATACCTCTGTTAGAGGATACCTGGTGTACCCGATCTATGTGAGGATCCGGAGCCTATAGAGCAAGATCCCGAACAGGATGGCGAAGTCGAGCAGATGGACTCGGAGGATGAGACAATCGAGGCTGAGTCCGAGTCATTAAGATTTGATCCCGATTTAATTTCCTAGGATCAACCTTAGCCGTAGAGTGGTAGGGCCAGTAATCTTTTGACTTTAGTGGCCGCTGATCTGTTTATAGTAGGCTGTTTGTATTTGATGTGTAAGATGAATATTGTAAGCGTTTTTTATGGCGGTTAATGGTGTTGGTTGATATTCGTGGATTGATGTTCTGCTACCCTTGGTCATGTATTGTTTTGTACGGGTGTTTTAATAATTGCTTCC
This sequence comes from Syzygium jambos, assembly GCA_031216235.1. NCBI lineage: Eukaryota > Viridiplantae > Streptophyta > Magnoliopsida > Myrtales > Myrtaceae > Syzygium > Syzygium jambos. The sequence continues at coordinate 42,402,904 of CM062224.1, read as the reverse complement.
GCATGTGCCTTATGCTCTGAGTTGGGAGTTGGGTCGGCGACGCGTCCTGGGACGTCGCAGGAAATTAGACCGGTACGTGGGATGATGGCGCTTCGAGGGGTTCGGGGCGTGACAGTGCTCGCCAAGCCAGCACCACCAACAGCCCTTTCCGCCCAAGAACAGCCACCACAGCCCCTGTTTCGGCCTCAAACAGAAGCAAACAGCAGCAACTCGTCGGTTCCGTCGTCGCCGCGGACCACCGGCTTGCACTCGGAACGCCGCCGTAGATCCTTACCGTTCGTCGGTGATCGACCGCCCGTTCCCGTCGTCCCGAGTCGCTAATAGGCGAGTATAAACCCCTAAACCCCTAATGAGTTTAATTGTGCATTTTTAGGGGTTAATTAGGCCTAAATGAGGGTTAATTAGGCTTTATTGTGTGTGGGATGTTTTGTATGGGTCCTTAGGACCTAATGAGATGATTTAATGGTGGTTTAATGGCCTAAATTGTGATCTGGTCTGGTACTGTTCATGAGTACCGAAAATGCTAAATTTTGTTCAAGTTTTATACTAATTGAGTTCAATGGTTAATGACTTAAAATTAGGCATTTGGTAGCCTAATTAAGCTTATTTGAGGCTTAATTATGTGTATTTGGTGGTAGGATATTTAGGGTAGGTGATTAGGGCTTAATGAGATGGTTTAAAGGTGAATTAGTGCCTAAATGTGCATTTTTCCTGGTACTGTTCATGGGGCTCCGAAATTGTTTTAATTTGTTTAAGTTTTGTACTAATTGGGTTCAATTGTTGGTGACCTTGAATTGGTCATTATAGGGCTTAATTAAGCTTAATTGAGGCTTGATTATGTGTATTTGATGTTTGGGTGATTATAGTATTTAATTGAGGCCTAATGGAATTGTTTAGGGATAGTTTAGTGCAAAATGGACATTCGGTTCTGGTACTGTTCACCAGAACCGAAATGTACCATTGGGCTTAATTAGAGACTTAATTGGTTCTTTGGCTATTGACTTGAGTTTGGGCATTTTTAGGGGTTGGTTAGGACTTGTATAAATTCCTATTGAAGGACCCCGAAGTGGTGAGAACGACCATCGGAATTGGTTTGCAGGCGCATGAAATTAAATTGTAACGAATGCGCAGAATGAACTTGAAATGGATTGGATTAGAATGGAAAATGCTTGGACATACCAAGAATGAGTGGAATAGGTTTGATTTGGGCTTAGTTATGCTTGGTAATTTGACATCGGTAATTAACCTTAAATTCCCGGGCATGTGGTTTACAAAAGAGTATTGTCGTACGACCGAAATTGAGTGCTTAATGTACATGCCTGAGATTTATAAAACGTTGATCTTCGGATCGGGCCTACGGGTCGTTATATCCACTTGTGGCCTTCGGGTCGGGCCTACGGGTTGATTTAGCAACTGTTGGCCTTCGGGTCGGGCCTACGGGTCGTTACATCAAATTGTGGCCTTCGGGTCGGGCCTACGGGTTGTTATATTCAGTTGTGGGCTTTCGGATCGGGCCTACGGGTCGTTATATTCAGTTGTGGGCCTTCGGGTCGTTATAATTGCACTTGACTGATATTGATATCAAATGCCTAACCTGCAGGGCTGAAATAATATATTGGGCTGTGTGCTCGTAGTGAAAATTTATGTGGTTTTACTGGTTCATTGTTTGGTGTGTTTATTTACCCTTCTGGAGGTGCACATTAGCCTAGTTTAGGATTAGTGGTTTATACTTGCTGAGATTTTCTCACGGTTGTGGTAAAACCGATATTTCAGAACCCCGACCATGAATTTCCAGGACTCGGATGTTGAGTATGAGATCGTGGAGGATGAGGTAGAGCATGAGGAACTAGGTGGGGTAGCTTTTGAGCCGGAGATTTTGGATCCTGTCCCAGAGCAGGCAGATGCCGTGACCCTTTTGTTGTATCTCTAGTTTCAATGGATATTGTATATAAGTGTTTTTAATGATTGTACATATTGTTGTTAATCGTTCTCGTATTGTTGTTCGTTGCTATTGATGGTTGCTTTTGAATTGTCCGGGTGTATATATATTTATTATATATACGTCGTTTCCGCATGTGGCGTGTTTTCTCTGATTTGGGTTTTTGGGTCGGTGACGTAACCTGGGAGCGTCACATCTTATTTCGACCTATACGCGGATATTCATGCTTCGTGGGGTACGGGGCGTGACATACGTGGTTCGGTCTTACTGACCTATGTCCACGAGGAGAGCAGTACGGAATTCTACTATAGATCAAGCGATACAACGGAGATTACAATCGCACTCGACTCACTCAAACACTCTTAGTGTTTTTCAAGCTCCAACTACTCTCAATAACTCATGTAATGTTTAACCTCACAATTTCTCACAAAATAATTTCTCAATCTCATAAATGAATTAATACAAATTCTTTCCACAAGAATTTAATTGGCTTCAACACTAACTTCTAGATGTAATTCACGAATTTCCTCTGCACGTCTTCGCACACCAAGCACTCGCAAGCCTACGGCGCTTGAAGAAGTCTTCTTGATCAACAATAGCACACAAAGACTTCTTTGCTTGCGGTCAAGATCAAGAATATATAGTATATTTCCATAAGATTCCTTGGCCGACATCAACGTGGAGATGCAAATCGCGTGTAATTCGGATCACAAGTCCAAGATTTGGACTTTCCCTTCGGATAATCTTTGGCCATAGAACTCACAGTCAAAGACTGACAATTGCCCTTTTATTTTGCGCGGCCAACTCCAGAGGATAATGTGCATGGCTATCAAAACAGATTTTATTTCTTTCTTTTTTCTGAATTGCATGGAATCTTTATCCAACTTGAACTTTGACACTCAATAAGAAATATATATTCCGACGTCCGTAAAATACCCAATTTAGAATATTTAGACCTCCACAAATAATAATTAATCTTGAGTCGGGTTTCGTTTATCGAGCTCAAAGTTGAGATATATTTTAACAATCTCCATCTTGGCTCGATGTTTGAGCTAAGTATATATATTCATGGTTGCGTTTTAATTTGTCCGGGTGTGTATATATATATACACGTTGTTTCCGCATGTGGTGTGTTTATTCTCTGATTTGGGTCTTCGGGTCGGTGACGCAATCCTGGGAGCGTCGCATCTTATTTCGACCTATACGCGGATGTTCATGCTTCGTGGGGTACGGGGCGTGACACATGAGGCATATACTTGAGCTTAAGAAGAACCTTATTTTTCTAGGGACACTCAATGGCATCGAATATAAGTACTATAGAAAGTGCAGTGTTGAAGATTTGTTAGTGTGCCATGACAATGATGAAGGGAAATAAGGTGAGTTTTCTCTATCATTTACTAGGAAAAACCATGACAGGATTTGCTTCAATTTTATTAGGTGAGTCAAACTCAAACTTGACTTAGTTATGGTATATGCGGTTGGGGCACATAAGTGAGGCAAGTATGACGATGCTGAGTGAGAGGGATTGTCGAAGGGTTAAAAGACAACGAAGCTAGACTTGTGTAAGCAAGACATCTTTCGGAAGCACTTGGGTCACAGTTCAACTATGCATTCGACAAACCAACCAGTTTATTACATTCATTTTACAGGAATCGAAGCTTGTCTTTTAATCATGTTTTGAGCTGAAAATACTCGATGTTTGCCAATCATTTATTTTACACAAAAATCAATTTGATCTTGCAGGTGCGGACTCTATGGACTGAAGGAAGAGAGTTGGAACTCATGGTTCCTTCACTAGCAGAATTAGGCTCAACAGTTGAAATAGTCAGGTGCATTCACATCGGCCTCTTGTGTGTCCAGGAAGATCCTGGAGATAGATTGACAATGTCGGAAGTAGTGACGCTTTTGGGAGGTCAAACAAGAACTCATCCGTAACCGAAAAAGCCGGATTTTTCAGTCGGTAGAGTCGTTCAAGAACTCAATTAATCATCAGCAACTAATATTTCTGTCAATTAGATGATTGTTTCTAGTATCTTGCCTTGGTGAACCAGCACGTAGATAGTTGAGTAAGGTTCATTAGCCCACGGTTGTAAAATTCTACGCTGGTTAGAGGAACTCGACATGTTTTGGTAGAATTACGCCGCCCATGAAAATCGCTGTATAAACAATCGATATTATTGCACATGGAGAACGCCGACTTGTTGAGTATAAAGAAATTGCACAAATTGTGGAGACCCATGTATCCATAGGTGGATCAATACAAATTCTGTAAACCAGAAGCTCCATATATTTTCTTGAACTGAAGCAGTGTCAATGCAATTTGGCTTTTCTCGAATAGAACTCCAGTTCTTTCCGAGTTTTGGATATTAATAATGGCTAATACAGCATCGGACTTATGGAGATAAGTGCAAGAGGGAAAAATCTGTTCCCTTACCAATGGTCAATTCGCAATTAAATCCTCTTTTTTTTGTTTCTTTTTTATAGCCTTTTTCTGCCTGACTTGATTAATCATAAGATCTCAAATTGCCATGTCATCGACGGTCCCAACTTACGGGATTCTCGACTTGGCATCAAGAGGTTATGCCAAACTAGATTCGATTTCAAGACATCTTGCTTCTCAAATCGCAAGGTCCGGATTGCCATGTCTGAATTACATCACTTTCGCCAATTAGCTCAACTAGTTCCTTGGATTGAGTTGCCATTGAAAATTCCATCAACTAATGCAGTTTGTCCTTGACAGAACGTTCTATTAGTAGACTAAAGAGATGAAGACAGGTCTCATATTGACAGTATAGAAAGGAAATTTCCTTGGCGGGCTACTTCCTAATAATTTACATATGCAACTTGACTTTGAATTCCTAATACTGTCCTTCATTGGTAGGGTTTAAACTATGAAAAATCACAAACTGATACATATATGATAGATTTACTCAAAATTAATTTTTTGACCATCAAAAATCCAAAACTGGCATACCTATAACAAATTTACCTCGAAATAATGTTTTAACCACCAAGAACCCAAAATTGATACATTTGTGATAAATTTATCCTTCGTTGGTTTCCGTTAAATTGGATTTATGCCAGAAAAATCACAACTTGATACATTTGTGGCAAACGGAGAGGAAAACCCCAAATTGATACACTTGTCAGCTGTGACACATCATTTAACTCAGCAATTTGACGGTAAAATTTAACAGGGATTAACGGAGGATAAATTTATTACGGATGTACTAGTTTGAGGTTTGTGATAGTCAAAAAATTAGTTTGGGGTGAATTTATCACAGGTGTACCAGTTTGGAATTTTTGTGGTACTAATCCTTATTTGTACCCTCTACTTTTGTTTTCTCGAGTCTTTCCATGTGGCGATTTTCTAATCCCAATTAACCACCAGATCATGCAATAAAGGGTCACACATGAGAATCAAAGTCTAGCATCAATCCCATGCAAACTGTTTTGGAGCCCATCTCTCTAATTCCTGTGGTTGCTACTTTTAACGTACATGGACACGGAAACCACGTCATTTAGGAAAGGGCTGGATTTGCTGATTTCAGTAGACCCATTTCATTGGTCAGAGTCAAAGTCACTCGACCAATAGGATGCTTAGATGCATTTCCGTTCCAATCCCGCTCAAGATTAGAATGGAAGTCTTGGTCTTCTATCAGGCTTCATTGTAAAATACTTGCGTTGACCCGATTTGCTATACTTTGTGGGGAGGGTATCGAATCTGTACTTGTGCACCTAATCTCTACACAAATCCGTTTCGTAACCACTATTTTGTGGGGTGGGTTTGTTTCATTTCTTACAAATGCCAGTCTCAGATACCAAATAAATCATGAAGCGTGAAGGATGTGCTTTCTTCCGGAATCCTGCTGATGGCTTGCATCAGTGACTCTGTGGAGAGGTGATTACTCAGAATTGGAGTGCACTAAAGAAATGATCACCTTGTTTCGTTCTCAGGTGGTCTCAAGAACCATCCTACAGCTCTTTTTTCATTGTCTTCTTCATGGATTTCACAACCCGGTTCTGGCTGATATCCCCGAAAAGCACTGCCCCGACAACAGTTCAAATGCCACAAACAGTGCAGATCGGGGCAACCTCCAGGAGCTCACTTCTTGGATGATAAAGAACGCTTCTTCCTCCAAGTTCTTCGAGGACTCGTCCGGGAACTCCCCAAATAAAGTTTATGGTCAATACATGTGCCTCAACTATGTCCCCAATTCAACATGCCAAAGTTGCATAGTCAAGGGATCAGAAGACATCCTGAAGCTTTGTCCAAACAAGATGGAAGCTGTCGTTTGGGAGGAATCTTGCCAGTTGCGCATATCCGACCAAAAATTTTTCGGCCATCTGTTTGAAATATACAAACATCAGTTCAATCCGAAAAATATATCCGACCCTGGCAAGTTCGGGTCAGTGGTGGATGAAACTTTAAGTTTTCTCGCCCAGAAAGCAGTTCTTGAGTCTCCAGGGACTTACTATGCTACTAAGGAAAAGCAATTTGAATTGGGCACGAACCAGACTTTATATGCTCTTGTTCAGTGCACTCACGACTTAACAGCAGATGATTGTCGCAAGTGCCTCCAAGAAGCAATAGGACATGTGAAAGATTGCTGCTATTTTTCGCTCGGAGCAAGAGTTCTAAGTCCGAGTTGCTACTTGCGATATGAGTTATATGATTTCTATGAAACAAACGAGCCAGGGAAGAAGTCTGGTAAGGTTATGCCAAAATTTTTTACCTGTAATTGTTCTTCTCCTCACGAAGTCTGTAGTTGTTAATATTAGAATTGATTGAATCTGTGAAGAGGCTGCAACTATTTCTTGTCAAAAGCAGGGAAAAAGTGGCTGATCAAAGTTCTCACAATTTCATTGCTCTGCTTGGCGGCAATCAGTTTGTGCTCCTGGATTTTCTGCATCGTCATCAAAAGTAACAATCTTTATCCTAATGGTGATTTATGTGCCCTCCCCAAATTCCAATATATTTCAGACTCATCATGTTTGATTCCAGGGAAGAAAGGCCTCGCAGATAAACAGGATCAACATCTGGTTACTGGTGATTCTTCTCATGGTATTCTTCCATTGCGATACACCCCGGGAAATACTCTGACTGAAATTCAAGATCATCCATATTTTGATATGAGATGCATACTTGCGGCCACTGACAACTTCTCAGATACACTAAAACTAGGACAAGGTGGATTCGGTCCAGTTTACAAGGTGGCAATAGTTCAATAAAAAAAAAGTGTTGGTTGCCGAATTTTAAATAGATACTCTTGCTTTTCTGGATTTTGTTAAGTAGTTTCTTGTTTTTGAAAGGGTATTTTATGGGATGGGAGAGAAGTTGCGGTGAAGAGGCTAGAGAGCTGGTCAGAGAAGGGTTCCGAAGAATTCAGAAACGAAGTCCTGCTCATAATGAAACTTCAACATAAAAATCTGGTCCGGCTTCTTGGATTTTGTGCAGAACGAGAGGAGAAGTTGCTTGTCTATGAGTATATGCCAAATAGAAGTCTTGATGTCTTTCTCTTCGGTATACACCAGTCCTAAAGGTCTCATAAAAAAAAAACATGCCAAATATCATATTTATCTGACATTTGGTAACTTCTTTTTTTGGTATAGACACACAGAGAAGGATCGAGCTGAGTTGGAGCAGACGTCTGAACATAATCATCGGCGTCGCTCGAGGTCTGCTATATCTTCATGAGGATTCTCGTCAAAGAATCATCTACAGAGACCTCAAAGCAAGCAATGTGTTATTGGATTGCGACATGAACCCAAAAATCTCGGACTTTGGGCTGGCAAGGATCTTTGCAGGAACAGAAAATGAAGCAAATACTGCTACGCTAGTTGGAACCTAGTAAGTACAGTTTCCTTCACAGGACTTAAATGACGTTCGAGAGTTCTTTGAAGTGATATAAATCCCGGCACTTCTAGCTTGGACTCTATGTTGCTTCATTTTGCCCCAAGCTGACATTTTATTCTCTACCTAGTGGTTACATGGCGCCGGAGTATGCAATGGAGGGATTATATTCCATAAAATCGGATGTCTACAGCTTTGGAGTTCTCTTGCTTGAGATAATAACAGGGGAGAGAAATGCCGGCTTTTGGCAGTCGAGACGTGCCTCGAGTCTGCTAGCCTATGTAAGTTATAACTCAATTACACCACCGGCTTTCACACCATTCACGTAATTAAGACTTAATAAATTCGAAAAGAATCCCATATGAGAGAAATGTTTTGAGGTCACAATGACAGAAAATTTGGAAGATCAGACAGTAAAATACAACAAATGTGCTATGGCATTAGACTTGAAAATCTCTAATTTTTGCTTATGCATGTTCTCTCATACCTCGGTCATGGCATCGGTTGCTGTTTTTGTGCATATTGATGAATATTACTAGTTGCATTGCGCAACATGTTGGTCCGTTGCATCCTTTTTCTTTCGTAATTCCTGGTTGGCGTTTAGAATTAGAAATGATGGGATGACATAACTTTATTGCAGGCATGGCAATTATGGAATGAAGGAAGAGCAATGGAGTTGATGGATCCATTGCTGCACAACAAGTGTTGTCCTGAAGAATTCATGAAATGTGTCCATGTCGGACTTTTGTGTGTTCAAGAAGACGCGTTCGACCGGCCGACCATGTCGGCTGTCAATGTGATGCTCAAAATGGATGCTGTAATTCTCCGTCAACCTTTTAAACCTGCCTTCTCGGTCAGCGGATTCACTCATTGGTCCAATGGAGGTGTTGACGACAGTGATTATTCCGTTAATGGCTTGACGGTTTCCACTATGGCACCTCGGTGAGAAAAGTCTACCCTAGGAGATAAACATGGTTCTTTGTACAAGTATACTGCTTGCACATGGTAACTTGTACACTAGTTATTCGTCAAACAACCGATTCTCAACCATAAGCTGTTTAATTATGTGAGATGTCCATCTTGGCTCGAGAGACATCGACACGTCGAGGACCTTATCATTTTCCAACCTTCCCCGTTGATTTTCATGGCTCTTGGCCGGAAATAAAAGCTCCTAATATGAATCCATGTTCTTCCTCATTGTTTGGTTGTGAATGGTGGATTTGATGCTGTTACTTTCTTTTTTTCGGTCTGTATGCTGTTACTTGATATGGTGCTATTTCCATTACTAAGATATTGATGAGGGCCAACCGGACTTGTGCATCAACCAGTTTAATAATGCCACCGCTCAAATTCCACATGTAGAGGAGGTCGTTATATACGGTTGAAAACAACCGCGGAAAAATAAATACAGAACACAAAGATTTACGTGATTCGATCACAAGATGATCTACGTCCACGGGCGAGGCAAAACAAGATTCTACTATAATCAAAGAAAGTACAGTTTTCAGAAGTCGAAAAAACGACTTAACAAAACCTCATGGCTTATAATCTCTCCCAAAACGAAATTCTCTTTTTAATCAAGAAAAAAAAAATCTAGCTGCAGTATAAATAGGGCTCCCCAAAAAATTTCCTCGGGGGCTACGAACTAAATCTCAATTTTTTCTCCACTTTTGAATCGCACAAAAAATATGTTGGGTCGGGTGACGAACTGGACCGAGTACATAAAATTCAAGACATATTTAATATATACTTTATAAAGCAATAATATATACAGCCAAACTCCACGAAAGACATCGTGCGAAACAATCATAAATCACGCGAATCCCAAGTAATTAAACCAGAGTTGACAAAAGAGTCGCGCACAACGCTTCACTTTGCTGTATTTTAATACCGACCGACACTTTTTCGCTGTTATTGCACACAGCAACTTGGGTCGAACTTCGAGGGACTAGCGTGCCCCGCAGCCCGTCCGGGCCCGTGTCCTGACCGTGGACGATACATATTTCCAAGTTGAACATTGAGGCACTCCTATCCTTGGATTTGAGCCGTCACGCTTGAACAAAAATATTATTGTCGTGCAGGTTATAACTCAGGCCGAAGAGTCAAATTCAAATGGAATGACCCCTCCCGGTGGACAGAAATAAAGAATACGACCAAAAACAGGGGTCGATGCACACGAAGTTTCTGAACATTTCATATGACTCTCCTTCGAGTGGAACGAAGTCAAGCGAGTTGAAAAGTCTTAAATTCCAGCCCATCATCTCTGAAAAAGCATCGACACTAAAATACCATTTCAAAGAAAGATCGCCCTTTCATTGGCTTCAATTGCCGGCTTCGCCAAACCCAGATCTCGTGGACTCACGTAAAGCCAAAGAACAATGACGGGTTTCTGTATAATCCGAAGTTTTTCTACCTAATTTGATTTTGACATGTAATAAGATGAATTTGGATAATGTTCTTTGACGTTGGAGGGGAAGGCTGAAATAAAAATGAATAAAAGAAATAAAGGGTCAATGCTACGAAAAACCCTAAATTGATACACATGTGACAAACTTACTCCAAATTAATTTTTTGACTACAAAAAACCCCAAACTGGTACATTTGTGACAAATTTATCTCAAATTAATTTTTTAACTACCAAAAACCCAAAACTTGTACATTTGTGACAAATTTACCCTCCGTTAAATTGAATTACTATCACGAAAAATCATAAACTCGTGCACTTGCAACAAACGGAGGGTAAAACCCCAAACAATACACCCATCAACTGTCACGTGTAATCAAATTCATAAATTTGACGATAAAATTTAATGGAAACTAACGGAGGGTAAAATTATCACGGGCGTATCGGTTTGGGGTTTTTGGTGATTTAAAAATTAATTTAAGGTAAATTTGTTATGGGTATACCTACACAGGATTTTTCGTGATATTAAACCATAACTAAAAGGTCTTATCCTGTTGGTCTGAATCCTTTTCTAGAAAATTAAATATTCTTGGGTCTTCTAAGCCTTTCATCTCATGTCAACTTCAAGATGCTACAGTGAAGTTTCTCTTCGCTTTCACGGAAGAAAAGGCAGACAAATGACATTTCTCTTTTGCTGCAATTTTATAATAATTCTACTCTTGACCGACTTGAAGATTCTCCGCCCACCTTCACTGTGTTGAATTGTATCCATGCCATGGACCTTTCAACTTTAGAGAAAGCCTCTTCCCTCACCGTTTATGGAAATCATTCCCAGTAAGTGCCTCTTCACTGGTCTAGAATACAGTTTCGACCCTGAAAGATGGCAAGAGATTCGAATCTTGTCACCTTTTCCGTGTTCGTGGCATCGATTTTGTTTCTTGTCACACCCATTAATGGGAACAATCCTCTGCACGTGCTTTGCCAACCTGAAAAAGACAATTACACTTTTGGCAGTCCATTCAGGAACAACCTTGAACAGCTTCTGGGCACTTTGGCTTCTAGCACTGCAAAGACAGGCTTCAGCAACAGTTCTGCTGGGGATGGCACTGATCAAGTATTTGGCCAAGCACTTTGCAGGCATGATGTGGATAGGAGTGTTTGTGGGGATTGCATCAGGACTGCAAGCCAAGAGATAATGAGCCGGTGCAACAAGACAGATGCTGATATTTGGTATGATTATTGCCAAATATCTTATTCATATAATGATTTTTTCTCCGCGATGACTTACCAAGGAAAGTACCCAGAAAGTAATAGTCAGGAGAACGTATCGAATCCGGATGAGCAGAGCACCGCCCTGAAAAAATTGATGAATGATCTTAAAAGTGAGGCCACATTCGCTTCATCAAGGTTTGCGGTGGGCAGCTTGAAATTCTCGAGCCAAGAACATGTTTATGGCCTCGTGCAGTGTACAAAAGGAATCACTGGGGATGATTGTGATACCTGTTTGAGGTCAGCCTTGGGGGATCTGACAACATGTTGCACTCCTCATCAAGGTGGAATGGTTGTCAGCAGATATTGCAATGTGAGGTTCGAGCTTTACCGCTTCTATAATCTGCATTCTAAAGGTAATTAATTTGGATTCTTTCCTTAGACTGTGTTGTTGGTCACGGAGTATTTTTTTTTTTTGGTAAGGGTTGGTCACGGAGTATTGATGCCTGCAGAAATTAGATATGAGACCTGGGAAACTGCCATAAAAAGTTTTTTGTGTAATCTTCCCGGTTTGAGAGTTCTATGGAAACAGCCAGAGGAAGAATTGCCCAAATCATAGTATCCAAGTCTAGTTAAAAGTTTACAACTAACCATGAGTTTACTGTTCGGGGAAAAACAGAATTGTTCGCGAGGACTGAGCGGTACTGAAGCTCGGTCATCTAAGTGAGGATAGTAAAATCAGCTATGCACGAGGAAATCCTTTTTTTCCAAGTGATTCAATCTAAGTAATAACTTTTCAGACGAAAGTTCTTGTATTGAGTTTTATCCATAGAAAGGATGTATCAGAATTCATCTACTTATAGTAGATTAAGTACAAAATATGCAAGATATACATTTTTCCACGCGGAAAACTTTTACAGCCGAGTTTCTTATGAAAACAGAGGGATTGGATCGACCTGATGATCGACCAGCTGTCATAAAGCATTTCATTGACCTGACTGGATTCCAAAACATTTGGTTATTCTTTATTAGTCGGCTTGATGAGCAGCCTTGTTGGACATCGTGATTCTTGAGCCGATCCTAGCTGTTTTTATTATTTTCGCAGGCAGTAAAATTGCCTGGCTGACTTCTTGAGTTCTCTCAGCGGGAGTTGGAAATTGGATTTTGAATATTTGATCATTATTTGATGGTGACATTGTAGGTTTGGAGAAGGCAAGGATGATTTCGTTGGTCTTGGGTATTCTGGCAGGGGCATTGCTACTTTCCCTTGGGGTTTGTGTTGCCTTGCGAAGACAGAAAAAGATAACGACCAGAGGTATATTAAACACGTTAGTTTCAGTCACCAACTGATATCTCGGACACTGTTAATCACAATAATTCGGATCTTTTTTTTCTTTTTGGGTTTCCCAGATGAAGAGAAAGACGAGAATGCATTGCTACATGAATTGGCGAGGCCCATTGAGCTATCGATTTCAAAACGGGATCTAGAATTTTCTGATGATATGCTTGTCATGAATTTGGCAACTCTGAGGGCTGCCACGGTTAACTTTTGCCTTACAAACAAGCTCGGACAAGGGGGGTTTGGCATTGTTTACAAGGTTAAACATTTGATGGGATCATATTCAATTTGGTTGGAGAGTTTCATGGAAAAACAAGAACTGATGACTATTCTTTAAGTTGCTCCAGGGAATTCTACCAGATGGAAACGAAATTGCAGTAAAGAGGCTGTCGAGGAAGTCATGGCAGGGCGTAGAAGAGTTTAAAAACGAAATCAAGCTGATTGCAAAATTAAAACACAAAAATCTCGTGAGGCTTTTGGGGTGGGGCATAGATGGACATGAGAAGCTACTCATATATGAATACATGGCCAACAAAAGCCTCGATGTCTTCCTCTCTGGTTAGTCCTCGTACAGTCTGTTTTCTCTCACAAGTGGACCACACTCCTATTATCTTTACACATTTAATGAAAATTGTGTCAGCTACTGCTTTTCAGACCCAATGAAGCGATCACAACTCGATTGGAGAGCACGCTACAACATAATTGATGGGATTGCCAGAGGACTGCTTTATCTTCATGAGGATTCCGTGCCTAAGATCATCCATAGAGATCTAAAGCCAAGCAACGTGTTGCTGGACATCGACATGGTTGCCAAGATATCGGATTTCGGCATGGCAAGGATTTTCTCAGAGAAGCAGAATGTAGCAAACACCAGAAGAGTTGTCGGGACTTTGTAAGCTATGCCTCCCCTGCCCTGTGCAATTTCTGATCTTTCTCCATTCAGTTATTGTCGTTTGCATTACCGTTGAGTTTTCTTTTCCTTTTAGTTTTTATCACTGAAAATATTTTGAGAATAGTTTTCTGAATTCAATTTTCAAAAAGAGGCACGTGAGATCTTCAGTCTGCCTAACTTGGGTCTATATGTCTCATTTTCATTTAGCTCGGAAATCAGTATAGCACCGGAAGAACTTTGTAAAATATCACTTGCCTTCCCATTTTGATTAAAAGGACGCTAGAAAAGCCCCTCTTGTTCATTTTTTTTAATCCATAGTGTGGTTTGTATTCTAAACAATTAAACTCGTCTGAAATTCACTTAAAACTTTTTTTTTTTTTTGGTAACCCAGGGAACCCCCGCACGGCCGACAGCCGGGGAGTAAACCCATGAAACTTGCTCTTGCCTATGCACAAAAGAAAATCAGTTGTCTGAAATTCCATGAAACTTGTTTTTGCCTGTGCACAAAACAGCGGTTACATGGCCCCCGAATATGCAATGGAGGGACAATTCTCTGCGAAGTCTGATGTGTTCAGCTTTGGAGTCATCCTGCTCGAAATCATCAGTGGGAAGAAAAATAGTGGTTTCCACCTCACCAAGCGCGCATCATCACTGCTAAAATATGTAACGCTCTTTCTCCTAGCATGCTTGCATCTCAATTGGAGATCTGAATCTTGTGTTTATGGGCATATATGGAGCAAGAGTTTTGAATTCACTTAGATGAAATATCTTGGTGACACATAAACTATGCGCAGGCATGGATTTTGTGGAACGAAGGGAAAGAGCTTGAATTTGTGGACCCTTTCCTGCTGAAATCGTTCGCACCAGCCGATGTGCGCAGAACCATTCAAATAGGGCTTTTATGCGTGCAAGAAGATCCAGCGGACCGGCCTCTCATGACGGATGTGGTGGTTCTTCTCGAAAGTGGACCTTCCGTGCTCTCTCAGCCTAAACAACCTGCATTTTCAGTCGGGCGAGACATCCCCTTGGATATGCTTTTGATGCCAGAAAGTTCTTGTACCAACGATCTTACTGCTTCTACTATGTCGCCACGGTGAATAGTGGCTATCAACACCCAAACATTCGACACTGACACGACTCTCGGGTTCAAGGTGTAACATGTACTGCTGGTTCAAGCAGAAATTAAAATTCATGATCTGTCTTAGCTGTCTGATAATAGGTAAACTGAGAATACGTAGGTTGTAAAGAAACCATGTAAATGACAGATGCGGTCTTTGTGAATTTCCTGTACATGTACATCTACCTCTTCTTTCATCGAATACATGAGATCTCAGAAAGAATGATGATGATGGTCGTAACTAGATGAACAGCTACCTTCATGTGTATAGGCTTGGTCGTAATGTGAGCTTTTGTATTTGAAGGCACTTTTACTTTTTAAATGTTTTATTGTTTTTCCAATATTACGACAAACACATATTTTGAGGTTTTTTTAATTAATTTTAAGCATATGGAATTTTCATAATATACAGGTTTATGAAATTTTCATAAAAACCTCAAAAAATTAATAGGTAAACTGAGCATACGTAGGTTGATTTGCTCGCAGACTTGTGGTCCATGCACCCGAGAAAATATTTTTCATCCCCATCTCTCTCTCTCTCTCTCTCTACAACATCACTGGCATACATATCTTGACTTTTCTTCTTCGTCCAGTCTCGGCGTTGAAACCAAAGCAAAACGCAACGCAGGCAATTGACTTGTCAATGAACCCATACGAGGGCCAATGCTATCTTCCATCCTCACCGTCCATCTTATTCGCCTGTCCCCTGTATGTTGATTGCGTAACTAGCAACAACTCCTCTCGATTTAAAATGTTAGGCAATGGATCTCAATAATTTTGCCTTTAGGGATGATCTCACCCCGGTTTGTCTCGACTTGGAAAAATCTCTTCTGACCTTCCCGTAAGAAACAAAAGCTATCTAATAGCTTTTCGTGATTTAAACTATCATTTTTTCATACTATTTGTAACTTTTAAATATGTCAAATTTCAAGTTTTAAATGTTCGTGTTAGAATATGTCTTGAGTTTATACAAAAAAACCTGATTTAAGTAAGTTTCGCAGTTTGAGTAGGTTTTTTGGTTTGAGTAGATTTTCTAAGAGGAGTTTTATTATGTCCGATTCAAATATCATTGGACACAAACTAGAGCAAATAAGAAGAATGTTAGCATTTTATGTTTGTGAGTTTTCTGTGTGAATTTTTTGTAAGAGAATGTGACATAACACTTGTGGATTTTCTTTGGGTGTAGTGGGCTGGGAACAAATGAACAATTGAGCAATTGTAAACTGTGTATTCTTCGGATCTATAGTGATTTTCTTGGCAGCAAGCTCTTCCCATGAAGTTGGTACCTATACTCGGACCAAATCACAAAAATCTCTAGTGTCCTTACCATTTCTCGTTGATTTCTCTAGTAATTTCACTCTCTCACGTTTGACTTTAGTTAGAAGATCTTATAGCTGCCACATTATTTTTACAACAATTGGCATCAAAGCTAAGATTTGGATTTTTAGATTTAATTTAGGGCTTTTTCCTTGTCTAATCATTGTAAGCTTTTGTGTTTGAAGGCACTTTTACTTTTTCAATGTTTTATTTTTTTTCCAATATTACGACAAACACATTTTTTTGAGTTTTTTTAATTAATTTTAAGCATATGAAATTTTCATAATATATATGTGTTAAGGAATACATTCATATAATTTTTTTTTATAGTTCTATGAAATTTGTCCAAATATTTAAAATATTGATCGAAAAGTATTTTCTTTTTTTGTTTTCTTTTTGCTTTTGAGAGGTCGAGACAAACGGGTTGTGACTCTTGAGATTTAATTTTCGCTCAACATAATCTCTTGGTCAAACAAGTCACGAGCAACCTAAATAAAGCCTATAATCAAAGTCTTGTAAAATCTCACCATATCTCGACATACCATTGATTTCATCCGGCTTGTTTAATTTTCCCCGTTCCTCCAATAATATAACTGCATCTTGTAATATTTAGTTGATTTTGCGTTAGCATTGTGGTCCACGCATGGACAAAGTTCTTTATCTGATATAAAATATCTTCTGAACGTCTCTTCTTCGCCATCTAATCGTCAAGACATGAATTCTTGCTTCCCCATTGTCCTCTCCCTCACATCTTCTTCGTCCTCTTCTTCTTCAATTTTCTCATAGGAGGGTTAGGTTCCTTTTAATACACGCAATAAATTTTCCGAATATAGTTCCCACGACAAATCACCATTGAGCATATAATCTTTTTTACCAAACGCGTTTTAATAGATTTTAGTCAACCATAAGTTTTTTACAATCACGATGTTTTATCAAATTTAAGTTGCGCATGATTTTAACTAAGAGATGGATCGCGCCAATCGTGAGATTTTGGACCGTCTGAATTCTTTTGGAGAGAGAAAAATATTGCTTTGCCTTGCTTATTCTAAATCCAGTTGATGTTGATGGGATACCCATTGTCGTATTAAAATTTCTGTCCACTTCAATAAGCAACGCATTATATTTCAACCCCGTCCATTCAACACGCAACAATTATTATATTGAGATCAAACCCTCGAATCTGCTAATGTGAAAGGCCAACTGAGCATCGACTGGTTCATGCACACGAGTCAACAGTACAATCTTTGGAATCCTTAGCAATTGATCCTGTTTTGGTTTCTTTAATCAACACAGGCAAACAAAGTAGGAGCGAGTATTGCGACAATACTCGCTCCTACTTTGTTTGCCTGTGTTGATTAAAGAAACCAACAATACTCGCTCCTACTTTGTTTGCCTGTGTTGATTAAAGAAACCAAAACAGGATCAATTGCTAAGGATTCCAAAGATTGTACTGTTGACTCGTGTGCATGAACCAGTCGATGCTCAGTTGGCCTTTCACATTAGCAGATTCGAGGGTTTGATCTCAATATAATAATTGCTGCGTGTTGAATGGACGGGGTTGAAATATAATGCGTTGCTTATTGAAGTGGACAGAAATTTTAACAGGACAATGGGTATCCCATCAACATCAACTGGATTTAGAATAAGCAAGGCAAAGCAATATTTTTCTCTCTCCAAAAGAATTCAGACGGTCCAAAATCTCACGATTGGCGCGATCCATCTCTTAGTTAAAATCATGCGCAACTTAAATTTGATAAAACATCGTGATTGTAAAAAACTTATGGTTGACTGAAATCTATTAAAACGCGTTTGGTAAAAAAGATTATATGCTCAATGGGGAGAGGAGACCATGGCCTTTCTTCTTCTTCTTCCCATAATTGCAGCAAGACCAAGGGATTCATCAACATAAAGATGAGTTCTTGCTTCACCATCTACCTCTCCCTCCTCTTCTTCTTCTTCATAAATTTTCTTGGTACTGAATCAGCACCCACGTTTCTGCGGTATTACTGCCCCAACACCGCCCTCTTCACTCCCAACTCCACCTATCAATCCAACCTCAACGCCCTCCTCTCTTCCCTCTCCTCCACCGCCACCGACAACGCTGACAGCTTTGCCAATGCCATTGCCGGCCAAAACCCTCCCGACCAGGTCTACGGGATCTTCCTCTGCCGTGGCGATGTCGACGCAGCCACGTGCAGCAACTGTGTGGCCACTGGAAAACAGGATATCCTCCAGAGATGCCCCAACCGGCGAGTCTCCATGATCTGGTATGACGAGTGTATGTTGAGGTACTCCGATGAGTCCGTCTACTCGGTCATGGAACAAGTGCCTTCTCTCACGATGTACCACACCGGGAACATCACCTATCCAACCCAGTTCACGCAAGTCCTGGGAGAGACCATGGAAACCATCACCGTGAGGGCTTCTGTCCAAAAGTCAGGGAAGAAAGTCGCGGCTGCAGAGGCAAACTTTACGAGCTTGCAGAAGCTGTACACGCTCGCACAGTGCACGCCGGACTTGACGGTGTCGGAGTGCAACACATGCCTCCGGACAGCTATCGCAGGCCTCCCACAGGCGAAGCAAGGTGGGAGGTTGTTCACTCCGAGCTGCAGCATGAGGTTCGAGCTGTACCCATTTTATAATGCATCGGCCATGGCGGCCCTGGTGCCTCCGCCGAACTACCTTCCATCTCCTCCTGCTCCCGTGACCAGACGTAAAGGTACGTGTTTGTTTTTGTTGTTTGTCTTCTGCTATAACAGAAAGATCTGTCCAATTTTTTTTTTCGGTGAACTACTTGTCCTAATTTATAGTTTAAAAAAGTGGAGCGAACTTCTTTTCTTAAAAAAAAAATAGGAAGAAAACATCGCAAGTGCTATAATTCTTGTACAGGGTGCTATTTATGTTTAACTGATCACTTAGGTATGATAACTTTGAAAGAACATTCACTTAAGTAATGTCAACGATTTCATTGGCCAACAAAACATATGACATGTCAATAATTTAATATAAAACTGTCCAATATTGCTCGCCAGGGAAATGATGTTATCAAAAGCATGCAAAAACGAGTCATTCAGCCCTTTCTTACCCCAAATTGACGAATTGGGGCTAAGACGAACTCAAACCCTACCCTATCCCTAAATTAGGTCCAACAGCGGCCAGTCTTTGTCCTACAAGTGCTGCCAAAGGACATCCTTGGGGTGAAGGTGTCGTTGCTGGTCCTCAAGGCTCGCCACGATGGAAATCCTTTTGATTTGTGGTAACATAGCTTTCTCTTTGCGGCATATACTGGTATTATGTGTATTGACAGTGGAGATTTTCCCTTTGAGGCTGCGATCTCGAGTAGCAACACTCAGGGTCGTGTGGAATACGGTGTGCGGTGTGCGGTGGGCTTGTGGCGATGTCTTTCATCTCAATTTCTTGAGCAATTAGTTGCTTGTCAACTTGGTGTAATGAAAAATGGCATCCTTTCTACACGCTTTTGATGATATTACTTACCCAGCAAGCCCCATCGGATGATTTTATATTAAATTAATGCCGCGTCAGATTTTCCGACAAGAGAAATTACCATAGTCACTTAAACAAACATCTTTTAAAATATTATGACAAGGAAAATGATCGATCGAAAAGTTATGGCACTTAAAATATTATTTTTCCTATTTCAGATTAACCCACAATCAGCAAAATTTGTGAAGTCTCAATCCCATCCCAAATCTAAGCATTTTGAATATCGAAGAACCAATTCAAGGAGAATAAAAAACTTGATTGATACAGATGATTGTTTTCCTTTCTGTAAGTCCTTAGCAACTTTATATAGCCAAATCTTCAATATCATAAACTTGTCTATATATATTTACAACATAATATCATGGGGTTTTAGCTTTGCCAGCTCAGGACGAATATTAAGGGCCATATAGCCAGTCATCACCCTATTCTTGTATACAACAGTAAGAGTGGACACATTGAATTTCAGCAGATGACTTCAATTTCCTAGCTCCTTAGTGTCTTGATATACGCATTTTCTATAAGAAAAAAGGGAAAAAAAAGCCGCAAATGCTTCTATTGGTTAGGAGGATCCAAATATTACCTGTGAAACCATTTTACCATTGCCAAACGAAACACTTCTGGTCATAAAAAATCCACATCCCAATGGAATGTCGGCATTCTGGGATGCCCAACTGGAAACTAATTTAGTCTATAAAATGAACCTATTTGAAGCAAACTCAAAGAGAATCGAATCACTATAAGGTTGGTTCATAGGCCTTGCTTTGTAGTAATTCTGCGGAGAAAAGTACATTGCAAATGCCATTACTTTTGTATACTACTCACTTTGGTGCAATAACTTTTTAATCCGTCACTTGATTATCATATGTCTATAGAAATTGTTCACTTGAATGACTCCAATGATTTCTTTTACCAAAAAATTCGACGTGGTATTAATTAATGTAAATTGTTCATTGTGGGTCATCGGAAAAATGATATAATTAAAAGCTTGTAGAAACGTGGTTTAGCCTTTCCTCGCCGCAAATTGATGTCCAACGTGGTTGCTTGGAAAACAAGAGGAAGGACATCGCCACGAGCCTGCTGCACACCCTATTACCCACGGCCCTGAGTGGTACTGGCCTCAAAGGGAAAATCTCCGATATCACATCCAAAATTCCAGTCCATTGCCCATGGAAAGAAAGCTACATTACCACAAATTGGAAGGATTGCCATTGTGGCGACCCTTGAGAATCAGCAGCAGCGCCACATCCAGCGCCTTCGCTGCATGGCATCCTTTTGCGGCACCCACAGGATAAAGACTCGCCACCATTGGACCTAGTTTGGGATTAGGGTTTGAGTTGGATTTAGCCTTAATTCGTCTATTTAGGTCAAGGAAATGGCTAAACGCTTAGATGACATCATTTCCTCAATGCATCACGTTAGATGGTTTTAAAGTCATGTCGGATGTTCTGGCAATACTCAAATAAACTTAACGTCTTTTAAGGTAATGGCACTCAAGTGATCAAATTAAAATTTATAACACTAGAGTAAGCATGAAACAAAAGTTATGGCACTATTCATGTCATTTTCATGACGCCGTGTTTTTCTATTTTGATCTACTTACAAGAGGTGAAGTTTCGCAAGGCATTTTTTCACAAATACTTGAATCTGTTCCACATTAGTCCAATGACTCTGCACTTGTGTTCTTTGCCCGTCTTCTCCCTGCTTCAAGCACTTCAAAGCGGCACAATTTACAGCATAACTTCATCAAGTCCACTGGTTCAGAACCAAACCCTTGTCTCCAGTGGTCAAATCTTTGAGCTCGGGTTCTTCACGCCTAATGGATCAGCAAATCAGTACGTGGGAATATGGTACAAGAGCTTGGCGCCCTCCAAAGTTGTCTGGGTAGCCAACAGGGACAAGCCAATTGGACACACAGATCAATCTGCGAGTTTAATAATTGGCGAAGATGGAAATCTGAAGCTTCTTGATGGACAACAAAACACTGTGTGGTCTACTAATGTCACGGCAAAGTCGAATTATTCTGCAGCAGTGCTTTCAGACTTTGGAAACCTTGTTCTTCAAGACAGGAATGCGATTATAATGTGGCAAAGCTTTGATGAGCCAACCGACACTCTCCTGCCATACATGAAGATCGGAGTAAACGTGAAAACAGGAAAGAAACAAAACTTGATTTCCTGGAAAGGCGAAGATGATCCATCATTTGGAAGCTTTGTTGTAGGATTGACACCGGAGACACCGCCTCAGCTTTTCACTTGGAATGGATCAAGTCCTTACTGGAGAAGCGGACAGTGGGATAAAACCAGGTTCATCGGAATACCAACCATGGGCGGGCGCGGCTATCATCTCCAGCAAGATAATGACCAGGGAACATCATATTATTCCCTTGATAATTACAACAACTCCATCTTTGCATATAATTTCATCTCATTTGATGGATCTTTAAAGGCGGTTTATTGGGCCAATGGCTGGTCACCATACTGGGAGGCACCGGCACCAATTAACCCTTGTGAAATGTATGGAATATGTGGCCCATTTGGAGTTTGCAACCCGTTCAGTTCACCTATTTGCAGATGTTTAAAAGGTTTTATACCAACATCAGATGAAGAATGGAACAGAGGAAACTGGACCAGAGGTTGTCATAGGGAAATGGAATTGAATTGTCAAGAATCCGCAAGCAGAGCTACTTCAACGACTGTCGAAAAAGATATGTTCAGCAAAATGGAACAAATGAAATTGCCTGATTCCGCTGATTTTTTATTGATAGACGATGCAGAAGGATGCCAAAGTTGGTGCCTAGAAAACTGCTCGTGCTTGGCCTTTTCTTATGTGAATGCTATAGGATGTATGGCTTGGAGTAAAGCCCTCCTAGATACTCAGCAATTCTCCATGGGTGGCGAAGATCTATTTATTCGATTTGCGGGTGCGAGTGCGGGTGCTGGTGTGGCTACAGGTTGAAAAGGTTGAATTAATGTGCGTTTTGTTTTGCACTGCCTGTGGTTCTTATAATATATTTTTCCAGGTTCAGGTCTACCTACGCGGACAAAACTTATTATCAGCCTAAGTGTTATTTCTGGCATCATCTTATTTGGAGCTAGTATTTCAGTCTGTGTTCTTTCGAAGTGGAGAGGTAATAAAAGATGTACGGTTTATTGCTGTCATAAGGGTGATTTTGCGCTAACCAATATATAAGAATCTTGAATTACTGGTAAAACCATGGCTTCAGAAGCTAAGCAATTACTACTATAGAAACACTGCTCTGCTTCTGATGTTCTCATGCTTATCTTGAGTTGATTTCATTCTATCTATAAAATGCAGGGAAGTTTAGGAAAATGACAATCCCAAGGCTCTTTAGGTCGGTGGCAGCAGACATCAGATCAAAAGAATTGCGAAGGGAAACTGCATGGAAAGAGCAAATGAAGGAAGATGATGCATCGAAATTGGTGGTTTATGATTTTGATAGCATACTCCTCGCGACAGACAACTTTGACGAGAAAAACAAACTCGGGCAGGGAGGGTTTGGCCCGGTTTATAAGGTAAATGAAAACATTCTCCGAGGGAAATAAAGAGATCATCCAAGATCTGATAGTGTTGTTCGTTTCAAAACAGGGAAAATTGAACGATGGTAAGGAGATAGCAGCGAAGAGACTTTTGAGCAGCTCAGGCCAAGGCATAGCGGAGTTCAAGAATGAGATCCTTCTAATATCCAAACTTCAACACCGAAATCTGGTGAAACTCCTCGGTTGCTGCACCGAAGGAGAAGAAATGATCCTTGTGTATGAGTACTTGCCGAACAAGAGCTTAGACGCGTTCCTTTTTGGTTTGTCTCACTCTTCGAAGAACTTATTTTTGCTTTCCACAAAATCCTGTACTGAAACAAGATATTTCTTCTATTTGCAACATTTTTTAGATTCAAAAGAGAAGGGAAAGCTTAGCTGGAGCATACGCTTCCGCATTATCCAAGGGGTCGCAAGAGGGCTGCTCTACCTCCACTGCGATTCTTGCCTCAAGGTCATACATCGAGATTTGAAAGTGAGCAACATTCTCTTGGATGAAAAGATGAATCCCAAGATTTCTGATTTTGGGCTGGCGCGTTTGTTTGAAGACACTCAAGTTTTGGAAAAAACTCACAAAGTTGTGGGCACACTGTAAGCTTTCTTACTCATGAGGCAATGCATCACCTTTAAAGCATATGAGCAGTATAAAGCACTCACATTTCCCTTCATACATGTTCCTACTTTTGCTTTACTATTACCGAGAAAACTCTACCATGTACATCCAATGGTTCCAATATGTCAGTTCACTCCGAGGTAAATATAGACCAACGCCGTAGTGCAAATGCTAAAAGATAAGAGATACTGTACACGTCGAGTTGGAAGTTTGTCACCCTCCAAATTTCTCACCTCTCATGTAATTGTTCTTTAGTCTATGATTTTTTGTTTAAACTGTACTTCGGGAACCCACCACTTATGATATTTTGTCTGCAGCGGTTACATGTCTCCCGAGTATGCCATGGGTGGGACATTTTCTGAGAAATCTGATGTTTATAGTTTTGGAGTACTGCTATTGGAGATTATCAGCAGCAAGAAGAGCACAAGTTTAAATTACCCCGGGCAGCATCTCAATCTCGTCGCTTACGTAAGTGCAAGATCTAACTTGGAAGTATTATACCTCCATTTCAATTTCCACCGTGGGTAGTCCTTGAAATAATCTAACAATCGACAAGTTGTTACAGGCTTGGCACTTGTGGTGTGAAGGCAGAGGATTGGACCTGATGGATGAAGCCATTGCCGACCAATTTTCGAAGTCAGAAGTGATGAGATGCATTCAGGTAGGGCTTCTTTGTACGCAGGACCGCGCCACAGATAGACCCGACATGTTGGCCGTGGTTCTGATGCTGAATGGGGAGTCCAATCTTCCACAGCCGAAGCAACCGGCATTTACATTTCAAAGCTCGCCCACTCAAGAGGTCCAATCACAAGAAAGAAGCAGCCAGTCCAAGAATACCATCACCATTACTATGGTCGAAGGAAGATAAAATTCTCAAATGCATTTTCACTATCAATTCATCTTTCCAGGGATTCAGTGTTCATCAAATTAAATGGCTCGAATATGCAATCTTTTGTTGCACTTTTATGTGGATATATGATGTAAACATAGAGACTGAGGGAATTTGAGTTGCTAGCTCTATGGTAGGATAGTTTTAGGTGTGCGCGGTTGCGTAAAAGTTCTATTTTTAGGTGAGAGGGTCGTACAAAAGTTCAGAACGTCTGTATGCATGGGGATTTCTACCCTTTCTGCATATAAAAGTGTTTTCCCTCTCAACATTTCCAGTTGCATCCATTGCACCGTCTTTTAATTGAATTTAAGTGTCACTTATCTTTGAAGAGGTAGCCTTAAAGAGGGATAGCTTTTGATAGTTAAATTTTAGGCTAAAAGATCATTCATGCATTTGAAATATTTAGGGATCGAATTCTCTATGAAAATGACAGAATTTGACCCCTATGCAAAGACAGCGATCCTGCACCATCTTGCATTGACATTTCTATCGGCGCATCTCTACAATTAGAAACTAGGGACATTGTAGTCTTAGTATCTTGGACCCTCTGTCAAGAGTTAGGTATCACAGATGCATTTCGCAAAGGTTATGGATCGAATTCCTTGATAACGGCGATATTCGACCCCTATTCGGAAATGCCGACATTGCGTCATCATCCATTTACATTTCCCATTGCATTTCTTTTGCACGTAGTAAATAGAGACATTCTAATTTTAGGATATTAGACTCAGCAGTGAGAATTTTGATCAACAAAGGTGCTAGAGCTCGCGGGCCGAATGAACCCGTAGCTGGACTCAACTTTTTTCTCGATAAATTTGGCCTGACTTCTCCTATTTAGTTCAAGGCCCAAACGATATTGGAAATTTGCAAGCTAAGTATCACAATGAGTGTCTTTGAGTCTATTTATCTAAGGGCTAATACCATCAAAAACCCTAAATTAGTACATCTGTGTTATATTTACCCAAAACTAATTTTTGTGTCACAAAAACTTTAAAACAGGTACACCCATGTCACATTCACCCCCAAACTTTCTTTAACCATGCTCATAAAAAGCAAATCGTAAGGAGCAAAGTTGTTTAACGCCATGACCTATGTATCATAACTGTCGAGGAGAGTATTAAGCAATAAACACACCTACAACTCATCACCGAGACCAATTTACATATTTGCCAACCGATTTACAACATCTTGAAATTGACTAAAGTGCTCAGACATGCTAGCCCCTTCCTTATATCTCATTTTTACAAGTCTGTTAACTAAAAATGCCTTATTTTGTGAGGTCCTCCTCTCACAAAAATCTTGTAATTTGTCACGCCCCGTATCTTAACGAGCTCGCGACATCCTCACCTGGTCAATTAGTGCGACGTCCCAAGAATGTTGCCGACCTCAAATCGCCATCAGAGATTTACAACCACAGCAGATACCGACAATTTATCCCGGACAATGTAAAACTGGGGAGAATAGGGAGAATATACATATTCATTTCTCATTGCCAAACTTATACCATATTATTTACAATTACAAGCCACCCCATAAGCAAGTACCCCAAATAAATACCAGTCACTAATTATACAAGTGCACACCGATCTACCACTATCGATAACAAAAGGGCCGATAACCTGGATATCCTTCCTCAAAAATGGTACTCTGAAAAACCTATTCTGAAACCCCTCTGCTAGCCCCTACGCCCCTTGCTGGGCATTCACTCTGAACCTGACTCCTCGTCGTCCGAATCTGAACTCCCTGGAATAGTCTGCTCCTTTGAGGACTCTAACTCTGCCTCAATTTCAATCGAGTGATTGATGTCACCCGACTCGGCTGGAACTTCCTCCTGGTTCTCCTCAAATAGTCCATCAAATAAATTGAACTCAGGCACAAAATTAGGATCTATATACTGCTCATAAGGAAGGATGTACTCGGGCTCTCCTACTGGCTTGTCCTCAGACTCAGCAAGTACGTTCTCGGGCTCTACCTCAGGTTCTAGCCCTGCCGGTCCTTCTTCAGGAATTGGCTCCAAGTCAATGTCCATTGGGTTGCCTGTTGCTTGCGATCCTTCGGGCTCAGGTTCATGCTCAGCTTCTGACGATCCTTGGGCTGCTGGCGCGGGGTGCAGTCCTGACTGCGCCAGACTAACCTCCACGCTAGTCAACTCCCAATCTATTGGAGGTATAGCTGACGGATCCCAGTCTCCGATTAAGTCAAATGGAACATCAAAACCCCTCATGGGCCCAAACTCGTCCCCGACTTCATCCCGAAAGAACCAGGCCGTGTACTTATGTTCCTCAAAAAGAGGTAAACCTATGTCTACAAAAACGGTGGAAGTGTGCTTAATCCAAGTAAAGTTATTGCCCATCGGAAACTCTGCAACCTCAAGTTTAGTATGTACAGGTACTCCAAAACGCTCTGGTGGCGGTGGCAAAGGATTCATTGCTCCTGCTGGGGTTCTGAAATGTTTGGTTGAATCAACCGTGAGAACACTTCTCAGCAAGTTCACCCCTAAACCCCACCTAGGCTATCACGTACCTTCGAACAATTGCACACATCACAATCACACACATACGCCAAATTATCACCTAGCAGGCACACCAATTATTTTACCTGAACTTATCCTGCTTGCGCCCTGCATGTTAGTCACACTCACATTATAAGCAATCACATGCATGTTCAATTCACATTTCACGCAATTCCGTTTGCCTCATCACATTCCTTTCCGTGCCACTCACCAGTGACCCGCGTTACAATACACGCCTCAGGTCCACTGTTACTATCCCATCACAACACTTCAGGGCCCGCGTTATAGCACGCGTCTCAAGCCTAACATCTACCACCTACTGCGCAACCCGCATTGAAGTACACGCCTCAGGTTGGCAGTCTTCCGGTAATACCGGGCATTGTCTCGCGTTGAAGTACACGCCTCAGAACGGTACAATTTCCACGATCACACATATGCCATGTCGCACGAAATTTTCACGAACACGAATCATACCACATTTCTTTCTCACTCAAGCACACGCTCAACAATCACTAGTCACACACAATTGGCCCATCACACGTGGACCGTGCATGCAACAATTCACACGCAAAACGTGCTCACTCAGCATTTGACATGGCCAATTTTAATTATTAAATCAGTTTGGCCCAAACGTGCACATAAATAACATAATTAAATCAGCCAATTGCACAATTGCACGTTCAATTTCACCACCCCAACTCAATTATTTTCCAAACGCACATCAAACACAGAAATCACTATTTTTCTCCTACCAAACGACACCAAATCAATTCCGGTCCTTCACGGGACTTTCTCACCATTAATTCTCGGTTCTAAAAATCCAACTTGCGTCTCGATCGGCCCATCACAGCCCCATGAACAGTAGTTCACAACCCACTGTTGTCCTCAAATTTCCAAT
Source organism: Syzygium jambos (assembly GCA_031216235.1). Classification (NCBI taxonomy): domain Eukaryota; kingdom Viridiplantae; phylum Streptophyta; class Magnoliopsida; order Myrtales; family Myrtaceae; genus Syzygium; species Syzygium jambos. The sequence goes on along the minus strand of CM062224.1, from coordinate 42,374,863 downwards.
AAAAATTTTCCGACTTCAATTCTAAGGCCCGCCACATAATTCCACTCCTAAATCATGCAATTCCGCACTTAATCTATACCCGATTTTGCCCAAAAATCATCCGTCTATACCCGAAGTCCTAAATTGGGTTTAGAGCGCGACTTACCGAGTTCTAGACTATCGCGGCTAGAACGGAAAGCAGCGGCACTCAATCGGGAACGGCGGCGAGCGACGGCGCGGCTTGGCGGTGGCGATCGGCGTACGGCGGAAGGCGGTGGCTTGGGGCGTGACCGGCAAGGCTCACGGCCAAGAAAGGGGGAGAGAGAAAGAGAGAGACGGTGGCGAGCGGCGTGGCGCGGCGGCGACGGCGATCCGTCCGGCGAGGCGTCCGGCAAGAGAGAGAGTGAGAGATCGGAGAGGGGGGTTCCACGGTGGTGATGGCCGAATGAGGTGAGGGGGAGAGAGAGAGAGATAAGGCTTAGACTAAAATAGTCCCATTTGACCCAATTTGACTAATTACCAAAATACCCCTCTCTCTACTTTTTAATCCGACGGTCCAGATTCGATCTTATCTTGAAACCGACGGTCCAGATTGAATCTTATCAAAAATATCCAAGGGTATACTTGTAATTTCTCAAAAAGTCCAAGGGCAAAATTGTCCAATCAAAAAGTTAGGGCAAAATGACCAAAATGCCCTTCTTCCATAAAACATGCCCTTTGTTAATCCTTAGTGGTAAAATGGTCAATTTCTCCGTTTCTCATCAAAATCGAGTTTTTCTGAAGGATTCGGGCGCATCCAAAATTGCACGTTACAACCGCAACGTCGTCCTAACGTCCCGTTATGACTTCCAAATTTTCTGGTGTTCGATTTGGGCTAAATTAAATAATCAAATTTTATTAAACGCAACTCGAACGTTTCTCAAACTAACGGGCGGCTTGTTGGGGAAATTCGCGTATTCGACTCGTGACTGATAATATATTGAGTCAGGAGCAAGTCCATTTGGTTCGTGACAATTTCGATTGTCATTAAAATCGCGAGGATCAATTGCTAGATCCGAGGGGTACGGGATCATTCGTCAATTCATTTCGTGGCCCGGCGGAATCACCCGCGATCCACTACTATGACAGTGGCGAACTGACCCTTAACTATCTTTGGATCGGCCAACAATGGCTCAAAATTTCACCTCGGCGATTTCATGGTCGAAAATCAATTTATGATCGAATTTTCTATTAGTCGTATGAATTTAATTCCCTAACTATCCTAGAAATGATCAGTTCCGGGCGAGAACTAACTGCGAATACATTTATAAAACTCAGTATTTTATAAATCCCAAACGAACGAATTTTTAGGATGTCACAACTCTTCCCCCCTTACAAAAATTTCGTCCTCGAAATTTACAAATCTCCTCACTACTCAAAATTTACAATTCCTACTACTAATCAAACAACTGGGGATATTGACGTTGCATCATCTCTTCACTTTCCCAAGTTGCGTCTTCAGTCCCGTGGTGCTCCCAAATAACTTTGACCATCGGAATTATCTTGTTCCTCAAAACCCGTTCCTTCCGATCTTCAATTCTTACCGGTCTTTCAACATATGACACTTTGTCATCTATCTCTATTTCCTCATAGTTCAGCACATGCGTCGGGTCCGGTTCATATTTCCTCAACATTGATACGTGGAACACGTTATGCACTTGCGATAGATTTGGCAGTAATGCAAGGCGATAGGCTAATTCCCCGATTCTTTCTAATATCTCAAAAGGTCCCACGTACTGCGGACTCAATTTGCCCTTCTTATCAAATCTAGATAGTGCCCTCATGGGCAATACCTTAAGGAAAACATGATCCCCAACTTGAAACTCTAACGGTCTTCACCTTCGGTCTGCATAATTCTTTTGACGGCTCTGCGCTGTCTTCAGCCTTTCACGTATAATCTTAACAGCTTCGATCGACTGCTCAACTAGCTCTAGTCCGATTATAGTCCTTTCTCCCACTTCATCCCAACACACGGGCGTTCTGCAAGCCTGACCGTATAGTGCTTCAAAAGGCGCCATTCCAATGCTCTGCTGGAAACTATTATTATAAGCGAACTCTACTAAGGGTAGTTGTTCCTCCCACTTACCCTGGAAATCTAGCACACACACCCTGAGCATATCGTTTAATGTATGAATCGTCCTCTCAGACTGACCATCCATTTGCGGATGATAAGCTGTATTGAATTGCAGCTTCGATCCCAATGCCGTCTGCAGACTTTTCCAAAAGTTGGCGGTAAACCTGGGATCACGATCTGACGTAATCGATACTGGTACCCCATGCAATCAAATTATCTGCTGCACGTACAACTCAGCATACCGATCTAATGCAAAATCCTTTCGCACAGCCAAAAAGTGTGCCGACTTGGTCAACCTATTGACAATCACCCAAATAGTGTCATGACCTCTTTGGCTCCTTGGTAATCCCATCACAAAGTCCATAGTTACATGTTCGCATTTCCACTTTGGGATTTTCAACGGTCGCAACAATCCCCCGGGTTTACAATGTTGTGCTTTCACCTGCCGGCACGTCAGACATTTGGCCACGTGCTTAGCGATATCCGCCTTCGTACCGTTCCACCAATAGTACTGTCTCAAATTCCGATACACTTTAGTACTACTTGGGTGGATACTATAACTGCTACGATGCGCTTCTGACAGAATCTCTCCCTTAAGTTCCATATCATTAGGCACACATAGTCGTCCACGAAACTTCAATATCCCGTCTTCAGATACTTGAAAATCCGGCTTTCTCTTGGCCTCCTCCATCTCTGCAATCTTTTGAATGTCCTGATCCGAAGATTGCAACATATTGGTTTTAGCTTGGATCTCCGGTTCAATCTTGAGCGTAGCCAGCAAGCTCGAGACTCGACTTATTTCAAATTTAAACTCCGAGTCTCGCATTTTCTCTAACAGTGTCCACTCCTTGATCATTAAATGCGCGATGCTCGACTTCCGACTCAAAGCATCGGTTACCCAGTTAGCCTTTCTAGGATGATATAAAATTTCGCAATCATAATCCATTAACAATTCCATCCACCGACGCTCTCTCATGTTTAACTCCTTCTGAGAAAACAAGTATTTGAGGCTCTGATGGTCTGTATAAATCTGAAACTTCTCTCCTCATAAATAATGTCGCCAAATCTTCAGGGCAAACACTATTGCGACTAATTCCAAGTCATGTATCGGATAGTTCAACTCATGCGGCCTTAATTGTCTTGACGCGTAAGCCACTACTTGTCCATGTTGCATGAGTACACATCCCAATCCTTTCAGCGAGACATCGCTATAAATCTCGTACCCTCCGGGTCCTGATGGGATGGTCAACACTGGTGCCGTCGTCAATCGATGCTTTAATTCCTGAAAACTCCTCTAACATTTGTCGGTCCATTTAAACCTCATTTCCTTTTTCAACAAATGTGTTAACGGCGTTGCTATTGCCGAAAACCCTTCTACGAAACGACGATAGTATCCAGCCAAACCCAGAAAACTTCGAACTTCTATTACCGTCGTTGGTCTAGGCCATTTCATTACCGCTTTAATCTTTGACGGATCTACCGAGATCCCTTCTCCCGAGATCACGTGTCCAAGGAATACTACTCGATTGAGCCAGAATTCACATTTACTAAGCTTAGCATAAAGTGCATTCTCCCTTAAAGTTTGCAACACTCGATGCAAAATGAAATTCTTGCTCCTCTAGGCTCTTCGAGTACATCAATATATCATCGATAAAAACAATCACGAACTGGTCTAGGAATTCTTTAAACACCCGATTCATCAGATCCATAAAGGTAGCAAGGGCGTTTGTCAATCCAAATGGCATTACTGTAAATTCATAGTGTCCATACCTCGTCCTAAATGCCGTCTTCGGTATATCCTCTTTTCTAATTCTCAACTGATGATAACCGGTTCTCATATCAATTTTAGAGAATACCGAAGCCTCTTGTAACTGATCAAACAAATCATCGATCCTCAGTAAGAGATATTTGTTTTTAATTGTCACTTGATTCAGCTGCCTATAATCGATATACAACCTCAATGATCCATCCTTTTTCCTCACAAACAACACCGGCGCTCCCCACGGAGACGCACTAGGATGAATAAATCCCTTATCTAGCAGTTCCTACATTTGCACCTTTAATTCTTTTAACTCCGACAACAACATCCTATAAGATGCTTTCAAGATTGGCTCAGTTTCAGGTGTCAACTCGATCCTAAATTCCACCTCCTTTACTGGTAGCAGTCCTGGCAATTCCTGAGGGAACACATTGGGATACTCGCACACCATAGCTATGTCCTTGAGCCTCGGCTCTTCAGCCATCGAATCAACTACTACAGCTAGAAATCCTTGACAACCTTCACTCAACAGTTTTGTCATTACCAATGACGAAATCCATGGAATCGAGGATTCTCCTTGACTTCTCACAAATTTGAATTTCGGATGTCCAACTGGATTAAATTGGATCACCCTACTATTGCAATCAATTACGGCCCTCTGCTTAGACAACCAGTCCATTCCCACTATCACATCATAATCGTACATAGCTAGAACCGCTAAATCAATCTTTTCTTCCCTATCTCCAATCACAATCGTACAATCTAGACACCTCATCGAAACCAACATCTTTTCATTCAAAGGAGTCGTCACGCATAGCACAACATCAAGCAATTGCGGTTCTATTCCAAGCATCTCAACAAACTGCGCAGATATAAAGGAATGCGACGCTCCGGGATCAAATAAAACATACGCAGCATGGTCGCACAGAGAAATTGTACCTGTGACAACCCTTGGTGCGTTCTCAGCCTCTCGTCTGGCCATAGCATACACTCGTCCTTGCGCTTGAGGCCTATTCTAGTTTGCTGTTTGGGCCGCCCCACTCTGATTCTCGTTCCTAGGTGGTGGCAATGCAGGCGATCTATTCTGCCTGGAATTGGGGCAAGTTCTTATGTGGTAACCAAATCCACCACACCCATAACACGCTCTGCCCCGAGTTGGACAAGGTCTATTCCTATGTCGACCTCCGCATATTCTACATGGGCCATTCTGATTCCTGATCGGCTTCCCGATATTTCTCCTAACGGAAGGAGTAAAACGCCTATTATCCAACATCGGCCTCTTCCCAGGATTATGATTGTCCCTACCTGGGTTAAATCTCGACCTAGAAGCGACGACCCTATTCACCTGGTCTCGCTCTAGAATCTAGGCCCTATCAAACATTTCCTCATAAGTCCCCAGATTTACCAGTAACAACTGTCTATGGATATCAGTCTTCAATCCATCCCGAAACCTTCGCATCTTATCCTCGAGATGTTCCACCATTCTCGGCGCAAACTTTGACAATCTAGCAAATTCCGCTTCATACTGATCTACCGTCATCTGACCCTAGTGGAGTCTCATAAATTCTGCTAGCTTTTTCTCCCTAGCACTTGCCGAGAAATACTTTTCATAAAACTTTTCAGTAAAAACAGCCCAAGTCCGAGCTGTACCTTCCGAAAAAATCCTGTCTTTGGTGGCTTTCCACCAATCATTTGCATTGTCTTGCAACTAATATACCGCCAGAGTTACCCTCTCAATATCATTGCACTCTAGCACCTCAAAAGCCTTCTGAAGCTCCTTTACCCATCGAGGTGTAGCCTCAGGGTCACCTTTCCCAGCAAACTTAGGCGGTTTAAGTTTTATAAACTACTCTACCAGTTGATGCATCGGTCTATTTCCAACTACTCGCCCCTGCTCTTGATTCTCATTATTATTATTGACTGCAGCAACGGCCTCAACGGCCTTGGCAGCTTGGGAAATCGAAGCAGCTCTTTCCTGAGTCTGCTGTTCCAACAGATTTTCGATCCGTTCCAACGTCCTCATAACGACTTCCATTCGAGGATCCTCAACAGGTCTAATTTCCACTCTAGGGTCCACTGCAGCTCCAACATTAACTTCCACTCCAGGATTCTCTACTGCTCTAGAACCCATTCCGAGGTCCTCGACAGCCCTAGCTCGAGCACGACCTCAACCTCTCGTTCCTCTTCCAGCGCCCCTTCTTGGGACTCTTCCTACGCCTCTTCCTTCACTACTCATGTCGCAATTCTACCACTTTCCTACCTGCTATAATTCCATTTAGGAATTAGTAATCTAAGCCAACTAGATTAGTCTAGTTCTAGGCAGTGAATTAACACAGTAATCCACTTAGCAGGCAAACATTCATCACAACAAACAATCCACTCAATCAATCACAACAAGCAATCTGGAGGCACGTGTAGCTCACTCCACTCTATGGCTCACTAACATCTCCCTAATTTCTACCCTAGAACCTTTACTCCTTATCACTCTAAACTTCGACCAGTTTAGTTCGAGCTGTCCTTGCTCTGATACCAATTCAAACGGGGAAGTCATGCCTCGTATCCTAACGAGCTTGCGACAACCTCACCTGGTCGATTAGTGCGATGTCCCAGGAATGATCGCTGACCTCAAATCGCCATTAACGATTTACAACCACAGCAGATACCGACAATTTATCTCAGACAATGTAAAACTGGGGAGAATATGGAGAATGTACATATTCATTTCTCATTGCCAAACTTATACCATGTTATTACAATTACAAGCCACCCCATAAGCAAGTACCCCAAATAAATACCAGTCACTAATTATACAAGTGCACACCGATCTACCACTATCGTTAACAAAAGGGCCGATAACCTGGGTATCCTTCCTCAAAAATGGTACTCTGAAAAACCTATTCTGAAACCCCTCTGCTAGCCCCTACGCTCCTTGTTGGGCGTCCACTCTGAACCTGACTCCTTGTCGTTCGAATATGCACTCCCTGGAACAGTTTGCTCCTCTGAGGACTCTAGCTCTGCCTCAATCTCAATCAGGTGATTAATGTCATCCGACTCGGCTGGAACTTCCTCCTGGTTCTCCTCAAATAGTCCATCAAATAAATTAAACTCAGGCACAAAATTAGGATCCATATACTGCTCATAAGGGAAAATGTACTTGGGCTCTCCTACTGGCTCGTCCTCAGACTCAGCAAGTACGTTCTCGGGCTCTACCTCAGGTTCTAGCCCTGCCGATCCTTCTTCGGGAATTAGCTCTAAGTCGATGTCCATTGGGTCGCTTGTTGCTTGCGATCCTTCGCGCTCAGGTTCATGCTCAGCTTTTGACGATCCTTGGGCTGCTGGCACGGGGTGCAGTCCTAACTGCGCCAGACTAACCTTCGCGCTAGTCAACTCCCCATCTATCGGAGGTATAGTCGACTGATCCCAGTCCCCAACTAAGTCAAATGGAACATCAAAACCCTTCACGGGCCCAAACTCGTCCCCGACTTCATCCCGAAAGAACCAGGCCGTGTACTTATGTTCCTCAAAAAGAGGTAAACCTACGTTTACAAAAATGGTGAAAGTGTGCTTAACCCAAGTAAAGTTATCGCCCATCAGAAACTCTGCAACCTCAAGTTCAGTATGTACAGGTACTCCAAAACGTTCTGGTGGCGGTGGCGAAGGATTCATTGCTCCTGCTGGGATTCTGAAATGTTTGGTTGAATCAACCGTGAGAACACTTCTCAGCAAGTTCACCCCTAAACCCCACCTAGGCTATCACGTACCTCCGAACAATTGCACATATCACAATCACACACATACGCCAAATTATCACTTAGCAGGCACACCAATTATTTTACCTAGGCTTATCCTGCTTGCGCCTTGCACGTTAGTCACACTCACATTATAAGCATTCACATGCATGTTCAATTCACATTCCACGCAATTCCGTTTGCCTTATGACATTCCTTTTCGTGCCACTCGCCAGTGACCCGCATTACAGTACATGCCTCAGGTCTACTGCGACTATCCCATCACAACACTCCAGGGCCCGCGTTACAGTACGCGTCTCAAGCTCAATATCTACCACCTACTGCGCAACCCGCGTTGAAGTACACGCCTCAGGCTGGCAGTCTTCCGGTAATACCAGACATCGTCCCGCATTGAAGTACACACCTCAGGACGGTACAATTTCCACGATTGCACATATGCCATGTCGCACGAAATTTTCACAAACATAAATCATACCACATTTCTTTCTCACTCAAGCACACGCTCAACAATCACTTCTCACACACAATTGGCACATCACACGCGGACTGTGCACGCAACAATTTACACGCAAAACGTGCTCACTCAGCATTTGACATGGCCAATTTTAATAATTAAATCAGTTTGGCCCAAACGTGCACACAAGTAACATAATTCAATCAGCCAATTGCACAATTGCACACTCAATTTCACCACCCCAGCTCAATTATTTTTCAAACGCACATCAAACACAGAAATCACTATTTTTCTCCTACCAAACGACGCCAAATCAATTCCGGTCCTTCACGGGACTTTCTCACCATTAATTCTCGATTCTAAAAATCCAACTTGCGTCCCGATCGGCCCATCACAGCCCCATGAACAGTAGTCCACAGCCCACTGTTGTCCTCAAATTTCCAATAAAAATTTTTCGAGTTCAATTCTAAGGCCCACCACATAATTCCACTCCTAAATCATGCAATTCCGCACTTAATCTATACCCGATTTCGCCCAAAAATCATCCGTCAATACTCGAAGTCCTAAATTGGGTTTAGAGCGTGACTTACCAATTTCTAGACTATCGCGGCTAGAACGAAAAGCGGCGGCACTCAATCAGGAACGGGGGCGAGCGACGGCGCAGCTTGGCGGTGGCGATCGGCGTACGGCAGACGGCGGCGTCTTGGGGCGTGATTGGCAAGGCTCACGGCCAAGAGAGGGGGAGAGAGAAAGAAAGAGAGACGGCGGCGAGCGGCATGGCGCGGCGGCGATGGCGATCCGTTCGACGAGGCATCCGGCGAGAGAGAGTGAGAGATCGTAGAGGGGGGGTTCCACTGTGGTGATGGCCGAATGAGGTGTGGGGGAGATAGAGAGAGATAAAGCTTGGACTAAAATAGTCCCATTTGACCCAATTTGACTAATTACCAAAATACCCCTATCTCTACTTTTTAATCCAACGGTCCAAGTTCGATCTTATCTTGAAACCGACGGTCCAGATCGAATCTTATAAAAAATATCCAAGGGTATACTTGTAATTTCTCAAAAAGTCCAAGGGCAAAATTGTCCAATCAAAAAGTTAGGGCAAAATGATCAAAATGCCCTTCTTCCATAAAACATGCCCTTTCTCCGTTTTTCATCAAAATCGAGTTTTTCTGAAGGATTCGGGCGCATCCAAAATTGCACGTTACAACCGCAACGTCGTCCTAACGTCCCGTTGTGACTTCCAAATTTTCCGGTGTTCGATTTGGGCTAAATTAAATAATAAAATTTTATTAAACGCAACTCGAGCGTTTCTCAAACTAACAGATGGCTTGTTGGGGAAATTCGCGTATTCGACTCGTGATTGATAATATATTGAGTCACGTGCAAGTCCGTTCGATTCGTGACAATTTCGATTGTCATTAAAATCGCAAGGATCAATCGCTAGATCCGAGGGGTACGATCGTTCGGTATAGGTTCAGGATCATTCGTCAATTCATTTCGTGGTCTGGCGAAATCACCTACGATCCACTACTATGACAGCGGCGAACTGAACCCTAACTATCCTTGGATCGGCCAACAGTGGCTCAAAATTTCACCTCGGCAATTTCATGATCGAAAATCAGTTCACGATCGAATTTTCTATTAGTCGTACAAATTTAATTCCCTAATTAGCCTTTCCCTAATGGTTAGTATCCCAAGAATGATCAGTTCCGAGCGAGAACTAATTGCGAGTACATTTATAAAACTCAGTATTTTATAAATCCCAAACGGACGAATTTTTAGGATGTCACATAATTTCTTTCACATAATTTTAGCATTTGTTTCTTGAGCAACATGATATAAAACACTATCATCAATCCATTGTCGAATAAAGTCAACCATTTTCTTATTTATTCACTCCCATTCTTTGTCTTCCTTGTCTACTTTAGCCTTATCCCTATTGATGGGTCATTCAAATTTTTACAGTACAATATGTCTTCAATCTAAGGCTTCCAAATAGAATAAGTTGAGGCATTTAACTTAAACCCGGTGATGTCGGTTTCCTCCATGAGTGCTAGCTCTGATACCACTTTGTTGGGGGAAAAAAGACAACAATTCACTAATAACTTAAACTTGTTCGAGATCAATATCTTCCCCAAAACTCAACCAACTAAACATCAAATCAATACAATAGTGTGAGATTTTGATAGGACTACTGTCAATTATTCTATAAACTTAAGCTATTTGATGAAAGCGTTGTCTTGTCTTTTTACCTAGTACTAAGCGTGGACATTTTTAATTGGGGACGCAAAATGAACCCAAAAGATTTGAACTCAAGATCTCCTGCTCTAATACCATGTGAGATTTTGGTAGGATCACTGCCAACTATTCTAAAAACTTAAGCTGTTAGATGAATGCGTGGTTTAATATTTAATTACTCTAACAAACAGCAACCAATTACAAAATTCTAGCAATATCAACCCCAAACCAGTAAATTTAGTGCTGAAAATTAAAGATGAAGTAGAAAAACAACACCCATAAATTTTATGTTGAAAACCCAATGCGGGAAAAACCACGAGGCCACTCCAAAATGTCTACTAATTATCAAATATAGCAGGATTCATAAAAGTTCATCTCAAGCCAACTGTTGGAGGCTCAACACACTAACAATATAGCAATATATTATCACCACAAGCATGAATTAACAAGAGAGTAAGAAAACTGTAACTTCAGTCGGAGAATTGAGAAACTGTTTGAAGAATGATTTCATCGAACAAAACAGATCAACGTACTGAAAGTACATCACCGTATCTGCTCCTCTCAGAAAGCTGCGCGCGCTCTCTGCCTCTTTTTTCCTTTTTCAGTAAGAGAAAGTTGCCTAATCTCGCCTCTCTACTTCTGTAAAAGTTCAGCCCTCTTCTTTCTTTCCCTTTTTGACTTTTCTTCTTTTTTCTTTTTAAAGATACCGGGCCCCATGAGGCGGACCTAGCTCATCACCCTGCACCCGTTAAATGAGATCCAACGTGTCCTTGACTTCAATTTTCTTTGCAAGTCTTCGCTTGCGGAACAAAAGAAGGGAAACTGCAACTCAGTTGACTTGACTAACTTATGGTACGCGCAATGTAAATGGCTTGTATAATCAAAATCTTGCATAGTCTTGCCATTTCTTGATATACCATTGATTTTATCAGGCTTGTTAATTTTCCGCGTTCCACCAATAATAACTGCATCATGTACATTTAGTTGATTTGCGTGTAGACTTGAGGTCTATCCATCGCCAAAAGTTCTAATTTGGCATTACCCTATATAAAATCATCTTCTGAATGTCTCTTCTTAGCCATCTAATCATCAAAACATGAATTCTTGTTTCACCATTTACCTTTGTTTCTCTTCTTCTTCTTCAATTTTCTCCGCATTTGCACTCCCACTACTAAAGTTACACCGACTTATTTTTGGCATTACTGCCCAAACACCACCCTCTTCACTTCCAACTCCACCTACCAAACAAATCTCAACACCCTCCTCACTTCCCTCGGCCGTGGCCACTGATGTCGAGGGCTTCACCAATGCCACCATCAGCAAAAACCCACTTGAGTGCTCCCATGGGCTATTCCTCTGCCATGGAGACATCCATGCCACCACTTGTGGCGATTACGTAGCAAATGTGAGCAAGGAAATACTCTGTGCATGCCCTAATGAGCGAAGACTCCATTGCTTGGTAAGACAAGTACATGTTGCATTACTCAAACCGATCAATTTTCTCCGTTGAGCAAGAAAAGCCCCGCCTTCATATCATGAAGGAAAATTTATCAAAACAGTCGCAAACCTATTGCACTTGTGCCAATTCAGTCATAAATCTTTCAATTTGATCAATTTAGTCATAAACATTTTGATAATTTGCCAATTGAGTCCTTCCGATCAAATTTGGCCAGAAATTGCTGACGCGTACGCTGGTCGTCCTATATGACACGCTCCACGTTAACGTGGATAGTTTTGTAATTTTTTTTATATTTCAAAGTTTTTTGCTTTTTTTATTTTTCTTTTATTTTTTCTTTTCCTTTTCTTTGTTGTGTTTTGCAACACTAGGTGAGGGCCCTCACCGACTACAAAGACCTTGACCAGGTGAGGGCTATCATGCCTAAGGCCGGTGGGGATACAGAGGTCTTTGCCAGATTTGGTCGACGGCCGCCACCCTTTCCAACAATAGCAAGGGCTTGTTGGCCTTCGCCTAGTGGCCAGTGAAGGTGCTGGCAACCCTCTCGTGCCAAATTGAAAGAAAAAAAATGAAAAATTTCAATTTTTTTTAAATTGCAAAACTTATACATGTTTGCATTGGCCGTATCATGTAGAATGGTTGACATCTATATCAGTAATTGTGACATTCTGAAATTTGACCCATTTTCGGGATTTTATGAAATGATTGTATCATCGATGTACTTTAGTTAAATCTCACTCAGAATTGATCACTCTCGAGAAGACCAACCATTAGGGAATGGCTAGCTAGGAATTAAGTACGTGGACCTAAGAACTTGATCATGAATTGACACTTCGACCATAAGGATTGACGAGGAGATATTTTGGGCCGTTACAGACCAATTCAAGGATGGTTATGGAACGATTCGCAAATGTTGTATAATTGGATCGCGGCTGAATCCGCTTGATCATTGTATGAATTTCGAGCGATTCTAAACCTAATCCGAATGATCGCATCAATTGGAACTAGTGATTGACCCTCGCAATTACATGACAACCAAGATCGCCAAGGCTTGAGTAAACTCAGATGTGGCCTGATATCGAATTGGCCACGAGTCGATATGCATAACTCCTAAAAGTCGTATGTTAGTTTGAGACACATTAAAGTTTCATTTAATCGAATTTGACCATTACTTGGAATCCGGGCTTGGGAATTGAATTTCTCGAAAGCCATGAGTAATTCATTAGACGACGTCACATTTGGCGTGCCCAACCTTAGGGCAATCGGATTTGTCGGAAAAGTGAAATTTGGATCTAGAGCGAAAAATAACCATTTTGCCCCTGGGATTATTTGAATTCATTTGAAAGGTTGAAGGGCAATTTGGACTTTTGGACTTTCCTTCCTTTGGCCGAAATTCATGGACAAGTATGCCTCTCTCCATCTTGCTTATTTATTTTGTGTGCCATTTAGGAATTTTGGGAAAATAATGTGAGAAATTATGTGGACCCTTAGATCTTGACTTGGAGAAGGAGATGGAATGTGAGCCCTTGGATGTGCGAGTGGGGTCAGGTGATGGCGTTTTTAGTGGGGTTAGTAGAGAAAAATCTGATCAAGTCTTCTCTCTCTCATTCATTCTTTCTCTATCTCTCTCCTCTTCTTCTTCTTTTGCTCCTGCTTTGCGTCTTCTGCTTCTTCTGTTTTTGCTTATGCTTATGCTTCGTTGTTGTTGTTGCTGCTGCTGCTTCCATTTCTACTTCTACTTTTGATTTGCTCCGTTGTTGCTGTTCTGCCGATCTTGTTGCTACCCCTTTCCCCTAAGTCATTCTTGTCTAGACTCAAGATAAGTGGCTTCCTAACCCTTGACTAGGTTAAGGGGTTACTAATTGACATATTAGGGGTTGATTCATGGCAGTGAATAGTTGGTTTAGTGGTTAGATAAGCTTGAATTGCTGAATGGTTCATGTTGGTTGATTCTCGAATTCGTTACTGCTATGCATATGTGTTTTTCTATTTTTGTGGAGATCTTTGCGGGCCAAATTTGAGGAAGTATTCCCTATGAAAGTTCACCCTAACATCTTGAAGTATTTCGCCTATTAAATCTGGAATTTTTGGAAATCATTTTGTTGTATTCGGGAATCCATTTTCGGACCATCACCACTCTACCAGAATTACTGTTCACCCCGACTGGCTTGTCTTTCTGAATTTTGATAAAATTTTTTAGACCTCTTTTCAACAAACTTCCTTCATGAAAGTTGTCAATGACACTTGTTTCTATGACATATAAAAATTTCAAGGTTTTCCAAGGAGATTTGGATACTGATTGATAAGGATTTCTAAGGCTAAATAGTCTGCCCTGGTTGGCTAATTTTTGATCTAAATTTAGGTGATAAAAAGAGCTATTTTTAGCCTGAATTGGATTTCGTGTCCTCATGAAAAATGTTTATCAAGATGTTTTCAATGACATATCCAAAATTCAAAATTTTTGGATCTAAATTACTATTTATTTCAAAAGAGTTTCGATTACTGTGCAATTGCAAATTTTAAGCCCAATTCTACACAAATTTGGTTTCTCTCTCTTGGGACCCTTTAGATGTGGTTGTTGCACGTGAGGGAGTGATTGATTGTGAATGTGTGTTCATGGCTTTAATTGGTGGAACCGTGGCTAATTTGGTGGACGTGTAAACTGATTTGCATCTCTGGTGATTGAGCATATTCGAGTGATGTTCGAGTGCGTGAATGATGTGGAATTGAATAGGTCATGTGGCGTGTGTGATCACCTAAGTGCCCTGATGCGTCTCTACGTGGGGACAAAGATAATAAATTATGTGAAAGAGTGTACATGTGATCACTTAAGCCTTAATGCATCTTTAAGCAAGGATTGAGCCCATCTTGAGGCGTGCTACGCGGGACGATGCCCAGTTAAGCCAGAAGATCGCCAACCTGATGCGTTTTATGCAGGTTGTGCCACAGGCCTAATGCGCGTCATGCGAGTCATGAGTAATCTGAACCAAAAAGCGGGTGCATGTTGTGCATTGGTGTATGCAGTATATCGAGACTGAGATGTGATCATGTTCAGATTATTTCTAGTACACGTGCATGCGTAAGTCATATCAGGGATTGTACGTGTTTGTGAGTTATTGCTGCATTATTGCGATTTGACTAACATACAGGGCTTGTACATATTTCGAGATGAGGTAGGGATGTTTGTGTTTGTTACGGCATGTTCATAGTTTGAATCTCGTGCTTAGACTTGTCTGGAAGTACGTGTTGGCCTATGAGAGGCTTAGGTTGTTCGCTTATTGAGACTCATTCTCATTGTTGAATTACAAACATTTCAAAACCCCAAGCCTTATGATGATGTGGAAGATCGAGGATGCTGCTAGGGTACCATGGGGATGATTAGTATACTTAGCGATCCCGTCTTTTGGAGTACCCATTGTGGTAGAGAAGCTAGGCTAATCAACCATCGCCCCTTTTTGATGAACGTGGTTCGATGTTAGTGGTCTAGTGTAAGGTTTTGTAATTAAATGTTGTAAACATGCCAAGTGTATGAATATGTTTGTTGTTGTGTGATCAAGCGAGTTCACTACTATCTCGTCTTTGTGAATTGTTGTATGGGGTGTTTGAATTCGTTTCTGCTTGTGCATGATCGTTAGTGTTTCTCTGGGTCGGCGATGAGTCATGGGACGTTACACTATTATTGACCTAAGCAGGATGTTGCGTGCATGCCGGGCTCGAGGCATGACAGTGATTTTCGGATAAAAAATGGTCGGAAGAACTCATTTACCAAAATGCTTAAACGTTTAGGACTAAATTGGCCAATTTAGAAGGTTCAAGACTAAATTGACACAAGTTTAATAGGTTTAAAACTTTTTAAGTAATTTACCCTATTCATGAACATGGTCAACATCCAAAACCAAAGGACACGACCAATGAATTGGCCAAGAGGATGGCAACCGACGGGTCCGGCTAGAGGTTTGCTGTCCAAGACGTTGACATCACAAGGTTGAAGTGGTTATGCACATTCACACTGTGCACACCGAACTTGACGGCGGTAGATTGCAAGGCATAATTGCAAGTGGTGGTAATCTCCCAAGTGGTAAGGTAGGACAGAGAATCTTGCGTTTTACAAGTTTTATAAAAAGACTATCGTCTACAAAGCACTGGTACCAACACCGCAACTAATGCTGGCACTTGGCAGCTCCTCAAAACTAACATGTATCAAAACCAAATACTAAGTGGTTACACTTGGAGATGCATGCTATAACAAACTCTTGAGTAATAATTCCATCCTCAATTTTAAAGTGAAATCTAGTTGCACTAGAAATTTGAGATTTCCTCTTATGAAGTGCTAGAGAACAAAACACACCGAATCCCTTATGAAATCTCCACAGTTTCAGAGCCAACAATAGAATAGTCATTTCGTACCACAATGGTAGCAAGAGAACGGACCAGACCATGCACTTTTCTTAGTTACACCGTGTTGACACCTAAATTTTGGAGACCCAATTAGTCATTCATTGCATAAAAATTAGGGATCGATCTTGGTCCCTAAAAAAATATTTAATTAATTAGTTAAATTGCATATATATAGGTAATTAGGCCCATATAATTGCATTTACACTAGACTGGCGGCAGATGGACTCGAACGAATGGTTTTGAGCTTAATTGAATTGATTGAACCAAGCCCGTGGCTGAAAATTGCCTCGCGCTTCGCACATGTTGGCCAAAATACACTTGTAAAATACAAGTGGAGTGCTCAATTTGAAAAAAATCAACTAAGCTACTAAGTTACCAAAACTTTGGAAGCTTAAGCAATCACCAAGCTCATGTGTGAGAGATGGGAATATTATTTTGATCATGAGCATATATTGGTGTATACACTTCGGCCAACAAAGAAGAAATATCAAAAGAGACAGAAGGAAAAGAATAAAGGAGTGGTGGATCTTGAGGAAAGTAGACTAAGGAAGAATCAATCAATATCAAAGAGAATATTTGGTTGAAAGAAAAAAGGAAAGAAAATATTCACTAGTCCCGCAAGGAGTCAGTGGGTGAATAAATATATATTCTCCGGACATTCCCACAAGAAGGAGACCAAAGAGATAAAACATGAGAGAAAAAGAGAGAGGGGGAAGTCTTCTTCTTCCTTCCACCCCCACTACACGACGCCATTGCTGTTGCACCAAAGTCACTGCTGCTTGCTGCTCCGTGAAGACTGACCCTGTTGCTTCGTAAGCCGTACAAAGAAACACACGGCAAACTGCTCCAGCCTGCTGATCCCGTTGGCCCTAAGTATCTTGCGCCCTACCGTCCAAGAAGACCCAACCGTGAGTCCTCTTCATGCTCGGCTTTCATAGCATCGATCACGCGAGCTGCGACAACCAATTTTTCTCGTGACGACACCAACCCACGGCCGCGACCTCGCGCCTCGCTATCAAGCCCGACCAGTCGGGATCACAGTTTCCCCTTACATCAACTGCCCGAATAACTCCCCCGCCTCTAACGATCCACGATCTGCTGCTGCTTGCTGCACCGTTGCTGTTGCTGCTCGCCGTTCTGCTGCTTGCTGTTCTACTGCTGCTTGCTGCACCGTTGCTGCTGCTGCTTGCTGTTCTACTGCTGCTGCTGCTTGTTGTTTTGCTGCTGCTGCGTTGCTGCTTCTGCCTGCTGCTGTTGCTACGCTGCTGTTCGTTGTTTGCTGCTATTGTTTGCTACTGTTCGCTGCAGTTTGCTGCCAATCATTGTTGTTCACTGTTGCAGCATACCTCCGTCCAATCCCAACGCTGCCTTCAACGTTTGTCCAACAACTTCCACGGTGATCGATTGCAATTTCAAGCGAATTTTCTTAGGCGATTCCACGGTGATGAGCTATTGATCCAATCCGAGCTCCATCGTAAGCACCCCATTGCGAGCAGCCCGAGTCAAGTTGCCATCCCTGACGTCGCGCCGCCGCTCCCGACGTACCACTGGTCACAATCCCGATCTGCTGCAAATTCAAATTAGGAAAGAAATCCGCAAATCAGGTAATTATCATATCCCGGTTTGATTCGAATATTTAATTGCCTAATTTATGCTTATTGATATCTAATTTTGCATATTTGGATAATAAGCATTATTCCAATTAGGATTTATTTCCTTTTTTTTGGAATCTTGGATATTTGATCTTATCAAATTTGGATAGAATTTAGAATTTTCAAAATCTTTTGAATATATCCAAAATATTTGATATATCAAAGTCTTTTTAAGATGTGATTGATTAGGAAAATTTCCTAATCCGCAACCGCGCACGTGGAAATAAATCTATCTATCAGGCTTTAGATAGAATTATTTCCATAGCGGGTATTTCGAATTTTAGGATCGATCTGTCAGGCTTCAGATCGAAACTTAATTCGAAAGATTTAGCGGTTATTTTTTTTACTTGATTTTAGTTTCGAATTTAGATTAAAAAAATACCAAAAGATTACTCTAGAATAGGTTAATTTCTTTAGATAATATTGCAAGTTTATATAATTGGCATTTTTTTTAATTCCGAATTTCATTAAAAAAAATACAAAAAATAATATGCCCGTCATTAGAAATAGGTCACGTCATCGCATAACATATAGTTTGCATATTAGGTTGCATTAATCGCATGTCAATTTTTGCACGTCATTACATATAGGTTAGCTTTCATTTAAATAAGTAAAAAAAATTAAAAAAAAAAAAAGAAAACTTCTGCACCTTTGAACTCTAAGTCAAGGTTTATCAAAATTGTCAAATTGAGTATTTTTCTTGAAATTGGTACCGAAAGGGCGTTAAGGAATCTAGCGTAACCAAGTCCCCGAATCTATAATTTCTGGTTCGCAGAAATAAAATAGTACTCCCGCTATTTTATTTAGGTTTCTAATCAACCTACCTTAAATGATTAGTGGCGACTCCCATTGAAAATATTTGCATGCTCACAATTGGATCTATGTTGCGAATTGGCCGAGCTAGGTTAGTTATTTTAATTGATCTAGTAATCCATTAGCCTAAGATCGGAAAACCCGATTTTTTTAGGTTGCGACAGCTTGGCGACTCCATTGGGGAGAAACTTGAATTATTTTTTAAAAAAAATTAAGGAGGACTTAGGCCAAAAAATTTTTATGGACAAATCACTCGATTTGATAAAATTTGATTGAATTCTCATTCTTAGGTGTTAAATGGTTTTGTAGGATGGGAGTTATAAGGGGAGTAGTGATTGGCTAACCCTTTGTTTTGCAGGCTTGGTGGAGTGGAATTGTGATTTAATTTTTATACTATTGAAGTGGTGTTTGCATATAATTGTTGTGCATGATTTACAATATTTGCACTACACCACACACAACCTGTGACCGGACCTTGGTCATACTCATAGTTTTAAGATGGTATTTGAATGGTTCTTTAACCTTGGCGGTAAGACTTTGCTAAAGGTTATCCCATTTGGATCCCGAAAATTTTTTTCCAAAAAATGGCTCAAGGGTCGTCCTCATGCATATGAGGCTACAATGCATGGAGGTTATCCTCGTCGACCGAACCAAGCCGAAGTGATTGGACCCGACTAGTCATGACTATTGTATGCGAGGCTACGACTAGTCATGATGATTGTACGCGAGGCTGCGACGCGTCGTTCCGTTCATCATTTCATTTTGCAAAAGCCATTAGGATAGATAGATTAAGATTTAAATTCACGATTCATGTGCATGTCTCTGTGATTGACATTTTTTCCCAAAGACGGTAATTTTTCGAGCTTTATCTTTGATTTTCTTCATCTTATTTTAAGTCGGTCCATGATTTAGGTTGAGTCATTTGGCGCGTGGTCTATATAAGAATGGGTCGCCTCGATATCCGTTTCGTGCCTACTCCGAAGCCAGAGCTTAAGAAGTTATGGAGCCAGTTGAAGCTAGATGGTCAGCAGTACGTTCTCAAGCGCATTGGGTTCATGCTGCCAATCCTAGACATAGATGTTCAAAGCGGGATCATGCAAGCACTCGCTCATTTTTGGTGCCCCGAGACAACCACATTTGTGTTGGGAGGTAAGTTTGAGCTCACACCGACTCTGGAAGAATACAGTTTTGCCATTGGGAAATCGATTGAGTTGGATATAGTCGAACCACCCATTAAGGTGGATCCTGTGGTAGTGCTTGCTGAATTTTTGAATTTGACTAAAAAAGAAATTGAAAAAGTGCTAAAGGGTAATTGTCAAGCATGTCCATTATCTTTTCTTATTGAATGTTTCGAAAATAACTCCGTCCTCATGAGGTTAAAAATTTTTATCTTAGCTTTTTTTGGACTCATCATTTTTCCATTCCGTCAAAATGCTATTGATCCCGCCATAGCTTGGACGGTAAAACTAATATGTGGTGGAGTTAGTTTTATAAACACAATTCTGGCAGAAACTTTCATATCTTTGACACTATTCAAGAAAGGAAAAGATAGAACTTTTCGAGCCCCGATTGAGCTTTTACAAATCTGGCTTTTCTCACACCTTTCTCAATTTGGGGAAAATATGACGGTATTTGAAATGGGCATGACTGATAACCCTATTTTAAGGTTCAAACAAATACAAGATCAAACTAAGAGTTTGCACTATACACAATGGGTCCATCTGTTCAAGGATCCAAGCTCTAAGATTTTCCTTTGGCAAGCTGTGTGGTTTCGGGAGGTTGAGGCTCGACTATACAGTGGCGATCAGAAGCCCGTACCTTTGATGGGCATTTATGGGGCAACCAGCTATCAGCCTCTTTGGGTCACACGTCAATTCCGAGTTCTGCAGGATGTCCCACCGCCACTCAGGCCGAATGAATTTCAAGTCCAGTTTGAGAAAGGCGAGTCTTACAGGGTCGAGCTTAGGCGTCATTCTGAGGCTTGGCAGAATTGTTCCACTCAGAAGCTGATTTGGCCCGCGGATGAGCCTACCGGAAGGATGAAGCATCACTTTGCCACGGCCCGATATATTCAACATCATACCATCCCTGCTGAGATACTCCCGAAGATCCTAGTCGTGACAGTACGGCATACCCTTCAGACTCAATTCAAAATCAACGAAGAAAAGGCGACGAAGGCCCAGGATAAGGCAGATGCTTTGGCTGAAGAGAATGCACGATTACGACGTGCCTTGAAGGCCCATTCGTCTATAGATCACGTGGCCTCTAAAAAGAGGAAGACCGTCTAATTTCTAGTTTGGTTTAAGGTGTTTTTCTTTCTTTTTAGGATGGAATGTTAGCTTTCATTTGTACTTCATGCTATTGATGTTTCTTGGTAATAAATGTTGCCGAACGATTTTTATAAGAATTCTTTCGAGACATTTTCCATTTTGAGCAATTCAATGAAAAACGTGGAGCTATAATTTGTAAATTTTAGAATCGGTCCAGGTTTTTATTGAATGAAGCAATTTGGAATTTCGGGATTTACTGGACGAATCGGCTGTTCGAAAGAAATTTCATCTTGAGGGTCTAGAGGATGTCATGGACCGACTCGTTATTCTTACTTGTTGTATTTATTCCGTCTTTACCTTTGTAGGTAATTTGCCACGGATCCCCTTCATCCTTATAATACTCGATCGGTGATCAAAAGAAGGATGGCCAATCAAGCCGAGATTGCAGCCATGATTGACGAAAAGCTGAAAGAACACATGAATACAATCAATGAGCAGATCGCGGCCGCCATGTCTAAAATGATGAGTGATCTCATGGCCAAGCAGCAACAGATCAATGCTGCCTCTCAATCGGAGATTCCACCTCCAACCCGTCCAAGCCTCCGCATTGACAAATCTCCTGCAGTAAACACTAATCCAACCCTTCAACTGGATGACGCCATTTTGATCGACACTAGTACTTTTCCGTCGGTCCCTATTCCTCATTCACCCCCCAACGATGAGAATGCCAAGTTGTTGGCCAAACTCGACCAGAGGTTACGTGAAGTGGAGGGAACTCAAAGTGTTCTGCCTGTTGATTTGTCCATTTTTACCCGGGTCCAAGTGCCTGATAAATTCAAGATGCCAGTCTTTGAAAAGTACGACGGCACCTCGAACCCAATTCAGCATATCGATATGTACCAGGGGCTCATGAATAGATACGTGTCTAACGGACCCCTAATGATCCAAACCTTCCAAGCAAGCTTGAAGGATGCTGCAATGAGGTGGTATACCAACCACCAGATCAACCGGAGAGACTCGTGGGAAGAGGTGGCAAACCTTTTCGTCAAGTACTTCAAGTTCAATCTCGACGTCACTATTACAAGGGAAGACCTGGAGAGAGCTGAGCAGAAAAAGGGCGAGACTCTGAAGGAGTATGCCACTCGTTGGGGGAACATGGTAGGGTGGCAGGGCAGATCATGCCTGAACCCTCAGAACGTGACTTAATGAAGTTGTTCGTGTCCACTCTACCGCAGCCGGTTCGTTCACGAATGTTACTAACAGCCGCCCAATCTTTTGGTTAGCTGATAGCTATGGGTGAGGAGATTGAGACCGGGCTCAAGAAAGGATGGTATAGTGAGTCAGGTTCATCAAGTAAAAGATTTACTAGTAAGAAGGACAAAGAGCATGTCCCCGAAGTCAACATGACTTATGTACAGAAGACACCAGCTCAAGCCCCGAAGCTACAATTTAGCACTCAGCAGACAACCTCTTATGGGCGGCAAGGCCAGCAGGACCCATGCCAGTAGCGCAAACCCCGCCAATTTACTCCACTTCCCGGGACTTTATCTCAGGTACTGGCGGTGCTAAGGAAGAAGAACTTGCTGAGTTCAGAGCCACAAAGATCTAACGCTACCGGTTTTGCAAAGTATGATCCGTCGAAGAAATGCGATTACCATAGAGGTGAGGTTGGGCATTCTATAGATGATTGCTAAGTGCTCAAACATCGAGTGCAGGATCTACTCGAGACTGGTGCATTTGCACTACAACCAACCAGTAAGCCCAATGTGCCGAATAATCTACTCCCTGATCATTCGAGCAGTACAAATGTTGTCCTTGGCCCGGGAGTCAAGCAGGTTCGAGGCTTCAGGGTCCCTCTCAAAGATATGTTCAATGCTTTAGTCCGAGCTGGTTATGTTTCGACCGGTGAGGTGGTATCACTCGGTGACATAAGAAAGAAAGTGGATGAGTTGGTGAGAGAGGGGATGATTGGGACAGCAGATGAATTCGGGATAGTGGTCGCTACATCCCAAGTCATCATTGATTATAATGAAGAACTCGCAAGGATGATCAATGAACAAGTGAAGTTGGATCCTGACATGCCCGCCCTCGAGGACGCCTCTGACGATGACATCGGGATCATTATACTCGACACTCCGGAAGTATTGATCCTGGCATCACCTCAGCCCTACGCTTATGAGAGTGACATGATGGTTCCATGATCGTACGACATTGATCTGATAACGAAGTCAAGGCGAACTTATCCTGATAAGCAACCGGCCAAGCCAGTGGCTGAGAAAGAAGCGAAGGAATTCTTAGCTGTGATTAAGGCTAGTGAATATAACGTGGTTGATCAGCTGAGAAAGTTACCTGCACAAGTCTCGTTGTTGGAACTTCTCCAGACATCAGATAAGCATCGGAGTGCTCTAATGAAGGTGTTGAGTGAGATTCATGTACCCGAGACTATTGAAGAAGATAAGCTAGAAGGGTTTGTCGGGACGGTCCTCCTCAAAGATCAAGTAGCATTTTCTGACGAGGAAATCCCAGTTGAAGGACGTGGTCATAATAAGGCGCTTCACATATTAGTGAAGTACAAGGAGACTCACATGGCTAGGGTGCTGTTGATAACGGGTCGGCTCTGAATTTATGCCCGTTGGCTACTTTGAAAAGGCTGGGCATTCCTCCATCTACCATGCAAGCAGTCAAGACTTCTGTTCGGGCCTTTAATGGAGTAAAGAAGGATGTCATAGGCCAGATTAACTTAAAGTTACAGATCGGACCTTCAGTGTTTGATATTCTTTTTCAAGTGCTGAATATCCCTTCTGCTTTCAATTTCTTGCTGGGACGGCCATGGATTCACAATGCAGGCGCAGTACCCTCCAGTTTGCATCAGAAGATCAAGTTTGTGGCTGGAGCAAAGTTGGTTACAATTTATGGAGAGGAAGATCACCGAATCTTCAATGCAACATCGATCCCATACATAGAGCCCAATCATGTTGAGGAGGATAGCTATCACTCATTCGAGATAGTTCAAGTTGTTCAAGCTTCCTCTGATATGCTGTTGCCCGTTCCTGAAGTTTCTAAAGCAGCTCTCATGGTGGCCAAGGTCATGGTCGGTAATGGTTTTAAGCCAGGTCAGGGTCTTAGGAAGGAAGGCCAAGGCATTCATGCCCCGATCGAGACAAATGGAAAATCCCACAAAGCTGGTTTGGGATATCATGAGCAAGGAAGCCGCGAACAAAGCAATGATTGTTGCAGAAGCCGAACAGGAGCAGGTCAAAGTCCCTTACCACCTTCCATCAATGACACTTTTCACTCGGCTGGAGTTGTGGGAGGATATGAGCATTTAAATCTGAGCTCGATTGAGGATGATCTTGGGCTTATCTTTCCTGAGTCGCCACAAGCCCTAACTGACTCGCCTAAGAAGCACGGTAAAGCGATTCCGGTCAGTTTGTCTGACGATTCTGAGGATGACCAGTCACCCAGTATTTTCAAGAAGCCGGAGTCAAGGGTGGTAGACTTTGATGATGGTATACCTTACCTCACCGGTTGGTTTGCTGAGACCTCCATTGGTGCAATCACTAAAGGACCACTTGAAGGGATGGGTGCTAGCCCTCAAGAGTAATCATTTCTAGTTTTCATATTTCCCCTGCGTGGGAATCTTTATTGCTTTTTTCGATTGTCATTCTTATTCATGTTGCATTTAGGTTTTTCAATTCAATAAGATGTAATTCATTGGTTCAATATCAATAAAATTACAGCGTTTTTAGCATTTTGAATCTTGTTGAAGTGTCCCAAACCAATCTGATGACGATAACCAACGATTGAAAAATTTGTCATCTACAGTAAGAACTGAGGGTTGGGCTTCTCAAGAATTCTCATTTCGAGGTCTTCGAAAGCAAAATGAATTTCAAAAAGCAAAGAACAATTTTCAAAAATTGCATGTAGTTAAGCCCTATTTTGTCTTTTTGATCCCTTTCTTTCATGTTTCAGGACTAATCTCGAGGCATGCGAAGGACGGGAATCGTGGACCCTTATATATGTGATGCAAGCCAATCCGATGACTCAGATGATTCTAATCCGAATGATGAAGAGATACGACGGAACCTGGAAATCCATGAGAAATCTAAGCCTCTGACCGCCGAAGAAACTGTGGTGATCAACTTTGGCGACACGGAGAATCCTAGAGAGGTGAAGATTGGGGCATGTCTTTCTGAAGATGTGGCCAAACGCTTGACCCAGTTGTTGAAGGATTATCAAGACATCTTTGCCTGGTCTTATGCTGACATGCCGGGTTTTGATCGATCAATCGTCGAACATTGTCTACCGACTGATCCTTCAGTTGAGCCTGTGAAACAAAGGCCGCGAAGAGCTAAGCCAGAACTGGCGAAGAAAATCAAGGAAGAGGTCATGAAGCTTCTTGACGTGGGATTTATTGAGACTATCCAATACTCAGAATGGGTCGCTAATATAGTCCTAGTGATGAAGAAAGATGGTCGGGTTCGAGTATGTGTTGACTACCGAGATCTGAACAAAGCTAGTCCTAAAGATGATTTTCCACTCCTGCACATTGATGTGCTTATGGACAGTACAGCTAGATTTGAATTGTTCTCCTTTATGGATGGTTTCTTAGGTTATAATCAGATCTTAATGAATGAGAATGATAAGTTGAAAACAACATTTACCACTCCTTGGGGGACATTTCATTACAAGGTGATGCCCTTCGGTCTCAAAAATGCTGGGGCAACTTACCAGCGGGCAATGGTCACGTTGTTCCATGATATGATGCATAATGAGATCGAGGTCTATGTTGACGATATGATTGCAAAAACTCGACGTGGAGAAGATCACATAGAAACCTTGACGAAATTATTCGACAGGCTTTGTAAGTTTAAATTGCGCCTCAATCCGGCAAAATGCGTGTTCGGGGCAGCCTCTGGCAAACTACTTGGCTTCATTGTTAGTAACAAAGGGATTGAGATTGACCCGTCAAAAGTGAAGGCCATTTGTGAAATAAAATCTCCCTCTTCGGTGAAGGAAGTTCGTAGCTTAATGGGTAGACTGAACTATATAGCCAGATTTATTTCTTGGCTATCTGAGATAGCAAAGCCTTTCTTTAAACTTCTCAAGAAGAATCCGCTAGTTAGATGGGATGAAGAATGTGAATAGGCATTCGACAAGCTTAAGCACTATTTGATGAATCCTCCTGTGCTTGTTCCACCAATGCCGGGGCAACCTCTGATCCTGTACCTTACAATCCACAGTGAATCCTTAGGTGCTATGCTTACTCAGAAAAGTAAAGAGGATGGAAAGGAGCGTGCGATTTATTATTTGAGTAAGAAATTCACCGCCTCTGAGATGAATTATTCCGAAGTAGAAAAAACGTGCGCAGTATTGGTTTGGGTACTACATAGATTGAGGCAATACACTTTGCACTATCAGATATTGCTTGTGACAGAGTGTGATCCCATCAAATACTTGCTCAATCAACCCGCTTTGGTTGGAAAACTCGCAAAATGGCAGATTCTCATATCAGAATTCAATGTTCGTTTCTTGTCTCAAAAATCGATCAAAGGACGAGTAATTGCTGATGTCTTGGCTGAAAATCCTGGGAAAAATGAGGATCTGGATCCGTTAGAGGATAGAGTCATGTCAATTGATGAGTATGTATGGACCATGTATTTTGATGGAGCCGTAAACTTGTCAGGATCAGGTATTGGGGCAATTTTAATATCTCCAAGCGGACAACATTATCCGGTTGCAGCGAAACTGATATTTCCTTGTACGAACAATATCGCCGAATATGAAGCATGCATCCTTGGGTTACAAGCTGCGATTGAAATGAGAGTAGCTCGACTTAAGGTGTTTGGGGATTCAACCCTCATTATTCTTAAGACCGTTGGTAAATGGCAAACTAGAGATGCTAAGTTGCAGCCCTATCACGTCTATTTGGAGGAGTTGGTGAAGGAGTTTGAAGGCATTTCGTTTGAATACTTGCCAAGAACTCAAAACAGTTTTGCCGATGCTCTGGCCACGTTATCGGCAATGCTACGAGTGACAAGCGGTTTAGAAGTTGAACCTTTGAAGATAGAAGTCTTACAGAAACCGGCTTATTGCATGGCCACAACAGAAGAGCCTGACGGCAAGCCGTGGTATCATGATATCAAGACATATATTCAAACACAGGAGTTTCCTGAGAAAAGTACCGCATCTGACCAAAAATATATCAGGAAAATGGCGTCGAAGTTCTTCTTGAACGGAGAAAGCCTATACAAGCGGTCCTATGATTCGATTTTATTAAGGTGTGTTGATTCAACCGAGGCTGTTCGTTTGATGCTAGAAGTACATGAGGGAGTGTGTGGTCCGCACATGAATGGTCATATGCTGGCAAGGAAGATAATGAGGATGGGTTATTACTGGCTCACTTTAGAGAGTGATTGCATTCAGCATGTCCGAAGTTGTCACAAATGTCAGATCCATGGTGACAGAATTAAAACTCCTCCAAATGAATTGCATCAAATGTCTGAACCATGGCCAATTTCCATGTGGGGCATTGATGTGATTGGCCCAATCAATCTTAAAGCGTCAAATGGACATCGGTTTATCCTGGTCGCTATCGATTATTTTTCGAAGTGGATTGAAGCTATGACCTATGCAACAGTGACGGCCCGGAATGTGGTGAAGTTCATTCGTCGAGACATCATTGCTCGATATGGTGCACCTGAGACCATAATCACCGACAATGGGTCGAATCTAAATAACAAATTGGTGGATGATCTGTTCAAGGAGTTCAAGATCAAGCATCTGAATTCCTCTCCATATCGTCCGCAGATGAACGGAGCAGTCGAAGCAGCCAATAAGAATATCAAGAAAATTTTGGCTAAAACAGCTGAGAACTATCGTGATTGGCATGAAAGATTACCTTTTGCACTTATGGCATATCGGACTTCTATTCGGATATCTACAGGGGCAACTCCATATTCTCTTGTGTACGGTATGGAAGCAGTTCTACCTGTTGAGGTTGAAATTCCTTCGTTATGTATTCTTTCACAGGTACAATTGTCAAAAGCAGATTGGATCCAGCAGAGATTGGATCAGTTGAACATGATTGATGAGATAAGGCTTAGAGCTCTATGTCATGGCCAGTGCTACCAACAACGAGTTGCTAAATCTTTCAACAAGAAAGTCAAGCCTCGACATTTTCAGGTAGGTGACCTTGTCCTGCGGAAGTTATTGCCGATAGTTCCTCTTGCAGAAGGAAAATTCGCCCCAAATTATGGCGGCCCGTACATTGTGAAGAAAGTCCTTCCAGGAGGTGCTTTGACTTTGGCCGAGATGGATGGTCGTGTTTTTTCCAGTCCAGTTAATTCTGATTCTGTGAAGAAGTATTACACTTAATTTGTACTCATTTTGACTTTGTTTCTGTCAAATATCAAGTTGAGTTTCATGAATTAATTGATGTTACTAAGCTTTGTTTGAGGAAAGCTTTTGATCTGGCAATCTGTTTCTGTCCTAGTGAAGCGATCATATTGCATGAGAGACTTTAAGATGACGAAAGGCAAGACATTTCCATACATGTCCTGAATAATAATCCCTAGTGCAAGTTGAGTGAGAATTCTATGCTGACAAGGTAAAGGATTATCTCACGAAAAGTATGATGACCAAAATGATGAGAGACATTCATTTCCTCTATCTAAATACTACAGGTTATCATTTGCCTATCTAAATACTACATACCAAAATAATAATCCCTTTGAACGGAGTTTCATTTCTTACCCCCGTCAGGAACAACCTCATACCGGGGCAATTTCTTAAAAAGTTCAAAATGGTTAGAATTTTCTTGCTTTCACTTGCATCAATCTTCAAGTATATTTATTGCATGCAAGTTCTGTGTTAGCTCGAGTGCCTTAGATATGACGAAGAGCATTTCTTTCTATATCCCTACACATTGTACCCTTTGCATACCCAATTTGAGCGGTGGATTCATTTCAACCCGATTGGTGATCATGCTTGTGATAAACAAATAAAATCATCTCAAAGCAAGTTCAAGGTGACTTGAGGCAAATGGGAGCTCGAAAGAAAATTCATCAGAAAAGATGCAAAAGGACTCCATTAAATCAAAGTTCTCTCTATCAGGAAAATATCTTGAAAAGAAAATCTCTCTCTCTCTCTCTCTCAAAAAAAAAAGGGAAGAGAAAAATGAGAGAGAAAGAAAAGCTTCAGCAAGAACTGAGTCAATATGCAAGATCAGTCTTCAAAAAAAAACCGTTAAAAGGTTCATTTATGGAGCAATTGCTAGAGAAAGATCAATGGTACCAGTAGCATAATTGGATGATCACCAATCTCCATGTTCATAATACCCCATTTGATAGAAATATGCCATTCATTTCAAGCCTACCCGAGCCTACGTTACAACATTTACCGAAGTCTCTTCAGAATAGGGCACTTGAGTTAACGTAGAGTTTCAAATGCTTATAAATATTGCTCGAAGAAGTGCAAGCAAGATTTTTCTATCTCATTTTTGCAGTATTTCTGACTGTAAACCTGGAGCAACTGGTGATATCAATTCTTTCAATAGCCTCGACTCGAAGAATCTCTTTTGCTAAGCCATTGACCAAACCCACGTTTTAGTCCTTATAAAGACCTCTCAGATTGGCCAAGCCATACTGATTTTGAGAATATCCGAACCCTTGTCAAGCACGATGAAGAGAGTTCGAGTGATTCTTATACCCGCATCAAAAGTCGGGTCAAAAGCCTTTTATTGAGAGTGAGTAGAAAGTCCTTTATGATTAAAAATCTCTCATTTAATGTGATCAAATTGTCAAAAGGACGAAATGGTTGTTCTCATTGATAAGTTCCCCAGTGAAGCTTGGTAATGCAAGCAGATTCATGAATTATGTTTTCCCTGCCCCTGTGCATGTGTTGTTTTAACCTTTTCTCAGGGAAAAACAAGAGTGATGCCATTGGCTCCGTCATAAGAAGAATTCAGGTACGTCTGCTAATTATTCTTCATTGTTTCTCTCTCCGGAATAGGAGAAATTATCTCTCTCATATGTTCACTAAGTGGAACAGGTAACATTTGGTGTTGCCAAGTGGAGTACGCGGCACACCCCATTTTATGTTCGCCCAGTAGGATAGGCGGCATAGTTTCTCATTTGATGTTGCCAAGTGAAGTACGCGGTAGCATAATTTCTCATTTGGTGTTGCCAAGTGGAGTACGCGGCACACCCCATTTCATGTT
Source organism: Syzygium jambos (assembly GCA_031216235.1). Classification (NCBI taxonomy): domain Eukaryota; kingdom Viridiplantae; phylum Streptophyta; class Magnoliopsida; order Myrtales; family Myrtaceae; genus Syzygium; species Syzygium jambos. The sequence goes on along the minus strand of CM062224.1, from coordinate 42,344,759 downwards.
TGCCAAGTGGAGTACGCAGCAGCATAATTTCTCATTTGGTGTTGCCAAGTGGAGTACGCGGCACACCCCATTTCATGTTTGCTAAGTGGAGTACGCTGCAGCATAATTTCTTATTTGGTGTTGCTAAGTGAAGTACGCGGCACACCTCATTGCATGTCTGCCCAGTAGTACAGGCAGCATAATTTTTCAATCTGTGTTCACCCAGTGGAAAATGTGACACAACCAACCTCATGTTCACCCAATGGAGAGGTGACATGATCCTTTTAGTGATTGCCTAGTGGTATATGCAACACATCCTATTCTTTCTTTATATCATGCGCTATTTTGCATCTGTAGGAAACTACAGGTAACGGATAGGCAATCCAATACCTCGAGAACCGTACTTCCAGTGGACCAGAAGTTTGGAAATCGAAGGAAGCCAAAGCATTATAAAGCTTTCCCTCACTTGGACGCTTTTTGTGCGATCCGTATGTAAGGCTCTTTCACCGCTCTACACGAAATGAGAAGCCTTAGCATACGTTCTTTATCGCATTAAAAAAAATCAAGAAAAAGATCATTCATCATTTTGCATGGTTTAAATTTAGGTTTTAGTCTTTGAGTGAAACCTCTGCGAGCCTCCACTCAAAAAGGGGCAGCTGTTGACACCTAAATTTTGGAGACCCAATTAGTCATTCATTGCATAAAAATTAGGGATCGATCTTGGTCCCTAAAAAAAATAATTAATTAATTAGTTAAATTGCATATAAATAGGTAATTAGGCCCATATGATTGCATTTACACTAGACTGGCGGCAGATGGACTCGAACGAATGGTTTTGAGCTTAATTGAATTGATTGAACCAAGCCCGTGGCTGAAAATTGCCTCGCGCTTCGCACATGTTGGCCAAAATACACTTGTAAAATACACGTGGAGTGCTCAATTTAGAAAAAATCAACTAAGCTACTAAGTTACCAAAACTTTGGAAGCTTAAGCAATCACCAAGCTCATGTGCGAGAGATGGGAATATTATTTTGATCATGAGCATATATTGGTGTATACACTTCGGCCAACAAAGAAGAAATATCAAAAGAGACAGAAGGAAAAGAATAAAGGAGCGGTGGATCTTGAGGAAAGTAGACTAAGGAAGAATCAATCAATATCAAAGAGAATATTTGGTTGAAAGAAAAAAGGAAAGAAAATATTCACTAGTCCCGCAAGGACTCAGTGGGTGAAGAAATATATATTCTCTGGACATTCCCACAAGAAGGAGACCAGAGAGATAAAACGTGAGAGAAAAAGAGAGAGGGGGAAGTCTTCTTCTTCCTTCCACCCCCACTACACAACGCCATTGCTGTTGCACCGAAGTCACTGCTGCTTGCTGCTCCGCGAAGACTGACCCTGTTGCTTCGTAAGCCGTACAAAGAAACACACGGCAAACCGCTCCAGCCTGCTGATCCCGTTGGCCCTGAGTATCTCGCGCCTTACCATCCAAGAAGACCCAACCGTGAGTCCTCTTCATGCTCGGCTTTCGCAGCATCGATCACGCGAGCTGCGACAACCAGTTTTTCCCATGACGACACCAACCCATAGCCGCTATCAAGCCCGACCAGCCAGGATCACGGTTTCTCCGTGCATCAACTGCCCGAATAACTCCTGCACCTCTGACGATCCACGATCTGCTGCTGCTTGCTGTTCTGCTGCTGCTGCTGCACCGTTGCTACTGCTGCTCTCCGTTCTGCTGCTTGCTGCACCGTTGCTGCTGCTGCTTGCTGTTCTACTGCTGCTGCTTCTTGTTGTCCTGCTGCTGCTGCGTTACTGCTTCTGCCTGCTGCTGCTGCTGCGCTGCTATTCATCGCTGCTGTTCGTTGTTTGCTGCTACTGTTTGCTGCTGTTTGTTGCTGCTGTCCACTTCAGTTTGCTGCCAATCATTGCTGTTCACTGTTGCAGCATACCTCCGTCCAATCCCGACGCTGCCTTCAACGTTTGTCTAGCAACTTCCGCGGTGATCGATTGCAATTTCAAGCGAATTTTCTTAGGCGATTCCACGGTGACGAGCTATTGATCCAATCCGAGCTCCGTCGTAAGCACCCCATTGCGAGCAGCCCGAGTCAAGTTGCCATCCCTGACGTCGCGCCGCCACTCCCGACGTACCACTGATCACAATCCCGATCTGCTGCAAATTCAAATTAGGAAAGAAATTCGCAAATCAGGTAATTATCATATCCCGGTTTGATTCGAATATTTGATTGCCTAATTTGTGCTTATTGATATCTAATTTTGCTTATTTGGATAATAAGCATTATTCCAATTAGGATTTATTTCCTTTTTTTTGGATTCTTGGAGATTTGATCTTATCAAATTTGGATAGAATTTAGAATTTTCAAAATCCTTAGAATATATCCAAAATATTTGAGATATCAAAATCTTTTCAAGATGTGATCGATTAGGAAAATTTCCTAATCCGCAACCACGCACGTGGAAATAAATCTATCTATCAGGCTTTAGATAGAATTATTTCCATAGCGGGTATTTCGAATTTTAGGATCGATCTGTCAGGCTTCAGATCAAAACTTAATTCGAAAGATTTAGCGGTTATTTTTTTTACTTGATTTTAGTTTCGAATTTAGATTAAAAAAATACCAAAAGATTACTCTAGAATAGGTTTAATTTCTTTAGATAATATTGCATGTTTAGATAATTGGAATTTTTTTTAATTCCGAATTTCATTAAAAAAATACAAAAAATAATATGCCCGTCATTAGAAATAGGTCACGTCGTCGCATGACATATAGTTTGCATGTTAGGTTGCATTAATCGCATGTCAATTTTTGCACGTCATTACATATAGGTTAGCTTTCATTTAAATAAGCAAAAAAAATTTTTTAAAAAAAAGAAAACTTCTGCACCTTTGAACTCGAAGTCAAGATTTATCAAAATTGTCAAATTAAGTATTTTTCTTGAAATTGGTACCGAAAGGGCGTTAGGGAATCTAGCATAACCAAGTCCCCGTATCTATAATTTCTGGTTCGCAGAAATAAAATAGTACTCCCGCTATTTTATTTAGGTTTCTAATCAACCTACCTTAAATGATTAGTGGCGACTCCCATTGAAAATATTTGCATGCTCACAATTGGACCTAAGTTGCGAATTGGTAGAGTTTGGGAGAACTCGAGCTAGGTTAGTTATTTTAATTGATCTAGTAATCCATTAGCCTAAGATCAGAAAATCTGATTTTTTTAGGTCGCGACACACCGATTCGAACTCCTCAACCTCTTGGATCAAAGATCTCTTACACAACTCTTTGCCATACTCAACACCATCTTCCAATGCTAGTTTTTCCCACGTTGAACTAATGAGTCCTAAAGCCATCCATAACCTAGCTATATTAGAGCAAGTGATTACATATCCTTTGGGAAAAAAGTGAATGCGGCATAAAAAAATTTTAAATGGGATAATAAATGGTCATAGCTAAGCTTAAGTGCCGGCAGAATGTGCTTTTATGGTTCCACTAACTTCCATGTTATGTTGTCTCTTACATGTGCTCGATACCATTCTTTGTCCTTTGTGTAAAGTAGACTCCAAAGTTTGTAGACTCCGCAAAGCTTTAACATTTTTAGGCTAATTCCTTAAGTATTTCTTCCAACTTGTAACATTTTTAGACTGATTCCATAACTCAAAGCTGAAGGGTAAGATATGATAGTTTGATCAACTTTGTTATCTTTGTCAGCAATTTGTTGGGACCAGTGGTTTCCTGAGACAGCTTGAGCATTTTGCGTTAATCTTTTGATATATTTGAGCTGAGATATGAGATAATTAGTTCGAGTAGATGGGGCATTCGCATGTTACTTAGAGAACCAAGTAGAATGGGGCATTCGCATGTTTAGATACATTCTTTGCAGATCATGCTACTCATCATCTGGTCATTGATTCTATTAGCTTATCAAAAGATGCATGCTTGTGTCATATGATGTTCCATTTGAGCTGATTCTTCAAATTGGGATCTTTCTTATTTTAGGTAGTCTACAGCGATGTCTATATGCTTGATGCTGGAATGAAGTGGAAAGTACTGCCGCCTATGCCAAAACCCAACTCCCACATAGAATTTTCTTGGGTGATTGTAAACAATTCCATTATCATCTCGGGAGGTACCACTAAGAAGCATCCAATAAACAAAAGGATGATACTAGTGGGGGAGGTCTTCCAGTTTGATTTGGACTCACTGGTACAATTTCTTCTATCTCGTTGAATATGAAAGATTGATGATGTAGGTAGGTGAAAAATCTTTTCCTATCCAAAGTTCGACGAAAAGCAGAAAAAGATTCGCCATTTGAAGTATATTCTAATGCCGTACTTAATGTTCTATTACTTTTGCACTTGTATGGTGATACGTTTGTGGATTGTGATGCTTTGTGGCAGAAATGGACGGTGATTGGGAAGCTTCCTTATCGCATCAAAACTGCAATCGTAGGCTTTTGGTACGGCTGGCTATACTTTACATCGGGGCAGCGGGATCGAGGGCCAGATAATCCGCAACCTAAGATGGTCATTAGAGACATGTGGAGGACCAAATTGAGATTGTGATGCGAGTTGCGTGAAGTCGACCCTTTGAAGCATTATCTTAGCTTAGATTTTTTTTTTCCTTCTTTTTCACACATTTTCTCTAGGCTAGGTATTTATAGCGTTTCTCCGACTCCATGTCCTTCTGTTGAGTCGATGCCGATTTTGGCACATCATTTTGATCTTAGCACTGTTAGGGAAAACAGAAGCTATAGGATGGCTTAGAATTAAGTTTGTGAAATTATTTGAAACAAGCAGATTTTCTGGCATTAACTCTACAGAAATTCATTCTGCATCTTTACAGCCATTTACTCTCTCTCTCTCTCTCTCTCTCTCTCTCTCTCTCTCTCTCTCTCTCTCTCTCTCTCTCTCTCTCTCTCTCTCTCTCTCTCTCTCTAAGCTTTACTCATTACTGATTACTGTATCATCTGTGATATAAGACAAACTCAGGACATCTTGGGTAGCCACTAGATACCAAACTTATTCCATCATCTTCCTCTAAATCGAGCATGGCAACACCGAAGGCAGATGCTTAACAAAAATAGAAACAAATTACAGCAGGAATCTACATAACATGATTGGTAAAGCATGGATAATGACATGCTGGATTCTTCTTAGGACAATTCAGTGGCTAAGATCTTTCCAACCAAATGTTCATTACAGCACTCAAAGACAGGCTGCAACCAACGTAACCAAGTCTAAATACTGAACAGATCCACAATATGAAATTGAAGAACCAGATTGTGGGATTATACCGAAGACAAAGATCAAAGGCTGCGTTTTGTCGTCCGTATTTTTTGTCAGGATAGGATTGGATAGGATAGGATAGGAAATCTAGGGATTTGGCCATATCTTATACACTGTTTGGTGAAGTACGGATTTAAAGTCGAATAATCTCATATCCTATCCTATCTTGCGTTTGGTAGAAATTGTATATCAATATAAAGGACATATATACCCCTACGTGATGCTCATGAAATATTTCGATCTTATTACTATAAAAATAACATTCTCATACACAAATAAACTTGAAAATATGACATTTTATTAGATTTTCAAATTTTTTTGCAAAAAATAAAATAAAATGAAAGTAGAAACAAATGAGACAAGAAAATTGTCATCATCGTCTTTCTTCGAGTACTTTTCCGCAAACAAATCATTCTTCAGCTTCTTCTTAGGCGGATGCTTTACCGCACCCGCACCCTTCTTCTTATTAACAGCCAAGCCATTCAGCTTCTTTTTAGGCGGAGGCTTCACCGCACCCGCACCCTTCTTCTTCTTATTCTTATTAACAGCCAGGCCACCCATTGATCTGCAAAAGCATCAAATACCAGGGTTTACACATAACAATGTCGAATGAACATCTTAAATGGGATAACAAAGATGGAACTCGAATGTGAAATAAACAAGCCATCTTTCGACATCAACTGAAGCCGCGAAGAGTGGAGAGACAAGCTCCAAGTTACCAAACCTCAACTCCGCTGAACCACAGAGCATCGCAAGCACAAAACAAACAATCGAAACAGCGAGATGGCGAGTTCTTTCATCATTCGCAATCGCATTGTTTTTCAAAACGGACAAATCGAACAGAACTGAATCAGCAATTGCAAGGACGAAAGGCCACCAATTCCTTGCTCCATTGCGAACTAGATACCATTCAACGAACATGACGAACACCATTGATGACGGTGCAAAACTGGAGAGGATAGTAACAATACCTGAGCTGAGCTGAGCAGAACAGAGCAGTTGGCGCGCCTAGAAGAAGAAGAAGAAGAAGCGACGAAGAGGTTCGGAGCTTCTCTGATGTCGTCGGCGAGGTGCGGAAAAGCGCTTCTTCCCGACAAGCTTCAATAGTATTTCCGCAGACGACCACCTAATCTCCTCCTCCTGCGGGTCCTTCCAGTTCAGCATCTCGACGAGCCGCGTGGGTGAAGAGTGCGTGAATGAAGGGTAGGATTTTTAAAATTTTGCTTTTGTGACGGATAGGAGCAATCCTATCCGACCTTATCCTACCCCCTCCCCTCGGATTTTTTTATCCGGGTTATATCCCCTCTATATCCGACATTATACTATCCGGGACACCTACCAAATACGAGATAGGATAAAACATATCCTATCCCGGGTTTTATACGGACGACCAAACGCAGCCTTTGAAGATCTACTCCACAGAGTTAATATGAATTGAAGATCTCGACAACACATTCATTCACATTATCAAAACGATAAATCTATCAAAAGTATGTGAGTACTACATATTTGGGGAACCACCAACAATTAAGCCCAACCAAAAGAATAATTATACAGCATCGAAAAACAAGAAAACCGATATTATCCGCATCAAACCACTCTTCGAAAAGCTTGCATTTTCTAAAGCTTCTGTCATTGTCCATCAGTCTTGGCATGTCTGGTAAATCTACCTCAAATAAGCCTCAGTTCATACTCGCCTGCCATTGTAATGTATCTCACCCAGGGAAGAGCCTGGTAGCCGGTCTTCTCAATAATCTTCAAGTACCGCACCTAAAACAGCATCAAGGATCAAAAATAAAACTGAATGAATATTCTGCTTTGCTTGTTGAAATAAAGGCTTCACTGCAGATTTGTCCAGCAATCCAAGAAACTAATAGTATATAAAATTATTTTGAACAATGTAATGCTTGGATATTTTGGCATTCAAGGATCTGTACATCTTCTCATGGCAAACCTTCTGATTCTTACTAAAATAGTCGTGAACAGACATCATCTAAGATTTGATATGTCCATGGCAACCATTTTTTACTAATAAATCTTACCCTTCTCCTTACATCATTCTTTCTCCAACAGCTAAGTCAAACCAGACCAATACCATGAATATATTGGAATATTTGAGCAATAAAATATGCCTTATAGAGAGGCACCTGTATGCCAGAGACAGTGAAATATGGTATCTAAAACTTCACTCGTATGGGGGCCTTCCTCTCAGGAGTTGCTTCTTTGACTGTTATACTGGGTATACTGAATTCAACCCTCAACATGTACTCCTGCCATAGCTTGTCACCAGGACAGGATTTTATTTTCCAGACAAGTGCATCATTTTCTGATGCATATGACGCAGAACCCATTGAAGTTCGAACATTCGAATTCGTAGAATCAGCAGGAACTGGCAACTCAATTTCAACGTTTGTAGCAGTACAGTTTTTTAAATCAAACTTAGAATTATGATAAATCATTAACAAGAAAAGCAATTATATAATCATTATAAGAACAATCACCTGCGCTCCTTGAACTGGCTCCTAGCTTTTACCATGATCTCAATACAACTTCTTGAATGCCTTTCTACTTGGGCTTCCACCCAGATAAGTCGCTTTACCTGAAGTAGAAAAAATAAATGCATCTTTCAGAAGACTACAAATGCAATGATAGGAAAATAACTAAAATCAAAGTTCAAAGCAAACCTGAGTACTGAGTCTGTATGTCATAAGGTCAAAAGATCCATCAGGTGGTATAAAGGAGATTGTCCTATCATTTTCGAAGCGGGCCAAGCGTACACACCTAATTCAACACAGAGTTCAATAAAAAATCACAGATCAAACTGAGATGGACAAAAGAAAAAGGAAAGGAGAATCATCTTAACAAGCAGTTCAGCCAACATATGAGCTAATGGAGTTAGACAACTTACTGATGGAACTTTATGTCATCCAAATCAATTGCCTTTCCCTTTGTTGTTCGACCTTGGGCCTCCAATAATACTCTATCATTTAGGCCAAGCTTGCACTCTGGCATGCCACTGTAGAGAGAAAAATCAATCGAGTTAAGAATCTATAAGATCACACCGAAAAATATGTCAGAAACAAAAAGAACACTCAAATAGAGCAGAAACAACAGATTCCTATTCCTGCTCAGTTTTTTTAGCTCCTCTTCCTTCTCTCATAAGTCACTGTTCTACATCCCAAAAGAGCAATAGGAAATCATGAATTTTTAAGATCTTCTAAGTCTAAGAGGATGCAATATTCTACTCTGTTGTCATCATCCTTGAGCTTCATACTCTTTCTCTGGTTTGCCTATTAAAATGCTTGACATGGACGTCCAGGCCCTCCAAAAAGAGAGCTCGTAAACTTGTAATGACTAGTTTCTTAGAATCTTAATGCTATACCCTTGCAACAACCTAGAGGTTCCTATTTCACTTGCACCCACCGTCATCCTTTAATTACACTACGAGTTGCAATAAATTTGTGGAGCTACTATCCACAAATCCTTCTGCTTTTCATTCTTCCGATGAAATGACCAAGCCAGATTATGAAACTTATTTTTCAAGTAATTGTAGAGTGTTTCACCAAACCAATAACTTGATACAGAGAGTTACAGTTGTGGTGGTTCCAAAATACAGAAACCAAATTCAGTCTGATTGGCAAAATACATTCAACCAAATCCTTTGCCACAAACTTAGACATGCCAGAGAGCATGATCAGATGATTAGCGAGCTGAAAGGGCACAATACATACTAATTCACATTAATGTTGATATGACAAGCTCAACTTCTGCCGTTACCAAACTTCATGATCTTACTTGAGTCCAAAATTAGAAAGACTTCTGGTAATGTAAATCTTGACATAATTATGGTAAAAATGAGCAACTTCTTGCTGCGAGAAGAGCTAAAATACTTAAATACGCAGAACCAACCACCAGACATTTCAAGCATTGGCAGAACAGGCGTGGTGAATAGATGCTAGTTTTAAGATTACTACTAAAATAAGGGGGAAAAAGACAATAGCATTTTGTGGCATACAGACTGCACGGTGCAGGAACACTATCAATCTTCAGTAGATTCAGGATGGGAGAGCAATTGCTGTTTTTTTACTAATCAAAGTACAATACCTCAGAACAAAATTTATGTTTACTATTTCAAAACCAGAGTAAAAATATTAAAGTGGTTCCGTCTTCATTCTGTAAACTTATGTGTAAATAGCGGCAAATATCACATTAGCTGGTCTCTGGTTTGCCTATTAGAATGCTTGACATGGACGTCCAGGCCCTCCAAAAAGAGAGCTCTTAAACTTGTAAAGACTAGTTTCTCAGAATCTTAATGCTATACCCTTGCAACAACCTAGAGGTTCCTATTTTCACTTGAGCCCACTGTCATCCTTTAATTACAATACGAGTTGCAATAAATTTGTGAAGCTACTGTCCAGAAATCCTTCCACTTTTCATTCTTCTTCTGAAATGACGAAGCCTGATTATTAAACTTATTTTTCAAGTAAATGTAGAGTGTTTCACCAAACCAGCAACTTGATACAGAGAGTTATCAGTTACAGTTTGTTGTGTTGGTTCCAAAATACAGAAGCCAAATTCGGTCAGATAGCAATTCCTAGCCCCAAAGAACAAATACAATCTCTATAGTGCATCAAAATAATTACGAAAACACGCATTTTAGACACATCAATAACAACAGTATAGAAGCAATGGACTTGGAATGCTTACATCATCCCAAACTGAGGCAATTGTAGCCGTTGGATTGTAGCCAATTGAACATCTGACAAAGACAAATTTTGGCAATCCAACGGGTATGATTATTAAGGATATAATAAATTTTAGGTCGCTTTCACTATCAATAAATTTTTTCTTTTGCAATTGTTTACCAGATTCGGCGGTCCGGGTTAGATTCCATTAAATACAGGTCATAAATTTTTCGAATAGTTTCCACGACAAAAATATATGGGGAGAGGAGACCATGGCTCTTCTTCTTCTTCCTATGATTCCGTGCCCGTGCAGCGAGACCAAAGGGATTCATCAACAGAAAGATGAGTTCCTGCTTCACCATCTCCCTCTCTCTCCTCTTCTTCTTCATAAGTTTTGTAGGTACTGAGTCAGCACCCACGTTTCTGCGGCATTACTGCCCCAGCACCACTCTCTTCACTCCCAACTCCACCTACCAATCCAACCTCAACGCCCTCCTCTCTTCCCTCTCCTCCGCCGCCACCGACAACGCTGACGGCTTCGCCATTGCCATTGCCGGCCAAAACCCTCCCGACCAGGTCTACGGGATCTTCCTCTGCCGTGGCGACGTCGACGCAGCCACGTGCAGCGACTGTGTGGCCACTGGAAAACAGGATATCCTCCAGAGATGCCCCAACCGGCGAGTCTCCGTGATCTGGTATGACGAGTGTATGTTAAGGTACTCCGATGAGTCCGTCTACTCGGTCATGGAACAAGTGCCTTCTCTCACGATGTACCACACCGGGAACATCACCTATCCAGCCTGGTTCATGCAAGTCCTGGGAGAGACCATGGAAACCATCACCGCGAGGGCTTCAGTCCAAATGTCGGGGAAGAAAGTCGCGGTTGCAGAGGCAAACTTCACGACCTTGCAGAAGCTGTACGCGCTCGCACAGTGCACACCGGACTTGGCGGTGTCGGAGTGCAACACGTGCCTCCGGGCGGCAATCGTGGGCCTCCCTCAGGGGAAGCAAGGTGGGAGGTTGTTTACTCCGAGCTGCAGCATGAGGTTCGAGCTGTACCCATTTTATAATGCCTCGGCTATGGCGGCCCTGGTGCCTCCGCCGAACTACCTTCCATCTCCTCCTGCTCCTGTGACCAGACGTAAAGGTACGTGTTGGTTTTCGTTGTCTGTCTTCCGCTATAACAGAAAGATCTGTCCAATTTTTTTTTTCGGTGAACTACTTGTCCTAATTTATAGTTTAAAAAGGTGGAGTGAACTTCTTTTAAAAAAATATAGGAAGAAAACATTATAAGTGCTATAGTTCTTGTACAGGGTACTGTATATGTTTAAATAATCACTTAAGCACGATGACTTTGAAAGAACATTCACTTGAGTAATGTCAACGATTTCATTGACCGAAAAATCTTATGACATGTCAATAATTTAATATAACATTGTCCGATATGGCTCGCCAGGGAAATTATGTTATCAAAAGCGTGCAAAAATGAGTCATTTAGCCCTTTCTTAGCCCAAATTGACGAATTGGGGCTAAGACCAACTCAAACCGTAACCCTATCCCTAAATTAGGTCCAACAGCGGCCAGTCTTTGTCCTACAAGTGCCACCAAAGGACATCCTTGGGGTGAAGGTGTCGCTGCTGGTCCTCAAGGCTCGCCACAATGGAAATCCTTTTGATTTGTGGTAACATAGCTTTCTCTTTGTGGGATATACTGGTATTATGTGTATTGACATTGGAGATTTTCCCTTTGAGGCTACAATCTCAAGTAGCAGCACTCAGGGTTGTGCGGAATACGGTGTACGGTAGGCTTGTGGCGATGTCTTTCATCTCAATTTCTTGAGCAATTAGTTGCTTGTCAATTTGGTGCAACGAAAGGGTCAAACAGTGTCATTTCTACACGCTTTTGATGATGGTATTTACCCAGCGAGTCCCGTCACATGATTTTATATTAAATTAATGTCAGATCATATTTTCCAACAAGAGAAATTACCATATTCACTTAAACGAACATCTTTTAAAATATTATGATAAGGAAAATGATCGATTGAAAAGTTATGGCACTTATAATATCAGTTTTCCTATTTGAAATGATGCCTCCTGTTGAGATGAGCCTACGACAATCAACAAGTCGTTTTCAAGTTAAACGATAGAAAGAAAGAAGGAAGGGTAGCTCTCAAAGTAACTAAAATGAAAATATAATTCTGCAATAACCTTACTTTGAGCCAAACACAATCAGCAAAATTTGTGAAGTATCAACCCCATCCCAAATCTAAGCATTTAGAAAATGTTCACTTGAATGACTTCAATGATTTCTTTTACCAAAAAATTCGACGTGGAATTAATTAATATAAATCGTTCATTGTGGGTCATCGGAAAAATGATATCATTAAAAGCTTGTAGAAACATGATTTAGCCTTTCCTTGCCCCAAATTGATGTCCAATGTGCTTGCTCGGAAAACAAGAAGAAGGACATCGCCGCGAGCCTACTACACACCCTTTACCCACGACCCCGGGTGCTACTGGCCTCAAAGGGAAAATCTCCGATATCACATCCAAAATTCCAGTCCAATGCCCATGGGAAGAAAGCTACATTACCACAAATTGGAAGGATTGCCATTGTGGCGACCATTGAGAATCAGTAGGAGCGCCACATCCAGCGCCTTTGCTGCATGGCGTCCTTTAGCGGCACCCACAGGATAAAGAATCGCCACCATTGGACCTAATTTGGGATTAGGGTTTGAGTTGGATTTAGCCTTAATTCGTCGATTTAAGTCAAGGAAATGACTAAACACTTAGATGACATCATTTCCCTAGTGCGCCACGTCATATGGTTTTATATTAAATTAAAGTCACGTCAGATGTTTTAGCAATACTCAAATAAACTTGATGTCTTTTAAAGTAAAGGCACTCAAGCAATTGAATTGAAATTTACAGCACTAGAGTGAGCGTGAAACAAAAGGTATGGCACTGTTCATGACATTTTCATAAAGCCGTGTTTATCTATTTTGATCTACTTATAAGAGGTGAAGTTTCGCAAAGCATTTTTTCACAAATACTAGTTGAATCTGTTCCAAATTAGTCCAATGACACTGCACTTGTGTGTTCTTTGCTCGTCTTCTTCCCACTTCGGTAGCGAATGATAATCATTCTGTTCCGGAATGAGTTCCTGAACCAGAAATAGATTTTTCTATTTCTGGTTCCTGGATGAGTTTCTGAGAAAAAAAACCCGTTTGATAATGACAAAAAATTTCTATTTCTAGAACAGAAACCCGTTTGATAACAGCACAAAATTTCTATTTCCTGAAATAAAAACCCGTTTGATAAACAACAGAAAATTCTATTTCCAGGAACAAAAATACATTTTTTAAGAAATGGAATAAAAATAATAAAAAATCCGAAAAATTAATAAAAATCTTTAAAAAAATTCAGAAAATCCCAAAAAATTGAAAAATTCCAGAAAAAATCATCAAAATGTCGAGAAAATAAAAAAAATTTAGATTTCAAGAAAATAGGAAATTTGTTGAATTTTTTCAAAAAAAATCAAGAAATCAAAAATTTCAAAACTTTACAGAATTGCTTAGAATACATGTGGCCACCCATTTTTAGTGAAATTTAAATTTTTTTAGGTGCCCAAAAAAAATCAAAAAATCAAAAATTTCAAAACTTCACAGAATGACTTACAATACCTCTAGCCACCCACTTTGAGTAAAATTTAATTTTTTTAGATGCCAAAATGGTATTATTTATTTATTTTTTTTATTTTTTTTTGTTCCAAAAGAAAATTAAATTTCACTCAAAGTGGATGGCCACATGTATTCTAAGCCATTCTGTGAAGTTTTGAAAATTTTTCTTTTTTGCTTATTTTTATTTTTTTTCGATACCTAAAAAAAATTAAATTTCACTCAAAGTGGGTGGCCACGAGTATTTTAAGCAATTATGTGAAGTTTTTTATTTTTTATTTTTTTTATTTTTTTATTTTTTTCGGCACATAAAAAAATTTAAATTTCGCTTAAAGTGGATGGCCACAGGTATTCTAAGCCATTTTGTAAAGTTTTGAAATTTTTTATTTTTTTATTTTTTTCGGCAAATAAAATTTCGATCAAAGTGGGTGGCCACAGGTATTTTAAGTCATTCTGTAAAGTTTTGAAATTTTTACTTTTTTGCTTATTTTTATTTTTTTTGGCATATAAAAAAATTAAAATTTCACTCAAAGTGGGTGGCCACAGGTATTTTAAGCTATTCTGTGAAGTTTTGAATTTTTTTTTATTTTTTTCGGCACCTAAAAAAATTTAAATTTCACTCAAAGTGGATGGCCACAAGTATTCTAAGCCATTCTGTGAAGTTTTGAAATTTTTGCTTTTTTGCTTTTTTTATTTTTTTCGACACCTAAAAAAATAAAATTTCACTCAAATTGGGTGACCACAGGTATTCTAAGATATTATGTGAAGTTTTTAAATTTTAGAATTTATTATTATTTTTTATTTTTTTTGGCAACTAAAAAAATTAAATTTTGCTCAAAGTGGGTGGCCATAGGTTTTTTAAAGCTATTTTGTGAAATTTTGAAAATTTTTATTTTTTTTATTTTTTTTATTTTTTTATATTTTTTTCGGTACCTAAAAAAATTTAAATTTCACCGAAAGTGGGTAGCCACATATTCTAAACCATTATGTTAAGTTTTGAAAATTTTGATTTTTTGCTTTTTTTTCTCACCTCAAAGATCGTGACTTCTATATGAATATGTGTGTTGAAGAAAATGAATTCCTCAGAAATGGTTCTCACTTTTGTTCCAGAAATGAAAAACCAACTTTTTTTAGGTTCTCATTTCTGGTTTCAGAATTAATTTTGGAAGCAAACTTGTCCCGGAAATAGAAAAATGAAATTGCTTTACCAAACGGGTTTTTGGTCCAAAACTGATTCTGGGAGCAAAAAACCAGTTCTGAACAGAACCAGAATGGTTTTCATGCAGCACCTTCAAGCACTTCAAAGCGGCACAATTTACAGCATAACTGCATCAAGTCCACTGGGTCAGAGCCAAACCCTTGTCTCTAGTAGTCAAATCTTTGAGCTCGGGTTCTTCACGCCTAATGGATCAACAAATCAGTACGTAGGAATATGGTACAAGAGCATGGCGCCCTCCAAAGTTGTCTGGGTAGCCAACAGGGACAAGCCAATTGGACACACAGATCAATCTGCGAGTTTAATAATTGGCGAAGATGGAAATCTGAAGCTTTTTGATGGGCAACAAAACACTGTGTGGTCTACTAATGTCACAGCAAAGTCGAATTATTCTGCAGCAGTGCTTTCAGACTTTGGAAACCTTGTTCTTCAAGACAGGAATGCGATTATAATGTGGGAAAGCTTTGATGAGCCAACCGACACTCTCCTGCCATACATGAAGATTGGAGTAAACGTGAAAACAGGAAAGAAACGAAACTTGATTTCCTGGAAAGGCGAAGATGATCCCTCCTTTGGAAGCTTTGTTGTAGGATTGACACCGGAGACACCGCCTCAGCTTTTCACTTGGAATGGATCAAGTCCTTACTGGAGAAGCGGACAGTGGGATAAAACTAAGTTCATCGGAATACCGACCATGGGCAAGCGTGGCTCTGATCTCCGGCAAGATAATGACCAGGGAACATCATATTATTCCCTCGATAATTACAACAACTCCATCTTTGCATATAATTTCATCTCATTTGATGGATCTTTAAAGGCGGTTTATTGGGCCAATGGCTGGTCACCATACTGGGAGGCACCGGCACCAATTAACCCTTGTGAAATTTATGGAATATGTGGCCCCTTTGGAGTTTGCAACCCGTTTCGTTCACCTATTTGCAGATGTTTAAAAGGTTTTATACCAACATCAGATGAAGAATGGAACAGAGGAAACTGGACCAGAGGGTGTCTTAGGGAAATGGAATTGAATTGTCAAAAATCCGCGAGCAGAGCTACTTCAATGACTGTCAAAAAAGATATGTTCAGCAAAATGGAACAAATGAAATTGCCTGATTCTGCTGATGTTCTTTTGATAGATGATGCAGAAGGATGTCAAAGTTGGTGCCTAGAAAACTGCTCGTGCTTGGCCTTTTCTTATGTGAATACTATAGGATGTATGGCTTGGAGTAAAGCCCTCCTAGATATTCAGCAATTCTCTATAGGTGGCGAAGATCTATTTATTTGATTTGCTGGAGTAGGTGCGGGTGCGGGTGCGGGTGCGGATACAGGTTGAAAAGGTTGAATTAATATGCGTTTGGTTTTGCACTTCTTGTGGTTCTTATAATATATTTTTCCAGGTTCAGGTCTACCAACGCGGACAAAACTTATCATCAGCCTAAGTATTATTTCTGGCATCATCTTATTTGGAGCTGGTATTTCAGTCTGTGTTCTTTCGAAGTGGAGAGGTAATAAAAGATGTATGGTTTGTTGCTGTCTTAGGGATTATTTTGCGCTAACCGCAATACAAGAATCTTGACTTAATGGTAAAACCATGGCTTCAGAAGCTAAGCAGTTACTACTATAGAAACACTGCTCTGCTTCTGATGTTATCATGCTTATCTTGAGTTGATTTCGTTCTATCTGTAAAATGCAGGGACGTTTAGGAAAATGACAATCCCAAGGCTCTTTAGGTCAGTGGCAGCAGACATCAGATCAAAAGAACTGCTAAGGGAAACTGCATGGAAAGAGCAAATGAAGGAAGATGATGCATCGAAATTGGTGGTTTATGATTTTGATAGCATACGCCTCGCGACAAACAACTTCGACGCGAAAAACAAACTTGGGCAGGGAGGGTTTGGCCCGGTTTATAAGGTAAATGAAAACATTCTCTAGGGGGAAATAAGGAGAT
The DNA here is from genome assembly GCA_031216235.1 of Syzygium jambos. Taxonomy (NCBI): domain Eukaryota; kingdom Viridiplantae; phylum Streptophyta; class Magnoliopsida; order Myrtales; family Myrtaceae; genus Syzygium; species Syzygium jambos. The sequence goes on along the minus strand of CM062224.1, from coordinate 42,327,948 downwards.
CATCCAAGATCTGATAGTGCTGTTCTTTTCAAAACAGGGAAAATTGAACGATGGTAAGGAGATAGCAGCAAAGAGACTTTTAAGCAGCTCAGGCCAAGGCATAGCGGAGTTCAAGAATGAGATCCTTCTAATATCCAAACTTCAACACCGAAATCTGGTGAGACTCCTCGGTTGTTGTACGGAACGAGAAGAAAAGATTCTTGTGTATGAGTACTTGCCAAACAAGAGCTTGGACGCCTTCCTTTTTGGTTTGTCTCACTCTTCAAAGAACTTATTTCGTCTCTCAACAAAATCCGGTGCTGAAACAAGATATTTCTTCTGTTTGCAACATTTTTTAGATTCAAAAGAGAAGGGAAAGCTTAGCTGGAGCGTACGCTTCTGCATTATCCAAGGGGTCGCAAGAGGGCTGCTCTACCTCCACTGCGATTCTTGCCTCAAGGTCATACATCGAGATTTGAAAGTAAGCAACATTCTCTTGGATGAAAAGATGAATCCCAAGATTTCTGATTTTGGGCTGGCGCGTTTGTTTGAAGACACTCAAGTTTTGGTAAATACTCACAAAGTTGTGGGGACACTGTAAGCTTTCTTACTCATGAGGCAATATATCACCTTGAAAGCATATTAGCAGTATAAAGCACTCACCTTTCCCTTCATACATGTTCCTATTGTTGCTTTTCTATGAACGAGAAAACTCTACTATACACATCCAATGGTTCCAATATGTCAGTTCACTTCGAGGTAAATATAGACCAGCGCCGTAGTGCGAATGCTAAAAGATAAGAGAAATAGAATACATGCCGAGTTGGAAGTTTATCACCCTCCAATTTTCTCACCTCTCATGTGATTGTTCTTTAGTCTATGATTTTTTGTTTAAACTGTACTTCGGGAACCCTCCACATATGATATTTTGCTTGCAGCGGTTACATGTCTCCCGAGTATGTCATGGGTGGGACATTTTCTAAGAAATCTGATGTTTATAGCTTTGGAGTACTACTATTGGAGATTATTAGCAGCAAGAAGAGCACAAGTTTAGATTACCCCGGGCAGCATCTCAATCTCGTCGCTTACGTAAGTGCAAGATCTAACTTGGACGTATTATACCTCCATTTCAGTTTCCACCGTGGGTAGTCCTTGAAATAATCTAACAATCATCTACTTGTTATAGGCTTGGCACTTGTGGTGTGAAGGCAGAGGATTGGACCTGATGGATGAAGCCATTGCTGACGCATTTTCGACATCAGAAGTGATGAGATGCATTCAGGTAGGGCTTCTTTGTACGCAGGACCGCGCCACAGATAGACCCAACATGTTGGCCGTGGTTCTGATGCTGAATGGGGAGTCCAATCTTCCACAGCCAAAGCAACCGGCATTTGCATTTCAAAGCTCGCCCACTCAAGAAGTTCAATCACAAGAAAGAAGCATCCAGTCCAAGAATACCATCACCATTACTACGGTCAAAGGAAGATAAAATTCTCAAATGCATTTTCACTATCAATTCATCTTTCCAGGGATTCAGTGTTCTTCAAATTAAATGGCTCGAATATGCAATCTTTTTGTTGCACTTTTATGTGGATATATGATGTAAACATAGAGACTGAGGGAATCTGAGTTGCTAGCTCTAAGGGAGGATTGTTTTAGGTATGCGCGGTTGCGCAAAAGTTTTATTTCTCGGTCAGAGGGTCGCACAAAAGTTCGGAACGTCTGTATGCATGGGGATCTCTACCCTTTCTGCATATGAAAGTGTTTTCCCTCTCAACATTTCCATTTGCATCAATTGCACTGTCTTTTAATTGAATTTAAGTGTCACTTGTCTTTGAAGAGGGAGCCTTAAAGAGGGATAGCTGTTGATTGTCAAATTTTCGCCTAAAAGATCATTCATGCATTTGAAATATCAAGGGATCAAATTCTCCATCAAAATGACAGAATTTGACCCCTAAGCAAAGACATCAATCCTGCACCATCTTGCATTGACATTTCTATCGGCACATCTCTACAATTAGAAACTAGGGACATTGTAGTCTTAGTATCTTGGACACTATGTCGAGAGTTAGGTATCACAGATGCATTTCGCAAAGGTTAGGGACCGAATTCCCTGATAACGGCGATATTCGACCCCTATTCGGAAATGCCGACATTGCGTCATCATGCATTTACATTTCTCATTGCATTTCTTTTGCACGTAGTAAATAGAGACATTCTAATTTTAGGATATTAGACTCAGCAATGAGAATTTTGATCAACAAAGGTTCTAGACTTTGCGGGCCAAATGAACACTAAACATTTTTCTCGATAAATTCGGCCCGACTTCTCTTGCTTGGTTCAAGGCCCAAACGATCTTGGAAATTTGCAAGCTAAGTATTACAATGAGCGTCTTTGAGTCTATTTTTCTAAGGGCTGATACTACTAAAAATCCTAAACTAGTATATCCGTGTCACATTTACCCCAAATTAATTTTTGTGTTACAAAAACTTTAAAACAAGTACACTCATGTCACATTCACCCCCAAACTTTCTTTAACCATGCTCATAAAAAAGAAAATCATAAGGAGTAGAGTTGTTTAAAGCCACGACCTATGTATCATAATGGTCGAGGAGAGTATTAAGCAATAAACACACCTCCAACTTATCACCAAGACCAATTTACATATTTGTCAATTGATTTACAACATCTTGAGATTAACTAAAGTGCTCAGACGCTCTAGTCCCTTCCTTATATCTCAATTTTACAAGTCACTTAACTAAAAATGCTTTATTTTGTGAGGTCCTCCTCTCACAAAGATCTTGTAATTTCTTCCACATAATTTCAGCATTTGTTTCTTGAGCAACATGATATAAGACACTATCATCAATCCATTGTAGAATAAAGTCAACCATTTTCTTATTTATTCACTCCCATTCTGTGTCTTCCTTGTCTACTTAGCCTTATCTCTATTGATGGGTCATTCAAATTTTTACAGTACAATATGTCTTCAATCTAAGGCTTCTAAATAGTTTAAGTTGAAGCATATAACTTAAACTTCCTCCATGAATGCTAGCTCTGATGCCACTTTGTTGGGGAAAAATGACAACAATTCACTAATAACTTAAACTTGTTCGAGATCAATATCTTCCCCAAAACTCAACCCACTAAATATCAAATCAACACAATAGTGTGAGATTTTGGTGAGACCACTACCAACTATTCTAAAATCTTAAGTTATTAAATGAATGCGTGATTTAATATTTAATTACTCTAACACGCTCCCTCATGCTTAGTATGGTCTTTTTACCTTCTAACATTCCTTCTCACACTTAGTCTGGTCTTTTTATCTATAACTAAGCATGGATATATTTAATTGGGAAGGCAAATGAAGCCTGAAAGATTTGAACTCAAGATCTCTTACTATGATACCATGTGAGTTTTTGGTGGGACCACTACCAACTATTCTAAAAGTTTAAGTTGTTAAATGAATGCGTAATTTAATATTTAATTACTCTAACAAATAGCAACCGGTTACAATATTCCAGCAATATCAACCCCAAACTAGTAAATTTAGTGCTGAAAATTAAAGATGAAGCAGAAAAACAGTACCATAAATTTTATGTTGAAAACCCAATGCAGGAAAAACCACGAGGCCACTCCAAAGCGTCTACTAATTATCAAATATAGCAAGATTCACAAAAGTTCATCTCTTGCCAACTGTTGGAAGCTCAACACATTAACAATATAGCAATGTATCATCACAACAAACATGAATTAACAAGAGAGTAAGAAAACTCTAACTACGTTCAGAGAATTGAGAAACTATTGAAGAATGATTTCAATGAACAAAACAGAGAATTGAGAAACTATTGAAGAATGATTTCAATGAACAAAACAGATCAACATACTGAAATTACATCACCATATCTGCTCCTCTCTGAAGCTGCGCGCGCTCTCTGCCTCTTTCTTCCTTTTACAGCAAGAGAACGTCGCCTAATCTTGCCTCCCTACTGCTGTGAAAGTTCAGCCCTCTTCTTTCTTTTCCTTTTTGACTTTTCTTCTTTTTCCTTTTTAAAGATGTACCGGGCCCCATAGGCGGACCTATCCCATCACCATGCACCCATTAAATGAGATCGAACGTGTCCTTCACTTCAATTTTCTCTGCAAGTCTTCGCTTGCGGAACAAAAGAAGGGAAAATTCCAACTCAGTTGGCTTGACCGATTTATGGTACGAGCAACCTAAATGGCTTGTATAGTCAAAGTCTTGTGTAGTCTCACCATATCTTGATATACCATTGATTTTTATCTGGTTATTCTTTAGTAATAATTCCATCGTCAATTTTAAAGTGAAATCTAATTGCACTAGAAATTTGAGATTTCCTCTTATGAAGTGCTAGAGAACAAAACACACCAAATCCCTTATGAAATCTCTATAGTGTCAGAGCCAACAATAGAATAATCATTTCATACCACAATGGTAGCAAGAGAATGGACCAGACCGTGCACTTTACTTAATTATACCGATTCAGACTCCTCAACCTCTTGGATCAAAGATCTCTTACACAACTCTTTGCCATACTCAACACCATCTTCCAATGCTAGTTTTTCCCATGTTGAACTAATGAGTCCTAAAGCCATCCATAACCTAGCTATATTAGAGCAAGTGATTACATATCCTTTGGGAAAAAAGTGAGTGCAGCATAAAAACATTTTAAATGAGATAATAAATGGTCATAGCTAAGCTTAAGTACCAGCAGAATGTTCTTTTATGATTCCACTAACCTCCATGTTTTGTTGTCTCTTACATGTGCTCAATACCATTCTTTGTCCTTTGTGTAAAGTAGACTCCAAAGTTTACACAAGGAGAGGAACTCCTTGAGATTTTTTGACAATATCATTTTGAATCTCAAGGAGATCAGGACATGGTTGCTTTTCCTTTTCTTCAAATGCTCATTTATTAAACAAGGCTATAGAATTTTTAGGAAAATGACCTTTTAGATTATGCACTGGATGAAAACTCATTATAGAAACGACTTCCAAACTGAGTGTGAATCTGGAACTAACTCATAAGAGGCACATCTTGATAGAATGATACGGTTTAGCAATGGAAATCCAATGTTACACGTGTCTAATGAAAGCCCTATCAAAATGGGTGGCCTCCCAGAGACAAACTAGAAAAAAAAATTTATTTTCTTTTCCAATAAAAAAGAGTAACTCAAGTGAAACATTTTCGGAACTTGTGGATGAAAATTTTTCTGTCACTTGGTATATTTTGTTTATTTTCCCCCTTTGTAACTGTTTTATTTGGAATTATCTGAATGGAGTTGTCCCGAACTGATCTAGGAAGAATTAAGAATATTATTCATGAGAACCCTACCACAATATTCAAGAACTCCCCAAGGCTGTAAGGCTTATTTCTACAGCCTGTTAGCCTTGGACACCATTCAGAAAGCTCTCTGCAACAACGATGCTGGTCCTGTCTTAGGATCCCACAGCACCAGCTGTGAGCAATGCCAGTCAGAATTAAAAATTAAATTAAAATTAAAAAAAATCCATTTTTCCTTTCTAGGATTTGGATGTGGGTTCTCCAGAGAAATTATCTTTAATAAAGAATACCATAAATAATCTTTTCAATTATAACTATTCCAAACTTGGGTGTGCCTGTTTGTGTAATGAAAAACTTTCCTGGACTATTTTCGTTCATCTTTTTCATTTCTGGTGGCATTATAGTATGAATCAAATTGAATCTATCAGAAGTATTACTCTGTTGCCGTAATTTGATGGAAAATTCAAAGCAGTAAGCGTCACCAAAATCACTTTTCTCCCCATCTCTCTCTCTCTCTCTCTCTCTCGCTAAAACAACATCACTGGGATACATATGTTGACTTTTCTTCTTCCGGACTCCGCGTTGGGGCCAAAGAAGATTGCAACTCACGCAATTGACTTTGGTCAATGAACATCGTGCGAGGCTAAATGCTGTATTGAAAACTCACCGTCCATCTTGCTCGTCTGTCCACCTTAATATTGATAGCCCAACTAACCCCAACTCCTGTCGCTTTAACGTTATGTAATGGACTTTTTTTTCTCTTATGTAATCGACTTATTTTCTTGGTCTGTTGTACTTATAGTGTTCTTTGACTTTAAGGAAAATCTCACATCTGTTTGTCTTGACTTGGAAAAACCTCTTCTGACCTACCCGTAGAAACAAAAACTATGTAATAACTTTGCATGATTTAAATTTTCAATATGTTTTATGACTTTAAATATGTCGTGTGGAATCTCAAATTTTAAAGGGATTCGAGTTTGTAAAGGAAACCAAAAGTTTCTTAAGAGTAAGTTTTCTGGTTTCAGTAGATACTTTTAAAGGAGTGGTTTATCTTGGATGCAAATACCATGTATATATAGGAGGTGGAATTCAACTCAATGGACACAAACTAGAGCAAACAAGAAGAGTGCCAGAATTTTTATCCGTGAGCTCTCTATAAGAAATTGTGAGATAACACTTGCGTGTTTGTTTTGGGTGTAATTGGGCATTGGGAACACTTGAAATCTCTTGTGTCCTTATCGTTTCTTATTGATTTCTCTAGTAATTTCGCTATCTCACATTTGACTTAAATTACAATATCTATTAGCTTCCGTATTATTTTTACAACAATTTGTACCAGAGCTAAGACTAGGATTTTATATTTTGATTTGGGCTTTTGCTTGTCTAATCATTGTCTAGAAATTTTGTTGTTGCAATTACATCTTGAGCGAAAGTAAAAATTGAGAAGTTTAACAATAGGAATAGCTTTGGGTTGTGGAGCATTAAAATGTGTGCGCTATTAATGTAACATCCTGAATTTCGACCTATTTTCAGGATCAATAAAGTGTAAATTATTTCTCATTTAATTTTAGAAAGTCTCGCCCGGACCTGATCAATCACGGGATACTAACCTTATGGGAAAGGCTAAATAGGAATAGGTACGTGGACTGAGGACCCGATCGCGAGTTGGGCACGGACTTCGAAGAACGCCGAGGGAATATTTTGGACCAACATGGGCCGATCTTAGGAAGGTGACGAATTCGATTCGACCAATGATGTACGATCGGATCGCGGGTGATTCCGCATGACCGAGAGTATACATGGCGAACGATTCTTGAATTAACCTAAATGACCGAGACCTCCGGTACTAGTGATATTCCTCGTGCTCTCTCGAAAATTGAGGCCATTACGATTCGGACAACCCTAGGTCGATACGCGTAATACCTAAACAGCCGTCCGTTAGTGAGAGGCGCTAGAATTTTAAAATGAGCAATTTGATCGCGAGATTGGACCCGAACTTCGACGTCGAAATTTGGTGGACGTTTACGATTATTTTGCAGGACCAATGTCGTTTTGGTGTGGCCACGCACATTTGGGACTAATCTGGCCAGAAAATTGGAATTTCGACGAAAATTGGGAAAATTACGTTTTTGCCCCTGTGGGCACCGAGGCTAGATTCAGAGGCCGTTTGAGGTTATTTTTCGCGGCCAAGGTCATTTTGGGGCATCCACACACATTTAGAGTGGTTCCGGTCAAAAATTTGAATTTCGACAAAAATTAGAAAATTAATATTTTTTTATTCCCGGAACTTCACAGTCGATTTTCGAGGGCTTAAAAAGTGAATTTCGCGATTCCAACGCCATATTATGTTGGCCACCCATATATGGAACGCGTACGTGCAAAAATTGGAATTTCGCCCCGGGACCGGAAAAATGACGATTTTGCCCCTGGACTAATTTTTGGTCCGAAAATTTTGGGAAAATTTGGGATAATTATGGATAATTATCAGCTGTAAAATTCAGGACCATTGACCCTTTTACCCTTTCCTTTATGGATAAGATTGCCTAGGAAACCTTGGATTAGGGGCATTTTAGTCTTTTTTTTATATTGTGACACATGGCACCCCTAAGCCTATAATTTGACTAAGTTGGACTGCCCTTTCTCTCTCCTCTCTCACTCCCACGAACTAGACCAGCTTCATAAAATTTTCTTCTCATTTTTCCCCTTCTTCCTCTTCCGTTTCTGTTATGTTTTGCGCGTTTCTGCCATTTCTGGTACTGTTCACGCCGGAACAGTACCAGCTGGAGCTGCCCCCACCAAGCCAGCACCACCAGCAACCATTTCCACCTTTGTGCAGCCACCACAGCCCCGATTTTTGTCCAAAACAGCCTTGTTTCTCTCTTTTTCTCTGTTCACGTACTGCAAACAGTACCGCCGGAGCTTCGCCGGAGCTCCGATCGCCGCGCCGTCGCCACCCAGCCGTCCAGCACGCCCGTACGTTGCACATCCAGCCCAGTCCATATAGTGTCCGTACGGATTTTACTGTTCATCATCCGTACGGATTTAATGTTCACCGGTCCGTACGCCGAGCGCGGCCGTCGCCGTCCCTGCCCGTCCGTTCAGCGTGTGAACAGTGCGCAGTGAACAGTACCGTGAACAGTAACTGTGAACAGTACCCGAAAACGAGCCGCCGGTTCTACTATTCATCAGTAATCGGCCGCCGTTCCCCATCGCCGTGGTCCGAAAATTAAGTGAGTATATTTCCTAAACCCGGATTAGGACTGATTGTGCATTTTTCTGGACTGGCCTAGGCATTATCAGTGTAGTCTAGACTGGTTTAGGTGGTGTCGGTATACAATTCGCACTAGACTGAGGATCAATTGGTAGAAATTAAATCCAAGGAAATTAGTGGGATTATTAGAGATAATTATTTGGCTAATTCGAACTAATTGGTGATTATGTGATTGGACTGCCGGGTATGCCCGGACTGATTGGCTTGTTGATTCGGTACCCAATTGTTGGGAAAATTGAGTAATGCCATGTCGCGTGACTGTGTGGCCGACTCGTGCGGAGTGTGATTGGCCATATGATGGCTTGATTGGATTATTGAATTGCACATTGTGGAATTGGGCCGCACGGTATTAATTGGCCAGTGAACGATTGTTGCGGCATGAAATTGACTGAGTGCCTAATGATATTTGATGATCATGGTGTATCATACTGCATTGCATGGACACGCATTTTGAATGCCGAGAATGAGGCGTGTGATGAATTGTGCGAGAATGCGTGCCTGCCATGAGCATGTGATCACCTAAATGCCCTGATGCGTGTTACGCGGGGTTCAGATAATAATTGGCTGTATGTTCGTGTGATCACATTTCGCCCTGATGTGTGTTACGCGAGGTGTGTCGTCCTGATGCGTGTTACGCGGGACGATGCCCGGTACGTCCGGAAGACGACCATCCTGATGCGTTTTACGCGGACTCTGGTTCGTGAGGAGATCGGTGTTGCGCCTGATGCGTTTTGACGCGGGCTAGAGACACTGGGCCAGTTGATGCATTTTAACGCGGGCCACGAAGTGTTGTGATTAAATAAAGAGATCTGATGCGTTTTACGCGGGTCATATTAAATGATAAATTGAGAAAGTCCCAGTGTGCCAGTGTGGGCTAGTGAGCCGAGATATGAATGTGGACATTTGCATGCATAAGAATGCGTGGGCCAGAATGCGAGTGTGCGGAACTCGGTGAATGGTACGTGATATTATCATTATTGAGCATGAACATACGCTTGACGTACGTGTGAACCGAGTGCTCGTATGTGTGATTGGACTATATGATTATTGTGAATAACCTGCAGGGTCAGCCAGGTAAGTGATCTGGGCCAGAGGGCCTAGATCGGAGTTTATTTATGAGTTGGATTGCCGTGTTATTTTGTACTGTCAGTCAGGAGATTGCATGTTAGCCTAACCTAGGTTTAGGGGGTTATACTCGCTGAGATTCGTCTCACGGTTGTAATAACCAACATTTTCAGACCCCCAGCAGTAGGATGCCGAGGTCACCACCTCTTTTTGGAATACCGCATTTTATCCTGCAGTCGTCAAGCATGTACCTCGGTGGAGACGGAGCAGAATGGAGAAGTGGCTGTTTGGTTATTTCCAACTGTTGGTATTTCCTTTTTTATTGTAGTGAACATTGTAAAAAGGTTTTCGTTGATAATACCAGTGTATATATTTTCTGAGGTGCTTAATTGCTATTTGGTTGTTCTACCTTGGTCTCATGTGTTATATTGTACGGGTGTATATATTTAATTATATACGTTGCTTCCGCATGTGTTTGATCTCTGATTGGGCGTTGGCTCGGCAATGCTTCCTGGGAGCGTTGCACCATAATCGACCGTGACGGGATGTTGCGTTCCAGTGGGGTACGGGGCGTGACATCCCCTCTTGAATTAGTATCATAACAAGGTCAGCTCGATTCCATTTAGTCGATACTTGGAGTGATAAGGAGCGATGAGACCATGGGTAGCCAGTAGGGTGACCTCGTGTGCTACATGCATCTCCTGACAGTTGTGCATTGATTGTGTGTTTATTGGTGTGACCCTTGCAGTGCAGGTGCGGCAGGACCCGAGGTGAGTACGCGAATCCCTTGGGTGATGTGTTGGATAATTATTAGGTCGCATGCTGATTGTTGATTGTTGTTTAATACCTGCCTAGGACTTAGACTGTGATAGATTGGTTTAAGCCTTTAATTCCTTGGTGGAATTATAGCAGGTAGCGGTGTAGCTGAGTGGCGAGGATGAATAGAAGAAAGGGAAAGGAATCCCTAGGTCAGTCAAGTTCAGGAGGCCAAGATGGCCGAGACCGCCGACTGGAGGATATTATTCAAACCCCAAACAGAAGAAGGGGGAAGGAGCCCCAAGCTCAGACTAGTGAGGGAGCCCGTGAGGCTAGAGATCCCAGGTTCGATGATGTGATGAATACCCTACGGGAGATAGGGCGTGTTATGGGACTGCAGGCGCAGGAAAGGGCCGCAGCATATGCACAGGCTGCCGAGGCTGCGCCTAACGCTGGTGTTGGAGGGAATCAAGCTCAGCAAGGGCCAGCGCAACCAGTAGGGGTTAGACAGATGCCTCAATTAGTGGAACAGTTTGTTAAGCTGAAGCCGCCTAAGTTCCATGGCCGTAGTGACCCCGAGACTGCACCGCGATGAGTGGAAGAGTTGGAGAAGATCTTTAAGGTGCTGGGGTGCACCGATGAGGAGAAAGTAGCGCTAGCTGTGTACCAGTTGCAAGAGGGCGCAAATGATTGGTGGAAGGCCACGGAGGGCAGAATACACCCAGAGGGAACAGCCCCAACCTGGGCGGTGTTTGTTGAGAGTTTTTATGAGAAATACTTTTCAGAAAATGCCCAGGAAAAGAAATTGATGGAGTTTATGCGACTACGTCAAGGGCATATGACGGTCGACTAGTATGAAGCAGAATTTGCAAGGTTGGCAAAGTTTGCGCCAACGATGGTGGAAAATCCGCGGGATAGGGCACGAAGATTTCGGGACGAACTGAAACCGGATCTGCGAAGTCAGATTTTATCGCATGACATTAAGGAGTATGGGGAAATGTATAGGCGGGCCCAGATCATGGAACGAGATCAACAAGAGAGAGCAGCCGCATCTGTTTCGCGGTTTACTCAAAACAGGGATAACCGCCGCTTTGGGAAGAAACCCATGATGGGAAATAGACGGTTCGCTCCGCCGGTTAGAAAGAATCTTGGGAAGCCAAGTCAGCAGCCAAGACGTTTTGGGGCTTGCTTTAGATGTGGGAGCTTAGACCATCAGATCAGAAATTGCCCACAGCAACAACCCTCGGGACCACCAAGGTTGCCACCGCCGCGGGCCGGAAATCAAGTTGGGAATCAAGCTGGAAATCCTCCACCGGCTAATCAAGGGAGGCCGCCAGCACAAGGACGAGTATATGCTATGGCGCGCAGAGAAGCTGAGGCAGCGCCTGGCGTGGTCACAGGTACGATTTCTCTCTGTGATCATGCTGCATATGCGTTGTTTGATCCGGGGGCAACCCATTCGTTTATTTCGGAGCAGTTTGTTCAATTAGTTGGTATGGAACCAATTATGCTTGAAACTATGTTGTGGGTGTCGACGCCATTGAACGATAGGATGTTAGTTTCTTTTGGATGTCCCGGCTGTAAAATCGTGATTGGTGGAATTGAGGAGAATATCGACTTAGCAGTGTTGGCCATGTTCGATTTTGATGTCATAATAGGAATGGATTGGCTAGTAAGGCAGAAGGCCTTGATGGATTGTGGTAGCAGGACGATCCAATTTAATCCGATTGGACGTCCTAAATATGAATTTCAGGGCAATCGAGGAGGAATCTCGATCCCTTTGATTGCTTCCCTTGAGGCGACCAAGTTAACGGATGATGGTTGCGAAGGGTATTTGGTGAATGTGGTTGATTCGACTATTGAGGGACCCAGTTTAGAAGAAATACCCGTAGTGTGCAATTTCCCCGAGGTTTTTCCTCAAGAGTTGCCAGGATTGCCACCCGAGCGGGAAGTGGAATTTGTGATTGAATTGGCCTCGGGAACTGAACCCATTTCAAAGGCGCCATATAGGATGTCACTGTCGGAGTTAAAGGAGTTGAAAGTTCAGATACAAGAACTCCTGGATAAGGGTTTCATTCGCCCTAGTGCGTCCCCATGGGGAGCACCAGTCCTGTTTGTAAGGAAGAAAGATGGAACTTTAAGGTTGTGTATAGATTACCGGCAATTGAATCAAGTGACAGTGAAAAATAAGTATCCATTGCCAAGGATCGATGATTTGTTTGACCAGTTGCAAGGAGCGTCTGTATTTTCCAAGATAGATCTACGGACTGGGTATCATCAACTGAGAATCCGGAAAGAAGATATACCCAAGACTGCCTTTCGGACAAGGTATGGACACTACGAATTTACCGTTATGCCCTTCGGACTGACGAATGCCCCAGCTGCATTTATGGATTTGATGAACAGGGTGTTCAAGGAATTTTTTCAGTTCGTGATCGTGTTTATTGATGATATCCTGGTGTATTCTAAGAGTCTAGAAGAGCATGAAATGCATTTAGCAGAGGTACTACGGACGCTAAGGGAGCACGCACTTTACGTTAAGTTTAGTAAGTGCGAATTCTGGCTAAACAGAGTAGCATTTCTTAGTCATATAATTTCAGGAGATGGGATTTCAGTGGATCCAGCGAAGATTGAAGCAGTACTTAAGTGGCCTAGACCGACTTCCGTGACAGAAATCCGAAGCTTTCTAGGTTTGGCTGGCTATTATCAACGTTTCGTGGAAGGATTCTCGTCGATAGCCATGCCGATGACACAGTTATTAAAGAAGGAAGCCAAATTCGAATGGGATGACAAGTGCGAGAAGAGTTTTCAAGAACTGAAGCGTAGACTGACAACCGCCCCAGTGTTGACTATCCCATCCGGACCAGGTGGGTTTGAGGTGTATAGTGATGCGTCATTAAGAGGACTTGGGTGTGTGTTAATGCAGCATGGAAAGGTAGTAACGTATGCGTCGCATCAGTTGAGGCCGCATGAGCTAAATTATCCGACGCACGACTTAGAATTAGCTGCAATAGTTTTTGCGCTCAAGATCTGGAGGCATTACCTGTGCGGAGAAAAATTTCAGATCTTTACGGATCATCAGAGCCTTAAGTATTTGTTCTCGCAGAAAGAATTGAACATGAGGCAGCGTCGATGGATGGAACTGCTGAAGGACTATGACTGCAATATCATGTATCACCCGGGAAAGGCGAACCGAGTCGCTGACGCGTTGAGTCGTAAGTCAAGTATGGCGCACATGATGATAAATGAATGGACCTTACTAGAGAGGTTCAGAGATTCAGAGTTCAAGTTCGAAGTGAGTCACGTATCGAACTTACTGGTTGCTTTAAGAATAGAACCGGAGATTCAAACCAAGATCCGGGAATTACAGTCTACGGATCCGGAGATTCAGAAAATGATTGAGATGGACGCCGCCAAGAGAAGGTCGGATTTCCAAGTGTCCGAGGACGGAGTTTTGAAGTTCCGTGGGCGACTATGTGTACCTGACGACTTGGAACTCAAGGAAGAAATTTTAAGTGAAGCACACCGCAGTAAGTACAGCATTCACCCGGGCAGCACTAAGATGTATCGGAACCTTCGACAGCACTTTTGGTGGAACGGAATGAAGGTTGATGTGGCCAAGCATGTGGCCAAGTGTTTGACGTGTCAACAAGTGAAGGCACAACATTGTAAGCCCGGAGGACTACTGCGACCGTTAGAAATCCCTGAATGGAAATGGGAGCATATCACAATGGATTTTGTGACGGGATTGCCGCGAAGCCAGAGAGGACATGACTCAATATGGGTCATAGTGGATCGCTTAACTAAATCAGCACACTTCCTGGCAGTGCGAAAGGATTTCGAACTAGAAAGGTACGCGGAATTATATGTGCGACAAATCGTCAGACTTCACGGTGTACCAATGACGATTACCTCTGATCGGGATCCGAGATTTACGGCGAACTTTTGGAAGAGTCTGCAAACAGCCCTGGGAACAAAGTTGCAGTTTAGTACGGCTTATCACCCTCAGACGGATGGCCAATCTGAAAGGACAATTCAAACTCTGGAGGACATGTTGCGGGCTTGCGTAGTGGATTTTCAAGGCAAATGGGAAGAACAGCTACACTTGGTGGAATTCGCCTACAACAACAGTTACCAACAGAGTATCCAGATGGCCCCGTTTGAAGCCTTGTATGGTAGGGCGTGTAGAACGCCAGTATGTTGGGACAAAGTTGGTGAGCGAAGCATTACAGGCCCAGAGTTGGTACAACAAACAGTAGAAGCCGTTGAGATTATCCGAGATAGACTGAGAACGGTACAGAGTCGCCAGAAAAGTTATGTAGATCGGAGACGACGACCCTTGGAATTTCAAGTTGGAGATCATGTGTTCCTCAAAGTGTCGCCTATGAAGGGATTATCCCGATTCGGCAAGAAAGGAAAGCTCAGTCCAAGGTATGTCGGACCATTTGAGATTCTGGAAAACGTTGGTGATATGGCTTACCGGCTTGCGTTGCCGCCTAACTTGTCCCAAGTACACAATGTATTCCACGTGTCAATGCTGAGGAAGTATGAACCAGATCCGACCCACGTTCTAAGGTACGAGGAGATAGACGTGGACGACAGAGTGTCGTACGTGGAAAGGCCAGTACGGATCGAGGACAGGAAAGATCGTGTACTGAGGAACAAGACGATCCCAATGGTCAAAGTTATTTAGGAACACCACGGAACAGAAGGCGCCACTTGGGAAAGTGAAGATGCCATGAGACGTCAGCACCCCCACCTGTTTGAGGAGTAAGAGTAGACTACAAATTTCGAGGATGAAATTTTTGTAAGGGGGGAAGAATTGTAACATCCTGAATTTCGATCTATTTTCGGGATCAATAAAGTGTAAATTATTTCTCATTTAATTTTAGAAAGTCTCGCCCGGACCTGATCAATCACGGGATACTAACCTTATGGGAAATGCTAAATAGGAATAGGTACGTGGACTGAGGACCCGATCGCGAGTTGGGCACGAACTTCGAAGAACGCCGAGGGAATATTTTGGACCAACGTGGGCCGATCTTAGGAAGGTGACGAATTCGATTCGGCCAATGATGTACGATCGAATCGCGGGTAATTTCGCATGACCGAGAGTACACAAGGCGAACGATTCCTGAACTAACCTAAATGACCGAGACCTCCGGTACTAGTGATATTCCTCGTGCTCTCTCGAAAATTGAGGCCATACGATTCGGACAACCCTAGGTCGATACGCGTAATACCAAAACAACCGCCCGTTAGTGAGAGGCGCTAGAATTTTAAAATGAGCAATTTGATCGCGAGATTGGACCCGAACTTCGACGTCGAAATTTGGTGGACGTTTACGATTATTTTGCAGGACCAACGTCGTTTTGGTGTGGCCACGCACATTTAGGACTAATTTGGCCAGAAAATTGGAATTTCGACGAAAATTGGGAAAATTACGTTTTTGCCCATGTGGGCACCGAGGCTGGATTCGAAGGCCGTTTGAGGTTATTTTTCGCGGCCAAGGTCATTTTGGGCATCCACACACATTTAGAGTGGTTCCGGTCAAAAATTTGAATTTCGACAAAAATTGGAAAATTAATATTTTTTTATTCCCGGAACTTCGCAGTCGATTTTCGAGGGCTTAAAAAGTGAATTTCGCGATTCCGACGCCATATTATGTTGGCCACGCATATATGGAACGCGTACGTGCAAAAATTGGAATTTCGCCCCGGGACTGGAAAAATGACGATTTTGCCCCTGGGCTAATTTTTGGTCCGAAAATTTTGGGAAAATTTGGGATAATTATAGATAATTATCAGCTGTAAAATTCAGGATCATTGACCCTTTTGCCCCTTCCTTTATGGATAAAATTGCCTAGGAAACCTTGGATTGGGGGCATTTTAGTCTTTTTTTTTAGATTGTGACACATGGCACCCCTAAGCCTATAATTTGACTAAGTTGGACTGCCCTTTCTCTCTCCTCTCTCACTCCCACGAACCAGACCAGCTTCATAAAATTTTCTTCTCATTTTTCCCCTTCTTCCTCTTTCGTTTCTGTTATGTTTTGCGCGTTTCTGCCATTTCTGGTACTGTTCACGCTGGAACAGTACCAGCCGGAGCTGCCCCCACCAAGCCAGCACCACCAGCAACCATTTCCACCTCTGTGCAGCCACCACAGCCCTGGTTTTTGTCCAAAACAGCCTTGTTTCTCTCTTTTTCTCTCTTCACGTACTGCAAACAGTACCGCCGGAGCTTCGCCGGAGCTCCGATCGCCGCGCCGTCGCCACCCATCCGTCCAGCACGCCCGTACGTCGCGCGTCCAGCCCAGTTCGTATAGTGTCCGTACGGATTTTTCTGTTCATCGTCCGTACGGATTTAATGTTCACCGGTCCGTACGCCGCGCGCGGCCGTCGCCGTCGTCTCGCCGGTCGCCGTCCCTGCCCGTCCGTTCAGCATGTGAACAGTACCTCGTGAACAGTGCGGAGTGAACAGTAACTGTGAACAGTACCCCCGTGAACAGTACATCGCCGGGTATGTGATTGGACTACCGGGTATGCCCGGACTGATTGGCTTGTTGATTCGGTACCCAATTGTTGGGAAAATTGAGTAATGCCATGTCGCGTGACTGTGTGGCCGACTCGTGCGGAGTGTGATTGGCCATATGATGGCTTGATTGGATTATTGAATTGCACATTGTGGAATTGGGCCGCACGGTATTAATTGGCCAGTGAACGATTGTTGCGGCATGAAATTGACTGAGTGCCTAATGATATTTGATGATCATGGTGTATCATACTGCATTGCATGGACACGCATTTTGAATGCCGAGAATAAGGCGTGTGATGAATTGTGCGAGAATGCGTGCCTGCCATGAGCATGTGATCACCTAAATGCCCTGATGCGTGTTACGCGGGGTTCAGATAATAATTGGCTGTATGTTCGTGTGATCACATTTCGCCCTGATGTGTGTTACGCGGGGTGTGTCGTCCTGATGCGTGTTACGCGGGACGATGCCCGGTACGTCCGGAAGACGACCATCCTGATGCGTTTTACGCGGACTCTGGTTCGTGAGGAGATCGGTGTTGCGCCTGATGCGTTTTGATGCTGGCTAGAGACACTGGGCCAGTTGATGCATTTTAACGCGGGCCACGAAGTGTTGTGATTAAATAAAGAGACCTGATGCGTTTTACGCGGGTCATATTAAATGATAAATTGAGAAAGTCCCAGTGTGCCAGTGTGGGCTAGTGAGCCGAGATATGAATGTGGACATTTGCATGCATAAGAATGCGTGGGCCAGAATGCGAGTGTGCGGAACTCGGTGAATGGTACGTGATATTATCATTATTGAGCATGAACATACGCTTGACGTACGTGTGAACCGAGTGCTCGTATGTGTGATTGGACTATATGATTATTGTGAATAACCTGCAGGGTCAGCCAGGTAAGTGATCTGGGCCAGAGGGCCTAGATCGGAGTTTATTTATGAGTTGGATTGCCGTGTTATTTTGTACTGTCAGTCAGGAGATTGCATGTTAGCCTAACCTAGGTTTAGGGGGTTATACTCGCTGAGATTCGTCTCACGGTTGTAATAACCAACATTTTCATACCCGCAGCAGTAGGATACCGAGGTCACCACCTCTTTTTGGAATACCGCATTTTGTCCTGCAGTCGTCAAGCATGTACCCCGGTGGAGACGGAGCAGAATGGAGAAGTGGCTGTTTGGTTATTTCCAACTGTTGGTTTTTCCTTTTTGATTGTAGTGAACATTGTAAAAAGGTTTTCGTTGATAATACCAGTGTATATATTTTCTGAGGTGCTTGACTGCTATTTGGTTGTTCTACCTTGGTCTCATGTGTTATATTGTACGGGTGTATATATTTAATTATATACGTTGTTTCCGCATGTGTTTGATCTCTGATTGGGCGTTGGGTCAGCAATGCTTCCTGGGAGCGTTGCACCATAATCGACCGTGACGGGATGTTGCGTTCCAGTGGGGTACGGGGCGTGACAATTAACAACCCAAGATTTAGTAAGGCACTGAATGGCAAAAATGAATTGTTAGAAATGATTAAAGAGGCTATAAGGTAGAGATGATAGAGAAAGTGAAGAGTATAATCCGGTTAAATCAATGAGATGAGGTGTTAATAGAAGTGGCCGAGAAGAAGAATGACATAGCTTTGTGGGCAAAAATGCATGCCCTTTATGTAACAAAGGGTTTAAATAATGGCCTATATATGTTAAAGAGGCTTGTTTCAGTTTCAATTTCCTAAAGGTACTTCCATCTGAGCCCACTTAGATGAGTTTAATAAACTCATGATGAATTTGAAGAACATTGATGAAGCCCTAATTGATGAAAGAAAAGGCATGATGTTGTTAGCGTCTCTACCAGAGTCATGTGAGCACTTTACAATTCACTGTTACAAGGGCTTACTACGATTACCTTAGGAGAGATAAAATTAGCCTTGTTCTGTAAGCAGTGGCCAAAGAAGTTGCGAGATCATGATCTAGGGCAAGATGTAGCACGGGGACTCGAGATTTGGGGTAAAGATGAACATCAGGAGTCTAGTAGCATAGGTAAAACTAGATCGAAGTCGCACCAAAGAAAGAAAGGTTAATAGCACGAAAAACTTCAAACTGGTGCATTTGTGACAATTTTACCCCAAATTAATTTTTTGACCACAAAAAATCCAAACTGGTACACTTATGATAAATTTACCCCGAATTATTTTTTTGACCACCAAAAACCCTACATTGGTACATCTATGATAATTTTACGCCGAACTAATTTTTTGACCACAAAAAATCCCAAACTGGTACATTTGTGACAAATTTACCCTCCGCTAGTTTCCGTTAAATTTTATTATCGAATTGCTAAGTTTGATGACACGTGGTAGTTGACGTGTGTATCAGTTTGGGATTTTACCCCTCTGATTGTCACAAGTTTACCAATTTGTGATTTTTCTCGATATTAATCCAATTTAAACGATACTAACGGAGGGTAAATTTATCACAAATATACCAATTTTGGATTTTTAGTGGTCAAAAAATCAGTTTGGAGTAAAATTATCACAAGTATACCAGTTTGGAGTATTTGGTGATCAAAAAATTAGTTCGGGGTTAAAATTGTCACAAGTGTACCAGTATAGGATTTTTGGTGATAAAAAAATAATTTGATGTAAATTTGTCATAGGTGTACTAGTTTAGGGTTTTTGTGGTCAAAAAATTAGTTCGGGGTAAAATTATCACAAGTGCACCGGTTTGGGGTTTTTTGTAATATCAACCCTAGAAAGAACAAGGGTCACGTGAAGAGATCGTCCAAAGTTGAGAAACATAGGTGGTATGTAAAATGACACAAGTAGTGTGGCGAATATTGCTGAGGAGAGCACTAATGATGCGAAGATTGTCTTGTGTAAGATTACTAACAAGTCGGGAGACGAATGGATGCTAGATTTAGGTGTTCTTATCATATGACACCTCACAAGAACTAGTTCACTACGTACCGGACTAAAGATGATGTTAGAGTTCTAATCGTGAATAACGTAGCATGAAAGGTTGTGGGTATAACAATAATTTAGACTTGGATGCATGATGAGTAGATCCCATACTGACATATGTGAGGCATATACTAGAACTCAAGAAGAACATTATTTCTCTAGAGACAATTAATGATCTTAGGTATAAGTAATATTACTGAGGGTGAAGTGCTGAAAATCTATTGGTGTGCCATGACAATAACGAAGGGGAAAAAGGTGAGTTCTCTCCATCATTTACCGAGAGAAACCATGACAAAATTTGCTATATTTTTATTAGGTGAGTCAAACTCAAACTTGACTTAATTATGACATATGTGATTGGGGCACATAAGTGAGGCATATATGACAATATTGAGTGAAAGGGAGTTGTCGAAGGGTTAAAAGACAGGGAAATTGGACCTATGTAAGCACGAAATCTTTTCGGAAGAGTGCTAAGTCAAAATAGAGTTGCGCATTCGATGAATCAACCAGTTGATTACATTCATTCAATTGTTGGGACCACCTCTTGTTCTTTTGTAAAAAGGTGCCCAAAATATGGTGATATTCATCAACGATTATTCAAGGAACGTCTAGGTATACTTTCTAAAGCACAAATCCGAGGTGTCCGGTCAATTCAAGAAGTTTAAGTGGCAACGATTTTACTGATTTCTACCAAAAAGATGGAATTATGAGACAGTTCACAATGCCTAGGACACCACATCAAAATGGCATCGTAGGATAAAGAAACAAATCTAAACTTGAGCAAGCTCGGTGCATGCTTTCACATGCGGGACTGACCAAGGTATTATGAGCCAAAGCAGTGAACATGGCTATTGAGTGGAAACTCTAGAGGAAGTATGGTTAGAAAAACCTATTGATTACTCTGGATTATGACAATTCAAATGTCATTCATATGCTCATGCTAGTAATGATAAGCTTGTGTTGAAGGTAAAGAATTGTATACTTCTAGGTTATGCACATTTGTGAGGCTACTGACTTTAGTACATTAATTCTAGGCGACCCAATTTTCTAGTTAGCAGAAACATGGTCTTCTACAAGACTGCCATGCTTTGATAGATGAATCCTAAGACAGAGCAAACGGATCACAGTGTCAACAGTAAGGTGAAGCTTCAGGTAGAGGCTTTTGAGACCTTACAGGTAATAGTGATTGAGACTGTAAGTGAGGCCACAATTCATGAAGTGGGTGTTGTAAAATAACTAGCAAAGCCGCAATACAATATAGCCACTAGCAAATGGAAAAAGGCACAGCAAACCACAAGCACATTATAATTATATTGGTATTACTTATGCATTGATTGTGGTGACGAGATAGAGACAGATGAACAATTGTCTTACTTTAAGGCAATCGCAAGCACTAAGTCATCATAGTGGCTAGCGACTACGAGCTAAGAGATGGTATCTCATCATCAGAATTAGACATAGGAACTAGTCAAAGTATCTAATAGCCAGAAGATTGTTAGGTGCAAATAGGTCGATCATCAGAAGAAGAGCATTCCCAATGTCGAGGTAATGAGGTACAGGGCAAGACCTATTGCAAACCATATACTCAGTGGTAGAGCATTTACTGTAATGAGATGTTATATCCTATGGTAAGGCATACTTTTGTTTAAGTGTTACTTGCTTTAGTTGCCAAACAATAACTTGATGTAAAAACAACATTTCTTTACGACAAGATGGAGAAGTGGATTTACATGAGGTAGTTAGAGAAATATGCTATTCAAGGGAAGGAAGACCATGTTTATTCAATTAATAAATCTTTCTATGGACTGAAACAGTCTCCAATGTAGTGGTTTAAGTGTTTTGATGCTTTCATATATAATTAGGACTATTTGAAAAGTCAATTGCATAGCTTTGTTTACTTTGGAAAATTGAAGGATTTGGTATTATTTTATGTTGATGATATATTCATAGGAGCTAAACATATGTCTTATATTGATGTGTTGAAGTGATAGTTGAGTGATGAATTTGAGATGAAAGATTTAGGTTCTGCAAAGAAGAAATTGGGCATGAAGATTTCTTGTGATAGGTCTACAAGGTTTTGTGCCTATCTCAAAAGAAACATATTAAAAAGATTGTGGTGCATTTTGGCATGCAATCAACAAAATCTGTGAGTTCATTTTTAACCATGCACTTTAAACTGTTTGGATAAGTAAATATCGTAGACTAAGGGGCAGGAGGAGCATATGTCCTATGTCCATTATTCTAGTGCAATGGGTAGTATTTTGTACACCATGGTGTGCACTACGCCCAACATTTACAAGTTGTGAGTGTGGTTTGTTAGACGAAGCATTGTGGTAAGACTCATTATGAAATCGCGAAGTGGATCCTCATTTGTTTAAAGGGGACAACAAACGTTGATATAGTGTATTGGAAGGATGGCGATGATAGTGTGGCCAGGGGTTATGTTGATTCGAATCACGTCAGTGACTTGGATGAGTGAAAGTCTTCAGTGAGGTATATGTATGCACTGGCAGGTGGTGCAATGAGTTGGAAGGCATCCTTATAGGATAATGTAGGCATATCTTCTACGGGCGCAAAGTACATGGCACTAACTTTCATAGACAATGACTTAGGGATTTGCTCTTGAGCATTGGGTTGGGGCATAAAAGTGTTTGTATATACTATGACAAGCAATGTGGGAAATATCTAGCGTTGAATCTGATTTATCACAAGCGAACAAAGAATATCAACATCAAGTGCCATTTTATCTAAGATTTCATGATAAAGGGTAAGGTTGTTATGAAAAAGATCATGACAGTGGAGAACTAAACAAACATGATGACAAAACTTATTCCTTTGGCAAAGCTCAAGCTTTGCTGGAGCTCAAATAGGGTTCGAAGAAAATGAGTGCTCATCGGGGTATTGGGAGAGCGGACATGGATGATGGACAGTATGACTTAGCTACAAACATCGAGCCAAGATGAAGATTTATTAGACTCAATGAACCCGATTCAAGTAAATTTCCTAATTTGGGTAGGTTTCTCAGTTTGAGTAAAGTCTCAGTTTGTGTAGGTTTCCTAAAAGGAGTTTCTTCTTTTAGATATAAACGATGTATATATAAAAGATGTAATTCTACTCTGTGGACAAACAATAGAGTATTAAGAAGATAGTTTATATTTCATGTCTGAAAGTTTTCTGAGTGATTTCTCTGTAAGAAATTGTGAGATAACACTTATACATTTGCTTTCGATGTAATTAGGGGTTGAGAAATACTTGAGTTAGCGAGCGATTGTAAGCTTTGTACTCTTTGGATTCATAGTGGAGTTTTTTGGGGCGAGGTTTGCCATAGAATAGACACTGACATTTGTTTCGAACCATGTGAATATTTGGTTTCATCACCATTCCTCGTTAATTTCTTCAATAATTTTGTTCTCTCACTTTTGACTTAAATTACAAAATTAGTTAGTTTCCACATCATTTTAACAACAGCTCAAAACTCGACCCTCGAATTTCAATTTGCAATGATGTGCTTTGCATTAAATTTTCAAAAAGGTGATATTTTACCTCCCAAGCTTTCAATTGTGCAGTTGAAGCTAATCTCGATTGCATTTTTCCAATAGAAAGTGACCATAAAATTGCTCAGCTATCACTTTGGTGCCCCAAGTCTAGTCATTGTTATATATCATCCACCATTTACATATCATTGTGTAGACCACATGGTGCACAAGAAGTTATCGCGTAGGCATAATCTAATAGGCTATATCAATCCTACATTAAGAAACATGGTAAGAACCGCGGGACCCAAAACAAATACTTGCCACCTGCCTTTAATAGAGCAAGTATGTAGTTTATAAGCAGGCCCTTGCTTGCAATTGTAGCCCTTGTATTACCACCAATTGAACATCTGACATAGACAAATATTGGCAATCCAACGGGTATAATTATTAAAAATATAAGAGCCAAACCCCATATTTTAGATAGCTTTCACTATCACAATTTTTTTTCTTTTGCAGTTATTTACCAGATTTGGCGGTCTGTGCTAGATTCCATTAAATACAAGTAATAAATTTTTCAAATAGTTTCCACGAAAAAAATGTATAGGAGAGGAGACCATGGCTCTTCTTCTTCTTCCTATGATTCCATGCCCGTGCAGCGAGACCAAAGTGATTCATCAACAAAAAGATGAGTTCCTGCTTCACCATCTCCCTCTCTCTCCTCTTCTTCTTCATCAGTTTCGTAGGTACTGAATCAGCACCTACGTTTCTACGGCACTACTGCCCAAACACCACCCTCTTCACTCCCAACTCCACCTACGAATCCAACCTCAACACCCTCCTCTCTTCCCTCTCCTCTGCCGCCACCGACAGCACCGATGGCTTCGCTAATGCCACTGCTGGCCAAAACCTTCCCGACCTGGTCTACGGGCTCTTCCTCTGCCGCGGTGACGTTGACACTGCCACGTGCAAAGACTGCGTGGCCACTGGAAAACAGGATATACTCAAAAGATGCCCCAACCGGCGAGTCTCTGTGATCTGGTACCATGAATGTATGTTGAGGTACTCCGATGGATCCATCTACTCGGTCATGGAACAAGTGCCTTCTCTCACGATGTACCACACCGGGAACATCACCAATCCAACCCGGTTCATGCAAATCCTGGGAGAGACCACGGACGACATCACCACGAGGGCTTCGGTCCGCAAGCCGGGGAAGAAAGTCGCAGTCGCAGAGGTGAATTTCACGAGCTTGCAGAAGCTGTACATGCTCGTGCAGTGCACGCCAGACTTGACGGTGTCGAAGTGCAACACGTGCCTCCAGGCGGCAATCGCAGGCCTCCCCCAGGGGAAGCAAGGTGGGAGGACGTTCACTCCAAGCTGCACAATGAGGTTCGAGCTGTACCCATTTTACAATGCCTCGGCCGTGGCGGCCCTGGTGCCTCTGCCGTCCGACCTTCCATCTCCTGCTCCCGCGACCAGACGTAAAGGTGCGTACTTGTTTTTGTTATTTGTCTTCCGCTATAACAGTAAGATCTATCCAATTTAATTTTATTTTGGTAAACTGCTTATCCTATATAGTTTAAATTCTTGCATTGAATTTTTTAAGGAAAAAAAACATCACAAGTGTCATAATTCTCGTACAAGATATCATAAATTTTTAATCGATCATTTAAGTATCATGACTTTTAAAAAAACGTTCACTTGAGTGACGTCCGACGTGTTATTAATTTAATATAAAATCATCCGATATGATTTACTAGGGAAATGATGTCATCAAAAGTGTGCAAAAATGAGTCGTTTTGCCTTTTCTACCCCAAATTGACGAATTACGGCTGAGTCCGACTCAACCCTAACCTTGACCCTAAATTTGGTCCAACAGCGGCCAGTCTCTATGTTGCTGGTTTTGCCAAAGGACGCCTTTGGTACGAGGGCGCCACTGCTGGTCCTCGAGGCTTGCCACAGTGGAAATCCTTCTTATTTGTGAAAACATAGCTTTCTCTTCGTGAAATTGACTGTTATTTCGAGTATTGAACGTTGGAGATTTTCCCTTTGATGCTACATGCTCAAGTGGCAGCTCTTAGGGCCATGCATAATAGGGTGTGCCCATACCAATGGGCTCATGGCGATGTCCTTCCTCTCGGTTTCCCGAACAATAACTTGGCTGTCAATATGGGGCAAGAAAAGGCTAAACGATGTCATTTCTGCATGCTTTAATGATATCATTTGCCCAGCGAGGCTCGTTGAATAATTTTATATTAAATTAATATCACATCAGATTTTTCGACAAGGGAAATCATTATAGTCACTCATCTGAACATTTTTTTTTAAATTATGATACTCAAGTGATTGATTGAAAACTTATTGCACCGAAGTGAATACTCTATTAAAGTTATGGCTCTTGTAGTGTCGTTTTCCTTATTTGAAGTAAGCCTGTGATAATCAACAAGTCATTTTCAAGTTAAACGGCAATACAAAAGAAAGAAGGGCAGTTCTTGGAGTAACTTGAACGAAAATTTAACTCCGAAATAACCTTACTTAAATCAAACACAATCAGCGCAAAATTTGTGAATGATAAACCTAAACCCAAAACTAAGCAGTTCAAATATGGAAGAACCAATTCAAGGAGAATGAAAATCTTGAATCAATACAGATGATTGTTTTCGTTTCTGTAAGTCCTTAGCAACTTTATTTAGCCAAATCCACAATATCACAAACTGGTATATATTAATTTACAGCATAATATCATGGGTTTTACCTTTGTCAACTTAGGACGAATAATAAGGACCATGTAGCAAGACACCCAATTCTTTAATACAACAGGAACAGTGGACACGTTCAAGTTAGGTAGATGACTTCAATATCCTAACTCCTGAATGTCTCGATATCCTCATAATCTGTAAGGAAAAGGGAAAAGAGCAGCAAATACTCTAATTAGGAGGATCCATATATTACCTGCCAAAACTGGGTCAACATCGAACAATGGAGTAAAAAAGCCCGGCCTTAGCGGGTCATAGAGGCTACAATACTTTCGAAAACGATTGATGTAGAGAGCCATAGTCCCGACTGAAACCTTTTTAGTATTGCCAAACGAAGCAGTTTGGTCATTAAAAATCTATATCGCAATGGAATGTTGGCATTATGTGATGCACTTGAACTGGGGAAGCCACTATGTATCTTGGCCCAACTGAAAACTAATTTATTCTATAAAATGAACCTATTTGAAGCAGACTCAAAGAGAATCTACATGCTTTAAGCTTGATTCACAGGCCTTGCTTTGCAATAATTCTGTGGGGAAAAAGGACGTTACAGGTGCCATTATTTTCATACAGAGTACACTTTGGTGTCATAACTTTTTAATCCATCACTTAATTTTCGTATTTTTATTTTAAAAAAGTTCACTTGAGTGACTCCTATGATTTTCCTTACCGAAGTATTCGATGTGGTATTAATTAATATAAATTATCTAACGTGGGTCGTTGGGAAAGTGATGTCGTTTAGCCTTTCTTTGCCCAAATTAATGGCCAATGCGGTTGCTTGGAAAAGGAGAGAAGGACATCTCCACTAGCCCGCTGCACACCCTATTGCCCGTGGCCCCAAGTGCTATTCGCCTCAAATGGAAAATCTCCGATATCAAATACAAAATTCTGGTCCAATGCCCACGGGAAGAAAGCTACGATACCACAAATCCAAAGGATCACCATTGCGGCGAGCCTTGAGAATCAGCAGCAAAGCTGCCTCTAGCGCCTTCGCTTCAAGGGCATCCTTTGGCGGCACCTGCAAGATAAAGATTCTCCACCATTGGAGCTAATTTAGGGTAACGATTTGGGTTGGATTTAGCCTTAATTCATCAATTTGGGTCAAGGAAATGGCTAAACGATGTTCTTTCTGAACGCTTTAGATGACATCATTTTCATAGTGAGTCACGGCTTACGGTTTTATATTAAATTAATGTCACAACGGACGTTCTGGCAATACTTAAACAAACTTAACATTTTTAAAAGTAATGACACTCAAGTAATCGACTTAAAATTTACAACACCAAAGTAAGCATCGTACAAAAGTTTTAGCATTGGTCGTGTCATTTTGGCGATTCCGTGTTTATCCTTTTTGATCTACCTATAAGAGGTGAAGTTTTGCAAGGCATTTTTTCACAAATACTTCTTGAATTTGTTCCACATTAGTCCAATGACTCTTGCACTTTCGTTCTTTGCTCGTCTTCTCCCCGCTTCAAGCACTTCAAAGCGGCACAATTTACAGCATTACTGCATCAAGGCCACTGGTTCAGAACCAAACCCTTGTCTCTAGTAGTCAAATCTTTGAGCTTGGGTTCTTCACACCTAAGGGATCAGCAAAGCAGTACGTAGGAATACGGTACAAGAGCATGACTCCCTCCAAAGTTGTCTGGGTGGCCAACAGGGGCTAGCCACTTGGACACACAGATCAATCTGCGAGTTTAATAATTGGCGAAGATGGAAATCTAAAGCTTCTTGATGGGCAACAAAACACTGTGTGGTCTACTAATGTCACGGCAAAGTCGAATTACTCTGCAGCAGTGCTTTCAGACTTTGGAAACCTTGTTCTTCAAGACAGGAATGCGACCATAATGTGGGAAAGCTTTGATGAGCCAACCGACACTCTCCTGCCAAACATGAAGATCGGTGTAAACCTGAAAACAGGAACAAAACGAAACTTGATTTCCTGGAAAGGTGAAGATGATCCCTCATTCGGAAGCTTTGTCCTAGGATTGACACCGGAGACACCGCCTCAGCTTTTCACTTGGAATGGATCAAGTCCTTACTGGAGAAGCGGACAGTGGGATAAAACCAAGTTCATCGGAATACCGCAAATGGACAACACATACTTCGATGTCCAGCAAGATAAAGTCCAGGGAACATCATATTATATCCTCAATAATCACAACAACCTTATCTTTGGATATACTTTCATCTCACCTGAAGGATGTCTAAAGGCAGTTCTTTGGAGCAGTGGTTATTGGTTTACATACTTCAATGCAACGAAACCTACTAACCCATGTGAAATTTATGGAATATGTGGTCCCTTTGGAGTTTGCAAGTCGTCTAGTTCACCTATTTGCAGATGCTTAAAAGGTTTCAAGCCAAGATCAGATGAAGAATGGAACAGAGGAAACTGGACCAGAGGGTGCCTTAGGGAAATGGAATTGAATTGTCAGAAATCCGCAAGCACAACAGCTTCAACGACTGTCGAAAAAGATATGTTCTGGAAAATGGAACAAATGAAATTGCCTGATTCTGCTGATTATTTATTGATAAATGATGCGGAAGGATGTCAAAGTCGGTGCCTAGCAAACTGCTCGTGCTTGGCCTTTTCTTATGTGAATGCTATAGGATGTATGACTTGGAGTAAAGACCTGCTAGATACTCAGCAATTCTCCACCACGGGTGGCGAAGATCTATTTATTCGACTTGTGGATGTGGGTGCGGGTGCAAGTGCAGGTGTGGATACAGGTTGAAAAGGTTGAATTAATATGCCTTTGGTTTTGCACTGCCTGTGGTTCTTATAATATATTTTCCCAGGTTCAGGTGTACCTACGCGGACAAAACTTATCATCAGCCTAAGTACTCTTTCTGCCATCATCTTATTTGGAGCTGGTATTTCAGTATGTTGTCTTTCAAAGTGGAGAGGTAATAAAAGATGTACGGTTTGTTGCTGTCTTAAGGGTGATTTTGCACTAACTGCAATATAAGAAACTTGAATTAATGGTAAAACCATGGCTTAAGAAGCTAAGCAGTTACAACTATAGAAACACTGCTCTGCTTCTGATGTTCTCATGCTTATCTTGAGTTGATTTCGTTCTTTCTTTAAAATGCAGGGAAGTTCAGGAAAATGACAATCTCAAAGCTCTTTAGGTCAGTGGCTGAAGCCATCAGATCAGAAGAACTGCCAAGGGAAACTGCATGGAAAGAGCAAATGAAGGAAGATGATGCATCGAAATTGGTGGTTTATGATTTTGATAGCATACGCCTCGCGACAGACAACTTCGATGCGAAAAACAAACTTGGGGAGGGAGCGTTTGGCCCAGTTTATAAGGTAAAAGAAAAGCCATCTCCTAGGGAAATAAAGAGATCATCCAAGATCTGATAGTGCTGTTCGTTTTGAAACAGGGAAAACTGAATGATGGTAAGGAGATAGCAGCAAAGAGACTTTCGAGCAACTCAGGCCAAGGCATAGCGGAGTTCAAGAATGAGATCCTTCTAATATCCAAACTTCAACACCGAAGTCTGGTGAGACTCCTCGGTTGCTGCACTGAAGGAGAAGAAAAGATTCTTGTGTATGAGTACTTGCCGAACAAAAGCTTGGACGCCTTCCTTTTTGGTTTGTCTCACTCTTTGAAGAACTTGTTTCTGCTTTCAACAAAACCCGGTACTGAAACTAGACATTCTTCTGTTTGCAACCTTTTTTAGATTCAAAAGAGAAGAAAAAACTTAGCTGGGGCATACGCTTCCGCATTATCCAGGGGGTCGCAAGAGGGCTGCTCTACCTCCACCGTGATTCTTGCCTCAGGGTCATACATCGAGATTTGAAAGTGAGCAACATTCTCTTGGATGAAAATATGAATCCCAAGATTTCTGATTTTGGGCTGGCGCGGATGTTTGAAGGCACTCAAGTTTTGGCAAATACTCACAAAGTTGTGGGGACACTGTAAGCTTTCTTACTCATGAGGCGATACATCACCTTGAAAGCTTATTAGCAGTATAATGCGCTCACCTTTCCCTTCATACATGTTCCTACTATTGCTTTACTATTACCAAGAAACCTCTTCCATGTATATCCAATGGTTCCAATATGTCAGTTCGCTCCGAGGTAATTATAGACCAGCACTGCTTGCAAACGCTAAAAGATATTAGAAATACAGTACGCGCCGAGTTGGAAGTTTATCACCATCCAATTTTCTCAGCTCTCATGTCATCGTCCTTTAGTCTATCATTTTTTGTTTGAACTGAACTTCGGGAGCCATCCACTTACGATATTTTGTCTGCAGCGGCTACATGTCTCCTGAGTATGCCATGGGTGGGACATTTTCTGAGAAATCTGATGTTTATAGCTTTGGAGTACTGCTATTGGAGATTGTCAGCAGCAAGAAAAACACAAGTTTAGATTATCCTATGCAGCATCTCAATCTCCTCGCTTATGTAAGTGCGAGATCTAACTTCAAACTATTATACCTCCATTTCAATTTCCAACCATGGGTAGTCCTTGAAATAATCTAACAATCGACCATTTGTTACAGGCTTGGCACTTGTGGTGTGAAGGCAGAGGATTGGACCTGATGGATGCAACCATTGCTGACGCATTTTCGACATCAGAAGTAATGAGATGCATTCAGGTAGGGCTTCTCTGTATGCAAGACCATGCTACAGATAGACCCAACATGTCGGCCGTGGTTCTGATGCTGAATGGGGAGTCCCATCTTCCACAGCCGAAGCAACCAGCATTTATATTTCCAAGCTCGCCGGTTCACGAAGTCCAATCACAAGAAGGAAGCATCCGGTCCATGAATACCATCACTATTACTACAGTCGAAGGAAGATAAAATTCTCATATGCATATGCAATCTTTTGTTGCACTTTTACGTGTAATAATGACGTAAATATAGAGATTGTGAGGGAATCGGAGTTGCTAGCTCTCTAGTAGGATAGTTTTACATGTGCATGAACGCACAAAAGTTCTGAACGTCTATACGCATGGGGATTATATCTACCCTTCTTGCATATGAAAGTGTTTTCCATCTCAACATTCCCAGTTGCATCCATAATAGTCTTTGTAACGTCCTTACCACGGGGTTATTAGTGCAATGTCCCGTTCGTTATTATCTTTGACTAAGCACAAGCGGGAGCAATTAATTTGGGACAATCACAATCTGAACAAATAACGGGGTTATGACAAGTATCATGAGCAAATCTTGTATTAATATGTAGCATCCTTATCTTACCATTGGCGTTATTCATTTGACATTACAGGCTTGTCGCCATCTTGTTTCTTTCATCTTGTTAATAAGCACATGCGGAAACGTGTAAACAAATTCCCAAACAGCGTAATAGTTGGAAAATCAGGGAAAGCATAACAGGCAAGACATATTATTGCCATTTTACTTAAACATATTTTACAAGCCTTTTTTTTCACGGGCCGTTCCATGTACAAATCATATTACAAGCAAAGGTCGAGGTTAATCCTAGCTCCTCTATGTCATCCTCCATCTTACGGACCTGAAAAGGAAAATAACGGGGGATGAGTCAAGGAGACTCAATGAGTAAATTCACTAATACTCGTGCAGGATGATGTCTCGTCATTGTACTAATGCATACAAATATTTTTCCCACCTTATGTCGATGGCAAATCAATAGCAAAGACTTTGACCTTGCCCCTGCTATATTCACATGGAAGCTTATCTTTATCTGATCACATAAATTCAAACACACAAACCGTCACACATATAGAATTCATTTATCACGTACCGGCACACATATAAGATTCATGTAACATCATCCTGGCTCAACCAGGGCATCCCGACTCAACCGAGGCATGCAGCTTCATGCTAGGCATCTTGGCTCAACCAAGGCATCCCGGGGCTAGCTCACTCGAGGCATCCAGGCTCAACCAAAGCATTCTAGCTCAACTAGAGCATTCCGACACTAGTTTACCGAGGCATCCGGGCTCTATCTAGGCATCCTAGCTCAATTAAGGTATCCCGGCGCTAGTTTACTGAGGCATCGCCGCCAATACTATGTGACGATGGTTTTCTTCTTTTATTTAGTGATCACACATCATGGGTCACACAAGCCGGTTTATTATCTTGATTTCATTAGTCAATGCAATCAAGCCTAAAGGCGTGCGATTCTTGTGTAATCATGATCCCTAGAACATTTGCCTAACATGCGGGTCGCAGTCGAGGGCTCGTGGTTTGGTCTGCTATGTCGAACGTTGACTCGGAGCTGAACTTAGCCTGGATCTACAACTCCTAATGTAAACCCGCACCAAGCCGAACTCGTCCCGTGACACCACAACATGAGTATGAGACCATACGACATCCCGTTTCGTGACTCATACGTGCCTTGACTTACGATTATGAAGCAAAATAATAATCATTCATGCAAACATCGAGCATCACAGACACTGTCGCTACTCGGGTCAAACTTGTAACACCACGTCCTATCTTTCCGTAAATCAACAAGCATGGATGAGAACATCAAGCATGGTAACAAGCGATGCGTACAACATCAAGACAAACAACAACATACAAGTCTCAACAAAGGCTCGGGTGAGAACTCAAACCAACAACGCATCATATCTTCCTATCTAGAGATTAGGGAATCCACTTACATGCCGCGTTCCAACCACGTAACACACTGCCTTATCCGAGTGTTAGGGAATCCATTTACCTATAAGCTCAAGAAAATGTCTACGGCGGTCGACGGCGGCCAATGGCGAGAGAGAGAGAAGTGTTTGGTGTGAGGGTGAGAGATGAGATAGAGGAGAGGAAGTGGTGTGACAGGGGGGGAACTAAGCCTATTTATAGGCAAGCCAACTTGTTCCCTAAGCTTTATCATGAAGAAAAGCCAAGTGACATTAATGAAATAGCCCCTAAAATCAAGTGCCATCATGACTATGATCTAAAAAATCTTGATTATTAATAAAGAAGAGCCAAAAGACCATAATGAAATAGCCTTGAAAGTCTTAGCCATTAATTTGGCTTCTTGAACAATATTTAATTCTAGCCACATAATTTTAGCTTGGGCTCTAAGTTTCAATCTAGAGTTCATGATCACCTATAAGAGTAATTAAGATCCTAAAACTTGATCCTCAAGTTGCAATTGGCCCTAAAGTCTAAGCTTCATAATTAAGCTTCTTGTGCAAGCCTTCAATTTGAGGCAATTCATTTCCAACTTGACCTCCAAGTTTCTACCTTAAGGTCATTATGCCCTATTCATTCAAGGCCTAAATAAATCATGATGATCTCTCTTTCTCTCTCTTTGGCCGTGAGCCATCCTGCAAGGTGTGAATGATGGTCTTGGTCCTCAAGATTCAATTATAGAAGCCTTCCAGAAGAACACGTTTCAGTTTCTGCCATCACATGTAAAGCCTCATTCCCCCGCCCCTTCATATGACCTCCAATAAAAGTGTAACATATCTCGTTTGAAAGATCCGAATGTGCACATTAAATCACTATAAGACATCAAGTCGAGATTCTAACGTTCTCATATAGAAAATGATCAATCTTTGAAAACTGACAAAACCGGCAGTTTTTGCACTATTCTAGAAATCGGGCCTAAAAACATAGTAAATGAACTCAGAAAATTTCCAAATTTTAATATGTCATAAAAAGGACATTAAAAAAAAATTTCCATGGAGAACATAAAATCTGAACCTTTCTATAAGCACGGATTTTAGTAGCTCAAAGACAGACTAAAATCGGTTTGCCGGAACATAATCTTTTCTTCTAAAAGTAAGCTCTTTTCAAAATCCAAATCATCTCCAAAAATTCCCAAATTTATATATGTTATAGAAAAAGAAGTTCTTAACAAATCTTGTGAAGGAATTTTGTTTAAAATCAGTCCAGGAAAGTTTGTAGAAAATCGAAAAAGTGTGAATATCACAGAAATACCCATTCTGGGCAGTTTTACATGGTCCAAAATTAGGCTATCGTACTACTCATATCGAGTTTAAAAATTATGAAATAAAAGTATGTAAAACTTCAAGATTTATGAAGAAACTTTTAAGAAGGAAGTGTTTGGAAATTCGGATCACAAAAGTCTCCACAAAAATAAGAAAATAAAAGGAGTATAGAGGATCCAAATCTGGGTTTTCCAGAATAAGAGTAGAATTGGCTCTGATTGAAAAACGACCAAACTTAAACTATAGCCATTCCCCAAAGACTGAAATTGAGGATATTACAATTTTTTTGTGGAATTTCGGTGCCACTTTTGGTTCCGTCAAAGAGGCTAACTATTGATAGTTAAATATTCGATTAAAACATCATTTATGCATTTGAAATTTTTAAGGATCAAATCCTCTTTCAAACGACAGAATGTGACTCCTAAGCAAATACAAAGGAAAATGACCCCATAAGTGCTATAATTTTCATACGCTGCCTACCAGAGTGTCATAACTTTTTTTTTATCACTTAAGTGTCGTAACTTATGTAAGGCGCTCACTGGAGTGCTATAACTTTTTTTCCGATCACTTGAGTATTATATAACTTTTCAACTGATCACTTGAGTGCTATAATTCTCTAATAACGTGCATAAGTCGGATTTGTGGCACTTAGGTGAATGTTTTAAACAAAATTTGGCATTTAAGTGATCGATTGAAAGTTATGGCACTTAAATGGTTGGAAAAAAGGTAGTGGCATTCAAGTGGCTGCCGTACGAAAATTAAGACACTTGTGGTGTTTTTATCCCCAAAAACAACGATCCAGCACCATCTTGCATTCACATTTCTATTTGCACATCTTTGCAACTAGAAACAAGGGACATTATGGTCTTAGTATCTTGCACCCTATGGCAAGAGTTATGGATCACAAATGCATTTCACAAAGATTAGGAATTGAATTAGCTGATAACAACGAAATTCAACCCCTAATAGAAAATATCAATATTACGTCATCATGCATTTACATTTCTCATTGTATTTCTTTTGCACGTAGAAACTAAAGCCATTCTGATTTTAGGGTATCAAACTCAGCAAGAACATTGATCAACAAAGGTGCCAGAGTTCACGAACCCTTCGAACCCACTGTTGGACTCAACCGTTTTATCTGTAAATTTGGCTTAGCTTCTCTTGCTCGATGCAACGTCCAAACAAACTTGGAAATTGCAAATTAGGTATCACAATGAGCATCTTTGAGTCTATTTTTTCTAATGGTATATGGCTCGCGGCTAATTCCAAGAAGGTGTAGTTTCCCAAATTCGCATTAAACCAAGGTGTCGGCTAATCCCTTCACCAGGCAAGCAGTCCAAAAACTAGTGATTTAAGGCCATCAAAGTGGGACTTCCCGATATTCGTTTGACCTGAAAATTTTACACAACCTATATCTACTCCACTCTAGATTTTAGTCAAGATGGACGAATGACAATTGTGTATTGGCCATTTCGGTGCCACTAGGCAATTTGCCCAAGCCTGACCCGGGACCCAAGTTGACTGATTTTAGTGGCCAACAGGATCCTCAACTTAAGGGCCGATCATATGCTTTCTAATTGTCTTTGATGAGACTTGATGAAGCTTGATTGACGTTATAACTTGACTTAGACTCAATAGATAAAGGCTTAATTGGACAAAGACCAATGGACACTGTAACAGCCCGAATTTCGATGTAATTCCGGGATCAATAAAATTGACATTATTTCGCATTTCATTTTAGC
The DNA here is from genome assembly GCA_031216235.1 of Syzygium jambos. Taxonomy (NCBI): domain Eukaryota; kingdom Viridiplantae; phylum Streptophyta; class Magnoliopsida; order Myrtales; family Myrtaceae; genus Syzygium; species Syzygium jambos. The sequence goes on along the minus strand of CM062224.1, from coordinate 42,292,214 downwards.
AAGTCTCGTCCCGAGCTGATCACTCTCGGGATACTAACCAATAGGGTATGGCTAATTAGGAAACGGTACGTGGATCAGGGACCCAATCGCGAATATGATACCGATCACGAGAAATGATGAGAAAATATTTTGGATCGACATGAGCCGATCTTAGGAAAAGCGATGGATTCGGTTTGGCCAAGGCCAACGATGTACAATTGGATCGCAGGTGATTCTGCAAGACCGAAAGTGCACGTGGCCAACCAGTCCTGAACTGAACCGAACGATCGTAACTTCTGGGACTAATGATAATTTCTCATTCTCTCAATGATCGGGACCGTCATGACTCGGATAACCCTAGGTCGATACGCGTAACCTTCAAACAGCCGCCCGTTAGTGAGAGACCCTGAAATTTGAAATCGAGCAAGTTTTGATCACAAAATTGGGCCCGGATTTCGATATTGATTTTCGATGGCTCAAGAGACTATTTTTGGGAATCTGACGTCATATTATGTTGGCCACGCATATTTTGAATAAGTATGGTTGAAAATTGAAATTTCGGTCCAGGGGTGAAAAATTACGATTTTGCCCCTCGGGACACCGACTTGGATTTTAAGGCCGTATGAGGTTATTTTTCGAGGCCGATGTCATTTTAGGTTGGCCACGTACATTTAGAGTTGTTTTGGTCAAAAATTAGAATTTTGGCTCGGAAGTGAAAAATAATATTATTTTATTCCCCAGGACTTTGCAGTCGATTTTCAAATGCTTAAGAAGCTATTTTCGCGATTCTGACGCCATATTATGTTGGCCACACTCATTTGGGGTTGGTATAGCCAAAAATTATAATTTCGACCCGAGACCGGAAAATGACCGTTTTGCCCCTAGGCTATTTTTGGATTCCGAATTTTGAGAATTTATTTAGGATAATTATTGATGGTTTTCAGCTGAATTATTAGGGCTAATGACCTTTTTGTCCATCCATTATTGGATTAGGATGAATTAGGACCGTTAGATTAGGGGCATTTTTGTCAAAACCGTCGGATCGGCAACACTTGGCACCCTAAGCCCCCAATATTTGACCAGCTTTGACCCATTTCTCTCTCCTCCCAGCCCCCATTCTACCAGAACTCTCTCCCTCTCTCCCGAATTCCTCCTCCTCCGCCGGCTTCTCCCTCTCGGCCGCTTGGAAGGCCGCCGCCGCCGGAGCTGCTGGTCGCCGGCCGCCGCCGCCGCTGCTGCTTCGTTCGACCACCACCCACCAGCATCACCATCCTTACTCTCTCTCTCTCTCTCTCTCTCTCTCTCTCTCTCTTTTCCGTCCGACCAAAGGACCGCCCGAGCAAGCCACAGCTGTGCTGGAGCCCGATCGGCTGAGCTGCTGCCGCCGTGATCCACCAGACGTCCATACGTCGCCGTGCGTCACTGTCCGTACAGTTTCCGTACGGTTCCGGACAGTGTCCGTGCGGGTGCTCGTACTCCGTCCGCCGGGAATGCCGCCGCCGGTTCCACTGTTCACCGGTAATCGACCGCCGTTCCTCGTCGTCGTGGTCTAGAATTAAATGAGTATACCTCCTAAACCCGGATTATGACTGATAGTACGTTTTCTGGACTGGTTTAGGTATTATCGGTGTATTTTGGACTGACTTAGGTATTATCGGTGTATATTTCGGACTGGATTGAGGACCGATTGGTGGAAATAAAATCCGAGGAATTTAACGGGATTATTATAGAAAATTATTGAGCTCGGATTGAGGAAATAGTGGCTGTCCGCATTTTGAGGAATGTACCGGATTTTAATGGACAGTAAGAATTATTAGTTGAATGGCCAGGATTACCCAGAGTGATTGGCTGATGATTTATTGGTGATTAATTGTGCTTAATTATGAAATGCCATGTTGTGTGCTCGTGTGGCTGAAACGTGCGGAGTGTGATTGGCCAAGTGAGCATGCTATTTGTGAATTGGACACTGTATGGTGATTTGATTTGGCTGAGTGCCTGTGATTTACTGATGCTCATGTTGCATTTTATATGGACACGCATTGCGTATGCCGAGTATGAGGCATGAATTGAAATTTGTGCGAGAATGCGTGTCTGCCATTAGCATGTGATCACCTAATATACTCTGATGCGTTTTATGCTGGGTTCAGATAATAACTGGCAGTGTGTGTATGTGTAATCACAATTCGCCCTGATACATATTACGCGGGGTGAGGACGATGCCCGGTTCGTCCGGAAGACGACCATCCTGATGCGTTTTACGCGGGCTTTGGTTCGTGAGGAGATCAGTGTTGCGCCTCATGCACTTTGAAGCAGGCTAGAGACACTGGGCCAGATCGATGTTGCGTCTCATGCACTTTGAAGCAGGCTAGATGCACCGGGCCGGGAATTGTGTAGACTCGAGTCGTAATAAATAATTGAGACAGTGTGCTGGGTGAACCGAAACGAGAGCATAACATGAGCATGCGTGTGGTGTACGTGTGACCATCGTATTTGCGCATGTGCCTTGAGGAATTTAATGAACTGTCTGACCTGCAGGATAATTCTTATGTTCTATTTGGGTCGAAGGCCAAGTCATTGTTTGTGTATTTTGTTGTTTTGCCTGTTAGGAGAATGCATGTTAGCCTAGCCCAGGTTTAGAGATTGTACTCGCTGAGATTCGTCTCACGGTTGTAATAACCCACATTTTCAGACCCCCAGCCGTAAGGATGCCGAATCCACCACTTTTTGGAATACCTACACAGATACAGGAGTACACCAGTTCGTACCCCGCAGGAAATGGAGAGTTATATGTGAGATACATATCAGTGATTTTTGTGGATGTGGGTGAATATTTCTACCAAACCCAGGAATATGTGGCTTGGTATTTACGAGATGTGAACGGGAACATAGGCCGACCTCTTCGGACTTTCGACGCCCCTCTGGACGGATTCGGTTTGATGATACCGATAGTTGCGGATGGTGAGGTGATAAATCCGCAGGATGTCTATGAGGTTGATGGCGTTGACGAGTCTATGGATGGGGAGCCACATGTGATAGTCGAAGACCCAGACCAAGATGTCGAGGAAGAAGACGAACTGGAGGACATGGAGCTAGATTCTGATGAAGACCGTGGGGAAGTAGCAGAGGTAGGATCAGATGTAGAAATAGGACCCGATGATGAGTTAGGGCTTTATCTCGACCTAGAGCTTGAACTGAATACTGAAGACGAAGAGGCAGCAGCAACGAATATGGATTCCGAAGAATTCGAGCCTCAAGAGAGTTCAGCAGGGGAGTCCTCGGAATCGTCAGATCCGGATTGGGAGCCCTAGCTTAGGTTCCAACTCTTTATAGGGAAGCTAGTACCTTTTTTACTGCGATCTTCCCTGTAGTTGACCCCATCTTTCCCCAGTCGTAGTGCCTTTTTGATCTGGTGGCTGCTCGAAGTTGTTGTCTTTGTTTAAATCTTTTGATCTGTATAAAATATATTGTAAAAGGGCTTTCCTATAGTAATACAAAGTGTATATATTTTCAGAATTGTTGATTGTTGTTTGGCTATCCTTGGTTCATAATCTTTTCTGTCAGGGTGATTTATTTATTGCTTTTGCTTGTGCTTGATCTCTGTGTGGGCGTTGGGTCGGCGACGCTTCCTGGGACGTCACACCATAATCGACCGGAGGTGGAATGCTCACGCTTCGTAAGGTTCGGGGCGTGACATCCCCATTTGAATTGGTATCAGAGCAAGGTCAGCTCGGTCCAATTTGGTCGATACTTGGAGTGATAAGGAGCGATGAGACCCTGGGTAGCCAGTAGGGTGACCTCATGTGCTACATGCATCTCCTGACAGTTGTGTATTGAATGTGTGTTTTTTGGTGTGACCCTTGCAGTGTAGGTGCGGCAGAACCCGAGGTGAGTATGCGAATCCCTTGGGTGATATGTTGTATAATTGTTGGGCCGCATGCTGATTGTTGATTGTTTTTTGATACCTGCCTAGGATAGATTGGTTTAAGTCTTTAATTCCTTAGTGCTGAGTTGTGAGGATAAATATAAGAAAGGGAAAGGAATCCCAAGGTTGGTCGAGTTCAGGAGGCCAAGAGGCCCGAGACCGCCGACTAAAGGATATTATTCAAACTCCAAGCAGGAGAAGGGGAAAAGAGCCCCAAGCCCAGACTAGTGAGGGAGCCCGTGAGGCTAGAGATCCAAGGTTTGACGAGGTGATGAATACCTTGCGAGAAATTGGGCATATTATGGGGTTGCAAGCTCAGGAGAGAGCCGCAGCTTATGCGCAGGCTACTGGGGCTGCGCCAATTGCGGATGTTGGAGGGAATCAAGCCCAGCAGAGGTAGGATCAACCAGCAGGGGTTAGGCAGATGCCCTATTTAATGGAGCAATTTATAAAGCTAAAGCCGCCTAAGTTTCATGGTCACGGTGACCCCAAGACTACGCCGAGGTAGGTGGAAGAACTAGAGAAAACCTTCAAGGTTTTGGGGTGCACCGATGAGGAAAAGGTAACATTAGCGGTTTATCAACTGCAGGACAGCGCAAATGATTGGTGGAATGCCATGGAGGGCAGAGTATTTCCTGAAGGAACAGCCCCGACTTGGGCAGTATTTGTGGAGAACTTCTAGGAGAAGTATTTTTCGGAAAATGCCCGGGAAAAGAAATTGATAGAATTTATGCATTTGCGCCAAGGTCAGATGACGGTCGACCAGTATGAAGCGGAATTTGCAAGGTTGGCAAAGTTTGCACCGACTATGGTAGAAAATCCGGGAGATAGAGCTCGGAGATTCCGGGATGGACTGAAGCCGGATCTTCGGAGCCTGATTTTGTCTCACGATATCAAGAATTATGGGAAATGCATAGACGGGCTCAAATTATGGAGCGGGGTCAGCAAGAAAGGGCAGCCGCTTCGGGATCGCGGTTTACCCAAAATAGAGATAATCGCCGCTTGGGGAAGAGAACTATGACTGGAAATAGGGGGTTTATCCCACCGGCCAGGTGGAATATTGGGAAATCAAGTCCCCAGCTGAGTAGATATGGGGCATGTTTTAAGTGCGGGAGCATGGAACATCAGATTCGCAGTTGCCCGCAAATGCATCCCTCAGGACCACCTAGGTTGCCACCTTCGAGAGTTGGAAATCAAGCCGGACCTCCCCCATTGGCTAATCAAGGGCGACTGCCAGCTCAAGGAAGGGTCTATGCCATGGCGCGCAAGGAAGCTGAGAATGCGTCGGGCGTGGTCACAGGTACGATTTCCTTATGTGATCATGTCGCTTATGCATTGTTTGATTCGGGGGCGACCCATTCTTTTATTTCCGAGCAGTTTATTAAGTTGGTTGGTCTGAAACCAGTGTTGCTTGAGAATGTGCTTTGCGTGTTGACGCCTATGAATGATAAAATGCTAGTGTGCCCCTTTCAATACCAAAAAAAAAAAATGTTGGTTTCTTTTGGATGCCCTGATTGTAAAATAGTTATTGGGGGTAAGGAAGAAAGTATCGACATGGCAGTATTGGCCATGTTCGATTTTGATGTGATCATTGGAATGGACTGGTTAGTCCGACAGAGAGCTGTATTGGATTGCAGCGATAGGACGATCCAATTTAATCCGGATAGACGTCTTAGTTTTGTATTTCAGGGAAACCGAGGAGGAACCTCGATCCCTTGGATTTCCTCGCTGGAAGTGATTAAGTTGTTGGATAATGGATGTGAAGGATATCTGGTGAATGTCGTAGATTCGACAGTGATGGAACCCAAGTTGGAGGATATAACTGTAGTATGTGATTTCCCTGAAGTGTTCCCCCAAGAATTGCCGGGCTTACCGCCTGAGCGAGAGGTGGAGTTTGTGATTGAATTGGCCCCTGGGACAGAGCCAATTTCAAAGGCACCATATCGGATGTCTCTATCGGAATTGAAGGAGTTAAAAGTGCAAATACAGGAATTGTTGGACAAAGGTTTTATTCGTCCTAGTGCGTCTCCATGGGGAGCGCCAGTCCTGTTTGTAAGAAAGAAAGATGGAACTCTGAGATTGTGCATAGATTACCGGCAGATAAACTAAGTGACAGTGAAGAACAAGTATCCGCTGCCGAGAATTGACGATCTGTTTGACCAGTTGCAAGGAGCCTCTGTGTTTTCTAAGATTGATTTGCGGATCGAATACCATCAGTTGAGGATCCGAAAAGAGGACATTCCTAAGACCGCTTTTAGGACGCGGTACGGGCATTATGAATTTACAGTTATGCCCTTTAGATTAACGAATGCCCCAGCTGCCTTTATGGACTTGATGAATCGAGTGTTTAAGGAATTCTTGGATCAATTCGTGATAGTTTTTATTGATGATATTCTGGTGTACTCTAAGAGTTCCGAGGAGCATGAGGTACACTTGACTATAGTGCTACGGACCTTAAGAGAACATGCTCTGTATGCCAAGTTAAGCAAGTGTGAATTTTGGCTTAGTCGAGTGGCATTTCTTGGACACATAGTTTCTGAGGATGGAATTTCTGTAGACCTAGCTAAGATTGAGGCAGTAATGAAATGGCCAAGACCGACATCCGTGACTGAGATTAGGAGTTTCTTAGGATTGGCTGGCTATTAAAGACGATTTGTAGAAGGATTTTAATCGATAGCCATGCCATTGACAAGGCTGTTTAAGAAGGAGACTAAGTTTGAATGGAATGATAAATACGAAAGAAGTTTTCAATAGCTGAAGCGCAAGTTAAGAACTGCTCCCGTGTTGACTATACCATCTGGACCTGGAGGATTCGAGATCTACAGTGATACTTCTTTGAGAGGGCTCGGATGTGTTTTAATGCAGCATGGAAAAGTGGTAGCATATGCGTCGTGCCAGTTGAGACCGCATGAGATGAACTATCTGATGCATGATTTGGAATTAGCTGCAATCATTTTTGCCCTCAAGATCTGGAGACATTATTTGTGTGAAGAGAAGTTCCAAATTTATACAGATCATCAAAGCCTCAAATATTTGTTTTCACATAAGGAATTGAATATGAGGCAGTGCCAATGGATGGAGCTTTTAAAAGACTATGATTGCGACATTTTGTATCACCCGGGTAAGGCGAATCGAGTTGCTGATGCCTTAAGTCGCAAGTCTAGTATGACGCATCTAATGATCAGAGAATGGACTTTGCTGGAGAAGCTCAGGGATTCGGAGTTCAAATTTGAGGTGAGTCGGATGTCCAGCTTGATGGTTGTTTTGAGAATTGAACCGGAGATCCAAGTTAGAATCAAGGAACTGCAGTTTACGGACCAAGAGATCCAAAGGATTGTTGGGTTGGATGCTACTAAGAGGAAGTCAGATTTCCAAGTAAGCGAGGATGGAATCTTAAAGTTCCAGGGAAGGACGTGTGTGCCGGATGATATAGAGCTTAAGGAGGAAATTTTATCGGAAGCTCATAGGAGCGATTACAGTATCCACCCAGGCAGCACAAAAATGTATCAGAATCTACGGCAACATTATTGGTGGAACAGAATGAAGGCAAATGTGGCCAAGCATGTGGCCAAGTGTTTGACGTGCCAACAAGTGAAGGCACAGAATTGCAAGCCAGGTGGCTTATTGAGACCGTTAGATATCCCCGAGTGGAAATGGGAGCACATCACAATGAATTTTGTATCAGGATTGCCGCGAAGCCAGAGAAGACATGATTCAATTTGGGTGATAGTAGATCGACTGACTAAGTCAGCACACTTCCTGGCAGTGCGAAAGGACTTTAAGCTGGAAAGGTATGCAGAATTATATGTGCGGCAAATAGTACGTTTTCATGGAGTGCCAGTGACGATCACATCGGATCGTGATCCAAGGTTTACCACGAATTTTTGGAAAAGTCTGCAAGTGACTTTAGGAACGAAGTTACAGTTTAGTACTGCTTATCATTCTCAGACAGATGGCCAGTCAGAAAGAACAATTCAGACCTTAAAGGATATGTTAAGAGCCTGTGTAATTGATTTCCAGGGAAAATGGGAAGAACAGTTACATTTAGTGGAATTTGCCTATAACAATAATTACCAGTAGAGCATTCAGATGGCGCCGTTTGAGGCATTATATGGTAGAGCTTGTAGAACGCCATTATGTTGGGACGAAGTTGGAAAGCGAAGTATAACATGCCCAGAATTAGTGCAGCAGTCAGTGGAAGCTGTAAAAATTATTCGGGACAGACTGAGGACAGCACAGAGTCGCCAAAAGAGTTATGCCGATAGGAGACGACGACCCTTGGAGTTTCAAGTAGGAGATCATGTATTTCTCAAGGTGTCGCCGATGAAAGGATTATCCCGATTCGGCAAGAAAGGAAAGCTCGGTCCAAGGAATGTCGGACCATTCGAGATATTGGAAAAGATTGGTGATATGGCCTATCGATTGACATTGTCGCCTAGCTTATCCCAAGTGCATAATGTTTTTCACGTATCGATGTTAAGAAAATATGAATCAGATTTGACCCATGTTTTAAGATATGAGGAGATAGACATGGACGACAAAGTGTCATACGTGGAAAGGCCAGTTATGATCGAAGATCGGAAAGACCGAGTGCTAAGGAATAAGACAATTCCGATGGTCAAAGTGGTTTGGAAGCACCACAGGATTGAAGGTGCCACTTGGGAAAGCGAAGAAGCCATGAGACGTTAGCACCCCCAATTATTAGAGTAGCTAAGGGTAGATTGCAAATTTCGAGGACAAAATTTTTGTAAGGGCGGAAGAGTTGTAACAGCCCGAATTTCGATGTAATTCCGAGATCAATAAAATTGACATTATTTCGCATTTCATTTTAGTAAATCTCGTCCAGAGCTGATCACTCTCGGGATACTAACCAATAGGGTATGGCTAATTAGGAAACGGTACGTGGATTAGGGACCCGATCGCGAATCTGATACCGATTACGAGAAATGATGAGAGAATATTTTGGACCGACATGAGCTGATCTTAGGAAAAGCGATCGATTGGGTTTGGCCAAGGCCAACGATGTACAATTGGATCGCAGGTGATTCTGCAAGACCGAAAGTGCACGTAGCCAACCAGTCCTGAATTGAACCGAACGATCGTAACTTCTGGGACTAGTGATAATTTCTCACTCTCTCAATGATCGGGACCGTCGTGACTCGGATAACCCTAGGTCGATACGCGTAACCTCCAAATAGTCGCCCGCTAGTGAGAGACCCTGAAATTTGAAATCGAGCGAGTTTTGATCGCAAAATTAGGCCCGGATTTCGATGTTGATTTTCGATGGCTCAAGAGACTATTTTTGGGAATCTGACGTCATATTATGTTGGCCACGCATATTTTGAGTAAGTATGGTTGAAAATTGAAATTTCGATCCGGGGGTAAAAAATTACGATTTTGCCCCTCGGGACACCGACTTGGATTTTGAGGCCGTATGAGGTTATTTTTCGAGGCCGATGTCATTTTAGGGTGGCCACATACATTTAGAGTTGTTTTGGTCAAAAATTAGAATTTTGGCTCGGAAGTGAAAAATAATATTATTTTATTCCCCAAGACTTTGCAGTCGATTTTCAAAGGCTTAAGAAGCTATTTTCGCGATTCTGACGCCATATTATGTTGGCCACACTCATTTGGGGTTGGTATAGCCAAAAATTATAATTTCGACCCGGGACCGGAAAATGACCGTTTTACCCGTAGGCTAATTTTGGGAATTTATTTAGGATAATTATTGATGGTTTTCAGCTGAATTATTGGGGCTAATGACCTTTTTTCCATCCATTATTGGATTAGGATGAATTATGACCGTTAGATTAGGGGCATTTTGGTCAAAATCGTCGGATCGGCGACACTTGGCACCCTAAGCCCCCAATATTTGACCAGCTTGGACCCATTTCTCTCTTCTCCCAGCCCCCATTCAGCCAAAACTCTCTCCCTCTCTCCCAAATTCCTCCTTCTCCGCCGGCTTCTCCCTCTCGACCGCTTGGAAGGCCGCCGCTGTCGAAGCTGCTGGTTGCTGGCCGCCGCCGCCGCTGCTTCGTCCGACCACCACCCACCAGCATCACCACCCTTACTCTCTCTCTCTCTCTCTCTCTCTCTTCCGTCTGGCCAAAGGACCGCCGGAGCAAGCCACCGCCGTGCCGGAGCCCGATCGGCTGAGCTGCTGCCGCCGTGACCCACCAGACGTCCGTACATCGCCGTACGTCACTGTGTGACATTCCGAAATTCCACCAATTGGAATTTATTGAATAATTGAGTTTTATGATATGTGCTCGCAGTAAATTCTCGCCCGGAACTGATCATTCCTGGGAATGCTAACTATTAGGGAAAGGCTAATAGGGGAATTAAATTCGCGCGACTAAAGGAAATTCGATTGTGAATGGATTTCGATCATTAAATCGCAGAAGTGATATTTTGAGCCACTGTTGGCCGATCCAAGGATAGTTAGGGGTCAGTTCGCCACTGTTCTAGTAGTGGATCGCGGGTGATTCCGTTGGACCAAGAAACGACTTGACGAATGATTCTGAAATTATACCGAACGATCGTCCTCTCGGATCAAGTGATTGATCTTCGCGATTTTAATGACAACCGAGGTCGTCACGCACCGAACGGACTTGCACGTGACTCTATTCAGTATCAGTCATGAGTCGATTCTGCGAATTTCCCCAGCAAGCCACCCGTTAGCTCGAGAAACGCTCAAGTTGCGTTTAATAGAATTTAATTATGGAATTTTTGCCCAAATTGGACACCGGAAAATTAGGAAGTCACGCCGAAACATTAGGACGACGTTGCACGTGACAGTGTCAATTTTTGGTGCGCTTAAATCCTTCGGAAAAATTCGATTTGGACAAGAAACAGAGAAAGTGACCAAAATGCCCATAGGATTTATTAAAGGACAAGCTTTAAGGGTAAATGGCATTTTGGTAAATTTGCCCCAAAATTTTGATTGGACAATTTTACCCTTGGATTTTTAGGAAATTACAAGTATGCCCTTGGATATTTTTGTGCAAGAATCGATCTCGGCTGTCGGATCAAGATAAAATCGAATCGAGACTGTCGGATTAAAATTGTGAGACAAGGGTAATATGGTCATTTTTCACTTGGGTCAATGGTCACTATTTGAGTCAAAAATGTTGTCTTCCTTCTCATTCTCTCCTCTTCTTCTTCACGATCAGCCCTCCCATTTGGTTTTTCCTTCTTTCCCCCACCATGAGCTTCTCTTTGGCCGTTCCTCCCTCCACCGCCGGCACCGCCGCTTACCGCCGCACGCCCGGATCGCCCCCAAGCTGCCATCCATGCCATCGTACGCCACCACTACCAACCTCAAACCTCACCATCTCTCTCTCTTTCTCTCTCTCTCTCTCAAGTGGTCGTGAGCCCCAAATCAAGAGGCCGGACCGCCGCCGCTCAAGCCGTACGCCGTCGCCGTAGAGTGCCGCCGCTTCCCGTTCTAGCCGATTAAGTCTAGAACTTTGTAAGTTATACTCTAATCCCGATTTAAGATATTGGGTATCGACGGATAATTTGATTTGGGGTGAAATTGATAATATGCGGGTGCGAAATATTGGGGTTTATGATTGGAAATGTTTGGCGGGCCTTGAGCATTATTTTTGGAATTTTTGGAGGACAATTTGAGGTGAATTATAAGCTGCGAGTTACTATTCACAAGCTGCGAATTACTGTTCACGGGGCTGTGATGATTTGTTCGGGACGCAAGTTGGATTTTTAGAACCATTATTTAATGGCGAGAAAGTGTCTTGAAGGATCGGAATTAATCCGACGCCATTTGGTCTGAGAAAATTGGCAATTTACGTGTTTTGGGCATGTTTGAATTATTCTGGATGGGGTTGATTTAATTGAGTGTTTATTTGTGTGTTTATATAGTGGGCATATGTCTGTTTGGTGCACGCGTAGGCCAGATCGAATTAATTGTTGATATTGGCCATGTGAATTGTTGAATGAGCCATGTCTGCGTGTGACTCGATGCGTGCACGGATCGCGTGTGCTGGCCAGTTGCGTGTGGTAAATACATATCGATTATGTGCATGAGTAAGGAGAAGTTGTGGTGTGACAAGTGATTGTGGGAAAGTATGCGAAGGTGTGATAGTAAAAGAATGGGATTGGGCCGGGTATGGTAAACTCGGGCAGCGATCACGTAGGTCTGTTGCATTTGACACAGGCTGAGGTATGAAAAAGCAAGTATGAGAATCGGTCCGAGGCACGATCAGCTCGGGTGAGACCGGGATTGGACCGAGGTATCATAAGCTCGGGTTCCAATCATATAGGCCTGTCGCATTTGGCGCGGGCTGAGTTGGGATCGGGTCTAGGGCGTGTAATGCTGAGGTCGCGATTGGGGCCTGAGGCATGAACGAGTACGTGGGGCGGATGTGGTGAATGATCGCAGTGTGCCTGAGGCGTGTACTTCAACGCGGGTCACTGGCGAGTGTTGTGGAAAAATGAATGGTCGCAGTGTGCCTGAGGCGTGTACTTCAACGCGGGTCACTGTCGAGGAATGTGAAAGTGAAAAATGAGAATGGAAGGAATAGTGAGATGAGAACGGTACATGCGTATGTTTGCATCTGACGTAATTGTGATTGAGTGCGGGTGTGCGCATGATTGAGCCTAACCACATTAATTGATGTGCCTGCTTTGTGATTACTTGATGTACGTGAATGTGTGTGATTACGTAATTGTCTGGAGGTACGTGATAGCCTAGGTTGGGTTTAGGGTTGTACTTGCTGAGATATAATCTCATGGTTGTGTGAACCAACAATTTTCAGAACCTCGTCCTGAGCGATAAACCCTCCACCACCGCCACTAGTACGTTTTGGAGTACCAATGCATACGGAGTATGAGGTAGCTGAGTTTCTGATGGGTGACGGGATGACCTGGAAAAGACACACGACGACCGTGTTTGTAGAAGTGAAAAAGCTTGCCTTGGATGAGAATCATTTTTGAGGTTGAACGTCAGGTCATCGACTCCTTTTTTATTTTGGTAGTTTCAGTAAAGTGTGCACTGGTAGACAGAGGTTTGTTTTATTGTACATATGGTGGAACAAGTTGAACAAGAAATGGAAATGTATATTCTCCCAATTCTCCCCAGTTTAATTTGTCAGGGTGTTTATGGTTTCCGTTTTCGCGATTAAATCTCTGATGTTTAGTTGAGGTCGGCGATAACCTGGGACATCGCAACCGTTCGACTTGAAGCGGGATGATGCGGGCTCGACGGGGGTTTCGGGGCGTGACATCCCCGTTTGAATTGGTATCAAAGCAAGGTTAGCTCGATCTAAAGTTGGTCGAATTGGAGTGACAAGGAGTGGAAACCTTGGGGTAGTAATTAGAAAGATCTAGGTGGGTTGTAAGGTGGAATGAGCTACACGTGCCTCCAGATTGTTTGTTGTGATTGTTTGAGTAAGTCAATTGTTGTGTGGTAATTGAATTGCAGGTGCGTCTGGACCTGAGGTAAGTGTTCAGGCTTTTGCAATTGTGATTTCGTGATTGGTAGTGGGGAATTGTTTGTTGAGTGAGTTTTCGTGTTAATTCGCTGCTTAGAATTAGATTGAGCTAGTCGGTTTAGACAGCTAATTCCTGAGTGGAATTACAGTAGGTAGTAGAGTGGTAAAATCGTGACGATGAGCAGCGAAGGAAGAGGAGTAGGAAGAGTCCCAAGGAGGGGCGCTGGTAGAGGATCCCGGGGTAGAGGACGTGCTCGAGCTAGAGCCGTCGAGGATCTTGGAATGGGTGCTAGAACGATGGGAAATTTAGGAGTGGATGCTGGAGTAGCAGCAAACCCCGGAATAGAAGTTAGACCTGTTGTGGATCCGAGAATGGAAGCTGTAATGAGAACATTAGAACGGATTGGTGATATAATAGAACGGCAGACTCAAGAGCGAGCTGCTCCGATTGCCCAAGCTGCCAAGGCTGTTACTGTTGCTAATAATAATGAAAATCAAGGTCAAGGGCAAGTTGTTGCAAATAGACCTATGCACCAGTTGGTAGAGCAGTTTATTAAGCTGAAACCACCTAAGTTTTCTGGAAAAGGAGATCCTGAGGCTGCACCTCGGTGGGTAGAGGAACTGGAGAAGGTTTTTGAGGTGCTGGAGTGTAATGATCACGAGAGGGTGACTTTAGCAGTCTATCAATTGTAAGATAATGCAAACGATTGGTGGAAAGCCACCAAGGATAGGATTTTTCCTGAAGGTACAGCCAAGAATTGGGCTGTTTTTACTGAGAATTTTTATGAGAAATACTTTTCAGCTAATGCTAGAGAGAGAAAACTCGCGGAATTTATGAGACTCTGCCAAGGTCAGATGACGGTAGATCAGTATGAGGCGGAATTCGCGAGACTGTCTAAGTTCGCGCCAAGAATGGTGGAACATCCTGAGGATAAGGTGCGAAGATTTCTAGATGGGTTGAGAGCTGACATCCGTAGCCAGTTGTTAGTAGTAAATCTGGGAACGTATGAGCAGATATTTGATAGGGACCAGATTCTTGAGCGGGATCTAATGGTTGTGTGATAGCCTAGGCTGGGTTTAGGGGTGTACTTGCTGAGATATAATCTCATGGTTGTGTGAACCAACAATTTTCAGAACCTCGACCTGAGCGATGAACCCTCCACCACCGCCACTAGTACGTTTTGGAGTACAAGTGCATACGGAGTATGAGGTAGCTGAGTTTCTGATGGGTGACGGGATGACCTGGAAAAGACACACGACGACCGTGTTTGTAGAAGTGGAAAAGCTTGCCTTGGATGAGAATCATTTTTTAGGTTGAACGTCAGGTCATCGACTCCTTTTTTATTTTGGTAGTTTCAGTAAAGTGTGCACTGGTAGACAGAGGTTTGTTTTATTGTACATATTGTGGAACAAGTTGAACAAGAAATGGAAATGTATATTCTCCCAATTCTCCCCAGTTTAATTTGTCAGGGTGTTTATGGTTTCCGTTTGCGCGATTAAATCTCTGATGTTTAGTTGAGGTCGGCGATAACCTGGGACGTCGCAACCGTTCGACCTGAAGCGGGATGACGCGGGCTCGACAGGGGTTTCGGGGCGTGACACACTGTCCGTACAGTGTCCGTACGGTTCCATACAGTGTCCGTGCGGGTGTCCGTACGCCGTCTGACGGGAACGCCGCCACCGATTCCACTGTTCACCGGTGATCAGCCGCCATTCCTCGTCGTCGTGGTCTAGAATTAAGTGAGTATACCTCTTAAACCCGGATTAGGACTGATAGTGTATTTTCTGGATTGGCTTAGGTATTATCGATGTATTTTGGACTGACTTAGGTATTATCGGTGTATATTTCGGACTGGATTGAGGACCGATTGGTGGAAATAAAATCCGAGGAATTTAACGGGATTATTATAGATAATTATTGGGCCCGAATTGAGGAAATAGTGGCTGTCCGCATTTTGAGGAATGTACCGGATTTTAATGGACAGTAAGAATTGTTAGCTGAATGGCCGGGATTACCCAGAGTGATTGGCTGATGATTTATTGGTGATTAATTGTGCTTAATTATGAAATGCCATGTTGTGTGCTCGTGTGGCTGAAACGTGCGGAGTGTGATTGGCCAAGTGAGCATGCTATTTGTGAATTGGACACTGTATGGTGATTTGATTTGGCTGAGTGCCTGTGATTTACTGATGCTCATGTAGCATTTTATATGGATACGCATTGCGTATGCCGAGTGTGAGGCATGAATTGAAATTTGTGCGAGAATGCGTGTCTGTTATAAGCATGTGATCACCTAATATACTCTGATGTATTTTACGCGGGGTTTAGATAATAACTGGCAGTGTGTGTATGTGTGATCACAATTCGCCCTGATGCGTATTACGCGGGGTGTGCCGTCCTCATGCACTTTGAAGCAGGACGATGCCCGGTTCGTCTGGAAGACAACCATCCTGATGCGTTTTACGCGGGCTTTGGTTCGTAAGGAGATCAGTGTTGCGCTTCATGCACTTTGAAGCAGGCTAGACATACCGGGCCGGGAATTGTGTAGACTCGAGTCGTAATAAATAATTGAGACAGTGTGCTGGGTGAACCGAAATGAGAGCATAGCATGAGCATGCGTGTGGTGTACGTGTGACCATCATATTTGCGCATGTGCCTTGAGGAATTTAATGAACTGCCTAGCCTGCAGGATAATTCTTATGTTCTATTTGGGCCAAAGGCCAAGTCATTGTTTGTGTATTTTGTTGTTTTGCCTGTCAAGAGAATGCATGTTAGCCTAGCCTAGGTTTAGGGGTTGTACTCGCTGAGATTCGTCTCACGGTTGTAATGACCCATATTTTCAGACCCCCAGCCGTAAGGATGCCGAATCCACCACTTTTTGAAATACCTACACAGATACAGTAGTACACCAGTTCGTACCCCGCAGGAAATGGAGAGTTATATGTGAGATACATATCAGTGATTTTTGTGGATGTGGGTGAATATTTCTACCAAACCCAGGAATATGTGGCTTGGTATTTACGAGATGTGAACGGGAACATAGGCCGACCTCTTCGGACTTTCGACGCCCCTCTGGACGGATTCGGTTTGATGATACCGATAGTTGCGGATGGTGAGGTGATAAATCCGCAGGATGTCTATGAGGTTGATGGCATTGACGAGCCTATGGATGGGGAGCCACAGGTGATAGCCGAAGACCCAGACCAAGATGTCGAGGAAGAAGACGAACTGGAGGACATGGAGCTAGATTCTGATGAAGACCGTGGGGAAGTAGCAGAGGTAGGATCGGATGTAGAAATAGGACCCGATGATGAGTTAGGGCTTTATCTCGACCCAGAGCTTGAACCGGATACTGAAGACGAAGAGGCAGTAGCAACGGATATGGATTCCGAAGAGTCCGAGCCTCAAGAGAGTTCAGCAGAGGAGTCCTCGGAATCATCAGATCCGGATTGGGAGCCCTAGCTTAGGTTCCAACTCTTTATAGGGAAGCTAGTACCTTTTTGACTGCTATCTTCCCTGTAGTTGACCCCACCTTTCCCCAGCCGTAGTACCTTTTTGATCTGGTGGCTGCTAGAAGTTGTTGTCTTTGTTTAAATCTTTTGATCTGTATAAAATATATTGTAAAAGGGTTTCCCTATAGTAATATAAAGTGTATATATTTTCAGAATTGTTGATTGTTGTTTGGCTATCCTTGGTTCATAATCTTTCTGTCAGGGTGATTTATTTATTGCTTCCCCTTGTGCTTGATCTTTGTGTGGGCGTTGGGTCGGCGACGCTTCCTGGGACGTCGCACCATAATCGACCGGAGGTGGAATGCTCGCACTTTGTAGGGTTCGGGGTGTGATAGACACCAGGGATTTTTTTTTTGGGTCATAAACCAGTATATTTATTTAATAATAAGAAATTAGAGGATACTTTCCATGGGTTTTAAAACATAGTAAATCCCAAAGGCCCGGAGGAGGATAAAGAACCCAATTACTCAGTAAGCTATTTCTCCTTTGGACTTTAGCAACCAATCAACTACTCTATTTGCTTCTCTACTGATATGGGCCAAATTTGAACCAGTGAATATTGGCTAAAACCATTGGGCAACGACCAGCTTGGCCAGCCTTTATATAAAGGGATTCAAGATAAATTTTTCCCTCTCTAAACGCATATCTCTCATTTTCCAGCTTATTCTCTAGTCTTCATATCCCTCAACTCTCTCTAGCCATGAAAAGCCATAAAAACCGTGAGCCGAGGAGCCCAAAATCGTGAGTAACGAGTGAAGGTTGAGGAAACTCGAGCAAATTGGTGTTGGTTTTGCTAAGTGTCGTGAGTTGAGTGAGAACCTAGGCCACCTTGCTTCACGTATTCAACGCAAAACACTGTCGTCCCTCTATCATTTTAAGTTGTTGGACGTGAATATGTCCTTCAACTATTTTGTTTGAACTTTGAAACATAAAACTCGGGGGTATTCTCTGGAGAGAGGGAAGAAAAACTTTCTCTCCAATTGAGGGGCTAGGCGTGCGAACTCATTCGTTGAGGATAATGACCTTGGGATTGTAGTAAAAAACCGAGGTATGGCGGGTCGCATAGCCCTCACGAGCGTTGTCAATCCACTAACTTGGTCTACGGGTCAATCAGCACGGTTGTGGCATCTAGTACATATGATTTAACCTTTTTGGGTTATGTTGAACGTAAGTCTGTTGGTGAACCGGTCCATTTCCTCCTCCCTTGGCTGGGACCCCTAGTAGCTTCGTCTAGCTGTTTCCCTTGATGTTTTGTCTTGAAACCTTGCATATGTGTCTCGGTCCATGCTTTGGCAAAGGTGCCTAGAATGTTAGACTCATTTTCTTGTAATCTTTTTTTTTTTTGGTCGGAATTTTCTTGTAATCTCTTGCTTGAGTGTAATCACACATTCTCATTCACTGGTCATCAAGATTCCATGTTTGTTTGGGACTGTTTTGAGGGCAAATGAGCACATTTAGCTCACTGTCCAGCATACCTAATGAGCTGGACAGTTGGTTTTGAGTTCGCATTCAGCTTCTTTAAGAGTCCCGTGCGGTCCCGGGGTGGTCCCATTGCATCAATTGCACCATTCCTGAGTCATATTCTCATGTTCGCCTCATATTTATTGAATTTTCATCATGGTTGTTGATTTGTAATTTATCGACACGTTTTTAGTATTGTTTAGATATCTAATCATTTTATCATAAATAGAGATGAGAATGACAAAAGAAATGATAAATGAGATGTTGAAAAATAAATTGAACGTGCATTTAGTTAGTAATTGTATTTTAGGGATAGGTTCAATTAATGTTTCATTGTATGTTATTTCGTTTGATACTTCATTATCATCATTTAGCTTTAGGAGACTTGCATTCATTAATTTAGGGCATTTGTGAATTTAATTATTAATACAACTTATGACGGTCCTATCCCAAGGCTCAATAGTAAGACGATGAATATTTCTTACCCAACTTGTATTGGGATTTCTTATCGCACTTCAATTGCTTTTTCTTTTGATTTCATCATACTTTACTTGGTATAATGTCATTTTCATGGTTAATGTACTTAATTGTATTGTGTTACATGACTTTGATCATGTTTGGTCATCTAGATGTGCATGCTTAGGATTTTAAAAGTTGAAAAGATCGCATGATTAAATGTTTTCAAGAAAGAGAAAAATGCACTAAATTAGCCGTTAGATAGACATCTAGTCATATCAAGTCCCTAGGCCCGAGTCTCTGATTCGCAAAAGTAAAATGCTGTAACATCCTGAATTTTGACCCGTTATCGGGACCAATAAAGTGTATATTGATTCTCGTGTGATTTTAGTAAGTCTCGCCCGGACTTGATCAATCACGGGATACTAACAAAATGGGAAAGGTTAAATAGAAACAGGTACGTGGACCGAGAACCCGATCGCGATGGAGCGCCGATTTCGACGAACGTCGAGGAAATATTTTGAGTCAATATAGGACGATCTTAGGAAAATGACAGGTTGATATTGTCAGTAACGTACGATCGGATCGCGAGTGATTTCGCACGACCGAAAGTACGCCTGACAAATGAAACCCGATTTTAATCCAAACAATCGCGACCCCTGGTGCTAGTGATAATTCCTCTCGTTCTCTCGAAATTGAGGCCATCACAACTCGGATAGTCTTGGGTCGATACGCGTAATACCTAAACAGCCGCCCGTTAGTGATAGACCCTAAAACTGCAAAACGAGCAAATTAGATCGCAATATTAGACTCGAACTTCGATATCAAAATTTCAAGGGTAATTACGACTATTTTGCAAGACGGACGTCATTTTAGAGTGGCCATTCATGTTTGGGACTAATACGGCTGAAAACTGAAAATTTGACAGAAATTGAGAAAATTACGGTTTTGCCCCTGTGGACACCGAGGCCGGATTTGGTGGCCGTTCGAGGTTATTTTTAGCGGCCAATGTCATTTTGGGGTGGCCACGCACATTTAGAGTGGTTTTGGACAAAAAGTGGAATTTCAACAAAATTTTGGAAAATAATATTATTTTATTCCCGGGACTTCGCGGGAGATTTTCGAGGGCTTAGAAAGTGAATTTCGCGAATCCGACACCGTATTATGTCTCCCATGGGTATATAGGACCGGTATGGACAAAAATTGAAATTTCGGTCCGGGATTGGAAAATTACAAAAATGCCCCTAGGCTATTTTTAATTTATTCCGAATTTTGATCAATTTTGGGGTTTAACCAAGGTTAAGTGGGACCAAACCAGACCTGGTCAGCCTTGGTTAGGGGCACTTGACCATCTTGACCTTGCTTTATTGGGGGAGAGTGGCCCTAAGCCATTGGATCAAAGGGCAATTTGTCCTAAACCCTTGGATTGGTGACAAGTGGATCCCACTCACAATTTTTGACCAACTTTTGACCAGCTCTCTCTCTCTCTCTCCTCTGTCCCTCAGCTCACGTTCTCTCTTCTCCCCCCCTCGATCGTCCTTCACGTCGCTCCTTCCTCTGCCGGTTCTGCTCCGTCGGCTACTGTTCACGCCGGAACAGCCACGCCGCCGGAGCTGCTGACCTCAAGCCGCCGCACGCCGCCCCCTGGCGCCACCCCAGCTCCCGTCGACCAGCTTTCCCTCTGTTTCGCCGCCCCACAGCAGCTGTTCCAGGTGAGGGAGAGAGGAGCACCACCGGTCTTCACCGCCACCGGTGCCGCGCCGCCGTCCACCGCCGTGCGCTGCCCTCGTCGACCCTCCTCGCCCTCACCACCTCTCTCTCCACCATTCTCAGCCTCCACGACCAGCAACTCCCCTGTTTTTGGCCGTGTGTGAACCGTGAGCCCCCGGCGCCGCCGTGACTGCCGGCTTGCCCCCGGAGCGCCGCCGTCGATTCTCACCGCTTATCGGTAATCGACCGCCCGCTTCCGTCGCCTCAAGACAATTTTAGGCGAGTAAAAATCCCTAAACCCCGAATTAGCCTAATTGTGCAATTTAGGGGTAAATTTTAGGGTTAATTAAGCTAAATTGTGGTCTAATTGAGTGTGTATGTATGTGGGCTGATTAGGGGACTTAATAAGGTTGTTTAGGTGTGATTTAGAGACAAATTGAGGGCTGTTCTGGTACTGTTCATGCCAGAACCGAAAATGGGTTGCTTTGTCCAAGTTGGAAATTAATTGGAACAATGCATCGGTTAATTGGGACGCGTTGGGATCCTTAGGAGTGATACCATATTCGGGGGTTTATTAATGGTTGAATTTGGTTGGTTATGTCGACCCCTAAACGGATTGGATTTTTGTAATGCTAAGTTGTGTATTAAGTGCCGGGTGTAAATGGACTAAAATGAAATGAGTTAGGCGTGCCGACAATACGCTGAATGAGTGGGAAATTGTGATTCATTGCACTTGGCACATCGGGGCATGACAATTGGGTTGAATCCAATGACATGTGAATTCACATACTATGCTTTGATATGGTTGAGATTGAATATGTTGATGCACGTGTCTGATGTGAGTAAATGGTGGCCTTCGGGTCGGAATAAATTGTGGCCTTCGGGTCGGGCCTTCGGGACGGGCCTTTGGGTCGGGCCTTCGGGTCGGTTTAACTGTTGATTGGCCTTAGGGTCGTGGCCTTCGGGTCGATGTAATGGCATATGATTTATATGATATTAAAAGTCTAACCTGCAGGGCGGGGTATTGAATTGGGCTATGGGCCCGGGTGAATTTATATTGATTGATATACTGGTTCATTGAATTATGTATCTCATTTACTTCTGGAGGTGCACCTTAGCCTAGTTTGGGATTATTGACTTTATACTTGCTGAGTTTTCTCACGGTTGTGGTAAAACCGAATTTTCAAATCCCCAGCCATGAATTTCCAAGACTCGGATGTTGAGTATGAGATCGTGGAGGATGAGGAACTAGGTGGGGTAGTTTTTGAGCCGGAGATTGTGGATCCTGTCCCAGAGCAGGCAGATGCCGTGATCCTTTTGTTGTACCTTTTTGGTTTATAAATGGATAGTGTATATAAGTTTATAAAGAATGTATATTTTGGTTTAATCGATCGTAATTTGTTATCTCACCAGCTATTCATGGTTGCAATTTGAATTGTCCGGGTGTATGTATATTTAATATATATATACGTCGTTTCCGCATGTGGTGTGTTTTCTCTTATTTGGGTTTTCGGGTTGGCGACGTAATCCTTGGAGCGTCGCACTTCTTTTCGACTTATACGCGGATGTTCATGCTTCGCAGGGTACGGGGCGTGACATCCACGTTCGAATTGGTATCAAATCAAGGACAGCTCGGTCCAATCTGGTCGAACCCTAGAGTGATAAGGAGGAGTGACCATGGGTAGCCGTAAGTCGACCTAGTGTGCTAAGTGTGCCTCCAGATTGTTTGTGCTTGAATGTTGTGGTGATTATTTGAACCAATATTATGCAGGTGCGGCAGGACCCAAGGTAAGTGTGCAAGTCCTTGGGTGAAATTATGTGCCGTTGTGCTAGCTGTATGCTGAGTGCTTGATTACTTTTGTGTTGATACCTGCCTAGGACTTAGACCGGTTAGTTGGTTTAGGTCTCTAATTCCTGTATGGAATTATAACAGGTAGTTGAGCACTCAAATTTAGAAGGATGAGCAGCGAAGGAGGAAGTGTGGGAAGAGTCCCAAGAAGGGGCACAGGAAGAGGAACTAGAGGTGGAGGTCGTACTCGAGCCAGAGCTATAGAAGACCTTGGTATGGGTGCTAGAGTGGTAGGGAACCCTGGAGTTGGTGTTGGGGCTGCAGTGGACCCTAGAGCTAATGTTAGACCTGCGGAAGATCTGCGTATGGAAGGAGTCCTCAGAGTATTAGAGAGGATTGGAAATATGATGGATAGAAAGCTCAAGAGAGAGATAATGCGACCGCCCAGGCTGCTGAGGCTGCAGCAGCCGTTGCCATCAACGAGAATCAAGCCCAAGCCCAGCAAGCTCAAGCTCAACCAATGGTAGTAGCTAGGCCAATGCACCAGTTGGTGGAGCAGTTCCTCAAGCTGAAACCACGCAAGTTCACAGGCAGAGGTGACCCAGAAACCGCCCCACGTTGGGTGGAGGAGCTGGAGAAAGCATTCGACTTGTTGGGGTGTACTGAGACAGAAAAGATTTCGTTGGCGACTTACCAGCTGCAAGATAATGCCCACGATTGGTGGAAGGCCGTTAAGGATAGAGTGTTTCCGGAAAATATGGAACAGACTTGGGCAATATTTGTCGAGCATTTCTATGGACAGTATTTCTCAGAGAGTGCCCAAGAGAAGAAAATGACAGAGTTCATGAGGCTTCGTCAGGGGTCGATGACAGTAGTTCAGTACGAGGCAGAGTTCGCAAGACTGTCCAGATTCGCCCCAAGGATGGTTGAGAACCCACTGGATAAGGCTCGAAGATTCCGAGATGGACTGAAGTCGGATCTTCGCACCCAGATGCTTTTGTTGAATATTAGAGATTACAGAGAATTGTATGAGCGAGCCCAAACTATGGAGCGAGATCAGATGGAAAGGACAGCAGCATCGGGTTCAAGGTTTAATCAAAATTGGGACAATCGTCGCTTCGGAAAGAAACCGATGACCAGTAATAGACGGTTTGTTCCACCACCGAGAAGGAATGTAGGGAAACCCAGTCTGACGCCAAATAGATTTAGAGCTTGTTTCCGTTGCGGGAGTTTGGGACATCAGATAAAGAATTGCCCCCAGCAACGACCTTTGGGACCCCCAAGACAGCATCAGCAGCCTAGAGTGGGAAATCAGGCCGGAAATCCCTCACCAGCTATTCAAGGTAGACCACCGGCACAAGGACGAATATACGCGATGGCGCGCAAGGATGCCGAGGACGCGCCAGGCATGGTCAGAGGTACCATCTCACTCTGTGATCATGCTGCCTATGCGTTATTTGATCCCGGGGCAACCCATTCGTTTATTTCAGAACAGTTTGTTAGATTGGTTGGTCTGGAGCCTGTATTACTTGAAAACATGTTATGTGTGACTACCCCACTGCATGATAGGGTGTTAGTATCATTGGGGTGCGTGGATTGTAAAATTGTGATTGGGAATGTAGAGGAAAGGATTGATTTGGCTGTGTTAGCCATGTATGATTTCGATGTGATCATCGGTATGGATTGGCTGACGAAACAGAAAGCCGTTATGGATTGCGGCAATAGGACGATCCAATTCAATCCGATTGGACATCCTAGATTTGAATTTCAGGGAAATCGAGGAGGAACCTCGATCCCTTGGATTTCCTCAGTAGAGGCAACTGAGATGCTCGAGGAAGGTTGTGAGAGATACTTGGTGAATGTTAAGGATCCGACATTGGCGGAAACTAAGTTGGAAGAAATCCCTGTAGTGTGCAATTTTCCTGAGGTATTTCCTCAGGAATTGCCGGGCTTGCCGCCAGAACGGGAAGTGAAATTCGTAATAGAATTGGCCCCAGGTACAGAGCCAATTTCTAAGGCCCCGTATCGGATGTCTTTATCGGAATTGAAGGAACTGAAAGTCCAGATGCAGGAATTATTAGACGAAGGGTTTATTCGTCCTAGTGCGTCTCCATGGGGAGCGCCAGTCCTTTTTGTGAGGAAAAAGGACGGGACGTTGAGATTATGTATAGACTATCGGCAGTTGAATCAGATGACTATAAAGAATAAGTATCCACTGCCAAGGATCGACGACTTGTTCGATCAATTATAAGGAGCTTCAGTGTTCTCCAAGATTGATCTACGGACCGGGTATCATCAGTTAAGAATTCGAAAAGAGGATATACCCAAGACTGCATTTAGGACAAGGTACGGGCATTACGAGTTTACAGTCATGCCCTTCGGTTTGACGAATGCCCCTGCAGCCTTCATGGATCTGATGAACAGAGTTTTTAAGGAATTCCTGGATCAGTTCGTCATTGTGTTTATCGACGATATCCTGGTATACTCAAGGAGTCCGGTAGAGCACGAAATGCATTTGACTGAGGTACTACGGAAGTTGAGGGAGCACGCACTTTATGCGAAATTCAGTAAGTGCGAGTTCTGGCTTAGCAAGGTAGCATTCCTTGGACATATTGTATCGGGAGAAGGGATATCTGTAGATCCGACTAAGATCGAAGCAGTGCTTAAGTGGCCCAGACCGACATCAGTGACGGAAATCAGAAGTTTCTTAGCATTAGCTGGCTATTATCGACGTTTCGTGGAAGGATTCTCTTCGATAGCCATTCCATTAATGCGATTACTGAAAAAGGAGACTAAGTTTGAATGGGATGATAAGTGCGAACGAAGCTTTCAGGAACTTAAGCATAGACTGACAACAGCTCCAGTCTTGACTATTCCATCTGGACTTGGTGGATTTGAGGTATACAGTGATGCTTCGCTATGAGGACTTGGTTGTGTGTTAATGCAGCATGGGAAAGTAGTTGCATATGCGTCACGTCAGTTGAGGCCACACGAGTTGAACTATCCGACGCATGACCTAGAGTTGGCTGCCATTGTTTTTGCACTCAAAATCTGGAGACATTATTTATGTGGGGAAAAGTTCTAGATTTTTACGGATCACCAGAGTCTCAAATACCTGTTTTCACAGAAAGAGCTGAATATGAGACAGCGTAGGTGGATGAAACTTCTGAAAGATTATGATTGTGATATCATGTACCACCCTGGGAAGGCGAATCGAGTAGCGGATGCACTAAGTCGCAAATCAAGTATCGTGCACATGATGATCAAGGAGTGGACGTTATTGGAAAAGCTCCAAGACTCAGAATTTAAATTTGAATTGAGCCATGTGTCGAATTTGTTGGCTACTTTGATAATCGAGCCGGAGATTCAAACCAAGATTAAGGCTCTGCAATCCACGGATCAGGAGATTCAGAAAATCGTGGAAATGGATGCCACTACAAGGAAGTCAGATTTCCAAGTGTCAGAGGATGGAATCCTAAAATTTAGAGGGCGATGGTGTGTACCTGATGATACTGAGCTTAAGGAAGAAATACTAAGAGAAGCTCATCGCAACAATTACAGTATCCACCTTGGCAGCACAAAAATGTATCAGAATCTTCGACAACATTACTGATGGAATGGAATGAAGACAGATGTGGCCAGATACGTGGCTAAGTGTTTGACATGTCAACAGGTAAAGGCACAACACTGTAAACCTGGAGGACTGTTGCGACCGTTGGAAATTCCTGAGTGGAAATGGGAACACATCACCATGGACTTCGTAACTGGATTACCGAGAAGCCAGAGAGGGCATGACTCCATTTGGGTGATCGTGGATCGACTTACCAAGTCGACACATTTCTTAGCAGTACGAAAGGATTTTGAGCTAGAAAGGTATGCAGAACTGTACGTAAGGCAGATTGTTAGACTGCATGGGGTGCCAGTAACAATTACATCAGATCGTGACCTGAGGTTTACGGCAAATTTTTGGAAGAGTCTGCAAACGGCCTTAGAGACAAAGGTGCAGTTCAGTACAGCTTATCATCCGCAGACTGATGGACAATCAGAAAGGACGATTCAGACCCTCGAAGATATGTTGAGAGCTTGTATACTGGATTTCCAAGGTAAATGGGAAGAACAGCTGCATTTGGTGGAGTTTGCGTATAATAACAGTTATCAGCAGAGTATCCAGATGGCCCCATTTGAAGCTTTATATGACAGAGCGTGTAGGACTCTAGTGTGCTGGGATAAAGTAGGTGAACGAAGCATTACGGGCCCAGAATTGATACAACAGACAGTGGAAGCTGTCGAGATTATCCGAGAAAGGCTAAAGACAGCACAAAGTCGACAGAAAAGCTATGCCGATCGGAGACGACGACCTTTGGAATTCCAAGTAGGAGACTATGTATTTCTCAAGGTGTCACCTATGAAAGGGTTATCCCGATTTGACAAGAAAGGGAAGCTGAGTCCGAGGTTTGTCGGACCATTCGAGATTTTAGAAAAGATTGGCGATATGGCGTATAGGCTTGCCCTGCCACCTAATTTGTCCCAGGTACATAATGTCTTCCACGTGTCGATGTTGAGAAAGTATAAACCAGATCCGACACACGTTCTAAGATATGAAGAAATAGACGTGGACGACAGGGTGTCGTACGTGGAGAGACCAGTCAGAATTGAAGATCGGAAAGATCGAGTAGTGCGAAATAAGACAATCCCGATGGTCAAGATAGTTTGGGAGCACCATAGGACAAAAGGCGCTACTTGGGAAAGCGAGGAGGCCATGCGACGTCAATATCCCAGTTGTTCGAGGAACAAGTTTGAAGTACAAATTTCGAGGATGAAATTTTTGTAAGGGGGGAAGAGTTGTAACATCCTGAATTTTGACCCGTTATCGGGACCAATAAAGTGTATATTGATTCTCGTGTGATCTTAGTAAGTCTCGCCCGGACTTGATCAATCACGGGATACTAAGCAAATGGGAAAGGCTAAATAGGAATACGTACGTGGACCGAGAACCCGATCGCGATGGAGCGCCGATTTCGACGAATGTCGAGGAAATATTTTGAGTCAATATAGGCCGATCTTAGGAAAGTGACAGGTTGATATTGTCAGTAACGTACGATCGGATCGCGAGTGATTTCGCACGACCGAAAGTACGCCTGACAAATGAAACCCGATTTTAATCCAAACGATCGCAACCCCTGGTGCTAGTGATAATTCCTCTCGTTCTCTCGAAATTGAGGCCATCACGACTCGGACAGTCTTGGGTCGATACGCGTAACACCTAAACAGCCGCCCGTTAGTGAGAGACCCTAAAACTGCAAAACGAGCAAATTAGATCGCAATATTGGACTCGAACTTCGATATCAAAATATCAAGGGTAATTACGACTATTTTGCAAAACGGACGTCATTTTAGAGTAGCCATTCACGTTTGGGACTAATACGGCTGAAAACTGAAAATTTGACAGAAATTGAGAAAATTACGGTTTTGCCCCTGTGGACACCGAGGCCGGATTCGGAGGCTGTTCGAGGTTATTTTTAGCGGCCAAGGTCATTTTGGGGTGGCCACGCACATTTAGAGTGGTTTTGGACAAAAAGTGGAATTTCAACAAAAATTTGGAAAATAATATTATTTTATTCCCGGGACTTCGCGGGCGATTTTCGAGGGCTTAGAAAGTGAATTTCGCGAATCCGACACCGTATTATGTCTCCCATGGATATATAGGACCGGTATGGACAAAAATTGAAATTTCGGTCCGGGATTGGAAAATTACAAAAATGCCCCTAGGCTATTTTTAATTTATTCCGAATTTTGGTCAATTTTGGGGTTTAACCAAGGTTAAGTGGGACCAAACCAGACCTGGTCAGCCTTGGTTAGGGGCACTTGACCATCTTGACCTTGCTTTATTGGGGGAGAGTGGCCCTAAGCCATTGGATCAAAGGGCAATTTGTCCTAAACCCTTGGATTGGTGACAAGTGGATCCCACTCACAATTTTTGACCAACTTTTGACCAGCTCTCTCTCTCTCTCCTCTGTCCCTCAGCTCACGTTCTCTCTTCTCCCCCCTTGATCGTCCTTCACGTCGCTCCTTCCTCTGTCGGTTCTGCTCCGTCGGCTACTGTTCACGCCGGAATAGCCACGCCGCCGGAGCTGCTGACCTCAAGCCGCCGCATGCCGCCCCCTGGCGCCACCCCAGCCCCCGTCGACCAGCTTTCCCTCTGTTTCGCCGCCCCACAGCAGCTGTTCCAAGTGAGGGAGAGAGGAGCACCGCCGGTCTCCGCAGCCACCGGTGCCGCGCCGCCGTCCACCGCCGTGCGCCGTCCTCGTCGACCCTCTTCACCCTCACCACCTCTCTCTCCACCATTCTCAGCCTCCACGACCAGCAACTCCCCTGTTTTTGGCCGTGTGTGAATCGTGAGCCCCCGGCGCCGCCGTGATCGCCGGCTTGCCCCCGGAGCGCCGCCGTCGATTCTCACCGCTTGCCGGTAATCGACCGCCCGCTTCCGTCGCCTCAAGACAATTTTAGGCGAGTAAAAATCCATAAACCCCGAATTAGCCTAATTGTGCAATTTAGGGGTAAATTTTAGGGTTAATTAAGCTAAATTGTGGTCTAATTGAGTGTGTATGTATGTGGGCTGATTAGGGGACTTAATTGGGACTTAATAATGTTGTTTAGGTGTGATTTAGAGCCAAATTGAGGGCTGTTCTGGTACTGTTCATACCAGAACCGAAAATGGGTTGCTTTGTCCAAGTTGGAAATTAATTGGTTCAATAGGTGATGGCTTGAATTTGGACAATGCATCGGTTAATTGGGACGCGTTGGGATCCTAAGGAGTGATACCATATTCGGGGGTTTATTAATGGTTGAGTTTGGTTGGTTATGTCGAGCCCTAAACGGATTGGATTTTTGTAATGCTAAGTTGTGTATTAAGTGTCGGGTGTAAATGGACTAAAATGAAATGAGTTAGGTGTGCCGACAATACGCTGAATGAGTGGGAAATTGTGATTCATTGCACTTGGCACATCGGGGCATGACAATTGGGTTGAATCCCATGACATGTGAATTCACATACTATGCTTTGATATGGTTGAGATTGAATATGTTGATGCACGTGTCTGATGTGAGTAAATGGTGGCCTTCGGGTCGGAATAAATTGTGGCCTTCGGATCGGGCCTTCGAGTCGGAATAAATTGTGGCCTTCGGGTCGGGCCTTCGGGTCGGTTTAACTGTTGATTGGCCTTAGGGTCGTGGCCTTCGGGTCGATGTAATGGCATATGATTTATATGATATTAAAAGTCTAACCTGCAGGGCGGGGTATTGAATTGGGCTATGGGCCCGGGAGAATTTATATTGGTTGATATACTGGTTCATTGAATTATGTATCTCATTTACTTCTGGAGGTGCATCTTAGCCTAGTTTGGGATTATTGATTTTATACTTGCTGAGTTTTCTCACGGTTGTGGTAAAATCGAATTTTCAGATCCCCGGCCATGAATTTTCAGGACTCGGATGTTGAGTATGAGATCGTGGAGGATGAGGTAGAGCATGAGGAACTAGGTGGGGTAGTTTTTAGCCGGAGATTGTGGATCCTGTCCCAGAGCAGGCAGATGCCGTGATCCTTTTGTTGTACCTTTTTGGTTTATAACTGGATAGTATATATAAGTTTATAAAGAATGTATATTTTGGTTTAATCAATCGTAATTTGTTATCTTACTAGCTATTCATGGTTGCAATTTGAATTGTCCGGGTGTATGTATATTTAATATATATATACGTCGTTTCCGCATGTGGTGTGTTTTCTCTTATTTGGGTTTTCGGGTCGGCGACGTAATCCTGGGAGCGTCGCACTTCTTTTCGACCTATACGCGGATGTTCATGCTTCGCAGGGTACGGGGCGTGACAAATGCTCTCCCATGTTTTACTTGTCCTCTAACTAACCTTCAATAGGTTAGTTTCGGCTCTTAAATTAAAAATAACTTTACATAATTAACTAAGGAAACCAAATTGCAATTGGCTGGCTTTGGGAGAACTAGGGCCAGTAACTAAAGCCACCTCATTAGGTGTATCATCAGGCATATGCTTTTCATTTAATTATAAAATCAACCAAACATCAAATTTGACAGATTTGATATGTCACTTATATAGTCATTTATCATAACTTTGAATGTCAAATTTTCACATTTTAGACCATTCCACAACTATATATACTTAGCCAATTTGATTACCTTGGTTATTGAGGTGATAATCAAACTTTAAACCAAGAATTTCACTTACCAAACTTCCAAGCACAAGCTGTAAACACCAAGGACAGCATGCTAACCCCCAATTTGCACCGCCCAAGTACAAAATTATCATTAAATTAGACCAACTAAGCTTGATTCAAGCCACCAACCCAACCTAAAACAATCTCAGAACCTTGAAAGGAGCTTACCACCAGGTTTCTAGCCTCCAAGATAATTCAGCCTTCAAAATTCATCCAGAAACGAACGCCCACATGCATCAGCTTCAGAAGCCCTAATTCCACCATTTCCATTAGTCCAATTGAGTCTTTGGCTTAGGCAACACTTAGGACTTGTCTTAAATGTCCCACCCTCAACCAGGAAGTAATGGGCGCTCCAAAAGCAAGTTCCGTGCAACTGGACTTCAAGTTTCGCCACAATTCTTCACAAGCTAACTCACAGTTTTAGGAGACAACCTTTAGTACCTCTGAATTCCGAAAATGGCTAAAAAATTTACACTAAAAGCTTACGAAATTCGCCTCAAGTGCAAGAATATTCCATGAGCAAAATTTTCATCTGGCTCACCGTCTTCATTACCTTTAACTAGAAAAAAAATTGGTGAAGATTTGACAAAGTTCCAAACAAAAAGCATGGTTTCTCTCTTAAAAATAGGTCCTTGGCCACAGCTCCCCTTCTTTTCTTTATAATCTGTGAGCTTGCACGTGGATTGGTGATACTAACATTTGCATAGTATTGCCTTAATTTTGGGGTCATCATTTTCTTTTCGACAATCCATTATTTAAGAGACAATCCTTGTGAAAGCAATAAAAGGAGAAAATGACATTACAATCGCAATAATTTTTATATGGTGCTCAATTGAATGCCATAATTTTTTTTTATCACATAAAAGGTATCATGACTTCTTAAAAAACGTTAACTTGTGTGTCCTAACTTTTTTCGATCATTTGAGTGCCATGATATCTAAACAATATTCACTTAAATACTATAACGTTTAAAAAAATGTTCACCATAAGTGTCGAAAATCTGAATTTGCACGGTACTTGCGGTGAATGTTTTATAAATGTTACAGCACTTAAATGATCAATTGAAAGTTATATGAACGTTTTAAAAAAATGCTTAATTCCAAAAAAAGCACCAACTTTAGGTTTAGAGACAATTCTGGCATGAACTTTTTTTTGTCTTGTAAAAAAGCACCAATTTTAGGTTGAGGGACAACTCTGGCCTGAACTTTTTTTTGTCCCG
This sequence comes from Syzygium jambos, assembly GCA_031216235.1. Lineage (NCBI taxonomy): Eukaryota > Viridiplantae > Streptophyta > Magnoliopsida > Myrtales > Myrtaceae > Syzygium > Syzygium jambos. The sequence continues at coordinate 42,260,469 of CM062224.1, read as the reverse complement.
TAAAAAAGCATCAACTTTAGGTCGAGTGTCAATTTTGGCCTCAACTTTTTTTTGCCTCATAAAAAATCACAAACTTTCACTTTGATCCCAAATCTGACCTCCCGTTGACTTTCCATCTGAAGTCATCCTTGTTTGAGAAAAAAGATTATGGTGGTGAACCTGGTCAATCTCATCCATGGCATCTGTCGACGGGCGATGGTCTACAGCTTCAGATTACGACAAAAGGATGAAGTTTGGCTAGAGAGATTCAATCTGGAGATATTTTTTACTTGTTGGTGAAATAAAAGAGACGAACAGTTTCACCGTTATTCTTTAAACTATGACTCAGAGAATAAGATAATGAATAGTGCTTTAAATCCAATCAACATGTCACGTAGATTTATTGCTAAGGTGGAATAGTTAAGTTGGATAATCAATGTCTTTAAGTCATTGCAGACTAGATTTAGGATTTTAATGAAAGTTTTTTTTTTTTTTTTTTGATAATCGAGGTGTCCGCGCGACCGGCAAGCGATGACTCAGCTATCAACCGGCGGTGATGCACGACTAGTCCTCGAGTGACGCTAGATGAAAGTTGATGCTTTTACAAGAGACAAAAAAAAGTTGGGGCCAGAATTGTCACTCGTACTAAAGTTGGTGCTTTTTTACGGGACAAAAAAAAAGTTCAGGCTAGAATTGTCCCTTGACCTAAAGTTAGTACTTTTTTATGGGACAAAAAAAAGGTCGAGCCAGAATTGTCTCTCGACCTAAAGTTGGTGCTTTTTTTTTGAATTAGCCCTTTTTAAAAAAGTAATAATACTCAAGTGAATGTTTTTCAAAAGTTATAACATTCAAATGATCGAAAAAAAAGTTATGACCCTAAAACAAGCATATCGTAAGGAGCAGAGTTGAGTGCCATAACTTTTTCCTTGTTTCTTTGTTGAACAAACTCTCTTTAAGCATGTCATAGAAAGCACAATGTGAGGAGCATAGTTGTTTAATTCCACGACCAGTGTATTCCAACTGTTGGGGAAAGTACCAAGCAATAAGCATGCCTCCAACTCTCATCACCAAGATCAATTTCCAGATTTTTCAATTGGTTTACAATATCTTAAAATTGATTCAAGTGCTCAGACATGCTACTCTTTTTCTTGTATCTCAAATTTGCAAGTTTCTTAATTAAAAATGCTTTATTTTGTGTGATCCTCCTCTCACAAAGATCTTGTAATTTCTTCCACAATATTTCAGCATTTGTTTCTTGAGCAACATGATATAAAACATTATCATCAATCCATTGTCAAATAAAGCCAACCATTTTCCGATTAATTCACTCCCATTCTTTATCTTCCTTGTCTCATTTAGCTTTATCCCCATTGTTCAGACAAATTTTTACAGTACAATGGCTTGTATAGTCAAAGTCTTGCAATGGAGGCTCGCCCTCCACCATTCACTCATACATTTGATTGAATTGCGGGGGTAGACTTATGGTCCATACACAGCCAAAGTTCTAATTTGACACTACCCTATATCAGTGTCTTCTGTATGTCTCTTCTTAGCCATCCAATCATCAAAACATGAATTCTTGCTTCACCATTCACCTCTCTCTCATCTTCTTCTTCTTCTTCATCAATTTTCTCAGCATTTGCACTCACACTACTAAAGCTGCACCAATTTATTTATGGCATTACTGCCCAAACACCGCCCTCTTCACTCCCAACTTCACCTACCAAACAAATCTCAACACCCTCCTCTATTCCCCCTCCTCCGCTGCGGCCACTAATGTCGACAGCTTCACCAATACCACCACCAGCAAAAACCCACTTCATTGCACCTATGGGCTATTCCTGTGCAATGGTGACGTCCACGCCACCACCTGTGATGACTACATAGCGAATGCGAGCAACGGAATACTCCGTGCATGCCCTAATGAGGAAGACTCCATCTCCTGGTAAGACAAGTGCATGTTGCATTACTCGAACTAATCAATTTTCTCCGTTGAACAAGAAAAGCCTCGCCTTCGTATCATGAAGGGAAAATTACAAAAAAAAGTCTCAAACCTGTTGCACTTGTATCAATTCAGTCATAAACCTTTCAATTTGATCAATTTAGTCTTAAACCTTTCGGCAATTTGCCAACTAAGTCCTTCCCGCCAAATTTGGCCAGAAATTACTGACGTTGACATCAATCATTTTACATGACATGACCCTTGCTAACATAGATAATTTTTAATTTTTAATTTTTTTTTTGCATTTTAAAATTTTTTTTCCTTTTCTTTTCTATTTTTCTTTGTGGTTGGCAACAATGGATGAGGGCCCTCACTGGCCGCAAAGACCTTGCTCAGGCGAGGGCTGCCTCACCGCTGCTAGCAGGGTCGCGAAAGCCCCGGGCAAGGCCATCAATGCCTCATTGGCTACAAGGGTGGGCATGAAGGCCTTTGCTAGATTTGGTCAAGGGTCGCGACCCTTGCCAACAGTCAGCAAGGGCTTGTTGGCCCTTGCCTAGTGGCTAGAAAGGGTCACTGGCAACCTTTGTGTGCCAAAATGAAATTAAAAAAAGGGAATAAAGAAAAAAAAATTTCAATTTTTTTGTCCATATCAGCGCTAGCTATGCTATGAAGGATGGCCGACGTCCACTCAGCAATTTCCAATCAAAATTGGCCAAAAGGGCTCAATTGGCAAATTGCTTAAATTTTTAAGACTAAATTGCCCAAATTGAAAGGTTCAAGACAACAATAGGTTTATAACTTTTTTGATAATTTTCCCTATTCATGAATGTGGTCAACATACCAAAACCAAAGGACACGACCGATGCATTGGCCAAGAGAATGGTGAGCGATGGGTCCGGTAGACTTGATGGCGGCGGATTACAAGTCAATAATGTCGACATTACAAGGTCGAAGCGGTTATACACGTCCATACAGTGGATGGCAGACTTGATGGTTATGGATTGCAAGTGGCTATCGGTAATCTTCCAAGCGATAAGGTAAAATGGCGAGTCTTGCGCTTTACAAATGCTGTCATGAGACTGTCATCTACAAAGCATTGGCACAAGCGCACCAGCGTCACAACTGATGCTGGAACTTGGCCGCTCCTCAAAACTACCATATATCAAACCCACATAATAAGTTATAACACTTGGAGATGCATATTCTAGCAAACTCTTTAGTAATAATTCCATCATCAATTTTAATGTGAAATCTAGTTGCACGCAAAACTTGAGATATCCTTTGATGAAGTGCTAGAGAACAAAATGCGCTAAATTCCTTATGAAATCTCTACAGTATCAAAGCCAACAATAGAACAATCATTTCGTACCACAATGGTAGCAAGAGAATGGACCAAATCGTGCACTTTAATTAATAACACCGATTCAAACTCCTCAACCTCTGGATCAAAGATCTCTTCCACAACTTTTTGCCATACTCAACACCATCTTCCAATGCTAGTTTTTCCTTTGTTGAACTAATGAGTCCTAAAGCTCCATAACCTAGATATATTAGAGCCAGCGATCACATATCCTTGATAAAAAGTGAATGCAGCATAAAAACATTTCATATGGGATGATAAGTGGTCATTGCTAAGCTTAAATAGCAGCATAACGTTCTTTTACGAATCAACTAACTTCCATGTTTCGCTGTCTCTTACACATGCTCAATACCATTCTTCGTCCTTTGTGTAAAGTAGATTCCCAAAGTTTACACAAGGAGACGAACTCCTTGAGATTTTTTGACAATGTCATTTCAAATCTTAAGGAGATCAGGACATGGTTGCTTTTCCTATTCGTCGAATGCCCATTTTTTAAGCAAGGCCATAGAATTTTCATGAGAAGAACGTTTTAGATTATGCATAAGATGAAAACTCAATATAGAAGCGACTTTTGAACTGCGTGTGAATTTGGAACTAACTCATAATAGGCGCTTCTTGATAGAATGATACAATTTAGCATTGGAAATCCAATGTTAAACGTGTCTAATGAAAAAAAATAAAGATGGGTGGTCTCCTAGAGACAAAACCATGGGGTCGGTATAAGATGGATTAAAGTGAGTAATATCTCGAGTGAATTAGATTAGAGAGTATCACACCGACCTAGAAAAAAAAAATCAATTTCATTTTCTTTTCCAATAATAAAGAGTAACTCGAGTGAAACATTTTCGGAGGGTTGTGATCCTTCCTTAGGCCGTGTTGCAGAAAAACGTATGATTCAAATTGAATCTATCAGAAGTATTCCTCCGTTTGCCATAATTTGATGGAAAATTCAAAGCTATAAGCGTCACCAAAATTACTTCCATCCCCATCTCTCTCTCTCTCTCTCTACAACAACATCCCGGGATATATATGTTGACTTTTCTTCTTCCAGCCTCCCCGCGTTGGAGTCAAGGAAGAGTGCAACTGCCGCGATTGACTTTGGTCAATCAACATCTTACTCGTCTTTACACCTGGATATTGATGGCCCAACTAACCACAACTCCTGTTGCTTTAACGTCATTTAATGGACTTTAGTGTTCTCGCAGAAACAAAATCTATCTAATGGCTTTGCATGATTTAAACTATCTATTGTAATATTAATGTGCAAAATATCGATTTTGCAATTTAGGTCAATGTAAAATCACCTAATAAATAAATGAAGAGTAATAAAGAACGCCTAAGATTTACATTATTCGAATCAAGTATCAGTGTCTATAACTACGGAAAGAGCCAATAATAAATAATATATTATAATCGGAGAATTAAAGTTATAATCAGTCACACGCTCAAGTATTTTTCACACTTAAATTAAGTACAAATTCAAAGTATTTTCAAATACAAAACTCACGGTACAAATCGCGGTGTGTTCAACTCAAAGCAAAAGCTTTTCCGTACGGCTGAACAATAAACGTCCGATCGTCCCTCATCTTTCTCCGTGCGGCAGCTTGCTCACTTTGCTTGAAGGAATCCCGCGACGACAAGGCACTGTGCGGCACTTTTTTTCACTGTGCGGCTTATCAGGAAAAAGAAACACACCGTACGTGATTGGTGAAGACGCCCAAATCTCAGTCAACCGATCAAACTTGGATGGAAGATCACACCACCGTATCTCTTCTGCCGGATCTTGAATTTATATATATATATATATATATATATATATATATCCATTATAATCCAAGATAATTATATGTAAAAGGCAACACCAAATTTTGAACAAGTCAAAATCTTCCAACGAGTACGAGTTTCATATACGAATCAAACTCGACACATAATTTACCATTATTAATATTTTTTTTATGACTTTTAAATATGTCAAGTGGAAAAAAAATTTCATATTTTAAAGGTTCATGGTAGAATAGGTCTTGAGTTTGTAAAGGAAACCGGATTCAATTAAATTTCCTTATTTGAGTAAGTTTCCTGATTTGAGTAGATTATTTTAAAGGAGTTTTCTATGTTGGATGCAAATACCAAGTATAGATAGGAAATAGAATTCTACTCAATGTACACAAACTAGAGCAAATGAGAAGAATCTCAGAATTTTTATCTGTAAGTTTTCTATAAGAGATTGTGAGAAATACTTGTGGGTTTGTTTTGGGTGTAATTAGGGGTTGGGAACACTTGAAATATTGAGCAATAGTAAACTTTGTGCTCTTCATATTCATAAGAGGCGCTTCTTGATAGAATGATACAGTTCAGCATTGGAAATCCAATGTTAAACGTGTCTAATGAAAAAAAAAATAAAGATGGGTGGTCTCCTAGAGAGAAAACCATGGGGTCGATATAAGATGGATTAAAGTGAGTAATATCTCGAGTGAATTAGATTAGAGAGTGTCACAACAAACCTAGGAAAAAAATCATTTTCATTTTCTTTTCCAATAAAAAAGATGTTACTTGAATGAAATGTTTTCGGAGGGTCTGGTCCTTCATTAGGCCGTGTTGCATAAAATCGTATGATTCAAATTGAATCTATCGGAAGTATTCCTCTGATTGCCATAATTTGATGGAAAATTCTAAGCTATAAGCGTCACCAAAATTACTTCCATCCCCATCTCTCTCTGTCTCTCTCTACGACAACATCCCCGGGATATGTATGTTGACTTTTCTTCTTCCAGCCTCCCCGCGTTGGAGTCAAGGAGGAGTGCAACTGCCGCAATTGACTTTGGTTAATCAACATCGTACGAGGGGAAATGCTACTTTTCATCCTCACCGTCCTTCTTACTCGTCTTTACACCTGGATACTGATGGCCCAACTAACCCCAACTCCTGTCGATTTAACGTTATTTAATGGATTTTAGGGTTCCTTGATTTAAGGAACATCTCACGCCGGTTTGTATTGACTTGTAAAGATCTCTTCTGACCTTCCCGAAGAAACAAAAACTATCTAATGGCTTTGCATGATTTAAACTATCTATTGTAATATTAATGCGCAAAATATTGAATTTTGCAATTTAAGTTATTGTAAAATCATCTGAGAAATAAACGAAGAATAATAAAGAACATCAAAGATTTACATGATTCTGTCCAAATATCGGTGTATATAACTACGGAGAGAGTCATCAACAAATAATCTACTATAATCGGAGAATCAAAGTTATAATTAGTCACACGCTCAAATATTTCTCAGACCTAAATTAAATACAAATCTAAAGTATTTACAAATATAAAACTCACGGTACAAATCACTGTGTGTTCAAGCCAAAGCAAAAGCTTTTCCGTGCGGCTGAACAATAAACGTCCGTTCGTCCCTCATCTTTCTCCGTGCGGCAGCTTGCTCACTTTGCTTGAAGGAATCCCACGACGACAAGGCACTGTGCGGCACTTTTTTTCACTGTGCGGCTTATCAGGAAAAAGAAACACACTGTACGTGATTGTTGAAGATGCCCAAATCTCAGTCAACCGATCAAACTTGGATGGAAGATCACACCACCGTATCTCTTCTGCTGGATCTTGAATTTATATATATATCCATTATAATCCAAGATAATTATATGTAAAAGGCAACACCAAATTTTGAACAAGTCAAAATCTTCCAACGAGTATGAGTTTCGTATGTGAATCAAACTCGATACATAATTTAACAGTATTAATATTCTTATGACTTTCAAATATGTCCTATGGAAAAAAATTTCATATTTTAAATTTTCATGGTAGAATAGGTCTTGAGTTTGCAAGGGAAACCGGATTCGATTAAGTTTCCTTATTTGAGTAAGTTTTCTGGTTTGAGTAAATTATTTAAAAGGAGTTTTCTATGTTGGATGCAAATACCATGTATATATAGGAAATAGAATTCTACTCATTGTACACAAACTAGAGCAAACGAGAAGAATCTTAGAATTCTTATCTATAAGTTTTCTATAAGAGATTGTGAGAAATACTTGTGGGTTTGTTTTGGGTGTAATTAGAGGTTGGGAACACTTGCAATATTGAGCAATAGTAAACTTTGTGCTCTTCATATTCATAATGGATTTTGTGGTAGCTGGTTCTCCTTATGAAGTAAGTACCTACACTTGAACCAAATCAAGGAAATCTCGTGTCCCTATCATTTCCTGTTGATTTCTCTAGTATTTTCACACTCTCACATTTGACTTAAATTACAAGATCTGGTAGCTTTTGTATTATTTTTATGACAATTTGTATCATAGCAAAGACTAGGATTTCTATATTTAATGCAAGGTTTTTGCTTGTCTAATCATTGTCTAGAAATTTTGTTGTTGCAATTATCTCTTGAGAGAAAGTAGAAGTTGAGAAGTTTAACGTCAGGAACGACTTTGGGTTGTGGAGCGTTAAGATTCGTGTGCTATTAACAACACAAGGTTTAGCGAAGACGTTGAATGGCAAAGATGAATTGTCATAAATGATTAAAGAGGTTATAAGGTAGAGATGATGGAGAAAGCAAAGAGTATAATCCTGTTGAATCAATCGGATGAGGTGTTAATAGAAGTAGCCAAGAAGAAGAATGATGTAGCTTTATAGGCAAAAATTCATGCCCTTTGTGTAATGAAGGGTTGAAATAATCATCTATATATGTTGAAGAGGTTTGTTTCATATTCGATTTGCTAAAGGTGCTTCCATCCAAACCAATATAGATGAGCGTAACAAACTCATGATGAATTTGAAGAACGTCAATAAAACCCTAATTATTGAAAAATAAGGCATAATGTTGTTAGCTTCTCTACTTGTAACAACCCGAATTTCGATGTAATTCCGGGATCAATAAAACTGATATTAATTCGCATTTCATTTTAGTAAGTCTCGCCCAGAGCTGATCACTCTCGGGATACTAACCAATGGGGTATGGCTAACTAGAAAACGGTACGTGGACCGGGAACCCTATCGTGAAACGGACACCGATCACGAGAGACGTTGAGGGAATATTTTGGGCCAACGTGGGCCGATCGTAGGAAACGGTAATGGATTGGGTTTGACCAAGGCCAACGATGTACAATAGGGACGCAGGTGATTCTGCAAGACAGAAAGTACACGTGGCCAACCAGTCCTGAACCTGAACCGAACGATCGTGACCTCTGGAACTAGTGATAATTTCTTATTCTCTCAATGATCGAGACCATTACGATATGGATAGCCCTAGGTCGATACGCGTAACTTCTAAACAGTCGCCCGTTAGTGAGAGACCCTAAAATTAAAAGTTTAGCGAGTTTTATTCACGAAATTGGACCCGGATTTCGATGTTGATTTTCGAAGGCTTAAGAGACTATTTTTGGAAATCTGACGTCATATTACGCTGGCCACACATGTTTGGAGTTAGTACTTGTAAAAATTGGAATTTCGGTCCGGGGGTGAAAAATGACGATTTTGCCACTATGGGTGCCGGTGTTGGATTTTGAGGCCGTTTGAGGTTATTTTTCGAGGCCGACGCCATTTTTGGGTGGCCACACATACCGGGAGTCATTACGGACAAAAATTGAAATTTCGACAAAAATTGGAAAAATAATATTATTTTATTCCTGGAGCTTTGCAGTCGATTTTCGAGGGCTTAGAAAGTGAATTTCGCGATTCCGACGCCATATTAGGTTGGCCACGCATATATAGAACGCGTATGTGCGAAAATTGGAATTTCGCCCCGGGACCGGAAAAATGACGATTTTGCCCCTGGGCTATTTTTTGTCCGAATTTTTTTGGGAAAATTTGGGATAATTATGGATCATTATCAGCTGCATTTTTTTTGAGGACCATTGACCCTTTTTGCCCCTCTCTTTTTGGATAAGAATGAATACGAACCATTTAATTATGGGCATTTTAGTCCTTTTTGCCTAAGCTTGACACATGGCACCCCTAATTATATTATTTGACCAAGTTGGACTGAACTCTCTCTCTCTTCACTCACTCTCACGAGCCAGACCAGCCCCTTCAGAAATTTTCTCTCCATTTTCCCACCTTTTCTCTCCACTTTCTCTCCATTTTCCTTCATTTTCTCTCTCGCCGGAGTTTCGCCGGAGCACGCCGCCGACCGCCGTGCCTCGCCGTCGACCTCCTTGGTCCCCCGCATCAGCTTAGCCTCGGTTCCACCCATTTCTCTCTCCCTTTCCCCCTCTTTTTCTCTCTTTTTCTCTCTTTTTTCTCATTTTCCATTCTGTGAACAGTACCGCCGGAGCTTCGTCGGAGCTCCGATCGCCGTTCCGTCGACACCCGGCCGTCCAGCACCTCCATACGTCGCCGTTCCACCCCGGCCGTATAGTGACCCCCGTACGGTTACTGTTCACGTCCCCCCGTACGGTCACTGTTCATCCCGACCGTACGACACGTCGCGGCCGTCACCGGCGCCTCGCTGGCACCGTTTTTCCGCTGTCCGTACAGTGTCCGTACGGAATCACTGTTCACCGTGACCGTACGGATCACTATTCCGCCGTCCGTACGCCGTCGCCCGGGATTTCCGCCGCCGGTTTCACTGTTCATCAGTGATCGGTCGCCATTCCCCGTCGTCGTGACTTCGGATTAGGTGAGTAAAATTCCTAAATCCGGATTAGGACTGATAGTGCATTTTTCTGGACTAGCTTAGATAGTATCAGTGTGTATTTTAGACTGGGTTGAGAATTGACTGGTAGAAATTGTTGTCGGGAAAATTGTGGTGAATCATTGAGGATTTATTGGGGAGAGAAATTGGATTAATTGGCCAATTTAGGAGCTCGTTGGTGAAATTGCCGGGTATGCCCGGGTTGACTGATTGTATGTCAATTGTGCTTAATTGTAGTTGATTTCGTACTGCTATGTCGTATGTGGTGTGGCTATTTTTGTTGGGTGCGACTGACCACTATTTGGTTTATAATGAATTATGGATTTGTGAAATGCACGTTGGGCCACACGGTATTAATTGGGCCAATTAAGCACGTGTTGTGACATTGGGTGCCTGAATTATAATGGTGCTCATAGTGCATTGCATTGCATAACATGGACATGCATTTCGTATGCCGAGAGTGAGGCATGTGATGAAATTGTGCGAGAATGCGTGTCTGCCATGAGCATGTGATCACCTTAAATACCCTGAAGCGTTATACGCTGGGTTCAGATAATAATGAATTGTGTGATCATCTAAGGACCTTTGGGTCGATACCGTCCTCATGCACTTTGAAGTAGGACGATGCCCGGTACGTCCGGAAGGCGACCATCCTCATGCACTTTGAAGCAGGCTCTGGTTCGCAAGGTGAACAGTGTTGCGCCTCATGCACTTTGAAGCAGGCTAGAGACACTGGGCCAGATCGGTTGCTGCGCCTCATGCACTTTGAAGCAGGCTAGATGCACCGGGCCGTGAAAAATTGATGACTCGAGTCGTAATAATAATGAATTGGGCAAGTGTGCCAGTGTGGGCCGGTGGGCCAAAGAAATGCGCATGGCATGTCAATAACATTTGCATGCATAAACATGCATTGATTAGCATGCGAGTGGATGAGACTCGGTGCATGAGTATGTGCTTGGCATACATGTGACTTTGTGTGCCACGTAGGTGCCATGATTTTTATATGTTGATCTATCTAACCTGCAGGGTCAAGTAATCGTTTGACTATTTTTTTTTTTTGGTAAAGACCGTTTGACTATTGTTGTGTGGTGATTTGAATAATTGTTTCCAGTCAGGAGATCGCATGCTAGCCTAGTCTAGGTTTAGGGGTTGAACTCACTGAGATTCGTCTCACGGTTGTGTAAACCGAAACATTTTCAGACCCCCAGCAGTAGGAGGCCGAGGTCGCCACATCTTTTGGATTACCGCATTTTATCCAGCGGTCGTCGAGCTTGTACCCCGGTGGAGACGGAGTAGAATGGAGAAGTGGCTGTTTAGTTATTCCCAGCTGTTGGTGTTTCCTTTTTGGTTGTAGTGAACACTGTAAAAAGAGTTTTAAAATAGTAATATAAGTATGTACATATTTTCTGCGTTGATCGTTGTTTATTGCTTGGCTATCCTTGGCTCGTATTTTATAATAGTCAGGGTTTGTTATTTATGCTTCCGCTTGTGCTTGATCTCTGTATGGGTGTCGGTCGGCGACGCGTCCTGGGAGCGTTGCACCAAAATCGACCGTTGGCAGGATGTTGAGCTTCGTGGGGTACGGGGCGTGACACTACTAGAACCATGGAAGCACTTTACAATTCAATGTTACAAGGGCATACTATGATTACCTCAGAAGAGGTGAAATCAGCCTTGTTTTGCAAGCAATGGTTGAAGAAGTTGCGAGATCATGATCTGGGCCGAGATCATGATCTGGGGCAAGATGTAGCACAGGGACTCGAGATTCAAGGTAGAGATGAACATTGGAGGTCTAGTAGCAGAGGTAAAACTAGGTCGAAGTTATGCCATAGAATGAACAAGGGTCACGTGAAGTGATTGTCCATAGTTGAGAAACATAGATGCTATGTAGAATGACACAAGCAGTGTGGCAAATATTGCCGAGGAGAGCACTAATGATGCGAAAACTATCTTGTGTGTGATACTAGCTCGTCAGGATACAAATGCGTGCTAGATTTAGGGTGTTCTTATCATATGACACTTCATGAGAACTAGTTCACTACTATTTGGACTGAGATTAACGGTAGAGTTCTGATGGTGAATAACGCAGCCTATAAGGTTGTGGGTATAATAACAACTCAAAATCGAATGCATGATGGGTAGACCGCATACTACAAACATAAGGCATATACTTGAACTCAAGAAGAACCTTATTTCTCTATAGACAATCGATGATATCGGGTATAAGTAACATTACTAAAGGTGACGTGCTGATGATTTGTCAGTGCGCCATGACAATAATGAAGGGGAAAAAGGTGAGTTCTCTCTATCAACTACTGGGAGAAATCATGACAAGATTTGCTATAGTTTTATTAGGTGAGTCAGACTCAAAATTGACTTAGTTATGGTGTGCGGTCGAAGCACATGATTGAGGCAACTATGATGACACTAAGTGACAGGGGGTTGTCGAAGAGTCAAAAAATAGGAAAGCTAGACCTATGTGAGCACGACACATTTGGGAAGTAGTGCTAAGTCACAATATAGTTGTGCATTAGATGAGCCAACCAATTGATTACATTAGTTCAATTGCTAGGGCCATCTTCTGTGCCTTTGAAAGGAGGTGATCGATATATGCTAACATTCGTCGAGGATTATTCAAGAAACGTCTAAGTATATGTACTAAAGCACAAATCCAAGTTGTTCGATCAATTCAAGAAATTTAAGTGATAACGATTTTTACTGCATCCTACTAAAAAGAAGGAATTATGAGACACCTCAACATACCCAAGACACCACAGCAAAATGCCATCGCAAGACGTAGAAATAAAACTATACTTGAGCGAGCTTGGTGCATGATTTCGTATGCAAGACTAGGCAAGGTATTTTGGGCCGAAGTAATGAAAATGACTATTGAGTGGAAACTCTGAAGGAAGTATGGTTTGGGAAATCTATAGATTACTCTGGATTTTGACTATACAAATGTCTTGCATATGCTCATGCTAGTAATGGTAAGCTTGTGCCGAGGACGAAGGTGTGTATATTTCTAGGTTATGCATATGGGTTGAAAGGCTACCGGCTATTGTATATTGATCCTAGGTCACTAGTTTTCTAGTCAATTAAGATGTGATCTCTACAAGACTGCTATGCTTCCTTAGATGAATATTGAGACACTACCATTAGAGCAAATGGATCACAGTGCCAATAATGAGATTGAGCTTCAGGTAGAGGCTTTTACAGTGATTGAGACTATAATTGAGGCCGCAATTCATTAAGTCAGTGATATAAAATAATTAGCAAAGCCACAACATAGTATAGCCACTAGCAAATTGAAAAGGCACATCAAACTACCAGCACATTATGGTTATATCAATATTGTTGATATATTGCTTATGCATTGATTGTGGTGACAAGATAGAGATGGATGAACAATCGTCTTACTCTGAGGTGATCGCAAGTGCCTAGTCATCGTAGTGGCTAGTGACTAGGAGATGGAATCTGTCACGCTCCGTACCCCACGAAGCATGAACATCCACGTATAGGTCGAAAAGAAGTGCGACGCTCCCAGGATTACATCACCGACCCGAAAACCCAAATAAGAGAAAACACACCACATGCGGAAACGACGTATATATATATTAAATATATATACACCCGGACAATTCAAAACGCAACCATGAATAGCAAGAGATAAAAAATTACGATAGATTAAACAAAAATATACATTCTTTACAAACTTATATACACTATCCGTTTATAAACAAAAAGGTACATTAAAAGGGCCACGAAGCAAAAAGGGATCGGTGGCCTAGGGGTATCAAACTAACTACCGGGAGGGGCTACAGTCAAAAAGTGTCGGCCCTCACTCTTACACTGATATCTAACCTACGGTACCCAGTCGGGATCAGAACCTGACGACTCTGAAGAACTCTCGAACTGCTCTTGGTCCTCCTCAGAACTCATGGCCTCCGATTCTGTCTCTGGCTCAGGGTCCTGCTCCTCGTACTCGTCTATGTCCATAGGTTCAGGGGCTTCAACATCCGCTTGCTCTGGAGCTGGATCGACTACCTCCGGCTCAAAGGCTAATCCACCAAGCTCCTCGTGCTCTACCTCTTCTTCCACAATCTCATACTCAACCTCAGAGTCAGGATCGCCCTCCATATCAACATCCACTACATCACCATCTGGACACTGAATATCTAGCTGACCCTCTCCCACAAACGGGACATCGGCGGACCTAATGGGACCGAACTCGTCTCCAAAACGATCCCGGAAACACCGGGCTAGGTACTCGTGAGTCTCAAGGTGAGGTAGGCCTACGTCTACCCATACTAAAGTATAGTGTCTATAGTACTTTTCCCCGTTCCCCACGGGGTGCACGGTCAACGTACGCTCTATATGGTGGGGAATCCCAAAGCGTAACGGTGCGTCGTTGAAGTTCATGGCCGGGGATCTGAAAAGTCGGTTTTACCACAACCGTGAGAAAAACTCAGTAAGTATAAAATCACTAATCCTAAACTAGGCTAATGTGCACCTCCAGAGGGTAAATAAACACATTAATCAATGACCCAGTATAATAATCAATATAAGTTCACCCGGGCCTACAGCCCAATTCACTACTCCCGCCCTACAGGTTAGACAATTAATATCATTATAGAACATATGCAAAGATTCCGACCTGAAGGCCACGACCCTAAGGCCAACAACAATTAGACTGACCCGAAGGCCACGACTCGAAGGTCACAATTTGTTCCGACCCGAAGGCCCGACCCGAAGGCCACAGTTTAAAACGACCTGAAGGCCCGACCCGAAGGTCACATTTTATAAGGCTCGTCACGCATACCAATGCACTCTATTTCGGCTAATAACAAGCATAAATGCCGTTCACATGCTCGGGAATTCAAAGTCAATTACCCATGCCAAGAGGCCAAATAAAATTATGCGCAAATTTGTCAATTTCAACGCATTAATGGCATGTTCAATCTTTTCCATTTTACCCCAAATAAACCGGCACTTATTTCACACACTTGCTCCAATTCAATACAATACACCCAAGGCCCGCCATGTCCCAATCAAACTTAGCCATTCGACCCTCGAACATGGCGTTACCACTAGAATTCCAACAAGTCCTAATTGGCCTCTAAAATGCCTAATTTCAAGCCATTACTCTATAGACCATTTGATGCTCAATTAGGCAATTTAGTGCAAATTCGGATCTCCATGAACAGTGCTTGATATCATACAATTTCCAGCTCTAAATCACACCTAAATAACCTTATTAAGTCCCAATTAAGTCCCCTAATCAGCCCACACACATATACACCTAATTAGGCCACAATTTAGCATAATTAACCCTAAATTTACCCCTAAATCGCATAATTAGGCTAGTTCGGGGTTTAGGGATTTTTACTCGCCTAAAATCGACTCGAGGCGACGGGAGCGGGCGGTCGATTACCTACACGCGGTGAGAATCGACGGCGGCGCTCCGGGGCAAGCCGGCGGTCACGGCGGCGCCGGTGGGGCTCACGGTTCACACTCGGCCAAAACAGGGGAGGCTGTTGGGCGTGCGGGCTGAGGACGGTGGAGAGAGAGACGGTGAGGGTCAAGTGGTCGGCAAGGGCGGCGTACGGGCGGTGGACGGCGGCGCGGCGCAGGCGGGGGTGAAGACCGGCGGTGGCCCTCACGGTTCCGCCTGGAATAGCAGCTGGTGCGGATGGCGATTCAGAGGTGAGGGAGGTCGACGGTGGCTGGGGTGGTGCCAGGGGGTGGTGCACGGCGGCCTGAAGTCAGCAGCCCCGGCGGCGTGGCTGTTCTGGCGTGAACTGTAGCTGGCTGAGCTGAACGGCAGAGGAACGGCGAGGAAGGGAGGACGATCGTGCAAGCCGGTCGGGGGAGAGAGAACGTGAGCTGAGAGGGACTGAGGAGATAGAAAAAGCAGGTCAAATGTGGTCAAATTTGGGTGAGTGGAATCCATGTGTCAACAATCCAAGGGTTTGGACAATTTGCCCTTTAATCCAATGGCCTAGGTTCACTCTTATCCAATAATGCAAGGGTATGATGGTCAAATGCCCCTAACCAAGGCTGACCAGGTCTGGTTTGGTCCCATTTAACCTTGGTTAAACCCCAAAATTTGACCAAAATTCGGAATAAAATAAAAATAGCCTAGGGGCATTTTCGTAATTTTCCGATCCCGAACCGAAATTTCAATTTTCACACATACGCGTTCCATATGTGTGTGGCCAACATAATATGGCGTCGGATTCTCGAAATTCACTTTTTAAGTCCTCGGAAATTGACCGCGAAGTTTCGGGAATAAAATAATATTATTTTTCAATTTTTTGTCGAAATTCCACTTTTTGGCCAAAACCACTCTAAATGTGCGTGGCCACCCCAAAATGACCTTGGCCGCGAAAAATAACCTCGAACGGCCTCCGAATCCGGCCTCGGTGCCCACAGGGGCAAAACCGTAATTTTCTCAATTTCTGTCGAATATTCAGTTTTCAGCCGTATTAGTCCCAAACATAAATGGCCACTCTAAAATGACGTCCGTCTTGCAAAATAGTCGTAATTACCCTTGAAATTTTGATTTAGAAGTTTGGGTCCAATATTGCGATCTAATTTGCTCGTTTTGCAGTTTTAGGGTCTCTCACTAACGGGCGGCTGTTTAGGTGTTACGCGTATCGACCTAAGACTGTCCGAGCCGTGATGGCTTCAATTTCGAGAGAACGAGAGGAATTATCACTAGCACCGGGGGTCGCGATCGTTTGGATTAAAATCGGGGTTCATTTGTCAGGCATACTTTCGGTCGTGCGAAATCACTCGCGATCCGATCGTACGTTACTGACAATATCAACCTATCATTTTCCTAAGATCGGCCTATATTGGCTCAAAATATTTCCTCGACGTTCGTTGAAATCGGCGCTCAATCGCAATCGGGTTCTCGGTCCACGTACCTGTTCCTGTTTAGCATTTCCCAATTGGTTAGTATCCCGTGATTGATCAAGTTCGGGCAAGACTTACTAAAATCACACGAGAATTAATATACACTTTATTGGTCCCGATAACGGGTCAAAATTCAGGATGTTACAGAATCACTCCATCAAAATTAGACACAAGAGTTGATCAAAGCATCCAATAGCCATAAGATTGTTGGGTGCAAATAAGTCTATCAACGAAAGTAGAGCATTCCGAGTGTCGAGGTAGTGAGGTATAAGGTAAGACCTGTTGGAAAGGGATATACTCATTAGTAGAGCATTTATTATAACGAGATGTTCTATCATATGGTAAGTCATATTTTTATTTGAGTGTTACTTGCTTTAGTTGTTAAACAATAACTCGATGCAAAAACAACATTTCTTTATAGTGAGATGGAGAAGCGGATTTACACGGGGCAGTTAGAGGGATATGCTATTCAGGGTAAGGAAGACCATGTGTATTTATTAAAGAACTATTTGTATGGACTGAAAGCGTCTCTAAGGCAGTGGTATAAGTATTTTGATGCTTTCATATATAATTAGGACTAGTTGAAAAGTCAATTGGATAGTTGTGTTTACTTTAGGAAATTGAAGGATTTGGTCTTTGTTTTGTCTATTATTTTATGTTGATCATATGTTGATAGAAGCTAAACATATGTCTGATATTGATATGTCGAAGTGACAATTGAGTGCTAATTTTGAGATGAAATATTTAGGTTCTGCAAAGAAGATATTAGGCATGGAGATTTCGCAAGATAGGGCTATAGGGGTTTGTTCCTGTCTCAAAAGAAATATATAAAAAAAATCGTGGTGCGTTTTAGCATGCAATCAACAAAATTTGTGAGTGCACCTTTAACCGTGCATTTTAAACTACCTAATAAGTTATCACCACATAAAATGGAGCAAGAGGAGCATATGTTCCTATGTCCGTTACTCTAGTGCAGTGGATAGTATTATTTACACCATGATATGCACTACGCACAATATTTTACAAGTTGTGAGCATTGTTAGTTGTTAGATGAAGCATTGTGTTAAGATTCATTATGAAATTGTAAAGTAGATCCTTGGTTGTTTAAAGGGGACAACAGACGTTGGTATAGTGTATTGGAAGGACGGCAAGGACAATGTGGCCATGGGTTATGTGGATTCGGATCACGTTCATGACTTGGATGAGAAGGTCTTCAGTGGGGTACATGTATGCGCTGATAGGTGGTACAATAAGTTGGAAGGCATCCTTACAAGATAATGTTGGTTTGTCTTAAACTAACACAAAGTACATGCACTGACCTTCATAGCGAAAGAGGCGACATGATTGGGGGGTTTGTTCTTGAACATTGGGTTGGAGCAGAAAAGTGTTGCTATACAGTATGACAACCAAGGTGGGATATCTGGCTTTGAATCCAATTTATCTCGAGCGAATAAAGCATATCAACATCAAGTACCATTTCATCCAGGATTTCATGGCAAAGGACAAGGTTGTTGCGAAGAAGATCGCAATAGTGGAGGACCGAACAAACATAATGACGATTCAAGTAAATTTTAAAGAAGATCGCAACTATGGAGAATCGAGCTTCGCTAGAGCTCAATTGGGGTTCAAAGAAAATGAGCACCTGTCGGAGCATTATGAGAGCCAACATGATGGATGATCACTACAACTTGGCTACAAACATTGAGCCAAGGTGGAGATTTGTCCGAATATATTTTGAGTTACTCAAGGAACCGATTCAAGTAAATTTCCTAATTTGGGTAGGTTTCTTAGTTTGAGTGATTTCCTAGTTTGAGAATGTTTCCTAAAAGGAGTTTCTTCTTTTGGATATAAATCATGTATATATAAAAGATGTAATTCTACTCGGTGGACATAAACATTAGAGTAAATAAGAAGATTGTTAAGATTTTATGTCTAAAATTTTTCTGTGTGATTTCTCTGTAAGAGATTGTGCAATAACACTTGTACGTTTGTTTTGGGTGTAATTGGGAGTTGAGAAATACTTTGGCTATCGAGTGATTGTAAGCTCTATACTCAGATTCATAGTGGATTTTTTTCAGCAAGCTTTCCCGTAGAATAGATGTTGACACTTGAACTGAATCATGATCCGGTGTCATTACCGTTCCTCGTTAATTTCTTTGATAATTTTGTTCTCTCGCTTTTGACTTAAATTACATGATTAGTTGGTTTCCACATTATTTTTACAACATTTCAAAACTCGACCCCTGAATTTCGATTTCACCTTCCAAGCTTTTAGTTGTGCAGTTGAAGCTAATTTCAATTGCATTTTTCCTATAATAAGTGACCATAAAATTGCTCTAGTCTAGTCTTTATTATATGTCATCCATCATTTACGTATCATTGTGTAGACTACATGGTGCAACACAAGTTAGCGTGTAGGCTTTATCTAATAGGTTATATCAATCCTACATTAAGAAACAATAAGAACAGCGGGTCCCAAAACAAATACTTGCCACCTGCCTTTAATAGAATAAATCTATATTCCAATATTTCTCTACGATATTATTAGCAGTGCACTCTGATGAACAGAATTTGTTATCTGTCAATTTCCAATTCATTAGATTACTACTGTGATTCCACTAAACAGGACCTTGCTTGCAATTGTAGCCGCTGGATTACCACCAATTGAACATCTGACAAAGACAAATATTGGCAATCCAACGCGTATAATTATTAAGGATATAATAGGCTAACCCCATATTTTAGATCGCTTTCACTATCACAATTTTTTTTTCGCAATTATTTACCAGATTTGGCGGTCTGGGTTAGATTCCATTAAATGCAAGTAACAAATTTTTGGAATAGTTCCCACGACAAAAATATATAGGAGAGGAGACCATGGCTCTTCTTCTTCTTCCCATGATTCCGTGCCCGTGCAGCAAGACCAAAGGGATTCATCAACAAAAAGATGAGTTCCTGCTTCACCATCTCCCTCTCTCCCCTCTTCTTCTTCATCAGTTTTGTAGGTACTGAATCAGCACCTACGTTTCTACGGCACTACTGCCCAAACACCACCCTCTTCACTCCCAACTCCACCTACGAATCCAACCTCAACACCCTCCTCTCTTCCCTCTCCTCCGCCGCCATCGACAGAGCCGATGGCTTCGCCAATGCCACTGGTGGCCAAAACCCTCCCAACCAGGTCTACGGGCTCTTCCTCTGCCGTGGCGACGTTGACACCGCCACGTGCAACAACTGCGTGGCCACTGCAAAACAGGATATACTCCAGAGATGCCCCAACCGGCGAGTCTCCGTGATCTGGTATGACGAGTGTATGTTGAGGTACTCCGATGGATCCATCTACTCAGTCATGGAACAAGTGCCTTCTCTCACGATGTACCACACCGGGAACATCACCAATCCAACCCGGTTCATGCAAATCCTGCGAGAGACCATGGATGACATCACCGCGAGGGCTTCGGTCCGCAAGTTGGGGAAGAAAGTAGCGGTCACGGAGGTGAACTTTTCGAGCTTGCAGAAGCTGTACACGCTCGTGCAGTGCACGCCGGACTTGACGACGTCGAAGTGCAACACGTGCCTCCAGGTGGCAATCGCAGGCCTCCCCACGGGGAAGCAAGGTGGGAGGACGTTCACTCCAAGCTGCACAATGAGGTTCGAGCTGTACCCATTTTATAATGCCTCGGGCGTGGTGGCCCTGGTGCCTCCGCTGTCCGACCTTCCATCTCCTCCTGCTCCCGTGACCAGACGTAAAGGTACGTGCTTGTTTTTGTTATTTGTCTTCCGCTATAACAGGAAGATCTGTCCAATTTAATTTTATTTTTGTAAACTGCTTATCCTATATAGTTTAAATTCTTGCATTGAATTTTTTAAGGGAAACGAACATCAGAAGTGTCATAATTCTCGTACAAGATACCATAAATTTTTAATTGATCATTTGAGTGCGATGACTTTCAAAAAACGTTCACTTGAGTGACGTCTGATGTGTTATTAATTTAATATAAAATCGTCCGATATGATTCACCAGGAAAATGATGTCATCAAAAGCGTGCAGAAATAAGTCGTTTTGCCCTTTCTTACCCCAAATTGACGAATTAGGGCTAAGTCCAACTCAAACCCTAACCCTGACCCTAAATTAGGTCCGACAGCAGCCAGTCTTTATCTCGTGGGTGCTGCCAAAGGACGCCTTCGGTGCGAGGGTGCTGCTGCTGGTCCTGGAGGCTCGCCACAACGGAAATCCTTCTGATTTATGGTAATATAGCTTTCTCTTCGTGGGATCGACTGGTAATTCGGGTATTGAATATTGGAGATTTTCCCTATGAGGCTACATGCTAAAGTAGCAACGCTTAGGGCCGTGCATAATAGGGTGTGCAATGGGCTCATGGTGATGTCCTTCCTCTCAGTTTCCAGAGCAATCACTTGGCTGTCAATTTGGGGCAATAAAGGGCTAAACAACGTCATTTCTACGCGCTTTTGATGATATCATTTGCCTAACGAGCCCCGTTGAATAATTTTATATTAAATTAATACAGCGTCAGATTTTGAGCCAAGGAAAATCACTAGAGTCGCTCAACTGAAAGTATTTTTAGAAAATTATGATACTCAAATGATCGCTTGAAAAGTTATTGCACCAAAGTAAACACTGTATTAAAGTTATGGCCTTTATAGTGTCATTTTCCCTATTTCAAATGCCTCTTGTTGAGGTAAGCCCGTGACAATCAACAAGTCATTTTCAAGTTAAACGGCGATAAGAAAGAAAGAAGGGTAGTTGTCAAAGTAACTAGAATGAAAATTTAACTCCGAAATAACCTTACTTAAATCAAACACAATCAGCGCAAAATTTGTGAATGATCAACCCAAACCCAAAACTAAGCAGTTCAAATATGGAAGAGCCAATTCAAGGAGAATGAAAAACTTGAATCATTCAGATGATGGTTTTCCACTCTGTAAGTCCTTGGCAACTTCATTCAGCCAAATCTACAATATCACAAACTTGTCTATATATACTTACAACAAAATATCATCTGGTTTTAGGTTTGCCGGCTCAGGACGAATATTAAGGGCCATATAGCCGGTCATCACCCTATTCTTGTATACAACAGTAAGAGTGGACACATTCAATTTCAGCAGATGACTTCAATTTCCGAACTCCTTAGTGTCTCGATATCCGCATTTTCTATAAGGAAGAAAGGAAAAATGCTGCAAATGCTTCTATTGGTTAGGAGGATCCAAGTATTACTTGCGAAACCATTTTACTATTGCCAAACGAAACACTTCTGATCATTAAAAATCTATATCCCAATGGAATGTCGGCATTCTGTGATGCCCAACTGGAAACTAATTTATTCTATAAAATGAACCTATTTGAAGCAAACTCAAAGAGAATCGACACACAATAAGGTTAGTTCACAGGCCCTGCTTTGTAGTAATCCTATGGAGGCAAGGATATTACAAATGTCATTGCTTTCGTACAACGCTCACTTTGGTGCAATTACTTTTTAATTTATCACTTGATTATCATATCTCCATAGAAAACGTTCACTTGAATGACTCCAATTATTTCTTTTACCAAAGAATTCGACGTGGTTTAATTAATATAAATCATTCATTGTGGGTCATCGGAAAAGTGATATCATTAAAAGCTTGTAGAAACATGGTTTAGCCTTTCCTTGCCCCAAATTGACGTACAATGTGGTTGCTCGGAAAACGAGAGGAAGGACATCTCCACGAGCCTGCTGCACAGCCTATTACCCACGGCCTTGAGTGCTACTGGACTCAAAGGGAAAATGTTTGATATCACATCCAAATTTCCAGTCCAATGCCCATGGGAAGAAATCTACATTACCACAAATTGGAAGGATTGCCATTCTGGCGGCCCTTAAGAATCAGCAGTCCACATCCAGCGCCTTCGCTCCAAGGCATCCTTTGGTGGCTCCTGCAGGATAAAGACTCGCCGCCATTGGACCTAATTTGGGATTAGGGTTTGAGTTAGATTTAGCCTTAATTAGTCGATTTGGGTCAAGGAAATGGTCAAACGCTTGGATGACATCATTTCTCTTGTGCGCCACGTCAAATGGTTTTATATTAAATTATAGTCACATTGGACGTTCCGGCAATACTTAAATAAACTTAACGTTTTTAAAAGTAATGGCACTCAAGTAATCGACTTAAAATTTACGACATCAAAGTGAACGTGGTACAAAAGTTATGACATTAGTTGTGTCATTTTCACAATTCCGTGTTTTTCCATTTTGATCTGCTTATAAGAGGTGAAGTTTCACAAGGCATTTTTCACAAAATACTTGGTGAATCTGTTCCACATTATTCCAATGACTCTGCACTTTTGTTCTTTGCTCGTCTTCTCCCTACTTCAAGCACTTCAAAGCAGCACAATTTACAGCATAACTGCATCAAGTCCACTGGTTCAGAACCAAACCCTTGTCTCTAGTAGTCAAATCTTTGAGCTAGGGTTCTTCACGCCTCCTGGATCAGCAAAGCGGTACGTAGGAATATGGTACAAGAGCATGACTCCCTCCAAAGTTGTCTGGGTGGCCAACAGGGACAAGCCACTTGGACACACAGATCAATCTGTGAGTTTAATAATTGGCGAAGATGGAAATCTGAAGCTTCTTGATGGGCAACAAAACGTTGTGTGGTCTACTAATGTCATGGCAAAGTCTAAATATTCTGCAGCATGGCTTTCAGACTTTGGCAATTTTGTTCTTCAAGACAGGAATGCAAACATAATGTGGGAAAGCTTTGATGAGCCAACCGACACTTTCCTGCCAAACATGACGATCGGAGTAAACGCGAAAGCAGGATGGAAACGAAACTTGACTTCCTGGAAAGGAGAAGATGATCCCTCGATCGGAAGCTTTGTTGTAGGATTAACACCGGAGACACCGCCTCAGCTTTTCACTTGGAATGGATCGAGTCCTTACTGGAGAAGTGGACAATGGGCTAAAACCAAGTTCATCGGAATACCGAACATGAAAAACACATACTACAATGTCCAGCAAGATAATGTCCAGGGAACATCATATTATTCCCTCAATAATTACAACAACTCCATCTTTGGATATACTTTCATCTCATCTGAAGGATCTGCAAAGGCGGTTGTTTGGCTCAATGGATGGTTTACATACTGGGAGGCTCCGGCACCAACTAACCCTTGTGAAATTTATGGAATATGTGGCCCCTTTGGAGTTTGCAACTTGTCTAGTTTACCTATTTGCAGATGCTTAAAAGGTTTTAAACCAAGATCAGACGAAGAATGGAACAGAGGAAACTGGACCAGAGGGTGCCTTAGGGAAATAGAATTGAATTGTCAGAAATCCGCAAGCACAACAGCTTCAACAACTGTCAAAAAAGATAGGTTCTGGAACATGAAACAAATAAAATTGCCTGATTCCGCTGATTATTTATTGATACATGATGCAGAAGGATGTCGAAGTTGGTGCCTAGAAAACTGCTCGTGCTTGGCCTTTTCTTATGTGAATGCTATTGGATGTATGGCTTGGAGTAAAGACCTCCTAGATACTCAGCAACTCCCCACGGGTGGCGAAGATCTATTTATTCGACTTGTGGAAGTGGGTGCACGTGCGGATGTGGGTATGGTTGCGGATACAGGTTGAACAGGTTGAATTAATATGCGTTTGGTTTTGCACTGCCTGTGGTTCTCATAATATATTTTGCCAGGTTCAGGTGTACCTATGCGGACAAAACTTATCATCAGCCTAAGTACTATTTCTGGCATCATCTTATTTGGAGCTGGTATTTCAGTCTGTTGTCTTTCAAAGTGGAGAGGTAATAAAAGATGTACGGTTTGCTGCTGTCTTAAGGGTGATTTTGCACTAACTGCAATATAATAAGAATCTTGAATTAATGGTAAAACCATGGCTTCAGATGCTAAGCAGTTACTACTATAGAAACACTGCTCTGCTTCTGATGTTCTCATGCTTATCTTGAGTTGATTTCGTTCTATCTTTAAAATGCAGGGAAGTTTAGGAAAATGATAATCTCAAGGCTCTTTAGGTCAGTGGCTGAAGTCATCAGATCAGAAGAACTGCTAAGGGAAACTGCATGGAAAGAACAAATGAAGGAAGATGATGCATCGAAATTGGTGGTTTATGATTTTGATAGCATACGCCTCGCGACAGACAACTTCGACGCAAAAAACAAACTCGGGCAGGGAGGGTTTGGCCCGGTTTATAAGGTAAAAGAAAAGCCATCTCCGAGGGAAATAAAGAGATCATCCAAGATCTGATAGTGCTGTTCATTTCAAAACAGGGAAAACTGAACGATGGTAAGGAGATAGCAGCGAAGAGACTTTCGAGCAGCTCAGGCCAAGGCATAGCAGAGTTCAAGAATGAGATCCTTCTAATATCCAAACTTCAACACCGAAATCTGGTGAGACTCCTCGGTTGCTGCACTGAAGGAAAAGAAAAGATTCTTGTGTATGAGTACTTGCCGAACAAGAGCTTGGACGCCTGGCTTTTTGGTTTGTCTCACTCTTTGAAGAACTTATCTCTGCTTTCAACAGAATCCGGTACGGAAACTAGACATTTCTTGTGTTTGCAACCTTTTTTAGATTCAAAAGAGAAGAAAAAACTTAGCTGGAGGGTACGTTTCCGCATTATCCAAGGTGTCGCAAGAGGGCTGCTCTACCTCCACTGTGATTCTTGCCTCAGGGTCATACATCGAGATTTGAAAGTGAGCAACATTCTCTTGGATGAAAAGATGAATCCCAAGATTTCTGATTTTGGGCTGGCGCGGATGTTTGAAGGCACTCAAGTTTTGGTAAATACTCACAAAGTTGTTGGGACACTGTAAGCTTTCTTGCTCATGAGGCGATACATCACCTTGAAAGCTTATTAGCAGTATAATGCGCTTACCTTTCCCTTCATGCATGTTCCTACTGTTGCTTTACTATTACCGAGAAAACTCTTCCATGTACATCCAATGGTTCCAATATGTCAGTTCGCTCCGAGGTAATTATAGACCAGCTCTGCATACAGATGCTAAAAGATATGAGAAATACAATACGCATCGAGTCAGAAGTTTATCACCCTCTAATTTTCTCAACTCTCATGTCATCGTCCTTTAGTCTATCATTTTTTGTTTGAACTGTACTTCGGGAACCATCCACTTATGATATTTTGTGTGCAGCGGCTACATGTCTCCCGAGTATGCCATGGGTGGGACATTTTCTGAGAAATCTGATGTTTATAGCTTTGGAGTACTGCTATTGGAGATTATCAGCAGCAAGAAAAACACGAGTTTAGATTATCCTGAGCAGCATCTCAATCTCCTTGCTTATGTAAGTGCGAGATCTAACTTCGAACTATTATACCTCCATTTCAGTTTCCAGCCATGGGTAGTCCTTGAAATAATCTAACAATCGACCATTTGTCATAGGCTTGGCACTTGTGGTGTGAAGGCAGAGGATTGGACCTGATGGATGCAACCATTGCTGACGCATATTCGACGTCAGAAGCAATGAGATGCATTCAGGTAGGGCTTCTCTGTACGCAGGACCATGCCACAGATCGACCCAACATGTCGGCCGTGGTTCTGATGCTGAATGGGGAGTCCAATCTTGCACAGCCGAAGCAACCGTTATTTATATTTCAAAGCTTGCGGGTTCACGAAGTCCAATCACAAGAAGGAAGCATCACCATTACTACGGTTGAAGGAAGATAAAATTCTCATATGCATATGCAATCTTTTGTTTGCACTTTTATGTGTAATAATGATGTAGATATAGAGATTGTGAGGGAATCTGAGTTGCTAGCTCTGTAATAGGATAGTTTTACATGTGCATGGACGCACGAAAGTTCTGAACGTCTGTACGCATGGGATTTTATCTACCCTTTTTGCATATAAAAGCGTTTTCCATCTCAACATTCCCATTTGCATCCATTATAGTCTTTCTCGGGAATTTCAGTGCCACTTGTGCTTCCCTTCAAAGAGGGTAACCATTGATAGTTAAATATTCGTCTAAAAGATCGTTTATGCATTTGAAATTTTCAAGGATTGAATTCTCTTTCAAACGACAAAATTTAACCCCTAAGCAAAAACAAGGGAAAATGATACCATAAGTATTATAACTTTTGTAGGCCACTTATGTACGGTGCTCGCTTGAGTCCTATAACTTTTTTTCCGATCACTTAAGTGCCATGTAACTTTTCAATCGATATTGGAAAGACAGCTGTGATCTGCATTTATTTAGGCCGTTTACTTAGGAAGTTTTGTGTGCATATCTTTTATTACTTTTTATTGTGTAGTCCTTGTATTTTTAGTAGTTTAGCCTAATTAGGAGTTTGTTTGATAGTTGTATCTTCTTGTATATATGTGACGTTTCTGTGGCAATGAAGGAGAGAATTCTCATTCCAAAATTCCTCAGTTCATTTACATGGTATCAGAGCCATGACTGATGAAAAAAAAGGTGAGGAGAGTTCTGGAACGGACAAGAAAACCTTTAGTCCTTACGCACTGAATTCGAATGACAACCCGGGTAACCTGATTACCCAAGTTCAGTTGAAGGGTGAGAATTATGAAGAATGGGTGCGAGCTATGCGGACTGCATTACGAGCCAAGAAGAAATATGTTTTTATTGATGGATCTGTCAAGCAACCAGCAGATGATTCACTGGAACTTGAAGATTGGTGTCACGCCCCGTACTCCACTGGAACGCAACATCTTATCACGGTCGATTATGGTGCAACGCTCCCAGGAAGCGTTGCCGACCCAACGCCCAACTCAGAGATCAAACACATACGGAAGCACGTATATAAATATCTATATATACACCCGTACAATAAAACACATGAGACCAATGTAGCACAATCATCAAACAACATATTTGAAAACATATAAATATTGGTATTGACAGAGAAAACTTTTTACAATGATCGTCTATACAGAGATTGTGACGCCCCGACCTCAGGGTCATAAACGTGACATCCCGTTCATTATTATCTTTCGTTATACACACGCGGAAGCATATCTCGGGACAATCACATTAAAAACAAATCAACTGCGGGATTAAGACAAACATCATGAGCAAACCTTATGTATACAAAGCGTGCAAACATGTTTTAACAAGCCCTTCGGGCCATGGCAAACATCACACATATTCGACAAGCCTATTCCGAAGGCTTTTCTAATTACAGGTCGACGTGGCTTGGGCTTTCCTATCCCCACTATGATTTCTCGCTCCTCGCTTTCCCCGAACTCCAACATGGCTCGAACTCCTCCTGTGGCCGCCGTCCGGTCGACAATCCTATGGCCCTGAAGGGGGGAAATGGAGGGGGGGTGAGTCGGGGAGACTCAGCAAGTGAAAGCACTAATATCAAGCGAGGATATATCGATCGCCGTTAACATAAGTCAGCCCTTACCGCACCCGCATCCGTGGCAGATCAATAGCAAAGTTCAAACAAGAGAACATCATGCATGGCCACGTCATACACACTTTACGAACCAAGGCTCGGTTCTATCTCAAATCAACATCAAACAGGAAACATGATCAAGTCAAGAGAATGAACCAACCACGACCAACCAAACGACCGAGACACGGTCCAAGTAAACCACGTCACAACGCATCTCAACATCCTTTCCCGATATTAAGGAATTCACTTACCAACCAACCAAACTAGAACAAGAAAGGAACACGGGAGCCTCGGCGATTCTCGGGCTTGAACACGAACACTCGGGCCTCGCCGGTAAGCTTTTTCTTTCTTTCTCTCTTTCTTTCTCTTTCTCTCTCTATTTCTCTCTCCCTTTGGCCGAATGGCCTTGTTTCCATTTATAGGGAGCTAAAACTTGGGGCCAAAGAAAGGGATGAGGTAAGCGCACGTGTCATCATGGGAGATGAGGTAAGCGCGCGTGTCATCGGGGCGATGAGGTCATCGCTTACCTCGCAAGCCATCATGAAGGGCCACCAAAGTCAAGAATAATAATGGCCAATAAATGCTTGTGGAAAAGAAGACCAAGCCATTAATTAGGCTTCTTGAACAAGCTTCCTTCATTTTTAGCCAATCATTTTTAAGCTTGCTTCTCTATTTCGTTTTCCCCTGGTCCGACCTCCGATCAAGGCACAAAATATCTCATTTGAAAGCTTGGAACGTGTACTTTAAATCACCAGAAGACATCAAGTCCAAATTCTAACGTTTTCATATAGAAATTGCTGAATCTTTGAAATCTGGCAAAACCGGGCAGTTTTGCACTGTTCACGAAATCGGACTTGAAATCATAGTAAATGAACTCCGAAAATTCTCAAATTCGGATATGTGATAAACAAGACCTTAATAAACACTTTTCATGAAGAACACAAAGTCTAATTCTCTCTGTAAATACCATTTTCAGTCACTCAAAGACAGACCAAAAATAGTTCACTGGAATAGCATTTTCGCTTCTCAAAGTAAGCTCTGTCCAGCATCCAAATCATCTCGGAAAATTCCCAAATTTATACACGTTATAGAAAAATAAGTTCTCAACAACTTCTATGAAGGAAACTTTTCCAAAATCTGCCCAGAAAAGCTTGTAGAAAATCAAGACGGTGTGAACATCACCGAAAAACCCATTCTAGGCAGTTTCACACGGTCCTAAAATGAGACCATCGTACCACTCATATCAACTCCAAAAATTCTGAAATTAAATCATGTAAAACTTCAAATTGTTTGGAACAACTTTCAAGAAGAAAGTATCTAGAAATTCGAATCACAAAAGTCTCCCCAAAAATAACAAAATGAAGGAATACTAAGGATCCGAAATACGATTTTCCAAAACAAGAGAAAACAATTTAGTTCTGATTGGAAAACCATCAAACTTAAACCATAGCCATTTCCCAGGGACTTAATCACCTACCCTAACCATCCAACCACCAAATACACTTAATTAAGCCTCAATTAAGTCTAAATAACACTTGAATTGCCTAATTTCAAGCCTTGAATCATTGAACTCAATTAGTGCAACACTTCGACAAATTTATGCAATTTCGGTACTGATGAACAGTACCAGGGCAACAGACTAATTAGGCCTTAATCCACCTCTAAACCACTTCATTAAGCACTAATTAGGTCCCCTAATCACCCCACACAATATTAGGCATATCTAGACCATGATTAGGCTTAATTAACCCCCTAATTACCCTCTAAAATGCACAAATAAACTCATTAAGGGTTTAGGGGTTTATACTCGCCTAATTATGACTCGGGGCGACGGGAACGGGCGGTCGATCACCGACACGCGAGTGAGAATCGACGGCGGCGCTCCGGGGGCAAGCCGGTGGTCACGGCGGCACCGGCGGTGGCGATTTGCTGCTGTTTTTCTCTATTTAGGGCTGGAAACGGGGCTGTGGGTAGCTGTCAAGGGACGAAAGTGGCTGAGGCGGTGGCTGGCTCAGTAGGGGCGGCTCCGGCGTGGCTGTTCCGGCGTGAACAGCAATTTCCGGTGGTGGTGGCGTCCAAGAGGAAGAAACGGCGATGAAGAGGAGGAAGGAGGGAGGTCTCGGCAGAACAGAAAAATGGGAGAGAGAGAGAAAATAATCTGGTCAAAAAGAGTCAAGATTGTGTTAGTGGAGTCCATGTGTCAATATCTTGGGCCATTGGACAATTTTGCCCTTGATCCAATGGCTAGGATTTGATCTAATCCAATAATTTAGGGGTGAAATGGTCCTTTGTCACTAACCATGGTTGACCAGACCTGGTTTAAACCTAATTAACCTTGGTTAACCCCAAAATTTTGATCAATTTTCGGAATTAAATAAAATGGCCTTAGGGGCATTTTCGTAATTTTCTGATCCCGAACCGAAATTTCAATTTTTGTCCATACCGGTCCTATATATTCATGGTAAACATAATACGGTGTCGGATCCTTAAACTTCATCCTTTAAGCCCTCGAAAACCAGTCCAAAAGTTTGGAGGGGCAAAACTGTAATTTTTCGTTCCGGGGTCGAAATTCCAATTTTTGACCGTACGTATTCCAGACATGCGTGGTTGCCCCAAAATGGTGTCGATTCCAAAAAATAATTTCGTTTGGCCTTGGAAACGGACATCGAGGTCCCTAGGGGCAAAATTGTAATTTTTCCCAATTTCTGTCGAATTTTCCATTTTCATCCGTATTACTCCCAAACTTATTTGGCCACTATAAAATGACGTCCGTCTTGCAAAATAGTCATAATTACCCTTGAAATTTTGATATCGAAGTTCGGGTTCAATATTACGATCAAATTAGCTCGTTTTGAAGTCTTAGGGCCTCTCACTAACGGGCGGTTGTTTAGATGTTACGCGTATCGACCTAGGATTGTCCGAGTCGTGATGGCCTCAAATTTCGGGAGAACGAGAGGAATTATCACTAGCACCGGGGGTTGCGATCATTTTGATTAAAATTGGGATTCATTTGTCAGGCGTACTTTCGGTCGTGCGGAATCACCCGCGATCCGATCGTACGTATCTGACTATATCAATCCGTCATTTTCCTAAGATCGGCCCATATTGATCCAAAATATTCCCTCGACGTTTCTCGAACTTAGCACTCAATCGCGATCGGGTCTTTGATCCACGTACCTGCTCCTATTTAGCCTTTCCCATTTGGTTAGTATCCCGTGATTGATCAAGTTCGGGCGAGACTTACTAAAATCAAACGAGAATTAATGTACACTTTATTGGTCCCGGTAACGGGTCAAAATTCAGGATGTTACAACTCTTCCCCCCTTACAAAATTTTCGTCCTCGAAATTTGTACTCTAAACTTGTTCCTCGAACAACTGGGGGTGTTGACGTCGCATGGCCTCCTCGCTTTCCCAAGTAGCGCCTTCCGTCCCGTGGTGCTCCCAAACTACCTTAACCATCGGGATCGTCTTATTCCGCAGCACTCGATCTTTCCGATCCTCAATTCTGATTGATCTCTCCATGTACGACACCCTGTCGTCCATGTCTATTTCTTCATATCTCAGGACATGTGTCAGATCTAGCTCGTACTTTCTCAACATCGACACGTGGAAGACGTTGTTTACCTGGGACAAGTTAGGTGGCAAGGCAAGTCTATAGGCCATATCGCCAATCTTTTCCAAAATCTCAAACGGTCCGACAAACCTCGGACTCAGCTTTCCCTTCTTACCGAATTGGGATAACCCCTTCATAGGCGACACTTTGAGGAATACGTGATCTTCGACTTGAAACTCCAACGGTCATCGTCTTCGATCGGCATAGCTCTTCTGGCGACTTTGGGCTATCTTTAGTCTTTCCCGAATGATCTCGACAGCTTCCACTGTCTGTTGTATCAACTCTGGGCTAGTAATACTCTGCTCACCTACTTCGTCCCAGCACACAAGAGTCCTGCATTCTCTGCCATACAAGGCTTCAAATGGGGCCATCTGGATGCTCTGCTGGTAGCTGTTGTTATACGCAAACTCTACCAAGTGCAGCTGCTCTTCCCATTTATCTTGGAAGTCCAATACACAAGCCCTTAACATATCCTCGAGGGTCTGAATTGTCCTTTCTGATTATCCATCAGTCTGCGGATGGTAAGCTGTACTGAATTGTACCTTCGTTCCCAAGGCTGTCTGTAGACTCTTCCAAAAATTCGCAGTAAACCTCGGGTCACGATCCGATGTGATCGTCACTGGTATTCCATGTAGTCTGACGATCTGTCTCACGTACAGCTCTGCGTACGGTTCTAGCTCAAAATCCTTTCGTACAGCTAGGAAATATGCTGACTTCGTGAGTCGGTCCACAATCACCCAAATGGAATCATGTCCTCTCTGGTTTCTCGGTAATCCAGTCACAAAGTCCATGGTGATGTGTTCCCATTTCCATTCGGGAATTTCCAACGGTCGCAGCAGTCCTCCAGGTTTGCAGTGTTGCGCTTTTACCTGCTGACATGTCAAACACTTAGCCACATACCTGGCCACATCCGTCTTCATTCCGTTCCACCAATAATGTTACCGTAGATTTTGATACATTTTTGTACTGCTAGGGTGGATACTGTAATTGCTGCGATGAGCTTCTCTTAGTATTTCTTCCTTAAGCTCAGTATCATCAGGTACACACCATCGTCCTCTAAATTTCAGGATTCCATCCTCCGATACTTGGAAATCTGGCGTCCTTATAGTGGTATCCATTTCCATGATTTTCTGAATTTCCTGATCCGTGGACTGCAGCGCCTTAATCTTGGTCTGAATCTCAGGCTCGATTCTCAAGGTAGCCAGTAGATTCGACACATGGCTTAATTCAAATTTAAACTCAGAGTCTCAGAGTCTTTCCAGTAATGTCCACTCCTTGATTATCATGTGCGCCATACTCGATTTGCGACTTAGCGCATCCGCCACTCGATTCACCTTTCCAGGGTGGTACATAATATCACAATCATAATCTTTCAGAAGTTTCATCCATCTACGCTGCCTCATATTCAGCTCTTTCTGCGAGAACAAGTATTTGAGGCTCTGATGATCCGTATAAATCTAGAACTTTTCTCAGCATAAATAATGTCTCCAAATTTTAAGTGCAAAAACAATGGCAGCCAACTCTAGGTCATGCGTCGGATAGTTCATCTCGTGTGGCCTCAACTGACGTGACGCATACGCAACTACTTTTCCATGCTGCATCAGTACACACCCAAGTCCCCTAAGTGAAGCATCACTGTAGACCTCAAATCCATCAGGTCCAGACGGAATAGTTAATACTGGGGCTATTGTCAGTCTGTGTTTTAATTCCTGAAAACTTTGTTCGCACTTGTCATCCCATTCAAACTTAATTTCTTTCTTCAGTAATCGGGTTAGTGGCATGACTATTGACGAGAATCCTTCCACAAAACGTCGATAATAGCCGGCTAATCCCAAGAAACTCCTGATTTCCGTCACTGATGTCGGTCTGGGCCACTTAAGCACTGCCTCAATCTTAGCCGGATCCACAGATATTCCTTCTCCTGATACTATATGTCCAAGGAATGCTACCTTGCTAAGCCAGAATTCGCACTTGCTGAATTTCGCATAAAGTGCGGCTTCCTTAACATCCGTAGCACCTCGGTCAAATGCACTTCATGTTCTTCCGGGCTCCTTGAGTATACTAGAATATCGTCGATAAACACAATGACGAACTGGTCCAAGAATTCCTTAAATACTCTATTCATCAAATCCATGAAAGCTGCAGGGGCATTCGTCAAACCGAATGGCATGACTGTAAACTCGTAATGCCCGTACCTCGTCCTAAATGCAGTCTTGGGTATATCCTCCTTCCGAATTCTTAACTGATGATACCCAGTCCGTAGGTCAATCTTGGAGAACACTGACGCTCCTTGCAATTGATCGAATAAGTCGTCGATCCTTGGCAGTGGATACTTATTCTTTATAGTCACCTGAGTCAACTGCCGATAGTCTATACATAATCTCAACATCCCATCCTTTTTCCTCACAAATAGGACTGGCGCTCCCCATGGAGACGCACTAGGACGGATAAACCCTTTATCTAATAATTCCTGCATTTGGACTTTCAACTCCTTCAACTCCGATAAAGACATCCTATACGGGGCCTTAGAAATTGGCTCAGTACCTGGGGCCAATTCTATTACAAATTCCACTTCCCGTTCTGGCGGTAAACCCGGCAAGTCCTGAGGAAAAACCTCGGGGAAGTTGCACACTACGGGGATTTCTTCCAACTTAGGTTCCGCCAAGGTCAGATCATTTACATTCACCAAGCAACCTTCCTCGAGCATCTTAGTCGCCTCTACTGAGGAGATCCATGGGATCGAGGTTCCTCCTCGGTTTCCCTAAAATTCAAACCTAGGATATCAAATCGGATTGAATTGGATCATCTTATTGCCGCAATCCATAACGGCTTTATGTTTCGTCAGCCAATCCATACCAATGATTACATCGAAATCATACATGGCTAATACAGCCAAATCAATCTTTTCCTCTACATTTCCAATGACAATTTTATAGTCAAGACACCCTAATGATACTAACACCCTATCATGCAGTGGGGTCGTCACACATAGCATGATCTCAAGTAATACAGGTTCAATACCAACCAACCTAACAAACTGTTTTGAGATAAACGAATAGGTTGCCCCGGGATCAAATAACGCATAGGCAGCATGATCACATAGAGAAATGGTACCTGTGACCACGCCTGGCGCGTCCTCGGCATCCTTGCGCGCCATAGCATATACCCTTCCTTGTGCCGGGGGTTTGCCCTGAATAGCCTGGGGAGGATTCCTGGCTTGATTTCAAATTTTGGGCGGTTGATGTTGTCCTGAGGGTCCCAAAGGTCGCTGCTGGGGACAATTCTTAATCTGGTGTTCCAGGCTCCCGCAGCAAAAACAAGCCCCGAATCTATTCGGCGGCTGATTGGGCTTCCCTATATTCTTCCTCGGAGGTGGAACAAATCATCTATTGCTGGCCATCGGCTTCTTGCCGAAGCGACGATTGTCCCGATTCTGATTAAATCTTGAACCCGATGCTGCTGCTCTTTCCATCTGATCCCGCTCCATGGATTGGGCTCGCTCATACAATTCTCTATAATCCCTGATATTCAGCAGGAGCATCTAGGTACGAAGATCCGGTTTCAGTCCATCCCGGAATCTTCGGGCTTTATCCAGTGGATTCTCTACCATCCCTGGGGCGAATCGTGACAGTCGTGCAAATTCTGCTTCATACTGAACTACCGTCATCGACCCCTGATGAAGTCTCATGAACTCCGCCATTTTCTTCTCCTGGGCACTCTCAGAAAAGTACTGTCCATAAAAATTCTCCACAAATATTGCCCAGGTATGTTCCATATTCTCTGGGAATGCTCTATCCCTGACTGCCTTCCACCAGTCATTGGCATTATCTTGCAGCTGATAGGTCACCAACGAGATCTTCTCAGTCTCGGTACATCCCAATAAATCAAATGCCTTCTCCAATTCCTCCACCCAACGTGGGGCGGTTTCTAGGTCACCTCTGCCCGTAAACTTGGGTTGTTTCAGCTTGAGAAACTACTCCACCAACTGGTGCATCGGTCTTACTGCTACCATTGGTTGTGCCTGAGCTTGCTAGGCTTGGGCTTGTTGAGCTTGATTCCCATTGATGGCGGCAGCTGCTGCAGCTTCAGCAATGACTGCTACTCTCTCTTGGGCCTGTCTGCCCATGACATTCCCTATTTCTCTTAGGGTTTTAATGACTTGTTCTATTCTGGGATCTCTAGCCTCTTGGCCACCAGTACTGGACTGCACTTGGGGTTCCTTGCCCCTTCTCCTGTTCAGAGTCCGAAAAACGTCCTCTACTCTACGGTCTCGGGCCTCTTAGCCTCCTGAACTCGACTGACCCTGGGGTTCCTTTCCTGTTCTCCTGCTCATTCTTCATATCTGAGTGCTCAACTACCTGTTATAATTCCGTCCAGGAATTAGAGACCTAAACCAACTAACCGGTCTAAGTTCTAGGCAGGTATTAACACAAAAGCAATAAAACATTCAGCATGCGGCTTAGCACACGGTACCAAAATTCACCCAAGAACTTGCACGCTTATCTCGAGTCCTGCCGCACCTACATAACACTGGTTCAATCAATCACTAAAACACTCAAGCACAGATAGTCTGGAGGTACACTTAGCACACTAGGTCACCCTACAGCTACCCATGGTCACTACTCCTTATCACTCCAGGGTTCGACCAGATTGGACCGAGCTGTCCTCGCTCTGATACCAATTCGAATGAGAATGTCACGCCCCGTACCCCAACGGCACGTAAACATCCCTCCTATGGTCAAATTGTGGTGCGACGCTCCCAGGTTACGTCACCGACCCGAAAGCCCAAATCAGAGAAAACACGACACAAGCGAAAACGACGTATATATAATATATATATATATATATATATATATAATATACACCCAGACAATTTATAAGCAACCATGAATAGCAAAAGTCAACAATTTACAAACGATTAAAATAATATATACATTCATTATAAAACTTATATACAATATCCGTTTATAAACAAAAGGTTCATCAAAAGGGCCACGAAACAAAAAAGTATCAGTGGCCTAAGGTATCGAATTAACTACCGGAGGGCTACAGTCAAAAAGGGTCGGCCCTCGCTCTTCAAGCTGATATCTAGCCTACGGTATCCAATCGGGATCAGAACCCGACGACTCCGAAGAACTCTCGGACTGCTCCTGGTCCTCCTCGGAACTCATGGCCTCTGACTCGATCTCTGGCTCCGGGTCCTGCTCCTCATCCTCATCTATATCCATAGGCTCAGGGGCCTCGGCAGCTGTCTGCTCTGGAACAGGATTTACTACCTCAGGCTCAAAAGCTAATCCACCTAACTCCTCATGTTCCTCCTCATCCTCCACGATCTCATACTCGACCTCAGAGTCGGAATTGTCCTCCATATCAACATCTACTACATCACCATCCGGGCACTGACGGTCCAGTTGACCCTCTCCTACAAACGGGACATCGGCAGACCTGATGGGACCGAACTCATCTCCAAAACGGTCCCGGAAACACCAAGCTAAGTACTCGTGAGTCTCATGGTGAGCTAAGCCTACGTCTACCCAAACTAACGTATAATGTCTAAGGTACACTTCGTTATTCCCCACTGGATGAACCGTCAACGTGCGCTCGATGTGGGTGGGGATCCCGAAACGTAGCGGCGCGTCTTTGAAATTCATGGCCGGGGATCTGAAATGTCGGTTTACCACAACCGTGAGAAAACTCAGCAAGTATAAACCACTAATCCTAAACTAGGCTAACGTGCACCTCCAAAAGGGTAAATAAAACGCATCAAACAATGAACCAATCATACAACATTAATTCACTCGAGCTCACAGCCTAATATATTGTCTCATAGCCCTGCAGGTTAGGCATTTGACATCACTATAACTCATGTGCAATTATACCGACTCGAAGGCCCACGATTGAATATAACGACCCGTAGGCCCGACCCAAAGGCCACAATTGATAAAACGACCCGTAGGCCCGACCCGAAGGTCACAAGTGATTACAACGACCCGTAGGCCCGACCCGAAGGCCACAATTTAATAAAACTCAGACATGTAGTTCAAAGCACTCAATTTCACTCATATCACAACATACTTTGCGAACCACAAATCCGGGAATTCAAACCAATTGCCAATGCCAGGATGCCAAACACGATCATACACCGATTAAACAATTTAACGCATTCTCAGCACACCCAATTATTTCCATTCGGGTCCAATCAATTCAACATTTACTCCGCACATTTAATCCAAAGTAATTCTACGCGTCTAGGCCCGCCACAAGCAAATTCAATCTTGAAAGTTGTTCTTATTAACATGGGGCCACTTAATAGAATTTAAACAAGTCCCAATCAACCCATAACATGACTAATTTTCCAGCCATCAATCCATAAACCATTTAATGCTCAACTTAGAAAAATTTAGGCATTTTTGGTACTGAATGAACAGTACCAGGTCTAAGCACCAATTAGGCCTTAAGCCATGTTTAAATCATCTCATAAAGCCCCAATCACAATTACTAATTACCCAACAACCAAATACACTTAATTAGGCCTCAATTAAGCCTAATTAGCCCCTAAAAATGCCTAAATTCTTGCCATTAGTCAATGACTCAACTAAGTCCCAAATTAAGCAAAATAATGCCAATTTCGGTTCTGGTGAACAGTACCAGAGCGGAATAACATTTGGGCACTAAACCACCTTTAAAACATCTCATTAGGGCCTAATCACCTACCCTAACTATCCAACCGCCAAATACACTTAATTAAGCCTTAATTAAGTCTAAATAACACTTGAATTGCCTAATTTCAAGCCTTGAATCATTGAACTCAATTAGTGCAACACTTCGACAAATTTATGAAATTTCGGTACTGATGAACAGTACCAGGGCAGCAGACTAATTAGGCCTTAATCCACCTCTAAACCACTTCATTAAGCACTAATTAGGTCCCCTAATCACCCCACACAACATTAGGCATATCTAGACCATGGTTAGGCTTAATTAACCCCCTAATTACCCTCTAAAATGCACAAATAAACTAATTAAGGGTTTAGGGATTTATACTCGCCTAATTATGGCTCGAGGTGACGGGAACGGGTGGTCGATTATCGATGGCGGCGCTCCGGGGGCAAGCTAGTGGTCACGGCGGCACTGGCGGTGGCGATTTGCTGCTATTTTTCTCTGTTTAGGGTTGGAAACGGGGCTGTGGGTGGCTGTCAAGGGACGAAAGTGGCTGAGGCGGTGGCTAGCTCAGCAGGGATGGGTCCGCCGTGGCTGTTTCGGCGTGAACAGCAATTTCCGGTGGTGGTGGCGTCCAAGAGGAAGAAGGAGGGAGGTCTCGGCAGAACAAAAAATGGGAGAGAGAGAGAAAATAATTTGGTCAAAATGAGTCAAGATTGTGTTAGTGGAGTCCATGTGTCAATATCTTGGGCCATTGGACAATTTTGCCCTTGATCCAATGGCTAGGATTTGATCTAATCCAATAATTTAGGGGTGAAATGGTCCTTTGTCACTAACCATGGTTGACCAGACCTAGTTTAATCCCAATTAACCTTGGTTAACCCCAAAATTTTGACCAATTTTCGGAATTAAATAAAATGGCCTTAGGGGCATTTTCGTAATTTTCCGATCCCGAACCGAAATTTCAATTTTTGTCCATACCGGTCATATATATTTATGGTAAACATAATACGGTGTCGGATCCTTAAACTTCATCCTTTAAGCCCTCGAAAATCAGTCCAAAAGTTTGGAGGGGCAAAACCGTAATTTTTCGTTCCGGGGTCGAAATTCCAATTTTTGACCGTACGTATTCCAGACATGCGTGGTTACCCCAAAATGGCGTCGATTCCGAAAAATAATTTCGTTTGACCTCGGAAACGGACATCGAAGTCCCTAGGGGCAAAATTGTAATTTTTCCCAATTTCTGTCGAATTTTCCGTTTTCATCCGTATTACTCCCAAACTTATTTGGCCACTATAAAATGACGTTCGTCTTGCAAAATAGTCGTAATTACCCTTGAAATTTTGATATCGAAGTTCGAGCTCAATATTGCGATCAAATTAGCTCGTTTTGAAGTCTTAGGGCCT
Organism: Syzygium jambos; assembly: GCA_031216235.1. Lineage (NCBI taxonomy): Eukaryota > Viridiplantae > Streptophyta > Magnoliopsida > Myrtales > Myrtaceae > Syzygium > Syzygium jambos. Next base: position 42,220,572 of record CM062224.1, on the reverse strand, counting down.
CTCACTAACAGGCGGCTGTTTAGGTGTTACGCGTATCGACCTAGGATTGTCCGAGTCGTGATGGCCTCGAATTTCGGGTGAACGAGAGGAATTATCACTAGCACCGGGGGTTGCGATCATTTGGATTAAAATCGGGATTCATTTGTCAGGCGTACTTTCGGTCGTGCGGAATCACCCGCGATCCGATCGTACGTATCTGACTATATTGATCCAAAATATTCCCTCGACGTTTCTCGAACTTGGCACTCAATCGCGATCGGGTCTTTTGTCCACGTACCTACTCCTATTTAGCCTTTCCCATTTGGTTAGTATCCTGTGATTGATCAAGTTCGGGCGAGACTTACTAAATCAAACGAGAATTAATGTACACTTTATTGGTCCCGGTAAAGGATCAAAATTCAGGATGTTACAGTGGCGGCTGTGGTAGATTCAAGCCTCGGGCGGGTGCTCTGAAATGGTTTGGTTGAAACAACCATGAGACACTTCTCAATAAGTCACAACCTAAACCCTACCTAGGCTATCACGTATTCCAGACAAGTTCAGACACAAACAAGCAACACGAACAAACACTATCCACGCAATCACACTTACCTGGACTCTTGGCATACTCAGCCTGCCCGTTAGTTCATAATCACAATATTCAAAACTCGCACGCATTTTAAGCTTCACGCACCCCAAACCACACACATTTCCATGCCAAAAACACACATCGATCACGCACTATCACATCAATTCCATTTACTTTCCTCGTCGTACTCCACCAACTCAATCACTTTCTCGGCCCGCGTAAACACGCCTCAAGCCCTCACGATTGCGCCCCGAGCATCACACGCTTCGGTCCGATCCCACTTTCTCTTACCATACCACACACCCTGCTCTCAATCACATTCCTCGGCCCGCGTAAACACGCCTCAAGCCCACATGATTGCGCCCCGAGCATCACACGCCTCGGTCCAATCCCATTCACACGTTCTTTCCTCAGCTCGCGCCAAATGCGACAAGCCTACATGATCGAAACCCGAGCTTATAATGCCTTGGTCCGATCCCACAATCATATCACAACTCGCATCAACACGCCTCCGGGCCTTTTAGCGATCACACGCACAGCGCACGCCATAAATTTCACATGTGTGCATCTCAAGCATTAAATACGCGCACTCAGAAGCGCCCAAATCAATCAAATCAATTCAGTCACGTCACAACATACAGCCAACACGCAATTTACCCTTTTTGGACACCAAAACTACGATATCTCACTCCCGGCCCTTCACGGCACTTTCACGAAATTCCGAGCCGAATCTAACGGCACCAACCGCACACCAAACAGCACATCACAGCACTCAAAACAGAAATTTCCAGCCACCAATCGGCCTCTAAAAATCCACCAAAATCTTCTGATTTCAATCCTAAGGCCTGCCAATCGAATCAACCCCTAAACTACACCAAATCGCGTCCAAATGGGTTTGATAATACCCGATATACTAGGCGAGATTTAGATCGCGACATACAGGACTCTAGACTAACTCGGCTAAAGTGGAAAGCGGCGGCGATCGGCGGGGACAGCGGCGAGCGGCGGCGCGGCTTGGCGGCGTGGACGGCGTGCGGCGGCAGCGACGATTTCCTTGACCGTGACCCACGGCCACATGAGAGAGAGAGGGAGAGAGAGAGAGCCGAGAGGGTGAGAGGGGGATGGCGGTGGTACAGCGGTCGTACGGCGGTGGCGCGGTGGCGGCACGGCGGCAATCGGACGGGCGGTGACCGGCGGACGGCGGCACGGCAAGGCTCGGCCAAGGGAGAGAGAGAGCTCTCGGTGGGGGGAATTGCCGTGAGGTGAGGAGAGAGAGTGATTTGGACTAAAATAGTCCAATTTTGACCCATTTGGCAATTTACCATCTTGCCCCTCTCTAATCTTTTTAATCAACGGCCGAGATTCAATCTTATCTTGAAATCGACGGCCGAGATCGATTCTTTTCCAAAAATATCCAAGGGCAATTTTGGAATTTCATGAAATTTCAAGAGCAAAAATGTCCAACCAAAAAGTTAGGGCAAAATGACCAAAATGCCCTTCCCTCTTAAAACTTACCCTTTACAAATTCTTAGGGGTAAAATGGTCACTTTCCTCATTTCTCACCGAAATTGAATTTTTCTGAAGGATTCGGGAAATTCCAAGTTTGCACGTTCCAACCACAACGTCGTCCTATCATCTCGTCGTGACTTCCTAATTTTTCGATATCCAATTTGGGCTCAATTAAATAATTAAATTTTATTAAACGCAACTCGAGCGTTTCTCAAACTAACGGGCGGCTTTTTGAGAAATTCGCATATTCGACTCGTGACCGATAATAAATCGAGTCACGTGCAAATTCATTTGATTCGTGACGACTTCGGTTGTCATTTAAGTCGCGAGGATCGACCGCTAGATCTAAGGGGCACGATCGTTTGGTATAGGTTCAGGATCATTCGTCAATTCATTTCGTGGTCCGGCGGAATCACTCGCGATCCACTACTATGACAGCGGCGAACTGATCCCTGGCTATCCTTGGATCGGCCAACAGTGGCTCAAAATGTCACATCGGCGATTTTATGGTCGAAAATCAATTCACAATCGAATTTTCTCATAGTCGCACGAATTTAAATCCCTAATTAGCATTTCCCTAATGGTTAGTATCCTAGGAATGATCAGTTCCGGCCGAGAACTAACTACGAGTACGTCCATAAAACCCCAGTATTTCATAATTCCCAAATGGACAATTTTTAGGATGTCACATCAAGCACTTCAAAGCGGCACAATTGACAGCATAACTGCATCAAGGCCACTGGTTCAGAACCAAACCCTCGTCTCTAGTAGTCAAATCTTTAAGCTCGGGTTCTTCACGCCTAATGGATCAGCAAATCAGTACGTAGGAATATGGTACAAGAGCATGGCTCCCTCCAAAGTTGTCTGGGTAGCCAACAGGGACAAGCCAATTGGACACCCAGATCAATCTGCGAGTTTAATAATTGGCGAAGATGGAAATCTGAAGCTTGTTGATGGGCAACAAAACAGTGTGGTCTACTAATGTCATGGCAAAGTTGAATTATTCTGCAGCAGTGCTTTCAGACTTTGGAAACCTTGTTCTTCAAGACAAGAATGCGATTATAATGTGGGAAAGCTTTGATGAGCCAACCGACACTCTCCTGCCATATATGAGGATCAGAGTAAACGTGAAAACAGGAAAGAAACGAAACTTGATTTCTTGGAAAGGCGGAGATGATCCCTCGTTTGGAAGCTTTGTCGTAGGATTGACAACAGAGACACCGCCTCAGGTTTTCACTTGGGATGGATCAAGTCCTTACTGGAGAAGTGGACAGTGGGATAAAACCAAGTTCATCGGAATACCGACCATGGGCGGGGGCGGCTATGATCTCTGGCAAGATAATGACCAGGGAACATCATATTATTCCCTCGATAATTACAACTCCATCTTTGCATATAATTTCATCTCATTTGATGGATCTTTAAAGGCAGTTTATCGGGCCAATGGCTGGTCACCATACTGGGAGGCACCGGCACCAATTAACCCTTGTGAAATTTATGGAATATGTGGCCCCTTTGGAGTTTGCAGCCCGTTTAGTTCACCTATTTGCAGATATTTAAAAGGTTTTAAACCAAGATCAGATGAAGAATGGAACAGAGGAAACTGGACCAGAGGGTGTCTTAGGGAAATGGAATTGAATTGTCAAAAATCTGCAAGCAGAGCTACTTCAGTGACTGTAAAAAAAGAAATGTTCAAGAAAATGGAACAAATGAAATTGCCTGATTCCACTGATTTTTTATTGATAGATGATGCAGAAGGATGTCAAAGTTAGTGCCTAGAAAACTGCTCGTGCTTGGCCTTTTCTTATGTGAATACTATAGGATGTATGGCTTGGAGTAAAGCCCTCCTAGATACACTCAGCAATTCTCCATGGGTGGTGAAGATCTATTTATTTGATTTGCGGGTGCGGGTGCTGATACAGGTTGAATTAATATGCATCTGGTTTTGCACTGCCTATGGTTCTTATAATATATTTTCCCAGGTTCAGGTGTACCTACGCGGACAAAACTTATCATCAGCCTAAGTGTTATTTCTGGCATCATCTTATTTGGAGCTGGTATTTCAGTCTGTGTTCTTTCGAAGTGGAGAGGTAATAAAAGAATCTATAATTAATGGTAAAACCATGGCCTCAGAAGCTAAGCAGTTACTACTATAGAAACACTACTATGCTTCTGAAGTTCTCATGCTTATCTTGAGTTGATTTCGTTCTATCTGTAAAATGCAGGGAAGTTTAGGAAAATGACAATCCCAAGGCTCTTTAGGTCAGTGGCGGTAGACATCAGATCAAAAGAACTACTAAGGGAAACTGCATGGAAAGAGCAAATGAAGGAAGATGATGCATCGAAATTGGTGGTTTGTGATTTTGATAGCACACGCCTCGCGATAGACAACTTCAATGTAAAAAACAAACTCGAGCAGGGAGGGTTTAGCCCGGTTTATAAGGTAAAAGAAAAGCCGTCTCTGAGGGAAATAAAGAGATCATCCCAGATCTGATTGTGTTGTTCATTTCAAAACAGGGAAAATTGAACGATGGTAAGGAGATAGCTGCGAAGAGACTTTTGAGCAGCTTAGGCTAAGGCATAGCGGAGTTCAAGAATGAGATCCTTCTAATATCCAAAATTCAACACCGAAATCTGGTGAGACTCCTCGGTTGCTGCACCAAAGGAGAAGAAATGATTCTTGTGTATGAGTACTTGCCGAACAAGAGCTTGGACGCCTTCCTTTTTGGTTTGTCTCCCTCTTCGAAGAACTTATTTCTGCTTTCAACAAAATCCGGTACTGAAACTAGATATTTCTGCTGTTTGCACCCTTTTTTAGATTCAAAAGAGAAGGGAAAGCTTAGCTGGAGCGTACGCTTCCGCATTATCCAGGGGGTCGTAAGAGGGCTGCTCTACCTCCACTGCGATTCTTGCCTCAAGGTCATACATCGAGATTTGAAAGTGAGCAACATTCTCTTGGATGAAAAGATGAATCCCAAGATTTTTGATTTTGGGCTAGCGCGGATGTTTGAAGGGACACAAGTTTTGGTAAATACTCAGAGTTGTGGGGACACTGTAAGCTTTTTTACTCATGAGGCGATACATCACCTTGAAAGCATATTAGCAGTATAATGCGCTCACCTTTCCCTTCATACATGTTCCTACTGTTTGTTTACTATTACCGAGAAAACTCTTCCATGTACATCCAATGGTTCCAATATGTCAGTTCGCTCTGAGGTAATTATAGACCAGCGCGGCATGTAAATGCTAAAAGATAGGAGAAATACAGTACTCGTCGAGTTGGAAGTTTATCACCCTCCATTTTTCTCACCTCTCATGTCATTGTCCTTTAGTCTTATCAGTTTTTGTTTGAACTGTACTTCGGGAACCATCCACTTATGATATTTTGTCTGCAGCGGCTACATGTCTCCCGAGTATGCCATGGGTGGGACATTTTTCTGAGAAATCTGATGTTTATAGCTTTGGAGTACTGCTATTGGAGATTATCAGTAGCAAGAAGAGCACAAGTTCGAATTACCCCGGGCAGCATCTCAATCCCCTTGCTTCCGTAAGTGCAAGATCTAACTTCGAACTATTATACCTCCATTTCAGTTTCCACCGTGGGTAGTCCTTGAAATAATCTAACAATCGACTAGTTGTTACAGGCTTGGCACTTGTGGAGTGAAGGCTGAGGATTGGACCTGATGGATGAAGCCATTGCTGACGCATTTTCGACGACAGAAGTAATGAGATGCATTCAGGTAGGGCTTCTTTGTACGCAGGACTGCGCCACAGATAGACCCGACATGTTGGCCGTGGTTCTGATGCTGAATGGGGAGTCCAATCTTCCACAGCCGAAGCAACCGTCATTTACATTTCAAAGCTCGCCCACTCAAGAAGTCCAATCACAAGAAAGAAGCATCCGGTCCATGAATACCATCACCATTACTACGGTCGAAGGAAGATAAAATTCCCAAATGCATTTTCACTATCAATTCTTCTTTCCAGGGATTCAGTGTTCATCAAATTAAATGGCTCGAATATGCAATCTTTTGTTGCACTTTTATGTGGATATATGATGTAAACATAGAGACTGAGGGAATCTGAGTTGCTAGCTCTATGGTAGGATAGTTTTGGGTGTGCGCAGCTGCCCAAAAGTTTTATTTTTTGGTCAGAGGGTCGCACAAAAGTTCAGAACGCTGTATGCATGGGGATTTCCACCCTTTCCACATATAAAAGTGTTTTCCCTCTAAACATTTCCATTTGCAACCATTGCACCGTCTTTTAATTGAATTTAAGTGTCACTTGCCTTTGAAGAGGGAGCCTTAAGGAGGGATAGCTGTCGATAGTTAAATTTTCACCTAAAAGATCATTCATGCATTTGAAATATTTAGGGATCGAATTCTCCATCAAAATGACAGAATTTAAACCCTAAGCAAAGACAGCGGTCCTGCACCATCTTGCTTTGACATTTCTAGCGGCACATGTCTACAATTAGAAACTAGGGACATTTTAGTCTTAGTATCTTGGACCCTATGTCAAGAGCTAGGTATCACAGATGCATTTCACAAAGGTTAGGGATTGAATTCTCTGATAATGGCGATACTCGACCCCTATTCGAAAACACAGACATCGCGTCATCATGCATTTACATTTCTCATTGCATTTCTTTTGCACGTAGTAAATAGAGACATTCTAATTTTAGGATATTAGACTCACCAGTGAGAATTTTGATCAACAAAGGTGCTTGAGCTCGCAGGCCAAATGAACCCATAGCACAACCTTTTTCTCGATAAATTGGGCCTGACTTCTCTTGCTTGGTTCAAGGCCCAAACAAACTTGGAAATTTGCAAGCTAAGTATCACAATGAGCATCTTTTGAGTCTATTTTTCTAAGGGCTAATACCACCAAAAACTCTAAACTAGTACATCAATGCCACATTTATCTCAAACTAATTTTTGTGTCACAAAAACTTTAAAATAGGTACACCCATGTCACATTCACTGCCAAACTTTCTTTAACCTTGCTCATAAAAAGCAAATCGTAAGAAGCAGAGTTGTTTAACACCACGACCTATGTATCATAACTATCGGGGGAAGTATTAAGCAATAAACACACCTACAACTCATCACCAAGACCAATTTACATATTTGTCAACTGATTTACAACATATTGAAACTGACTAAAGTGCTTAGACGTCCTAGTCCCTTCCTTATATCTCAATTTTACAAGTCTGTTAACTAAATATGCTTTATTTTGTGAGGTCATCCTCTCACAAAGATCTTATAATTTCTTCCACATAATTTTAGCATTTGTTCCTTGAGCAACATGATATAAAACACTATCATCAATCCATTGTCGAATAAAGTCAACCATTTTCTAATCCATTCGCTCCCATTCTTTCTCTTCCTTGTCTACTTTAGCCTTATCCCTATTGATGGGTCATTCAAATTTTTATAGTTCAATATGTCTTCAATCTAGGGCTTCTGAATAGAATAAGTTGAGGCATTTAACTTAAACCCGATGACATCAGCTTCCTCCATGAATGCTAGCTCAAAATACCACTTTGTTGGGGGAAAAAAGACAACAATTCACTAATAACTTAAACTTGTTCAAGATCAATATCTTCCCCAAAACTCAATCAACTAAATATCAAATCAATACAATAGTGTGAGATTTTAGTGGGACCATTGCCAACTATTCTAAAAGCTTAAACTATGGTGGGACCACTTTCAATTATTCTAAAAACTTAAGCTGTAAGATGAAGGCATGGTTTAATATTTAATTATTCTAACACTCCCTCTCACGCTTGATCTAGTCTTTTTATCTAGTACTAAGCATGGACATACTTAATTGGGGAGGCAAATGGGGCCTGGATGATTTGAACTCAAGACATTCTGCTTTAATACCATGTGAGATTTTGGTAGGACCACTGCCAACTATTCTAAAAGCTTGAGCTATTAGATGAATGCGTGATTTAATATTTAATTACTCTAACACACAGCAACCGGTTACAATATTCCAACAATATCAATCCCAAACTAGTAAATTTAGTGCTGAAAATTAAAGGTGAAGCATAAAAACAAAACCCACAAATTTTATGTTGAAAACCCAATGCGGGAAACACCACGAGACCACTCCAAAATGTCTACTAATTATCAGATATAGCAGGATTCACAAAAGTTCATCTCTAGTCAACTATTGGAGGATCAACACAATAACAATATAGCAATATATCATCACCACAAACATGAATTAACAAGAGAGTAAGAAAACTCTAACTACGGTCGGAGAATTGAGAGACTATTTGAAGAATGATTTCAACGAACAAAACAGATCAACGTACCGAAACGACATCACCATATCTGCTCCTCTCTGAAGCTGCGCGCGCTCTCTGCCTTTTTCTTCATTTTTCAGCAAGTCTCTACTGCTGTGAAAGTTCAGCCCTCTTCTTTCTTGCCCTTCTTGACTTTTCTTGTTGTTTCTTTTTGAAGATGTGCCGGGCCCCATGAGGCGGACCTAGCCCATCACCTAGCCCCGTGATGTGTCCTTGACTTCAATTTTCTTTGCAAGTCTTCGCTTGGGGAACAAAAGAAGGGAAAAACTCCAACTCAGTTGGCTTGACCGACTTATGGTACGAGCAACCTAAATGGCTTGTATAATCAAAGTCTTGTGTAGTCTCACCATATCTTGATATACCATTGATTTTTATCCGGTTATTTTTTGCCCCGTTCCTTCAATAATAACTGCATCATGTATATTTTGTTGATTTGCGTGTACACTTGAGGTCTATACGTTGCCAAAAGTTACAATTTGACACTAACCTATACAAGATTATCTTCTGAATGTCTCCTTTTAGCCATCCAATCATCAAAACATGAATTCTTGTTTCACCATTTACCTCTGTCTCTTCTTCTTCTTCTTCTTCTTCTTCTTCTTCTTCAATTTTCTCGGCATTTGCACTCACACTACCGAAGCTACACCAACTTATTTATGGCATTGCTGCCCAAAAAACACCCTCTTCACTCCCAACTCCCCCTACCAAACAAATCTCAACACCCTCCTCACTTCCTTCTCCTCCGCCACGGCCACTGATGTCGACGGCTTCACCAATGCCACCACCAGCAAAAACCCACTTGAGCACACCCATGGGCTATTCCTCGGCCACGGAGACATCCACGCCACCATTTGTGGCGATTACGTAGCAAATGCGAGCAAGGAAATACTCCGTGCATGCCCTAATAAGCGAAGACTCCATCGCTTGGTAAGACGAGTACATGTTGCATTACTCGAACCGATCAATTTCTCTGTCAAGCAAGAAAAGCCCCGCTTTCATATCATGAAGGGAAAATTATCAAAAAAGTCACAAACCTATTGCACTTGTGCCAATTCAATCATAAACCTTTCAACTTGATCAATTTAGTCATAAACATTTCGACAATTTGCCAATTGAGTCCTTCCAGTCAAATTTGGCCAGAAATTGCTGACCTGGACGTCGATCATCCTACATGACACGCACCACGTTAACGTGGACAATTATGTAAATTTTCTTTTTTATATTTTAATTTTTTTGGTTTTTTTATTTTTCTTTTCTCTTTTTTTGTCGTGGCTAGCAACACTGGGTGAGGGCCCTCGCCGGCTACAAAGACCTCGCCTGGGCGAGGGCTACCTTGCCTAAGGCCGGCGGGGCTGCAAAGGCCTTTGTGGCCTCGTTGGCTATGGGGTGGGCGCAAAGGCCCTCGCCAGGTTTGGTCGAGGACCGCCACCCTTGCCAACAATCAGCAAGGGCTTGTTGGCCCTTCCCCAGTGGCCAGTGACAGTCGCCGGCAACCCTCCCATGCCAAATTGAAAGAAAAAAAGATAAAATAAATAAAAAATTTCGTTTTTTTAAAAAGAAATTGCAAAAATTGTACATGTTAATGCTGGCCATGTCATGTAGAACGGTTGACGTCTACATTAGTGATTTTCGGACCAAAATTGGTCGGAAGAACTCATTTGCCAAATTGCTCAAACGTTTAGGACTAAATTGGCCAAATTAAAAGGTTAAAGACTGAATTGACACAAGTATAATAGGTTTAAAACTTTTTAAGTAATTTACCCTATCCATGAACATGGTCAACATCCCAAAACCAAAGGACACGACCAATGAATTGGTCAACAGGATGACAACCGACGGGTCCGGGTAGAGGTTTGCTTTCCAAGACATTGACATCACGAGGTTGAAGTGGCTACACACACTCAAACTGTGCACACCGAACTTGACAGCGGTAGATTGCAAGGCATAATTGTAAGTGGTGGTAATCTTCCAAGCGGTAAGGTAGGACGGAGAATCTTGCATTTACAAGTTTTATAACGAGACTATCGTCTACAAAGAATTGGCACCAACGCCGCAACTAATGCTGGAACTTGGCAGCTCCTCAAAACTAACATATATCAAAACCAAATACTAAGTGGTTACACTTAGAGATGCACGCTATAACAAACTCTTTAGTAATAATGCCATCATCAATTTTAAAGTGAAATCTAGTTGCACTAGAAATTTGAGATTTCTTCTTATGAAGTGCTAGAGAACAAAACACATCGAATTCCTTATGAAATCTCTACAGTATCAGAGCCAACAATAGATCAATCATTTCGTGCCACAATGGTAGCAAGAGAATGGACCAAACTGAGCACTTTACTTAATTGCACCGATTTGGACTTCTCAACCTCTTGGATCAAAGATCTCTTACACAACTCTTTGACATACTCAACACCATATTCCAATGCTAGTTTTTCCCATGTTGAACTAATGAGTCCTAAAGCCATCCATAACCTAGCTATATTAGAGCAAGTGATTACATATCCTTTGCAAGAAAAGTGAATGCGGCATAAAAACATTTTAAATGGGATAATAAATGGTCATAGCTAAGCTTAAGTACCAGCAGAATGTTCTTTTATGATTCCACTAACTTCCATGTTACGCTGTCTCTTACATGTGTAAAGTAGACTCCAAAGTTTACACAAGGAGAGGAACTCCTTGAGATTTTTTGACAACGACATTTTAAATCTCAAGGAGGTCAGGACATGGTTGCTTTTCGTTTTCTTCGAATGCCCATTTATTAAACAAGGCTATAGAATTTTTAGGAGAATGACCTTTTAGATTATGCGCTAGATGAAAACTCATTATAGAAGCGACTTCCAAATTGCGTGTGAATTTGGAACTAACTCATAAGAGGCGCATCTTGATAGAATGATACTTTTAGCATTGGAAATCCAATGTTACACGTCTCATGAAAACCCTATCAAAATGGGTGGCCTCCTAGAGACAAACTAGATAAAAAATAAGAATTTCATTTTCTTTTCCAATAAAAAAGAGTAACTCAAGTGAAACATTTTCGGAACTTGTGGATGAAAATTTTGCTGTCACTTGGTATATTTTGTTTATTTTTTCCCCCTTTTATAACAGTTTTATTTGGAATTATGTGAATGGAGTTGTCCCAAACTGATGTAGGAAGAATTAAGAATATTATTCATGAGAACCCTACCACAAAATTCAAGAAATCCCCAAGGCTGTAAGGCTTTTTTCTACAGCCTGTTTGCCTCGGACAACATTCAGAAAGCTCTCTGCAACAACAATGGTGGGCCTGTCTTAGGATCCCACAACACCAGCTGTGAGAATGCCAGTCAGAATTAAAAATTAAATTAAACTTTAAAAAAACCCATTTTTCCTTTGTAGGATTTGGATGTGGGTTCTCCAGAGAAATTACCTTTAATAAAGAATACCATAAATAATCTCTTCAATTATAACTATTCCAAACTTGGGTGTGCGTGTTTATGTGATGAAAGACTTTCCTGGACTATTTTCATTCATCTTTTTCATTTCTGGTGGCATTATAGTACGAATCAAATTGAATCTATCAGAAGTATTACTCTGTTGCCGTAATTTGATGGAAAATTCAAAGCAGTAAGCGTCACCAAAATCACTGGGATACATATGTTGACTTTTCTTCTTCCGGTCTCCGCGTTGGAGCCAAAGAAGATTGCAACTCACACGAATGACTTTGGTCAATGAACATAGTACGAGGGCAAATGCTGTATTAAAAACTCACCGTCCATCTTACTCGTCTGTCCACCTGGATATTGATAGCCCATCTAACCCCAACTCCTGTCGCTTTAGCGTTATGTAATGGACTTTTTTTTTCTTATGTAATGGACTTTAGTGTTCTTTTTTTCTTTTTTTTAGGTCTATTGGATTTATAGTGTTCTGACTTTAAGGAAAGTCTCACATCGGTTTGTCTTGACTTGTAAAAATCTCTTCTGACCTACCCATAGAAACAAAAACTATGTAACAACTTTGCATGATTTAAACTTTCAACATGTTTTATGACTTTTAAGGCAAAAGTACACTACAAGTGCCATAACTTGTGTACGGCGCTCACTTTAGTGCCATAACTTTTTTTTGGATCACTTTAGTGCTAAAATTTTTGAAAAACGATCACTTAAGTGCTAAAATTTTTGAAAAACGATCACTTAAGTGCCAACTCCGGTGCCGTACACAATTTTTCGCCGGAAATCTGACGTGGCATTTTTTTTATTAATTTTTGAAGCTGACGTGGCTCGCCGGAGTCTCGCCGGAGATTGGCACTTAAGTGATCGTTTTTCAAAATTTTTAGCACTTAAATGATCGTTTTTCAAAAATTTTAGCACTTAAGTGATCGTTTTTCAAAAAATTTAGCACTAAAGTGATCCAAAAAAAAGTTATGACACTTAAGTGATCGTTTTTCCTCCGACTTGGCACCAAAGTGATCCGAAAAAAAGTTATGGCACCAAAGTGAGCGCCGTACACAAGTTATGGCACTTATAGTGTACTTTTGCCTGACTTTTAAATATGTCCTGTGGAATTTCAAATTTTAAAAGGATTCAAGTTTGTAAAGGATACCAGATTCAAGTAAATTTCTTAATTTGAGTAAGTTTTCTGGTTTGAGTAGATTCTTTTAAAGGAGTTTTTTTATGTTGGATGCAAATACCATGTATATATAGGAGATAGAACTCAACTCAATGGACACAAACTAGAGCAAACAAGAATAGATTTGTACTCTCCAGATTCATAATAGATTTTTTGGCACCTAGTTCTCACCCATGAAGTACCTACACTTAGGACCAAATTGTGTCCTTATCGTTTCTTGTTGATTTCTCTAGTAATTTCGCTCTCTCATATTTTACTTAAATTACAAGATCTATTAGCTTCCATATTATTTTTGCAACAATTTGTACCAGAGCTAAGACTAAAATTTTCTATTTTGATTTGGGCTTTTGATTGTCTGACTCATTATCTAGAAATTTTGTTGTTGCAATTACATCTTGAGCAAAAGTAGAAATTGAGAAGTTTAATGGTAGGAATAGCTTTGGGTTGTGGAGCATTAAAATGCGTGCACTATTAACAACCCAAGGTTTAGTAAAGGCGCCAAATGGAAAAAATGAATTGTTAGAAATGATTCAAGAGGCTATAAGGTAGAGATGACAGAGAAAGTGAAGAGTATAATCATGTTAAATCAATGGGATGATGTGTTAATAGAAGTGGCCAAGAAGAAGAATGGCGTAGTTTTGTGGAAAAATTTCATGCCTTTTATATAACAAAGGGTTTAAATAATCACCTATACATGTTAAAGAGGCTTGTTTCAATTTTGATTTGCTAAAGGCACTTCCATCCGAGCCCACTTAGATGAGTTTAACAAACTCATGATTGATTTAAAGAACATCAATGAAGCCCTGATTGATGAAAAAAAAAGGCATGATGTTGTTGGTATCTCTACCAGAGTCATGTGAGCACTTTACAATTCACTGTTACAAGACCGTGGAAGAGGTAAAATTAGCCTTGTTCTGTAAGCAGTGGCTGAAGTGTTAAGGAAAATTCATAATAGATTTGAAGTTGACAAAACTGTTCATTAGAATTTTTATAAGTCTGATACGTGCTCTGAAATAGTTTGATCTAGGTTGATATATTCTAGAAATGGCTATTCCAATACTTCGAGAGAACTTAACTTTTTGGACGCTCAGACTTTACGAGATTCGAAAGGAAAACTTCGGACTCTATGAGTTTCAAAACGAGAAGTTCAGACTCTACTGAAATAGTCACTCTGACTTTATCTTAAGCTGTCAAAGAACTGCAGACTCCACTTTCGAAAGGCTCAGACTTTACTGAAAACCTACACTGACTTTATTTCTGAATATGAAGCAAGAACCAGAATTTCTTCAGACTCATAATTTATTCAAAACGAAACATAATGGCTAGTGATCTGATGTGGAATTCACAAAAGGAAAGTTTTGATTGACTCAATCTAAGGCTATAATTGATTGAAAATCAAACATTATGGCAAGTATATATCACAACGGATAAAGCTCTACTTATGAAAACCAAGATTCTGGTATATAGGTGACCAAATTCAGTGGGATTCAGATTTTGCCAACCAACGGCTACTCAATCCATTTTATACAAATCTATTTAAGGTGAAGATTGGAAGATGATCCTCTAAAGACTATCCAATGGCTAGTTTGGAAATGGAGGAGTATAAAAAAATATTAACGAGGAGCAGAAGGTAGAGAACAAGTCCAAAGTCTGAGCATGCTCTGATTCTACTACTTGTCTTTCCTAAGCTAAACATTGAGATCTTGAGGGATTTTTTTTAAGAGTGATTGTGTGAGATAGAGATTTTTATCATTCACAGAGTGATATCACTCAGAATGTGTAATCCTTTTTTGATCATATAGTGGAATCTAGCTGGTAGGCTGTCGGCGTAGGAGAATGAACGTGTGCTTGATCTAAGCTGAACCACTATAACTTCTCATGTGTAGTTTTCTCTATCCCTAATCTCTCATTATATTGTTTACACTGAATACTAGCACATTCATAATTTGAACATTGTTCAAACTTTACTGATTATATGTCACGCCCCGATCCCCACGGCACGCAACATCCCTACCTTGGTCGATAAACTGCGACGTCCCAGGAAGCATCGCCGACCTACGCCCATACAGAGATCAAGCACAAGCGGAAGTAATAAAATAAACAAACCCAGACAACCACAATATGAGCCAAGGATAGTTATACATCACACACCATCATAGGAAATAATTACACATTTATATTACTATTAAAAACCACTTGTGCAATATTTACAAGTACAAATAAAAAGGCACACCACCCGCCTGGGTGGCGCTGCTGGAGCGCGCACTCTTCCTCTCGCAAAAGGTTGAGTGTTCGAATCCTGAGCGTCGCAGGGTGACTTAACCGGTGGCACGTGTGTGGTGGCTAGCACGTGCCGCCCTCAGGGTTTACTCCCCGGCTGTCGGCCATGCGGGGGTTCCCTGGGTTATCAAAAAAAATAAAAAATAAATAAAAAATAAAAAGGCACACACGATTAGTAGCCACTTGGTCAAAAAGTGGTAAGCGGCTAGAGAGGTCAGTCTAAAACTTGGGAAGAGGGCTACAGTCCAAAAAGTAGCGGCCCTCACTACTAGCTAAGGACATAGGGCGACCCTATGGCTCCCAGTCAGGATCGGACGACTCGGTGGGATCGTCTGACAACTCTTCGGAGGCGTTCTCACTAGACCCTGACTCCTCCGAATCCATGGCCTGTGCTCGCTCATCCTCGAAGTCCGGCTCCAATTCTGGATCTAAGTAGAGTCATAACCCGTCATTTACACCTATTTCCTCATCGGACCCTACCTCAGCGACCTCTCTAATTTCTTCCTCGTCGTCTATGTCCATATCCTCAAACTCCTCTTCTTCGTCTTCGAGCTGATTAGGATCTTCGGCGATTACTTAAGGCTCCCCCCGCATGGCCTCATCCACGCCATCTACGTCATACACATCCTGAGGATTGATTATCTCACCATCAGCTATTCGTGGAATCATCAATCCATCTTGGTCAATTGGCACATCAGAGGTCCTGAGGGGTCGCCCGAGGTTGCCATCTGCGTCTCACAAGCACCAGGCCACGTACTCCTGGGTCTGATGAAAATACTCTCCTACATTTACGAACACCACGGATCTATATCTCGCATAAGATTCCCCATTTCCTGCAGGGTATGTACTGCTATACTGGTGTATCTGTACAGGTATTCCAAAAAGCGACGAATTCGGCATCTTTATAGCTGGGGGTCTGAAAAGTTTCGGTTTACACAACCGTGAGATGAATCTCAATGAGTTCAACCCCTAAACCTAGGCTAGGCTAGCATGCAATCTCCTGACCGGAAATCAATATTTAAAACTGTAATGCAACAACAATCAAACAATTCTCTGACCCTGCAGGTTAGACAGTTCAATATATAATAATCACGGCACATACGTGGCACACATTATCACACGTACGCCAATCACATGCTCATGCACCGAGTCTCACACACTCGCATGCCAGTCTATGCATGTTTATGCATGCAAATGTTGTCGACATGTCATGTGCATTACCCGGCCCACTGGCCCACACTGGCACACTGGCACACTGGCAATCGCCCAATTTATTATTTATTACGACTTGAGTCAATAATATTCACGGCTCGGTACGTCTAGCCTGCTTCAAAGTGCATGAGGCGCAGCAACCGATCTAGCCCAGTGTCTCTAGCATGCTTCAAAGTGCATGAGGCGCAACATTAATCTCCTTACGAACCAGAGCCTGCTTCAAAGTACATGAGGATGGTCGTCTTCCGGACATACCGGGCATCGTCCTGCTTCAAAGTGCATGAGGACGGTATAGACCCGAAGGTCATGACCCGAAGGTCCTTAGGTGATCACACAACCAATTATTATCTGAACCCCGCGTAACACGCTTCAGGGTATTTTAAGTGATCACATGCTCATGGCAGGCATGCATTTTCGCACAATTACATCACATGCCTCACTCTTGACATACACAATGCGTGTCCATGTTATGCAATGCAACGCACCACGAGCATCAATATAATTCAAACACTCAATATCACAACACGTGCTCAATTGACCCAATTAATACCATGTGGCCTAACGTGCGAATCACAAATCAACAATTAATTTCAAACCAATCATTGGCCAATCGCACTCCACATAATTCAGCCACACGACATACGATATGGCAGTACGAAATCAATCACAATTAAGCACAAATTACGTACAACCAGTCAACCTGGACATACCCGGTAATTTTCCAGTGGGCTCCTAAATTGGTCATTTGATCCAATTAATCTCCCCAAATAATTCTCATTAATCCACTAAATTTTCCCGATAATAATTTCTACTAATCAGTCCTCAACCCAGTCTGAAATATACACTAATACTACCTAAGCCAGTCCAAAATGCACCGATAATACCTAAACCAATCCAAAAAATGCACTATCAGTCCTAATTCGGATTTAGAAATTTTACTCACTTAATCCAAGGTTACGACGACGAGGAACGGCGGCCGATTACTGGTGAACAGTAGAACCGGCGACGGCGTTCCCGGTGACGGTGTACGGACGACGTACGGACGACGTATAGTCAGCCATACGGACACTGTACGATCGGTAATGTACGGACGGGCTGGAGGTCACAGTGGCAGCAGCTAGGCCGATTGGGCTCCGGCGCGGCGGCGGTGAGGCTCCGGCTCGGCGGCGGTCCTATTCCAGGAGAGGAAAAGGGAGAGAAAGAGAAAGAAAGGGGTCGGACAAGGGCAAGGCTGAGGCTAGGGGCTGAGGTGGTCGACGGGGAGGCACGGCGGCCGGCGGCGACGCTCCGGTGGCCGGCGGCCGGCGGCGGCGCTCCGATGGCCGGCGGCTTGCTCCGGCAAGGCCAAACCAAGAGAGAAAAATGAGAGAAAATGAGAGAGGGAGAGTGATCGGAAGGGAGAGAGGGAGTTCTGGCCGTGAGGGAGGGTGAGGAGAGAGAGAGAGGATTAAATTCTGGTCAAACATTAGCAAAAATGACCATTTTACCGCTCATCCAATGGCCACCATTAAATCTTATCCAATACTTCAAGGGCATTTTGGTCCTTTGCTGCAATAATTAGGATAAGTCCAATTTTAATTAATTTACTTAATTATCCCCCAAAATTCGAAACCAAAAATAGCCCAGGGGCAAAGCCGTCATTTTTCCGGTCCCAGGGCGAAGTTCCATTTTTCGCCCGTACCAACCCTCCATGTGCGTGGCCAACATAATGTGGTGTCGGAATCGCGAAATTCATCTTGCAAGCCCTCGAAAATCCACGTCAAAGTTTGAGGGGCAAAATCGTAAATTTTTTCAATTTTTGTCGAAATTCCAATTTTTGGCCATAACCACTCCTGGTATGCGTGGCCACCCAAAAATGGCATCAGCCTCAAAAAATAACCTCATTTGGTCTCTAAAAGCAACGCTGGCATCCCGAGGGGCAAAATCATAATTTTTCACCCCTGGATCAAAATTCCAATTTTTACTCGTACTAACTCCAAACGTGTGTGGCCAGCATAATATGACATCAGATTCTAAAAAATAGTCTCTTAAGCCTTCGAAAATCGACATCGAAATCCGTGCCCAATTCCGTGAACAAAACTCGCTAAACTTTCAATTTCAGAGTCTCTCACTAACGGGCCGCTGTTTAGAGGTTACGCGTATCGACCTAGGGCTATCCGTATCATAACAGTCTCGATCATTGAGAGAATGAGAAATTATCACTAGTTCCAGAGGTCACGATCGTTTAGTTCAAGTTCAGGACTTGTTGGCCACGTGTACTTTTGGTCTTGCAGAATCACCTGCGTCCCTATTGTACATCGTAGGCCTTGGCCAAACCCAATCCATTACCCTTTCCTACGATCAGCCCACGTTGGCCCAAAATATTCCCTCAGTGTCTCTCGTGATCGGTGTCCATATCACGATAGGGTCCCCGGTCCACGTACCGTTTTCTAGTTAACCATACCCCATTGGTTAGTATCCCGAGAGTGATTGTCACGCCCCGAACCCCAACGGGCACGCGACACCCCTTACCTGGTCGATAAGTGCAACGTCCCAGGAATGTCGCCGACCTCAAATAACCATGAGAGATTTACAACCACAGCGGATACTAACAAATAATCCCGGACAATTAAAACTGGGGAATCAATAAGGGAGAATGAACATATTCGTTCTCATTGCCAAACTTACACCATAATATTTACAATATCCATTATTATTACAAGCACACCGAACCAGTAATTATTAACTTCCAAAATACAAAAAGGATCAGCATCCTAGATCAGCATTATCCAACAATGGGACCCTCTCAATTTATTGCCTCGCTCCCAGAACTAGTCCTTACGCCCTCTCGGAGATGTCCACACTGACTCACTGTCCTCGGCATTACCACATGAATCCTCCTCAGCTGTCTGTTCACCCGACGGCTCCGAGTCGGCCTCAATATGATCATGGCTCAGGCGGGGGCTCTGAAATGGTTTGGTTGAAACAACCGTGAGACACTTCTCAGTAAGTTCACCCCTAAACCCCACCTAGACTATCACGTACCTCCAGACAATTACAAAGCACATTCACACGCGTCAAATCTTCAAACAACATGCATATTACACACAATCACACGCATATACAATTTCCCACGTCGTGCGTTCCTTTCGTTCTTATCATCACTTTCCACATTCCTCGCCAGTGACCCGTGTAAACGTACACGCCTCAGGTACACTACGACCATTAATCACTTTCTACATCACTCGCCAGTGATCCATGTTGAAGTACGCACCTCAGGCACACTGCCATCATTCACCACATCCAGCCCGCGTACCCGTTCACGCCTCAGGCCCCAATCGCGACCTGAGCATCACACGTCCCAGGCCCAATCCCAACTCAGCCCGTGCCAAATGCGACAGGCCTACATGATTGGAACCCGAGCTTATGATGCCTCGATCCAATCCCCGATCTCACCCGAGCTGATTGTGCCTCGGACCGATTCTCATTCTTGCTTTTTCAAGCCTCAGCCTGTGCCAAATGCAACAGACCTACGTGATCGCGGCCCGAATTTATGATACTCGGCCCGATCCCAAACTCGCACTTTCGCACTTTCACACACTTTCCCACCATCACTTGCCACACCACAACTTCTCCTTACTCATGCACATACTCAATATGCATGTACCATACACAACTGGCCAATCACACGTGGCCCGTGCACGCATCAATTACACACAACCCATGCTCACTCAGCATTCAACATGGCCAATGATAATAATTAAAATAATCTGGCCACGCGTGCACCCAACAGGCATAATTAAATCAATCAATTGCACAATCACACATTCAATTCCACTATCCCAACTCAATTATATTCCAAACGCACAATAAACACAAAAATGGCTATTTTTCTCTAACCAAACGACGTCAAATCGATTCCGGTCCTTCACGGGACATTCTCACCATAATTTCTCGATTCTAAAAATCTAACTTGCGTCCCGATCGGCCCATCACGGCCCCGTTAACAGTAAATCACATCTTGTGAACAGTAATTCGCAGCTTATAAACACACATATAACCATCACAATCGCGAGTAATTTCAGTCACAAGGACCCTCATAATTCGGCCACGACATCACACAACAATCCGACACATATACACCACAAATCAAGCCATAAACACATTATTCCGAACCACAAATTTCAGCATGTATACTTCTCGTAGGCAGCCCTTATTTACTCTCTAAATAACCCCCAAACCATAATAATTCCAGCCATAATTTCACCCAGGGTGAACTCGATAAATTCGTCCATGGAACAAACCCCAAATTTGCCGATCACTAGTCCGTTAATACCGAAATCATTATTTTTCTTCCACCAAACGACGTCAAATCGATTTCGGTCCTTCATGGGACTTTTTCACTATAATTTCTTGCTTCTAAAAATCCAACTTGCGTCCTGATCGGCCCATCACGGCCCCGTGAACAGTAGATCACAGCCACTGTTATTTTCTAATTTTCAACAATTAATGCCCGAATTAAATCCCAAGGCCCGCCATAAAATTTCCACTACCAATTCATATAATTCCGCACCTAACTTTATACAGATTTCGCCCAAAATCGCCCGTCGATACCCGAAGTCCTAAATTGGGTTTAGAGCGCGACTTACCCGCGTTCTAGACTATCGCGGCTAGAACGGAAAGCGGCGGCACTCTATGGAGACGGCATCCGGCTTGAGCGGCGGCTGTTCGGCCTCTTGATTTGGGGCTCACGGCCACTTGAGAAAGAGAGGGAAAGGGAGAGAAATATGGCGGTGAGGTTGATGGTGGTGGTGTACGGCGGCGTGGACGGCGGCTTGGAGGCGGTCCGGCGTGCGGCGGCGAGCGGCGGAGCCGGCGGTGGAGGAAGAATCGGCCAAGGGAAGTCACGGTGGAGGGGAAAGGGTTCACGGCCAAAACAAGAAGGGGGAAAAATTCACGATGGAGAGGGGAAGAGAAATGGAAGAGAGAGAAAGGGTCTTCTTGACCTAAATAGTGATTTTTGACCCAAAAATATCTAAGGCACAATTGACCAAAATGCCCCTTGCCCTAAAACTAATCCTTTATAAATCCTTAAGGGCAAAATCGTCACTTTCTCCATTTCTCGTCCAAATCAATTTTTTCCGAAGGAATTGAGTGCACCAAAAATTGACACGTGTCACATGCAACGTCGTCCTAACGTTTCGGCGTGACTTCCTAATTTTCCGGTGTCCAATTTGGGCAAAAATTTCATAATTAAATTCTATTAAACGCAACTCGAGCGTTTCTCGAGCTAACGGGCGGCTTGCTGGGGAAATTCGTAGAATCGACTCATGACTGATACTGAATCGAGTCACGTGCAAGTCCGTTCGGTACGTGACGACCTCGGTTGTCATTAAAATCGCGAAGATCAATCACTTGATCTGAGGGGTACGATCGTTCGGTATAATTTCAGAATCATTCGTCAAGTCATTTCGTAGTCTAACGGAATCACCCATGATACACTACTAGGACAGTGGCGAACTGACCCCTAACTATCCTTGGATCGGCCAACAGTGGCTCAAAATATCACTTCCTCGATTTAATGGTCGTAATCCATTCACGATCGAATTTTCTTTAGTCGCGCGAATTTAATTCCCCTATTAGCCTTTTCCTAATGGTTAGCATTCCCAGGAATGATCAGTTCCGGACGAGAATTTACTGCGAGCACATCTCATAAAACTCAATTATTCAATAAATTTCAATTTGTGGAATTTCGGAATGTCACAATCTTCCCCCTTTATGAAATTTCGTCCTTGAAATTTACAATCTCACTACTACTCAAAATTTACAATTATTACTGCTACTCAAACAACTAGGGGTATTGACGTTGCATCATTTCTTCGCTTTCCCAGGTTGCGCCTTCAGTCCCGTGGTGCTCCCAGATAACCTTTACCATCGGGATTATCTTGTTCCTTAGAACCCGTTCCTTCCGATCTTCAATCCTGATCGGTCTCTCGACGTACGATACTTTATCATCCACTTCTATCTCTTCGTAATTCAACACGTGCGTCGGGTCCGGTTCATATTTCCTCAACATTGATACGTGAAACACGTTATGCAGCTGCGACATATTCGGCGGTAACGCAAGGCGATACGCCAGATCTCCAATTCTTTCTAGCACTTCAAAGGATCCCACGTATCTCGGACTCAACTTCACTTTCTTACCAAACCGGGACAATCCTCGCATAGGCTAAACTTTAAGGAACACGTGGTCCCCTACTTGGAATTCCAGAGGTCTTCGCCTTCTGTCTACATAACTCTTTTGACGGCTCTGCGCTGTCTTTAGCCTTTCACGAAGGATCTTAACTGCTTCAATCGACTGCTCAACTAACTCTGGCCCTGTTATAGCTCGTTCTCCCACCTCGTTCCAACACACAGGTGTTCTACAAGCACGGCCATATAATGCTTCAAAAGGCGTCATTCCAATACTCTGCTGGAAACTATTATTGTACGCAAATTTCACCAAGGGTAATTGTTCTTCCCACTTGCCCTAAAGTCCAGCACACACGCCCTGAGCATATCCACTAGGGTCTGAATCGTCCTTTCAGACTGGCCATCTGTTTGAGGATGGTAAGCTATACTGAACTGTAACTTAGATCCTAACGCCGTCTGCAGACTTTTCCAAAAATTGGCGGTGAATCTAGGATCACGATCCGATGTTATAGACACCGGTACCCCATGCAGGCGAACTATTTGATGTATGTACAACTCTGCATACCGTTCTAACGCGAAATCCTTTCACACTGCCAAAAAGTGTGCCAACTTAGTTAATCTGTCGACAATCACCCAAATAGTGTCATGACCTCTTTGACTTCTCGGCAATCCCGACACAAAATCCATGGTTATATGCTCCCATTTCCACTCTGGGATTTTCAACGGTCGCAATAATCCTCCAAGCTTACAATGTTGCGCTTTCACCTGCTGACACGTCAGGCACTTAGCCACGTGCTTAGCTATATCCGACTTCATACCATTCCACCAATAAAATTGTCTCAAATTCCTGTACATTTTGGTACCACCTGGGTGGATACTGTAACTGCTACGATGCGCTTCAGATAAAATTTCTTCCTTAACTCCCGCATCGTCTGGCACACATAACCGTCCTTAAAATTTCAATACACCGTCCTCGGATACTTGAAAATCCGGCTTTCTCTTAGTAACATCCATATCAACAATCTTCTGTATCTCTGGGTCCATAGACTGCAAAGCTTTAACTCTAGCCTGAATTTCCGGCTCAATCCTTAACGTAGCTAACAGGCTCGAGACTCAACTTACTTCCAACTTGAACTCCGAGCCTCGCACATTCTCCAATAGGATCCACTCCTTGACCATTAAATGCGCGATGCTTGATTTTCGGCTCAATGCATCCGCAACTCGGTTTGCCTTTCCAGGGTGATATAGAATATCACAATCATAATCTTTCAATAATTCCATCCAGCGTCGTTGCCTCATATTCAACTCTTTCTGCGAAAATAAATACTTCAGGCTTTGATGGTCAGTATAGATCTGAAATCTTTCTCCGCATAAATAATGTCGCCAAATTTTCAGGGCGAACACTATTGCTGCTAACTCCAAGTCATGCGTAGGATAATTCAGTTCGTGTGGCTTCAACTGCCTGGATGCATAGGCTACCACTCGCCCATGTTGCATTAACACACACCCTAATCCCTTCAACGACACATCACTGTATATCTCATACCCTCCAGGTCCTGATGGAATCGTCAACACTGGTGCCGTTGTCAACCTCCGCTTCAACTCTTGAAAACTTCTTTCACACTGATCTGTCCATTCAAATCTCGTCTCCTTTTTCAATAAATTCGTCAACGGCATTGCTATAGACGAAAATCTTTCCATAAAACGATGGTAATATCTGGCCAAACCTAGAAAACTTCGAACTTCCATCACTATTGTCGGTCTAGGCCACTTCGTTACAGCCTCAATCTTCGACGGATCCACAGAAATCCCTTCTCCAGAAATTACATGACCGAGAAACGCTACTCGACTAAGCCAAAATTCGCACTTGCAAAACTTAGCGTACAGTGCGTTCTTCCTCAAAGTCTGCAACACTCTATGCAGATGAAATTCGTGCTCCTCCCGGCTTTTTGAGTACACCAGTATATCGTCGATAAAGACAATCACAAACTAATCTAGAAATTCTTTAAACACTCGATTCATCAGTTCCATAAAGGCAGCAGGGGCGTTCGTCAATCCAAATGGCACCACCATACATTCATAATGCCTGTATCTCGTCCTAAATGCCGTCTTCGGTATATCCTCCTTCCTAATTCTTAAATGATGATACCCCGTTCTCAAATCAATTTTTGAGAATACCGAAGCCCCTTATAACTGATCAAACAAATCGTCAATCATTGGCAAAGGATACTTATTTTTAACTGTCACTTGATTCAGCTGCCTGTAGTCTATACACAACCTCAACGATCCATCTTTCTTCCTTACAAATAAAACTGCCGCTCCCCATGGAGATGCACTGGGTCGAATAAACCCCTTATCTAACAACTCTTGCATCTGCACCTTTAATTCCTTTAACTCCGATAGCGACACTCTATAAGGTGCCCTCGAGATTGGCTCAGTTCCAGGCACCAACTCGATCACAAATTCTACTTCTCTTTCCGGCGGTAATCCCTGCAATTCTTTATATGATGCCCAAATCCTCCACATCCAAAGCAAGCTCCACCCCCGGTTGGACAAGGCCCGTTTCCATGTCGACCTCCACAAATCCTACACGGACCATTCCCAAACCGGATTGGCTTTCCAATTTTCCTTTTAACTAGTGAAGTAAAATGCCTATTATCCACCATCGGCCTCTTTCCCGGATTACGATTATTCCATCCCGGGACAAATCTCAATCCTGATGTGGTAGCCCTATCTACCTGATCTCGCTCAAGAATCTGGGCTCTATCAAATATCTGCTCATATGTTCCCAGATTTACCAACAACAATTGGCTGCGGATATCAGCCCTCAATCCATCCAAAAATCTTCATGCCTTGTCATCAGGGTGTTCCACCATTCTTGGCGCAAACTTAGATAATCTCGCAAATTCCGCCTCATACTGATCTACCGTCATCTGACCTTGGCAGAGTCTCATAAATTCCGTGAGTTTTCTCTCTCTAGCACTAGTTGAAAAGTATTTCTCATAAAAGTTCTCAGTAAAAACAGCCCAAGTCTTGGCTGTACCCTTAGGAAAAATCCTATCCCTGTTGGCTTTCCACCAATTGTTCGCATTATCCTGCAGCCGATAGACTGCTAAAGTCACCCTCTCATGATCATTACACTCCAGCACCTCAAAAGCCTTCTCCAGCTCCTCTACCCATCTAGGTGCAGCCTCCGGGTCACCTTTCCCAGAAAACTTAAGTGGTTTCAACTTAATAAACTGTTCTACCAACTGGTGCATAGGTCTATTAGCAACCACTTGCCCCTGACCTTGGTTCTCGTTATTATCAGCAATAGCAACAGCCTCAGCAGCTTGGGCAATCGGAGCAGCTCACTCTTGAGTCTGCCGTTCTATTATATCACCAATCCGTTCCAACGTTCTCATTACAGCTTCCATTCGAGGATACTCAGCAGGTCTAATTTCCACTCTAAGGTCCACTGCAGCTTCAACATCTACTCCAGGATTCTCTATTGCTCTAGCACCCAATCCTAGGTCCTCAACAGCCCTAACTCGAGCACGACCTCGACCTCTTGCTCCCCTTCTTGGGACTCTTTCTACTTCTCTTCCTTCATTGCTCATTCTATCAGATTTCTATCACTCTCTTACCTGCTATAATTTCACTCAGGAATTAGTAATCTAAGCCAACTAGATCGGTCTAGTTCTAAGCAGTGAATTAACACAATAATTCACTTAACGGACAAACAATCATCACAACAAGCAATCCATTCAATCAATCACAGCAAACAATTTGGAGGCACGTGTAGCTCACTCCGCTTTATGGCTCACTAAAGTCTCCCTAATTTCTACCCCAAAATCTCTACTCCTTATCACTCCAAACTTCGACCAACTTTAGTTCGAGCTGACCTTGCTCTGATACTAATTTAAACGTGGATGTCACGCCCCGAACCCCAACGGGCACGCTACACCCCTTACCTGGTCGATAAGTGCGACGTCCCAGGAATGTCGCCAACCTCAAATAACCATCAGAGATTTATAACCACAGTGGATACTAACAAATAATCCCGGACAATTAAAACTGGGGAATCAATAAGGGAGAATGAACATATTCGTTCTCATTGCCAAACTTACACCATAATATTTACAATATCCATTATTATTACAAGCACACCGAACCAGTAATTATTAACTTCCAAAATACAAAAAGGATCAGCATCCTAGATGTCACGCTCCGTACCCCACGAAGCATGAACATCTGCGTATAGGTCGAGATGAGGTGCGATGCTCCCAGGTTACGTCACCAACCCGAAAACCCAAATCAGAGAAAACATGCCACATGCGGAAATGACGTATATATAATAAATATATATACACCCGGACAATTTAAAAGCAACCATGAGCAACACAAGCCAACAAATTTCAAACGATTAAAAACAACATATACATTCATTAAGAACACTTATATACAATATTCATTATAAACAAGATACAACAAAAGGGCCACTAAAACAAAAAGGTATCGGTGGCCTAGGGGGGATCGGCTAACCACTAGAGGCTACAGTCAAAAAGGAGTTGGCCTCTACTGCTAACACTAAGACCTAATCTAAGGCTCCCAGCCTGGATCGGACGACTCTGAAGACTCCTCGAAAGAATCCTCCTGAACCTCAGACTCCTCTGAATCCACGGCCTCTGCCGCTATCCTCTCATCCTCCGAATCAAGCTCTAATTCCGGATCCAAGTAAAGACCTAACTCGTCATCTTCCTCCGCTCCTATCTCCACGTCTGATCCTACCTCAGCAACTTCTCCAGCTGCCTCGCCATCCACATCCATTGCCTCCGGGTCAAATTCTTCGTCGTCCACCTGACCTATGTCTACAGCTATTACTTGCTGCTCTTCCTCTTCCTCATCCATAGCTGCCGGTCCATCTACTGTCTCGTCCTGGAAACTCGCACTAATTGAAGACGGAGGGTCTGATACTTCACCACTTACCATCTGGGGAATCATAACACCATTTACGTCTACTGGGACGTCAAAAGTTCTGAGCGGGGGTCCGGTCACACCATCCACTCCCCTATAACACCAAGCTACATACTCTTGGGTGTGGTAATAATCCTCTCCCACGTTCACAAACAAAACTGAATGATATCTCACATATATTGTTCCATCCCTGCAGGGGTATACGTTAGACGACCGCTCAATCTGCTGCGGAATTCCAAAAAGAGGAGCTGTCCTCGGCATTCTATGGACGGGGGTCTGAAAATATCGGTTTTACCACAACCGTGAGAAATCTCAGCAAGTACAAACCACTAATCCTAAACTAGGGTAATGTGCACCTCCAGAATGGTAAATAAAACACATCAAGTGACAAACCAGTATAACATTAAAACATTCCCGGCTCACAGCCCAATTTACTATCTCAACCCTGCAGGTTAGGCATTTGATATCAATATACGCCAAGTGCAATTACATCGACCCGAAGGCCCACAGTTGAATATAACGACCCGAAGGCCCACAGTTGAATATAACGACCCGTAGGCCCGACCCGAAGGCCACATTTGATAAATCAACCCGTAGGCCCGACCCGAAGGCCAACAGTTGCTAAATCGACCCGTAGGCCCGACCCGAAGGCCAACAATTTTATAACGACCCGTAGGCCCGACCTGAAGGCCAACATTTGATCAAGGCTCAGGCAAGTACATCGTTTCGCTCAATTTCAACCAATCACCACTTGATATGCAAAACATATGTTCGGGAATTCAAGTCAAATACTGATATCAAATTTACCAAGCATAATTATGATCAAATTAGACTTATGCCACTCATTCACGGCATTCCCAAACAGTTTCATTCTAGTTCAAGAATTCCAAATTTTATCCGCGCAATCCTTTCCAAGGTAATTCAATGCGCCTATGGCCGGCCTTGGGCACTTCGGTCTCGATAACCATTCTCACCAATTCGGGTCGTTCAATAGGATTATACAAGTCCTAATCAACCTCTAAAATGCCTAAATTCTTGTCATCAAATAATCATCCATTAAATACTCAACGTGGATAATTTGCACAAATTCGGTACTGAATGAACAATACCAGGGGAGGACACATTTTGTCCACTAAACCACAATTAAATACCCTCATTAGGCTCTAGTCTCAAACCCTAATCACCCAATAACCAAATACACTTAATTAAGCTTCAAATAAGCCTAATTAGTCCCCAAAATGTCCAATTCTAAGTCATTAGCAATTGAACCCAATTAGTGCAAAACTTAGGCAAATAACACAAATTCGGTACTGTATGAACAGTACCAGACCAGAGCACCATTTGGACATTAAACCACCTTTAAACCATCTCATTAAGGCCTAATCACCTACCCTAAACATCCAACCACCAAATACACATAATTAAGCCTCAAATGAGCCTAATTAACACTTGAATTGTCTAATTCCAAGCCTTGAATCATTGAATTCAATTAGTACAAAACTTAGACAAAATTAAGCATTTTCGGTACTTAGTGAATAGTACCAGAACAAAACCTCATTTGGCCATTAAACCACCATTAAACTATCTCATTAGGCCCTAATGACCTATACAAATCACCCACACACAATTAAGCCTAATTAAACCCCAATTAGGCCTAATTAACCCCTAAAAATGCACAATTAAACTAATTAGGGGTTTAGGGGTTTATACTCGCCTATTAACTACTCGGGACGACGAGAACGGGCGGTCGATCACAGACGTGCGGTAAGGATCGACGGCGGCATTCCGGGTGCAAGCCGGCGGTCACGGCGACAATGGAAACGGCGATTCGCGGCTGTTCTTCAATGTTTTAAGCTGGAACGGGGGCTGATGGTGGCTGGTCTTGGGCGAAACTAGTTGCTGGTGGTGCTGGATGGTGGCCAGTAGCTCCGGCTGGTACTGTTCCGGAGTGAACAGTACCAGACCCAGCAGAATGGCTCACGGCAAAACAGAAACAGTGAGGAAGAAGAGGAATGAGGAGAATGGCTCGGCAGATCAGAACAGAATGGGAGAGAGAGAAAGAGAGAAATTTCTGGTCAAATAGGTCAAAGATGGATTTGGTGGATCCCATGTGTCAAAATCTAAGCCCATTGGACAATTTTGCCCTTGATCCAAGGGCCCATATTTGATCTAATCCAATTAAGCAAGGGCTAAATGGTCATTTGTCCTTAATCATGGTTGACCAGACCTGAGTTAAGCCTAACTAACCTTGGTTAACCCTAAAAAATTAACTAAATTTCAGAATTATTCAAAAATGGCCTAGGGGCATTTTCGTAATTTTTCGATCCCAAACTGAAATTCCAATTTTCACACATACGTGTTCCATATGTGTGTGGCCAATATAATATGGCGTCGGATTCGCGAAATTCACTTTTTAAGTCCTCGGAAATCGACTGCGAAATTTCGGGAATAAAATAATATTGTTTTTCCAATTTTTGTCGAAATTTCAATTTTTGGCCAAAACCACTCTAAATGTGTGTGGCCACCCCAAAATGACCTTGGCCGCGAAAAATAACCTCAAACGGCCTTCGAATCCAGCTTCGGTGCCCACAGGGGCAAAATCGTAATTTTTCCCAATTTTCGTTGAAATTTCAATTTCTGGCTAGATTAGCCCCAAATATGCGTGGCCACACCAAAACGACGTTGGTCTTGCAAAATAATCGCAAACGTCCACAAAATTTCGACGTCGAAGTTCGGGTCCAATCTCGCGATTAAATTTGCTCATTTGCAATTTTAGGGTCTCTCACTAACGGGCGGCTGTTTAGGTGTTACGCGTACCGATCTAGGATTGTCCGAGTCGTGATGGCCTCGAATTTCGGGAGAACGAGAGGAAGTATCACTAGTACCGGGGGTCACGATCATTTGGATTAAAAATCGGGATTCATTTGTCAGGCGTACTTTCCGTCGTGCGGAATCACCCGCGATCCGATCGTATGTTACTGACGATATCAATCCGTCATTTTCCTAAGATCGGCCCATATTGGCTCAAAATATTTCCTCGACATTTTCTCGAACTCGGCACTTAGTCGCGATCGGGTCTTCGGTCCACGTACCTGTTCCTATTTAGCCTTTCCCATTTGGTTAGTATCCCGTGATTGATCAAGTCCGGGCGAGACTTACTAAAATCAAACGAGAATAAGTATGCACTTTATTGGTCCCGGTAACGGGTCAAAATTCAGGATGTTACACTAGATCAGCATTATCCAACAATGGGGCCCTCTCAATTTATTGCCTCGCTCCCAGAACTAGTCCCTACGCCCTCTCGGAGGCGTCCACACTGACTCACTGTCCTCGGCATCACCACATAAATCCTCCTCAGCTGTCTGTTCACCCGACGACTCCGAGTCAGCCTCAATATGATCATGGCTCAGGCGGGGGCTCTGAAACGATTTGGTTGAAACAACCGTGAGACACTTCTCAGTAAGTTCACCCCTAAACACCACCTAGGCTATCACTTACCTCCAGACAATTACAAAGCACATTCACACGCGTCAAATCTTCAAACAACATGCATATTACACATAATCACACGCATATACAATTTCCCACGTCGTGCGTTCCTTTCGTTCTTATCATTACTTTCCACATTCCTCGCCAGTGACCCGCGTAAACGTACACGCCTCAGGTACACTGCGACCACTAATCACTTTCCACATCACTCGCCAGTGACCCGCGTTGAAGTACACGCCTCAGGCACACTGCGATCATTCACCACATCCGGCCCGCGTACCCGTTCACGCCTCAGGCCCCAATCGCGACCTGAGCATCACACGCCTCAGGCCCGATCCCAACTCAGCCCGCGCCAAATGTGACAGGCCTACATGATTGGAACCCGAGCTTCTGATTCCTCGGTCCAATCCCGGTCTCACCCGAGCTGATTGTGCCTCGGACCGATTCTCATTCTTGCTTTTTCAAGCCTCAGCCTGTGCCAAATGCAACAGACCTACGTGATCGCGGCCCGAATTTATGATACTCGGCTCGATCCCAAACTCGCACCTTCACACACTTTCCCACCATCACTTGCCACACCACAACTTCTCCTTACTCATGCACATACTCAACATGCATGTACCATACACAACTGGCCAATCACACGTGGCCCGTGCACGCATCAATTACACACAACCCATGCTCACTCAGCATTCAACATGGCCAATGATAATAATTAAAATAATCTGGCCACACGTGCACCCAACAGGCATAATTAAATCAACCAATTGCACAATCACACATTCAATTCCACTATCCCAACTCAATTATATTCCAAACGCACAATAAACACAAAAATGGCTATTTTTCTTTAACCAAACGACGTCAAATCGATTCCGGTCCTTCACGGGACTTTCTCACCATAATTTCTCGATTCTAAAAATCTAACTTGCGTCCCGATCGGCCCATCACGGCCCCGTTAACAGTAAATCACAGCTTGTGAACAGTAATTCGCAACTTATAAACACACATATAACCATCACAATCGCGAGTAATTTCAGTCACAATGACCCTCACAATTCGGCCACGACATCACATAACAATCCGACACATATACACCACAAATCAAGCCATAAACACATTATTCCAAACCACAAATTCCAGCATGTATACTTCTCGTAGGCACCCTTAGTTACTCTCTAAATAACCCCCAAACCATCATAATTCCAGCCATAATTTCACCCAGGGTGAACTCGATAAATTCGTCCATGGAACAAACCCCAAATTTGCCGATCACTAGTCCGTTAATACCGAAATCATTATTTTTCTTCCACCAAACGATGTCAAATCGATTTCGGTCATTCACGGGACTTTTTCACCATAATTTCTTGCTTCTAAAAATCCAATTTGCGTCCCGATCGGCCCATCACGGCCCCGTGAACAGTAGATCACAGCCACTGTTATTTTCTAATTTCCAATAATTAATGCCCGAATTAAATCCCAAGGCCCGCCATAAAATTTCCACTACCAATTCATACAATTCCGCACCTAACTTTATACAGATTTCGCCCAAAATCGCCCGTCGATACCCGAAGTCCTAAATTGGGTTTAGAGCGCGACTTACTCGCGTTCTAGACTATCGCGGCTAGAACGGAAAGCGGCGGCACTCTATGGAGACGGCGTCCGGCTTGAGCGGCGGCGGTCCGGCCTCTTGATTTGGGGCTCACGGCCACTTGAGAAAGAGAGGGAAAGGGAGAGAAATATGGCGGTGAGGTTGATGGTGGTGGTGTACGGCGGCGTGGACGGCGGCTTGGAGGCGGTCCAGCGTGCGGCGGCGAGCGGCGGAGCCGGCAGTGGAGGAAGAATCGGCCAAGGGAAGTCACGGTGGAGGGGGAAGGGTTCACGGCCAAAACAAGAAGGGGGAAAAATTCACGATGGAGAGGGGAAGAGAAATGGAAGAGAGAGAAAGGGTCTTCTTGACCTAGATAGTGATTTTTGACCCAAAAATATCTAAGGCACAATTGACCAAAAATGCCCCTTGCCCTAAAACTAATCCTTTATAAATCCTTAAGGGCAAAATCGTCACTTTCTCCATTTCTCGTCCAAATCGAGTTTTTCCGAAGGAATTGAGTGCACCAAAAATTGACACGTGTCACGTGCAACGTCGTCCTAACATTTCGGCATGACTTCCTAATTTTTCCGGTATCCAATTTGGGCAAAAATTCCATAATTAAATTCTATGAAACGCAACTCGAGCGTTTCTCGAGCTAACGGGCGGCTTGCTGGGGAAATTCGTAGAATCGACTCATGACTGATACTGAATCGAGTCACGTGCAAGTCCGTTCGGTACGTGACGACCTCGGTTGTCATTAAAATCGCGAAGATCAATCACTTGATCCGAGGGGTACGATCGTTCGGTATAATTTCAGAATCATTCGTCAAGTCGTTTCGTGGTCCAACGAATCACCCGTGATCCACTACTAGGACAGTGGCGAACTGACCCCTAACTATCCTTGGATCGGCCAACAGTGGCTCAAAATATCACTTCCGCGATTTAATGGTCGAAATCCATTCACGATCGAATTTTCTTTAGTCGCGCGAATTTAATTCCCCTATTAGCCTTTCCCTAATGGTTAGCATTCCCAGGAATGATTAGTTCCGGGCGAGAATTTACTGTGAGCTCATCTCATAAAACTCAATTATTCAATAAATTCCAATTGGTGGAATTTCGGAATGTCACAGTGATCAGCTCTGGGCGAGACTTACTAAAATGAAATGCGAAATAATAACAGTTTTATTGATCCCGAAATTACATCGAAATTCGAGCTGTTACATTATAAATCGTTTTCACTTTAAATTCTTCAAAATCACTAAAATCACCTATTCACCCCCTCTCTAGGTGATTCTTGCTAGCCATGTCAATTGGTATTAGAGCAGGGTTGCTCGTTTATTGATGTGTTTTTACTTCTTAGCTAACAATCGTTATAGCAGGCATGAGTGCTCCAGGTCTCATTGAAGGACAAAGTAATTCCAGACCACCATACTTCGACGGCAAGGAATACAGCTTCTGAAAAAACAAGATAAAGGCATTCATTAAATTAATTGATCACATGCAGTGGGATGTTGTCATTAAAGGAGTCAATCCAAAACCTTCTGCATCTGCTTCAAAAGAGAAGTTAGACGAAAGCAAATCAGTATATCCTCCATTATCTCAAATTGAGATAACAAAAGAAAAGCTTTAGATTCAAAAGCAATTTATTCATTTTATTGTGCTTTAGCACTTATTGAATATAAGAAAATTGCTTCTTGTGAATCAGTGAAGGATATCTGGGACACCCTCTACACCACATATGAAGGAACAGATCAAGCAAAGAAAACACATATCAACCTATTGCTTTGGCAATATGAATCCTTCATGATAAAGATAGGAGAATCAGTTGCTGATATGTATGACAGATTTACTGATATAGTAAATGGTCTTGCATATCAAGGGCAATCAATCTCAGATGCAATAAAAGTAAACAAGTTTCTGAGGGGACTATCAAAGAGTGGGACAACATAAAAACCTCACTTCAAGCGACTCAAGGGATCATGCCTTTATTAGTGAATGAACTGACTGAAACTCTTCAATCATATGAAACTGAACAATTAACTGAGGAGAATGAATCCAAAGGTAAGAAGTTAATTGCCTTAAAGTCTAACATCGATTCTGATGAGACAGATTCTAAAAGAGATGAAGAAGACGACGATGAGGAGATGAAGTTGCTGATCAAAAGATTTCAACTCCTTGTGAGAAAAAGAAGAAACTCCAAAGAGAAGAAGCCAACAAAGAAATCCAGAGAAAGAAAATATTTTAAGAACAAAGACGACAATGAAGATAAGGATACAATCTGTTTTGAGTGCAGGAAAATTGTTCACACGAAACTTAATTGTCCTTTATTCAAGAAAAGGAAAGGGAAATTCGAAAAGAAAGAGAAAGCTCTAAAGGCCGAAATGTGGAGCGACACAAAGTCTGAATCCAGCAATGATGAAATCTATGAGCAAGGAAATCTATGCTTAATGGCGGACATTGAATCCGAAGAAGATGAGGTGATTTGTTTAGATCCTATTCTCGATGATAATGATCTTTTTGAAGAGTTATGCGCAGAACATGAGAATGCATTGAAGAAGATCTTCGAGTTGAAAAAGGAAGTTTCCAAATTGAAGCAACAAAATATTATGAATGAGAAAAGGATCATTGAGCTTGAAAAGGAGAATTCCTTTGTCAAGGAAGAGAAGGATATTTTGCAAAAAGAAGTTGATTCCTATAAGGAAGAAATTCCGAAGATTTGTAAAAAATTTGCTCTTGGCTCAAAGACATTAGAGCATGTTCTATCCATTCAAGTCCCCTATTACAGCAAATCCGGCCTCGGTTTAGAAAATGAAAGTGAGATCAAGAATGACTTTCCGAAGGTCAAGGAGAGATTAAAGCGCAAGCCTTCAATCCAGCATTATAGAAATCATTTTGGTAAGCAATTTGTCAAGCCTATTGAATCTCAATATTATAATTGCCAGAACTCGAGTGATCCTAATCACTATAAGCAACAATGTCCTACTGATTGGAAGAAATCCAAGACAATCAATTGGAGATTTGATGCTTCCTCTAACCAAAAAGGACCCAAACAAATTTGGGTACTAAAGAATAGATGAGATTGCTCTCCTTGCAGGGAATAGGAAAAGAGAAAGAAAAATTGGTAAGTAAAGGTACGTTGTTATATTTTGTTGCATACTTTACATGTCTACAAATTCCCACTGTATTAGATATTCTTTTGGCATGTTCTGTAATTGGTTGAAATATCTTTTAAGAAAGAATGGTGTGATGCATTTTCTGTGATTCGAAATCAATAATATACATGTGATTGATTGATATCTTACTTTCAATTTAGAGATAATTCAGTCGATTGGATAGCTACTCAATGATATTATTCTCTCTGATCTTATTTTATTATGCTAAGTGAAAATTTTCTTTTACGAGATACTATTGTGTATAATATTCTTTCCTTAAATGGTATGTTGATATGAATTTGGAAAGAATATGTGGTGATGAAGTTTTCCTATTTTGCATCTAACAAAAGGAAAGGATTCACATACGTGGATACCAAAAAGGAAATGAGTTTAGTGTAGGCAAGTATACAAAGGAACTGTGATTGTAAACCTATGCAGATCTTGATGCAATCAAAGAAGGATCTTAAGTGAGGAATGCTTTTCTAAAAAGGAAAGGTATATTCTGCACATGCATATTGGGATATGAATTAGTAATTTCTATTGCCGTGTGTGTAGATATTGCATAAATTTAATGCTTGAAATATCTACATTCCTTTGCGAAATTCATCAATGTCATATTATCTTTATGCTTCCGAGATTCATGCTTAAGGAAAATTTCTACAATCTTGAAAAATATTATTGCATACTTTTTACACTTGCTATATTCTTAGAAGATTTATTTTAATTGGCAAGTTTGATCTACAAATCGGAGGAACGTATGTACATGATATACTCCTTATTTTTTGCAAAGATTATTGTCTCTTCTACAAGAATATGCAGGTCATAAAGGAATCTTTCCATGTGAAATTTGAAAAGCTTGATCCCAAAATCATGGAGATTATGCACTATTTTCGAAGGATAAAGAAAATTCCACTTTGCGCAATATTCTGACAAATTATGGGAGGTATGTCAAAATACTATGAGCAAATGCTTAATGCGTTGTACGAAAGGATAAGTAACTCTGGGTTAGAATATTTGATATTCTATTCAATTTATTCGAAAGAAGGGCATTACATATTAGGGAAAATACCATAAAAAACCCCAAACTATGCCACTTGTGAAAAATTTATCCTGAATTTTTTTTTGTGACATAAAAAATCCCAAACTATGCCACTTGTGATAAATTTACCCAGAACTTTTTTTATAACACTAAAAACTCTAAACTATGCCCATTGTGACACATTTACCCCCACAACACTTTGGCCTAAGGGCATTTTCATCTTTTTCCTTTTTCTATTTTTTTTCCTTTTTTTTTCTTTCTATTCTCTTCCCTCTTTCGCCATGGCGGAGGGAAGCTGGCGAGGGAGGCCCTCATCGGATTTGGCGAGGGCATCCCTCGCTGGTGTCAGACGAGAGTCGCCCACGCCTGGACGGGCAAGGGCAGCCCTCGCCTAAGTCCTTTGCCCGACTCAGGCAAGGCTGCCCTCGCTGACGTCGGGCGAAAGTCACCTTCGCCCAATCTAACGAGGGCGACCATCACCTGAGTCGAGTGAGGACAGCCTTCACCCGACTCAGGCGAGAATCACCCGACTCAGGCGAGGGTCGCCTGATATCGACGAGGGTCGCCCTTGCCAGATCCGGCGAGGCCAGCCTCACCTGAGTCGAGCGATGGACTCAAGCAAGGGCTGCCCTCTCCCGACACCAACAAAGGTCGCCCTCACCAGATTCGACGAGGGCCGCCCTCGCCGGCTTCCCTTCGCCATGGCCGACGGAGGGAAGAGAAAAGAAAGAAAAAAAAAGGAAAAAAAAATAGAAAAAGGAAAATGACAAAAATGTCCTTGAGCCAAAGTGTTGTAGGGTAAATGTGTCACAATGGGCATAGTTTGAGAATTTTAGTGTCACAAAAAAAAGTTTAGAGTAAATTTGTTACAAGTGAGATAGTTTGGGATTTTTCGTGTCACAAAAAAATGTTCAGGATAAATTTATCACAAGTGGTATAGTTTGGGGTTTTTGGTGTATTTTCCTTACATATTATGTGAGATATTATATCTTTAATTGCAAATTTGTACAAAAGTTTGTTGAGTTTATACAGATTAAATTTGAGAAGAGCTTGAATGAAGAAAATAAATTTCTTTCTCGAAATTCAAACGACCGTTGTGGATGTTGCTGCTATAAAGAAAATAGAGTAACAAGATTCTGTTCAACGTGCACAAGCCACAATAAAAGTTATTTGCAAAAGCTATCTTAGTGACAGGGGGAGAAAAACAAAAAGGCGAAAAGCAACAAGTAGAAAAATGCAAAAGAAAGGGGGAGAATCATCTCAAAATGGTATCAAATTGAGGGGGAGCATAAATCAAGTATGAATGTCAATTTAATTTCTACCCACTCTTGATTACTATGAAAGAAAAGGTAATGTATGTTAGAACTTTTTAAGTTCTACACAATCCGAGTTAGTATTTCTTATGTTTCCCTTACTTTTTGTCATTAACAAATCTCTTATTTATATTATCGTTTTATTATGACAAAAAGGTGGTGAAATTTTCAAAATACATCTGTGTTCCGTGATAGACATTTAATGATATATTTGATATTTGATTTTTCAGAACATGAGCTATATTGAATATATGTTATGTTCGCGAGAGATGATGTTTCTGGAGATTGTGTTGTGTTTCATGCCAAATATATTTTGAAGACAGTATGTGAAGATGAATTTAGTTTATATTCTCTACGTGATACCCTTTCCATTATTATCGCTTCTTGATTATGACAAAAAGGGGGAGAGAATATAAATATGCATTATGTGCTTACTGGTTAATTATATTTACTTGATGCATAATATTGAGCTGTGATTATACTTCCATATATTGGTATGATCATTATGGAATTTTTATGCATATATCTTTTTGTGTTGCTGACAAAAGGGGGGAGAAATATGCATATATGATCTAACATGCAGGATATCATATCAACACATATATGCAGATATGATTTGGTTTGATATGCAGATTATTGGATTCAAATAAAAGGAGACAGACTATGATTCAGATTTTTCTACGGTTTAGATTTTGTCATACTCCTTGTCTTATTCAAAAACAGAGTATAAAAATATCGTATCAAATTACTCTAATCATTTATGATATCTTGAATATCTGCTACATTATATGTTTGATCATATTTTTTAAAATTATCTCAAAATCTATATATCTGCATGGAAGTTTTGTCACCATAAAAAAAGGGGAGATTGTTAAGGAAAATTCCTAATAGATTTTGAAGTTGACAAAACTATCCATGAGAATTTTTATAAGTCTGATATATGCTCTGAAGTATTTTGATCCAGGTAGATATATTCTGGAAATGGCTATTCCAATACTTTGAGAGAACTTAACTTTCTGGACGCTCAAACTTTATAAGGTTTAGAAGGAAAACTTCAGACTCTACGGGTTTCGGAACGAGAAGTTCAAACTCTACTGAAATAGTCACTTTGACTTTATCTTAAACTATCAAAGAACTTCAGACTCTACTTTTGAAAGGCTCAGACTTTACTAAAGACCTACGCTGACTTTATTTCTAAATAAAGTCAGCGTAGATTTCACAGTTAGTGATCTAGTGTAGATTTCACAAAAAGAAAGTTTTGATCAACTCAATCTAAAGCTATAATTGATTGACAATCAAACATTATGGCAAGTATATATCATAACGGATAAAGCTCTACTTATGGAAATCAATATTTTGGTTGTATGGGCGACTAGATTCAGTGGGATTCAGATTTTGCCAACCAACATCTACTCAATCCATTTTATATAAATCTATCCAAGGTGAAGATTGAAAGATGATCCTCTAAAGACTATCCAACGGCTAGTTTGGAAGTGGACAAGTATAAAAGGAGATTAACGAGGAGCAAAAGGTAAAGAACAAAATCGAGAATCAACAAGTCCAAAGCCTGAGCATACTCCGATTCTACTACTTGTCTTTCCTAAGCTAAACACGGAGATCTTGAGGGATTTTTTTTAAGAGTGATTGTGTGAGATAGAGATTTTTATCATTCACAGAGTGATATCACTTAGAACGTGTAATCTTTTTTTGATCATATAGTGGAATCAAGCCGGTAGGCTATTAGCGTAGCAGATTAGACGTAAGCTTGATCTAAGCCAAACTACCATAACTTCTTGTGTGCAATTTTCTCTATCTCTAATCTCTCATTATATTGTTTACACTCTACACTAGCACATTCGGAATCTAAACATTGTTCAGACTTTACTAATTATAAATCGTTCTCGCTTTAAATTCTTCAAAATCACTCAAATCACTTATTCACCCTCCTCTAGGTGATCCTTGCTAGCCACGTCATAAAGAAGTTGCGAGATCATGATCGAGGGCAAGATGTAGCGTAGGGACTCGAGATTTGAGGTAAAGATGAACATCAAGAGTTTAAAAGCAGAGGTAAAACTTGTTTGAAGTCACGCTATAGAAAAAACAAGGGTCGTGTGAAGAGATTGTCCAAAGTTGAGAAACATAGGTGGTATGTAGAATGACACAAGCAGTGTGGCAAATATTACTAAGGAGAGCACTAATGATGTGAAGATTGTCTTGTGTAAGACTACAAGCTCGTCGGGAGACGAATGAATGTTATATTTTGCGTGCTCTTATCATATGACACCTCATAAGAACTAGTTCACTACGTACCAGATTGAAGATGATGTTAAAGTTCTAATGGTGAATAACATAGCATGAAGGTTTTGGGTGTAATAATAATTTAGACTCGGATGCCTAATGTGTAGATCCAATACTGACAAATGTGAAGCATATACTAGAACTTAAGAAGAACCTTATTTCTCTAGAAACAATTGATGATATTGGGTATAAGTAACATTACTGAAGATGGAATGCTGAAGACCTGTTGGTATGCCATGACAATAATGAAGGGGAAAAAGGTGAGCTCTCTCCATCATCTACCGAGAGAAACCGTGACAAAATTTGCTATATTTTTATTAGGAGAGTCAAACTCAAACTTGACTATTTATGATATATGCCTCTGGGGCACATAAGTGGGCATGTATAACAATACTAAGTGAGAGGGGGTTGTCGAAGGGTCAAAAGACAGGGAAATTGGACCTATGTGAGCACAACACCTTTAGGAAGTAGTGCTGAGTCACAATAGAGTGGCACATTCAATGAACCAACCAATTGATTACATTTGTTCAATTGTTGGGAGCACCTCTTGTCCTTTCGAAAGAAGGTGCCCAATATATGCTGACATTCATCAGCGATTATTCAGGGAACGTCTGGATATACTTTCTAAAGTACAAATCTGAGGTGTCTGGTCAATTCAAGAAGTTTAAGTGGCAACGATTTTACTGATTTCTACCAAAAAGATGGAATTATGGGATAGGTCACAATGCCTAGGACACCAAAGTAGAATGACGTCATAGGACAAAGAAACAAATTTGTACTCGAGCGAGCTTGGTGCATGCTCACTAACGAAGGTATTTTTGGGTTGAAGCAGTGAAAATGGCTATCGAGTGGAAACTCTTGAGGAATATGGTTAGGGAAACCTATTGACTACTCCAGATTATGACTACTCTAATGTCATGCATATGCTCATGCTAGTAATGGTAAGCTTGTGCCGAAGATGAAGAAGCATATATTTCTAGGTTATGCACATGGGTGAGGCTACCAGCTATAGTACATTATTCCCAGGTCACCCAATTTTCTAGTCAGCAGAACCGTGGTCTTCTACAAGACTGCCATTCTTCGATAAATGAATCCTAAGACATTACCAGTAGAGCAAACGGATCACAATGTCAATCATAAGGTGAAGCTTTGGGTAGAGGCTTTTGAGACCTTACAGGTAATAGTGATTGAGACTGTAAGTGAGGCCGCAATTCATGAAGTCGATGTTATAAAATAACAAGAAAAGCCGCAACATAGTATAGCCACTAGCAAATAGAAAAGGCACATCGAACCAGAAGAACATTACGATTATATTGGTATTACTTATGCATTGACTATGGTGACAAGACAAAGACGGATGAACAATTGTCTTACTTTGAGGCGATTACAAGTGCTAACTCATCGCAGTAGCTAGCGACTATGAGCTAAGAGATGGTATCACTTCACTAAAATCAGACATAGGAACTAGTCAAAGTATCCAATAGCCATAAGATTGTTGGGTGCAAATAGTTCGATCATCAGAAGAAGAGCATTCCCAGTGTCGAGGTAATGAGGTACAAGGCAAGACCTATTGCAAACGATATACTCAGTGGTAGAGCATTTAATATAACGAGATGTTCTATCCTATGGTAAGGCATACTTTTGTTTGAGTGTTACTTGCTTTAGTTGCTGAACAATAACTCTATGTAAAAACAATGTTTCTTTATGGCAATATGGAGAAGCGGATTTACACGAGGCAGTTAGAAGGATATGCTATTCAGGGGAAGGAAGACCATGTTTACTTATTAAAGAAATCTTTGTATGGACCGAAACAATCTCCTATGCTGTGGTTTGATGCTTTCATATATAATTAGGACTATTTGAAAAGTCAATTGCATAGCTATGTTTACTTTGGAAAATTGAAGGATTTGGTCTTTGTTTTATCTATTATTTTATGTTGACGATATATTCATAGCAGCTAAACATGTCTTATATTGATGTGTCGAAGTGACAATTGAGTGATGAATTTGAGATGAAAGATTTAGGTGCTGCAAAGAAGATATTGAGCATGAAGATTTCGTGTGATTGGGCTACAAGGGTTTTGTGCCTATCTCAAAAAAAATATATTAAAAAGATCATGGTGCGTTTTAGCATACAATCAACGAAATTTCTGAGTACACCTTTAACCGTGCACTTTAAATTGTTTCAATAAGTTATCATCGTAGACTAAGAAGCAAGAGGAGCATATGTCCTGTGTCCATTATTCTAGTGTAATTGGTAGTATTATGTATACCATCGTGTGCAATACGCTCGACAATTACAAGTTGTGAGTGTGGTTTGTTAGATGAAGCATTGTGATAAGACTCATTATGAAATTGTGAAGTGGATCCTCATTTGTTTAAAGGGGACAACAGACGATGATATAGTGTATTGGAAGGACGGCAATGATAGTGTGGCTAGGGGTTATGTGAATTAGGATCACGTCGGTGACTTGGATGAGCGAAGGTCTTCGATGGGTACATGTATGTGCTGGCAGGTGGTGTAGTGAGTTGGAAGGCGTCCTTACGGGATAATGTAGGCATATCTTCTACTGACGCAAAGTAAATGGCACTAACTTTCATAGACAATGGATGGATATGACTAAGGGATTTGCTCTTGAACATTGGGTTGAGGCATAAAAGTGTTTGTATACACTATGACAAGCAATGTGGGATATATCTAGCTTTGAATCCAATTTATCGCGAGCGAACAAAGTATATCAACATCAAATACCATTTCATCCAAGATTTCATGGCAAAGGCAAGGTTGTTGTGAAGAACATCATGATAGTGGAGAACCGAACAAACATGATGACGAAGTTTGTTCCTTTGGCAAAGCTCGAGTTTTGCTAGAGCTCAATTAGGGTTCGAAGAAAATGAGTGCTCATTGGGGCATTGGGAGAGTGGACATGGATGATGGATCGTCCGACTTAGCTACAAACGTCAAGCCAATGTGAAGATTTGTTAATATATGTTTTCAGTTACTCAATGAACCCAATTCAAGTAAATTTCCTAATCTGGGTAGGATTCTTAGTTTGAATAGGTTTCCTAAAAGGAGTTCCTTCTTTTGGATATAAATGATGAATATATAAAAGATGTAATTTTACTCGGTGGAGAGAAACATTAGAGTAAATTAGAAGATTGTTAAGATTTCACATCTGAAAGTTTTCCAAGTGATTTCTCTGTAAGAAATTGTAAAATAACACTTGTACGTTTGCTTTGAATGTAATTGGAGATTGAGAAATACTTGAGTCAGCAAGCGATTGTAAGTTATGTACTCTCCGAATTCATAGTGGATTTTTTTTGGGGGGAGCTTTCCCATAGAATAGAGATTGACACTTAGACTAAACCATGTGAATATCCTGTGACATTACCATTCCTTGTTAATTTCATCAATAATTTTGTTTTCTCGCTTTTGACATAAATTACAAAATTAGTTAATTTCCGCATCATTTTTACAACAGTTGAAAACTCTACCTTTGAATTTTCATTTGCAATGATGTGCTGTGTATTAAATTTTCAAAAAGGTGATATTTCACCTCCCAAGCTTTCAGTTGTGCAGTTGAAGCTAATTTCGATTGCATTTTTCCAATAGAAAGTGACCATAAAATTGCTCAGATTTCACTTTGGTGCCCCTAGTCTAGTCATTATTATATGTCATCCATCATTTACATATCATTGCGTAGACTACATGGTGCACAACAAGTTATCGCGTAGGCTTAATCTAATAGGTTATATTAATCCTACATTAAGAAACAGTAAGAACAGCGGGTCCCAAAACAAATACTTGCCACCTGCCTTTAATAGAATAAGTCTATATTCCAATATTTCTCTACGATATTATTAGCAATGCACTCTGATGAACAGAATTTGTTATCTGTCAATTTCCAATTCATTAGATTACTACTTTGATTCCACTAAGCAGGACCTTGCTTGCAATTGTAGCCGTTGGATTACCACCAATTGAACATCTGACAAAGACAAATATTGGCAAAAATACATAGGAGAGGAGACCATGGCTCTTCTTCTTCCCATGATTCCGTGCCCGCGCAGCAAGACCAAGGGATTCATCAACGTAAAGATGAGTTCTAGCTTCACCATCTCCCTCTCTCTCCTCTTCTTCTTCATAAGTTTTGTAGGTACTGAATCAGCCCCTACGTTTCTACGGCATTACTGCCCAAACACTACCCTCTTCACTCCCAACTCCACCTACGAATCCAACCTCAACACCCTCCTCTTTTCCCTCTCCTCTGCTGCCACTGACAGCGCCGATGGCTTCGCCAATGCCACTGCCGGCCAAAACCCTCCCGACCAGGTCTATGGGCTCTTCCTCTGCCGTGGCGACGTTGACACAGCCACGTGCAACGACTGCATGGCCAC
The DNA here is from genome assembly GCA_031216235.1 of Syzygium jambos. Classification (NCBI taxonomy): domain Eukaryota; kingdom Viridiplantae; phylum Streptophyta; class Magnoliopsida; order Myrtales; family Myrtaceae; genus Syzygium; species Syzygium jambos. Next base: position 42,175,670 of record CM062224.1, on the reverse strand, counting down.
TGGAAAACAGGATATACTCGAAAGATGCCCCAACCGGCGAGTCTCTGTGATCTGGTACGATGAATGTATGTTGAGGTACTCCGATGGACCCATCTACTCGGTCATGGAACAAGTGCCTTCTCTCACGATGTACCACACCGGGAACATCACCAATCCAACCCGGTTCATGCAAGTCCTGGGTGAGACCATGGATGACATCACCGTGAGGGCTTTGGTCCGCAAGTCAGGGAAGAAAGTCGCAGTCGCGGAGGTGAACTTCACTAGCTTGCAGAAGCTGTACACGCTCGCGCAGTGCACGCCAGACTTGACGGTGATGAAGTGCAACATGTGCCTCCGGGCGGCAATCGCAGGCCTCCCCCAGGGGAAGCAAGGTGGGAGGACGTTCACTCCAAGCTGCAGCATGAGGTTCGAGCTGTACCCATTTTATAATGCCTCGGCGGTGGCGGCCCTGGTGCCTCCGCTGTCCGACCTTCCATCTCCTCCTTCTCCCGTGACCAGACGTAAAGGTACGTGTATTTTTTTGTTATTTGTCTTCCACTATAACAGAAAGATCTGTCCAATTTAATTTTATTTTGGTAAACTCCTTATTCTATATAGTTTAAATTCTTGAATTGATATTTTTAAGGGAAAAGAACATCACAAGTGTCATAATTCTCGTACAGGGTACCCTAAATTGAGTGGCATCCAACTTTCAAAGAACGTTCACTTGAGTGACGTCTGACGTGTTATTAATTTAATAGAAAATCGTCCAATATGATTCACCAGGGAAATGATGTCATCAAAAGCGTGCAGAAAAAAGTCGTTTTTCCCTTTATTATCCCAAATTGACGAATTAGGGCTAAGTCCAACTCAAACCTAACCCTGACCCTAAATTAGGTTCGACGGCAGCCAATCTTTATCTTGCGGGTGCTTCCAAAGGTCGCCTTTGGTACGAGGGCACCGCTGCTGGTCCCCGAGACTCGCCACAATGGAAATCCTTCTGATTTATGGTAACATAGCTTTCTCTTCGTGGGATTGACTGGTAATTCAGGTATTGAATATTGGAGATTTTCCCATTGAGGCTACATGCTCAAGTAGCAGCGCTTAGGGCCATGCGTAACAGGGTGTGCAATGGGCTCGTGGCGATTTCCTTCCTCTCAATTTCCTGAGCAATCACTTGGCTGTCAATTTGGGGAAATAAAGGGCTAAACAACGTCGTGTTTGCACACTTTTGATGATATCATTTTCCTAGTCAGCCACATTGAGTAATTTTATATCAAATTAATACCGCGTTAGATTTTTCGACAAGGAAAATAGTTAGAGTCACTCAATTGAAAGTATTTTTAGAAAATTATGATACTCAAGTGATCGTTTGAAAAGTTATTGCATCAAAGTAAGCATTGTATTAGAGTTATGGCATTTGTAGTGTCTTTGTCTCTATTTCAAATGCCTCTTGTTGAGGTAAGCCTACGACAATCAACAAGTAATCTTTAAGTTAAACAGCAATAAGAAAGAAAGAAGGGTAGTTGTCAGAGTAACTTGAATGAAAATTTAACTCCGAAATAACCTTACTTAAATCAAACACAATCAGCGCAAAATTTGTGAATGATCAACCTAAACCCAAAACTAAGCAGTTCAAATATGGAAGAACCAATTCAAGGAGAATGAAAAGCTTGAATCAATACAGATGATTGTTTTCCACTCTGCAAGTCATTAGCAACTTTATTTAGCCAAATCTACAATATCCCAAACTGGTATGTACTTACAACATAATATCATGGGTTTTAGCTTTGTCAACTTAGGACGAATAGTAAGGACCATGTAGCCAGACATCACCCAATTCTTTAATACAACAGCAACAGTGGACACATTCAAGTTCGGCAGATGACTTCAATATCTTAACTCCTGAATGTCTCGATATCCTCATAATCGATAAGGACAAAGGAAAAAAGCAGCAAATACTCTTATTGGTTAGGAAGGATCCAAATATTATCTGCCAAAACTGCGTCAGCTTCTAACAGTGGAGTAAAAAAGCCCGACCTTAGCAGGTCATGGAGGCTACAATACTTTCGAAAATGATTGATGTAGAGAGCCACAGTTCTGACTGAAACCATTTTACTATTGCCAAACGAAGCACTTTGGTCATTAAAAATCTAAATCGCAATGGAATGTTGGCATTATGTGATGCACTTGAACTGAGGAAGCCACTATGTATCCTGGCCCAACTGAAAACTAATTTATTCTATAAAATGAACCTATTTGAAGCAGACTCAAAGAGAATCTACATACTTTAAGCTTGATTCATAGGCCTTGCTTCGCAATAATGCTATGGGGGAAAAAGGACGCTATAAGTGCCATTATTTTCATACAGAGTACACTTTGGTGTCATAACTTTTTAATCCATCACTTAATTTTTATATTTTTATTTTTTTTGAAATGTTCATTTGAGTGACTCCTATGATTTCCTTTACCGAAGAATCCGATGTGGTATTAATTAATATAAATTATCTGACATGGGTCGCTGGGAAAACGATACCATCAAAAGCCCATAGAAACGATGTCGGTTGGCCTTTCTTTGCCCAAATTAACGGCAATGTGGTTGCTTGGAAAACGAGAGAAGGACATCTCCACGAGCGTGCTACACACCCTATTACCCATGGGCCCAAGTGCTACTGGCGTTAAATGGAAAATCTCCGATATCAAATCCAAAATTCTGGTCCAATGCCCATGGGAAGAAAGCTACAATACCACAAATCGGAAGGATCACCATTGTGGCGGGCCTTGAGAATCAGCAGCGGCCCTGCCTTTGGCGCCTTCGCTCCGAGGGCATCCTTTGGTGGCACCCGCAAGATAAAGATTCTCCACCATTGGACCTAATTTGGGGTTACGGTTTGAGTTGGATCTAGCCTTAATTCATCAATTTGGGTCAAGGAAATGGCTAAACGATATTGTTTCTAAACACTTTTGCTGACATCATTTCCCCAGTGAGTCATGTCTGACGGTTTTATATTAAATTAATGTCACATCAGATGTTCCGATAATACTTAAATAAACTTGACATTTTTAAAATTAATGACACTCAAGTAATTGACTAAAAATTTTCGATACCAAAGTGAGCGTCTTACAAAAGTTATGGCTCCAGACGTGTCATTTTGGCGATTCCGTGTTTACCCTTTTTGATCTGCTTATAAGAGGAGAAGTTTTGCAAGGCATTTTTTCACAAATACTTCTTGAATCTGTTCCACATTGTTCCAATGACTCTGCACTTGTGTTCTTTACTCGTCTTCTACCTGCTTCAAGCTCTTCAAAGCAGCACAATTTACAACATAACTGCATCAAGTCCACTGGTTCAGAACCAAACCCTTGTCTCTAGTAGTCAAATCTTTGAGCTCGGGTTCTTCACGCCTAATGGATCAGCAAAGCAGTACGTTGGAATATGGTACAAGAACATGACTGCATCCAAAGTTGTCTGGGTGGCCAACAGGGGCAAGCCACTTGGACACACAGATCAATCTGCGAGTTTAATAATTGGTGAAGATGGAAATCTGAAGCTTCTTGATGGGCAACAAAACACTGTGTGGTCTACTAATGTCATGGCAAAGTCGAATTATTCTACAGCAGTGCTTTCAGACTTTGGAAACTTCGTTCTCCAAGACAGGAATGCGAACATAATGTGGGAAAGCTTTGATGAGCCAACCGACACTCTCTTGCCAAACATGAAGATCGGAGTAAACGTGAAAACAGGAAAGAAACGAAACTTGATATCCTGGAAAGGCGAAGATGATCCCTCATTCGGAAGCTTTGTCGTAGGATTTACTCCGGAGACACCGCCTCAGCTTTTCAGTTGGAATGGATCAAGTCCTTACTGGAGAAGCGGACAGTGGGAAAAAACCAAGTTCATCGGAATACCGAAAATGGACAACACATACATCAATGTCCAGCAAGATAATGTCCAGGGAACACAATATTATTCCCTCAATAATTACAACAACTCCATCTTTGGATATGTTTTCATCTCATCTGAAGGATTTCTAAAGGCGGTTTGTTGGGCCAATCACTGGTTAGCATTCTGGAAGGCACCGGAGCCAACTAACCCTTGTGAAATTTATGGAATGTGTGGCCCCTTTGGAGTTTGCAACTCGTCTAGTTCACCTATTTGCAGATGCTTAAAAGGTTTTAAACCAATATCAGACGAAGAATGGAACAAAGGAAACTGGACCAGAGGGTGCCTTAGGGAAATGGAATTGAATTGTCAGAAATCCGCAAGCACAGCAACTTCAACGATTGTCGAAAAAGATATGTTTAGGAAAATGGAACAAATGAAATTGCCTGATTCCGCTGATTATTTATTGATAGATGATGCAGAAAGATGTCAAAGTTGGTGCCTAGCAAACTGCTCGTGCTTGGCCTTTTCTTATGTGAAGGCTATAGGATGTATGGCTTGGAGTAAAGACCTCCTAGATATTCAGCAATTCTCCACGGGTGGCGAAGACCTATTTATTCGACTTGTGGATGCAGGTGTGGGTGCGGGTGCAGGTGCGAGTGCGAATACAGGTTGAAAAGGTTGAATTAATATGCCTTTGGTTTTGCACTGCCTGTGGTTCTTATAATATATTTTCCTAGGTTCAAGTGTACCTACGCGGACAAAACTTATCATCAGCCTAAGTACTGTTTCTGGCATCATCTTATTTGGAGCTGGTATTTCAGTTTGTTGTCTTTCAAAGTGGAGAGGTAATAAAAGATATACGGTTTGTTGCTGTCTTAAGGGTGATTTTGCACTAACTGCAATATAAGAATCTTGAATTAATGGTAAAACCATGGCTTCAGAAGCTAAGCAGTTACTACTATAGAAACACTGCTCTGCTTCGGATGTTCTCATGCTTATCTTGAGTTGATTTCGTTCTATCTTTAAAATGCAGGGAAGTTGAGGAAAATGACAATCTCAAGGCTCTTTAGGTCAGTGGCTGAAGCCAGTAGATCAGAAGAACTGCTAAGGCAAACTGCATGGAAAGAGCAAATGAAGGAAGATGATGCATCGAAATTGGTGGTTTATGATTTTGATAGCATACGCCTCGCGACAGACAACTTCGATGCGAATAACAAACTCGGGCAGGGAGGGTTTGGCCCAGTTTATAAGGTAAAAGAAAAGCCATCTACAAGGGAAATGAAGAGATCATCCAAGATCTGATAGTGCTGTTCGTTTTTGAAACAGGGAAAACTGAACGATGGTAAGGAGATAGCAGCGAAGAGACTTTCGAGCGGCTCAGGCCAAGGCATAACAGAGTTCGAGAATGAGATCCTTCTAATATCCAAACTTCAACACCGAAATCTGGTGAGACTCCTCGGTTGCTGCACTGAAGGAGAAGAAAAGATTCTTGTGTATGAGTACTTGCCGAACAAGAGCTTGGACGCCTTCCTTTTTGGTTTGTCTCACTCTTTGAAGAACTTATCTCTGCTTTCAACAAAATCCACTGCTGAAACTAGACATTTCTTCTGTTTGCAACCTCTTTTAGATTCAAAAGTGAAGAAAAATCTTAGCTGGAGTGTACGCTTCCGCATTATCCAGGGGGTAGCAAGAGGGCTGCTCTACCTCCACCGTGATTCTTGCCTTAGGGTCATACATCGAGACTTGAAAGTGAGCAACATTCTCTTGGATGAAAAGATGAATCCCAAGATTTCTGATTTTGGGTTAGCGCGGATGTTTGAAGGCACTCAAGTTTTGGTAAATACTCACAAAGTTGTGGGGACACTGTAAGCTTTCTTACTCATGAGGCGATACATCACCTTGAAAGCTTATTAGCAATAATGCGCTCACCTTCCCTTCATACATGTTCCTACTGTTGCTTTACTATTAACGAGAAAACTCTTCCATATACATCTTGAAAGATTTTGATGAGACCACTATGAACTGTTCTAAAAGCTTGAACTGTAAAATGAAGACATGATTTATTAATTTAAATGTTCCAACACTCCCCCTCACGCTTAGTTAAGTCTTTTTGCCAGTATTAAATGTGGAAACATTTAGTTAGGGAGGCAAATAGGGACTTCAAAGATTCGAACTCAGGACCCCCTACTCTGATACCATGAAAGATTTTGATGGGATAACTACCAATTGCTCTAAAAGTTTAAGCTGTTAGATGAATACTTGATTTATTATTTTAAATACTCCAACACACCCAATGGTTCCAATATGTCAGTTCGCTCCGAGGTAATTATAGACCAGCGCTTCATGCAAATGCTAAAAGATATGAGAAGTACAATACGCGTCGAGTTAGAAGTTTATCACCCTCCAATTTTCTCACCTCTCATGTCATCGTTATTTAATCTATCAATTTTTTGTTTGAACTGTACTTCGGGAACCATCCACTTATGATATTTTGTTTGCAGTGGCTACATGTCTCCCGAGTATGCCATGGGTGGGACATTTTCTGAGAAATCTGATGTTTATAGCTTTGGGGTACTGCTACTGGAGATTATCAGCAGCAAGAAGAACACAAGTTTAGATTACCCCGGGCAGCATCTCAATCTCGTCGCTTATGTAAGTGCGAGATCTGACTTCGAATTATTATACCTCCATTTCAGTTTCCAACCATGGGTAGTCCTTGAAATAATCTAACAATCGACCATTTGTTACAGGCTTGGCACTTGTGGTGTGAAGGTAGAGGATTGGACCTGATGGATGCAGCCATTGCTGACGCATTTTCGACGTCAGAAGTAATGAGATGCATTCAGGTAGGGCTTCTCTGTACGCAAGACCATGCCACAGATAGACCCAACATGTCGGCCGTGGTTCTGATGCTGAATGGGGAGTCCAATCTTCCACAGCCGAAGCAACCGGCATTTATATTTCAAAGCTCGCCGGTTCATGAAGTCCAATCACAAGAAAGAAGAATCCAGTCCATGAATACCATCACCATTACCACGGTCGAAGGAAGATAAAATTCTCATATGCATATGCAATCTTTTGTTGCATTTTTATGTGTAATAATGACGTAAATATAGAGATTGTGAGGGAATCTAAGTTGCTAGCTCTCTAGTAGGATAGTTTTGCATGTGCATAGACGCACAAAAGTTCTGAACGTCTATACGCATGGGGATTATATCTACCCTTTTTGCATGTAGAAGTGTTTTCCATCTCAACATTCCCAGTTGCATCCATAATAGTCTTTTTGTGGAATTTCGGTGCCACTTGGGGTTCCGTCAAAGAGGCTAACTGTTGATAGTTAAATATTCGTTTAAAAGATCATTTATGCGTTTGAAATTTTTAAGGATCAAATCCTCCTTCAAAAGACAGAATTTGATCCATAAGCAAAAACAAGGGAACATGACATCATAAGTGCTATAATTTTCATACACTGCTCACTTGAGTGTTATAACTTTTTTTTAATCACTTAAGTGTCATAACTTATGTACGGCGTTCAATTGAATGCTATAACTTTTTTTCCGATCACTTGAATGTCATATAACTTTTCAATCGATCACTTGAGTACCATAATTCTCTAAACACTTTCACCACAAATGTTATGCCAAGTCAGATTTTTGGCACTTAGGTGAATGTTTTAAACAAAATTTGACATTTAAGTGATCAATTAAAAATTATGGCACTTAAATGAACGTTTTTTTATAAGTTGTGGCAATTAAGTGGTTGAAAAAAAAAATAATGACACTTAAGTGAGCGTCGTACAAAAGTTAAGACATTTGTGGTGTTTTTATGCCCAAAAACAACGATCCCGCACCATCTTGCATTGACATTTCTATTTGCACATCTTTGCAACTAGAAACAAGGGACATTGCGGTCTTAGTATCTTGGACGCTATGGCAAGATTTAGGGATCACAAATGCATTTCACAAAGGTTAGGAATTAAATTAGCCGATAACAACGAAATTCAACCCCTAACCGAAAACATCGATATTGCGTCATCATGCATTTACATTTCTCATTGTATTTCTTTTGCATGTAGAAACTACAGACAGTCTAATTTTAGGATATTAGACTCGGAGGCAAGAACTTTGATCAACAAAGGTGCCAAAGCTCACGAACCCTTCGAAACCACAGTTGGACTCAACCTTTTTATCGATAAATTTGGCTTAGCTTCTCTTGCTTAATTCAAGGCCCAAACGAACTTGGAAACTAGCAAATTACGTATCACAATGAGTGTCTTTGAGTCTATTTTTTCTAGTGGTATGTGGCTCGTGGCTAAGCCCAAGAAGGTGTAGCTTCCCAAATTCGCATTAATCCAAGGTGTCGGCTAATCCCTACATCAGGCGAGCAATCCAAAAAATAGTGATTTAAGGCCATCGAAGTAGGACTTCCCGATATTCGTTTGGCCTGAAAATTTTGCACAATCTATATCTACTCCACTCCGGATTTCAGTAAAGATGGACGAATGATGACCATGTACTGGCCGCTTTGGTGCCACTAGGCAATTTGCCCAAGCCCCACCCAGGACCCAAGTTGACTGATTTTGGTGGCTAACAGGATCCCCCAACTTAAGGGCCGGCCGTATGCTTTTTGATTGTCTTTGATGAGACTTGATGACGCTTGATTGACATCGTAACTTGATTGACAAGGGTCAAACAAAGACTCAATGGATGAAGGCTTGAAATGTTGGACAAAGACCAATGGACACTAGGGATTTGAACCGGTGGATATTGGCTAAAACCGTTGGGCAACAACCGGCTTGGTCGGTCACTATGTAAAGGGATTCAAGATTCTCTCTCATTTCCATCGTCATTTTCAAGCTCATTATCTAGTCTTCATCTCCCTCGACTCTCTCTAGCCATGAAAAGCCATAAAAACAGTGAGCTGAGGAGCCCAAAATCGTGAATAACGAATGACGGTTGAGGAAACTCGAGCAAACTGGTGTCGGTTTGTCGCGACCTACCCTTGTAGTTGCACCACTTAGGGGTTTGACTAATGGATTATTAACCCTAGACTTAACTCGGGCTCTCTCAAGCCAATACCAATTCGCGACTTTTGGTTCAAGTTATTAACATGCAAATCATTTCGGTTTGGAGTCGCCACTAATCTATTTCTTAATTGGTCGATTAGAAACCCAAGTAAACTATTGGGAGATTTACTTTACTCCTACGAGCCAGAAATTATGAGTTTGGGGATTTGATTACGCTAGATTACTCTAACGCATTTTCGGTACATTTTCTCTTTTATTCGAAAATATGTTTTGCAAGCAGTTTGAATTAATTTTAAAATATGTCCACCAACATATGAGGTATTCATGCAGATGCGCAACTATTAATGTAACACTCAAGGAAAAGCAAAGTAATAAATAGCAAGAAAGAAATTAAAAATCAAACATCACTAAACAAACAATTTTTAGGGTTTTCTTTTATCTTAAAATAAAGTCTAATCTACATGACATACAACTTTCCGAACGTTCAAACTATATGACATGCATATGATATTTTTTGGTTTTTTTATTAAAATTCGGAATTAAAAATGAACGAAAATGAACTATCTAGAACAAGATTATCTAATTTAAGCGAGGAGATAATCTAAGTTAAATCCTACTTTTATTAGATAATTATCTTAACTAGATATTATCCTAGCATGCAATCTATTCTAGATAATGAAATCAACCTAATCTATCTAGCAATCTTTTTGGATTTTTTTTATATATTTTTGAAACATGACAGTTATCCCAACCAAAGATAAAAACTTACCTAATCCACATGTGCAATCCGCGAAGATTTCCAATTGAAGATTACGATTATATAAAAAATAACCCACCGTCTCACGGGTTAAATTAAACATTATTGCAATCTTTAGGCACAACAATTATCCAATATTAAGTTGAAATAATTAAAAAAATGATTTGATATATTTACGAATCAAATTAGTAATTAAATCAACCCATATCAATAATGCCATAATTAGATAATGCCTAGGATCTCAATAAAATCAATCCATAATTAAAAATTAGATATTCAAATCAAATTGAATATAATTGTTACCTAATTTGAATGTGCGCAATCTCAATCAAAATCGGACTCAAATTGCGGATGGATTACGAGTGAGGCTCGTGGTGGTGGATGGCCAAGATGGTGGCTCGCGGACTTACTGGCCATCCGCCGTTCAGCTGATGCAGTGACAACGGGGTCATATTGGTGCTCGTTGCGAACTGACTTCTCGCAACACCTGTAAAATAACGAAAACACAAGGGACTCGACTGGGCTTGCGAGGCGCTAGTCGCGGTGAAGTTTGCTCGACCAACACGAGAACCGCAGGACACGTCTGGATGTAGGCTTAGGAATCGTAAGAGGAATAGCACCAAATCACCGAGGTTGGGCTATGTCAAGATCAACTGCTTGGCCCCAGGAGTACTCGCTGGGATATTGAGATGCAATGGTATTTGAGCAGACCGTGCGTGGCAGCTTGGGGAGGGTGCACTAACGTGAGGAGGTGTTGAGAGCACAGAGGCAAAGCTTTCACTTGAATCCAGACTCCACATGCATGAAGATGAGCTGTTGATGAAGAATTGGCCTCGACTTCCTACCTCTCTACTGCCCTCTCTTATTTAGAAAGCTGCGGCCCGCTCCCCTCTTTTTTCCTGTTTTCTTCTGAGCCCGTAAAGAGAGACCCCAAGGTAGTCGTTCTGTCCTTTTCCAATTTTCTTTGCGTAGTCTCTCTCCTCTCAATGGGGCCGTGTATTCAATATGTGTGGCCTCTCCCTTTATCTTGTGAAAGAGCCCCTCTATTTATACTCTCTTTTCTTGTATCTGCCAATATTCTAGAGATCGTGGGGCTACCTTCAAGAACATCACAGTTCCTTCTTTCGCCTTTTGCTTCTTTACCTATTGGACCGTGCGTATATACACGCCCAAAAACTCCCCTCATGGTCGAGTCTCTTTCTTCCTTTCCTTCAATATTGACCGAAGTTTCCCAAAATCCACAGAATTGATATAACCATGTACTCACATATACCCCAAAGATTATCTCTGATTTTTTATCTGCCGTGTGATAGCTAAATCTTGATAATATAATATATTTATTGTCTCCAATTGTTATCAGATTTTCCTAACTTGACGCACATGATTTTAGCCACCGCAGGCTTAGTCCCTTTAAGCTCAAAATCATTCACTTGAGTCCATCAACCGCCAGTCCAGTGCAAATGCAATTATATGAGCGTAATTACTGATGCAAATGCTCCTAATATCTATTTACAATTAAACTAATTTTTTTAGGGGCCAAGATTGATCCCTAATTTTTTATGCAAATAATGACTAACTAAGTCACCAAAATTTAGGTGTCAACACGGTTTTGCTTAATGTCGTGAGTTGAGTGAGAAGCTAGGCCACCTTGCTTCACGTATTCAACGTAAAACACTTTCGTCCATTTTAAGTTATTGGACTTGAGTATGTTTTTAAATTGTTTCGTCTGAACTATAAAATGTAAAATTCGAGAGTATTTTATGATGAGATGGGAGAAAAACTTTCTCTCCAATTGAAGAGTTAGGCATGCGAACCGTTCATCGAGAATAACGACCTTGGGATTGCAGTCGAAAGCTAAGGTATGGCGGGTCGCATAGCCCTCATGGGCATTGCAAATCCACTACCTTGGTTGGTCTACCGGTCAATCGATGCGGTTATGGCATCTAGTACATTTGATTTAACCTTTTTGGGTTATGTTAAACGTAAGTCTGTTGGTAAACCAGTCCATTTCCTTCTCCCTTGGCCGTGACCCCTAGTAGATTCGACTAGCCGTTTCCCTTGATTTTTTGTCTTGAAACCTTGCATGTGTGTCTCGGTCCATGCTTTGGCCGAGGTCCCTAGAATGTTAGGCTCATTTTCTTGTAATCTCACGTTTGAGTGCAATCACTTGTCATCAAGATTCCGTGTTTGTTTGGGACTGTTTGGAGGGCAAATGAGCATATTTAGCCCAACGTCCAGCGTACCTAGTGGGCTGGACAGTGGGTTTTGAGTTCGCATTCGGCTTCTTTAAGAGTCCCTTGCGGTCCCGGGGTGGTCTCATCGCATTAATTGCATCTTTCCCGAGTCATATTTGCATGTTCGCCTCATATTTATTGAATTTTCATCACGGTTGTTGATTTGTAATTTATCGACACGTTTTTGGTATAGTTTAGATATCTAATCATGTAATAGTAAATATAAATGAGAATGACAAAAGAAATGATAAATGACCACTATAAAAAAACTGATTTTTTCCGACGAAATTTCCAACGAAAAATTTGGAAAAATTCGTTGGAAAACGAATTTCCAACGAAAAATTTCAATTTTCGTTGGAAATTTCCAACGAATTTTATTTCGTTGGAAAATTCATTGGAAAACTCGTGGCTAAATTCGTTGGAAAAATTACAAAATTTTTTTTTTGGTCGAAAAATCGTGGAAATTTTTTTTCCAACGAAAAATTTTTCGTTGGAAAAATTACAAAATTTTTTTTAGGTCGAAAAATCGTGGAAAATTTTTTCCAACGAAAAATTTTTCGTTGGAGAAATTACAAATTTTTTTTTGTCGAAAAATCGTGGAAATGTTTTTTCCAACGAAAATTTTTTTTTTCGAAAAATGGCCCTCGCCGGCGGCGAGGGCCAGCCTCGTCGCCGGCGAGGGCCAGCCTCGTCGCCGGCGAGGGCCGAGCTCGCCCAGATCTGGGCGAGCTCGAGCTCGTCGCCGGCGAGGGCCGAGCTCGCCCAGATCTGGGCGAGCTCGGCCCTCGCCGGCGACGAGGCTTGGTGGCGTCGGGGGCGGCCCATGGTGGCCTCGGGGGCCTCGGGGGCGTCGGGGGTGTCGGGGGCGTCGGGGGTGTCGGGGGCGTCGGGGGCGGCCCTGGATGGCTGCGGCAGCGCCTTTGGGGAGGGAGCCGACGTTGCGGAGGAGGAGGGGGGGCAGCGGAGTCTCGGTGTCCATGGCGCCGGAGCCGGAGCCGGAGGAGGAGGGGGGCGGCGGGGGAGGAGGCGGAGGGAGAAGGGAAGGCAAAGGAGAGAGAGAGAGAGAGTGAGAGAGAAAAAAAGTGGAAATTGAGAGAATGGACGCGAAAATTTGAATAAGAAAGAAGTAGGGTTTTCGTTGCAAAATTCATGGGAAATTTCCCACGAATTTTGCAACGAAAATTGTACACACTAAAATAATTACACGGAAAATTTAAATTCGTTGGAAATCTCGTTGGAAATTTCCAACGAAAAAAAATTCGTTGGAAATTTTCAACGAATTTTCCAATGAAAATTATACACACTAAAATATTTGCACGGAAAATTGAAATTCGTTGGAAAATTCGTTGGAAATTTCCAACGAATTATTTTTCGTTGGAAATTTCCAACGAATTTTTCAACGAAAATTCTACACACTAAAATATTTGCCCGAAAATTGAAATTCGTTGGAAAATTCGTTGGAAATTTTCAACGAATTTTCCAACGAAAATTGTACACACTAAAATATTTGCCCGAAAATTGAAATTCGTTGGAAAATTCGTTGGAAATTTCCAACGAATTTTTTTCGTTGGAAATTTCCAACGAATTTTCCAACGAATATAAAAAATGACGATCCGTACCGGCGTTTTTTGAATTCGTTGGAAAATTCGTTGGAAATTTCCAACGAATTTTCCAACGAAAATTGTACACACTAAAATATTTGTCCGAAAATTGAAATTCGTTGGAAAATTCGTTGGAAATTTTCAACGAATTTTTTTTCGTTGGAAATTTCCAACGAATTTTCCAACGAAAATTGGACACACTAAAATATTTTCCCGGAAAATTGAAATTCGTTGGAAAATTCGTTGGAAATTTCCAATGAAAAAAAATTCGTTGGAAATTTCCAACGAATTTTCCAACGAAAATTGTACACACTAAAATATTTGCCGGAAAATTTAAATTCGTTGGAAAATTCGTTGAAAATTTCCAACGAATTTTCCCACGAAAAATTTTTTCGTTGGAAATTTCCAACGAATTTTCCAAGGAAAAAAAATTCGTTGGAAATTTCCAACGAAAATTTTTTCGTCGCAAATTTTCGTGGCAAAAATCCAGTTTTTTTGTAGTGGACATAGTGAAAAAATAAATCAAACTTGCAATTAGTTAGTAATTGCATTTTAGAGATAGGTTTAATTAATGTTTCATTATATGTTATTTCTTTTGATACTTCATTATCTCATTTAGCTTTAGGAGACATGCATTCCTTAATTTAGGGCATTTGCAAATTAATTATCAACACAACTTAGGAAGGTCCTATCCCGAGGCTTGAGGCTCAACAATAAGACGATGTATATTCTTTACCCAACTTGTATTGGATTTTCTTATTGCACTTTAATTGATTTTGATATTGTCGTACTTTACTTGGTATGATGTCATTTTGATGGTTAATGCACTTGTATTGTGTTATACGACTTTGATAATGTGTGGTCATCTAGATGTGCGTGCTTAGGATTTTAAAATTTGAAAAGATCGCATGATTAAATGCTTTCAAGAAAGAGAAAAAGGTACTAAATTAGGTGTTAGATAGACATTTAGCGTAATAAGTCCCTAGGCGTGAGTCTCTAGTTTGCAAAAGTAAAATGATATTCCACATTTTACTTGTCCTCTAACTAGCTTTTAATAGATTAGTGGCAGCTCTTAAATTAAAAATAACATTGCATAATTAATTAAGGAAACCAAGTTGCATTTGGCTGGCTTTGGGAGAACTTGGGCCAACAACTAGCACCACCTCATGAGAGGGATCGTTTGTGCTTACTTGGTAATCCTGTTAACCATCTCAAGATCTCTTCTCAAGAGGGTGACAAGTCCCCCTCAATAGGGGCATCAATCAAGATGCGAAAAAGGTCATGGCTGGGGTTTGGTATCGTTATGCTTGGCATAACTCACAAGATCATAAATATTCAATCAGTTCATTTCACGATAATTTTGTTAGATCAATTTGACTCAACTCAGCTCCATATATTCCATTTTCGATGACTATTTAATTTAATTCACATAAAAGCAGCATTCGCATTCCAATAAATCGAGATAATATGAACAATCATTCATTTATCACACAATGATGATCCATATGACAAAACGAAGTGGATAATGCCACATGGCAATTTAAAGCACATTAATTTCCTGCCCGTCAGGCATAACTTTTCATTTAATTATAAAATCAACCAAACATCAAATTTGACAGATTTGATTTCTCACTTGTATAGTCATTTATCATAACTTTGAACGTCAAATTTTCACATTTTAGACCATTCCACAACAATATATACTTAGCCAATTTGAATACCTTGGTTTATTGAGGTGATTAATCAAACTTTAAACCAAGAATTTCACTTACCAAACTTCCGAGCACAAGCTGCAAACACCAAGGACAGCAAGCTAACCCCCAAATTGCACCACCCAAGACAAATATTATCATTAAATTAGACCAACTAAGCTTGATTCAAGCTACCAACCAACCTAGAACAATCTCAGAACCTTGAAAGGAGCTTACCACCAGGTTTCTAGCCTCCAAGGTCATTCAGCCTTCAAAATTCATCCAGAAACGAACGCCCACATGCAACACCTTCAAGAGCCCTAATTCCACCATTTTTATTAGTCCAATTGAGTCTTTGGCTTAGGCAACACTTAGGACTTGTCTTAAATGTCCCACCCTCGAATCAGGAAGTAATGGGCGCTCCAAAAGCAAGTTCCATTCCACTGGACTTCAAGTTTCACCGCAATTCTTCGCAAGTTAAAACATAGTTTTAAAAGACAACCTTTAGTACTGCGGAATTCCGAAAATGGGAACTAAATTTCCACTAAGTGGTTGCGAAAATTGCCTCAAGTGCAATTATATGCCACGAGCAACATTTTCATCTGGTTCGCCGTCTTCATTACCTTTAATTAGTAAAAAATTGGTGAAGATTTGACAAAGTTCCAAACAAAAAGCATGGTTTCTCTCTTAAAAATAGGTCCTCGGCCACAGCTCCCCTTCTTTTCTTTATAGTCCGTGAGCTTGCACGTGGATTGGTGATATTAACATTTGCATAGTATTGCCTTAATTTTGGGGTCATCATTTTCTTTTTCGACAATCCCTTATTTGATGGACAATCCTTATGAAAGCAAGAACAGGGGAAAATGACACTATAAGCACAATAATTTTCGTACGGCGCTCACTTGAGTGCCATAATTTTTTTTTTCGATCATGTACCGTGATATCTAAATAACATTAACTTAAGTACTATAACTTTTTAAAAAGCATTCACCATAAGTGCCAAAAATCCGACTTTGACCATAAGACGTTCACCATAAGCCTCTCACCGTGGCTAAATCTGTGGCTAATAGCCACGGATCGCTAATTTTTTTTTTATTTGCCCCCTCACCCCGATTTTCTCACTCTCTCTCTGTTCTCTCTCCCTCTCCCCACCCCAAACCTCTCAATTCGCCCTGATCTCCAAAATCCAACCTCTAATTCGCTTCTCATCTCCAGCGAATTCGATGCCTCATTGTCGCAAAATCGTAGGCAAATATACACCACAAGTGCCATAACTTGTGTACGGCGATCACTTTGGTGCCATAACTTTTTTTCGGATCACTTTGGTATCAAGTCGGAGGAAAATAGATCACTTTAGTGACTCCGGCCAAAATTCCGGTTAAAAAGCTGACCTGTCATTTATATTAAAAAAAAATAATCTGACTTGTACACGTGGAAATTACGTGGCTTTTTTTTCGAATTTTTTAATTTTTAGAAAAAAAAATAGGGGTTGCAGCAGCGGTGAGGGAGCCCTCGCCGCTGCTGCCTGGGTCGCCACCACCGCCGGGAAGGGCCGGCGGTGGTGGGCGCAGTGGTCGGCGAGGGTCGTCGGCCCCTGGTGTACTTTTGGTGTACTTTTGCCCAAAATCGTAGTTTCGATCCCGAATCCGGCGCTGCTTCTTGCAGTCTCCGGCGATCACCGCGCACTTCTAGGGTTTTCCCGGCTCCAAACCCGATCGATTCGGCGGCGCTTCCGACGATGGACAGCAACAATATTCCTCTCCCCCTTCTCCAATTGTTCTCGCCTCTCGCCGGTGGTTTCCGCCCCCTCGGAGCTCGGAATCAGTGGTTTTCCGGTTCGTTATCTCGAGTTTCTTTCAGCTGTTTGCCTGAATTCGGCGAGGTGCGATCGAGATTCGCCATGGCTAGCTTCGGCGATGGAGAGAACGGCGAGAACCGCCGAACGCGACCGGACCGCGACGAGCCTAGCGATCCGTCGTCAATCGACGCGTCCTTAGTGGAGTGCGGGTAGAGCTCGAGGGTCTCGAGGGGGGCAGCCGAGGAGATTAGGATGGCGAAGAGGCTGACGGACGTCTTCATCGGGGGAGGCAATGGAGATCTGTTGATGCAGCGAAGCGATCGGGAGGATACGGTTCTGCAGGCGCTCAATATGCAAGTGGTTGGGGCCTGCCCCGCGGATGAGAGATTGAAGCCAGTGTCGAAGTCGAGTGGGTCGAGCAACGCAGCTAAGGATCGGTTGTTCGATCTGGATTAAGTGTCTATCTGGCTCGTAGCATTAGGGTTTTTTTGCTTATTTCATTGCCTGAGGATTAATTTCGAGATAATCGCGGCGTATGTAGTATGTATGGCTACATTTTGGTGGCCTGTGAGGGGTAAACGCTTTACCGTGCTACTGGTGATAGGGAGTCTCTTTTCAATTTTAATTTTCATACGGATGGTTCAGAGTCCCTTATGAGATATTGCATGAGTGGACTGTTGTTGGGATGGTTTGGGTAATTTGTTCATGTTGTTTGATTTTGGCTAACTGGATTTGCTTTTGTTTTTAATCATCAGCATGTCGAGCCTGCGGAAGTTGGAATACTGGCTTGATGCTGTTGCATGCCTCTTGTTTCGATTCGAGTTGGCAAGATAGACAAGCAAGGGACTCTTCTTTGCCTCACATCAACAAGGTAAATGAAGTTCTTATCCGTATCAGTTTTCGGATTCTTATATGTGAATTATCTGTTGGCTTGTGAGCAGCTTAGTTTGGTTTCTGCTGATGAGTTGCCAATGTTTTCCGGTAGTATACATAGTTCAGCTGCAGACTAATTTTATCAGAGGTGCTCATTGTTTTACTATTAGAATTTTGTTTGTTATCAAGTGATTTTCCTTTACGTTTCTCAGTTGCTATATGGATGCTTATAATTTCTGGAAGTTTAACAAGCTTAGAATTGGCTTTATTAGGAGTTGTATTGTTTATGTTATGATCTGTCGCGTTTAAGTGGCGCATTTTCTCTCTTGTATCTTGTTCCCTTCATTTGGAGTGTAGTTCTTGCAAGCTTTCATTTTGTAGTGCGAGTTCGTACTATGTGTTTTGATTGAGCATTTGTTAGTTTTGTGTTTTGATAACGGTTCTTCGTACGATTTTTCTACAATGTTTAAGGAGGAGTATGCTTGCTGTTTTTCTGTTCATAGAGTTCCTTATCCTCATTATTTCAAATTTGCTAGTTTTTATTGCCATTTTGTGTGGTGGAGTTCTGTCTTTTGGTTCTTATTACAGCTAGCTATGTAATGCTAATTGTGGGCGCCTCATCAGGAGATCATGTTGTCAGTCTTCTTTGCAGGCAGCCAGTTTAAAATATTCTAGATAAAAGTATTTGACACATATTGATATACCGGTAAGTTTGTGAAAAGTAAACGTCAGATGCTGGACCGTAATAGTTTTTTTGTTTTCTGATGTAGTTCTCTTCTTGTTGGAATTTTTTTGGATACATATGGATATAGGTATTGTTGGCAGTAATATTGGCTGATGGACAGTAGTTTATGTTTACCCTACTATGCTTTCTTCATAATGGGAGATTTACCCTCTTGACAATTATGTCATAGCATCAGAGTCTTCGAATTGAGCAGTTCTTGAATGTCGTTTGTGAGATTATTTTCCAAGAAATGGTGGATATTACTTGAATAATATCAACTTTGCATGCAGTCCATGATATCACTGGAAATAATCTTAAGTTGAGGATTTAATGTTGTAGCTTCTTGTTGGTAACCATGTTCATCCTTCCCAATAAGTATGTTTTTTGACTTATAGGTGAAGTGGACGTATCTTATTACGATCTTTGAATTAAGGGGGAGTCAAGGTAGTTTCATGCTCATATATTATCGTGTCGACTGTTGCTTTTTGAATGTATATAGGCTCTGAATTCAACAAGTAGAAAATGTTAGTGACTATTTCTATTCTTATGCTTGTCATTTAGGTAGGTCTCATGACACTGTAATTGTGATCTCATTAAGTTCTCTTCAATCAATAGGTTGTTATTGTTTGCGTTTGACAATTAATAGTTATGTGAACTGACTTTTTATATTACCCTCCGAATTTGTCACATTTACATCTCCATTTCCTTGAACATAGATGGTACTTGCTGTTTATATTTATGTCACCGAATGGAACTGCTTGGTCTTTCAACATATTGTTAGAATTTGTGGAGTTATTTCAGATGCTTGAAAGTCATGCCAAGGAAATACCTTTTGTAAGATGTCCTGGAATTAAATCATAGGTGCAACCAAAATAAGTATGTACACACAAGGATGCGGTTAGAAGTTACGTGATGGATTCTTTTAGGTCTAAAGTTACATTAGAAATTTAGCCAAAGTCAAGTATTGAGACACACAGCAAAAAAAAAAAACTTGAGATAAATCCATTACATATGTGACAGGCGATAGATAATCCCATTTAGTGTTTTTATAGGAGAATTGGTTATTAGGCGTTGATACCAAACTTGCACATTGCTATAGTAATATTTAATTCATCGGCTAGTTAATTTCTCAGCTGTCTCAGAGAAATAGACGGTTTTAATTGTTTCTTGGTTATATGCCTGTTATTTTCTCAGCTAGAGAATAGAATTTTATTCAAATTTTTTTTATTTTTTTTCGTGGCAAATTAGTGATGAATTTTGCGATGAATATAGTTTGTGGCAAATTAGCAACGAATTTTGCCACGAATTTTTTTTTATAAAAAAAACAGAATATTTTTTTTTTGTTTTTTCGAGGCAAATTAGCAACGAATACAGTTAGTGGCAAATTAGCGATGAATTTTGCCACAAATAATTAGCGACAAATACAAATCATGGCAAATTAGCGACGAATTTTGCCAAGAATTTTTTAAAATATATATATAATTTTTTTTTGTTTTTTCGAGGTAAATTAGCGATAAATTTTGCGATGAATACAGTTGGTGGCAAATTAGCAACGAATTTTGCCACAAATAATTAGCAATGAATTTTGCTATGAATAATTAGCGACGAATTTAACGACGAATGAAGCTCGTGGTAAATTAGCAATGAATTTTGCCACGAATAATTAGCGACGAATTTTGTCACGAAATTTTTTTCGTCGCTAAATTTTGCGACGCCGTATTAGCGGTGAAATTTTTTTTGTGGCAAATTTTGTCGCAAATTCATTTTGCGGCGAATTTTGTCAAATTTTTTGTGGTAAAATTCGTGGCTAAAACCTTATTGTTTTGTAGTGGTTAGTTTCCTCCATCAACGCTAGCTTTGATACCACTTTGTTGGGGAAAGATGACAAGAATTCACCGAGAGCTTAAAATTGTCCAGGATCAATATCTTTTCCAAAACTCAACCAACCAATATCAAATCAACCTCAACGGCAACTAGTTACAATATTCCAACAATATCAACCCCAAACCAGTAAATATAGTGCTGAAAATTAAAGACGAAGTAGAAAGCAACACCTAAAAGTTTTAGGTGGAAAATCCAATGTGGAAAAACCACAAGGCGACTTAAAAACTTCCACTAATCATGTGCTGGGCATCTGAGGCGAACCTAGCCCATCACCCTGTGCACGTTAAATGAGACCCAACGTGTCCTTGACTTCAATTTTCTCCGACAAGTCTCCGCTTGCGGAACAAAAGAAGGGAAAACTGCAACTCAGTTGACTTGACTGACTTATGGTACGAGCAACGTAAATGACTTGTATAATCAAAGTCTTGCAATGGGGGCTCGCCCTCCACCATTCACATGTACATTTACTTGAATTGCGGGGGTAGACTTATGGTAGATACATAGCCAAAGTTCTAATTTGACACTACCCTATATCAGTGTCTTCTGTATATCTCTTCTTAGCCATCCAATCATCAAAACATGAATTCTTGCTTCACCATTCACCTCTCTCTCATCTTCTTCTTCTTCTTCAATTTTCTCAGCATTTGCACTCACACTACTGAAGCTGCACCAATTTATTTATGGCATTGCTACCCAAACACCACCCTCTTCACTCCCAACTTCACCTACCAAACAAATCTCAACACCCTCCTCTCTTCCCCCTCCTCCGCCGCAGCCACTAATGTCGACAGCTTCACCAATACCACCACCAGCAAAAACCCACTTGACTGCACCTATGGGCTATTCCTCTGCCATGGTGACGTCCACGCCACCACATGTGGCAACTGCATAACGAATGCGAGCAAGGAAATACTCTGTGCATGCCCTAATGAGGAAGACTCCATCTCTTGGTAAGACGAGTGCATGTTGCATTACTCGAACTAATCAATTTTCTCCGTTGAACAACTCGCCTTCGTATTATGAAGGGAAAATTACCAAAAAAATCTCAAACCTATTGCACTTATGTCAATTCAATCTTAAACCTTTCAATTTGACTAATTTAGTCCTAAACCTTTTGGCAATTTGCCAACTAAGTCCTTCCGGCCAAAGTTGGCCAGAAATTATTGATGTTGACGCTAGTCGTTCTACATGACATGACCCGAGCTAACATGGATAATTTTGTAATTTTTTAAATTTAAATTTTTTTTTGTATTTTTGAATTTTTTTTCCTTTTTTTTCTTTTTTTCTTTGTGGTTGGCAACATTGGGTGAGGGCCCTCGCTGGCCGAAAAGACCTTGCCCAAGCGAGGGCTACCTCGCCTGCTGCTGGCGGGGCCGCGAAGGCCCCGGGTAAGGCCATCAAGGCCTCACTGGCTACAAGGGTGGGAGTGAATGCCTTCGCCAGATTTGGTCGAGAGCCGCGACCGTTGCCAATAGTCAACATGGGCTTGTTGGCCCTTGCCCAGTGGCCAGTGAGGGTCACTAGCAACCTTTGTGTGCCAAAATGAAACAAAAAAGAATAAAAGAATAAAGAATAAAAAAATTCAATTTTTTTGTCCATATAAGTGCTAGCTGTGCTACGAAGGATAACTGACGTCCACATCAGTAATTTCCAACCAAAAATTGGCCGAAAGAACCCAATTGGCAAATTGCTTAAACATTTAAGACTAAATTACCTAAATTGAAAGGTTCAAGACTAAATTAATACAAGTACAATAAGTTTATAACTTTCTGATAATTTTCCCTATTCATGAATGTGGTCAACATCCCAAAAGCAAAGGACACGACCAATGCATTGGCCAAGAGAATGGCGACCGATGGGTCTGGCAGACTTGATGGCAGCGAATTACAAGTCAAGGACGTCGACATCACGAGGTTGAAGCGGTTATGCACGTCCATACAGTGGATGACAGACTTGATGGTGATGGATTGCAAGTGGCTACTGGTAATCTTCCAAGCGATAAGGCAAAATGGAGAGTCTTGCACTTTTCAAGTTCTATAATAAGACTATCATCTACAAAGCATTGGCACCAGCGCCACAACTGACACTGGAACTTGGCAGCTCCTCAAAACTACCATATATCAAACCCAAATACAAAGTGATAATACTTGGAGATGCATATTCTAGCAAACTCTTTAGTAATAATTCCATCATCAATTTTAAGGTGAAATCTAGTTGCACGCGAAATTTGAGATATCCTTTGATGAAGTGCTAGAGAACAAAATGCACCGAATTCCTTATGAAATCTCTACAGCATCAAAGCCAACAATAGAACAATCATTTTGTACCATAATGGCAGCAAGGGAATGGACCAAACTGTGCACTTTAATTAATAACACCGATTCGAACTCCTTAACTGCTGGATCAAAGATATCTTCCACAACTTTCTGACATACTCAACACCATCTTCCAATGCTACTTTGTCCCTTGTTGAACTAATGAGTTCTAAAGCTCCATAACCTAGCTATATTAGAGCTAGCGATTACATATCCTTGGGAAAAAGTGAATGCAGCCTAAAAACATTTTATATGGGATGATAAGTGGTCATCGCTAAGCTTAAATAGCAGCATAATGTTCTTTTACGAATCAACTAACTTCCATGTTTCGCTGTCTCTTACATGTGCTCAATACCATTCTTCATCCTTCTTGTAAAGTAGATTCCCAAAGTTTACACAAGGAGAGGAACTCCTTGAGATTTTTTGACAATGTCATTTCAAATCTCAAGGAGATCACGACATGGTTGCTTTTCCTTTTCATCAAATGCCCATTATTTAAGCAAGGCTATAGAATTTTCATGACAAGAACATTTTAGATTATGCAAAAGATGAAAACTCAATATAGAAGCGACTTTTGAACTGCGTGTGAATCTAGAACTAACTCATAAGAGGCGCTTCTTGATAGAATGATACAATTCAGCATTGAAAATCCAATGTTAAACGTGTCTAATGCAAAAAAAAATAATAATAAAGATGGGTGGTCTCCTAGAGACAAAACCGTGGGTCGATATAAGATGGATTAAAGTGAATAATATCTCGAGTGAATTAGATTAGAGAGTGTCACAACAAACCTAGAAAAAAAATCATTTTCATTTTCTTTTCCAATAGAAAAGATGTTACTTGAGCGAAACGTTTTTGGAGGGTCTGGTCCTTCCTTAGGCCGTGTTGCATAAAATCGTATGATTCAAATTGAATCTATCAGAAGTATTCCTCTGATTGCCATAATTTGATGGAAAATTCAAAGCTATAAGCGTCTTTAAAATTACTTGCATCCCCATCTCTCTCTGTCTCTCTCTACAACGACGTCCCGGGATATATATATTGACTTTTCTTCTTCCAGCCTCCCCGCGTTGGAGTCAAGGAAGAGTGCAACTTCCGCAATTGACTTTGGTTAATCAACATCGTACGAGGGCAAGTGCTACTTTCCATCCTCACCGTCCATCTTACTCGTCTTTACACCTGATACTGATGGCCCAACTAACCCCAACTCCTGTCGATTTAACTCTAAGGAAAATCTCCCGCCGGTTTGTGTTGACTTGTAAAGATCTCTTCTGACCTTCCCGAAGAAACATAAACTATCTAATGGCTTTGCATGATTTAAGCTATCTATTGTAATATTAACACGCAAAATATCGGATTTTGCAATCTAAGTCAATGTAAAATCACTTAAAAAATAAGTAAGAAATAATAAAGAATACTAAAGATTCACGTGATTCGGTTTGGATATCGGTACCTATAATTACAGGGAGAGTCAATAACAAATAATCTATCATAATCGGAGAATCAAAGCTTCAATCAGTCACACACTCGAGTGTTTATCACGCCTAAATTAAGCATAAATTCAAAGTATATACAAATATAAAACTCACAGTACAAATTACCGTGTGTTCAAGCCAAAGCAAAAGCTTTCCCGTGCGGCTGAACAACAAACGTCCGTTCGTCCCCCGTCTTCCTCCGTGCGGCAGCTTGCTCACTTTGCTTGAAGGAATCCCACGACGACAAGGCACTGTGCGGCGCTTTTTTTCACTGCGCGGCTTATCAGGAAAAAGAAACACACCGTACGTGATTGTTGAAGATGCCCAAATCTCAGTCAACCGATCAAACTTGGATGGAAGATCACACCACCGTATCTCTTCTGCTGGATCTTGAGATTATATATATATATATATATATATATATATATATATATATATATATATCCATTATAATCCAAGATAATTATATGTAAAAGGCAACACTAAATTCTGAACAAGTCAAAATCTTCCAACGAGTATGAGTATCGTATACGAATCAAACTCGACACATAATTTAACACTATTAATAAATTTTATGACTTTTAAAAATGTACTGTGGAAAAAAAATTCATATTTTAAATGTTCATGGTAGAATAGGTCTTGAGTTTGTAAAGGAAAACTGGATTCAATTAAGTTTCCTTATTCGAGTAAGTTTTCTAGTTTAAGTAGATTATTAAAAGGAGTTTTCTATGTTGGATGCAAATACCATGTATATATAGGAAATAGAATTCTACTCAATGTACACAAACTAGAGCAAACAAGAAGAATCTTAGAATTTTTATCTGTAAGTTTCTATAAGAGATTGTGAGAAATACTTGTGGGCTTGTTTTGGGTGTAATTAGAGGTTGGGAACACTTGAGATATTGAGCAATAGTAAACTTTGTGCTCTTCATATTCATCATGGATTTCTTTGGCAGCTGGTTCTCCTCATACAGTAGGTACCTACACTTGGACCAAATCAAGGAAATCTCTAGTGTCATTATCATTTCCTATTGATTTCTCTAGTAATTTCGCTCTCTCACATTTGACTTAAACACTACAAAAAAACCGGATTTTTGCCACGAAAATTTGCGACGAAAATTTTTTCGTCGCAAATTTGCGACAAATTTTCCAACGAAAAGCAAAATTCGTTGGAAATTTCCAACGAATTTTGCGACGAATTCAAAAAAACCCGGTATTGTTCAGCATTTTTTATATTCGTTGGAAAATTCGTTGGAAATTTCCAACGAATTTTCCAACGAATTTCAATTTTCCGGGAATTTTTTCAGTGTGTACAATTTTCGTTGGAAATTTCCAACGAATTTTTTTTCGTTGGAAATTTCCAACGAATTAAAAAAAAATCGGTCTTGTTCGGCATTTTTTATATTCGTTGGAAATTTCCAACGAATTTTCCAACGAATTCAAAAAAAATCGGTCTTGTTCGGCATTTTTTATTTCCAACGAATTTTCCGACGAATTCAAAAAAATCCGGTATTGTTCGGCATTTTTTATATTCGTTGGAAAATTCGTTGGAAATTTCCAACGAATTTTCCAACGAATTCAAAAAAAATCGGTCTTGTTCGGCATTTTTGAAATTCGTTGGAAAATTCGTTGGAAATTTCCAACGAATTTTCAAACTAATTAAAAAAAAACCCGGTATTGTTCGGCATTTTTTATATTCGTTGGAAAATTCGTTGGAAATTTCCAACGAATTTTCCAACGAATTTCAATTTTCCGGTGAATTTTTTCAGTGTGTACAATTTTCATTGGAAAATTCGTTGGAAATTTCCAACGAAAATTGTACACACTGAAAAAATAGTAATATTCGCGGGATTTTGAATTTGAATCTCGGACAGATTCACTCACTCTCTCTCCTCTCTCTTCTATTGTCGCGTCCCTCACCTTCTTCAACACACACGTACACACGCAGAGACAGAGAAGCAGAAGCAGAAGCAGAAGAGCAGAGAGAGCAGACCGGGGAAGATGGCGACCCTCACGCAGGGCATCCTCCTAAAGCTCCTCCAGTCCATGAACTCCTCCAACGCCCGCGTCGCCGGCGACCACCGCTCCGCCCTCCTTCAGGTCGTCGGCATCGTCCCCGCCCTCGCCGCCCCCGATGACCTCTGGCCCAACCACGGCTTCTTCCTCCACCTCTCCGACTCCCTCCACTCCACCTACGTCTCCCTCTCCGACCGCGACGCCAACCTCATCCTCTCCAACCGCCTCCAGCTCGGCCACTTCGTCCACCTCGACCGCCTCCTCCTCGTCCCCGACTCCCCTGTCCCCCGCGCCTCCGGCCTCCGCCCCCTCCCCGGCCGCCACCCCTTCCTCGGCTCCCCCGAGCCCCTCGTCGTCCGCCTCTCCCCCTCCTTTTCTCGACCGCCTCCTCGTCGCCAGCCCGTGACGAGGCTGGGCCTCGCCGGCGACGAGCTCGAGCTCGCCCAGATCTGGGCGACCTCGGCCCTCGCCGGCGATGAGCTCGAGGTCGCCCAGATCTGGGCGACCTCGGCCCTCACCCGCGACGAGGCTGGGCCTCGCCGGCCATGGCGAGGGCCGAGCTCGCCATGGCCGGCGAGCTCGAGCTCGCCCAGATCTGGGCAAGCTCGGCCCTCGCCGGCGACGAGGCTGGCCCTCGCCGGCGGCGAGGGCGATTTTTTGAAAAAAAAAAATTTCGTTGGAAAAAAAATTTCCACGATTTTTTGACCAAAAAAAAATTGTAATTTTTCCAACGAAAAATTTTTCATTGGAAAAAAAATTTCCACGATTTTTCGACCAAAAAAAAATTTTGTAATTTTTCCAACGAAAAATTTTTCGTTGGAAAAAAAATTTCCACGATTTTTCGACAAAATTTTTTTTTTGTAATTTTTCCAACGAATTTAGCCACGAGTTTTCCAACGAATTTTTCAACGAAATAAAATTCGTCGTAAATTTCCAACGAAAATTGAAATATTTTCGTTGGAAAAATTTCCGACGACCTATTACCAACGAATTTTTTTTCGTTGGAAAATTCGTTGGAAATTCGTTTTCCAACGAATTTTTCCAAATTTTTCGTTGGAAATTTCGTCGGAAAAAACATGTTTTTTTGTAGTGAAATTGCAAGATCTGGTAGCTTTTGTGTTATTTTTACGATAATTGTATCATAGCTAAGACTAGGATTTCTAAATTTTATTTGGGGTTTTTGCTTATCTAATCATTGTCTAGAAATTTTGTTGTTGCAATTATCTCTTGAGAGAAAGTAGAAATTGAGAAGTTTAATGGCAAGAACAACTTTGGGTTGTGGAGCATTAAGATTCGTGCGCTATTAACAACCCAAGGTTTAGCGAAGACGTTGAATGGCAAAGATGAATTGTCATAAATGATTAAAGAGGTTATAACGTAGAGATGACGGAGAAATCAAAGAGTATAATCCTATTGAATCAATCAGATGATGTGTTAATAGAAGTAGCCGAGAAGAATAATGAAGTAGCTCTGTAGGCAAAAATTCATGCCCTTTGTGTAACGAAGGGTTGAAATAATCATCTATATATGCTGAAGAGGTTTGTTTCAGATTCGATTTGCTAAAGGTGCTTCCATCCAAACCAATATAGATGAGCTTAACAAACTCATGATGAATTTGAAGAACGTCGATGAAACCCTAATTAATGAAAAATGAGGCATAATGTTGTTAGCGTCTTTACTAGAATCGTGGAAGCACTTTACAATTCAATGTTACAAGGGCATTCTGTGATTACCTCAAAAGAGGTAAAATCAACCTTGTTTTGCAAGCAGTAGTTGAAGAAGTTGCGAGATCATGACCTAGGGCAAGATGTAGCACAAGGACTCGAGATTCAAGGTAGAGATGAACATTGGAGGTCTAGTAGCAGAGGTAAAACTAGGTCGAAGTTGTGCCATATAATGAACAAGGGTCACGTGAAGTGATTGTCCATAGTTGAGAAACATGGATGCTATGTAAAATGACACAAGCAGTGTGGCAAATATTGTCGAGGAGAGCACTAATGATGTGAAGACTATCTTGCGCGTGATACTAGCTCATCAGGAGACCAATGGGTGCTAGATTTAGGGTGCTCTTATCATATGACACCTCATGAGAACTAGTTCACTACTAGCCGGACTGAGACTAACGGTAGAGTTCTGATGGTGAATAACACAGCTTATAAGGTTGTGGGTATAATAACAACTCAAAATCGGATGCATGATGGGTAAACCGTATACTACAAACATAAGGCATATACTTGAACTCAAGAAGAACCTTATTTCTCTATAGACTATTGATGATATCGGGTATAAATAACATTACTAAAGGTGAAGTGCTGATGATTTGTCGGTGCGCCATGACAATAATGAAGGGGAAAAAGGTGAGTTCTCTATATCAACTACTAGGAGAAATCGTGACAAGATTTGCTATAGTTTTATTAGGTGAGTCAGACTCAAAATTGACTTAGTTATGATATATGCGGTCGAGGCACATGATTGAGGCAACTATGATGGCACTGAGTGACAGAGGGTTGTCAAAAGGTCAAAAAACATGAAAGCTGGATCTATGTGAGCACGACACATTTGGGAAGTAGTGCTAAGTCACAGTATAGCTGTGCATTAGATGAACCAACCAATTGATTACATTAGTTCAATTGCTAGGGCCATCTTCGGTGTCTTCGAAAGAAGGAGCCCGATATATGCTGACATTCATTGACGATTATTCAAGAAACGTCTAAGTATATGTTCTGAAGCACAAATCCCAGTTGTTCGATCAATTCAAGAAGTTTAAGTGATAATGATTTTTACTGCATCCTACCAAAAGAAGGAATTATGAGACACCTCGACATACCTAAGACACCACAGCAGAATGCCATCGCAAGACATAGAAATAAAACTATACTTGAGTGAGCTTGGTGCATGCTTGCATATGCAAGACTAGGCAAGGTATTTTGGGCTAAAGTAATGAAAATGACTATTGAGTGGAAACTCCTGAGGAAGTATGGTTAGGGAAATCTATAGATTACTCCGAATTATGACTATACAAATGTCTTGCATATGCTCATGCTAGTAATGGTCAGCTTGTGCCAATAACGAAGGAGTGTATATTTCTAGGTTATGCATATGGAGTGAAAGGCTACCAGCTATTGTATATTGATCCTCGATTACCACTTTTCTAGTCAGCAAAGATGTGATCTCTACAAGATTGGTATGCTTTGTTAGATGAACATTGAGACACAACCAGTAGAGCAAACGAACCACGGTGTCAATAATGAGATGGAGCTTCAGGTAGAGGCTTTTACAGTGATTGAGACTGTAATTGAGGCTACAATTCATGAAGTCGGTGATATAAAATAATTAGCAAAGCCACAACATAGTATAGCCACTAGCAGATTGGAAAGGCACGTCTACCAGCACATTATGGTTATATCAATGTTGCTGATATATTGCTTGTGCAATGACTGTGGTGACAAGATAGAGATGGATGAACAATCGTCTTACTCTGAGGTGATTGCAAGTGTCGAGTCATCGCAGTGACTAGGAGATGGAATCACTCCATCAAAACTAGACACAAGAGTTGATCAAAGCATCCAATAATCATAAGATTATTGGGTGCAAATAAGTCTATCAATGAAAGCAGAGCATTCCCAGTGTCAAGGTAGTGAGGTATAAGGTAAGACTTGTTGCAAAGGGATATACTTAGTGGTAGAGCATTTATTATAACAAGATGTTCTATCCTATGGTAAGGCATATTTTTATTTGAGTGTTACTTGCTTTCGTTGTTAAACAATAATTTGATGTAAAAACAACGTTTCTTTACAGTGAGGTGGAGAAGCGAATTTACATGAGGTAATTAAAGGGGTATGCTATTCAGGATAAGGAAGACCATGTTTATTTATTAAAGAAATATATGTATGGACTGAAAGAGTCTCTAAGGCGGTGGTATAAGTATTTTGATGCTTTCATATATAATTAGGACTATTTGAAAAGTCAATTGGATAGTTGTGTTTACTTTAGGAAATTAAAGGATTTAGTCTTTGTTTTATCTATTATTTTATGCTGATCATCTATTGATAGAAGCTAAACATATGTCAGATATTGATGTGTCGAAGTGACAATTGAGTGCTAAGTTTGAGATGAAAGATTTAGGGCGCATTTGGTAACACTTCTATTTCTCTATTTTTCTGTTTTTCTGTTCCCTGGAACAAAAAAAGAATAGAAACCTGTTTGGTAACGCATTTTATTTTTCTATTCCCAGAAATAAAAAAGTGGCCAAGAAATAGATTTGAAGCAAAAATAAGAAGTAGAAAATATCTACTTCTTTGTTCTCAGAAATAGAAATAGAAATAGAAAGGTAAAAAGGGTTATGTGTAAACCCTAATTTTTTACTTCTTACGTCTTCTTCCTTTCGAGCAGCGGCTTCTTCGGCTCCTCCATCATCCGTCGTCTGCAGAGCACCAGCCACCACCCCCGTCGCTGGTGGTAGAGGTGC
This sequence comes from Syzygium jambos, assembly GCA_031216235.1. Lineage (NCBI taxonomy): Eukaryota > Viridiplantae > Streptophyta > Magnoliopsida > Myrtales > Myrtaceae > Syzygium > Syzygium jambos. Next base: position 42,144,943 of record CM062224.1, on the reverse strand, counting down.
AATTCCAGCCTTCCTTCTCACTCGCTCGCCGGAACGCCCCGCGTGAGATTGCCAGCAACCGAATACCCTCGAGGGTCGGCGCGGCTTCATTCTCGATTCGAGGGTCTCGAGCTCCCGATTACGAGCATTACGGTTCCGTCCCCGCCTCGATTGGCCGGCGACGGACGTCCGTCAGTCGGATTTAGCCCCCGCGGTTTCTGATTTCTGGTGGTTTCTGGTGATTCGTCTTTGCAGGTCGCACGACACCGGGACTTACGACGCGAGGACGAAGACCGCCGGTCTGAACTGCTCGATTCGGAACAAGGAAGAGTACTCCCACGGTGCCAATGCTCTTGATTTCTGTGGTGAGCGCTCCCTGCTCTTTCTGAGCTACCTGCCTTTAGGTTTCTTTGCCTTGGTGGTGTCGATTCCTTTGGCGGAGTGGTGTCTACGCCTCTTCGACATCCGTGCCTGAAGTAGTTTTTGGAGTTCATCTATTCATGCATCGACGGCAGTTTGGAGGACAAGCACACAATTGTAGGTTGTGATTGTGCGAGTCCCGTTGCATGCTCGTTTCATACTAAATATATGTAGGTGCATGGAGATTTGAGAGTCCAATTTCCATGGACGTATGTCTTCTAATACTTCAATTATAGCTTTCCTTCATTTGTTGCTGTGGGAGGAGTTGCTTTTGCTTATGTTTTGTGTCATTTGATGAGTAATGGTTGACTTAATCATCTTACAATGTTTAGTGCACACTTGTGGGGTTCTTTAGACGGTTGAATTGAAGTCTTTGGCCTGCAACTTAATATGTTTCTTTCAACTTTCTTGGTTGACAGATTTTATGAAACCTGATACTGAGAGCTATAATTGGGTCATCCAAGCATATACTAGAGCTGAATCCTACGACAGGTAGAGTTCCGGTGAGCTTTGAAGATGTAGCTTTTCATTATGATGACAATAGCTTTTGGAAAGCTGATATTTATGCTCCATGTGTGTTGATCTGAAAAAGAGCTGTTTGAAGAGCAGTTTGAAGTTGCTATAGGTTCACTCAACTCTTTTCTTCATATAAGTCATATCTTAACTAAATCTCACCTTCATGAATAGTTTCCATCTTGCCATAGTTGCTAGTTTAACTCGTGAATTCCCATCATGGTTTCTCCTCTCCTAGGGCTTCACTTTCATGAATCTTTACCTTGATTTTTTTCTGGCCACTGAATCCTTACCACAAGTACTTATCCCATCGTTCGTCCTAAAGTTATTGTAGGTTTATTTGGTGAGGTAAAATCGCAACCGTGGTAATACCCCTGTCAAAAATTTGACAAATGCGTTTATGGATCTTACTCAAATTTACTTGTTGTTCTATTACTATTAAGAGATACTATAAGAAGTACTTATCTGCTGTACACCTTGACAAGAAAATCAAGGGATGAATTGTGAACTATATTTCTGTTTCCTTTTCATTTGTCTTTTTTCTTTAGTGATACATCATCTGTTATGTCAAAGACAGTTAACAAGTTTGTTAACATGATGCTATGTACTTACAAGTTCTTGAAGGGCCAAGCAGTGCGTTTGCAATTTTAGTTGGCTTAACGTTATACTTTGGACTTATCAATGGGATTTAATCTGCGTACTCTGATTTACCTTTGTTACTTGCCTGTGGCATAGTGTTAGGTTCATCTAACCAAATTTAGATATATTTCCAATATTCATCAGTATAGAATGCATGAAGATAGTTGTTGCTTTAGACATTGATACTTTCTTTAAAGAAATCCCTACAGTCTTCATAAAGTTGAGGTATATGTATTATCTTATGTTCAGTTTAAGAGAGCATGCTTAAGATGGGTGGTTTAGTATTCACATGTGAATGCTTCCATGATTGTCGACCAAGGAAATTCTAAGACCTTTGCATATGTTTTACATGAGTTACCCTGTAGATATGTTATGATTATAAGAGTTTCAATTATACAACTGTACAAACCCATCATGGATAATGTCATAGCTTTGATGAATCGAGTTTTTTTGTGAATGGAGTTGAGATATAACTTCAGTCAGTATATTTACATTTGCTTTTCTGTTGGATACAGAGGAGGTGAAGTCCAAGTGTCCAAAGATTACATACGTAGATCTATAACAGGTGAAAAGACTATTTAAATGATTTGTTTGTGATGCTTGTTCTGTTCGACTCCTTAGATTAACTTTGCATTGATTAAATTGGTACTTGCTGCCTGTTGAGCTCAGGCACTTGCAGCTAAAGAAGTCTGTGGCAAAAGTAGCTGATAAGAAGGGGAAAATAGTTGAAGTGGAGAAGCAAGAGCAACTAGATCCTCTTGCTGGAAAACTACGGCAACAGAGGTAACTTTTGTGCTTCTTTATATGTCCTTTAGCCGAATAATCATCTAGACAATGAGGTCTTATGGAATGACATGCTTCATCCTGAAGAATTTCTTACAAGGATTATATACTAATTTGCAGAAGTGATTACAATATCTGTTTATTAGGTTCAAATGTGGAAATTCTTAATGTCGCTCGTCATTCTGCCTTGTTGAATTGGTTCTTTCATGACACTAGATGGAAAATGTTTGCTGAGTATCCATGTGGCACTTACATTTTCTGGCTGCCAATGATAGAAATCCTATTTGATGAAATTCACTTCCATTTTAATTCCTTTCTAGGGGCAACTGTGGTGGCCAATGTTGGGTGGTTACAATGTTATGATTTAATGTAGTATTGCGTGTAATTCCTATATGACTATGGTATGATTTAATGCATGGCTCATATGATGCTCAACTAGTGAAGGTTAAATGGCATCACATAAAGAGGTATTCAATGCAAAGTGGACCGAGCCTATAACCGATCTGCTTATAAGTTTATTGGTAGAAGAGGTCAAAAAGGGAAATCGCACCTCTTCTACTTACAACAAAGCAGGGTGGAATAACATACGGGTTGCATTCAATAATCAGACAGGGCTCCAATATAACCAAGTACAGTTGAAGAACAAGGTGAACAAACTGAAAAAACAGTATGGTAGTTTTAAGAAGCTTCTTTCACAATCCGGATTTGGCTGGGATAATGTGAATAAAACAGTTGTTGTGGATGATCCAAGCATATGGGAACCTCACATCAAGGTATCATTTAACTTTTGGTATTTTTGAGATCATTGTAGATGTAATTTTTAAGATGTTTGATTATATTGCTAACGTATGTCATCCTTGTGAGAATTGCAGGATAATAAAGAATGGGCAAAATTCAAGAAGGATGGGTTTCCTCAGTATCCCAACCTGTGTATTGTATTTGGTGATACATATGCTACTGGGGAGCATGCAATAGGAAATGCTGAAGACTTGATGTTGTCAGATGATGACGAGGGACTATTCAATGGTGGCGGTGATGCAAACGGTGATCCAGAAGACATCAGTGAACACCACCTTGATGAGGGAGTATTTACATCTGACAAGACAACTACTCCAGTTCATGACAAACACAAATTGGACAGGACTCCAAATACAAAGAGGAGAAGAGCGAGTAATGCATTCAATATTGCCAGCACCTGCAAAGCCATACAGGATATGATCAAAGCTAGGGCTAGTCAATCTGTGACTGGCTCTGTCACTTCACAGGTCACATCACCACCTGCAGACCCCTACTCTGTATCTGCTGTGATTGATGTCCTCGTTAGCATGCCTAACTTGGACCAAAATCTTTACACCAAAGCAGTGGAACGAGCATGCGCTAGTGCTAGATGGTGCGAGGCTTTCATCAAAACCCCAGCTGAATGGAGAGATGCACTTCTCCAAGCTCTTAACTAGATGTTGGGAATTGTATCGTGGATTGCGTAGGATTTTCATGACTTTGTGTTTCATTTGACTCTATGACTTATGGTATTGCTTGTTATTTGGTTTTTAAACATATTCATGTTGAGACTATTGTATCTGTACGGTGGCATGGGTGTGATGGATTGCGTGGGATTTTTATATTTGGTTTGCTTTCACTCTATGACTTATGTTATTTAGTTGTTGTTGGTTATTTTTTCTGGATATCCATATTGATGTGCTATTATTTGTTTAAATGGCATAGGTACTATGGACGGGGGAACAAATAGTGTGTCTAATGGGGATGTAGCACCGGTTGAACAATACTTGGATGAGTTTGATATTGACCTAATAATAGGATGGTTGTGCACTTTTTCAATGGACATGTCCGTGCATTTAAGAGAACCTATTGGGGACAGCAAATTATCAGGACCCGAATGAGTACGAGAGATTGTTTATGGACATTCAGATAGAATATATGAAGCATTTAGAATGGAGAGACATGTTTTTCTAAACCTATGTGATTTAATGAGGGCAAGAGGCTGGTTGAAAGATAGTCGATACGTTAGGATAGATGAACAAGTTGGGATTTTCTTATCTTTGGTTGGTCACAAGAACTCCATCAAAGATTTATGTGAGAGATTCCAACGTTCGGGAGAAACAATCAGCAAGTATTTTACCATAGTGTTGAAAGCCGTTATGAAACTGTCAAAAGAGGTTATCAAGCCACCTTCTTTTGATATTGTCCCAGAAGAGATTCTTATGGATCCTAACCATAAACTCTACTTCAAGGTATGAATTTAATGTCGATTTTACTCTATTAAATACATGTGTCGATAATCTTGTATGACATTAGACTTTTATAAAATCACAGGGCTGCATAGGTGCTATTGATGGCACCCACATTAATGCTTATGTGCCTGTGTCGAAGCAAATCCCATTTAGAGGCAGTAAAGGAACTACCACCCAGAATGTTTTGTGTGTTTGTTCATTTGATATGAAATTTACTTTCGTATATGCTAGATGGGAAGGGTCTGCCAACGATTGTCGGGTGCTCTCGGCAGCACTCGAGAGTCCTCAACTGTAATTTCCTCGACCACCACCCGGTATTTGCTTTGTATATAATGATTAATTTTCTGAATGATTATATAGCGTTGATGTCATAACAAATTTATGTATACCTTGTTATAGGAAAATACTACGTGGTAGATTCTGGTTATGCAGCACTTGAAGGATTTTTAACTCCGTTTAAAGGTGAACGGTATCATCTGAATGATTATAGAGGCAGAGAGAGATGGCCCAGAACAGCAAGAGAATTGTTCAACCATAGGCATTCTTCATTAAGGAATGTCATTGAGAGGTCATTTGGGGCATTAAAGAATCGTTTCTTCATTTTGAGACACATGCCTCCATTTACAATTCGCAAGCAAGCATGTATTGTAATTGCATGCTGTGCTATCCATAATTACATTCGTGATCAAGATAAGATGGACAAAAATTTTTCCCTATATGGAGATCCGGACTACCCATTTGGACCTACACAAGTGGAGGATGCAGATGAGTGGCATGAGGAGGCAGTTGAGATGAACATGCTTAGGAAAAATATTGCAAATCAAATGGCAAGGAATCACAATATGCCTGAGATTCCATGACTTTTGTTATGTTGTTTATAAATATTTGGCAACTTTTTGTTAATTAGCAGGTATTATTATCGTTGTATTTTTGAAATCCAAAGCTTGTGCAGCATTTCAAACAGAGGTTTGGCAAGCTTTGAATATTTGGCAAGCATGAATTGATGGGATATTTTAGTACTTGGAGTATAGAGAATCTCTTTGGAGTATTGGCATTCAACTACGTTTTTCTTGCTGCAAATGAAGACTACTCCTTCACCTACATGTTCAACTTTATTGGATGAAAACAAGATGTAAATATTTATATATAAGTCACAAGAAAATTTAAATTGATTTTGTAAACTTAATCATTATGAGAAAATTAAGGATTCATGTCTATATAAATCAATTTTCAAAGTTACTGTGACTATTTAAGTGATTAATAAAGCGAATGGATCATATTCAAGCGCCCACTAAAATCGGCATCATCCACGTGTTATTATAATGTCGTATATGGAGTTTCGAATGTTCTTTATATATATATATATATATATATATATATATATAGTGGCAAAGAATTCTATGCATCATAGGAAAGAGTTCATAAAGAGAAAGAAATGTATAATCTTCTTAAGTGACAAAAATTAGTGACGCCAGCTGTTGCGTATTATAGCACTGTCAATGTTGACCTAGAGAGTTCTTCACATTCGTAGGATGAGTTCTTGTTTTGTTTATTTATTGGTAATAAAAACAACTAATACATGGTTAAGATGTAAGCATTCTTTTTTATCTTTTGGTAATTTAATATGAGAATAAATAGTATTTATAATAGCGGTTGTGAAGAAACTTTTGAAATAGATAAATATGGTATTCAGAATAATAAAAAGATTACGATAATTAATTATATATAAAGTAGTGTGTGTTAAAAAGTATTAGACAAACCAATAAACAATGCTTCTTGGTTTTTTTCATTTATAACTTGCACTTACACTTAAATAAAAGATATAAACTTGAATGAAAAAAATTGGAAATAGAAATTTTTTTGGTTGTACCAAACGCATTTCTTTTCTTTTTCTATTCTAGAAATAGAAATTTTATGCAGTTACCAAACGCATTATTTTGCTCAAAAACTCTTCCAGGAAATAGAAATAGAAAAAACTATTTCTGAAAAAAAATTATTCCCAGAAATAGAAACGTTACCATACGCACCCTTAGGTGCTGCAAGATGATATTGGGCATGGAGATTTCGTGAGATAGGGCTATAGGGGTTTGTTCCTATCTCAAAAGAAATATATTAAAAAGATCGCGGTGCGTTTTAGCATGCTGTCAGCAAAATTTGTGAGTGCACCTTTAACCGTGCACTTTAAATTGTCTAATAAGTTATCACCATATAATATGGACCAAGAAGAGCATATGTTTCTATGTCCGTTACTCTAGTGCAGTGAATAGTATTATCTACACCATGGTATGCACTGCGCATGATATTTTACAAGTTGTGAGCATTGTTAGTTGTTAAATGAAGCATTGTGTTAAGACTCATTATGAAATTGTGAAGTGGATCCTCGGTTGTTTAAAGGGGACAACAGATGTTGGTATAGTGTATTGGAAGGACGGCAACAACAATGTGGCCAGAGGTTATGTGGATTTGGATTACGTTCATGACTTGGATGAGAAGGTCTTCAATGGGGTACATGTATGCGCTGATAGGTGGTGCAATGAGTTGGAAGGCATCCTTACAAGATAATGTTGGTCTATCTTCAACTACCACAAAGTATATGCACCAACCTTTATAGCAAAAGGGGCATCATGATTGGGGGGTTTGTTCTTGAACATTGGGTTGGAGCAAAATAGTGTTGCTATACAGTATGACAACCAAGGTGGGATATCTGGCTTTGAATCCGATTTTTCTTGAGCAAATAGAGCATATCAACATCAAGTACCATTTCATCCGGGATTTCATGGCAAAGGACAAGGTTGTTGTGAAGAAGATCGCAACAGTGAAGGATCGAACAAACGTAATGACGATTCAACTAAATTTCAAAGAAGATCCCAACTGTGGAGAGTTAAACTTTGCTAGAGCTCAATTAGGGTTCAAAGAAAATGAGTACCCGTCGGAGCATTAGGAGAGCCAACATGGATGATAATCAGTACGACTTGGCTACAAACATTGAGCCAAGGTGGAGATTTGTCAGCATATGTTATGAGTTACTCAAGGAACCGATTCAAGTAAATTTTCTAACTTGGGTAGGTTTCTTAGTGTCACGCTCCAACCCTCGAGCACGCGACAATCCCTATTTCACTTAGGTAAATAGAATGCGATGTCCCAAGACTCATCGCCAACCTTTCATTTTATCTTTCATATACGCATGTGGAAGCGACAACAATCGCCCAATCATAGCAATAAACAGCACGGATAGTAATAACAATCAACATCAGTCATGCCAAAGCTCCATTTTATTTATTCACTTGATTAACCCCAAGGAAACACATTGACAAGCCCTTCAAGTAGGTCACCTTTCCTCACAAGCCTACCAAAAAGATATTGGGCTGGGGTCAATCTACTCCATCCAAAAGTGGGTCATCCAAGAAGAACAAGTCCCAGGCATGTCCCTCAAGTACTATCAAAATCACGAGACTGCTAGTTAAAATAGGGTGAGTCGGGCTCATGCTCTAACGGGTCGTAATCCGATAGGTACTCAAGATTAGGGTTGGTCTCGGGACACTCCACTAACCCGTCAAGTGGGTCAATGTCCATAGGGTCCCAGACCTCCTGTCCAGAACCCCCATTTGGAGGACCATCGAAGCCCCTCAGAGGGCCAAATAGATTCTCGCCCTCACATATGAACCATGCCTGGAATTGATGAGGGACCCACATAGCTAGACCCTCATCCATCAACACAGTATACAGGTGGCGCTAAAAAATATGCAGCTTGCCAGAAAAACGATGAGTAGTAATAATACTATCCATATTCTGCGGCACCCCAAACCGCCTCGGGTGGATCACTATTCTAAGGCCCTGGAAAACAGTTAATAATAACGAATGAGATATAAATCTCATTAAGTTAATGGCCTAAACCTCGTTTATGAAGTAAACTCGCCTCGGGTGCACCTAAAATATGCAGCAATAAATTGATGGCAGATCAATAACAAAGCGACCCTCGCTTTGCCTTAACTATATACAAGAGTAGGCAATTCAATCCAACATAAACAAATAACCCATCAAATAACAGCAAGCATATCTACCTTGCCTTGGCACACACCCTGCATGACATAAGCCATCACATGCCACAAACAATGCAATAAGCATATAACATAATCAGAACACTTAACAAGCTTCCACATACACAATGCACTCATGCGTGTTCTAATTATTATGACCACTCAGGGTCACGGTACAACCCAAGGGTTGGCGGTGTTCCGACATGACCGAGTATCGTCCCGCCCCATCAGGCATGACAACGTCTAGGACCTCCACCACAAATGGCATTCCATAAAGGAGCATCGATCTAGCCTCAACCGCAACTTGGCATCCGGACCCCCATCAGGCATCCGATAAAAGGAAAAATTGGGCATCGTCCCCAAACTCTCGTTGGGTGACGAGTTCCTTTATGTAACCATATGAGCACAACTACCACTCAAGCCCATTTTATTTCTCAACGATTAGTCAATGCAGACGTGGTTGTGCTCACAATCAAAAAACTGCAACTTTCATGTCAAAAAATGCAGTAATAAATTCACACGTGATCACATACACACAATTAAACTATCAAACTTTGCATGCTTCCCTTTTTAAACATCTCTATCCCATTTAACTTATAAAACTTGACATATGAACCCAACACCTCGGGGTTTACTATTTATATGTCCACAAAAACCCTTTTAAAAAAATAACTAACAAGGTTTCACATACGGCAATTATTTTTTAGGGTAAAGCATCCATTAAACAGTATGAAACGGCATAATTCACACTTAACTCAAGCAGAAAACACCCATATAATATCCACTGATTGCCCTAATTGCGATAACTTATCATTCAATTAATGATAGCTTATCGCCCCTTGGTAATAGCTTATCATTAAATTAATCGATAGCTTATCACTCAAATACCGATAGCTTATTGTCCATTTGACAATATCTTATCACCCTTTTGTCGATAGCTTATCGTCATTTCCTCGACAACTCATCAAGTCCACTTATCACCTATCGCTATATCTTATCAATTCCTCCTATCACTTATCGCGATAGCTTGTCAACTAATCCCTCATAATTAGCACTAAGCATAATTAACTTAGTCTAATCTAGACCTAAGCAAGTTTAACGTAATAATTAAGGGATTAGAGCGTTAACTCACTCATTAACGATGCCGGTTGCGCGAGAACGACAGCGGCAGCACGAGCGACAAGCAGCTCCGCTTGGAGATGGCAAGGGGCTGCGATAGCTCACGGCGAGGAGTGAGGAGGTTGGCAGTGGTGGCTTGGACTAGCGGCACAGGTTGTGGACGACACACGGACGGTGGTGAGGATGGCTCAAAGTGGCGGCGATGGCGGTGGGAGGCGGTGGTGATGCACGGCGGTAAGGGTGCGACAACGGTGAAAAATCAAGAGGAAAATATGAAGAACAAGAGAGAAAATGAGAGAGAGAATGAAGAGAGGAAGGGGCAGTGCAAGAGGGGGTAAGGAGAGAGAGTGAGTGAGAGAAAATGAGAGATATTTCTCTCTAGAAGGGCTTCTTCTTCAAGCCAAGTTCAAGTCCCCAAAAATTCATCATTTCTCCTCATTAATATCCAAGGCTTTTACTCCTCTTTTGTCACTTCTCATCTAATGCAAGAAGGGCAAAATGGTCTTTTCACAAAGTACAGTATAAAACACTATACGTGTATATAGGCTAGAATTTTGTACGGGCTCGTATAAATCAAGATTTGGCTTAAAAGGATAGAGAATGGGCTAGAATGGTTCATGGGCTTGATTGGGCCCACTTGGGCTTGGTTGGGCCCAAGGTGGCCGAACCTCAATGGGCTTGAGGCCCATTGGGCCTTCATCCGGCCCACTCCTTCGTGGGCTCCAATTCTCGGCCCGTTGACCCCTTTTCCGAAAATTTCGTGCATACCACTAAACAGGTAATTTTATGAGGCGATGTCCAATAGTTTAATCTTGAAGTCCTCGAAAGTTTGATGCTCAAATTCAGATTCTAATTCATGATCAAAATCGATGAATTGCGATTTAAGTATATCTCATACTAACGGACGGTTTTTAGAAGTTACGCATATTCGACCTGTGGTTGATTTGATATCAATCCACGTTTAAGCTTTCTCGAGTCATAGGTGACTCAGTTATCATGTAATTGCAAGGAGTCGATCACTAGTTTCGAAGTACACGATTATTAGGAATTGGTGTAGGGTCGTTCGCAATTCATATAATGGTCAGGCAAAATCACCCGCGATTCGATTATATACTATTAGCAAATCATTCTATAACCGTTCCTTGATCGGTCTATAATAGCTCAAAATTGTCCTTTGTCAATTCTTATGGTTAAATTGTCAATCCATGATCGAGTTCTCAGGTCGTGTGTACTTAATTTCTTAATAGCCTTTCCCTATTGATTAGTCATTTTATGAGTGATCAATTCAGAGCGAGATTCAACTAATAATACATTGATGAATATAATCATTTCATTACATCGTGAATGGGTCGAAATTTGAGAATGTCACACTTAGTTGAAGTGATTTCCTAGTTTGACAATGTTTCCTAGAAGGAGTTTCTTCTTTTGGATATAAATCATGTATATATAAAAGATGTAATTCTATTCGGTGGACATAAACATTAGAGTAAATAAGAAGATTGTTAAGATTTTATGTCTCAAATTTTTCTGTGTGATTTCTTTGTAAGAGATTGTGCACTAACACTTGTACATTTGTTTTGGGTGTAATTGGGGTTAAGAAATACTTTAGCTATCGAGTGATTGTAAGCTCTGTACTCAAATTCATAGTGGATTTCTTTTTGGCAACTCTTTTGTAGAATAGATATTGACACTTGGATTGAATCATGTGTATATCCGGTGTCATTACCATTCCTTGTTAATTTCTTTGATAATTTTGTTCTTTCGCTTTTGACTTAAATTACATGATTCGTTGGTTTCCGCACTATTTTTACGACATTTCAAAACTCGACCCCCGAATTTCGATTTCACCTTCCAAGATTTCAGTTGTGCAGTTGAAGCTAATTTCGATTGCATTTTTCCTATAATAAGTGACCATAAAATTGCTCCGATTTCACTTTGGTGCCCTAGTGTAATCATTATTTTATGTCATCCATCATTTACATATCATCGTGTAGACTGCATGGTGCACAACAAGTTATCGCGTAGGCTTAATCTAATAGGTTATATCAATCCTACATTAAGAAACAGTAAGAGCAGCGGGTCCCAAAACAAATACTTGCCACCTGCCTTTAATAGAATAAGTCTATATTCCAATATTTCTCTTCGATATTATTAGCAATGCACTCTGATGAACAGAATTTGTTATCTGTCAATGTCCAATTCATTAGATTACTACTGTGATTCCTCTAAGCAGGACCTTGCTTGCAATTGTAGCCGTTGGATTACCACCAATTGTAGCAATGCACTCTGATGAACAGAATTTGTTATCTGTCAATTTCCAATTCATTAGATTACTACTGTGATTCCACTAAGCAGGACCTTGCTTGCAATTGTAGCCGTTGGATTACCACCAATTGAACATCTGACAAAGAAAAATATTGGCAATCCAACGGGTCTAATTATTAAGGTTATAGTAGGCTAACCCCATATTTTAGATCGCTTTCACTATCACAATTTTTTTTTCGCAATTATTTACCAGATTTGGCGGTCAGTGTTAGATTCCATTAAATACAAGTAACAAATTTTTGGAACAGTTCCCACGACAAAAATATATAGGAGAGGAGACCATGGCTCTTCTTCTTCCCATGATTCCGTGCCCGTGCAGCAAGAACAGGGGATTCATCAACATAAAGATGAGTTCATGCTTCGCTATCTCCCTCTCTCTCCTGTTCTGCATAAGTTTTGTAGGTACTGAATCAGCACCCACGTTTCTATGGCACTACTGCCCAAACACCACCCTCTTCACTCCCAACTCCACCTACGAATCCAACCTCAACACCCTCCTCTTTTCCCTCTCCTCCGCTGCCACCGACAGTGCCGATGGCTTCGCCAATGCCACTGGTGGCCAAAACCCTCCCAACCAGGTCTACGGGCTCTTCCTCTGCCGTGGCGATGTCGACACCGCCACGTGCAACGACTGTGTGGCCACTGGAAAACAGGATATACTCGAAAGATGCCCCAACCGGCGAGTCTCTATGATCTGGTACGATGAATGTATGTTGAGGTACTCCGACGGATCAATCTCCTCGGTCATGGAACAGGTGCCTTCTCTCACGATGTACCACACCGGGAACATCACCAATCCAACCCGGTTCATGCAAGTCCTCGGTGAGACCATGGATGACATCACCGGGAGGGCTTCAGTCCGCAAGTCGGGGAAAAAAGTCGCAGTCGCGGAGGCAAACTTCACAAGCTTGCAGAAGTTGTACATGCTCGTGCAGTGCACTCCAGACTTGACGGTGTCGAAGTGCAACATGTGCCTCCGGGCGGCAATCGAAGGCCTCCCTCAGGGGAAGCAAGGTTGGAGGACGTTGACTCCGAGCTGCAGCATGAGGTTCGAGCTGTACCCATTTTATAATGCCTCGGCCGTGGCCGCCCTAGTGCCTCCGCTGTCCGACCTTCCATCTCCTCCTGCTCCCGTGACCAGACGTAAAGGTACGTGTTTGTTTTTGTTATTCGTCTTCCGCTGTAACAGAAAGATCTGTCCAATATTATTTTCCGGTGAACTACTTATCCTAATTTATAGTTTAAAAAACTGGAGTGAACTTCTTAAAAAAAAAGGAAGAAAACATCATAAGTGTCATAATTCTTGTATAGGGCGCGTATATGTTTAACTTATGACTTAAGTATCATAACTTTGAAAGAACATTCACTTGAGTAAAGTCAACAATTTCATTGGCTGAAAAATCTTATGACATGTCAATAATTTAATATAAAAATGTCCGATATGGCTCGTCAGGGAAATGATGTTATCAAAAGCATGCAAAAACGAGTCATTTAGCCCTTTCTTACCCCAAATTGACGAATTGGGGCTAAGACCAACTCAAACCCTAACCCCATCCCTAAATTAGGTCCAACAGCGGATAGTCTTTGTCCTACAAGTGCCGCCAAAGGACATCCTTGGGGAGAAGGCGTGGCTGGTGGTCCTCAAGGCTCGCCACGATGGAAATCCTTTTGATTTGTGGTAACATAGCTTTCTCTTTGTGGGATATACTGGTATTATGTGTATTAACATTGGAGATTTTCCCTTTGAGGCTGCGATCTCGAGTAGCAGCACTCAGGGTTGTGCGGAATACCGTGTGCGGTGGGCTTGTGGCGATGTCTTTCATCTTAATTTCTTGAGCAATCAGTTGCTTGTCAATTTAGTGAAATGAAAGGGTCAAACAGCGTCCTTTCTACAAGCTTATGATGATATTACTTACCCAGCAAGCCATGTCGGATGATTTTATATTAAATTAATGTCACATCAAATTCTCCGATAAGAGAAATTACCAGTCACTTAAACGAACATCTTTATGACAAGAAAAATGATTGATTAAAAAATTACGACACTTATAATATCATTTTTCCTATTTCAGATGATGCCTCTTGTTGAGATGAGCTGCGACAATCAACAATTCGTTTTCAAGTTAAACGATAGAAAGAAAGAAAGAAGGGTAGCTGTCAAAGTAACTAAAATGGAAATATAATTCCGCAATAAGCTTACTTTGAGCCAAACACAATCAGCAAAATTTGTGAAGTGTCAACCCCATCCTAAATCTAAGTCCGTGGGTGGCGCAGTTGGTTTGAGCTCTCCCACCATCGTAGGAGGTGAGTGGTTCGAAACTCTGTGTCGTCAGCGATTAAAGTGGGGGGCCCTGGCGGTGGGTTGCTGGGCTAGTCTTCCCCCGGGTTTAGTACCGATTAGCCTGTCGGGCGAAAGGGAGGTTCCCGGGTCATCAAAAAAAAAAAAAAAAAAAAAATTCAAGGAGAATAAAAAACTTCAATAATACATATGATTGTTTTCCTTTCTGTTAGTCCTTAGCAACTTTATATTGCCAAGTCTACAATATCACAAACTTGTCTATATATACTTACAACATAATATCATGGGGTTTTAGCTTTGCCGGCTCAGGACGAATATTAAGGGCCGTATAGCCAGTCATCACCCTATTCTTGTATACAACAGTAAGAGTGGACACATAGAATTTCAGCAGATGACTTCAGTTTCCTAACTCCTTAGTATCTTGATATCCACATTTTCTATAAGGAAAAAAGGGAAAAAAAGCCGCAAATGCTTCTATTGGTTAGGAGGACCCAAATATTACGTGCGAAACCATTTTACTATTGCCAAACGAAACACTTCTGGTCATAAAAAATCTACATCCCAATGGAATGTCGGCATTCTGTGATGCCCAACTGGAAACTAATTTATTCTATAAAATGAACCTATTTGAAGCAAGCTCAAAGAGAGTCGACACACTATAAGGTTGGTTCATAGGCCCTGCTTTGTATATTGTAATTCTGTGGAGAAAAAGACATTACAAATGCCATTACTTTCGTACACTGCTCACTTTGGTACAATAAGGCTGCGCATGACAACTTGCCAAACAATGTTTGATTCTGTTCTTTTATTCTTAGAATCAGTTTGGGAACAGAAATGCGTTTGTTTAATATTTTGATTCTGGGCACAATTTTATCAAAAATTGTTCCCAGAATCAGTTTTCAAGAATAAAAAAAAAAGTAGCTTCTTGATTATGGAACAATTTTGAGAATCATTTTTTTTTCTTCTTCCTTTTATTGGTTTTTAATATAGCTTCTAATGTCCGACCCGAGGACCGCCCTAGCCGGATTTGACGAGAATAAAATATTTTAATAAAAAATATTATTAAAATAAAAAATATTTTACCGGCCATGTTCGGCTACCAGGCCATGGCCAAAAAAAAGAAAAAATATATATTTTTAATAAAAATATTTTAATAAAATATATTATTAATAAAAAAATATTTTACCTGCCATGGCAAAAAAAGAAAAAACATATATTTTAATAAAAAATATTATTAATAAAAAAATATTTTACCAACTATGGCTAGCGACCAGGCCATGGCCAAAAAAAATAAAAATGTATATTTTAATAAAAAATATTATTAATAAAAAAATTATTTTACCGACCATGGCCGGCAACCAGGCCATGGCCAAAAAAATAAAAATATATATTTTTAATAAAAATATATTAATAAAAAATATTTTACCGGTCATGACCGGCGACCAGGCCATGACCAAAAAAAGAAAAAAAATACTTTTAATAAAAATATTAATAATAAAAAATATTTTGTCGGTCATGGCTAGCGAGCAAGCCATGGCCAAGAAGGAGGAAAAGAAAAAAAAGAAAGAAATATTAAAATTTTTAAAAATATTATTAATAAAAAGAAATTTTGTGACGTTACCAAACGCATTTATGTTATTTTGCTATTCCAGGGATGAAATTTTGGGCCATTAACAAACGCCTTAAAATACTTAGAATCAATTCCGGGCACAAAATCAAAAAGAATCATTTCTGAGCAGAATATGTTCTCGGGCACAGAATCGTTGTCATGCACAGCTTAACTTTTTAATCCATCACTTGATTATCATATGTCTATAGAAATCGTTCACTTGAATGACTCCAATGCTTTTACCAAAAAATTCGACATGGTATTAATTAATATAAATCATTCATTGTGGGTCATCAGAAAAATGATATCATTAAAAGCTTGTAGAAACGTGGTTTAGCCTTTCCTTGCCCCAAATTGATGTCCAATGTGGTTGCTCGGAAAACAAGAGGAAGGATATTGATAAAACTGTCAGACGTGGCGCACTGGGGAAATGATATCATCTAAGTATTTAGCTATTTCCTTGACCTAAATCGACGAATTAAGGCTAAATCCAACTCAAACCCTAATCCCAAATTAGGTCCAATGGTGGCGAGTCTTTATCCTGTGGGTGCCGCAAAAGGATGTGCCATGTAGTGAAGGCACTGGATGTGGCGCTGCTGCAGATTCTCAAGGGCCACCACAGTGGCAATCCTTCAAATTTGTGGTAATGTAGCTTTCTTCCCATGGCCATTGGACTGGAATTTTGGATGTGATATCGGAGATTTTCGCTTTGAGGCCAGTAGCACTCAGGGCCGTGGATAATGGGGTGTGAAGCAGGCTCGTGGATTAAATTAATGTCACATCGGACATTCTAGCAATACTCAAATAAACTTGACGTCTTTTAAAGTAATGGTACTCAAGTAATCGAATTAAAATTTGCAACACTAAAGTGAGCATGAAACAAAAGTTATGGCGCTGGTTGTGTCATTTTGGCGAATCCGTGTTTATCCTTTTTGATCTGTTTATACGAGGTGAAGTTTTACTAGGCATTTTTCACAAATACTTGTTGAATCTGTTCCGCATTAGTCCAATGACTCTGCACTTGTGTTCTTTGCTCGTCTTCTCCCTGCTTCAAGCACTTCAAAGCAGCACAATTTACAGCATAACTGCATCATGTCCACTGGTTCAAAACCAGACCCTTGTCTCTAGTAGGCAAATCTTTGAGCTCGGGTTCTTCACGCCTAATGGATCAGCAAAGCAGTATGTAGGAATATGGTACAAGACCATGAGTCCCTCCAAAGTTGTCTGGGTGGCCAACAGGGGCAAGCCACTTGGACGAACAGATCAATCTGCGAGTTTAATAATTGGCGAAGATGGAAATCTGAAGCTTCTTGATGGGCAAAATAACACTGTGTGGTCTACTAATGTCACGGCAAAGTCGAATTATTCTGCAGCAGTGCTTTCAGATTTTGGAAACCTTGTTCTTCAAGACAAGAATGCGAATATAATGTGGGAAAGCTTTGATGAGCCAACCGACACTCTCCTGCCAAACATGAAGATCGGTGTAAACGTGAAAACAGGAACAAAACGAAACTTGATTTCCTGGAAAGGTGAAGATGATCCATCATTCGGAAGCTTTGTCCTAGGATTGACACCGGAGACACCGCCTCAGCTTTTCACTTGGAATGGATCAAGTCCTTACTGGAGAAGCGGACAGTGGGATAAAACCAGGTTCATCGGAATATTGAACGTGGACAACCCATACTATAGTGTCCAGCAAGATAATGTCGAGGGAACATCATATTATACCCTCAATAATTACAACAACTCCATCTTTGGATATGGTTTCATCTCATCTGAAGGATCTCTAGAGGCGGTTTTTTGGGACGCTAGCTGGTTTACAACCTGGAAGGCACCGGCACCAACTAACCCATGTGAAATTTATGGAATATGTGGCCCCTTTGGAGTTTGCAACTCGTCTAGTTCACCTATTTGCAGATGCTTAAAAGGTTTTAAACCAAGATCAGATGAAGAATGGAACAGAGGAAACTGGACCAGAGGGTGCCTTAGGGAAATGGAATTGAATTGTCAAAAATCCGCAAGTACAGTAGCTTCAATGACTGTCGAAAAAGATATGTTCTGGAAAATGGAAGAAATGAAATTGCCTGATTCCGCTGATTATTTATTGATAAATGACGTGGAAGCATGTCAAAGTTGGCGCCTAGCAAATTGCTCGTGCTTGGCCTTTTCTTATGTGAATGCTATAGGATGTATGGCTTGGAGTAAAGACCTGATAGATACTCAGCAATTCTCCACAGGTGGCGAAGATCTATTTATTCGACTTGTGGATGCGGGTGCGGGTGCGGATACAGGTTGAAAAGGTTGAATTAATATGCCTTTGGTTTTGCACTGCCTGTGGTTCTTATAATATATTTTCCCAGGTTCAGGTGTACCTACGCGGACAAAACTTACCATTAGCCTAAGTACTATTTCTGGCATCATCTTATTTGGAGCTGGTATTTCAGTCTGTTGTCTTTCAAAGCGGAGAGGTAATAAAAGATGTACAGTTTGTTGCTGTCTTAAGGGTGATTTTGCACTAATTGCAATATAAGAATCTTGAATTAATGGTAAAACCATGGCTTCAGAAGCTGGGCGGTTACTGCTATAGAAACACTGCTCTGCTTCTCATGTTCTCATGCTTATCTTAAGTTGATTTCATTCTATCTTTAAAATGCAGCGAAATTTAGGAAAATGACAATCTCAAGGCTCTTTAGGTTAGTGGCTGAAGCCATCAGATCAGAAGAACTGCCAAGGGAAACTGCATGGAAAGAGCAAATGAAGGAAGATGATGCATCGGAATTGATGGTTTATGATTTTGACAGCATACGCCTCGCGACAGACAACTTCAACCCGAAAAACAGACTCGGGCAGGGAGGGTTTGGCCTGGTTTATAAGGTAAAAGAAAACATTCTCTGAGGGAAATAAAGAGATCATCCAAGATCTGATAGTTATGTTCGTTTTGAAATAGGGAAAACTGAACGATGGTAAGGAGATAGCAGCGAAGAGACTTTCGAGCAGCTCAGGCCAAGGCATAGCGGAGTTCAAGAATGAGATCCTTCTAATATCCAAACTTCAACACCGAAATCTGGTGAGACTCCTTGGTTGCTGCACTGAAGGAGAAGAAAAGATTCTTGTGTATGAGTACTTGCCGAACAAGAGCTTGGACGCCTTCCTTTTTGGTTTGTCTCACTCTTTGAAGAACTTATCTCTGCTTTCAACAAAATCCGGCACTGAAACTAGACATTTCTTCTGTTAGCATAGATTCAAAAGAGAAGAAAAAACTTAGCTGGAGCATACGCTTCCGCATTATCCAAGGGGTCGCAAGAGGGCTGCTTTACCTCCACCGTGATTCTTGCCTCAGGGTCATACATCGAGATTTGAAAGTGAGCAACATTCTCTTGGATGAAAAGATGAATCCCAAGATTTCTGATTTTGGGCTGGCACGGATGTTTGAAGGCACTCAAGTTTTGGTAAAGACTCACAAAGTTGTGGGGACATTGTAAGCTTTCTTACTCATGAGGCGATACATCACCTTGAAAGCTTATTAGCAGTAAAATGCGCTCACCTTTCCCTTCATACATGTTCCTACTATTGCTTTACTATTATCGAGAAAACTCTTCCCTGTAAATCCAATGGTTCCAATATGTCAGTTCACTCCGAGGTAATTATAGAGCAGCGCTGCATGCAAATGCTAAAAGTTATGAGAAATATAGTACGCATCAAGTTGGAAGTTTATCTCCCTCCAATTTTCTTGCCTCTCATGTCATGATCCTTTAGTCTATCATTTTTGTTTGAACTGTACTTCAAGAACCATCCACTTATGATATTTTGTCTGCAGCGGCTACATGTCTCCTGAGTATGCCATGGGTGGGACATTTTCTGAGAAATCTGATGTTTATAGCTTTGGAGTACTGCTATTGGAGATTATCAGTAGCAAGAAGAACACAAGTTTAGATTACCCCGGGCAGCATCTCAATCTCCTCGCTTATGTAAGCGCAAGATCTAACTTCGAACTATTATACCTCCATTTCAGTTTCCAGCCATGGGTAATCCTTGAAATAATCTAACAATCGACCATTTGTTATAGGCTTGGCACTTGTGGTGTGAAGGCAGAGGATTGGACCTGATGGATGCAGCCATTGTTGACACATTTTCGACGTCAGAAGTAATGAGATGCATTCAGTTAGGGCTTCTCTGTACGCAAGACCATGCCATAGATAGACCCAACATGTCGGCCGTGGTTCTGATGCTAAATGGGGAGTCCAATCTTGCACAGCCGAAGCAACCGCTATTTATATTTCCAAGCTCGCCGGTTCACAAAGTCCAATCACAAGAAGGAAGCATCCGGTCCATGAATACCATCACCATTACTACGGTTGAAGGAAGATAAAATTCTCATATGCATACGCAATCTTTTGTTGCACTTGTATGTATAATAATGACGTAAATATAGAGATTGTGAGGGAATCTGAGTTGCTAGCTCTCTAGTAGGATTGTTTTACAGGTGCATGGACGCACAAAAGTTCTGAACGTCTATACGCGTGGGGATTATATCTACCCTGTTTGCATATAAAAGTGTTTTCCATCTCAACATTCCCAGTTGCATCCATAGTTGTCTTTTTGTGGAATTTCGGTGCCACGTGCGGTTCCCGTCAAAGAGGCTAATTGTTGATAGTTAAATATTCGTTTAAAAAATCATTTGTGCATTTGAAATTTTTAAGGATCAAATCCTCTTTCAAATGATAGAATTTGACCCACAAGCAAAAATAAGGGAAAATGACACCATAAGTGTTATAATTTTATATGTTGCTCACTTAAGTATCATAATCCTTTTTTTAATCACTTAAGTGTCATAACTTATGCATGGCGTTCACTTGAATACTATAACTTTTTCTCCGATCACTTGAGTGTCATATAACTTTTCAACCGATTACTTGAGTACCATAATTCTCTAAACACTTTCACCACAAATGCTAAGCCAAGTTAGATTTTCCGCACTTAGGTGAATGTTTTAAACAAAATTTGGCTTTTAAGTGATCAATTAAAAGTTGTGGCACTCAAGTGAACGTTTTTTTATAAGTTGTGGCACTTAAGTGGCCGAAAAAAAAGTTAATAGTACTCAAATGAACGCCGTACGAAAATTAAGACATTTGTGGTGTTTTTATGCCCAAAACAACGATCCCGCACCATCTTGCATTGACATTTCTATTTGCACATCTTTGCAACTAGAAACAAGGGACACTGCGATCTTAGTATCTTGGACTCTATGGCGAGAGTCAGGGATCACAAATGCATTTTGCAAAGGTTAGGAATTGAATTAGCCGATAACAAAGAAATTCAACCCCTAAACATCTATATTGCGTCATCATGCATTTACATTTCTCATTGTATTCCTTTTGCACGTAGAAACTACAGACAATCTAATTTTAGGATATTAGACTTGGAGGCAAGAACTTTGATCAGCAAAGGTGCCAAAGCTCACGAACCCTTTGAAACCACAGTTGGACTCAACCTTTTTATCGATAAATTTGGCTTAGCTTCTCTTGCTTGATTCAAGGCCCAAACGAACTTCAAAAATTGCAAATTATGTATCACAATGAGCGTCTTTGAGTTTACTTTTTCTAATGGTATATGGCTCGTAGCTAATTCCAAGGTGTAGTTTCCCAAATTCGCATTAATCCAAGGTGTCGGCTAATCCCTACATCAGGCGAGCAGTCCAAAAAATAATGATTTAAGGCCATCGAAGTAGGACTTCCCGATATTCGTTTGGCCTGAATATTTTACGCAATCTATATCTACTTCACTCCGGATTTCAGTCAAGATGGACGAACGACCTATGTGTAGTGGCCGTTCCAGTGCCACTACGCAATTTGCCCAAAGCCTGACCCAGGATCCCCCAACTTAAGGGCTGGCCGTATGCTTTTTGAAAGCCTTTGATGAGACTTGATGAGGCTTGATTGACATTGTAACTTGATTGACAAGGGTCAAACAAAGACTCAATGGATGAAGGCTTGAAATGTTGGACAAAGACCAATGGACACTAGGGATTTGAACCGGTGGATATTGGCTAAAACTATAACAACCGGCTTGGCCGGCCACTATGTAAAGGGATTTAAGATTCTCTCTCTAAACTCATCTCTCTCATTTCCATCGTCATTTTTAAGCTCATTCTCTAGTCTTCATCTCCCTCAACTCTCTCTAGCCATGAAAAGCCATAAAAACCGTGAGCTGAGGAGCCCAAAATTGTGATTAACGAGTGACGGTTGAGGAAACTCGAGCAAACTTGTGTCGGTTTGTTGCAACCTACTCTTACGGCTGCTCCACCTAGGGGTTTGGTTAATGAATTATTAAGTATAGACTTAACTCGGGCTCTTTCAAGCCCCTATCAATTCGCGACTTATAGTTTAAGTTATTAACATGCAAATCATTTTAGTTTGGAGTCATCATTAATCCATTTATTAGTGGGTCTATTAGAAACTTAAATAAAGTATTGGGAGATTTACTTTACTCTTATGAATCAGAAATTATGAATTCGGGAACTTGATTACGTTAGATTACTCTAATATCCTTTGAGTACCTTTTTTCTTTTATTCAAAAATATATTTTGCAAGCAGCTTGAATTGATTTTGAATCTATCCACTAACATATGAGGTGTTCACACAGATACGCAACCATTAATGTAACACTCAAGAAAAAGCAAAGCAATAAGTAGCAAGAAAGAAATTGAAAATCAAACATCACTAAACAAATAATTTTTGGCGTTTTTTTTTATCTTAAAATAAAGTCTAATCTACATGACATACAATTTTCCTAACGTTCAAACTATATGACATGCATATGATATTTTTTTGGTATCTTTTATTAAAATTCGGAATTAAAAATTAACGAAAATGAACTGTCTAGAACAAGATATTATCTAATTTAAGCTAGGAGATAATCTAAGTTAAATCCTTTTTTATTAGATAATTATCTTAACTAGATATTATCCTAGCATGCAGTCTATTCTAGATAATGAAATCAACCTAATCTATCCAGCAATCTTTTTGGAATTTTTTTAAATATTTTTGAAACGTGACAGTTATCCCAACCAAAAATAAAAACCTACCTAATCCACACGTGCAATCCACGAAGATTACCAATTGAAGATTACAATAATATAAAAAAATAACCCATTAAATTAAAGATCATTGCAATATTTAGGCACAACAATTATCCAATATTAAGTTGAAATAATTAAAAAAATGATCTGATATCTTTACGAATCAAATTAGTAATTAAATCAACCCCTATGAATAATGCCATAATTGGATAATGCCTAGGATCTCAATAAAATCAATCCATAATTAAAAAATAGATATTCAAATCAAATTTGATAGAATTATTACCTAATTTGGATGTGCGCAATCTCAATCAGAATTGGACTCGAATTGCGGATGGATTACGAGTGAGGCTCGCAGTGATGAATGGCCAAGATGGTGGCTCGCGGACTTACTGGCTATCCGCGGTTGAGCTGATGCAGTGACGACGGGTCGTATTGGTGCTCGTCGCGAACTGACTTCTCACAACACCTGTAAAATAACGAAAACACAAGGGACTCGACTAGGCTTGCGAGGCGCTAGTCGCGGTGAAGTTTGCTGGACCGACACGAGAACCGTAGGACACGTCTGGATGTAGGCTTAGGAATCGTAAGAGGAATAGCACCAAATCACCGAGTTTGGGCTATGTCAAGATCAACTGCTTGGCCCCAGGAGTACTCGCTGGGATATTGAGATGCAATGGTATTTGAGCAGACCGTGCGTGGCAGCTTGGGGAGGGTGCACTAACGTGAGGAGGTGTTGAGAGCACAGAGGCAAAACTTTCACTTGAATCCAGACTCCACACTCATGAAGATGAGCTGTGGATGAAGAATTGGCCTTGACTTCCTTCCTCTCTATTGAATTTTCATCAAATTCTCCTGACTTGACGCACGTGATTTTAGCCACCACAGGCTTAGTCCCTTTAAGCTCAAAACCATTCATTGCCAGTCCAGCGCCAATACAATTATAAGGGCCTAATTATTGATGCAAATGCTCCTAATATCTATTTGCAATTTAACTAATATTTTTAAGGGCCGAGATCGATCCCTAATTTTTTATGCAAATAATGACTAACTGGGTCACCAAAATTTAGGTGTCAATATGGTTTTGTTAAGTGTCGTGAGTTGAGTGAGAACCTAGGCCACCTTGCTTCCTATATTCAACGTAAAACACTTTCGTCCATTTTAAGTTATTGGACCTGAATATGTTCTTAAATTATTTCGTCTTAACTCTAGGACGTAAAATTCGAAAGTATTTTCTGGAGAGAGGGGAGAAAAACTTTCTCTCCAATTGAAGAGTTATTCGTGCAAACTCGTTCATCGAGAATAACGACCCTGGGATTGTAGTCTAAAGCTGAGGTATGGCGGGTTGCATAGCCCTCACGGGCATTGCGAATCCACTACCTTGGTCTACCGATCAATCCACGTGGTTATGGCATCTAGTACATATGATTTAACCTTTTTGGGTTATGTTAAACGTAAGTCTGTTGGTAAACCGGTCCATTTCCTCCTCCCTTAGCCGTGACCCCTAGTAGATTCGTCTAGCCGTTTCCCTTGATTTTTTGTCTTGAAACCTTGCATGTGTGTCTCGGTCCATGCTTTGGCCGAGGTCCCTAGAATGCTAGGCTCATTTTCTTGTAATCTCACGTTTGAGTGCAATCACATTCTCATTCACTTGTCATCAAGATTCCATTTTTGTTTGGGACTGTTTGGAGGACAAATGAGCATATTCAGCTCACTGTCCAGCATACCGAATGCACTGGACAGTGGGTTTTGAGTTCGCATTCGGCTTCTTTAAGAGTCCCTTGCGGTCCCCGGGTGGTCTCATCGCATTAATTGCATTAATTGCATCATTCCCGAGTCATATTTGCATGTTCGCCTTATATTTATTGAATTTTCATCATGATTGTTGATTTGTAATTTATTGACACGTTTTTAGTATAGTTTAGATATCTAATCATGTAATCATAAATATAAATGAGAATGACAAAAAAAATGATAAATGACATAGTCAAAAAATAAATCAAACTTGCATTTAGTTAGTAATCGCATTTTAGAGATAGGTTTAATTAATGTTTCATTATATGTTATTTGTTTGATACTTCATTATCTCATTTAGCTTTAGGAGACATGCATTTCTTAATTCAGGGCATTTGCAAATTTAATTATCAGCACAACTTACGAAGGTCCTATCCCGAGGCTCAAGGCTCAACAATAAGACGATGTATATTCTTTACCCAACTTGTATCGGATTTTCTTATTGCACTTTAATTGATTTTGATATTGTCGTACTTTACTTGGTATGATGTCATTTTGATGGTTAATGCACTTGTATTGTGTTATACAACTTTGATAATGTGTGGTCATCTAGATGTGCATGCTTAGGATTTTAAAATTTGAAAAGATGGCATGATTAAATGCTTTCAAGAAAGAGAAAAAGGTACTAAATTAGGTGTTAGATAGACATTTAGCGTAAATAAGTCCCTAGGCATGAGTCTCTAGTTTACAAAAGTAAAACGATATTTCGCGTTTTACTTGTCCTCTAACAAGCTTTTAATAAATTAGTGGCAGCTCTTAAATTAAAAATAACATTGCATAATTAATTAAGGAAACCAAGTTGCATTTGGCTGGCTTTGGGAGAACTTGGGCCAACAACCAGCACCACCTCATGAGAGGGATTGTTTGTGCTTACATGGTAATCCGTTTACCATCTCAGGATCTCTCCTCAAGAGGGTGACAAGTCTCCCTCAATAGGGGCATCAATCAAGATGTGAAAAAGGTCATGGCTGGGGTCTGGTAACGTTATGCATGGCATAACTCACAAGATCATAAACATTCAATCAGTTCATTTCACGATAATTTTGTTTGATCAACTTGACTCAACTCAGTTCCATATATTCCATTTCCGATGACTATTTAATTTAATTCACATAAAGCGACATTCGCATTCCAATAAATCGAGATAATATGAACAATCATTCATTTATCACACAATGATGATCAATATGACAATGAAATTAATAATGCCACATGGCAATTTAAAGCACATTAATTTCCCGCTCGTCAAGCATAACTTTTCATTTAATTATAAAATCAACCAAATATCAAATTTGACAGATTTGATATCTCACTTGTTTAGTCATTTATCATAACTTTGAATGTCAAATTTTCACATTTTAGACCATTCCACAACAATATATACTTAGCCCATTTGAATACCTTGGTTTATTGAGGTGATAAATCAAACTTTAAACCAAGAATTTCACTTACCAAACTTCCAAGCACAAACTGTAAACACCAAGGACAGCAAGCTAACCCCCAATTTGCCCCGCCCAAGACAAATATTATCATTAAATTAGACAAACTAAGCTTGATTTAAGCTACCAACCCAACCTAAAACAATCTCAGAACCTTGAAAGGAGCTTACCACCAGGTTTCTAGCCTCCAAGATAATTCAGCCTTCAAAATTCATCCAGAAACGAACGCCCACATGCAACACCTTCAAAAGCCCTAATTCCACCATTTTTATTAGTCCAATTGAGTCTTTGGCTTAGGCAACACTTAGGACTTGTCTTAAATGTCCTACCCTCAACCAGGAAGTAATGGGCGCTCCAAAAGCAAGTTCCATTCCACTGGACTTCAAGTTTCACAACAATTCTTCACAAGCTAAAACATAGTTTTAAAAGACAACCTTTAGTACCTCTGAATTCCAAAAATGGCAAATAAATTTACACTAAGAGCTTGCAAAATTCGCCTCAAGTGCAAGAATATGCCATGAGTAACATTTTCATCTGGTTCACCGTCTTCATTACCTTTAACTAGAAAAAAATTGGTGAAGATTTTGACGAAGTTCCAAGCAAAAAGCATGGTTTCTCTCTTAAAGATAGGTCCTTGGCCACAGCTCCCCTTCTTTTCTTTATAATCCGTGAGCTTGCACGTGGATTTGTGATATTAACATTTGCATAGTATTGCCTTAATTTTGGGGTCATCATTTTCTTTTTCGACAATCCATTATTTAATAGACAATCCTTATGAAAGCAAGAAAAGTAGAAAATGACATTACAATTGCAATAACTTTCATACAATGCTCACTTGAGTGTCATAATTTTTTTTCGATCATTTGAGTGTCATGACATCTGAACAAAACAGCATTCACTTTAGTACCATAACTTTTTACAAAACGTTCACCATAAGTGCCAAAAATCCGACTTTGCATGATACTTGTGGTGAATGTTTTATAAATGTTACGATACTTAAATAATTGATTGAAAGTTATATCAACGTTTTTAAAAAGTAATAGTACTCAAGTGAACGTTTTTCAAAAGTTATAACATTCAAGTAATCGAAAAAAAGGTTATGGCCCTAAAACAAGCATACCATAAGGAGCAGAGTTGAGTGCTATAACTTTTTTCCTTATTTCTTTGTTGAACAAACTTTCTTTGAGCATGCTCATAGAAAGCGCAATGTAAGGAACAAAGTTGTTTAATGCCACAACCAATGTATCCCAACTGTTGGAGAAAGTACCATGCAATAAGCATGCTTCCAACCCTCATCACCAAGATCAATTTCCAGATTTTTCAATTGATTTACAATATCTTAAAATTGACTCAAGTGCTTAGACATGCTACTTCTTTTTTTGTATCACAAATTTACAAGTCTCTTGACTAAAAATGCTTTATTTTGTGAGATCCTTCTCTCCCAAAGATCTTGTAATTTCTTCCACGATATTTCAGCATTTGTTTCTTGAGCAACATGATATAAAACATTATCATCAATCTATTGTCAAATAAAGTCAACCGTTTCCGTTTAATTTGCTCCCATTCTTTATCTTCCTTGTCTCATTTAGCTTTATCTCCATTGTTCATACAAATTTTTACAGTACAATATGTCTTCAATCCAAGGCTTCTAAATAGAACAAGTTGAGGCATTTAACTTAAACATGATGTTGTTGACTTAAACATGGTGTTGTTGGTTTCCTCCATCAATGCTTGCTTTGATACCACTTTTGTGGAGAAAGACAACAACAATTCACTAAGAACTTAAACTTGTTTAGGATCAATATCTTCCCCAAAACTCAACCAACCAATATCAAATCAACCTCAACAACAACTAGTTACAATATTCCAACAATATCAACCCCAAACCAGTAAATATAGCGCTGAAAATTAAAGACGAAGTAGAAAAGCAAAACCCACAAATTTTACGTTGAAAACCCAATGCGGGAAAAACTACGAGGCCACTCCAAAATGTCCACTAAATATAAAAGATAGCAGGATATACAATAGTTCATCACTAGCCAATAGTTAAAGGCTCGACACATCAACAATACAATAATATATCATCATCACAAAGGTGGATCAACAAAGGAAAAAGAAAACTCTAACCACGGTCGAAGAAATTTAGAAACAATTCGGAGAAGGATTTCAACGAATAAAACAGATGAACATACTAAAATTACAACCAATTCCAACAAAGTTTCACCATATCTTTTCCTCTCTAAAGCTGCGCGTGCTCCCTCCCTCTTTCTTTCTTTTTTCGTAGAAAAACACCACTACTCCCGCCTCTATACTACTGTGAACTAGGGGTGATCGATTACAGGATGGATAGGTTCCATACCTGGAACCTGAAACATATCATGTTATAATCAGTTCCTAGTTTTGGAACCTGGAACTGACCCTATTTGCCCTAGAAATTGTTTTGGAACCTGCCCTCTTTTTCCGGTTCGATTTTAAGGACTGCAGAAGAACCTGTTTTTCTTTTGTTCCTTTTTCTGATTTCATTTTTTTCAACAAAATAATATGAGTAACAATAAAACGATTCAAAGTAAAAGATGAATAATAAAAATCACTATTTGCCGAAAGCAACAATCCCTACGATAACTAATAAAAATTAATATCCACAAAAAGCATCAATCCAAAATATAGTAATAGTATGATCTACGTTTTTTTTTTTTATAACACAAGCTAAAAACCGGCTCCAAAACTGGTCCAGGTGGGTCTTCACTTGGAACAGGGAATCAGACAAGTTCCAAACGATTCCCAAAAAATGGAATCGGTTCTCGGACCAATCCAAATAGAAACCAGTTCCCGGACCTATTTTTCTGATGGTCCGGTCTAGTTCTTGGGTAAACTTGGTCCGGTTGCACACCCCTACTGTGAACGTTCAGCACTCTTTTTCTTTCCTTTTTGACTTTAGTTTTTCTTTTTTAAGATGGTGTTAGGTGTATGAGGTGGACCTAGCTCATCACCCTACACACGTTAAATGAGACTCAACGTGTCCTTGACTTCAATTTTCTCTACGAGTCTTCGCTTGCGGAACAAAAGAAGGGAAAACTCCAACTCCATTGACTTGACTGACTTATGGTACGAGCAACCTAAATGGCTTGTATAATCAAATTCTTGCAATAGGGGCTCACCCTCCACCATCCACACGTACATTTACTTGATTTGCGGGTAGACTTGCGGTCCATACATAGCCAAAGTTCTAATTTGACACTACCCTATATAAATGTCTTCTGTATGTCTCTTCTTAGCCATCCAATCATCAAAACATGAAATCTTGCTTCACCATTCACCTCTCTCTCATCATCTTCTTCTTCTTCAATTTTCTCAGCATTTGCACTCACATTACCGAAGCTGCAGCAACTTATTTATGGCATTCCTGCCCAAACACCACCCTCTTCACTCCCAAGTCTACCTACCAAACAAATTTCAACACCCTCCTCTCTTCCCTCTCCTCCGTTGCCGCCACAGATGCTGACGGCTTCGCCAATACCACCACCGGAAAAAACCCACTTGACAGCAGCTACGGGCTATTCCTTTGCCGTGGCGACATTACCACTGCCACTTGTGGCGATTGCGTGGCCATCGCGAGCAAGGAAATACTCCACAAATGCCCTAAAGAGAAAGACTCCATCATTTGGTATGATGAGTGCATGCTGCGTTACTCGAACCAATCCATTTTCTCCGTCAAGCAAGAATCACCATCCTTCATATTGATGAACACGGTCAACATTTCAAACCCTAGCAGTTTCACCCAGTTGCTGAAGGACACGACCGATCAATTGGTGGAGAGGGCGGCGAGGGATGGGTCCGGGAAGAGGTTTGCCGTCAAGGATGCTGACATCACGAGCTCGAATCGGCTGTACACGCTCGCACAGTGCACGCCGGACTTGACGGCGGCGGATTGCAAGTCGTGCTTGCAAGCGGCCATCGATAATCTGCCAAGCGATAAGGAAGGAGGGAGAGTCTTGGCCCCAAGCTGCAATGTTAGGTTTGAGCTTTACAAGTTCTATAATGAGACTGTCTTCCACGAAGCACCGGCACCGGCACCGGCACTTGCTCCGCCACCTGCAGCGGTTGTAACTGCTCCTCCTCCTTCTTCAACTGTGAGATCTAAAGGAGCCATAGAGTTATGTTTTCTCGTGAACTTTGTGCTCTTTGTATTGCTCGGGTAGTGTTTTTCTTCCCTTTTTGACGTTGATTGGAAGCTGGGGTTGTTGAAGTAGAGTTACTTTCCATTCAGTGTAATAACTGACGACGGCATAATGAGAAAAAGTTTGTGAGCACCTAAAAGTTCATGAATGTGACTCATTTTAAGGACAAGGTGAGTAGATGCGATCCTCCATGGTAGGAGAGTGTGCTAGAAATATACTAAGACTCATCTATTAAATTCAATAATGTGCAAATCTATGGTTGCTTAAACGAGCAAATTAATTTAGATAACCATTTACAAAATGTACCACATCACTTAACAAGCCAATTTAGCAAGCAACTTTCAGTATTCCTAACATTTCTAATAGCGCGTGTCGAAGAGTATGTTTAATTCTGTCGGACTCGTCGTAAGTCTCATTAAGCTTTGATTGGATACATTTTCGGGATTTCTATTGGGCCTTTTTCGACAATTTGTTCTCCTGTTTTTGTTATTTCTTTACCGATGAAATGTCATCATTGATCCCTCTACTGATATTTTGAAATCAAAACTGCCCCTCTTCTTCTTCTTCTTTTTTGTGGTTCAAAACCGTCCCGGTACTTGAATCCCCTTCTTTTTAGGGTTCAAAACATATGTACTTTTGGCCGCTCAAGATTCTTAATTTGTTTTGTTCAATGTGAGATGCAATCCTCTTTTCGCAGAAAAAGAGCTAACAGACTTTGGAGAGATCTTCTCCGTTGCACTTTTTTGTGATGTGCACCTTAGACATGTTTCCGAGTTTATGCTTGTGTTAATCTGTTTACACTATGTCAAAACTAGTAGACTCAGTTTGGACATTATTTTTGCATTGGGTTCGCTTGTTTTTTTAGTACCTTTCACCTCCTGATGGTTGCCGCCTTTGCAGCCTACCACTGACGTCCAGCGAGGTCCATTCCGCCAGCTTTCGATCTTTCTCGTCTCTGGAACTAACCCTAGCATCTTGGTGGCATAAGCTTATTTGTCGCATCTCGTTGCTCGTCGAAATCGCCGAAGCTCGAGCCGCCATGGTCGCCGCCGGGGGATTGGCAAGCCAAAGTCTTGTGCTTGGATTCCTCAATGACATGGTCATGGACCTCATGGCTTTTTGGGCCATCCTATCTCTGTACTTAAGTTAAATAATGAATACAGCAAATAATTCACCATGCCAACTGGTCCACAATATATAACCAGAAAATTTCTCGCAACCTTTTTCTAGAAAATCTTAATTTGACCAGACAGCTATATAAACACCATTCACATTGAAAGACCAACTTTGATTATTGTTGCTTGTCCGGTCAGTCCATCTTTTGACCTTATCTTCCCCAGAAATACATAGACGCACATGCAAAAGTCTAGTGTGGACCATCATCCTCCTGGCAAATTAGGTTCTCAATTTAAGTTTTTAGTAATTAGTTGTCATTATCTTATAAAACTTTAGGTAGATTTCATTTAATAATTAGTGTATTAGAGATGTCTTTTATCTAGCTATCTATGTAAGTTTTCACATTTAACAAATATTTTCCTTTCATTCTAAGAACACAGATTAAATCCAATAATGTTAGGATTGTTCAATACAAAACTTGCTGATCTCCTCATAAATAACTAATCATTTATGGATTTATTGACAAATAACCGAGGTCACGAGATAATAATGGGGCTTATGTATCTATTTATCTATCATGCCATTAAAAAAAAGGGTTCCTAATTTTGATTAGACCTAAAAATACTATCTACATATTGCACATTTAATTATGCCGATGTCGATTAAATATATTATCAATTGAAAACTTGTATATGAATGAGAGGGACGAAAATACCAAATTACTAACCAAATTGGTAGTTGTATAGTCAAATACCCAACAACTCAACAAAATATTTAAGTGGATCGAAGTCCTCGTTCGCAAATCAATTCTAAATAATTTAATGTAGTAATTTCTGACGACATGGAACTCAATGTAGAGGATTCATTTTCTTCGAGCATCCTTATCTAGGTTGATGGAAAACTTAAAGTAAATTGACTATGATGTTTGTAAGTAGCATGAAATGTCTTCCATCTCTCTCTCTCTCTCTCTCTCTCTCTCTCTCTCTCTCTCTCTCTCTCTCTCTCTCTCTCTCTCTCTCTCTCTCTCTAACATCCAATTATGTCTACATCCTTATCCTTGATTTGTCTTTCCAGGTCTCCGCCTGAGGGTGAGGACGAAATCGTTTGGCTTCCCGAGAATCCACTGCAACGTTACTAGAATCGCGTCGGATTCGGTGCACGACGCGAGTCGCGTGACCATTAATGTGGACGCTCATGTGAGCAAGATTATTAAGTTAATTTAGTATTGTATATTAAAATCAATCCAGACCGTCGGATCCAATGACTCTCTCGTGAGCTCGCCTCACCCCTTACAAATGCAGCCTGGTATATATAGATTATGTTTATGCAATGATTTCTTTGCTAGACTTCTGGATTGGCGACAAAGATAGAAATAAATGAACTCGTTCACCAAAAACAGTGATGGTGCCTCTGGATGA
Organism: Syzygium jambos; assembly: GCA_031216235.1. Taxonomy (NCBI): domain Eukaryota; kingdom Viridiplantae; phylum Streptophyta; class Magnoliopsida; order Myrtales; family Myrtaceae; genus Syzygium; species Syzygium jambos. Next base: position 42,111,948 of record CM062224.1, on the reverse strand, counting down.
TATGTGTGGATTTGAATCTAACTTGTAAGAGGCACCTTTTGAAAAAAAGGTTAATAATACGAAAAATCTCAAACTGATACAAATATGATAAATTTACTCAAAATTAATTTTTTGACCAATAAAAATCCCAAATCGGTATATTTATTACAAATTTACTCTACGTTAAATTAGATTAATACCACGAAAAATCACAAACTGATATACATGTATGTAAAAACCTCAAACTGATACACCCTTCAACTATCACGAATTATCCAACTCAGAAATTTGACGAAAAAATTTAACAGAAACTAAAGGAGGGAAAAATTATCACAGGTGTACCAGTTTGAGATTTTTATTGATCAAAAAATTAGTCTTAGGTAAATTTATCACAGATGTACCAATTTGAGAGTGGTAATAAACCCCTCAAGAAATGATGCAATTTAGTGTTGGAAACTGCAGCATCAAACGTGTCTGATTGAGAACGCTATCAATTTTAGGTCAATATATGATAGATGAAAGAGGGTAATATCTCGAGCGAATTAGGTTATTGTGTTACGCAGTGACTTGGAAAAAGAAATCAATTGCGTTGTATCTTCCAAATAAATAGGCATGAATCCAGCAAAGTGTTTCGGAGGGGTTCGATCCTTCCTTACGCCAATTGACGGTCCCACCGAATTGTCGTGATCAACATTAATATTTCGAAAGTATTAGGGATAAGTGTACTAGATGTCCTAAAACTTATCACGAAAGTGCTATCGAGTTCTAAAAATTTCATAATATACAATTAAGTCCTAAAACTTGTCACGAAAGTGCAATTGAGTCCTAAAATTTTCAAAAAGTGTAAACAAGTCTTAAAACTTGTCACAAAAGTGTAAACAAATCCTAAAACTTGTCAATTTGGTTTAATCAAGTCATATAAGACTTGATCGCATTTTTTGAAAGTTTTAGAATTTAATTATATTTTTCCTATAAGTTTTATGACTTCTAGCGCATTTATCTCAAAGTATTACTATTATTACCGTAGCTTTCATGGAAAAATTCAAAGCCATAAGCGGCCACCAAAATCACTTTCGTCCCCATCTCTCTCTCTCTCTCTCTACAGCGACATCACTGGGAAACATACTTTGACTTTTCCTCTTCCAGTCTCCACATTGGAGCCAAGGAAGAACGCAACTCACGCAATTGACTGTGCCCCTGAACTCACGCAATTGGTCGACGACCTCGTGTGGGGGGCAAGATGCTGCCTTCCATCCTCACCGTCCATGTCACCCTCTGTGGCCCTGAACATCGACGGCCCAGCTAACCCCAACTCCTGTCGCTTTTAACGAGTTAACATCATGGAATGGACTTTAATGTTCTTTTGACTTTAAGGCAAATCTTACACCCGTTTATCTTGACTTGGTCAAAAAAGTCGCCTTGGACCCCACTAAAACTAAGATATGAATTTCTATATGTCTTAGAACTATAAAATATGATGACATGGAAGGAAGTTCCAAATTTGTAGATGTTGACGAATCGGTCCTCGAGTTTCAATTCGCAACGTTGCCCCTTGCATTGAATTTTTCCAACAAGAAAAATTGATGTCTCACCTTCCAAGCTTTCAATGGTGCTGCCGAACCTAAATCTCGATTGCTTTTTTCCTTGTAAAAAAGGACGTGATCATAAAATTGTTCGGATTTTGCTTTGGTGACCCCAGTCTGATAATCATCTATATGACATATTATCTATCATTTGCATGATACTTGAGAAAATTATTGTGTAGGCTTAGTCTGATGGATTAAATTAATCATGTCACGTAATAATAAACAATAAAACCAGCCCTCCATGAAAAAAAACAAAAGTTCTCACCACATGCCATTAATAGAAGGGAAAACAGCCACAAAAAACTCCAAACTATATCTATTATGATAATTCTGAACTTTTTTTTGTGACATCAAAGACTCATACTATGCCGACTATAACACATTTTCCTTAAACATTTTCATGTGACATAAAAACCTCAAACTTGTACTTATGTGACACATTTCCCCTCCGTTAAAGTTGCTTTAAATGATTTTTTAGCTAAAATAACATTATTTTATTTCGCTTAAGTAGTGCCATGTCAACACTATTTATTTTTTGGCATCTATGTAGCCAGATTTTAATAGTTCTCACTAATAGAATTTTGATAGAGGGTAAATATGTCACACAGATATAAGTATGGAATTTTTGGTGTCAAAGAAAAAAATTTAGAATGGATGTGTCACAATTGGCATAGCTGAGGATTTTTGGTGGCTTTGGCCCTTAATAGAATGATCCTATATATTGCAATAAATCTTTCATGATATTTTTAGCAATGGATTTATGGTGAACAAAATTTGTGATATGACAATGCCCAAGTGATTAGCTTAATGCTATAATGATTACACTAAACCAGCACCGAGGTTGCATAAATAGCCACTGGATCCCACCATTTGAAACATCAATGAAAAAGATAAGATAGTGGAAATCCCACGGGTATAAACATTGTTCTTATTGCAATTATTTGTGAGATCTGACGATCTAGATTCACTCTGATGAATGGACTAAATTCTCTGAATGGTACCCACAACAAACATATCTACTAAGGAGGGCAGACTATGCTCTTCTTCTTCCTATAATTCCGTGCCCTTGCCGCAAGACCAAGGGATTCATCAACCTGAAAATGAGTTCGTGCTTCACCATCTCCGTCTCCCTCCTCTTCTTCTTCTTCTTCATCAATTTTCTATGTACTGAATCAGCACCTACTTATCTATGGCATTACTGCTCAAACGCCACCCTCTTCTCTCCCAACTCCACCTACCAAACCAACCTCAACACCCTGCTCTCTTCCCTCTCCGCCGCTGCCCCCAACAACACCGACGGCTTCGCCAACACCACTGCCGGCCAAAACCCTCCTGACCGTGCCTACGGGCTCTTCCTCTGCCGCGGCGACGTCAGCGCTACCACGTGCAGCGACTGCGTGGCCACCGGAACACAGGATATCCTGGAAAGATGCCCCAACCAGCGGGTATCTATGATCTGGTACGACGAGTGCATGTTGAGGTACTCCAACGCGTCCATCTACTCGGTCATGGAGCAAGTGCCTGCTTTGACGATGTACAACACTGGGAACATCACCGATCCAACCCGGTTCGCGCAAGTCCTGGGACAGATCACAAACGACATCGCCACGAGGGCTTCGGACGACGGGTCGGGTAAGAAAGTCGCGGTCGCGGAGACGAACTTCACGAGCCTGCAGCAGCTGTACACTCTTGCACAGTGCACGCCGGACTTGACCGCGTCGGACTGCAACACATGCCTCCGGGCGGCGATTGCGGGCCTCCCCCAGGATAAGCAAGGTGGGAGGACGTTCACTCCGAGCTGCAGCGTGAGGTTCGAGCTGTACCCCTTTTATAATGCCTCGGCCGTGGCGGCCCCGGCCCCTCCGCCGTCCCAGATTCCGTCTCCTCCTCCTGCTCCCGTGATCAGACCTAAAGGTACGCGTTTGTTTTTATTATTTGTCTTCCTCTATACAAGAAACATCTGTTGTATTGTATTGTATTGTATTGTATGTATTTTGCTAAGCCACTTATGCTACTTGACAGTTCAATTTCTTCGATTGAACTTTTTCAACAAAAATAAACTGTGAAGTGCTGTCAATGATTCATGCAAATCGGTGATAAATCAAGTTTTGGGATGCATTCTAGGGGCATTTCAGAGTCTTATTCTCTTTCGCTGTACTCTTAATAATTTGATTGATGATGTAGAATTTTCATATTTTTTATCAGGCTTCTAAGCTTTACTTCTCTTCATTTTTCTTTTGGAAAGAATTCGACTTTTGACTTTTTTATTACTTGTGAATTTTGTGATTCACACAGTTTTGACTTTTTTTAGCAAGAACATCTAAAATATATTTTCATACAAATACTGATATTTAAAATTATAACTGATTTCCATAATCTTCCCACACTTATAAGTCTTCTTTTGCATCTTCAAATTTTGAAGGAAAATTATGAGTAGAAGGAATATATAACTTTTGATTCCACACAGGAAAGCTATACATTAAGCTCCACATGTTTTAATTTTTACCCTTTTTAATTCTCTTTATTTCTAGCATACTCGTTTCTTTTCCTAAGTCTCCTCTTTCACTTCTGAATCAAGATATTGTGCTGAGTGATTGGTTAGATGAAGGAAAATCCTGTTTTTTTTTTTTAACTTTGAGTGATGAGTTAGGGGGTGGTGTTGTAAATTTTTGTTAAAGAAACTGTTGAGTGGCTGTGTTGAAGATATTATTGATAAGTGCTAAAAGTTATAGAAATAAGAATTTCACCGATGTCTTTGGTCCCACAAAGTCAAGATGTGGTACATTTTGGGTGAAAAATATTTCCTAGGTGGACCACAGGCAATTATATATGTCAATCTCATACCAATTGAACATGGTGGGCTCTACATCCACTCATGAGATTACACTTTACATAACAATGGGTTAAAGGTAACTTTTAATTAATTTTAATGGCTAATCCCCTATAAACATTTGCGCAAATGTTTGAGACTACATTTACAAAATTGGAAAGTTTACGAATAAATTAACATATGTACAATAGGTTTAGGATTGAATTATTCATAATCCCCACATGGGAATTAAGAAAAGAATGGAATTTGAGAGATGGACAGTTATGGATTTCAGCCTAATTTCTTCTGGACATATGCCCTTTAAGCGTACTCTTTTTGTTTGTCTCTTGGCTGGCGGTAGCAATTCCAGTTTCTAATCTCACACAGTCACAAACTCAAATACTGATGCTATTAAGATGTGGTTGCACATATGTAGGCAAAAACAATAAAACTACAGTGATAATCATCGCCGTTGCCGTTCCTGTTGGCATAGGCGTGGTGCTTCTATTCCTCGCTTGTTGTTTAAGGTGGAGGAAACCGACCAAGACCTACGAAGTCGTCCAAGGCGATCAAAGCGGTATGAAATATGTACCTATGCCATATACTTGGATAGGACGATGAAACCGTATACGCAGGGTTTACTGTTGTACGGTTTTTGTGCAATGACCATCTCATGTTGTTTCTTTGTGTAGGCATAAATGACATTACAAACGCCGAGTCCTTGCAATATGATTTAGCCACCATACAAGCTGCCACAGACAATTTCTCTGAGCAAAACAAGTTGGGTGAGGGCGGATTCGGTGTAGTTTTCCAGGTACGGTTAGTCAGGAACTATATTGAGAATGGCTTAAATATGCTTGAAAGGTTTTTGGTGTGAAAAGATTTGAAGATCTTTGATTTGGTAATTTTGAAAAGTTGATCAGGAGCTATTCGCGTGTACTTAGACATCAAAATGCTAACCTTCAGGGTAGGCTTCCTAATGGACAACAAATTGCCGTGAAGAGATTATCTCAAGGCTCGAGTCAAGGCGCTGAAGAATTTAAGAATGAAGTCATACTGGTAGCGAAGCTTCAACATCGAAACCTTGTTCGGCTGCTCGGGTTCTGCTTGGAGGGTGAAGAGAAACTGCTTGTCTATGAGTTTGTGCCGAACAAAAGTCTCGACTACTTCTTGTTTGGTACGTTGTGTTTCAGTATAGTCCAAAGCTATTGCTTTACCTGTTGAGGGAGTATGTGATTAGCCTCCAATTAGGTAGAAAGTTTCCCTAGCTGTTGGAACCTAAAATCTATTCAAGAGGATTTGTTAAGCGAAGATATTTGCATCTAAATTGTGCTTACGTGCAGATCCTGAAAAGAGTAGGCAATTGGATTGGTCGAGACGTTACAAATTAGTACATGGAATTGCTCGAGGAATGCTGTATTTACATGAGGACTCTCGACTTCGGATCATTCATCGTGATCTAAAAGCGAGCAATATCTTGTTGGACAGTGAAATGAACCCAAAGATTTCAGATTTTGGCATGGCAAGGATTTTCGGAGTCGATCAAACACAGGCAAACACCGATAAAATTGTGGGGACCTTGTAAGTATTGTTATGCTTTGTTCTCTACTTTATATGCTTATGTATACTTCTATTGCTGATGTATTACGATTTGCAGCGGTTACATGTCACCTGAGTATGCAATGCATGGGCAGTTCTCCGTGAAGTCCGATGTCTATAGCTTCGGTGTCCTACTTCTTGAGCTCATTAGTGGTAAGAAGAATAGTTTCTTCTACCAAGCAGATGGGGGTGAAGATCTCACTAGCTATGTAAGTTGCACAAATTGACTATAACTAATAAGAAAATTGCTAAAAAACAAAAAAGCAGATTTGACGTGCTAAAAGGTTTTCTTTGAATGAACTGTCTTTTAGGTTTGGAAAAATTGGCGAGACAGTACGCCATTGGAAGTGTTAGATCCAGCCATGGGAGACTCGTATTCAAGGAATGAAGTTCTTAGATGCCTCCACATTGGTTTACTATGTGTTCAGGAAGATCCAATGGATAGACCCACAATGGCAAACATAGTCCTTATGCTGAACAGTTACTCTGTTACCCTTGCACTACCCCAACAACCAGCCTTCTTCCTCCGGAGCAGGACAGAGAAACCGACGAAAGAGTTTGAATCAGATCAATCCACCAGCAGGTCTATGCCATTGTCGAACAATGAGATGTCGGTCACCGAACTTTACCCCCGATGAACGGTGATGTGAGTGGAAATCATTCTTCATGATAGTCTCACAGAGACCTTAATCATAAGAGCCTTGGCATTCCATTGCGATCGTTAGTGAACAATGAGCAAACACCTTTGTCCCGTACATCTAAACAGAGTGTCTTTATTCTCTTTGAGGCCAATCTTCTTTTGATCCACTAGGCATGGTTGGTTGTTTACATCAACATATATATGTGTGTGGTCTTATTGGATCAAGGAATATAAGTTCTTCCTTGTCTGAAGAAATAATTAATTGAAACGACTAGAGTTTCATTAATTATCTATTTTTACGGTACTTTTCATGATATATGAGGAGATATATCCATTTGTATGTAATCTGCACCGCTTGTTTCCGTCACATTTATTAGAAATCGAAGTCATAAACCTCACCTCCAGATATATACCTTTGCATGACCTGCCTAGTTACTCCTCCATACGTGGCAAGTGCTCAACTGATTCTAGTGTTGAGTAGCAAGACGGAATGAAGGGGGGGAGCGGGGGTGGGGGTGTTGGGGAACAATGGTTCCCGTTCATCTTTTCCTCTTTCCCCAGTTTGACTTTTGATGGCCTAACCTATAGGGCGTAAGCATACATCATTCGAAACGTCCGAAGTGTATGTTTTTGGCTTTCGTATTCAAGACACATTAAGTCCCAAAGTTTTAACAAGTGACATTTTATCTTCTAAAGGTTTTTGATCGATCTATACAGCAAAATCAACACAAAAACTTTAAAGCCGATGCCTGTCTCTCTTTTTCTCTCTTTTTCTCTCTCTCTCTCTTCTCCTCCATCACTACTCACACAGCCCTTGTTAGATTAGTATAAAATTGGAGATTTGAGCACGATGGTTGTTGAGCTCTAGATTTGGTTGTTAGTATTTTTCAAAGAATGCCTTGATTTATGGTGGATGTTAGAAGAAGAATGAAAACGAATCGGTGAAGAATGATTCAATAAGCGCTTGAAGAAGATTGAAGACCAAAAAGCTACAAATACTTAATGAATAAAAGCTTTTGCAGCATGAAGACAGAGAAGGCTAAGAAAGCTCATTGAAAAGTTGTCCACGTTAGTGGATTTATTGTGTGTCTTGTATTTGACTTGGTTTGTGTGCATTTATTGTTTTTTTTTCATTTAATGTTTGTTAATTTATGTACACGTTCAATCACTATAGAAGATTGTGAACTTTAGATTTGCAATTACAATGAAGCAAAAAGCACTACATTTCAGTAAGTTCTCCCTCCGGTCTTTATTTGTGCCTTGTTCCAAATTTCCAAAATTATCATTATTCTTTTTATTTTCAACATTTGGTATTAGAGCTAGAAATGGCATCCACTAATTTTGTCAAATTTCAACTTCCCAAGTTAAACGGAAGGAATTTCAGCAATTGATCTGTTTAGATGAAGGATCTCTTCAAGTAGCAATATTTGTGGAATTCGGTGGAAAACGGATACATCGAAGTGGCCGATGTTAAAGCATTTGAGGCCTTAAGAAAGGAGGAGAAAGATTCTTTAGTGAAGTCCCTTTAGAAAGATCAGAAAGCTTTGTATGCGATCTTTTAAGCTATGGAGGAAACGATATTTGAAAAAATTTTGAGTGTGGAAACTAGGGGTGAGCGCGGTTCCAAGGTAGAACCGGGAACCGGAGAACCGGACCCGGTGGATCCGGTTCGGTTCCAGGTTCCATGGACAGAGGTTCCGGTTCCCGGTTCCCCATTTTTAGGAACCGGCTATTCCGGTTCCGATTCCTGGTTCCTATAGGAACTAGAACCGGAACCGGAATCTGGAACTGAAACCGGAACCGGAAACATAAACTTAGTATTAGAAACCCTAATTCCCAAATGCTCCATTCTCCTCTTGAATCACACCCGATCCTCCAAAGCTCCCTCCCACTTCCGCTTCCGCCTCGCCCTCGCTCCTGCTCCCGCTTCCGCCTCCACGGTTCTCTTCCACTTCCGCCTCGCTCCACCTTCTTCGCCGCAGGTCTTGTGACCTCCCCACACGGATTCGCTCCGATTATTCGGGCTCGTCGACGCTTCCTCTGGTCACGCCGAGGTATCTTCTTCCTTTTGCCCACGCTTCGGAAGTCCAGCGAGTTGAGATAAGGTGCTTCGCTGGAGACACTGGTCCCGGCGTTTCTTTGTCGAGTCGATTTAGCTTCGTTAGCGATGGCCACTGAAGAGCGTCAGAGTCCAGTTGGATTAGCCTCTGAGTTGGTGAGGCTATAGCCTCTTGGACCAGAGAGTCTAGGAGAAGCGATTCTCTCTAATTCCTCGTCGCAGCGTGGATGATCTTGCGCCGGTAATAGAGTACCGACTTTTGTGCCGAAAACTCAAGGTACAATCGGGGAATATGAATAAATGTCTTCAACTTCAAGCCTTGCGTACAATCGCAATCGTTCTTTGCTCAATGGGCTTTCTAAGAGATCGCGTGAATGACAGTATAAATCATTTGATTCGCGCATTTGCTTGGCTTGCTGTGAAATATGTTTGGCTGTTTCGGTGTTCATGATGTTTGTTTAATCCATTCACTGGATTGCTTTGCGTTGAATTGCTTTTCATTCGAATGGATCAGATAGTGGATGTACTGTCAGATGCCGATCAGTCGGCGAGTGTGATAAACAGCAAAGATGAAGAAGGTTGGGCCCCGCTTCATTCTGCGGCGAGCATTGGGAATGTGCAGATTGTGGAGATCTTGTTGAGGAAAGGCAAGTATGTCTGCGAGTTCCCTAATGTGCTCATGAGTCTGAAAAATTATTCGAGTACACGGACACGAAGATGGATTTGTGTGCTTTCCCTTTCGCTCTTAATTTGCTAGGATAATTCTTATATAGTTAGAAAGCCTTTGAAAATCGAAAGCAGTCTGAAGCCATTTAAGCGAAATTTTCAACTGTTGGTCGAATTCTTTCGATGTTGTGTAAGCCCTTGGTTGGTATGCATCCTAGTGCATCTCCAGCTTGTGAAGTGGAGTAGTGTCACGCAATTGTTCATTTTTACAGGGTAAATGGAGGACTTGAGGATTCTTTTCATTAGGGTTCACTGTTAAGACACCATTCTCCTTGCTGAAAATATGGTCGACTGGTGTAGTCAGGCTTTAGTGTTGTTCAGACTCAGCGTTTGTGGTAGGGCGGGGGAAATACTAATTCGTTCTATGTGGATAGGGTGAAAAATTTTATATGCTACACTTAGGCTATGCAAAACAATGAATCACACAAGCCATATGGATCTTTTGGCATGTGACTGGAGATATTATACAAGGTTTCGGCTTTCTTCTTGCTTTGATCATAGTGAATCATCTGGGGATGATTTGGCGATGCACCTTTATTGTGAATGATAGGTTTTCTTCTTCTTCTTTTTTTTGAGGGGGGTGTTTGATTGTATTGTATGGAATGGAATTGTAACCTAAAACCGAAATTAAAAAAAAGAACCTGTTGGAACCTGGAACTGATCCTAGAACTTGTGACAAGGTAGGTTCTAGGTTCCGACGAGTAGGTTCCAGGTTCCTCATTTTGAGAAACCTGTACCCGAGGGTAGGTTCCAGGTTTCAGGCGGAACCTACTCGAAATCTGGAACCGCTCACCCCTAGTGGAAACTGCAAATGCAATGTGGGATATTTTGCAAAAAATCCTACAAATGGGTAAGTGTATTGAAAGTCCTAAAACTTGTCACGAAAGTGCAATTAAGTCCTAAAACTTATCGCGAAAGTACAATTGCATCCTAAAATTTTCAAAAATTGTAATCAAGTCCTAAAATTTATCAAATTGGTCCAATCAAGTCCTTCTGTTGATTGTACTTTTGGAAAGTTTTACAACTCAATTTTACTTTCATGACAAATTTAAGGATTTGATTGCACTTTTTGTTTTATAACGCAATCGCACTTTCGTGACAAGTTTTAGAATATGATTGCACTCTTTGAAAGTTTTTGGACTTAATTGCATTTTCATAACAAGTTTTAGGACTTTCAGTGTACTTATCCCATAATTTAATATAGTAATTTCTGATGACATGGAACTCAATGTAGGGAATTCATTTTGAGTATCCTTATTTGCATTGATGAAAACTTATGTAAATTGACTATTATGTTTGAAAGTAGCATGGAGGTCTTCCGTCTCTCTCTCTCTCTCTCTCTAACCTTCAGTTACGTCTACATCCTCGTCCTTGACTTATCTTTTCAAGTCTCCGCATGAGTTGAGGACGAAACAGTCCAAAGCTCACTCAACATCATTCAGCTATCGCGAACCCACGGCAACGTTACTAGAAGTGCGTCCAATTCAATCCATGACGCGTGTCAAGTGAGCATCAACGTCAACGCTCATGTGAACAAAATCATTCATAAAAATTAGATATATGATATATATACATATATACATATGGACCGTCAAATCCGATAGCTCTCTTGTGACCTCATCCCTTGCGAAATGAACTATATGTATATTATGTTTATGCAATAATTTCTTCACTAGACTTCTAGAATAGCAATGGAGATAGAAATAAATGGACTCACCCGCTGAGAAGGTGATAGTGTCTCTGGATAATGTATGTGGATTCAAATATAATATGTAAGAGATGCCTTTTGAAGAAATGATACAATTGAGCATTGGAAACTACAGTATTTTTCTTTTGTCGAAAGGAAATTACAATATTAAACATGCTTAATTGAAAGCACAATTAAGTCTAGTAGCCTTATAGAGACAGAAACTAGAGAGTTAGGATACGATAGATTAACTAGGGCAACATCTCGAGTGAACTGGGTTAGAGTGTTACACAATCAAATGCATTTTCTCTCCCAAATAAATAGGCGTAACTCAAAAGGAAACGTTTCGGAGGGGTTGTATTCTTCCTTTCGCGGTCGCATCAAATTATGCGAATCAATTTTCAAATTAGAACGCCACTCACGGAATTGACTTTGGTCAACCGCCTCGTACGAGGGCAAATGCTGTCTTCCATCCTCACCGTCCATTCATTCCAACACCCCCCCCAACTCCTGTTGCTTTAACATCATGGAAAGTACTTTAATGCGTTTTTTTTGGGGTCATACTTTAATGTTCTTTTAATACCACGCCGGTTTGTCTTGACTTGTCGAAAACGGCCATTTCACCTAGTACAAAAATTATATAATATAACGGGTTAATATTACAAAAAAAATCTGAACTGATATATCTATAATAAATTTACTCAAAATTAATTTTTTGATCGCCAAAAACTTCAAACTTATATACATGTAACAAATTTATTTACTGTCAAATTATGGAGCTGGATAATACGTAATAATTGACTGATGTATCAATTTGAGGCTTTACCCCTACATTTGTCACATGTTTATCAATTTGTAATTTTTCAAGGTATTAATCCAATTTTACGGAGGGTAAATTTGTTACAGTTATACTAATTTGGAGTTTTTTGTGGTTAAAAAATTACTTTAGTGTAATTTTTTTACAAGTGTATTAATTTTGGATTTTTTGTGATCAAAAAATTAATTCAGAGAAAATCTATCACGGGTATACTAGTTTGGAGATTTTCGTAGTATTAATCTTAATATAATAAATGTTCTAGAACTCCTAAATATGTCTTAAGGAATAATATTTCAAATTTATAATGCTCAACACTCAGATCTTCAAATTTCGATTTGCAATGGTGCCCCTTGTATTAATTCAAGAGCATGACATATAAGTGTGGTTCATATTTCCCATCGATAGGAAGGCACAATGAGCGGGCGGGGATCGGGGGGGCCACCTCGGCGCTACCTTGCGACGCTAGAGGGCTTTTATAGCTTGGACCCGTATTTTATTGGTAGGGCTTAGGCCCATAATATATTTCTCTTGTAATTGATAGTCGAAATAAAGAGGTATGAGGTTTTAATTATAGTGAAATTTTTTGCATAATGTAGCCATAATTTAACGATGAATCAGAATAAATTTCATGTCTTGATTTCTCTATTTCGTTGTGCTTGATCCAAGCACATGAAATTGACAGTTTTGTGGACCTGGTACTGTTCATGCTGCAATCGCGTATCCTAAGAATTGATGTTCATCAAAATTGATTCTCCGCATGCTCTTCTTCTTCCTACAATCTTCTGCCCGTTCTCGTGCCGCAAGCCCAATCAATTCATCAAACTAGCCTAATCATGAATTCTTGCTTCACCATCTCCCTCTCCCTCTCCTTCTCCTCCTCCTCCTCCTCCGTCTTCGTCCAGAATTTCATACTCAAGCTGCCCCCACTTATCTATATCATTTTTGCCCCCACGTCCTTCTCTTCACTCCCAACTCCACCTACCAGTCCAACCTCAACACCCTCCTCTGTTCCCTCTCCTCCGCCGGCACCTACAACACCAATGGCTTTGCCAACGCCACCACTAGCCAGAACACTCCCGACTGGGCCTATGGATTCTTTCTCTGCCGCGGCGACGTCAGCACCTCCACGTGCTGCAACTGCGTGGACACTGCAAAAGAGGATATCCTTCGAAATGCCGGAACCAGGGAGTCTCCACGATCTGGTACGACGAGTGCACGTTGAGGTACGCCAACCGATCCTTCTTCTCGGCCTTGGAACAGGTGCCTACTCGCACGATGGAAAACACTACGAACATCACCGATCCGTCCCGGTTCTCGCAAGTCCAGGGACAGACCGTGGATGACATCGCCACAAGGGCTTCCAACAGCAGGTCGGGGAAGAAAGTCGCGGTTAAGGAGGTGAATTTCACGAGCTTGCAAACGCTGTACGCCCTCACGCAGTGCACGCCGGACTTGACGGAATTGGGCTGCTACCAGTGCCTTCAGACGCTGATCTCCGGCCACCCCCAGGAGAAGCAAGGTGGGAGGAGGTTCACTATGAAAGGTCATGAAGACAAAGTACTAAAGTTGAAAAAAGCTCTATATGAGCTTAAACAAGCACCGAGAGCATGGAATTCCAGAATTGATGCATATTTCAAGGCGAATGGATTCTCTCAATGTCCATATGAGCATGCACTCTATTTGAAGCAAGAAAAATGTGATATTCTACTCGCATGTTTATATGGTGATGATCTTGTTTTTACAGGAAATAATTCGGCGATGATTGATGCTTTTAAGGCACCGATGGTGAAAGAATTTGAGATGACCGATAATAGTCTCATGAATTATTTTCTTGGTATCGAAGTGAAGCAAAGTGCCAATGGGATTTTTATTTCTCAAAAAGGATATGTAGAAAATATTATTGAAAAATTCAACATGAAAAACTGTATGTCGATCAATACACCAATGGAGTGTGGAATCAAGCTTTCGAAGTTTGATGATGGTGCCGATGTTGATTCGACATATTATAGAAGCTTGATTAGAAGTTTGAGATACTTAACATGCACGAGACCGGATATTATTTATAGTGTTGGAATTGCGAGTCGATACATGGAGAAGCCGAAATCATCTCATCTTAAAGCTGCAAAGAGAATACTTCGGTTTATCAAAGGTACTATTTCTCATGGTTTACACTATTATTGCTCTAAATCTTTCAAACTTAGAGCTTATTCGGATAGTGATTATGGTGGAGATATCGACGATCGAAAAAGCACCACGTGATTTGTATTTGTCTTGTGCGACATTGCTTTCACGTGGTCATCAAAGAAGTAATCAAGTGTTACTCTGTCGACATGTGAAGCTAAATATGTAGCTGTATCTTCATGTGTTTGTCATGCAATAGAAAGACGCGAATTGCGATTGTTTCCCCTTCAAAAATTCCTTCCATCAAATTAATATTGTTGCCGCGCCTCTGACGCTCAACCAATTGGTATCAGAGCTTACAGTTCGTGATCATGGCCTCAACAAACAATCAGCTTCCCCTTCAATACCCTCGTCTTACCAAAGAAAATTATGGTAACTAGGCTGTTAGAATGAAAGCTCTACTCGGCGCCAATGGTGTGTGGGAATTTGTTAACACTGGCTATGATGAGCCAGAGGATGAAGCCACGTTGAATCAGAACTAGAGGAATGCCTTGGAGAAGGTTCGAACGAAAGATCAATATGCCTTGTCGATCATCTATCAAGTATTAGATGATTCCATGTTCGAAAAAGTTTCGAATGCCACTACCGCTAAAGAGGCATAGGAGATTCTTCAAAACACACATCAAGGAATTCAGAAAGTTCATAAGATTTGCCTTCAAACCTTGAGAGGCGAGTTTGAGGTAATTCATATGAAAGAATACGAATCGATTGCTGATTATTTCACGAGAATTTTGGCAATTGTTAATCAGATGAAAAGAAACGGAGAAGACGTTTTCGATGTTCGCGTTGTCGAATAAATACTTTGGTCCTTAGACAAGAAGTATGATCATATTGGGGTTGCAATTGAAGAATCCAAAGACTTGGATGTCATGACAGTCGATGAACTTATGGGTTCATTACAAACCCATGAAGAAAGATTGAGAAAGAAAAAGATTGAGTCGGTGGAGGAAGTTCTCCAAACGCAATTGACCATTCGAGATGAGAAGGAGCAAAGAAGAGATCCCGTACAAAATCGCGGGACAAATCAAGATCGTGATTGAGGTCTTGGCTGAGGTCACTTTCGAGGAAGAGGTCGCGGACGAAGCAGAGGAGATCCTGCTCGAAGTGATGAAGGATACCAATACCAAAGAGGTGTTCGTGGAAGAAGAAAGAACTCAACAAACCAATGGTATGATAAATCTAAAATCCGTTGTTGTGACATTCCGAATTTCGGCTCATTTTGGGGTTTATAAAACGTGTAATTCGTCAGTGTGCTTATAGTAAAATCTCGCCCGGGAACTGATCACTCCCGGTTATTATTTTAAATTTGAGATTTCGCTAGAATCGCATTCGATCGAATTTTGCCGTTATTTAGACCACGAACTTGGCAGTCGATTTTCGGGAGTTTCAGGACGAAATAAATTGGACGGTGTCAATATTATCGTAACCAGCGTTGAGATTATCAGGAATTTTGGAAAAAGGGGAGTTTTTGACCTGGTGCAATTTGGACTGGTAGACCTCACTCGTTATAGTTCGGTTTAATTAATTTGGCCTTTGTCCCTTTTTGTGTGCGAGGCTCTTTTAGGATCGAAGGGCAATTTTCGGTTTCGAATTTGGACTCTCGGTTTGCGTTTAATAAAGAAATGAAGTTTAATTATTTTTCGGAAATCTCTCTCTCTCTCTCTCTCTCTCTCTCTCTCTCTCTCTCTCTCTCTCTCTCCGGTCACTCCCCATTTTGCACGTTCGGCCGCCCCTCTCTCTTTCCTCTCTCCTCTTTGCCACGTGCACAACGATACGCATTTTTCCACCCCCTGTCAGACATATCCGTTCCTCTCTCTCTCTCCCTTTTCTTTCTTTTCCTTTTTCTTTTCTTTTCTTCTTCTCTTCTTCCTCTCCTTCGCTGGCTTGCTCCCGACGCTGCTGCTTCTGATTTCTTCTCCTGTTGCTGCTCGCTCGACCACGCTGTGCTAGCGACCAGCCCAGCCACCGCCGCCTACCACCTTGCGCCGCCGTCGTCAGCTAGCTCGACCGCCGTCGCGCCGACCACCAGCCGCCGCCCTGACTGTCCCCTTCCTCTCCCTCACGCGCGCGCGACAGCAAGCCGTCGCCGCTGCCCTCCACGCCCGACGAGCCCAGCCATCCTCGTCGCTGCCGTCGGTCAGCTCGCCCATCTCCGGCTCGTCCGGCCAGCTGCCGCCGATCCGCAGCCCCCCCTTGGCCCTGATTTCTCTTCCTCACTCTTTCCCCTGTTTTCTCTCTTCCCCGGAGCTGTCCCCTGTTTTGGACTTCCGACTCCGCCGCCGCCGCGAGCAGCCGTTCCGGCCGCCGCCTCCCCGCCTCTGCCCTCCGACCTCTCCCCTCAGCCACCTCGCCGCCCAGCTGCCCCTTGGCCGCCACCAGCCCCTCCTTTCCCCTGCTTTTCCTCCCTCCCCGACGGGTGCTGCTCTGCTTTCCTCTGCTCGTCCGAGCGCATCGCCGCCGCGCCTGGCGAGTCCCGGCCGCCGCCCCACCGTCCAGTTAGCTCCCCCGCCCCACCCTGACGTCTGAGCTTCTCCCTCGCCGCCGCGAAACACCCCCAGCCGACCAGCCAGCCGCCTGCCCCGTGAAGCTCGAACTGTGCATTTCTGAGCACTGTTCATCCGGGGGGGCCCGTACTGTTCATCCGAGCACTGTTCACGGCCCATTACTGTTCACCGAGTACTGTTCACGGCCCGTTACTGTTCACCGAGCACTGTTCACGCGTTACTGTTCATCCAGCACTGTTCACCGGGCCCGTTACTGTTCATCCGGCCCGTTTTTGAGCCCGTGCGAGTTTTTCTCCGGGCCAAAAATCTGGTAAGTGATATCCTAATCCCTATTTAGTATAATGGGTACTATTAGACATGTTTAGAGATTGATTTGAGTAATTTAGTGACTAATTTTAGAAAATAAATTAGTCGGTTAAATTATTATTAATGCGTGAATTATGTGGCGAGTGGTGAATTGATTTATGGTGATTATGTGGCTAGTTGTGGTGCATTGATTGATTGTATTATGGTGGCGCGTGTGGATAAAAATTTAGTGTTCGGATGTGACTATTTGGGATGTCAAAGGTGTGATCGGGTGTGACGGACTTGTGATGTGACTGGGATTGGCACTAACTGGGATTGGCATGATGCATTGATTTGGTGAATTGGGATGTGGTGAGTGTGTCTGGAATTGATTGATACGATGTGTAAGAATGGCGAACTGTGTTGTGGTGCATGTGCATGTGAAAAAGCCCGGATCGATCGGAGGGCTGCCAACCTGAGGCGTAGGTTACGCGGGTGTGGCGAATAAGGCATGACTAGACCTGAGGCGTAGGTTACGCGGGTCATTGGAAAGAAAAAGTGTCCTGAGGCGTGGTTACGCGGGACCGAGCCCGGCTTGATCTAAGGGCTGAGCCTGAGGCGCAGTAGCGCGGGCTGTGAAATTGGGCCTGAGGCGCAGTGGCGCGGGCAGTGTGAAAGGACCTGGGAGGTCGTGGAAAGTTGTTCGACCACGCATGCGAGTTGAATGTGATTGAATTGATTGAACTGATTGGACTGGCTGATTAAATGTGTGATTGAATTGGTTGGATTGATTGAGTGCCAGTGTGGTTGGCGTTTGATTAATTGTGATATGTTATTGAGTTAGTATTATTGTTCTGTCGCGATTTGACTGACGTGCAGAGTTAGTACGCGTTCTGATAGCAAAGGTAAGTACTTTGTTATGAGCTCGTTAAGTTGCTGGTTAGATTGTTTGTGCGACTTGTCTGGGTACGCATTGGCCTTTGTAGGGTTTAGGGTATTGCTTACTGAGACTCGTTCTCACGGTTATTATATAACCACTTTCAGATCCGCGACCGTGATCGAGTCGGAGAAGCCGCCAGAGTACTACAGGGATTAAAGAATAGATCAAATTTACCATGTCTTTTGAAGCCCTTTTTGTAGAGGAGATAAGCTTGTCAACCACCGCCCCTTTTTGAAAAGCGTGGTTTAAATTTGATAGCTAGGTTATTGTTATGTAATTATTGTTTTGTGCTATCCTTTCGTCATATTTTATTGTCTGGGTTGTTTTATATTCGCTTCCGTTTGCCTTTATCATTGGGTGTTTCGTATGGGGTCGGCGACGCGTCCTGGGACGTCGCGTTCAATACGACCGATGGCGGGATGTCGCGGGCTCGGCGGGGTCCGGGGCGTGACAGTTGTTATAATTGCAATAAACTTGGCCATTATGCTTATAACTGCTGGAACAAAGAAAGTAGCAGAGCAAACGAAAAGGCAAACTTGGTAAATAATGCTGATCAAGTTCTCTTATTGGCATTTAAAGAAGATGAAGAAGGTCAAAACAATACATAGTATTTGGATACCGGCGCAAGTAATCACATGTGTAGGAGAAAGGAGATGTTTGCCGAATTAGATGAGACAATTAAAGGGAATGTCTCATTCGGTGATAACTCTAAAATTCTTGTTGAAGGGAAAGGTACAATTTTGATTCGCTTAAAGAATGGTGCACGTCAGTTTATTACTAATGTTTATTATGTTCCAAAAATGTCAAGCAATATCTTGAGTTTGAGACAACTTCTGGAGAAAGGTTATACTGTTCATATGAGAAATCTTAATCTTATGTTGAGAGATCGAAATAATAAACTGATTACAAATGTGAAGATGTCGAAGAACAGGATGTTTATTCTTAATATAAAGAGTGAGATGTCTCGATGTCTAAAGGCGTGCGTAGATGATCCTTTATGATTGTGGCATTTGAGGTTCGGCCATCTTAATTTTGGCGGACTCAATTTGCTTTTTCGCAAGAAGATGGTTTATGGCTTACCACATATTGATCATCCCGATCAATTATGTGAAGGGTGTGTTATCGGCAAGCATTCCAGAACTAGCTTTATGAAGGAGGCGACTTATCGAGCAAAGAAGTCACTTGAGTTGATTCATTCTGATTTGTGTGGCCCGATCAATCCTCACTCATATGGTAATCATCGATATTTTATTACTTTTATTGATGATTTTACTCGGAAAACTTGGGTGTATTTTTTGAAAGAAAAGGCAGAAGTGTTTGATATTTTCAAATAATTCAAGAACCTAGCTGAAAAGGAAAGCAGCTATTTTATCAAGGTTTTGAGGACTGATCGTGGTGGAGAATTCACTTCAGCCATATTCAACAGATTCTGTGAAAATTATGGTATTCGGCGTTTCTTGATGGCCCCATATTCTCCTCAACAAAACGGTGTGGCTGAACGAAAAAGTAGAACCATTTTTAATATGATTCGAAGCATGTTGAAGAGCAAAAATTTGTCCAAAGAACTTTGGGCAGAAGCTGTTTCGTGTGCCATCTATCTTCAAAATAGATGTCCAACATATGGACTTGAAGGCGTAACTCCACAAGAGGCTTGGACCGAGAGAACACCAAGTGTTTCGCACTTGAGAATTTTTGGGAGCATTGCTTATGCTCATGTCCCGGATCAAAAAAGATCGAAACTTGAAGACAAGAGCAAAAAGCTCATCTTTATCGAGTATGACTCATCATCCAAAGCCTATCGATTATTTGACCCTAACACTTTGAAAGTGTATGTAAGTAGAGATGTCAAGTTTGATGAAGATGGAATGTGGAAAGAAAATCCAAAAGAAAAAGCGAATGTTCGTGGTGATTCCAATCAAACGGAGTTGAAAGATCAACCTTCACCTTCTTCTCCAACATCTTATTCAAGTTCATCAACATCATCCTCTTCAAATAGTGTCAATGAACCGCTAGTGTCAAGATCAAGAAGATTGTCTGATATTTACGAAGCTACCGAAGAGCTTCATCGTATATGTCTTCTTCCAGATTATGAACCACTTGCTTATGATGATGCGGCCAAAGAAGAAAAGTGGAGAAAAGCCATGAACGAAAAAATTGAAGCCATCGAGAAAAATCAAACATGGGAGCTTGCTAATCTTCCGAAGGACAAGAAATCAATTGGTGTTAAATGAGTGTATAAGACCAAAAAGAATGAGAAAGGTGAAGTGACAAGGTACAAAGCTAGATTAGTCGCGAAGGGGTACAAGCAAAAAGCCGGAATCGACTATGATGAAGTTTTTGCCCCTGTCATCCGCATGGAAACGATTAGATTGATTATTTCCATTGCTGCTCAAAATAATTGGCGGATTTATCAAATGGATGTCAAATCAGCATTCTTGAATGGCATCCTTGAAGAAGAAATTTATGTTGAACAACCCGAGGGGTTTGTTGTGAAAGGTCACGAAGACAAAGTGCTAAGGTTGAAAAAAGCTCTATATGGGCTTAAATAAGCACCTAGAGCATGGAATTCTAGAATTGATGCATATTTCAAGGCAAATGAATTTTCTCAATGTCCATACGAGCATGCACTCTATTTGAA
The DNA here is from genome assembly GCA_031216235.1 of Syzygium jambos. Taxonomy (NCBI): domain Eukaryota; kingdom Viridiplantae; phylum Streptophyta; class Magnoliopsida; order Myrtales; family Myrtaceae; genus Syzygium; species Syzygium jambos. The sequence goes on along the minus strand of CM062224.1, from coordinate 42,091,498 downwards.
GTAAGAAAAAGGTGATATTCTACTCGCCTGTCTATATGTTAATGATCTTATTTTTACAGAAAATAATTCGGCGATGATTGATACTTTTAAGGCATCGATGGTAAAAGAATTTGAGATGACCGATAATGGTCTCATGAATTATTTTCTTGGTATCGAAGTGAAGCAAAGTGCCGATGGGATTTTTATTTCTCAAAAAGGATATGCAGAAAATATCCTTGAAAAATTCAACATGAAAAACTGTATGTCGGTCAATACACCAATGGAGTGTGGAATCAAGCTTTCGAAGTTTGATGATGGTGTCGATGTTGATTCGACAAATTATAGAAGCTTGATTGGAAGTTTGAGATACTTGACATGCACGAGACCGGATATTATGTATAGTGTTGGAATTGTAAGTCGATACATGGAGAAGCCGAAATCATCTCATCTTAAAGCTGCAAAGAGAATACTTCGGTATATCAAAGGTACTATTTCTCATGGTTTACACTATTATTGCTTTGAATCTTTCAAACTTAGAGCTTATTCGGATAATGATTATGGTGGAGATATCGACGATCGAAAAAGTACCACGGGATTTGTATTTGTCTTGTGCGACATTGCTTTCACGTGGTCATGAAAGAAGCAATCAAGTGTTACTCTGTCGACATGTGAAGCTGAATATGTAGCTGCATCTTCATGTGTTTGTCATGCAATAGAAAAACGCGAATTGTGATTGTTTCACCTTCAAAAATTCCTTCCATCAAATTAATATTGTTGCCGCGCCTCTGACGCTCAACACACTATGGGCTGCAGCATTAGGTTCGAGATGTACCCATTTTATAGTGCCTCAGCCATGGTGGCCTCTGCCGTCCCAGCTTCCGCCTCTTCCTGCTCCTGGGAACAGACCTAGATGTAAGTGTTTGATTTTATTATTTGTCTTCCTCTATACAAGAAATATCTAATCTATTTAATTTTTGGTAAACCAGTTATTCTACTTAATAGCTTTGACTCTCATATTCAACTTTTTTTTAACAAAAATAAAATGTAAAGTGCCGTCAATGGTTCATATATATCTATGATAAATCAAGTTTTGGGATGTATTCTAGGGGATTTTCTGAGTCTCTTTCTCCTTCGCGGTCCTCTTAATTTGATTGGTGATGTAAATTTTTCATATTAGTGTTGACACCTGATTTTGGGAGTCTGGTAAATTAATATTTAAAATGCAAAATGGGCCAAGATAGTGTACAAATAGACAATGAGGTGAAACAGAAAAAAATTTACAAAATGTCCAAAAAAAATTGAAAATTGAAAAAAGAAGAAGAGAGAACTGGGCCATCACCATCACAACCCTCCGACGTCCGACCAGTGATTTCAGGACACCAACTCCTCACACCTACTCCCGCCTCCCGGTAAGTTCCGCTTGTTCATTTAACTTAGGTCTTTCCTGAGGATCCTGGCTTGGAGATGTTGCGAGGTGACCAAACCCAGTCCAATTCATTTTGAGTTTGCTCTTTATTTGCCGTCGCCGAGCCGGGTAGGGACCTCCACAGTTGAGCACTTACCACACTCTTTTCTCCCCTGTCTTGGTCTCGCCAGACTGGAGCTTATAGTTCTCCAGTTCACGTGAGTTCCGACCCTGGCGATGATTTGTTTTGTTGCCTCTAAATCTCTTTTTAGTTGATTGTTGTATGCCCTGGTGCTTGTTTCGCGACCCGATCGAGCCTTTATCTATTCATCAGTCTCTATACCCCAAGTGTTCGACGGAATGCCCAAACCAGTTTGCATTAGATATGATATATCTAGGTATGTAGAGGCTGTTGGGTGTGTTGTTGTGGATCTTTACGCCGTCCATGCGCTGTATGCATTTGTTTTGTCGTTTTGTTTGAAATGTTTTGAAATAGATGCACTAAAAGTATTAAAACTTATTACGAAAGTAAAATTGAATGCTACAAACTTGCAAAAAGTACAATCGAGTCCTAAAATTAACATTGCCTAATTTACTAACAGAAAAAGCTAATGTGCCTTATTTTATTATTTTTTGCAAGACACGCGGAGATGATGTGGCATCCACCAAGAGCTACGTTAGAAAAATATTTTAAAAAAACTAAAATAGTTTAAAATAGTTTAAAATAAGCTAAAATTTGAATAAAAAAAAACAAAACAAACTTACTATGGAGGGCCGCCGCCATAGCCACCGGGAAGGGTTAGTGGAGGTCGCTTGGGCCTTCCCAAAGGTCGCCGGCCTCGAGTGAGGCCTTGGCAACCCTTGGTGAGGGCTTACTGGCCCGGATTCGGAGGAGGGTGCTCGCCCGACACTTGTGGAGGCCTAGCTAGCCCTAGTCGACCCTAGGCGAGGGCTGGCGACCTTCGCTCAGATCTAGGGCAAGGGCCATGCCCTCCCCCAGATCCGGGCCAGTAGGCCCTCGCTAGGGGCCACAAAGGCCTCGCTTGGGGCAGGCAAGGGTCACAGGTATTCAGGATGTCCCAGGCGATCTCCGCTTGCCCTTCTCGGCGGCCGTGGTGACGGCCACCGGCAAGGGCTTGGCTAAGCCATGGGCAAGTTTGTTTTGTTTTTATTTTATTTTTTAATCTAATTTAGTTTGTATTTTTTATTTTTTAAATATTTTTTTGTCGTGGTGTTTGGTGGGCACCACATTATCACTACATGTCTTAAAAAATAATAAAACGAGACATGTTAGCGTTTTCCATTTGTAAATTAGACGATATTAACTTTATGACTCGATTGAACTTATTTGACAAGTTTTAAGACTTAATTCTACCTTTTACAATTATATTTTCATGGCAAGTTTTAGAATTTTTAGTGAACTTTTCAGCCACAGTAGAGAGGAGGAAGTTTACCTCCCGGGGCTATAGTGAAATCACCTAGAAAGATGGGTTGAAGGTCAGGTCAGATCGAAAGGTTCAATGGCTTGGACTGAGGTGTCATGGGCTCAATTAACTGGGCCGGGTATGCAAATTGGGTTCAATTTCACTTGAGCCAAATCCGAATTAATTCGGACCGGGCTTTAAGGCTAGCCTGAATTTAGACCCAACTCGGACCGATAAGGTCCAAGTCAAACTGCCGAGTTGGACCGGATCCCTTGACCCGGTCTGAAGTCCATTTTCCAAAATAAAAAATGATAAAAGAATTAAAATTTTGAAAATTAAAAAATCAGAAATTAGGTTGGAAATGCCTTTTTCTTGTCTTTTAGTGCAATTAGTACCCTTGCTTATTTGCACGTTGGTTGTTTTATGTGCCTACTGCATGTCTTACTCGACTTTGCATGTGAATGCCTAGATGAATGTTAGGACTTCGATTCATGCCATTCTGCGAGCAGATTAGGAGGGTAATTAGAGTTTAATTAGGGGTTGATGGCGTTAGTTCACTGCCTTGTGAACGCAAATGGGGGCTAATAATCATTAACTTTAATCAATAAATCCCTAGTTAATCAAGAGGGTGCTTGGGAAAATCGAAATGCATGTTTAACTTCAAAGCTGATCTCGAGGCAATTAGTGATTGAATGAACATTGTTCATCGTTTGCTTTGACTGTTGGCATGTTTTGATTGATGGTGAATGCAAGGACGAGAACTGACATCCGTGGTGGTCCGAGGTAACTGTAGCTTAGGATAGTTTAGCTTAGGATAGTTAGACTAGCTTGTCATAATTTTAGGTCTTAATTAGATTAGACTCTAAACAATAAAAATCAGAAAGACTTAGAATCACTGTTTTAGGATAATGGTTAATTTGGTTTAGGTTAGTCTAATCATAGAATAAAATGAGTAGAATTAGGCTCACCATAGTCTAGCCCAACTTTTGGGATTTATCTTTAATGTCAAACGCATGAGGGTTGTTTTTCAGGGGCTTATAACAAAGCCATGTATATTCTTAGCTTGACTTGTGTCAAGTCTTCTTTTCCGCATTTACTTTAAAGTCATTTTAATACTAGGGTGTTTACTTACTACATTGTCTTTCAATAAATTGGTTGTTAATTGCTTTCCTAGAATAGGTTATGACTATTTTAGACTTTCATGAAAATAACACTATAAAAACATGTTGCATGATCACTTAGCGGTTTTGATCTTTTAGGCTCATAACTAATAATCAAGATTTTATGACAACCTTAGATAACACTATTTCAAGTTAGTGGTATCGAAAGGGCACCAATAGAAATGTTAGCGTAAACAATTCCCCGAACTTAGAATCTCTGGTTATGTAGAAATCATAATGAAATTCCCGCATTCCGATTGGGTGTTCTGGCTTAGCTCAACAATGGCCAGTGGCGACTCCTAGAAAATATATAGATTGTTTAAGATTTTAAAAGTGATCCTGTATCTCGTGAGTAACCTGTTCAACGGGTGGGTCGAGTCGAGTTTGGGTCGGGTCATAAATGGTTCGACCCAAATTGATCTATTAACCCGTTTATGACCCATTTATTCGTAGTGTAAATATCCTGACCCATACCTGAGCCGACCCATACTCGACCCATGCCCGACCCATACCCGACCCGACCCGACCCATGCCCAACAAATACCCGACCCGACCCGACCCATATTGCTAAAACACTTTTATATTTAACCTAATCTAGAAATATTTGTTTCTTATGATTTTTTTAAAATTATACTGCTAAAATATTTTATGCAATACAAAGCTAGCGAAAAAATTTTATAATTTTTTTTAAAATTGAGGTTCTATTTGTTTTGCAAAAAATACAACACTTCTAGAAAATATTTTCCATAAAATCATTATCCAAGAAAATAAAAAAATTTCTGATATTTGGCTGAAACATGAAAATAAACTAGAAAATATTTTTCAATATTTGGTATATAAAATCTGATTTGATTTTACTTTGTGCATTCATTTTAATAATATTAATATTTTTTATTTTTAAATCGAATTTTTAATTATTTTTATTTTTCTTTTTCCTTTATTTTTGGCCAATCGCCGACCGCCATGGCCGGCGACCGACCACAGGTGAGGACGAGCTTGCCGGAGGCCGGTGAAGCTCATTCTCGCCAATCTGGCGAGGCTGAGGCCTTGCAGGCCTCGGGCGAGGCTCCAACTTGCTCGATTCCGGCGAGCCGAGCCTTGCCAGCCTCGGGCGAGGCTCCACCTCGCCAGATCCGGCGAGCTCGAGTCTCGCCAAATCGGCGAGGCCTCAGCCTTGCCAACCCGAGGCTGGCGAGCCTCGAGCTCGCCCGAGGCCAGTGAGCTCGAGTCTTGCCAAATCGACGAGGCCTCGGCCTTGCCGGAATTGTGTGAGCCTCGAGCTCACCAGAATCGAGTGAGCTCAAGGCTCGCCAGATGGGCGAGGCTCGAGCCTCGCCCAAGGCCAGATCGGTGAGGCTCGAGCCTCGCCCGAGGCCGGCGAGGTCGGCTGGCTCGAGCTTTGCTGGCCTTCGGCAAGGTCGTCTCGCGCCGGTGGCCGACCACCAGCCAAAATAAAAAAAAAGAAAATAAAAGAAAAAAATTAAAAATAAAAGAAAAAGAGAAAAAAATAATTAATCTTCAATTTTTTTAAGCATTTTTATAAAGAGGGAGATAGTGTGTAGATGGGTCTAGTGGGTGGATTGGAAATGGGTTCCAAACTCAACTCATTTAGACCAATTTATCTTCAAGTTTTAAAGTTTAAAACCCATTTAAGGTTGGTACTTTACAATTAAAGTGACCCATTTAATTTTAAATGGGTCATATATGGGTTTAAGACTCATTTTGACACCTTTACTCGTGAGGTATGAGCTTAGGAAGAGTCCGCATTTGTGATCAATGGCCCGCTTGTGGTGTTATAGAGTGATGGTCTATCTGAGACCTTTACTTGTACATACCATTCAAATCATCTCATAAACAATTATCTCTAAACCCATCTGAGAGGGCATGACCCTCGAAGGGTAGGTCACCACAATTGGTTTCTTTGTTTTTTGAATTTTACTTATATTCATTTTTCCTTTTGACATAAATTCTACTTTTGACTTATTTATCCATTGTTAACTTTGTGGCTCGCACATTTTCTGGTCTTAGTGGGGTTATGTCCGTTTTTTTTTCACTTTTGAGTGATGAGTTAGGTGTTTTCGTTGTAAATTTTTGTTAAAGAAGCTGTTGAGTGGTTGTGTTAAAGATATTATTATTAAGGGCTAAAAGTTAGAAAAATTAATATTTAATCCATGTCTTTCGTCCCATAAAGTCAAGATGTGGTACATTTTAGGTGAGAAATATTTCCTAGGTGGATCACGGGCTATTATATATCTCAATCTTATACCAGTTGAACACGGTGGGCTCTATCCTTAAAAAAAAATGGTGAGTTCGACATCCACTCTTGAGATTGGACTTTACATAACAATTGGTTAAATATCGCTTTTAATCAATTAATGGTTAATCCCCTAGAAATAATTGGTACACTCGCATGGGAAGGATAATTACCGAATTAGTACCAAACCCATTATATGGATGCCAATCCAAATCTACATATTCCAATTTCACTAATGTAGTCCTTCCGGCAAATTGCTAACATGATGACCACTTATCGTTGGGCATCTTACATGACATGCTAACGTGGACAACTTTACTCTAAACAATGTATTATGTGAACCGCTGTGTTAGTGATTTCCAATGGTAATTGGTTGGAAAAACTATATTGGAATTTTGTGCAAAAGTTTGAGACTATATTGTCAAAATTGGAAAATTTATGAGTAAATTGACATTTGCACGATAGGTTTAGTAGTGATAATCCCCACATGGGAATAAGCAAAAGAACAGAATTTTGAGAGATGGACAGTTATGGATTACAGCTTAATATCTTATAGACATTTGCTCTTTAAGCGTACAAATTTTGTTTGTCTCTTGGCTAATAGTAGCAATTCTAGATTCTAGTCTCATACAGTTAGGGCGCGCATGGAATTCATTCTGGAATAGAAATTCTGTTCCAGAATGGATTCCGGAATAGAAATGCGTTTGTTAAAAAATTTCCGGAATGCATTCTGGAGCAATTTTCACATTCTGGAATAAAAATGCGTTTGTTAAAAATACTTGATTCCAGAATGCATTCTTGATTCCAGAATGAGTTTTGGGCAAGAAAAAGAGAAGCTACTTTTTATAGCTTCTCTCTTCCAGAATTCATTCTTCCTATTTTCTCTCTTTTTCTCACTAATTTTTTTTTTTCAGAAAATGCATAAAAATTGAAAAATTTCAGAAAAAATTCACAAAAATTTCTAGAAAATAAAAAAAAGTCAAGATTTCGAGAAAATAGGAAATTTGGTGAATTTTTTTTTAAAATATAAAAAAATTAAAAATTTCAAAATTTCACAGAATGTCTTAGAATACCTTTGGATACCTACTTTGAGTGAAATTTAATTTTTTTGAGGTGCCCAAAAAAATAAAAAAAAATTAAAAATTTCAAAACTTCACAAAATGATTTAGAATACCTTTGGGCACCCACTTTGAGTGTAATTTATTTTTTTTAGGTGCTCAAAAAAATAAAAAAAATCAAAATTTCAAAACTTCACAAAATGATTTAGAATACCTTTGGGCACCCACTTTGAGTGAAATTTAATTTTTTTTGAGGTGCTCAAAAAAATAAAAAAAATCAAAAATTTCAATACTTCACAAAATGGCTTAGAATACCTTTGGGCACCCACTTTGAGTGAAATTTAATTTTTTTGAGGTGCCCAAAAAAATAAAAAAATCAAAAATTTCAAAACTTCACAAAATGGCTTAGAATACCTTTGGGCACCCACTTTGAGTGAAATTTAATTTTTTTGAGGTATCCAAAAAAATAAAAAATTTCAAAACTTGACAAAATGACTTAGAATACCTTTGGGCACCTACTTTGAGTGAAATTTAATTTTTTTGAGGTGCCCAAAAAAATTAAAAAATCAAAAATTTCAAAACTTCACAAAATGGCTTAGAATACCTTTGGGTACCCACTTTGAGTGAAATTTATTTTTTTTGAGGTGCCCAAAAAAATAAAAAAATAAAAATAGATTTCTATTTCAGAAATCAATTTCTGAAGCAGAATTGATCAGTTTTACCAAACAGATTTCTCCTCTAAAAATCAATTTCTGGCAAGAATTCCAGAAATCAATTTTTGGCAAGAATTTGATTTCTGGAGCAGAATGGTTACCATTCGCATCCTTACAAACACATACTGATGCTATTGACACATGGTTGCACATATGTAGGCAAAAGCAATAAAACTATTGTGATAATCGTCACCATTGCCGTTCTTGTGGGCGTAGGCGTGGTGCTTCTCTTCCTCACTTGTTTTATCAGGCGAAGGAAAGTGACAAGGGCGCACGAAGTCGTCCAAGGATATCAAAGCGGCATGAAATATGTACCTGTGCCATGTACTTGGATAGGATGATGAAACCGTATAAGCAGGGTGTACTATTGTACGCTTTTGATGAAATGACCATCTCGTGTTGTTTCGCTATGTAGGCCTAAGTGACATTACAAGCGCCGAGTCCTTGCAGTATGATTTAGCCACCATACAAGCCATCATGGACAATTTCTCTCATCAAAACAAGTTAGGCGAGGGTGGATTCGGTGAAGTTTTCCAGGCATGGTTAGTTAGAAACTAGATTGGGATTGGCTTAAATATACTTGAAAGATCTTTAGTGTGAAAAGATTTGAAGATCATTGATTGGTAATTTTGAAAAGTTGTCATCAAGAGCTATTCATGTGTATTAGACACCAAAATGCTGACCTTCTAGGGTAGGCTTCCTAATGGACAACAAATAGCCGTGAAGAGACCATCTCAAGGCTCGGGACAGGGTGCTAAGAATTTAAGAACAAAGTCATACTAGTAGCAAAGCTTCAACATCGAAACCTTGTGCAACTGCTTGGGTTCTACTTGAAGGGTGGAGAAAAACTACTTGTCTATGAGTTTGTGTCGAACAAAAGTCTCGACTACATTTTTTTTGGTACAGTGTATTTCAATATATTCCAAAGATGTTGCTTTCCTTGTCGAGGGAGTATGTGATTAGCCCCATAATTATGTAGAATGTTGGATTGCATAAAATCTATTCAAGAGGATGTATTAAGCGAAGATACACGAATCTGAATTGTGCATACATGTAGATCCTAAAAAGAGCCGGCAATTGGATTGGTCGAAACATTACAAAATAGTATATGAAATTTCTCGAGGAATGCTCTATTTACATGAGGAATCTCAACTTCGAATCATTCATTGTGACCTAAAAGCGAGCAATATCTTGTTGGACGGTGAAATGAACCTGAACATTGCAGATTTTGGCATGGCAAGGATTTTCGGAGTCGATCAAACATAGGCAAACACCAATAAAATTGTGGGGACTTTATAAGTATTGTTATGCTTTGTTCTCCACTTTTTATGCTTATATACATATATTGTTGATGTATTATGGTTTGCAGTGGTTACATGGCACCCAAGTATGGAATGCATGGGCAATTCTCCATGAAGTCTAGTGTCTATAGTTTCGGTGTCCTACTTCTTGAGCTCGTTAGTGGTAAAAAGAATAGTTTCTTCTACCAAGCAGACGAGGGCGAAGTTCTTGCTAGCTATGTAAGTTGCACAAATTGACTATAACTAATAAGAATATTGTTAAACAAAACAGACTCGACATACTGAAATATTTTCTTAGAATGAACTGTTTTTTAGGCCTGGAAAAATTGGAGAGACAATATGCCATTAGAAGTGTTAGATCTAGCTATTGGAAACTCGTATTCAAGGAATGAAGTTCTTAGATGCCTCCACATTGGTTTATTATGTGTGCAGGAAGATCCAATGGATAGACCCACAATGGCAAACATAGTCTTTATGCTGAACAACTACTTTGTTACTCTTGCATTGCCCCAACAACCGGCCTTCTTCCTCCGGAGCAGGACAGAGAAATGGATGAAAGAGCTTGAATCGGACCAATCCACCCGTAGGTCTATACCATTGTTGACCAATGAGATGTCGATCACCGAAATTTACCCCCGGTAAACAGTGATGTGAGTGGAAATCTTTCTTCATGATAGTCTCATAGAGACCTTGATCATAAGAGCCTTGGCATTCCACTGAGATTGTTAGTGAACAATGAGCAAACACCTTTGTTCCGTACATCTAAAAGGTACAAAGTGTGCTTTCTTTGAGGCCAATCTTGTTTGATCCACTGAGCATGGTAGGCTGTTTACATTAATATATATGTGTGTGTGGCCTTATTGGATCAAGGAATACAAGTTCTTCCTTGTCTGAAGAAATAATTAATTGAAACGACTAGAGTTTGATCAATCATCTTTTTTTACAGTACTTTTCATGATATATGAGGAGATATATCCGTTTATAAATAATCCCCACCACTTTATTTCTTTCACGTTTATTAGAAATTGAAGTCATATACCTCACCTCCGGATACATTCCTTTGGATGACTGCCTAGTTACTCGATTATAATGGTAGGTGGTTGCTTACGATGGAAAGGCTAGCAACTTTGCACGGATGCTTACGTACATATATTTCCTCATGTGTACATGAGAATATGTACCTCTCTCTCTCTCTCTCTCTCTCTACACGACCACAAGTACTCCGATGCCGGACCCACTTCAGCCAAATTCCATGACTGATTAGCTCTTTCACCGTCATCCTCTCGTATGTCTCTCTCAATCCGAGATCTTAACCATGGCCTACAAGGAGTGGAGCTAGTTGATGAGCTCCTCTATGGATGGCGAGTGCTCAAATGATTTTAGTGTTGAGTAGCAAGACGGAATGATGGGAGAGGGAGGGAGAGTGCAAGAAGATATTAGGTGGATGATCATGATCGGACAAGTCTAAATTAGAAGAACACGGGTTAATATTTTTTATCTTATGAAGGGTTGGCGCATAATGTAATATATAATTCCACGAACTCAGTTCACAGGAACCTATTTCAAATAATACAATTGGATTATATGAGTCTCGCGTAAAACATACTTAGCGTCATCACTTGTCACTGAGATACATGAGTTACATATATCTCGACTTTTGCTGGTCAAGTCTCCACTTAACAAGAGAATGTAACTCACGCAATGGGCCTTTCTTTCTTTCTGCTCTCTTTCCCTAGCCCGGCCTTCTTTTCCTTGGCTCCTCTCCTTCCCTCACGCTCTTTGCAGCACGAGGAGGATGCTGGCACGAAGGACGAAAGAAGTGGAGCAGAGAGCCAGAGGGACACAGACCGACCGGAGTCGGTGGTCCGGGCTAGGCCGACAGGGCAGCTCGCGGTGGCAGGAAGCCGTGCGTGCTTGCTGGAGAGCTTAAAAGGGGAGAGGGAGCCGAGAAGGTGAGATTGAGAGAGAGAGAGAGAGAGAGAGAGAGAGAGAGAGAGAACGAGAAAAGGGAGAGGGCAGAAATTTTGCCTCGGCTGAGCGTCGCTCGGCCGTCCCCGACGCAAATCGACATCCCCTAGCCGGCACCGCCGAGCCCGCGGCTCCCTTCTTCCTCAGCGCTCGATTTTCGTTGAATTGATTTTTTTTGGGTTTGATCCACCATTGTCCCGAGGATCCTGGCTTGGCGATACCGAGACGGCTGACTGTAGCTCGACCACTCCGAGATCGCCCCCCGAGCATCATCGCCTAACTCGGGTAGGACCCCCGCGTTTGGCTCATGCGATTTTCAACCCCGTCTATCCGGTGTTTGGCCTTGTCTGCTCCGTTGGTTGTATATCGTGAATCCCGATGCGGGTTTGAGTCTCGATCGAGTTAGCGATGCACACCGCTTGTTTGTCGAAATGTCCGTGTTAGATTCGCTGTCGTTTTCTCTGTTTGCAGCCAAGTCTTGGCCCCCCATGTGGCGCGTGGCCGGGCCGAGATGAGCGGCTCCGCTCGTTTGGAGTCTCTGCGTCCCGTCAGAGGAGGCAGGGGCGTCTAGGAGGAGCGTCGGATCAGAGTTGGGTCATGCATATAGGGGTTTGGTTGGACCTTTTAGGGTTTGGTGCTTGGGCTGGGCTCGAATAGGATAGTCTTAGTTCCTAGGCTTGGTTTAGTTTAGGCTAGGGCTTGTATTTTCATCGGGCAGGACTCAGTTGTTTGTCTTTTTCTTCATTTTGTTTTGGTTTTGGGTATTGCCAAACTGGGCTCAATCGCTGAGCCCAATCCGGCAGCGAACCAGGGCTGGCGAGCCCGGGTCGGATGAGGAGATTCGACCCAGATGTGCATATTATAATATTATAATTATTGAAAAATAATTTTTTTTTAAAAATATCTGAAAAATTAAAATTCAAAAAAATATATGGAGAGAATTATTTTTTTAAAAAAATTGGGAAAAGGCTTAGAAACTAGATTTGGAGTAGTTTTCTTTTAAAATATGCAAAAATCTTTGATCAAAAAAATTTCTTTATTCCAAATTGAACAAGCCTTTAGGGCTTTACGATAGGTTTTGATTGTTGTTAGAGACATATGATAGGTCGTTGTTTGCGCATTTTCATTTCGATTATTATTTGATTGTGTACTTTCGATACATTGATTGTTATTTCTCTTTAGCCTGGTTAGGAATAGAATCTTAGGACTCATGAATAGCAAGAAGGTTGCATGGACATGTTGGTTGATAATTGAACAAGATTAGGTATCAAAAGGACACTAATGCATTTATTGTGTGTCTTTTATTTGAGTTTGTTTGTATTAAAATTATGTCTCGATTTTGAGCTCAAAAAGAAAAGTTTCCTGATACAAGTAGGCTTCCTAGTTGAATGATTTTCTAGTTGGAGAAGGTTTCCTAGGATCTAATTCTTGCTTATATATAAGAAGGGGTTGTTCTTTGTGAAATCAAAGATACCCTGAGAGCTTTTAGTGTTGAAGCCAATTAAATCTTATGGTAAGATTTGTATAATTCATTCTTGTGATTGAGAGATTATTTCATAAGGAGTTATGGGCTAAATATTGCGTGAGTTATTTGGTATAATTGGGGGCTAGGAAACACTAAGAGTGTTTGAGTGACTCGAGTGTGGTTATAATCTCTATTATTTCACTTGATCTATAGTGAAATTCGTTGCTGCTCTCCGCATGGATGTCGGTCACTATGATCGAACAACGTAAATTTGATGTCTGATTTACTTTATTCTTCTGTTTATTTTAATGCTCGATCGCTTGCTTATGCGACAATTGGTAGAAGAGCTAGGCTTGGCTGAGTTGAACCGAATCGATGGTGACAGAAGTAGGAAAAGTGAAAATCAACAGATTTAATAGGAAGGACTTTGGTTTCTGGAAAATGTAAATTGAGGATTGTCTAAATTAGATGAAACTATACTTGCCCCTATATGGGGAGAAGCCAGTGATGATGAAGCAAGCTGACTAAGAATTACAGGATAGACGACCTTTGGGTGTTATTCGGCTGATGTTGGCTCGTATAGTCGCGTTTAACATTGTGAAAAAGTCAATGCGGGATTGATAAAAGCCCTCTCGAATATGTATGAGAAGTCCTCTATGATCATTAAAGTTTATTTGATATGACATCTGTTTAACATAAAGATGGGTGAAGGTGCGTCGGTTGTTGATCATATTAATGAATTCAATGTGATCATTAGTCAATTGAGTTAAATTGACATTAACTTTGAGGATGAGGTATGTGCTTTAATTCTATTATCATCATTGCCTGATAGTTGGAATACTATATTACTATCACTATGGTTAGTAATTCCTCTGGGTCAACAAGTTTTACGTTTGATGGGGTTCGAGATTTGATTCTCAGTGAGGACATCCGTAAAGAGAATCTGATAAACTTGTATATGCTATTTTAGTAGGTGAAAATAGAGGAAGAGCTAGTACACGTGTTAAAAGAGTAATATAAACTTGAATAGACGAAATCAGTTTTATGACTAGTGGTGTTGTCTATTTGAGCCATGGCAAGAGGGAGCATATTAAAAGGGATTGCTTTAAGCTGAAAAATGACAAGGGTAACGGAATTAGAGTTGAGTCTGCGAATGATATTACAGCTATAGTTGATGGTAATTTGGATAATGGTGATCATATATTGTCTGTCATTGATTATTCATCGTTTGATTGATGGATTATGGATTCTGGTTATTCTTTTCACGCTACACCAATCAGGAACTGATTTATTACTTATTAGTGCACGGATAATAGTAAAATATAGTTGGGGAACAATGCTCAATGTGATGTTGTGGTTGTTGGTAACACTAGAATCAGAATGCATGATGATATCATGAGGATATTGACTGGAGTGAGGCATGTTCCGAAATTAAATAAGAACTTGATTTCCTTGAGTGCCTTGGATTCAACTGGGTGTTAGTATTCTTCATAATGTGGAGTTCTGAAAATTATTCAAGGTGCCTTGATGATAATGAAAGGAATCAAGCATAATGGCCTATATGAGTTTCAAGGTGAAACAATGACGGAATTCACTGCAGAGACGTCGAAAGCATCTGCTCGAGACCTTGAATTATGACATATGTGTTCTGGGGCACATTAGTGAGAAAAGACTGAAGGTTTTAAGTGAAAGAAATCTGTTGTGTGGTTATGATGCTGACAAACTGAATGTATGCAGGTGTGGTAACTTAGATCAATGGCGGAAAATGCAGTTCAATGCAATTATAAGAGAAACAACGGATGTTGTAGAGTTAATTCACTTGGATGTTCGCAGATTGTCATGGTTTTCTTCAAAGAAGAGTGCTAGATTTATGCTAACAATTATGGATGACTAATCGAAAAAGACTTAGGTATTTGTTCTAAGGCACAAGTTTGACACTGTTGTCAGGATCAAACAATTAAAAGCTTTGATTAAAAAGGAGACTGGTAAAACAATCAAGTACGTGCGGACTGATAGTAGCCTGGCGTTTTGCTCGAAACTGTTAAACGAATTCTGCCTAAAGGAATGCATAGTGAGACACTACACTAATGTTAATGAACCGCAACATATTGCAGAGTTGATGAGTAGAACATTACTAGAGATGGCCCATAAAATGCTCTCTAGTATTGATATGGCTAAGACATTCCTGACGGATGCACTTAGTACGGTGAGCTACCTGGTGAATCGATCCCCATCAACTGTGATTGGATGTTAAACTCTCGAAGAAATGTGAATTGATAATGTTGCTAATTATTCTGTTATTAGAATATTTGATTGCCCGTGTTATATTCAAGTGAGTGATGGTGAGCTCAATTGAAGGACAAGAAAGTGCATGTTTCTAGATTATACACAAAGTGAGCAGGGCTATCGATTATATGTCCGAAATTAAATTCACCTATTATTAGCAAAGAAATTACATTTGATGAGTCTCTAGTACTTCTGGGTATGAGTGTTATTGGTAGTGTTCATACAGATTTGGATGGTGTTCAGTTTAAGGTAGAGTTGCAATTAGAAACTCATGAGGTAGCGGCTACTAGCGAATTAATCGATACAAATGGTGCTTATAGCGAGATGGATACTATAAAGCTAATAGTTGCTATAACTACTAAAATTTACAAGGTACGTGTTCGATCTCCAATCAGACCTGGATGCAATTGTGTTTTTACATTATCTGTGGTAGAAGAGATTGTATCGAAAAATTCTTGTGAAGTGGTTAAAGGTGCAAGTCCAATTGGCAGTTATGACGAAGTTCAAGCAAGGCTTGGACTTTAAAGATGTCTGTGGCGATTGAGCCTATTGGGGGTTGTGGGAGAGTAGTAGCGGAGTTTCGATAAAGCGATTGTTACTTAGCTTAAACTTCGAGCCAAGGTGGAGATTGTTAAAATTATGTCTTAATTTTGAGCCCAAAAAGGAAAGTATTCAAGTAAATTTCCTATCTTGAATTGATTTAGTAGTTGAATGGTTTCCTAGTTGGAGAAAGTTTCCTAAAAAGAGGTTTCTTATTTTAGATCTAATTCTTGCCTATATTTAAGAAGATGATGTTTTTTGTGAAGATTATTAAAGAAGCTTCTTTGTGGATTATACACCCAAAGCTTTTAGTATTGATGCCAATTGAAATCTTATGGTAAGATTTGTGTAATTCTTTCGTGAGATTGAGAGATTATTTTATGAGGAATTATAGGATAAACACTACGTGAGTTGTTGGGTGTAATTAAGAGCTGGGAAACACTAAGAGTGTTTGAGTGACTCGAGTGTAATTGCAATCTCCGTTGTATTGCTTGATCTATAATAGAATTCGTTGCCACTCTTTCCGTGAACATAGGCCACTACGACCTTACTACGTAAATTTGATATCTAATTTGGTTTTTTATTCTATCTATTTTATTGTTCTATCGCTTGTTTTCGTAACAGTTTGTATGCATTTACTATTTTTTTTTTCATTTAATGTTTGCCAAGTTATGTACCCGTCCAACCACCATAAAAGGTTGTGAACTTTATATTTGTAGTTACATTGACTGTTCACACTTCAATAGGTTCTCCCTTTGGTCTTTATTTCTGCCTTGTTCCAAATTTCCAAAATTGTCATTATTCTTTTTGTTTTCAACATTTGGTAGCACCAATTCCATTGAATTGCTTTGTTTTGTTTGAACAACTTCCAAAGTTGAACAGAAGGAATTTTATCAACCGATCCGTCTAGATGAAGGTTCTCTTCAAGTTGCAAGATTTATGAAATATGGTGGAAAACAGCTACACCAAAGTGGCCAATGCTGAAGCATTTAAGGCCTTAAGAAAGGAGGAGAAAGATTTTTTGTTGGAGTCCCTTAAGAAAGACTAGAAAGTATTATATGCAATCTTTCAAGCCGTGGAGGAAACTATATTTGAAAATATATCAAGTGTGGAGACTACGAATGCAGCGTGAGATATTTTGTAAAAATCCTACAAAGGGGTAAATGTATTGTAAGTGCTAAAATTTGTTACGAAAATGTAGTTTAGTTCTAAAACTTTTAAAAAGTATAATTAAGTTGTAAAATTTGTCACAAAAATGCAATTGAGTTCTAAAACTTTTAAAAATTGCAATGAAGTCATAAAATTTGTCAAATTTGTCCAATGAAGTCTTTTTATTGATTGTATTTTTTGAAAGTTTTAGAACTCAATTGCACTTTCGTGACAAGTTTAAGGACTTGATTGCAATTTTTGAAAGTTTTATCACTCGATTGCACTTACGCGGTAAGTTTTAAGACTTGATTGTACTTTTTGAAAGTTTTAGAACTTGACTGCACTTAATGCACTTATCCCATAATTTAATGTAATAAACATGGAACTCAATGTAGAGAATTCATTTTCTTCAAGCAACCGTATTTACGTTGATGAAAACTTTTGCAAATTGACTATTATGCTTGAAAGTAGCATGAATGTCTTCCATCTCTCTCTCTCTCTCTCTCTCTCTCTCTCTCTCTCTCTCTCTCTATCGAACCTTCGGTTACGTCTACATCCTCATCCTTGACTTGTCTTTCCAAGTCTCCGCTTGAGTTGAGGACGAAACAGTCCAAACTCACTCAACATCATTCAGCTTTCACGAACCCACGGCAACGTGACTAGAATTGCGTCCAATTCAATCCATGACGCGAGTCAAGTGTTACACGGTCAATTGCATTTTCTCTCCCGCATAAATAGGCGTAACGCAGACGAAACGTTTAGGAGGGGTTGGATTCTTCCGTGCGCGGTCGCGTCAAATTATGCGAATCAATTTTCAAAGTAGAACGCTACTCACGGAATTGACTTTGGTGAACGGCTTCGTGCGAATGCAAATGCTGTCTTCCATCCTCACCGTCCATTCATTCCACTGTCCACCTAACTAACCCCAGCTCCCGTCGCTTTGAGATCATGGAATGGACTTGAAAGCTTTTTTTGGGGGTCATACTTTAATGTTCTTTTACTTTATGGAAAATCTCACACCGATTTATCTTGACTTGTCAAAGACGGCCTTTTGACCTAGCAAAAAACTATATAGTATACCGAATTAATACTACAGAAAAATACCGAACTAGTATATCTATAATAAATTTATCCAAAATTAATTTTTTGACTATAAAAAATTCCAAATTTATACACATATAACAAATTTACTTTCCGTTATTTTCCGTTAAATTTTACTGTCAAATTGCTGAGTTAGATATACCAGTTTGGGGTTTTATCCCTTCGTTTATCATAGGTTTACCAATATATGATATTTCGTGGTATTAATCCAATTTTACGGATGGTAAGTTTGTCACAAGTGTACTAGTTTTGGGTTTTTGATGGTCAAAAAATTAATTTATGGTAAATTTGTCACATGTGTATCAGTTTGGGGTTTTTGATGGTCGAAAATTAGTTCGGGATAAATCCATCACATGTATACCAGTTTGGGGTTTTTCGTGGTATTAACCTTAATATAATAGCCTTTCATGATTTTAGATATCAATTTATATGTTCTAGAACTCCTAAATATGTCGTGAGGAATAATATTTCAAATTTTTAATGTTCAAAACTCGGACCCTCGAATTTCAATTTGCAATGGCGCCTTTATATTAATTTAAAAGGATGATGTTGGGGTGTAGTTCATACTCCCTATTGATAGGAAAGCATGGGAGTCCCACTCCACGGTGAGCGGGCGAGAGTCCAAGGGGCCACCTCGGTGCTACCTCGCGACGCCAGAGAGTTTTTATAGTTTGGGTCAGTATTTTATTCATAATTTAGGTTTGGGCCCTTGAATAGCTACTGAATATATAATATTTCTTTCACTTGTAATTGAAAGTTATAACATAAATTTGTGAGGTATTAATTACGATGAAATCCTTTTGCTGGATGTAATCCTAGTTTAAAGATGAATCAAGATAAATCTTGTGTTTTGATTTCTCTTTTTTGCCTTTACTCTTTATTTTGTTGTGCCTAATCTGAACACATGAAAATGACAGTTTTCTGGACCTGGTACTGTTCATGTTGCAATTACGTATTCTAAGAATCAATGCTCATCAAAATTGATTCTCCGCATGCTCTTCTACTTCCCACAATCTTCTGCCCGTTCTGGTGCCGCAAGCCCAATCAATTCATCAACCTAGCAAATCATGAATTCTTGCTTCACCATCTCCCTCTCCCTTTCCTTCTGCTCCTTCTTCTTCGTCTTCGTCCTGAATTTCAGTACTGAAGCTGCCGCCAGTTATCTTAATCATTTTTGCCCAAACGTCTTTCTCTTCACTCCCAACTCCACCTACGATTCCAACCTCAAAACCCTCCTTTCTTCCCTCTCCTCCGCCGCCACCAACAGCACCAACGGCTTTGCCATCTCCACCGCTGGCCAGAACCCTCCCAACCGGGCCTATGGGCTATTTCTCTGCCGCGGTGACGTCAGCACCTCCACGTGCAGCAACTGCGTGGCCACTGGAAAACAGGAAATCCTCCGAATGTGCCAGAACCAGGGAGCCTCTGTGATCTGGTACGACGAGTGCATGTTGAGGTACGCCAACAGGTCCTTCTTCTCGGCCATGGAACAGGTGCCTAATCTCTTGATGCAAAACGTTGCAAACATCACCGATCCGACCCGGTTCAAGCAAGTCCTGGGACAGACCGTGGATGACATCGCCACAAGGGCTTCCAATGACGGGTCGGGGAAGAAATTCGCGGTCAAGGAGGCGAATTTCACGAACTTGCAGAAGCTGTACACCCTCGCACAGTGCACGCCGGACTTGACGGCGTCGGACTGCAACCGATGCCTTCGGACGATGATCTCGACCCTCCCTCAGGAGAGGCAAGGTGGGAGGAGGTTCACCATGAGCTGCAGCGTCAGGTTCGAGGTGTACCCGTTTTATACTGCCTCAGCCATGCCAGCACCAGCGCCGGCACCTCTGCCTTTCCAGGTTCCGCCTCCTCCTGCTCCCGTGATCAGACCTGAAGGTAAAGTGTTTGATTGTATTATTTGTCTTCCTCTATACAAGAAATATCTGATCTGTTTAATCTTTGGTAAACTAGTTATTCTACTTTATAGTTTTCGTTCTCAGATTCAACTTTTTTTAACAAAAATAAAATGTGAATTGCCGTCAATGGTTCATACATATCTGTGATAAATTATTTTTGGGATATATTCTAGGGGATTTTCCGAGTCTCTTTCTCCTTCGCGGTCCTCCTAATTTGACTGGTGATGTAAATTTTTCATATTAGTGTGGACGACTAATTTTGCGAGTCTGGTAAATTAATATTTAGAATGAAAAATGGGCCAAGATAGTGTACAAATGGACAATGAGGTGAAATAGCAAAAAAATTTAGAAAATATGTCAAAAAAAATCGAAAATTGAAAAAGAAAAAAAGAAAAGAAAACTGGGCCATCACCACCGCAACCCTCCGATCTTCGACCAGTGATTTCAGGACACCACCTCCTCACACCTACTCCCGCCTCCCGGTAAGTTCCGCTTGTTCATTTAACTTAGGTCTTTACTGAGGATCTTGGCTCGGAGATGTTGCGGGTTGACCGGACCCAGTTCGATTCATCTTGAGTTCGCTCTTTATTCGCCATCGCCGAGCCGGGTAGGGACCTCCACAGTTGAGCACTCACCGCACTCTTTTCTCCCGTCTTGGTCTCGCCAGATCAGCGCTTACAGTTCTCTGGTTCACGTGAGTTCCAACCCTGGCGATGATGTGTCTTGTTGCCTCTGAATCTTTTTTTAGTTGATTGTCGTCTGCCCTGGTGCTTGTTTCACGACCCGGTCTAGCCTTTATCTGTTCATCAGTCTGTATACCCCACATGTTCCACGAAATGCCCGAACCAGTTTGCGTTTGTGTATAGGATGTTGGGTGTGTTGTTGTGGATCTTTACACCGTCGATGCGCTGTATGCATTTGTTTTGTTGTTTTGTTTGAAATGTTTTGGGATATATATACTAGAAGTCCTAAAACTTGTAAAAAAATGAAATTGAGTCATGAAACTTGCAAAAAGTACAATCGAATCCTAAAATTTGTTAAATAGGTTCAATCGAGCCCTAAAGATAATATTGTCAAATTTACTAACGGAAAATGCTGACGTGTCTTATTTTATTATTTTTTGCAAGACACGTGGCGTCCACCAAGCGCCATGTTAAAAAAATAGTTTAAAAACAAAAATATACAAACTAAATTAGTTTTAAAAAAGCTAAAATTTAAATAAAAAAACAAAACAAAATCACTGTGAAGGGCTACCACCATAGCCACTGGGAAGGGTTGGCAGAGGTTGCTTGGGCTTTACTGAAGGCCGATGACCCTTGTTGGCCCCGGGCGAGGCCTTTACGACTCTTGGTGAGGGCTTGCTTGCCCGGATCTGGGGGAAGGCGCTCGCTCGACCCTTGTCGAGGCCTAGCTAGCCTTAACCGGCCCCAGGCAAGGGCTAGCGACTTTCACTCAAATCTAGGGCGAGGGCCGTGCCCTCCCCTAGATCCGGGCCAATAGGTCCTCGTTGAGGGCCTCTAAGGCATTGGTTGGGGCCGGCAAGGGTCGCCAGAATTCGGGAAGGACCAAGCAACCTCCGTTGGCCCTTCCCGGCGACAACAACCGGCGAGGGCTTGGCTCAGCCGTGAGTGAGTTCGTTTTGTTTTTATTTTTTAAAAAATTTTAGCTTTTTTATTTTTTATCTAATTTTGTTTGTATTTTTTATTTTTTTAATATTTTTCTGACGTGGCGTTTGGTGGGCGCCACATCATCGCCACGTGTCTTAAAAAATAATAAAATGAGACATGTCAGCGTTTTTCATTTGTAAACTAGATGTTATTAATTTTAGGACTCGATTGAACTTATTTGATAAATTTTAGGACTTGATTATACGTTTTACAAGTTTTTAGATTAATTATATTTTCATGATAAATTTTATGACTTTAAGTCGTAGTGGAGGGGAGGAAGTTTGCCTCCCGGGGCTACGGTGACATCGCCTAGAGAGATGGGTTGAAGGTCAGGCCGGATCAAAAGGTTCAATGGCTCGGACTGATGTGTCATCGGCTCAATTAACTGGGGCGGGTATGCAAATTGGGTTGAATTTCACTTGAGCCAAATCCAATTTAATTCGGACTAGGCTTTAAGGCTGACCCGAATTTAGACCCAACTGGGATCGATAAGGTCCAAGTCAGATTGCCGAGTTGGGCCGGATCCCTTGACCCGATCTGAAGTCCATTTTCCAAAATGAAAAAATGATAAATAAATTAAAATTTTCGAAAATTAAAAAAATCAGAAATTAGGTCGGAAATGCCTTTTTCTTGTCTTTTAGTGCAATTAGTACCCTTGCTTATTTGGACGTTGGTTGTTTTATGTGCCTATTGCATATCTTACTCGACTTTGCATGTGAATGCCTAGATGAATGTTAGGACTTCGATTCATGCTGTTATGCGAGCAGATTAGGAGGGTAATCAGAGTTTAATTTGGGGCTGATGACGTTAGTCCACTGCCTTGTGAACGCAAGTGGAGGCTAATAATCATTAACTTTAATCAATAAATCCCTAGTTAATCAAGAGGGTGCTTGGGAAAATCGAAACGCATGTTTAACTTCAAAGCCAATCTCGAGGCAATTAGCGATTGAATGAACTTTGTTGATCGTTTGCCTTGACTGTAATGCAAGGACGAGAACTGACATCCATGGTGGTCCAAGGTAACTGTAGCCTAGGATAGTTTAGCTTAGGATAGTTAGACTAGCTTGTTATAATTTTAGGTCTTAATTAGATTAGACTCTAAACAATAAAAATCAGATAGACTTAGAATCACTCTTTTATGATAATGGTTAATTCGGCTTAGCTTAGTCTAATCATAGAAAAAAATGACTAGAATTAGGCTCACCATAGTCTAGCCCAACTTTTGGGATTTATCTTTAATGCCAAGCTCATGGGGGTTGTTGTCCCGGGACTTATAACAAAGTCATATATATTCTTTGCCTGACTTGTATCAAGTCTTCTTTTCTGCATTTATTTTGAAATCATTTCAATACTTGGGTGTTTACTTACTGTGTTGTCTTTCAATAAATTGGTTGTTTATTGCTTTCCTAGAATAGGTTAGGACTATTTTAGACTTTCATGAAAATAACCATACAAAAACATGTTGCATGATCACTTAGCGGTTTTGATCTTTTAGGGTCATAACTAATAATCAAGATTTTATGACCACCTTAGATAACACTCTTTCAAGTTAGTGGTACTGAAAGGGAGTTAATAGAAATGTTAGCGTAAACAAGTCCCCGAATTAGAATCTCTGGTTGCGTAAGAATCAGAATGAAATTCCCGCATTTCGATTGGATGCTCTAGCTTAGCTCAACAATGGATAGTGGTGACTCCAAGAAAATATGTAAGTTGTTTAAGATTTTAAAAGTAATCCAGTGTCAGATGCGGTATGGGCTTAGGGAGAGTCCACGTTTGTGATCAATGGCCCACTTGTGGTGTTATAAAGTGATGGTCTATCCAAGACCCTTACTTATACATACCATTTGGATCATCTCATAAACAATTATCTCTAAACCCATATGAGAGGGCATGACCCTCGAAGGGCAAGTCGTGACAATTGGTTTCTTTGTTTTATGAATTTTACTTATGTTCATTTTTCATTTTGGCATAAATTCTACTTTTGACTTATTTATCTATTGTAAATTTTGTGGCTCGCACATTTTCTGGTCTTAGTGGGGTTATGTCCGTTTTTTTCACTTTGAGTGATGAGTTAGGTGTTCTCGTTGTAAATTTTTGTTAAAGAAGCTATTGAGTGGTTGTGGTAAAGATATTATTAGTAAGTGCTAAAAGTTAGACAAATTAATACTTCATGCATGTCTTTCGTTCCATAAAGTCAAGATGTGGTACATTTTAGGTGAGAAATATTTCCTAGGTGGATCACGGGCAATGATATATCTCAATCTCATACCAGTTGAACATGGTGGGTTCTATCCTAAAAACAAATCGTGGGTTCTACATCCACTCATGAGATTAGACTTTACATAACAATTGATTCAATATCGGTTTTCATCAATTAATGGTTAATCCCCTGCAAACAATGGGTACACTCGCATGGGAAGGATAATTACCAAATTAGTATCAAACCTATTGCGTGGATGCCAATTCAAATCTAGATATTCCAATTTTATCAATGTGGTCCTTCCGGCAAATTGCTAAAATGACAACCACTTATCGTTGGGCATCTTACATGGCATGCTAATGTGGACAACTTTATTCTTAAAATGATGTATTACATGAACCGCTGTGTTAGTTATTTCCGACAATAATTGGTTGAAAAAACTATGTTGGAATTTTGTTCAAAAGTTTGACACTACATTGTCAAAATTGGAAAGTTTATAACTAAATTGACATTTGCATAATAGGTTTAGTAGTGATAATCCCCACATGCGAATAAGGAAAAGAATGGAATTTTGAGAGATGGACAGTTATGGATTACAGCTTAATATCTTCAGGACATATGCTCTTTAAGCGTACTCATTTCGTTTGTCTCTTGGCTAATGGTAGCAATTCCAGATTCTAATCTCATACAGTCACAAACACATACTGATGCTATATATTGACATATGGTTGCACATATGTAGGCAAAAGCAATAAAACTACTGTGAAAGTCGTCGCCGTTGCCGTTCCTGTTGGCGTAGGCATGGTGCTTCTCTTCCTTGCTTGTTTTATCAAGCGGAGGAAAGCGACCAAGACATATGAAGTCGTCCAAGGATATCAAAGCGGTATGAAATATGTACCTGTGCCATATACTTGGATAGGATGATGAAACCGTATATGCAGGGTGCACTGTTGTACGCTTTTGGTGAAATGACCATCTCATGTTGTTTCGCTTTGTAGGCCTAAGTGACATTACAAATGTCGAGTCCTTGCTGTATGATTTAGCCACCGTACAAGCCGCCACCGACAATTTCTCTCAGCAAAACAAGTTGGGCGAGGGCGGATTCGGTGAAGTTTTCCTGGTATGATTAGTCAGAAACTAGATTGGGAATGGCTTAAATATACTTGAAAGATCTTTAGTGTGAAAAGATTTGAAGATTTTTGATTTGGTAATTTTGAAAAGTTGTCATCAAGAGCTATTCATGTGTATTAGACATCAAAATGCTGACTATCTAGGGTAGGCTTCCTAATGGGCTACAAATAGCCGTGAAGAGACTATCTCAAGGCTCGGGACAGGGTGCTGAAGAATTTAAGAACGAAGTCATATTGGTAGCGAAGCTTCAACATCGAAACCTTGTGCAGCTGCTTGGGTTCTGCTTGGAGGGTGAAGAAAAACTACTTGTCTATGAGTTTGTGCCGAACAAAAGTCTCGACTACATTTTATTTGGTACGTTGTTTTTCAATATATTCCAAAGCTGTTGCTTTCCCTGTTGGGGGAGTATGTAATTAGCCCCATAATTATGTAGAAAGTTGGTTTGCATAAAATCTACTCAAGAGGATGTATTAAGCGAAGATATCCGCATCTGAATTGTGCATACATGTAGATCCTGAAAAGAGCCGGCAATTGGATTGGACGAGACGTTACAAAATAGTACATGGAATTGCTCGAGGAATGCTCTATTTACATGGGGAATCTCAACTTCGAATCATTCATCGCGATCTAAAAGCGAGCAATATCTTGTTGGATAGTGAAATGAATCCAAAGATTGCAGATTTTGGTATGGCAAGGATTTTTGGAGTCGATCAAACACAGGCAAACACCAATAAGATTGTGGGGACTTAGTAAGTATTGTTATGCTTTGTTCTCTACTTTTTATGCTTATATATACATATATTGTTGATGCATTATGGTTTGCAGTGGTTACATGGCACCTGAGTATGGAATGCATGGGCAGTTCTCCGTAAAGTCTGATGTCTATAGTTTCGGTGTTCTACTTCTTGAGCTGATTAGTGGTAAAAAGAATAGTTTCTTCTACCAAGTAGATGAGGGAGAAGTTCTCGCTAGCTATGTAAGTTGCACAAATTGACTATAACTAATCAGAATATTATTAAACAAAGCAGACTTGACATACTGAAATATTTTCTTCGAATGAACTGTTTTTTAGGCCTGGAAAAATTGGAGAGACAATATGCCATTGGAAGTGTTAGATCCAGCTATTGGAGACTTGTATTCAAGGAATGAAGTTCTTAGATGCCTCCACATTGGTTTACTATGTGTTCAGGAAGATCCAATGGATAGACCCACGATGGCAGACATAGTCCTTATGCTGAACAGTTACTCTATTACTCTTGCATTGCCTCAACAACCGGCCTTCTTCCTCCAGAGCAAGACGGAGAGACAGATGAAAGAGCCTGAATTAGACCAATCCACCAATAGGCCTATGCCATTGTCTACCAATGAAATGTCAGTCACCGAAATTTACCCCCGCTAAACGGTGATGTGAGGGGAAATGTTTCTTCATGATAGTCTCACATAGACCACGATCATGAGAGCCTTGGCACTCCACTCAGATCATTAGTAAACAATGAGCAAACACCTTTGTCCCGTACATCTAAAGGTACAAAGTGTACTTTCTTTGAGGCCAATCATGCTTTGATCCACTAGGCACGGTAGGCTGTTTACATTAAGATATATGTGTGTGGTCTTATTGGATCATGGAATGTAAGTTCTTCCTTGTCTGAAGAAATAATTAATTGAAATGACTAGAGTTTTATTAACTATCTTTTTGTATGATTCTTTTCATGATATATGACGAGATATATCGGTTTGTACGTAATTCGCACCGCTTTATTTTCTGTCACGTTTATTAGAAATCGAAGTCATAAACCTCACCTCCAGATAAATTCCTTTGCATGACCTGCCTAGTTACTCGATTATAATGGTTGGTGGTTGCTTATGATGGAACGGCTTGCAACTTTGCGTGGATCGTTCCGTTCATATATTTCCTCATGTGTACACAAGAATAAACATATCTCTTTCTCTCTCTTCGCGATCTACACACAGCCACAAGTCCACCGATGCCAGAGCCACTTCAGCCAAACTCCATGACTGATTAACTCTTTCACCGCCATCATTTGTGTGTCTCTCTCCATCTGAGATCTTAGCCATGGCCTACAAGGAGTGGAGCTAGTCGACGAGGTTCTCTATGGATGGCAAGTGCTCAAATGATTCTAGCGTTGAGTAGCAAGACGGGATGATGGGGAGGGAGGGAGAGTGCAAGATATAACGCCGATGATCGGACAAGTCTAAATTAGATGAACATGCATTAATGTTTTGACATCCTATGAACGGTTGATGTACAAAATAATGTATGATTCCATAAACTCAGTTCGCGGGAACCTATTTCAATTAATACAATTGGATTATATGAGTCTCACGTAAAATCTACGTCATCACTTGTCATTGAGATACATGAGTTACATATTTCTTGACTTTTGTTGGTCAAGTCTTCATTCAACAAGAGAATGCAACTCATGCAATTGACCTCGTCAATGGTTCCCGTTCATATTTTTCTCTTTCCCCACTTGAGTTTTGATGGCCAAACCAATAGAGCGTGATCGTAGATCATTTGAACGCCCAAAGTGCATGTGTTTGGCTTTCGTATTTATGACACATTCTAAGTCCCAAAGTTTTAACAAGTGTCGCGACCGAAATCCCGAGCCCTCTTTTGGACAACATGCAAAAAGTAGGGGGGCTCGCCTGGTACGTCCTAAGTCTAGGTTTAGGACTTAACTCGGGCTCTCCTAAGCCCATACCATATCGCGACTTAGGATTTAGATATTTAACATGCAAATGGTTTATATCAAGGAGTCGCCACTAATCGATTTGGGGTAGGACGATTAGAAACCTAAATAGGGTGATGGGAGAATCACCCTATTCCTACGAACCAAAAATTAACTGGGTTCGGGGATTTGGTTACATTAGTTAGATAACTAATGCCCTTTCGGTACCATTTTACCCTGTTCATTTCTTGAAAATGTTTGTCAAGCAGTTTGGATTGATTTTAGGACCTTTCTCCTAAGATGTGAGGTGATCAAGCGAGTGCATAATCAGAAATGATTAGCAGTCATGCAACCTATGGTTCTAGCCCTAACTAAGCCAGATGACATTCAAAACGCAGCAGTTCATTCAATTGTATTAAAACATGCATAATAACAATGCAATGGTAATGAAAATAAAACATGCAAAGTACCACTGCGTGACTTCAGGCTCATTGAGTTTAAATAAGACAACACATACATAAATATAAAGGATTAAGGCACTCAGATTTAAGAAAAGAAAGAAGAAGAAGAAAATTTTTTTTTTTTTCGGATTTTTTTTTCGGAAAAGAAAGAAAAAAAACAATAATAATAAAAAAAATTTCTTCTTCTTTTTTTTTGAAATTTTTTTGAAATTTTTTTGAAATTTTTTTTTGAAATTTTTGAAATTTTTTTTAAATAAATAAAATAATATTATAATAAACCCGGTCGGGTCGGGTCCGGGTCGGTCAGAACCGACCCGGTCAACGGACCCGACCCGGGAATTGACCCGGGCCGGATCGGATGATCCGAATCGGGTCGGATCCGACCCGGGCGTTGACCCGGGTCGGATCGGATGATCCGGGTCGGATCAGAACCGACCCGAGTCAACAGATCCGACCCGGGAGTTGACCCGGGTCGGATCGGCTGATTCGGGTCGGGTCTGATCCGAATTTCACAGACCCGCGGGAAGGGGGCCGCCGGCGAGGCCAAAATTGGCCGTCCGCCGGCTGACCCAGACCGGCACAACCCTCGGTCAGGCCCCCTAGGACCATCATCAAGCCTCGCCGCCCACCAAGGTCACCGTCCGACCGCCGTTCGCCGGTCGGCGACCAAAAACAAACCGGTCTCATTGAGGCTTTTCATCGAACAGGTGGGAGGCGTGACCAAAAACAGGAGAATCTGACCTGTTCCGGCGAACTGGTGGGCTCAGGCGACCCAGCCTACCTTCAGTGTCGACACACGGACGGTGGAGGACGGCGGTATGGGCCGGGAATCGCGCGATTCGGCCGGCGCGAGTCCCGGCCGGACGGCGTGCAAAAACAGGGGAGGACAGAGGTGCTTCTCGGCCGAGGGGGGCTCACCGGTCAACGGCGCGGCTGGGCGTCTTACGGCGGGTCTGAAGGCGACGGCGACGCTTGCTAGTTCTTCTTTAGCTCCGGCGGGCTCTCGGCTCTCTCCTTCTCTCTCTGTTCTCAGCTCTCTCTCACTCTCTGTCTCTCTCTCTGTCTGGCCGACCGAGGCTCTGGCTTCTTCACGATGGCAACGACGCTGCTGGTTTGCTCCGGCAAGGCCTCGGCCACGTTCTCTTTCTCTCTCTCTTCTCTGTGTGTGTGTCTCTCTCTATTCCCTCCCTGTTTTCTCTCTCTTTCCCTGCTCTGTTTCTCTCTTAAAATTGCCGACCGGCCCTCTCTCTCTCTTTGTCTGGTTTATAGCCGACGACGACGAGCCTGGGCCCGGCCGCGTCGGCGTGACGATGGCCTGCACCGGCCTATGCCCCGCGAATTCCGCGGCCATAGGCCGGTGCAGAGAGGGCGTCAGTTCTGGCACGTAGAGAGGTGAACAGGGAACTGGGAGAGATGAGGGGATAAGGGAAGGCCCGGGAAATGGGGGAAAGAAGGGACTGGCAATTAATGCCAGTCCCGTCGTCGTGCTCGTTCGGCCTTCCTCTGGCCGGATGACGACGATGACGAGGGGCGGCGCCGCCGTGCGTCGGCGTGACGACGCGAAGCAGAGGCGGACAGGGGCGTGGACAGCGACGGTCGCGCGTGGGGGAGAAGGAGAAGAAGGGGCTGGGCCGGGCCAGGCCCAGCCTGTGCGAGAAAGAAAAAAGAAATAGAGGAAGAAGAAGGCTGGGCCGGCAAGGAAGGAAAAAGGAAAAGAAAAGGGGGGCCGGCCGAAGGCCCGCGCGCGAGGGAAAAAGAAAGGGGCCGGGTCGGCCTGGCCCCGACCAGGCCCGACTCGATTTTTTCTTTTTTCTTTTTTCTTTTCGTTTTTTTAATGTAATTTATTTATTTTACATTTATATTATTATTATTATTATTTTTATGTTTTATTATTTATTATTTTATTTTTTTTAAAACTCTAGTAGGCCCTATTAATGCAAAATGTGCCTAATTTCTATATGCAATGCATTTAAATTGAAATATTTTTTTATTTTAGGAATTAAAAAATTAATCCCTAAATTTTTGCATAATTAATTTTGGGCAAGTTAAAAATAGGTGTCAACAGCTGCCCCTCTTTGAAGGTGAGCTCGCAGAGTTTGAGCTAGCAGAGGTTACGTTCAAAGATAAAATGACACCTAAATTTGGTCCATGCATGTTCAATGAATTTTATTTTTGGCGAGACTGGAGTCCCATTTTTATGATGCGATATAGGATGATGCATGCTAAAGCAAATAAAAGCTTACCTGGGGCTACTTACCTTGCCGTAGGGTAGAGTAATTCCAGATAGTTAATATTGTGTGTCGAGGACCCGAACCTTTCTTCGGTCGCCTTGACGGGGAAAATGGTTTGTCTAGGACCCGAACCTTTCTTCGGTCGCCTTGACGAGGATTTTGTTTGTCTAGGACCCGAACCTTTCTTCGGTCGCCTTGACTGAGAATTTGATTGTCTAGGACCTGAACCTTTCTTCGGTCACTTTGACTGACTGGATTTTGTTTTGCCAAAGTACCTGGGTGTTCTCGCCCAAGGGTTTGACGGTTTGCCTGGTGGGTCCTCGCCAGCAGGTCTTGAAAAGGCTCAAACGATGAGCACCTCGGGGTCCTCGCCCAAGGATTTGATGGTTTGCCTGCTGGGCTCTTGGCAGCAGGCCTCGGAAAGCTCAAACGATGAGCACCTCGGGGTCCTCGCCCAAGGATTTGATGGTTTGCCTGCTGGGCTCTTGGCAGCAGGTCTCGGAAAGCTCAAACGATGAGCACCTCGGGGTCCCCGCCCGAGGATTTGATGGTTTGCCTGCCGGGTCCTCGCCATCAGGTCTTGGAAAGCTCAAACGATGAGTACCTCAAACGCTGAGCACCTCGGGGTCCTCGCCCAAGGATTTGTTGTTTGCCTGCCGGGTTCTCGCCATCAGGTCTTGGAAAGCTCAAACGATGAGCACCTCAAACGCTGAGCACCTCGGGGTCCTCGCCCAAGGATTTGTTGTTTGCCTGCCGGGTCCTCGCCATCAGGTCTTGGAAAGCTCAAACGATGAGCACCTCAAACGCTGAGCACCTCGGGGTCCTCGCCCAAGGATTTGTTGTTTGCCTGCCGGGTCCTCGCCATCAGGTCTTGGAAAGCTCAAACGATGAGCACCTCAAACGCTGAGCACCTCGGGGTCCTCGCCCAAGGATTTGTTGTTAACAGAGGGAGTCAGTTCCGTGCTCAAAAGGGTGAACAGAGGGGTCAGTCCAATGTTCAAATGGTACCATAACAATTATAGGTACATGGATTTTTGGAACCAGGCATGGGTAGAATATACTTACCTGGACGCGTTCCTGCCTCTTAAGGGCATGTCTCCTGTCGGACAAGTTTTTCTTTGTGCAAACACATATGCATTCATTGGAGAAATAGACAACTGAGGCTATTCCTGAATATTGTACGAAATATCTTGATCGCGAGTCAATATGCATTTCATTTTCAAAGCAATACCTGGTTTACCTTCGGGGTAGTTTGAAAAGAAATCTGATGATTTTGAGATCAGGTAAGGGTAGAATGTACTTACCTGGGCACATTCCCGAAGGTTTGATGTATCATCTGTTGAATAACTAACCTTTTCCGGGGCATCTCCCTTGGGATGATAATGAGGGCTTCTCCGGCGCCCGAATTTTTGTATTCTATCACTGGGGATTAGAACTCTGAACTGTCAAAGATGATTAGCACAAACATGCATGCATTCATCAAGGATAGACAAGCTGGGCTAATCCAGAGTATGCATTTGTAAGTTCATGCATGATGATTTTACCATGGTCGCATCACCAAGCATCCACCGAGGGTCAATTAAGACAATTTTTGCTCGTGAGGTGGACTTTTTGAGATGCTGAATGAGAGACCTTCAGTCAGAGAGGACTTTCCACTCGCTCTCATTGAAAAGGGTTGTTTGTCCCGTCCATTAATGCGGGAACATCGAAAACACTCAGTCTGACCGCTATCACATCAACAAGGGTCTGAGTTTTCTCGCAAGCAGTACGACACTGCCAATCTGAGAGGTCTTCTTCAGGGTCGTAATGTAGGCTTGGTCAATGGCTTAACAAAGGAGACTGTCCGAGTCAAGGCCATGAAAGAAAATATTCTGCAATTATCTCTGGGTTTACAAGTCAAGAACCCTGCAAAAGTGATAGAAAATAGTCTTGCTCGCACTTCTTCAAGCGTTGTTTATAAACATTTGAAATTCCACGTTAATTCAAATGCGCCAGTCAGAAGAGACTTCATGAGGGATGTAACGTGGGCTTGGTTTACAGATTGAGGGACGAAATGATCGTTAGGCTCAAAAATGTGTGTAAGGGTGAGAATTAGTGTTCATCTTGGCATTGTCACCAGTCTTCTTCTCCACCATCAGGATCCTTTCGGAAGACTTCTTGGGTAATCCTGTGTTTTAGCATCTTTGACAACTTTTTCTTGAGGAGCTTTTGCGTTAAGCATTATCCTGGATACCATTCTATCTCTGTCCCAAATGCTTTCTCAAGAATAGGTTCGTCTTTCTTTATCATGTGGCAGATCTTTATCAAGACAGAGTTCTTAAAGTAAGAATTTATATCAAAGAAGAACTCAAGTTGGAAACTTTTGGGGTTGTCTATTCTACCCCACTTAATGTCTTTGAGATATTTGAGAGCGCTTTCATCACGCCCATAGATCTCCATTTATGGGCATTGGCCTTGCTTTTACCAGGCACACTGCTTTTTCATGCCCCCAGTTTTCAGCATTTTTTTTTGCTGTTCTCTTGGTGTTGTCAGGACTAGCCTAAACAAAGTTGAACAGAACAATATTTTTAGGCTCTTGGAGTCTTCATCTTCATTCGGTACTTGAGACCGTGATGTTCAAAATGTGGTGACTTTTGCCTTGCCCCGGTGTGGGGGATGATCACCAATTGGATTCATACGAAATGAAATTACCGGCTCAATTGGGCTAGCAAGGGATATGAGTGTATGGGATAGAAAAAGAATTGCTCTTCGTCATTCTAGGGCATTTAGATTAACGCAAGAGTTCATCTGCAATAAAAACATTCAAAGATTAATGCAAGTGAGAGCAAGAAAATTTCTATTCATCTTTTTCACCTTGTGTGAGCTGTTGCAGCTGATGATCATAGAAAATTTTAGATATTACAAACTCCTCATCCTTCTTGTCTTGCTTAGTGAAAACATCACTGTTATCAATAAGATATTGACACTTTGGACAAGCATTAGTTTGCTGCTTCTCTTTTGACGAAGCCCTCTTAACCTCGATTGTCTAGTTGTCGATGGTGTACTGGTCTTGGAGGACTCTGTTGAGGACCGCCGGACCTCAAGCTGCCCCAATGTGGGGTGGTTCTTGACAGGGGTGATTTGAAAGGAACCTTCGAGTGTGTGGGCTCAAAAGAGTTAAGCAAATGATTAATGGCAGTATATGGGGCAAAGAAATGAATTGCCTCTCGTCATTTTGACTGCCGTACCTTATGCGAGAAATCCCTTCACCTTGTAGAAATGAAACCTTTTCACTCATCTTGCAAGGGTTTAGTACTTGAGAACGTGTATAGATTAAGGGTTGCCTCTCATCCTTCTAACACACCTTGTTCAAAACATCGGAGCAATTCGACACCATTCGTCGAATTGTCACGATTTTCCCAGGGAATTGGTGAATTAAACAGGTAAAATTACCATGCAAAATTACCTTTCAAAAGACATGCGATGCACTCGTAGAAATATTAAGCATTCATTTGTTTTAACATGCTTCCTCTTTCTTTGCTTCTTTGTATTTTTAGGAGAAAAGTTTTTACAGACAGAGGTACTTACCTATGCTGCTATGATGAGGTAAATCTGCAAGGCGATAGGAAAGACCGTGTTAATGAACTGTTCTTTGAAAAACAGGAATTGGGAACGATACAACATTACCCTTCGTGATTCCTTTCATTTGAAATTAGATTGACAACATCTTGAGTTCTCTCAAATGTTGATAATCTTCTTCTGACAAAAACATGAGCTTATGTTAGAAGTGAGATGATTAAGGGTAAATTGAGAATGATACAGATTACCCTTCTTCCATTTTGCCTTCAAAGCTAGCAGAGTCTTTTCTCATCTTTACTTTGTTGAGCCTTCTTCGTCTCAGTCTGCTCCTCCCTACACTTGATCTCGAAGCTCGAATGAGATTCTCTATAGTTAGGGGTGCCTCCAATTGGAAAGTCCTATTGTCGGCGCATGCCGTGCCAACGCAGTTTTGGCATGCTGAGGCATTTCTCGAAAATTTTCTGATTCCCGACATGCACAGGGCATGTGCAATTGCTTGCATGGGGATCTTCGCAGCAAGGTTAATCTCTACTTTAAAGATTTTCGACGGATGCAGGCATGACTAACGTCGAGACATCCATGATTGGTGGGACTAGAATTGACTCTATCTTGTCATATGCAAAGTCCTTTCCAGCTGCTTGCACAGAATCTTTACTCAAATTTGTCCTACATAAAAAGAAAGAATGTGTCATTTCTATTCTAAAGTGGGTGAACTTTAGGAACGAAATACACCCTTTTTGATGGACTGGAGGATTGCATGCCCCATAGTCTACTCTTCCAATTAAGCACTTATTCGGCATGCTTCATTTGAGAGGTCCCAGCATTGGTGCTCCATCCGGCTTGCTAGCTCGTCAGGGTCTTTTTCTTTCCAAAAGGGGTAATCTTTTCTTGATCTGTCCCCGACTTTTGTATGAAATGATGTTTCGCTCATCATGGTGTCAAGGAATGCTCAGCACTCCCTCTGACTTTCTGGAATTGATATCTCACACTAGAAGTGATGAGATTTGCCCCACATTTCATTTTGAAGGTTGGCTAATCTTTGCTCGGACTATCCCTATCAGATGAGTTGGTCCGCTAGCATCATCAGGGTCTGATGTACTCTTCAGTTTGTGTCATTTCTAAATGTCTCCTTTGTAAAAACAAATTAAGAAGGAGTATGCTCTGAAACATGAAGTGAGCGAGTTAGAAAAACAAACAGGGCTATGAGCATGCATGTTTTTCCACCACCGTTCTTTTTTTTTGCCTTTTTGAAAAATGATAAAACACTCGTTTTATTTTCAAAAGCTTAAAAACAAGGAAGCATGAGGAAGTCCGGGCCTCAGAATACTTTCCTTTGCATGACTGGATATCATCAATGGGCCGGTTTGGGATACTTCCTCAGGCCCTCAAAACAAAACATTTGTAATTCTTTTGAATCAATCAAGCGAATTACATTTGTTGGAATGGAAATTGCAATTCTGAAATTCTAAGCATAATTAAAAATTCAGAAAGCTGGGAATCTTAGAAAACAGCTGAGACTTTAAAAAGCAAGAAAAACTCCCACGTAGGAGTATTCAAACTATTAAACATGCCTTTATTCTAAGAAAGGAAAATTGAGTCTTCAGTTTACTCAATGACGACATCTGCGCCTCCTGCTTGCTTAGATGGTGCGTTGCGGAATGAAAACATCTTTGCATCCAACAACTTCTGGACCTTATTTCTCAGGACCACACAGTCATCGACGGAATGTCCCGTTTCACCCAAATGATAATCACACGCCTTGGAGGGGTCGTAGTTGGGGAAATGTTCAGGATTTTCACGCTTTGGCTCTTTAGCAAGCAACCTCTTTTCCAGGAGAATAGGCAGGATCTGAGACATAGGCAAAGGGAGTGGCGTGAATTGCCTTTTATTATTTCGCCTTTGGGCGGCTTGCGGCCTGAGGCCGGTTGCTGTCCACTACTCATCTGAACCATTGGGGAAGGACGAACAGTTTGGGTGTATGCAACATCTGCATCTGTCAGCGGTTCTTTCTCCTTCTTCAGGCCGAGTTTCTTGCTTGTGGAAGTGGGGTTTGTGAACCACCCCTCACGTAATCCCATTTCAATTCGTTCGCCCACAGAAACAAGACGATTAAGGGATTCAGCAGTGGCACCGACCAGTCGGTGTCTGTATTCGTACGGAAGCGACTTTATGAACAACTTCACTTGTTCCTGATCAGTGAGTTGTGGGGTAACCTGGGCGGCCAAGTTTCTCCATTTGGTAGCGTACTCCTTGAAGGACTCACTCTTCTTCTTCTCAGCACGTTCCATATCATCACGAGTAAAGGTGACGTCGAGGTTGAATTGATATTGCTTGAGGAATGCATCAGTGGCATCATCCCAGGATTTGAAAGCATCAATATCCTTCGACATATACTATGTCAGGGCTGGTCCTGTCAAATTTGCTTGAAAAGTCTGAATCATGAGGGGTTCATTATCAACGTATTGGGTCATCCGCACATGATACATGTGCAGATGATGCCTAGGGCATGAGGTACCATCATACTTCTCAAATTCCGGCATCTTGAATTTCTCCGGTACCCTGACCCGTTTATATATAGACAGGTCAAGGGGGACAGCATTTTGCGGACCCTGGAGCTGCTTCAACATCTCTTCGACTTTTGCAAGGCGTTTGTCATGCTCTGTCATTGGTGCAATTTCAGGTTCAGGCTCCCTGACAGCAAGGGGAAGCGGATCGTCTTCTAGCGGAGGCATTTTAACGTCACTGGCGGAGGCTTTGGCTTTTCCAGTGGACGGTGGTGATAACACCACCTCAACTGCTGCAGGCGTGGGCGTGAGCTTGCTCTGAATGGATTCCACTTGTTTTGTGAGATTTTGGATTGCATTGAGGACCAGCTTCATTTCGTCCTCCATGGTATTAAGACGGACGTTTTCTCCGGCCATTTTTAACTACCTGAGAAAACGTTGAAATAAATGAGTATAATACCTAATAAAAAATCATTTTATGATCTAGGCATAATATTATTACATATTTTCTTTATTTGCAAAGAAAAAAATAAGTAAAAAGGGTTTTTATTAATATTAACATTACAGGTGGCGTCCCCAGGATTCGAACCCCGATCGCCTCGGACCGTTACGCTTCATCCCCGGATACCACTGGGCCAAAGGCCGCGGTGGTGTCACAAAGGGGCAAAAAATTTTATTTAAAGCATAAAAAGCGGCCCGAGTTATATTAACATTAGTACAACCCAAAAATACTTTTAAGGACGAAAACCAAAACCCTTGAACATAAATACTAGGGAAATATACAAAAAGGGGCTTTTAACAAAAAAGGCGCCCTTCTCGGATGCTCATTTTATAAACGATGGGAAAACTACAGTCTTCTTGGAGCTGCTTATTTTCACGGACAAGCTCCGCAATAAGCGTATCCCTCGTCTCGTCGGTCCCACCGTGCCAGAAATTTTCTTAGGAGCGGGGACAAATTGGGCATCAGTTTTTCCCATCTTGTATAGAATGCAATCAACGGGTGGCCTATTAATAACAAATCAATTGAATTAGTAGGCTGCATAATAAAAATGAAAAAGGATAGAATATATACCTTTTCTTGAGCCATGGCAATCACAACGACATGCACATGAGTAGTGAGGCTCGATTTCTATCTAGACTGGCTCAACAAAATGAAATTAAAAGGGTACCTGACCGTCGCAGTCTCGCGTTGGTGTCAAGTCCTTTTAACCTCGGCCAAATCGAAAGGAATATCTTATAGTCACGCGAATAGCGGCTAAAGATATTTCTTTACGATTTTTTAGAAATGAATTTCGGGGAGAAGAAAGGCAACCTCTACATCGCGGACTCGCGTTCGAGGTCGTATCTTTCTTAACACCATCCTAAAATGTCCTATTGCGGCCCAGGTCCGGCAGCGTGGTTGTGTGTGCAATAGTGTAGTGCTAAATCATTAAAGCATGCACAAAATTTATAAACAATCAATTTGAACCTGCAAGAACAAATAACACCTTAATGTCAGGCTCATACCTGGAATCCTTGCTGCCAACAATTATTTTGAACAGGGCAAAAATTTTGGCTTAAGTCCACTTTAGAATACAACAGTCCCCAGCGGAGTCGCTAGTCTGTCGCGACCGAAATCCCGAGCCCTCTTTTGGACAACATGCAAAAAGTAGGGGGGCTCGCCTGGTACGTCCTAAGTCTAGGTTTAGGACTTAACTCGGGCTCTCCCAAGCCCATACCATATCGCGACTTAGGATTTAGATATTTAACATGCAAATGGTTTATATCAAGGAGTCGCCACTAATCGATTTGGGGTAGGACGATTAGAAACCCAAATAGGGTGATGGGAGAATCACCCTATTCCTACGAACCAAAAATTAACTGGGTTCGGGGACTTGGTTACATTAGTTAGATAGCTAATGCCCTTTCGGTACCATTTTACCCTGTTCATTTCTTGAAAATGTTTGTCAAGTAGTTTGGATTGATTTTAGGACCTTTCTCCTAAGATGTGAGGTGATCAAGCGAGTGCATAATCAGAAATGATTAGCAGTCATGCAACCTATGGTTCTAGCCCTAACTAAGCCAGATGACATTCAAAACGCAGCAGTTCATGCAATTGTATTAAAACATGCATAATAACAATGCAATGGTAATGAAAATAAAACATGCAAAGTACCACTGCGTGACTTCAGGCTCATTGAGTTTAAAT
Source organism: Syzygium jambos (assembly GCA_031216235.1). Classification (NCBI taxonomy): domain Eukaryota; kingdom Viridiplantae; phylum Streptophyta; class Magnoliopsida; order Myrtales; family Myrtaceae; genus Syzygium; species Syzygium jambos. The sequence goes on along the minus strand of CM062224.1, from coordinate 42,053,152 downwards.
AAGACAACACATACATAAATATAAAGGATTAAGGCACTCAGATTTAAGAAAAGAAAGAAGAAGAAGAAAATTTTTTTTTTTTTCGGATTTTTTTTTCGGAAAAGAAAGAAAAAAAACAATAATAATAAAAAAAATTTCTTCTTCTTTTTTTTTGAAATTTTTTTGAAATTTTTTTTTAAATTTTTTAAATTTTTTTTAAATAAATAAAATAATATTATAATAAACCCGGTCGGGTCGGGTCCGGGTCGGTCGGAACCGACCCGGTCAACGGACCCGACCCGGGAATTGACCCGGGCCGGATCGGATGATCTGAATCGGGTCGGATCCGACCCGGGCGTTGACCCGGGTCGGATCAGAACCGACCTGAGTCAACAGATCTGACCCGGGAGTTGACCCGGGTCGGATCGGCTGATTCGGGTCGGGTCTGACCCGAATTTCACAGACCCGCGGGAAGGGGGCCGCCGGCGAGGCCAAAATTGGCCGTCCGCCGGCTGACCTAGACCGGCACAACCCTCGGTCAGGCCCCCTAGGACCATCATCAAGCCTCGCCGCCCACCAAGGTCACCGTCCGACCGCCGTTCGCCGGCCGCCGGTCTCATTGAGGCTTTTCATCGAACAGGTGGGAGGCGTGACCAAAAACAGGAGAATCTGACCTGTTCCGGCGAACTGGTGGGCTCAGGCGACCCAGCCTACCTTCAGTGTCGACACACGGACGGTGGAGGACGGCGGTATGGGCCGGGAATCGCGCGATTCGGCCGGCGCGAGTCCCGGCCGGACGGCGTGCAAAAACAGGGGAGGACAGAGGTGCTTCTCGGCCGAGGGGGGCTCACCGGTCAACGGCGCGGCTGGGCGTCTTACGGCGGGTCTGAAGGCGACGGCGACGCTTGCTAGTTCTTCTTTAGCTCCGGCGGGCTCTCGGCTCTCTCCTTCTCTCTCTGTTCTCAGCTCTCTCTCACTCTCTGTCTCTCTCTCTGTCTGGCCGACCGAGGCTCTGGCTTCTTCACGATGGCAACGACGCTGCTGGTTTGCTCCGGCAAGGCCTCGGCCACGTTCTCTTTCTCTCTCTCTTCTCTGTGTGTGTGTCTCTCTCTATTCCCTCCCTGTTTTCTCTCTCTTTCCCTGCTCTGTTTCTCTCTTAAAATTGCCGACCGGCCCTCTCTCTCTCTTTGTCTGGTTTATAGCCGACGACGACGAGCCTGGGCCCGGCCGCATCGGCGTGACGATGGCCTGCACCGGCCTATGCCCCGCGAATTCCGCGGCCATAGGCCGGTGCAGAGAGGGCGTCAGTTCTGGGACGCAGAGAGGTGAACAGGGAACTGGGAGAGATGAGGGGATAAGGGAAGGCCCGGGAAATGGGGGGAAGACGGGATTGGCAATTAATGCCAGTCCCGTCGTCGTGCTCGTTCGGCCTTCCTCTGGCCAGATGACGACGATGACGAGGGGCGGCGCCGCCGTGCGTTGGCGTGACGACGCGAAGCAGAGGCGGACAGGGGCGTGGACAGCGACGGTCGCGCGTGGGGGAGAAGGAGAAGAAGGGGCTGGGCCGGGCCAGGCCCAGCCCGTGCGAGAAAGAAAAAAGAAATAGAGGAAGAAGAAGGCTGGGCCGGCAAGGAAGGAAAAAGGAAAAGAAAAGGGGGGCCGGCCGAAGGCCCGCGTGCGAGGGAAAAAGAAAGGGGCCGGGTCGGCCTGGCCCCGACCCAGCCCGACTCGATTTTTTCTTTTTTCTTTTTTCTTTTCGTTTTTTTAATGTAATTTATTTATTTTACATTTATATTATTATTTTTTTTATGTTTTATTATTTATTATTTTATTTTTTTAAAAAAAACTCTAGTAGGCCCTATTAATGCAAAATGTGCCTAATTTCTATATGCAATGCATTTAAATTGAAATATTTTTTTGTGTTAGGAATTAAAAAATTAATCCCTAAATTTTTGCATAATTAATTTTGGGCAAGTTAAAAATAGGTGTCAACAACAAGTGACAATTATCCTCCAAAGTTTTTCGATCGATCAATACAGCAAAATCAACACAAATCTTAAAAGCCCATGCCCCTCTCTCTCTCTCTCTCTCTCTCTCTCTCTCTCTCTCTCTCTCTCTCTCTCTCTCTCTCTCTCTCTCTCTCTCTCTCTCTCTCTCTCTCTTCACCTCCATCGTGACTCACACAGCCCTTGTTAGAATAGTATAAAATTGATGGTTGAAGATTTGAGCACGTTGGCTGTTGAGCTCACATTTGGTGGTTAGTATTCTTCAAAGAATGCCTTGATTTATGGTGGTGTCAGAAGAAAAATGAAAATTAATCGGTGAAGCACGATTCATCGTAGACGCTTGAAGAAGATTAGACAAAAAAACATACAAAATATTTAATGACGAAAAGCTTTTGCAGCATGAAGACAAAGAAAGCTAACAAAGCCCATTGAAGAGTTCTCCACGCTAATGCATTTATTGTGTCTTTTATCTGACTTTGTTTGTGTGCATTTATGGTGTCATTCATGGTTTTTTTTTTCATTTAATGTTTGTCAAGTTATGTGCAACTTCAACCACTATAAAAGGTTGTGAACTTTAGATTTGTAGTTACACTGAAATGAAAAGCATTTGCATTTCAATCAGTGCTCCCTCCAGTCTTTATTTGTGCCTTGTTCAAGTTTCCAAAATTGTCATTGTTCTTTTTGTTTCCAACATTTGGTATCGGAGCTAGAAATGACATCTACCAGTTCTGTTTAATTGTAACTTCTAAAGTTGAATGGAAGGAATTTGAACAACTGGCTTGTCCAGATGAAGATTCTCTTCAAGATGCAAAATTTGTGAAATCTAATGGAAAATAGCTATACTTAAGTGGCCGATGCTGAAGCATATTTGAGGCCTTAAGAAAGGAGGAGAAAGTTCTTTGGTGGAGTGCTTTAGAAAGATCAGAAAGCATTGTATGCGATCTTTCAAGCCGTAAAGGAAACGATATTTAATATCGAGTGTTGAGACTGAGAATGGAGTTTGGGATATTTTGCAAAAATCCTACAAAAGGGTAAATGTATTGGAAGTCCGAAATTGGCCAAAAAGTTTTACTTTATAACTCTTTTCCTAAACTTTTTCTATGAAAGTTACTGTCATGATGGTTTGGTCATTTCACAGTCACACATGTATTCCCGTACGCAACCGTTGAAGTTGCACATGACACCAAATGCACATTTAATGTCAATGGTCAACGTCTCATGTCACGCGCCGAACCCTACGACACGCGAGCATCCCAACCGAGGTCGAATTGGTGCGACATCCCAGGACGCGTCGCCGACCCAACACCCAACACAAAGATCATTGCACATGCGGAAGCAGATTCTAAATCACCCGTACAATTAAAACACATGACCAGGGATAGCACAACAACATCAACAACAAGATTACAATTATACATTTGCATTACCACTAAAAACATATATAATATCCATTTTACACGAAATACATACAACAAGCCCAAAAGCTGGTCAGCGGCCACTATAATATTCTCCCCCTTTTTGTCAGCAAAAAAAAGTATATATTTTTAACAAACCATTTTATATGACAAACATAACCAAATAAATTATCCAAAGATAGTCGAAGTTTGAACAATTAAAAAAAAATTCAAAAACTTAGTAACACATTAGAACTTAAAAGAAAATTATTTGGAGGATGAAGGCTGGTTCGGATCAGTGGTTTGAACAGTGGTGTCAACAGTTGAGACGATGTTAAATGGTATGTGCACAAGCTGAAAATATTCCAGTTTCTTTTGGCTGTCCTCCATTTTGGTCATGCATCGATCAGAAGCATTGTCAATTGCTGTCAAATGTTGTTCTGCTTGATGATTGTCATGCTGCATCTGATTTTTTGCTATTGCTTCTAAAAACTGTCTTTCTCCAATGAATTCTGTTTTCCCTTAATATTATTGAGCAGCTGAATTATGATGGCAAGGGTTTGATCATTTGGAGTGTCATCAACAGGAGCTTGAGTCTTTTGAGCCTGTAGAGTCTGAATGTTAGCAGGTCTGAAACTCTCTATTATGTTTGAAGCTCCCTCGCAATCTAAGCATCCTCAGGAAAATTTTCCATCGTCTTTTTAAAATCATCATCTTTAGCAAATGAAGATTTACCTTCCTGGGTAGCAGACTGAGAGTTTGTTGGAGCAATTCCATTTCCATGGTGTTGCCTCTTCCCTTTTATCCAAAAGCCCTGCTCATTGTTCATCGACATTTCATTCTTATACCTTCTCCGTTCTTCTTCTTGGTCAAGTTATTCTTCAGAATCAACTTGCATATTCTCATCTCCTTCCTTCTCCATAGCCTCTTCATCCTTCTCAACCTCTCTATCAAAAAACTTTTATGGGTCACTTTTTTCTTCTTCTTCTTCTTCTTCTTCTTCTTATTCTTCTTCTTCTTCTTCTTCATCAATTTTTTCTTCTTCTAACCTTAAGATAAGTGCCCTCACGGTTGATTGCCTTTTGGAAGATTAAGCTTCAGAGATAGATGATTTACCTTTTCTCTTCTTGGATGACTTGTCCATACCATCCATGATTTCAGTCTGAGTAAGTTGAACTTTCACAAGCTGTCCTTTGCTGTTCGTCCAACCTTCCTCAGCATATCCGAACCTCATTTTTGCAATCATTCTTTCACCAACAATTATGACAAGAAGAGATTTGGCATTGATCTTTGTAGGAATGTTGATTTTTAAATGTTGAAAGATTTTAGTGACCAAGGAGCCATAAGGTAGTTGACCTTTCAGGGTGACTTAACCGGTGGCATGTGTGTGGTGGCTAGCACGTGTCGCCCCCAGGGTTTACTTCTCGGCTGTCGGCCGTGCGGGGGTTCCCTGGGTTATCCAAAAAAAAAAAAAAGGTAGTTGACCTTTGCTCTTAAGAATAGTCCTATACATGTGGAGAATGAGTGTGTTGAAGAAAGAAGAGAACATCAGTCATAATAGCCCAAATGAGCTTAGCTTCGTACCTAGAAACATCAGTCTTTGAAGAAGCCTATGGTCTGAGATAGTTTATGATAATTTTCTGTGTAAATATGTTTTTCAAAGGCAAACTGGAATAAGAAATGTGACATTTTGAAGAACGAGAAAAATCAGGATTCCTAGTTAGTACTTTATAAGCTTTTTCAGGCGAATATTGATGGGAGTGACAATCAAGTTTTCAACACCAATAATTTCAGCAAGTATGGAGACATTTAGATCGTAATCATTGTCAAATACATTGAACATCAATAAGTTCGGAGATGAGAAAAACAAATTTGAGTAGAAATATGTAGTAAGATCAGGATAAGTGGGAGAAGAAGTTGAACAAAAGTTTTTCATTTTAAGTCCAGCAAAGTGATGCTAAACAGGAACGCCAGAATTATTAAGGAACAAGAAATCAACAGTTATGTGATTACTGCTCTTTGTCCTGTTTGCTTCCGAAAAGCTTACCCATTGGTTTTCCATCAATACCAAACCCAATCTTTCTTGTGAAACTGTTGCAAAATTTCTCATAATCATCTTCTCTCTTTCCATCCCATTTAGAAGCGTCTCTAGAAATAGGGATTTTTGCCTTTCGAGCAGACTTAGAAAGAGTTGATTCACCAATCTTCTCCTTCTCTTTACTAGAAGCACTAAACTTACTTTTCTCAACAACAGTTTCTAGAGCTAAAACTTGAAGAGGCTCAGTTGTAAAAGCTAAGAGAAAATCTTCTTCACATCTAAACCCATTTTCCTTAAAAAATTGATTCATAAGGGTTTTGGAAGCATTACCCCTTTTAAAAAGTCCATAGGTTTTCCATACAAACTTTTGAATCATTAAATTTGAGACTTCTTGAAGGCACAGATTCAGGTTTACCAAATGATTGAGGATTACCAGATGGTTGAGTTGATTGCTTCTCAAATTCTCTTTTAGATGAGCCGCCGATCTCAAAGTGATTGATTTCTTCGGTATTATGCGGTCCCATGCTTGCAATTCGAGAATAACAACGAGCTTTCAAAGAGTTTGAAGCAATTTTGGGTGCCATTTGGTTTTAGAACGATTGAAGATGAAAAACTTTTGATCTTGAATCAAAGGAGAGAACGGTTTGTATTTTTTGTTGAAGAAATGTCAAGAGTCGCGAAAAAAATAAAGAAGAAAACCAGAAAATGGTGGCCAGTCGTGGTTATATATTATAAGGAGCAATTGTATATTATCACTTTTCAGTCTTAAATATGCATATTAGATCATTCAAATGGTGGCCAGTCACTTAAATGCATTAAACACAATAATATATAACTCACATAAATGAAATCAATCGCAGAACATTAAAAGCATGAAATTCATATAATCATGGTCAAGCTACATCGTAGCGTTAACAAAAAGAAACTATAACATAATAGAAAAAGAAACAAATATATAAATTAATTAAACCCTATATCTTGACTCAAAGAACAAGAATTATATCACCACTTTTTGTTTTCTCTGCAAAATACTTGAAAAAAAAACTCTCAGAATAATGAAAAAAAGAACGATAAAAAAAAATAGCCATCCCTCTATGCTCTCAATGTTATCATATTTATAGGATAACATCCAAGTCTCCTAACACAAGGCAATTGCTTATTTTTCACATAAAATAGGAAAATAAATAAGAGAATTCCCAATTTAGCATCCACATTCTAACTCTTCTATGGGTGACATCTTCCTTTCCTTCTTTTTGTCATATTTTCCTTATTTTCTTCATGTCTCATTATGCTGCATAAACAAGGAAAATTTGAGTAAATAGAAGGAAATCCAAATATTTTCTCACAAATATTGGATTATTTGTTGCCTAAAAGAGGTGAAATAACTCTATTCTAATAGAGTTATCAAACCCTTAAACTTAACATTTTGCTAGTCCTCGAGCAAAAGCAAGATAAATACATACTTAAGTTAACAACCCCCTCTATGACATCCTTCCATAGTTGCTCGAAATCACAAGACAAAGAAAAACTCAAATTTCATCCAATTAATGAAATTGACCAATAAGTTAAGAACAATTTTAACTATGTGATCCAAATGTGTGTGAGTCTTCGTCTTTTCAAATTATATGCAATCTAGATAAGTTCACACTAGTAAGCAACCTCTCAAAAATTCTCTATAATTATGATCAAATCTCATATATTTGCTTTTCATTTCTCTCTCCACTAATATAAGCTAATCATCCAACCAAAAATCAATAGGACTTTCCTCAGTTTATAATGTAAGGCTGGGCTAACGGTAACTTTAAGCTCAAATCACTCATGAACACATTGATTTCTAGGATCTAATTAGAGCCCATGCCACTATTCCCAATTTCACTCATTCAAGATAAGCTTTCTACCACCACTTATCATCGTTCTTTCTTTCTTCTTCTTCTTTTTTTTTTCGTTGCTTTATGCTCGAGTTCCTCCCTGAGTCCCTTCTAATATAACATGAACATTTCTAATCCACTGAGTATTCAAAAGGCTCACTCAATTGAAAGTTTAATAAGGAATCCTAAAAGCAATTTCTTTTTTTTTCTTTTTTTTGAAATGATACACCCCAAACAGCCATAGCAATCAAATTATTTCCACGCCCCATCCTTCCTCCCAAATTACTATTATACTCAAATAAACTTTTATCCTTAAAAATCAACATATTTATGGAGCTTGGGACAATGATATAATTTGGTAAAAGGTAAGATAAAAATATATGGGTTTCAATGAAATATTAGATAAGAATTAAGGCTCGACGGGGTGACTAGGGATAAATAAGCAGAGTTAGCTTGAAAGGCTCAATCGATCAAAAAATGGCCAAATCATTTACTCAGTTAGATGTAGCCTAGGATTTCGTCTCAAGAGAAAATCAAACAAATTCTAAGATTTATGTGAGATCTAAGAAAAACACATACTTCACATTAATGTTCTCTAGATGTACACACAACTCAAAAATTAACAACTTTTAGTGCTTAGTAAGTGGATCAATATAATCAGAATCAAAATTAACTCACACATCTGTTGCAAGTTTGAACAAAATTTAAAGTTTCCTAAGAATCGCAAGATTGCACAACAAGGAATGCAATCATGACAAATTTTTTTTTTTTCAGATTTAGCAAAAATTTTGTCTCCCCCTCCAAACTGGAATGAGTGTCCTCAATGCGAAAAAGAAAAACAGAAATAAGAAAACTTCTCTTGTTGTAGGATGTGTCCATAGATGGCCTCGATGACTAAACTCCAAAAAAGTAATCCCACAATATGAAAATTAACCTGGATAAAACAAAGAAAAATTAATCCTATTTTTTTTTAAACAAACTTAAAAGTCAATGAAGAAACGTATTGAAAAATGCTTGGGTTGCCTCTCAAGAAGCTCATGCTTTATAGTTTCAACTAAACTTTCTCAGATGTTGCTATTTTGGAGGACAAAGTTCAATGGTGATCTTCTGCTTATTGTAACCACCTTCGAAGTAGGGCTTGAGATGTAATATCCTAAATTTCAACCCATTTTCCGGGATCAATGAAATAGATATTATTTCTCATTTAATTTTAGTAAGCTTCGCCCGTAGCTGATCACTATCGGGATACTGACCAATAGGGAATGGCTAACTAGGAAAACGGTACGTGAACCAGGGACCCGATCGCGATTTGGGCACCGATTCCGAGAAACGACGAGGAAATATTTTGAGCCAATGTGAGCCGATCCTAGGAAAGTGACGGATTTAATTGCTAGCCTACATCATCAAGTCCTTCCATTGATTATACTTTTTGAAATTTTTAGAATTTAATTGTACTTTTGTGACAAGTTTTAAAATTTGATTGTATTTTTTAAAAATTTTAGAACTCGATTGCACTTTCTTAACAAGTTTTAAGACTTGGTTACACTTTCGTAACAAATTTTAGGATTTTCAGTACACCCATCACATAATTTAATGTAGTAATTTCTGATGACATGGAACTCAATGTAGAGAATTCGTTTTCTTTTAGCATCCGTATTTACGTTGATGAAAACTAATGTAAATTGACTATTATGTTTGAAAGTAGCATGAATGTCTTCCATATCTCTCTCTCTCTCTCTCTCTCTCTCTCTCTCTGACCTTCAGTTTCATCCACATCCTCCTCCTTGACTTATCTTTCCAAGTCTCCGCTTGAGCTGAGGACGAAACAGTCCAAACTCACTCAACATCATCCAGCATTCGCGAACCCACGGCAACGTTACTAGAATTGCGTCCAATTCAATCCGTGACGCGAGTCAAGTGAGCATCAATGTCAACGCTCATGGCAACAAAATCATTCATAAAACTTAGCATACACACACACATATATATATATATATATATGTATGTATGTATATATATGGACCATTAGATCCGATAGCTTTCTTGTGAGCTCACTCCTTGCGAATTGAATTGTATGCATAATTATTTCTTTGGTAGACTTCGAGAATGGCAATGGAGGTTGAAATAAATGAACTTGCCCATCGAGGAGGTGATAGTGTCTCTAGATAATGTATGTGGATTCAAATCTAATATGTAAGATGTGCCTTTTGAAGAAATGATACAATTTCGAGTTGGAAACTACAATATTTTTTCTTTGGTCAGAAGGAAACTACAATATTAAATGTGCCTAATTGAAAGCACATTCTTATAGAAAGAGTTAGCATGCGATAGATTAATCGGGGCAACATTTCGTGTGAATTGGGTTAGAATGTTACACAGTCAATTGGATTTTCTCTCCCAATAAATAGGCGTAACTCAAATGAAACGTTTCGGATGGGTTAGATTCTTCCTTTCGCTGTCGCATCAAATTATACGAATCAATTTTCAAATTAGAACGCAAGTCACGGAATTGACTTAGGTCAACGGCCTCGTACGAGGGCAAACGCTGTCTTCCATGCTCACCGTCCATTCGTTCCACTGCTCACCTAACTAACATCACTGAATGGACTTCAAAGGTTTTCTTTTTTTTGGGGGTCGGCTCGGGGGGTCATACTTTAATGTTCTTTTACTTTAAGGAAAATCTCACGCCAGTTTATCTTGACTCGTCAAAAAGCCCTCTTTACTTAGCAAAAAACTATATAATATGATAGCCTTCATGATTTTATATATCAATTTAAATGTTCTAGAACTCCTAAATATGTCGTGAGTAATAATATTTCAAATTTATAATTTTCAAAACTCATATCCTCAAATTTCGATTTGCAATTGTGCCCCTTGTATTAATTTAAGAGAACAATGTTGGGTGGGGTTCATACTTCCCATCGATAGGAAGGCACGAGAGTCTCGCTCTACGATGAGCTATTAGGGATTTGGGGCGCCACCTCGGAAGGGGTAGCAGGGGGCAACGCTCCCGTGACGCTAGAAGGCTTTTATAGTTTAGGTCTGTATTTTATTGGTAATTTGCGCTTTGGTCCATGATTAACTACTGAGTATATATAATTTCTTTCTCTTGTAATTGATAATTGTAACAAAGAGGTGAAATGTGTTAATTATAACGGAATCTTTTGTTGGATGTAGCTCTAATTTAAATGCGGAATTAGGATAAATCTTGTGTATCGATTTTGCTTTCTCTCCTTTACTCTTTATTTTCTTGTGCTTGATCCTAACGCATGAAAATGGAAGTCTTCTGGACCTGGTACTGTTCATGCTGCAATTACGTATCCTGAGAATTGATGTTCATCAAAATTGATTCTCGGCATGCTCTTCTTCTTCCTGCAATCTTCTGCTCGTTCCAGTGGCGCAAGCCCAGTCAATTCATCAGCCTAGCAAATCATGAATTCTTGCTTCACCATCTCCCTCTCCCTCTCCTTTTCCTCCTTCTTCTTCGTCTTCGTCCAGACTTTCAGTACGCAAGCTGCCCCCACTTATCTATATCATTTTTGCCCACGCATCTATAACTTCACTCGCAACTCCACCTACGAGTCCAACCTCAACACCCTCCTCTCTTCCCTCTCCTCCGCCGCCACCAACAGCACCAACGGCTTTACCAACACCACCGCCGGCCAGAGCAATCCCGACCGGGCCTATGGACTCTTTCTCTGCCGCGGTGACATCAGCACCTCCACGTGCAGCAACTGCGTGGCCACTGGAAAGCACGATATCCTCCGAAGATGCGGGAACCAGCGAGTCTCCACGATCTGGTATGACGAGTGCATGTTGAGGTACGCCAACCGGTCCTTCTTCTCGGCCTATGAACAGGTGCCTACTCGCACGATGCCCAACACTACGAACATCTCCGATCTGACCCGGTTCTCGCAAGTCCTGGGACAGACCATGTATGACATTGCCGCAAGGGCTTCCAACAGCGGGTCGGGGAAGAAATTCGCGGTTAAGGAGGTGAATTATACGAGCTTGCAGACGCTGTACACCCTCGCGCAGTGCACGCCGGACTTGATGGCACTTGACTGCTACTCGTGCCTTCAGACGCTGATCTCAGGCCTCCCCCAGGAGAAACAAGGTGGGAGGAGGTTCACTATGAACTGCGGCGTCAGGTTCGAGCTGTACCCGTTTTACAATGCCTCGGCCGTGGTGGCCCTGGCGCCTCCACCCCCACAGCCTCTGCCTCCTCCGGTTCCGGTGACCAGACGTAAAGGTGAGTGTTTGATTTTATTATTTGTCTTCCTCCTATACAACAAGTATGTGATCTATTTAATTTTTTGGTAAACTGGTTATTCTACTTAATAGTATAGATTCTCAGATTCGACTTTGTTTAACAAAAATAAAATGCGAAGTGCTGTCAACGGTTTATACATATCTGTGATAAATCAAGTTTTGGGATTTATTCTAGGGGCTTTTCTGAGTCTCATTCTCCTTCGCTGTCCTCTTAATTTGATTGGTGATGTAAATTTCTAATATTGGTTTCTCTGTTTTCTGAATTTTTTCTGAATTTTACTTATATTCATTTTTCCTTTTGGAATAAATTCCGCTTTTGACTTATTTATCTATTGTAAATTTTGTGGCTCGCACATTTTCTGTTCTTAGTGGGGTCCGGTCCTTTTCTTCACTTTGAGTGATGAGTTAGGTGTTTTTGTTGTAAATATTTGTTAAAGAAGCTATTGAGTGTCTGGGGTAAAGATATTATTAGTAAGTGCTCAAAGTTGGACAAATTAGTACTTCATCCATATCTTTCGCTCCATAAAGTCAAGATGTGGTACAATTTAGGTGAGAAATATTTCCTAGGTGGATCACGGGCAATTATATATCTCAATCTCATACCAGTTGAACATGGTGGGTTCTATCCTAAAAAAAATTATGGGTTCTACATCCACTCATGAGATTAGACTTTACATAACAATTGGTTAAATGTCGCTTTTAATCGGTTAATGGTTGATCCCCTACAAACGATTGGTGCACTCGCATGGGAACAATAATTACCGAATTAGTACCAAATTTATCGTATGGATGCTAATTCAAATTTAGATATTCCAATTTTACCAATGTAGTTCTTCCGGCCAATTGCTAACATGACATTTAGTCCTTGTTGGGCACCCTACATGGCACACTAACATGGACAACTGTACTCTTAAACAATGTATTACGTGAACAGCCAAGTCAATGATTTCCGGCGGTAATTGGCTGGAAAAACTATATTGGAATTTTGTGAAAAGAATTGAGACTACACTGTCAACATTGGAGAGTTTATGACTAAATAAACATCTGCACAATAAGTTTAGGATTGAATAGTGATAATCCCCACATGGGAGGAAAAGAATGGAATTTTGAGAGACGGACAGTTATGGATTACACACCCACCTGAGTGGCGCTGCTGGAGCGCGCACTCTTCCTCTCGCAAAAGGTTGAGTATTCGAATCCCGGGCGCCGCAGGGTGACTTAACCGGTGGCACGTGTGTGGTGGCTAGCACATGTCGCCCCCAGGGTTTACTCCCCGGCTGTCGGCCGTGCGGGGGTTCCCTGGGTTATCAAAAAAAAAAAAAAAGACAGTTATGGATTACAGCTTAATTTCTTCTGGACATTTGCGCTTAAGTGTACTCATTTTGTTTGTTTCTTGGCTAATGGTAGCAATTCCAGATTCTAATCTCATAGTCACAAACACATACTGATGCTATTGACATATGGTTGCACATATGTAGGCAAAAGCAATAAAACTACTGTGATAATCGTCACTGTCACCGTTCCTGTTGGCGTAGGCGTGGTGCTTCTCCTCCTTGCTTGTTTTATCAGGCAGAGGAAAGCGACCAAGACATATGAAGTCGTCCGAGGATATCAAAGCGGTATGAAATATGTACCTATGCCATATACTTGGATAGGATGATGAAACCGTATACGCAGGGTGTACCGTTCTATGCTTTTGGTGAAATGGCCATCTCGTGTTGTTTAATTGTGTAGGCATAATTGACATTACAAACGCCGAGTCCTTGCAATATGATTTAGCCACCATACAAGCCGCCACAGACAATTTCTCACACCAAAACAAGTTGGGCGAGGGCGGATTTGGTGAAGTTTTCCAGGTATGGTTATTCAGAAACTAGATTAAGAGTGACTTAAATATACTTGAAAGATCTTTAGTGTGAAAAGATTTGAAGATCTTTGATTTGGTAATTTGAAAAGTTGTCATTAGGAGCTGTTCATGTGTGCATCAAAATGATGACCGTCCAGGGTAGGTTTCCTAATGGACAACAAATAGCTGTGAAGAGATTATCTCAAGGCTCGAGACAAGGTGTTGAAGAATTTAAGAACGAAGTCATACTGGTAGCAAAGCTTCAACATCGCAACCTTGTGCGGCTGCTCGGGTTCTGCTTGGAGGCTAGCGAAAAACTGCTTGTCTATGAGTTTGTGCCGAACAAAAGTCTCGACTACATTTTATTTGGTACGTTATGTTTCAATATATTCCAAAGCTGTTGCTTTCTTTGTTGAGGGAGTACGTGATTAGCCCATAATTGTAAAGAATGTTTCGCTAGCTTTTGGAACCTAAAGTTGGTTTGCATAAAATCTATTCAAGAGGATTTATTAAGCAAAGATACCCATATCTGAATTGTGCATACATGTAGATCCTGAAAAGAGCAGACAATTGGACTGGTCGAGGCGTTACAAAATAATATATGGAATTGCTCGAGGAATGCTCTATTTACATGAGGAATCTCAACTTCGGATCATTCATCGCGATCTAAAAGCGAGCAATATCTTGTTGGACAGTGAAATGAACCCGAAGATTGCAGATTTCGGCATGGCAAGGATTTTCGGAGTCGATCAAACAAAGGCAAACACCAAAAAAATTGCAGGGACTTTGTAAGTATTGCGATGCCTTGTTCTCCACTTTTTATGCTTATGTATACTTATATATATGATGTATTATGGTTTGCAGTGGCTACATGTCACCCGAGTATGGAATGCTTGGGCAATTCTCCGTGAAGTCTGATGTCTATAGTTTCGGTGTCCTACTTCTTGAGCTCATTAGTGGTAAAAAGAATAGTTTCTTCTACCAAGCAGAGGGGGGTGAAGTTCTCGCTAGCTATGTAAGTTGCACAAATTGACTATAACTAATAAGAAAATTGTTAAACAAAGCAAACTCCACATACTGAAATTTTTTCTTCAAATGAACCGTTTTTTAGGCATGGAAAAATTGGAGAGATAGTACGCCACTGGAAGTGTTAGATCCAGCCGTTGGAGACTCGTATTCAAGGAATGAAGTTCTAAGATGCCTCCAAATTGGTTTGCTATGTGTTCAAGAAGATCCAAGAGATAGACCCACAATGGCGAACATAATCCTTATGTTGAATAGCTACTCTGTTACACTTGCACTGCCCCAACAACCGGCCTTCTTCCTCCAGGGCAGGACAGAGAGACGGATGAAAGAGCTTGAATTGGACCAATCCACCAACAGGTCTATGCCATTGTCAAACAATGAGATGTCAGTCACCGAAATTTACCCTCGGTGAATGGTGATGTGAGTTGAAATCCTTCTTCATGATATGTCTCATAGAGACCTTGATCACAAGAGCCTTGTTATTCCCCTGAGATCATTAGTGAAAAATGCGCAAACACCTTTATCTTGTACATCTAAAAGTACAAAGACGAGAGAGGAAGTGTAGGGCTGGGTTGGGAAGAATGAAGGAAAGGGCGGAAAGGGCCGGGTCATAGACAAAAAGGAAAGAAAAAGAAAGGGCCGGCCTAGGCAAAGAGGAAAGAAAGCCCGGCCCCACTCGCTTTTTTAAAAGGAAATTTTAATAATTATTTTTTAAATTAAAATATATTTTAATAAATTTTATCTTTATTAATGCAAATGTTTCTAATGTCTATATGCTATGCAATTTAATTATACTATTTTTGGTTAGGGATCTAAAGTTTATTTCCTAATTTTTTATGTAATTTATCAGTAAATGGGTAGTCAAAATATGAGTTTCAACAAGTGTGAGAAGAAGAATGAAAACGAATTGGTGAAGCATGACTCATGGTAGACGCTTGAAGAAGATCGAAGACAAAAAAGCTACATGCATTTAATGAAGAAAAGCTTCCGCAGCATGAAGACAAAGAAGACTAACAAAGCTCACTGAAGAGTTCTCCGCGTCTGTCTTCGAATGCATTCATTGGGTGTCTTTTATTTTTCTTTGTTTGTGTGCATTTATGATGTGCATTTGTTGTTTTTTCATTTTCATTCAATGTTTGTCAAGTGATGTACATGTCCAACCACTACAAAAGATTGTGAATTTCATGTTTGTAGTTACACCGAAGCAGAAAGCATTTGAATTCCATTAAGTTGCCCCTCCAATATTTATTTGTGCCTTGTTCCGAATTTTGAAAGTTGTCATTATTCTTTTTAGTTCAAACATTTGTTATCAGACCTAGAAATGACATCCATCAGTTTCGTTCAATTGCAACTTCCAAAGTTGAATGGAAATAATTTCAACAACTGCACCGTCCATATGAAGGTTCTCTTCAAATCACCAGATATGTGGATCTAGTGGAAAACAGCTACACCGACAGTGGTAATGCTGAAGCATTTGAGGCCTTAAGAAAGGAGAAGAAAGATTCTTTGCTGGAGTTCCGAAAGAATGATCAAAAAGCTTTGTATCAGATCTTTCAAGCCGTGGAGGAAATGATATTTGAAACAATGAGTGTGGTGACTATGAATGCAGCATGGGATATTTTCCAAAAATCCTACAAAGGCAATGATCGTGTCCGGTGGGTGCAGGTTCAAGCATTTGAGGTGATTATAAGTCTTTTTGCATGAACTACTCTAAATCAATCTCAACATATTTTGATTGTATGCAAACCATTATTAACCAATTGAGGATTAATGGTGAAGAACTCTAAGATGTACAAGTCGTAGAAAAAATCTTGAGGTCTTTGATCGAAAGATTTGACTACATTGTCCTAGTGATTGTGGAAGGGCAATATGTGTCAACCCTAATGTTGAACCAGTTGATAGGTTCATTGCACTCGCATGAGCAAATAAGGGATTGAAAGTACTTTGATTCACATCCCGGGCAAGCATTGCAAAGTTGGGTCGCTCCATAAGTTAAGGAGGCTATCAAGGCAGTCGAGGTCGCAGAGGAGGCCAAGGTAGAGGTGGAAAGTCAAATTTCACCAGAAAATAAAAAACACATGACAAATCGAAAGTCAAATTGTTTTAAATGCAATAAATTCGGACATTACAAATTAGAATGCAAGACAAAGGCAACGTATGAGCAAGTTGAATGCGCACATGCCACCGATGCTAAAGAATACGTGGTCCTAGCATGTAAGAAGGATGACTCGAGCACCGTAGGCACTAACATATGGTACTTAGATACTGATTACATAAATCATATGTTTGGCTAGAAGGAGTTATTCTCCCAATTAGACAAGACAAGTTGCTAAAGTCAAATTTGGGAATAAATAAAAAATTTCCGTGATGGGCAAAGGTAAAATCAATATCAATATGATACTAATGTTACTATTCTAGATATTTACTTTGTGCCTGCACTTTTTTAGAATTTGCTTAGTGTTTGACAACTTTTCAAAAGAGGCCACAAGGTTCATATTGAAAATGGAGTTTGCACCATTGAAGGTGTCAACAATAAGTTGACCATGACGGTGAAATGATGAAGAAACGGATGTTGCTGGAATAGCGAAAGAATTTATTAGATGTATTGCGCAATTGATTTACTCTAACAAGCTGTCAAGGGATGAGAAAAAATATCTCAAAATAATAATCTTGAAGTTCGTGATAGTTGTTGTAGGAGTGTATGTGTTTTGCTTATATCATTAAATCACGCAACCTGGTGATATCAAATATTAGTTTACTGTAGGTTTCCTCTGCTATCAAACTAACACAGGCTTATCGACCAAAAAAAAAAAAAAACTAACACAGGCTTTTACTAATATCAAGCTATCACAAGCTTTAGTTGATATCAAACTTGATTATATCGGCCTTCACTCTTCTATCTTCTGGGCCTTCCAAGCATATTGACAATCATGGCTCTATCTTGATGTTCACCTATCCATGGTACCTCAAAACTCTACTGAACTCCCCATTCTAAACTTGTTCACCTTTTACTTGTCTACCTCTAGCTTGTAGATACTTATATGTCCAATGCCTTGTTCACCATTGATAGAATACTCAAAACCTTTAGATGTCTTGTTAGGACACCATCTGCATAATGGCTTGTGCTTCTTTCACTTGGTTACTCAACCATTAAACACATTAGTAGCCTTTTGATTAATTTGTCATCTTCAAAGCATCACAAGGGATTTTCCCTATAGTTGCATCACATGCATTAGTCATGTTGCATATAGTTTAATTTTTACAAAAAGAAGATATAAAAAAAAGCTAAAATTGCATCATTAGATCATCATCTTTTAATAAAAGTCACTTGGGTTATATTTAGTGTCCTAGAGTTTCGTTTTGATTCCAATAAATGAAAAAAAAATCTCTCACATAGTTAGATAATTGAGTCAATCCATGATTACTCTTATCACCTGTCATTATAGGTTGCAGTTAATTATAACATAGCATGCATAAAGGTTCTTTCATCTCCTCTAAAGTAATTTATATATCACTTTAATTATTGAGTGCTACATATTTGTTTAAAAACCCATGTGATCACACATTACATGTTAGTGGTGGTTTAGGATTAAAAGTGACTAAGATTGCTTGCAAATGTTTTTGAAATAAAGAGAAAATTTACCAAAATGGTGTTAGATTAATCTAGTGCAATCAAGTTCCCGTATCCTTGAATCTCTAGCTCACAAAAGTAAAATGTACTCACGCATTCCTAACCAAATTAGTGGTGGCTCCATTAAGGTAAGATATATTATTTCAAGTTACGATTGGTATAGACTTGGGAGTGTCCGTGCTAAACGACAGTACTGTCTCTTTAATGAGTTAGTGTTTGTGCCCACCTAGTAATCTATTAATTTTTCTTTGATGTTTCACCTCCGAGAAGATTGCAATAGATATCCCCTCCCGCCACAATATCAATAGACAACACGACCAGTAGGCTTAACGTATAGATTCAATAGGCCATTGATTAGCTCGATAGTGGTCTTCTCTTTCGTAATGTTAAATGCAAAACTATGAACCAATGTTAGCAAAATAACACCCAACGCCTATCTATCCGGCAAATCCCAATCAACTTGCTTTATCAACTTTGGCTTCTTCTTAGATAAGAGTAAGTACATATTCCTCTTGTACAAACAATCTTGGATATTCATATTTTGGAAACCAAAATCATTCACATCACATATGTCAATTTTCATTTTTCCTTCTTTATCATCATTTATTCACTTCAAGTCAACATAACATGGATATGATGTTACGAATAACAAGCAATCGAACAATAAAGTAAACAAAACAAGGAAATAAATCAAACATTTGATTTACGTTGTTAGTCAATGTGACCTATTTCACGGGGAGAATAATTGTTGACACATAAATTTTGGCTAACCATTTAGTAATTAATTGCATAGAAAATTAGGGATTAAAATTTAACACCTAAATAAAAATGTTAAAATTGCATAACATGTAGTTTAGGTTCATATATGTTAATTGCCTTCCACATGGGATTGGTGGCGACAAGTAAGCTGAAAATTCATCTCGTAAACCAAGCTTGGACGCCGAGCGAAATTTGGCTCATTCAGAGGGTGGGGTAATAGGTTTTGGTTGTCTTAATTTGAACTTAAATCAGCCGATTGAGCTTAATTAGAGAAAAGCCCAAATTAATTCAACCCATTCAGAATTAAAATAAAACTAGATGATAAAGCCTAAATCAAAGCCCACTAGGATTAGGAAAGCTCGACCAATTAACCTAGGTATGTGATATAAATATGTGGTTATACCTCATAATTTGGGGAGCTTTCATAATTTTCAAAAATAATCCTGAGAGCACTAGAGACACACGTGAGTGAGAGCGTGAGAGACGATCGTGGGTGGGTCCAACTGTGCCAACACTGTCCTACTGCTTGCGCCGCACTCACCTCGCGCCCGTTCCTCCCTATCGCATCGGTGCCAGTCGTCGCTACTGCAACTGAGCCCGCGGCTTACTGCCGCTGCTCCCTCTACTGCTGATCTTCCACCACTGCCGTTGCCGCTGGAGCCCATGCTCGAGTCCGCAGATTGCTTGCCATGGTACCAGCTGTCACTGTTGGTGTTTGCAGCTCGTGCCTCTCTGACTAGCGCTCGTGCCGCTTTCCTTCACCGTTCTGCCGCTCTCACGCTAGCACTGCTGCTGCTGATCCCTTAGTTGCTGTGCCTGTGCTACTTTAATTCACCGCGCTGTCGCTCTCACGCTGGCGTTGCTGCTACTGATCCCTTATTCACTGCGCTCATCGCTACTCCCGCTTGGCTCGTCGCCTAGCCGCAGCTCCTGCTCTGCTGTCTAATCGCTACCGATGCTTGCTCCCATCACTACAGCCTACCACGTCGTCAACTGCCTGAGTTCGCTACTGCTTTGTCGTGACTCCCGCTACTGTTGCTCTGCCCGACGTCAAGCCCGCCGCCGATCTACCACTGAGCTGCTATCCCTGCCCGTGCTAGGTCAGCCCTATGATAAGCAGCCTCGCCGTTGTCCACCGTCATCGGCTCACCCGATGTTAGCCACTCGTCGGCCGTCTCTCCGTCCGATCTCGATCCGTAATCCCGGCGATTCAAATTTGGAAGTTATCCGCGAAATTAGGTAATAATTCTCATCCATATATTTAAAATATTCAATTTCCTAATTTCTAAGATAATTTGAATATTATGTGAATATTCTATAGATAGCTAGATATATTAGGATAATATACGATATCCGCAATATTCTAAGATACCCCAAATTAGGAATTTGGCCTAATTTAGCAATATATCTTAACGACTATTTGACCTTAACCTTAAGGTACGATATGCGGCGATATGGAAATCGTTATCTTATCCATAACCACTTGGATGCTGTCGCGACCGACCTCCGGCTTTTTGAACATAAAAGAAGGGGGTCTCGCCTGGTATGCACTAAGTCTAGGTTCGGGACTTAACTTGGGCTTTCCCAAACCCATACCATATCGCGACTTAGGGTCTAGGTTTTTAACCTACAAGTGATTTTTATCTAGGAGTCGCCACTAATCGGTTTGAGGTGGGTCGATTAGAAACCCAAGTAAGGTGACAGGAGAACCACCCTACTCCTACGAATCATAGATTAAATGAGTTCGAGGACTTGGTTATACTAGTTGGATAACTAATGCCCTTTCGGTACTTTTTTACCCTGTTCATTTCTAAAAATATTTGTTAGGCAATTTGAATTGATTTTAGGATCTTTCTCCTAACATATAAGGTGATCAAGCGAGTGCACAGTCATTAACGATTAGCAGTCAAGATAAATATGTAATCTAGGGTTCTAATCCTAACTAAGGTGACAACATTTCAAAATATGACAATGGATGCAATTACATTCTAATTAAAAACACAACATGCATAATAATAATACAACAACGGTGAATATAACATGCAAAAATACTATTGTATAGTCTTATAGGCCTATCCGATTTAAAACATGGTTGATAATCAGATAATTTACATAATTTAGAAAAATATTCAAAAATACTAATTTCTAAACTATATCTAAAAATTTTTTTAATTATTATTTTATAAATAGTAATAATAATCACGATTACAAAAAAATAATTTTTTATTTTTTATTAAATTTTTAAAAATTATTTTTAATTAAAAATAATAAAAAATATTAATATAACAATCAAACTGGGTTGGGTCGGTAGATCCGGGTTAGTTAGAACCGACCCAAGTCAACGGATCCGCCCAAAACGTTGACCCGGGTTGGATCTTCGAATCTGAACCGGGTCAGGTAGTCAAACCGGGTCGTTGACCCGAATTGTGAACCGGGTTGGGCGGTTCTCGTGTGCACAAGGACGCAGGGACACTGGCCGAGGGCAAATCGGCCTCTCGTCGGCCAACCAAGGCTGGCTTCGGCCTGGCTTTCACCTTCCAAGACCCCCACGAAGCTCACCGACCTCCCAGCCTGCTGTCTGACCATTTGCTCACCGGCCGGCGACCAAAATTATGTTCAGCTCATTAAGGCATTCTGACAAGCACTCGGTGTGCATGGCTAAAAACAGGGAACTCGGACTTGTTTTGGAGCTCCACTGACTACGGCTTGCTCCCGATAGCGACTATGGACCGGAAGGAGGATCGGTATAGGCCGAGATTCGCACCTAACAGCTGACGCGAGTCCCAGCCAACCTGCATATAAAAACAGGAGAAAACAGGGGATGCCGAGAAGTCGCACCTGTGAAGACGTGTTTGGGGGGTCGGCGGCGGTCTACGGACGACGGCGAGGCCGATTGGCTTTGTCTTTAGCTCTTGCAAATGCTCAAATCTCGCTTTTGCTCTCGGTTTCTCTCTTCTCCTCTTTGTGCTATGTTGTTTTAACCCAAAGTCGCCGATTGAACTGGATCGTCTCCCCCTATCGAGCTCCCTCTCCTCTTCTTTTTATGGCCACGATACGAACACGGCGGTTGCTGAAAGAGCTCTCCATCTCTCTGTCTTGCTTAACCTCTTTGGGTCTCTCTCACGGCCTCTCTGTTCTTGCTCATCACCAAAATCGAACCAGCCGACCATTCTCTCTCTCTTTTTCGCTGCTTATATAGCGGCTGCCGGTCGCTGCTCCTACCCCGAAGTCGTCATCATTTATGGCCCTCAACTACTCTCTACACCGGCTATGACTTTAGTGGCCACGGCTGCGTGGTGGGACGGAAAGTCTTCCTCCCCCAGGCAGTCGGTTAGGGCAGGGGAGAATAGGGGAAAGAGAAGAGAGGGACAGCCAGGCTGGGGAAAGAGAAGAAAAGGAGTGGGCTGGGCCAAGCGTGGGGAAAGAGGAAAGGAAAAAAAAGGCGGGCTGGGCCCGCGAGGGAATAAGAGAGAGGGCCAGGTCGACCTGGCCCATTTTCGAATTTTTTTTTAATTAATTAATTTTTTAAAATTTTTTTAATTAATTTTTTATTAAAAAAGGAAAAATATATTCTAATATTGTAAAATGCACATATGTCTACAAGCAATGCCATTAAAACTAAATAATATTTTTTTGGTTTAGGAATTAAGGACATTAACCCCTAAATTTTGTGTAATTAATTTTGGGCAATTAAAAATGTGTCAACAGTTGCTCCTCTTTGAAGGTGAGCTCGCAGACGCTAAGCTTACAGAGATTGCATTCAAAGATAAAATGACACTTAAATTTGACTCATGCATGTTCAATGAATGCTATTTTTTGCGGGACCGTGGGTCCCATTTTTTTTATGCGATATATAAGATGATGCATGCTAAAGCAAATAAAAACATACCTGAGATTACCTACCTTGCTAGAAGGGTAGAGTAATTTCAGATAGTTGATATTGTGTGTCGAGCACCCGAACTTGTGTTCGGTCATCTTGATGGGGGAAATGGTTTATCTAGGACCCGAACCTATTTTCAATCGCCTTGACAGGAATTTAGTTTGTCTAGGACCCGGACCTATCTTTGGTCGCCTTGACGGGGTCTGTTTTGTATGTGCCTGTTTAGTATCCGAATTTTTCTTTGAACACACCGCAATGCGATTAAATGTACCTGTTTAGTACCTGAATCTTTTATTCGAGCACATCGCAGGGCGATTGAAGTGCCTGTTTAGTATCCAAACTTTTCTCCGGACTCACCACAGGACGATTAAATGTACCTACTTAGTACCTGAATCTTTTGTTCGGGCGCACCGCAGGGCGATTGAAGTGCCTATTTAGTATCTGAACTTTTCTTCGGACGCTTCATAGGGCGACTAAAGGGCCTGCTTAGTACCTAAATCTTTTTATTCAGGTGCACCACAGGGCGATGAAAGTGTCTATGTAGTATTCGAACTTCTCTTCGAACGCACCACAGGGCCATTGAAAGTGTCTATTTAGTATCCAAACCTTTCTTCGGACGCACCACAGGGCGATTAAAGGGCCTACTTAGTACCTGAATCTTTTTGTTCAGGCACACCACAAGGGCGATAAAAGTGCTTGTTTAGTATCTGGACTTTTTGTTCAGATGCACCGCAAGGCGATGAAAGTGTTTATTTAGTATCCGAACTTTTCTTTGAATGCACCATAGGGCGATTAAAGTGCATGTTTAGTATCCAAACTTTTCTTTGGTTGTACCATAGGGCGATTAAATGGCTCAAGGAAATACCTGGCTAGTATCTCTTATCTTTGATGGCATTTCTTCTATTGGACATGTTTCTGTGTAAAAAGCATATATACTCATCGAAGAAATAGGCAATTAAGGCTATTCTAGAATACGTACATCTTTTGAGACATATGAGTTACATCTCATGCAATGAGAAATGCTTTTCTATTTCAAAGGAATACCCGGTTTACCTTCTGGGTGGGTTTGAAAAGAATTCTGATGAAATACCTAGGGTTTCTTATCCAGAGGTTTGGATGTATCATCTGCTGAATATCCAACCTTTTTCGGACACCTCTCTTGGGATGGTAGAGAGGGCTTCTCCAGTGCCCGAATTTTCATGGCGTACATCTGGGGAGTAAGACTCCAAGCTGTAAAAGCATGCCATGTCAATTCCACCTAGGGAACAGGAGAGTTTTTGGGACATCTTTGGAGACACTTCAAAGGTCAAGCACTTTTTGAGTTTTCAAGGATATTTTACCTTTCAAAGACGATTTGCGCAAATATGCATGCATCCATAAAGGATATAGATAAGTTAGGCTATTTCATAATGCGTATTTGAAAGTTCATGCATGATGATTTTTGCCATATTTGTATCACCAAATATCCACCGAGGGTAATTATCAATTAAGATAATTTTCGCTCGCAAGGTAGACTTCTCGAGATGCTGAACGAGAGACCTTCAGTCAGAAAGAACTTTCCACTCGCTCTCACTGGAAAGGGTTTATTTTGTCCCGACCATTAATACGGGAAAATTGAAAATACTCATCTTAACCATCATCACATCAACAAAGGTCTGAGTTTTCTCGCAAGTGGTACAATCTTACCAATCTGAGAGGTTTTTATCAGGATTGTAATGTAGGTTTGGTCAATGGCTTAACAAAGGAGACTGTCCAAGTTAAGGCCATGAAAAAAAATATTCTGCAATCATCTCCAAGTTTACAAGTCAAGAATCTGGCAAAACAAGACAGAAATAGTCTTGCTCACACTTCCTCGAGTGATGTTTATAAACATTTAAAATTCCACATTAATTCAAATGCCCTAGTCAAAAGAGACTTCACGAGGGACGTAGTGTAGGCTTGGTTCATAGGTCGAGGAACGAAATGATCGTTGGGCTCAAAAATGTGTGTAAGGGTAAGAATTGGTGATCATCTTGACATTGTCACTAGTCTTCTTCTCCACCGTCAGGATCCTCTTGGAAAACTCCCTAGATAATCTCGTGCTTTGGCTTCTTGGACTTTTGTCTGATACTTGCAAATTTGCATGGAGATACGAATTCCTTCGCTCTTTGTTCATCGTTTTTCTTCTTCTTCTTTTTCTTTTTGATCGCTTTTTGTCTATAGGCATTGGCCTTACTTTTACCAGACACACTGCTTTTTATGCCTCTTGTTTTTAGCATTTTTTTTCAATTATGGGCGTTAGCCTTGCTTTTACTAGGCACACTACTTTTTTTTTTACGCCCTTAATTTTCGTTGATTTCATCATTTTTTGCTGTTCTTTCGATGTTGTTAGGACTAGCCTAGACAAGTTTGAACAGAATAATATTATTAGGTTTTTGGAGTCTTCATTTTCATTCAGCACTTTGGACCATGATGCTCAAACTGTAGTGACTTTTGCCTTGCCTCAGTGTCAGGAATGATCACCAACTGGGTTTGCACAAAATGAAATCGCCAGCTCAATTGGGCTAGCAAACGATATAAGTGTATGGGATAGAAGAAAAATTGCTCTTTATCATCCTAGAGCACTTAAATTATCGTGAGAGTTTATATGTAATAATAACTCTCAAAAATTGATGCAAGTGAGAGCAAGAAAATTTCTATTCATTTTTCTCACCTTGCGCTGCAGACTTACCTCCAGTTGCCCTAATGTGGGGTGGTTCTTGACGGAGGTAATTTGAAAAGGAACCTCCAGGTATATGAGCTCAAAATGATTAAGCAAATGATCGCTGGTATTGTATGGGGCAAAGAAATGAATTGCCTCTTATCACTTTAGCTACCGTACCTTATGCGAGAAATCCCTTTACCTTGTAGACATGGAATCTTTTTCACTCGTCTCGCCAGGGATAAGTACATGAGCATGTGTATGGGTTAAGGATTGCCTTTCGTCATCCTGGTACATCTCGTTCAGCATACCCGAGCAGTTCGACACCATTCATTGAATTGTCAAAATTTTCACATGGAATTGGTGAATTACATAGGTAAAGTTACCATGCAAAATTCCTTTCCAAAAGATATGCGATGCACTTGGGGGAGGACTAAGCGTCCATTTATTTTAAATTTTTTCTCTTTCTTTGTTTCTTTTTGCTCTTATGAGAAGAGTTTTTAAGGGAAAGAGATATTTACCTGTGCTGCAA
The DNA here is from genome assembly GCA_031216235.1 of Syzygium jambos. Classification (NCBI taxonomy): domain Eukaryota; kingdom Viridiplantae; phylum Streptophyta; class Magnoliopsida; order Myrtales; family Myrtaceae; genus Syzygium; species Syzygium jambos. The sequence goes on along the minus strand of CM062224.1, from coordinate 42,027,241 downwards.
TGGCAAAGCAAACTTACAAGGTAATAAAAAAGACCGTGTTAATGAACGGTTCTTTAAGGGTCAAAAATTGAGAACGATACAATATTACCCTTTGTGACTCCCTTCATTTGAGATTAAACTAATGACTCTTTGAGCTTTTCTCGGATGTTGACAATTCTTGTTGACAATAACATGAGATTATGTTAGAAATAAAATGATTGAGGGCAAATTGAGAACGATACAAATTACCCTTCTTCCATTTTGCCTTTTAAAGCTAACAGAGTCTTTTCTTTCAAAACTTCTTTTGTGGTTGGTCTTGAAGCTCAAATGAAATCTTCTATAATTGAGGGTGCTCCCAAGTAGGCAGTCCTATTCTCGGCGCATGCTATGCCAATGCAGTCCCGGCACATTGAGGAGCTTTTTAGAAATCCTCTGATTCCTAACTGCACAGGGTATGTGCAATTGCTTGCATGGGATTCTTCGTAGCAAAACTAATTTCTACTTTAAATGTCTTCGACCGATATGGGAGTAACTACAGTCGAAACTTTCATGATTGTTAGGATTAGCATTAGCACCATTTTGTCATATGCAAAATCCTTTCCAGCTGCTTGTGCTAGACCTTTACTCAAATCTGTCATACATAAAATGAAAGGATATGTCATTTCTATGCTAAAGTGGATGAACTTTTAGGAACGAAATACACCCTTTTTTATAGACTAGGGGATTGCATGGCCCCCAGTTTACTCTTCCAATTAAGGACTCCATTTGTGCTTTATCTGGCTCGCTAGCATGTCAGAGTCTAGCATGCTCCTCAATTTGTTATCTGTAAAAGAAAAAGGATGGAACGTCATTTCCAAAATTTGTTAAGGAATAAGATATACCTTTTTCCTTCAAAAGAGGTAATCTCTTCTTGATTTGCCCCCGACTTTTGTACGAAATGATGTTTCACTCATCATGGAGTCAAGGAATGTTCAACATTCCCTTTGACTCTCTAGGACTGATATCTCCTACCGGTGGTAATGAGATTTGCCCCATATTTCATTTTGAAGGTTGGATGATCTTTTCTTGGATTGCCCTTCAGATTAGTCGGTCTGTTATCATCACTAGGGTCTTATGTATTTTTCAGTTTGTGTCATTTCCAAATGTTCCCTTCATAATAATAAATCAAGAGGGAGTATGCTATGAGACATGAAGTGAGCGAGTTAAAAAAATAAAATAGGGCTATGAGCATGTATATCTTCCTAACATGATTCTTTCTTTGGTCCTTTTGAAAAATGATAAAACGTTCATTTTATTTTCAAAAGTTTAGACACGAGGAAGCATGAGAAAGCTCGAGCCTCAGAACACTTTCCTTTACATAGTTGGATATCATCAACGAGGCGGTTTGGGATACTTCCTCAAGCCCTCAAAACATTATTTATTTAGGACAAGTGCATTTACAACCTTAGGGGAGGGGGAGTTCAAAAAGGCATTTCTTTTGGCAAAAATGGCAACAAAAAATAAAATACAAGGATGGCCCCCCTTTTTTCAGGGATTCACGTAAAAGAGTGAGAGGAGTTCTACTCAAGTGGGCTTGCACCCATTCCCTCCACCGGTCTGGAATGAGAAAGCTCTTTTGTCCAGCAAACTCTAGATTCGGCGCCTAAGAGTGTAGCACTCATCAGTTGAATGCCCTACCTCATCAATATGATAGTCACACTTCTCGGATGGATCATAGTTTGAGAAGTTCTCAGGATGAGGACGCGTCGGTTCCGTAGAGAGTAAGGCTTTCTTCTGGAGAATTGCTAGCACCTGAGACGGGGATCCAGGGAGTAGATTGAATTGCTTTTTGTTACTTTGCTTTTGGGGTGACTGGCGGCTTGAGACCGGCTGCTATCCACCGCTCATCTGCACTGTCGAGGGAGGACGAGCGTTCTAGGTGTATGTGAAATCCACGTTTGCCAGGAGCTCATTCTCATTTTCCGTGTCGAGTCTCCAACTTGTGGAGGTCGGGTTAGCAAACCACCTTTCGCGCAATCCCATCTCGATGCGTTCGCCTACTAGAACAAGCCAGTTAAGTGACTCAGCAGTGGCACCAACTAGGCAATATCTGTATTCATACGGGAGAGACTTAATAAACAGCTTCATTTGTTTATGGTCAGAAAGTTTTAGGGTGACCTGGGCGGCCAAGTTCCTCCATCTGGTGGCATATTCTGTAACATCCTGAATTTCGACCCATTTTCGGGATCAATAAAGTGTAAAGTATTTCTCATTTAATTTTAGAAAGTCTCGCCCGGACCTGATCAATCACGGGATACTAACCTATTGGGAAAGGCTAAATAGGAATTTGTACGTGGACCGGGGACCCGATCGCGAGTTAGGCACGGACTTCGGAGAACGCTGAAGGAATATTTTGGACCAATATGAGTCGATCTTAGGAAGGTGACGGATTCGATTCGACCAATGATGTACGATCGGATCGCGGGTGATTCCACATGACCGAGAGTACACATGGCGAACGATTCCCGAACTAACCTAAATGATCGAGACCACCGGTACTAGTGATAATTCCTCGCTTTCTCTCGAAAATCGAGGCCATTACGATTCGGACAACCCTAGGTCGATACGCGTAACACCTAAACAGCCACCCGTTAGTGAGAGGCTCTAGAATTTTAAAATGAGCAAATTTAATCGCGAGATTGGACCCGAACTTCGATGTCGAAATTTTATGGATGTTTATGATTATTTTTCAAGACTAACGTCGTTTTGGTGTGGCCACGCACATTTGGGGCTAATCTAGCCAGAAATTGGAATTTCGACAAAAATTGGGGAAGATTACGGTTTTGCCCCTGTGGGCCCCGAGGTTGGATTTTGAGCCCGTTTGAGGTTATTTTTCGAAACCGAAGTCATTTTGGGGCGTCCATGAACATTTAGAGTGGTTTCGGTCAAAAATTGGAATTTTGGCTCGGGAGCGAAAAATAATATTATTTTATTCCCGGAACTTCGCAGTCGATTTTCGAGGGCTTAGAAAGTGAATTTCGCGAATCCGACGCCATATTATGTTGGCCACACACATATGGAACGTGTATGTGCGAAAATTGGAATTTCGCCCCGGGACCGGAAAAATGACGATTTTGCCCCTAGGCCGGTATTAATTCCGAATTTTTTTGGGAAAATTTTGAGATAATTACCAGAGGTTATCAGCTCAATTATTGGCCCTATTGACCATTTTACCCCTCGCTTTTTGGATAAGATTGAATTTAAACCGTTAGATTAGGGGTATTTTCGTCAAAACCGACGGATCGGCGACACGTGGCACTTTGGGCTGCCTTATTTGACTAACTCAGACCAGTTTCTCTCTCCTCACTTCCCCTCACGTTCATATCAGCCCAGCCACAGCAGCTTCTCCTTCCATTTTCTCAATTTTCTCTCATTTTCTCTCTTGATTTTGGCTCGTCGGAGCTTGTCGCCGACCACCGGAGCGCCGCCGCCGGCCACCGTGCCTCGCCGTCGACCACCTTAGTCCCCAGCCTCAACCCCGCCTCTGTCCGACCTCTGTCTCTCTCCCTTTCCCTCTCTTTTCTCTCTTTTTCTCTCTCGGAATAGTACCGCCGCCGCTTCAAAACCTCGCCAGAGCTTCGCCGGAGCTCCGATTGCCGATCCGTCGAAGCCCAGACGACCAGCACATCAGTACGTATCCGTACGTCACCGTCCGTACGGATGGGGTACTGTAGCTGTCCGTACGGTCCATACGGTTCCGTACACGCGCCGTACGCCGTCGCCGGAAACGTGCCGCCGGTTCTACTGTTCACCAGTAATCGGCCGCCGTTCCTCGTCGTCGTGGTCCGAGATTAAGTGAGAAAAATTCCTAAACCCGGATTAGGACTGATAGTGCATTTTTCTAGACTGGTTTAGGAATGCTAGTACTGGCAGTGAAGATATTGTATACCGATTGATAGGAATTGTTATTGGGAAAATGGTAGTGACTCATAGAGAAATTATTGGGTAGAATAATTAGAACGATTGACCAATTTAAGAGCCCATTGGAAATTATCGAGTATGTCTGGGTTGACTGGTTGTACGTAATTTGTGCTCAATTGTGATTGATTTCGCATTGCCATGTCGTATGATGTATGGCTGAATTATGTGGAGTGCGATTGGCCTATTATTGATTTGAAATTGATTGTTAACTTGTGAATCGCATATTAGGCCATACTGTATAAATTGGGCCAATTGAGCACGTGTTGTGATATTGAGTGTTTGAATTATGCTGGTGCTCGTGGTGCATTACATTGCATAGCATGGACACGCATTGTGTATGCCAAGAGTGAGGCATGTGATGAAATTATGCGAGAATGCGTGTCTGCCATGAGCATGTGATCACCTAAAATACCCTGAAGCGTTTTGCGCTGGGTTCAGATAATAATGAGTTGTGTGATCACCTAAGGACCTTCGGGTCGTGACCTTCGGGTCGATACCGTCCTCATGCACTTTGAAGCAGGACGATGCCCGGTACATCCGGAAGATGACCATCCTCATGCACTTTGAAGCAGGCTCTGGTTCGTAAGGAGATCAGTGTTGCGCCTCATGCACTTTGAAGCAGGCTAGAGACACTGGGCCAGATCGGTTGCTGCGCCTCATGCACTTTGAAGCAGGCTAGACGCACCGGGCCGTGAATGTTGTTGACTCGAGTCGTAATAAATAATAAATTGGGCGAGTGCCAGTGTGCCAGTGTGGGCCAGTGGGCCAGGAAAAATGCACGTGACATGTCGACGACATTTGCATGCATGAACATGCATGGACTGGCATACGAAGGTGTGAGAATTGGTGTATGAGCATGTAATTGGCATACGTATGATTATGCGTGCCACGTATGTGTCGTGACCATTATATGTTGATCTGTCTAACCTGCAGGGTCAGAAAATGGTTTGATTATTGTATACTGTGATTTAAATAATTGTTTCCGGTCAGGAGATTGCATGTTAGCCTAGCCTAGGTTTAGGGGTTGAACTCACTGAGATTTATCTCACGGTTGTGTAAACCGAAACATTTTTAGACCCCCAGCCATAGGATGCCGAGGACACCACCTCTTTTTGGGATACCGCACCATATCCAGCGGTCGTCTAGCGTACACCTCTGTGGGGATGGAGCAGTGTATGTGAGATGCTACTCAGTTCTATTTTGTGATCGTGGGAGAATCATATTACCATACCCAAGGGTCGTGGAGTGGCTGCTGACTGCTGATGTGGTTTCTTTTTTAGTGTGAAAATGAATCTTGTAATCAAAGGCTTTTTATGGTTATGAAAAATGTATATTCTTAGTGATGGTTGTTTTATCTGTGGTCTCTGATTGTTTGATTGTACGGGTGTATATATATATATATATATATATATATATATATATATATATTTATATATACGTGGTTTCCGCTTGTGCTTGATCTCAGATTGGGTGTGGGTCGGCGACGCTTCTTGGGAGCATTGCATCAGAACCGACCGATGGCGGGATGTTGTGCTTCGTGGGGTACGGGGCGTGACATATTCTTTGAACGATTCACTCTTCTTCTTCTCAGTGCGTTCAAGGTCGTCATGAGAAAATGTGACGTCGAGGTTAAATTGGTACTGCTTGAGGAATGCATCAATGATGTCATCACAAGATTTAAGGGCATCTATTTCTTTTGACATATACCATGTCAAAGTTGGCCCTGTCAAACTTGCTTGAAAGGTTATAAGGAGTTCATTATCGACATACTGGATCATTCGCACATGATACATACGCAAATGGTGCTTGGGGCATAAGGTGCCATTATATTTTTCGAATTCAGGCATCTTGAACTTTTCTGGCACCTTGACCCTTTTGTACACGGATAGGTCAAGTGGGACAGCATGCTGCAGGCCCTACAATTGTTTCAACATCTCTTCTACCTTCACAAGGTATTTGTCATGTTCTGTCAGCGGTGCATTTACAAGTTCAGCCTTCCTGACAAAAAGTGGAAGCGGGTCGTCTTCTAACAAGGACATCTTGTTGTCACTAGCTGTGGGTTGATCATTTCCAGTAGACGAATATGGTAGCGCCACCTCAATTGATGCAAGCATGGGAGTGAGTTTGCCTTGGATGGAATCTACCTGCTTTGTGAGATTTTAGATTACGTTGAGGACCATCTTCATTTATCTTTCCATGTTATTGAGACGATTCGGCACGTTTTCTTTGGCCATTTTTGCTTGGCGAATAGGTATAATCCATAACTACCTGTCAAGAAGTGGTAATGAATGAGTATAAGACCTCATAAGGGATCAGTCCATGACTTAGTCTAACCCTGTATTCACATACCTTGTTTATCCATTTTTTGCAAAAAATAAGAGAAGCAAAAAAGTTTTTTTTATATATTTTTACAACAACGACCTTGGGTTTCGAACCCTTGTCGCTCCGGACCACCTCACTCCTAAGTACCACTAGGCCGAGGTGCTGGTAGCGTTACCAGGGCGCATTTCTTTTTATTTATGCACAATTTCCTCCTTTTTTGAAAACGACAAAAATCGCATAGGAAAATAATGATTTATAACGCACTTTTTAAAAATAAGAGAGTGAATTGGAAGTAAATATTCTAAAAAATTTTTAGTAACATTTCTTCCAAAACGATCACTGTATTAAATCCACAAGTAACCTAGACTAATCATGGATTGACCGGGATATACAAAAATAAGCAAATTGCAAAGTGCATGAATAGAAAACTTACTTTCCCAAGAACCATGGCAATCACAGAGACATGCGCATGAAAAGTGAGGTTCGATTTCTATCTAGATTGGTTCAGCAAAATGAACCTAAAAGGGTGCCTGACCATCGCAGTTTCGCGTTGGTATTAAGTCCTTTGAACCTCGGCCAAATCGAAAGGAATATCTTATAGTCATGCGAATAACGGCTAAAGATAGACACTTTATGATTTTTTAGAAAAGATTTCGGAGAAAAGAAAGGCAACCTCTACATCGCAGGCTCGCGTTCGAGATCGTATCTTTCTTAACACCGTCCTAAAATGTCCTATTGCGGCCCAGGTCCGGCGACATAATTGTGTGTGTAACAGTGTAATGCTAAATCATTAAAGCATGTATGACAGTTCATAACAATCATGATTTGAAACCTACAAGAACATTTAATACTCTAATGTCAAAGTCATACTTGGAATCTTTGTTGCCAAAACAATATTTTTTAACAGGATAAAATTTATGGCTTAAGTCCACTTTAAAAAATGCAAGTCCTTAGTGGAGTCGCCAGTCTGTCGCGGCCGACCTTCAGCTTTTTGAACATAAAAGAAGGGGGTCTCGCCTGGTATGCGCTAAGTCTAGATTTTACACTTAACTCGGGCTCTCCTAAGCCTATACCATATCACGATTTAGGGTTTAGGTTTTTAACTTGCAATTGATTTTTATCTAGGAATCGCCACTAATCGATTTGGGTGGATCAATTAGAAACCTAAGTAATGTGACGGGAGAATCATCCTATTCCTACGAACCAGAGATTAAATGAGTTTGAGGACTTTGTTACACTAGTTGGATAACTAATGTCCTTTCGGTACCTTTTTACCCTGTTTATTTCTAAAAATATTTATCAAGCAATTTAGATTGATTTTAGGACCTTTCTTCTAATATGTGAGGTGATCAAGTGACTGCACAATCATTAACGATTAACAGTCAAGATAAATATGCAATTTAGAGTTCTAATCCTAACTAAGGTGACAACATTTCAAAATATGACAATGGATACAATTACATTCTAATTAAAAACACAACATGCATAATAATAATACAACAACGGTGACTATAACATGCAAAAATACTATTGCATAGTCTTATAGGCCTATTCGATTTAAAACATGATTGATAATCAGATAATTTACATAATTTAGAAAAATATTCAAAAATACAAATTTCTAAACTATATCTTAAAAAATGATTTTTTAATTATTATTTTAGAAATAGTAATAATAATCACAATTGCAAAAAAATTAAAATTTTTTGATTTTTTATTAATTTTTTAAAAATATTTTTAATAAAAAATAATAAAAATATTAATATAATAATCAAACCGGGTCGGGTCGGCGGATTCGGGTAGGTCAGAACCGACCTGGGTCAACGAATCCGACCTAAAACGTTGACTCGGGTTAGATCTTCGAATTCGAACCGGGTCAGGTAGTCAACTTGGGTCGTTGACCCGAGTTGTAAAACGGGTCGGGTGGTTCCCACGTGCACAAGCACGCAGGGATGCTAGCCGAGGGCAAATCAACCTCTCACTGGCCGAGTTAGGCCGGCTTCGACCTGCCTTTCACCTTTTGAGACCCCCACGAAGCTCGTCGACCTCCCAGTCCGCCATCTGACCGTTCACTCACCGGCCGGCGACCAAAATCATGTTCAGCTCATTGAGCCATTTCGATAAACACCTGGTGTGCATGGCTGAAAACAGGGAACTCGGACCTGTTTTGGAGCTCCGGCAACTATAGCTCGCTCTCGACGGCGACTATGGATCGGGAGGAGGATCGGTATTGGCCGAGATTCACACCTAACGGTCTGTGAGTCCCGGCCAACCTGTATACAAACACAGGGGAAAACAGGGGGTGTCGAGAAGCCACACCTGTGAAGACGTGTCTGGGGGGTCGCCGGCGGTCTACAGGCGATGGCAAGGTTGATTGGCTTCGTCTTCAGTTCTTGCAAATGCTCAACTCTCGCTTTTGCTCTCGGTTTCTCTCCTAGATTCTCTCTTCTCCTCTTTGTGCTCTATTTTTTTAACCCAAAATTGTCGATCGAACCGGACCATCTCCCCCTGCCGAGCTCCCTCTCCTCTTCTTTTTATGGTCGTGGTACGAGCACGGCAGTCGTCGGAAGTGCTCTCAGTATCTCAGTCTCGCTTAATCTCTCTAGGTCTCTCTCACGGCCTCTCTATTCTTGCTCACCAAAACCAAACCAGCCGACCCTTCTCTCTCTCTTTTCCGCCGCTTATAAAGCGGCCGCCGATCGCTGCTCCCACCCCGAAGTTGTCGTCATTTATGGCCCTCAATTGCTCTCTGCACCGGCCACAACTTTGGTGGCCATGGCTGCGTAGTGGGGCGGAAAGTCTTCCTCCCCCAGGTGACCGGTTGGGGCAGGGGAGAACAGGGGAAAGAGAAGAAAGGGACAACCAAGCTGGGGAAAGAGAAGAGAAGGAGAGAGTCGGGCCTGGCCCAACCCGCGTGTAGGGAAAAAAGAAAGGGAAAAAAAGGCGGGCCGGGCCCGCAGGGGAAGAAGAGAGAGGGCCGGGTCAGGGCCGGACCCGACCCATTCCAAATATTTTTTAATTAATTTTTTTTTATTTTTTAAATTAATTTTTTTATTAAAAGAGGAAAAATATATTCTAATATTGCAAATTGCACCTATGTCTACATGCAATGCGATTAAAACCAAATAATTTTTTTTGGTTTAGGAATTAACGACATTAACCCCTAAATTTTGTATAATTAATTTTGAACAATTAAAAATAGGTGTCAACAGATGCGATAATAGATTTTATCTTCTTTCCAAATTCAAATAATCGACTCTCTATCGATGTCTATAACCCTATAGATATGACAGTTGGTTCGATTCTCTTTCCTAATTCGAATATGATAAGAAAAATCTCATGGATCGCATGGGTGGTTGATCTTTGATTGTTATCTTGTATGCGATTTACTTTCCTTTTAAAAAGAAAATCCAAAAAAATATGTTAGATAGGATTTAAATTAGAAGTTTTGCATGTTTAAGGAATCCTAAATGTATCTAGAAGATAGGATAATTATTAAATTGGGACTTAAGATAATTTATTTCCTAGTTTAAATTAGGTGTTATTCTAATCCTAATAGATTATTTAGGGTATTTTAAGATTTCGAATTTCCATGAAAATCCAAAAAAACTCATGCCGCAAGAAGGTGCCCTGATTCCAGAGCCTGAGAGGTATCGTAGATTAGTAGGAAAACTCAATTATCTCACTATGACCAGACCTGATGTTGCCTTTCTGGTTAGTGTTGTTAGTCAGTTTATGACTGACCCTCGTGTTCCTCATTGGGAGGCTGCTCTGCAGATTGTAAAGTATCTAAAAAAGGATCCCGAGAAGGGTGTTATCTATCAAAATCACGGACATTCCCGCATCGAAGCAATGTGGATTGGGCTGGATCTCCCGCTGATAGGCAATCTACATCTGGTTTTACTATATTTATGGGAGGTAATCTTGTCTCGTGGAAGAGTAAGAAGCAAGATGTGGTTTCTCGGTCTAGTTGCGAAGCAGAGTATCGCTCAATGGCAAGTACAACTGCTGAGATTATGTGGCTGCAGGAGCTTTTGACAGAGATAGGTTATTCCGTTGATTATCCTTCTAAATTATGGTGTGATAATTAGTTAGCCCTACATATTAGAGATAATCTAGTTTTTCATGAGAGGACTAAACACATTGAAGTTGATTGTCACTTTGTCAGAGATGCTTTGCTCAAGAATGTCATCGAATTTAGATATGTTCGGACCAGTGATCAACTTGCTGACATCCTTACAAAATCGTGTACTGGAAAAAGGATAGAGTTCATTTGTAACAAGCTGGGCATGATGAACATCTATGCTTCAGCTTGAGGGGAAATGTTAAGTCACGTGGGCTTTCCCCCTTCTCTCTTTCTTTTTTTTATTTTTTTTATTATTTTATGATTGTTTATTGGTGTATAGGGCTTGGCCCATCTAATGTAAATGATTATCTATTTTAAATAGAAGAAGTGTGTCAAACCTAGTGACACATTGTATTCTCTCTCTCTAACGCCACTCTCTTCTCTCCTCCTTCTTCTTCACCATTTTCAAGATAGAATGCATGTTAATTTGAGTAATTTTTAATTCCGAATTTTAATAAAAAATACCAAAAAGAAGTTGGTCTAGAATAACTAAAGTTGTTTGTTCTAGGGTAGATCGCATGTTAACTTAGGCATTTTATTTATTCCGAGTTTCATTGGAAAAATACCAAAAATAAATCATTTGCCCATCATTGGAAATACGTCATGTTGTTGGATGTCATATAGTTTCGCATGGTAGAATTAATCGCATGTCAATTTGCACGTCATGGCACGTAAGTTAGCTTCGCTTAAATAAAGAGAAAACCCTAAAGAACACATTGGGTGGATTGCTTTGTTAATTAGAAATCGTATTAGGATTATCTATATGATTTTCTAGCTAACAATGCAGATGCTATCGTTGCTCTAAGGTACATTATTCTCCTAATCTAGCAATTTATTTATTGCTTTTCTTATTGGGTGTTAAATTGATGGATTGCACACCCGCATGATCACCCCACATGTCAGTATCTAGGTAATAAAATAAATCCAGACTGCCTGCTTAAACATTTATTTTTGAAAAGAAAAGGTACTGAAAGAGCGTTAGATTAGATCTAGCGTTATCAAGTCCCTGTGCTTAGATTCTCTGGTTCATAGAAATAAAACATATCTCCTTATGTTTTATTTAGGTTTCTAATCGACTTACGACAAATAGATTAGTAGCGACTTCAAGTATAAAAACATTTACACGTTAAGAACTTAAATCTTAAGTCGCGAATTAGTAGGGCTTAGGAGGGCCCGAGTTAGGTTCAGACTTAATAATCCATTAGCCGAGTTTAGGTCGCGACAATAACACAATCCATTATCAATTAAGCAATACAATGGAAGTTCCAACCACACTCAAGAACTCATACACTCTCAGTATTTTCCATCCCTCAATTACATCTAATGACTTAAGAAGTGTTTAAACCATAAAATTCCTTGTGAAATAATCTTGGAAAGAATTACATAAAATCTTACCCATAAAATTTAATGGACTTCAAGGCTCTCGCATTGCTTCAGGGTGTTATTCACGAAGAAGCCACCACTAACAACTGCACACAAGGCACAAAGACCCACCCCGCAACATTCATTATGTGACGAAAGAAGGAATTATTTATATATGAAACATGTAAATACCCTTGCTCAAGGTCAAACTCAAATTTCCTTGTTTAAGCCCTCTTCTCACGCTCAAAGACGTGGAGTAGTTTTGGTTGACTTCAAGGTGAAAAACGAAATTCCGTTTACAACACGTTCAGCTTAACAAGTCAGCCACAAGTCCGAGTCCAATATGGACTTTTCAAATTAAGGACTCCACACATTATTTATTGGACTTTTCAAATTAGGGACTCCACTTTATTTTCTTTGCAATATTGGCAAGACTCATAGACATAATCAATACGGATCGCGATTTGCTCAACGGGCTTAAACTCGAAATATATTTTCAACACAAAGTGTCTTCTCTATGAGGCTAATCATGTACACGGAAGATTATGTATGATAAAGATACATATGTGTGTGTGGTTTTATCGGATAGAGGAATACAAGTTCTTTCTTGTCTAAAGAAATAGTTAATTGAAACGGCTGGAGTTTCACTTAATTCTCATGGTTTTCTCACAGTACTTTTCATGATATACAATGAGATATATTAGTTCGTACGTAATTGGCACCGCTTTTTTTTTCTGTCACATTAATTAGAAATAGAGGTGATAAACCTCAACTCCAGATATATTCCTTTTATCGCCTGCCTAATCCACTCGAATGTCGTGGTTTGTGGTTGATTATGATGGAAAGGCAAGAAACTTCACACCGGTCCTTCCGTTCATATTTCCTCATTTGTCAACCCAGGAATGAAGACCCGTCTCTCTCTCTCTCTCTAAAACCTTTGAATGGAGACGAATGAAGACCCCTCCCCCTCTCTCTCTCTAAAACCTTTGAATGGAGATCAATGAAGACCCCTCTCCCTCTCTAAAACCTTTGAATGGAGACGAATGAAGACCTCTCTCTCTCTCTCTCTCTCTCTCTCTCTCTCTCTCTCTCTCTCTCTCTCTCTCTCTCTCTCTCTCTCTCTCTCCTGGTCTACATCCATGATTTTTTTTTCCCAGGTCTCCGCTGGAGGTTGACGGCAAAATAGTCCCAAGTCACTCGACAATATTCAACTTTGGAGGAACGCAGGACAGCGTAATTGACTTGCTTCGATGATCTGACCATTAATAAGAGATGGCCTATCTCTTATTTGGTAAAATCTCGAATGGGACGAGGCAAATTAGAAAGTCGAGATTCAATTAAGAGGAAAAGAAAATTTATGAAAAGACAAAGGTGCTCACCATATCAATCAAAGCCACTGAACAGCAGTCGGCTAGAGATCGGACCATTATGTGATGGCCGCATGAGTCCGATGATCGCTGTGTGGTGATTGCCCGATGCTCGATGCCCGATAAGGAGAGCAAGGTGAGGAAGGTAACACGTGAGCACCACCTGAACTCGCCCTAAGGAGACTCGACCGTTGTGATGATCTTAGGCAGTGATTGCCCGAGCATGCAATGCAGGTCGGTAACCACTCTCGTGGTGGTCAATTGAGGCCAACCTTCACATATCTAAAGCAAAAGAACCCTAGATTGCGCATATGAGAGATCGTGGTTACCATCGAATGTTGGTTGCCAGAGGAGACAACTGCCGTCATGTCAGTTGCCTGTGAGAAAAATCTATAAGTACATTTGGTGCATGAAGTTTGCATCCAGCACGAGAAAATGGAACTTCATGCTTCAAGAGCATTTAAAAATCCTTATTCTATGTGGAGATAAGAAAGTTCAATTGAATCTTATAGAGAATTTTCTTATTGAGATGACCTGAAATTAAACGCGTAATCTTTGCTCTAATAACTTTTATTATTTGTTTGACTACTTTTATAATTTGAGTTCGAGGCCGAATATATTTTTACATGATAACACTTCTCGTTTCTCTTCTTAAGCTTGTTTAGAATATGTCCACCTTTCTTTCAATAAAATGTTTGCATTAATTGAACAGTTTTTTTTTTTTTTATAACCCAGGGAACCCCCGCACGGCCAATAGCCGGGGAGTAAACCCTGGGGGCGACACGTGCTAGCCACCACACACGTGCACCGGTTAAGTCACCCTGCGGCGCTCGGGATTCGAACACTCAACCTTTTGCGAGAGGAAGAGTACGCGCTCCAGCAGCGCCACCCAGGCGGGTGGTTTAATTGAACAGTTGATACCACGAAAAACCAGAAACTAATACACCTGTGACAAATTTATCCCAAACTAATTTTTTGACCACTAAAAATCCAAAACTAGTTCGCCTGTGACAAATTTACCCCAAACTATTTTTTTGATTACTAGAAACCCTAAACCGGTACACTCGTAACAAATTTACCCTCCATTAAATTGCATTAATACTATTAAAAATCACAGATTGGTAAACTTGTGACAAACGGAGGGGTAAAACCTCAAACTGGTATATCTTTAAACTGTTATGTGTCATCCAACTTAGCAATTCAATAGTAAAATTTAACAGAAACTAACGGATGGTAAATTTGTCATAGGTTTACAAGTTTAGGATTTTTTGTAGTATTAATCTTCTGGCAAATGTGAGGACAAATTTTTCATTTCAATTAGTCAAAACCTCGGTGTATCTTATAACTGTCATGTATCCTCCAACTCAACAATTTGATAATAAAATTTAATGGAAACTAACAGAGAGTAAATTTGTTACAGATATACCAGTTTAAGATTTTTCTTAGTATTAACCCTCTGGTTGATGTGAGGGAAAATTTTCTGTTTGAGTTAGTCAAAACCTCTGTGTACAAATTCATTTTGATTTACAAATTTGATTTAGAATTTTCAAAATAGTGATTTACATAGTTTAGTTTCTAAGGGTGTTTCGTTTGATTAACAAACAAAGTATATTCAATGCCATATAAAAGTATGGCACCTTACTTTATAAACCAATGTTGTGAATCATTTCATTACCCTGTGCAGTTATTTGATGGAAATTTTAAAGCTGTAAGCATCACCAATATCACTTTTCTCCTCATCCCCTTATTTTCTTCCCTCGTTTTAGCATTGAGGTAATATTTGTGTTAGCTTTTGCACACATTCCTATATTGCCTTGATGCATTTTGCATTTTATCCTTCGAGAGCTTCCAACAAGACTTGAACTTAAAACCATAATCTTGACATCTAAGCGAACGCTTTATTGGTTCCCCTTTCTCTCTCTCTCTACAATGAGCAAGTAACGAACGCATTTGGAGTATGTGAGCCCACTCCATCTCGATCATTAGATCATGGAAGTTCCACATGGAACTCATAACATCTAATTGTTGGTTGTTTGTAAAACAAATAAAATAGTGTTTTTCCTTATCTCACATAGAAAAGTTAGGATTGTGTTGGCCACTATTGTGGCTGTTTTCTAACTTGTTAAAATTAAGACGATGGACCAAATGGGCTTGATCCTACAATACACGTGTGTGGATGCGTGTCGTTTATGTGACTGTTCGCAAGAGAGTGACGGTTATTTTTTTTTATTAATTAATCATCTTTGAAAGGTTGTATTTGTTCAATCGTTATTTTTTAGAATTTATTAAAATTCGAAATAATAAAAAAATAAAAAAATTTATTTATTCTATTATTATAAGACTAAATATATATATATTCATATTTTTTAGTCTCTTTTCACTTACTTTTTGGTACTTTTTATTAAAAATCAAACAACCATCTTTTCCAATTATTTCCCCTTGAGAGATTTTGAAGACATACCAGAATTGCTATGTGGTATTCTCATTTGAGACTATGTTGTATTTTGAAGAATTTTTGCCGGTAACCATTAGTAATGTTATGGGGCAAATGATTCCTTAAAGAGAGTGTTATCACGCCTCAAAGTCTAATTTATTTTCTTTCTCCTTCTAATTCACATGGATTTTTTTCCAACAGTTATGGCTGAGATGAAGTGGACGTATATGCTTGTCCAAGTATATACTTAGGAATTTTCCTCTACAACGACCACACTGGCACACATCTATTACTTTTTTTCTTGCAGTCTTCACATTACTCAATGACCTCGTACAATGGCCAATGCTGTCTTCCATCCACACCATCCATCTTCAACATTATGGAAAATCTCAAACCGTTTGGTCTTGACTTGTCAAAAATCTCTTTTGACCTTCCCGAAGAAACAAAAAGTCAAAAACTATACAGTACTTTTTTTATGATTTAATATATCAATTTTTATATGTTTTAAAATTTTAAATATGTGCCCGTGCTGCAAGCTCAATCGAATCATCAAGCTAGCTAAGCATGAATTCTTGCTTCACCATCTCCCTCTCTCTCTCCTTCTTCTTCATCAAAATTTCGAGCACTGAAGCTGCACCCGAATATCTGTATCATGATTGCCAAAACACGACCCTCTTCACTCCCAACTCCACCTACCAATCCAATCTCCACACCCTCCTCTCTTCCCTCTCGTCCACCGTCACCAACAGCACCAATGGATTCGCTAATGCCACCGCCGGCCAAAACCCTCCTGACCGGACCTACGGGCTCTTCCTCTGCCGCGGTGACCTCGATGCCGCCATGTGCAGCGAATGCGTGAATACCGGGAAACAGGATATCCTCCAAAGATGCCCCAACCAGCGAGTCTCCGTAATCTGGTACACTGAGTGCATGTTGCGGTACTCGAACAAGTCCATCTTCTCGGTCATGGAGAGTAAGCCGTCTGCCATTTTGTACAACATAAAGAAAGTCACCGACAAAACCCGGTTCGGGCATCTCCTAGGAGAATCCCTGACCAACGTTGCCACTAGGGCTTCAGCTGGAGGGCTGGGGAAGAAGGTCGCGGTGGCTGAAGCGAACTTCACGAGCTTTCAGAAGCTGTATGCCCTCGCGCAGTGCACGCCTGACTTGACGGCATCAGACTGTAGCATATGCCTCCAGTTCGGGATCGGTAATGTGGTTCACGGGAAGCAAGGCGGGAGGGTGCTCACTCCGAGCTGCAACGTGAGGTACGAGGTCTACCCCTTTTATAACACCTCAGCCTTGCCAGCATCGGCGCCGGCGCCTCCACCTCCTGCTCCCGCTCCGGTGACCGGACCTAAAGGTACGTGTGTGTTTGTATTGCTTGTCTTCCTCCGACGTAACTCTCTTTATTTCTAGAAGGATTACTTTTCGAGTTAACGTATTCTTTTTTTCCCAACTCTTTTCACTTTATTTTGAATCGAGATCTTGATTAAGGATGTATCAATGTTATATCTCCACCAAGTTAGCCATCATAAGTTATATAATTTATCTTCAGAGAAAAAGACTTGATTGGTTGATAGAAGACATAAGTTGGTGATATTCACATAAGATATTTCTGGTATTAGTGCGTGTTTGTTGGTCTGGGCTTTTAGTCTTTTATGCTACATAGTCATGATGAGGTGCATTTTAGGTGAAAACTTTTTCTTAAGTGGATAACTTATCTCAATTTTTCGTACCAATTGAAGCTGGGGAGTTCTACATCCACTTATGACATTAGATTATTTACATAACGATTGATTAAAGGTCGCTTTTAATCAATTAATGGTTAATCCGCCATAAACAGTTGGTGCACTCGAATGGGAATTAGGAAAAGAATGTATTTTGTGAGATGGACAGATTATGGATTACAGCTTAATTTCTTCTGGACATTTGCTCTTTAAGTGCACTCTTTTTGTTTTTGGTTGCGTTTTGTTGGACTTTTGGGGAATGCCTTTGAGAAAATACAAAAGATTTTAAGTTAAATGAGTTTTTCGAAATGCATATTGTGTTTGCTAAATTATAATTTAAAAGTCCATTGTAAAGCAACTTTTGATAAAATAGTATTTAGAAAAATTATTTTTGCAAAGGACTTTTCTTATTTTTCAATTAAAAAAAACCCAAATCTTTCGCCTGAGCCAGCAAATGGCTCAAGTTGCCTATGACCTAGATCTGGTGCCGACGGCCATTGTCTTAGGTCTCACAACGTCAAGCGACCTCTGATGAGGGCTGTCTAGGGTCCCACAACCCTGAAAGAGGGTAACCTGAGGTTACGCAACCGCAGGGAGGATCTTATGAATCGAACGACCTCAGACAGCCCTCACGGGGGTCACGCGACCGTCCTCACGTAGAGAAGATGAATAGTAATACCAAGGGCAAAATCGGAAAATCAAAAATTTGGTGAGGATTGTTTTGGAAGAAAAAAAATTACTAACCTAGGCACGTGCATGCCAAGAAAGCTAAAAGCCCAAGGCACCCCAAGATCTGCGTTGGGCTTTAGCCTTCCCAAAGCTCACTTTTCCTCAAGGCCATTTCAAACTTTTTTACCAAACACCCAAAATTTGGCCCATGGGGCTTTGGCCGCCCAAAGCCTCTTGAGAAAGCCTTTCCCAAACGGAGCCTTTCTCTATTTTTCACATTTGCTCTAGCCTGTGGTAGCAATTCCTAAATCTCAGATAGTCATGAACACTTAAAACTGATGCTATTAAGATATGGTTGCACATGTGCAGGCAAAAGCAATAAATCTACTGTGATAATCGTCACTGTCACCATTCCTATTGGCGTTGGCGTGGTGCTTCTCTTCCTCGCTTGTTGTTTCAGGCGAAGGAAAGCGACCAAGACATATGAAGGCACCCAAGGAGATCAAAGCGGTATGAAATATGTACCTGTGCCATATACTTGGACAGAATGATGAAAACGTGTACGCGGGACGTACCGTTCTATGCTTTTGGTGAAATGACCATCTCGTGTGTGTTTCGCTGTGTAGGTGTAAATGCCAAGTCCTTGCAGTATGATTTAGCCACCATACAAGCCGCCACAAACAATTTCTCTCATAAACATAAGTTGGGTGCGGGTGGATTCGGTGAAGTTTTTCAGGTATGGTTAGTTAGAAACTAGATAGAGAATGGTTTAAATAATTATCTTCGATTGGTAATTTTGAGAAGTGGTCAGATGCTCTTCAAGTGTACTTAAACATAATAAAAAAAAAATACTGACCTTTCACGGTAGGCTTCCTAATGGACAACGAATAGCTGTGCAGAGAATATCTCGAAGCTCAAGACAACATGCTGAAGAATTCAAGAGGGAAGTCATATTAGTAGCAGAACTTCAACATCGAAACCTCGTGCAGCTGCTTGGGTTCTGCTTAGAGGGTGAAGAAAGACTACTTGTCTATGAGTTTGTGCCGAACAAAAATCTCGACTACTTTTTATTTGGTGTGTTGTGTTTCAATATATTCCTAATCTGTTGCTTTCCATGTTGAGGCAAATATGTTATTCGTCTCAAATTATGTCAAATGTTTCACTAGCTTTTGAAACCTAAAGTTAGTTCCTTGCATAAAATCTATTCAAGAGGATTCATTAACGGAAAATACCTACATTTCAATTGTGCATACATGCAGATCCTCGAAAGAGCAGGCAATTGGATTGGTCAAGACGCTACAAAATAGTATGCGGGATTGCTCGAGGAATGCTCTATTTACATGAGGACTCTCGACTTAGGATCATTCATCGGGATCTAAAATCAAGCAATATCTTGTTGGACAGTGAAATGAACCCAAAGATTTCAAATTTCAGCATGGCACGGATTTTCGGAATTGATCAAACACACGCAAACACCAGTAAAATTGTTGGGACTTGGTAAGTGTGTTTATGCTTTGTTCTCTGCTTTTATGCTTGGGTATACTTATATTGCTTATGTATTACGGTTTGCATTTGCAGTGGTTACATGTCACCTGAGTATGCAATGCATGGGCAGTTCTCCGTGAAGTCCGATGTCTATAGTTTTGGTGTCCTGCTTCTTGAGCTCATTAGCGGTAAGAAGAATAGCTTCTTCTACCAAGCAAACGGGGCCGAAGATCTTGCTAGCTATGTAAGTTGCACAAATTGACTCTTTAACGAATACGAAAATTGTTAAACTAAGCAAGTTTGACGTACAGAGAAAGTTTTTTCTATGAACTATTTTTAGGTCTGGAAAAAATGGAGAAATGGTACGCCATTGGAAGTGTTAGATCCGGCCATTGGAAACTCCTATTCAAGGAATGAAGTTCTTAGATGCCTCCACATTGGTTTACTATGTGTTCAGGAAGGTCCATTTGATAGACCATCCATGGCAAACATAGTCCTGATGTTGAGCAACTACTCTTTTACTCTTGCACTTCCCCAACAGCCAGCCTTCTTCCTCCGGAGTAGGATCGAGAGACCAATAAATGAGCTCGAATCGGACCAATCCACCAGTAGATCTATGGCATTGTTGACTGAAGCGATATCAATCACCGAAGTTTACCCCTTGTCGACAGTGATGTGAGTGGAAGCCTTTCTTCATATAGTCTCATAGAGACCTTGATCAAATGATCCTTGGCATTCCACTGAGATCAATAATGAACAATGATCATACACATATGTCCATTACATCTAAAAGTATACAGTGTCTTGTCTTTGAGGCTAATCATGTTTTGATCCACTAGACATGGAAGGCTGTTGATATTTAATATTAGTACATGTGGTTTTATCGGATAGAGGAGTACAAGTGCTTCCTTGTCTAAAGAAATAACTATTTCACATCCAAAAAGAAAGAAATAACTATTTTAAAAGGACTACAGTTGCACTTAACTGTCATGATTTTCTTATAGTACTTTACACGATATCTGATAACATATATCCATTCGTACATTACCCATACTTACAATAAATTGGGGTCATAATCCTCACCTCTAGATATTTTCTTTGCATCACCTGCCTCTTTACTTGATAATAGTGGTAGGTGGTTGACTACGATGAAATGGATATAAAAACATTAGGAGTGGTTCAACTTTCATACGATAATAACTTCAGTGTCATAACCTTTTTTTGCTAACTTAAGTGCCATATCGGTATAAAATCAATCATTTGAGTGACACTTCAAACAAATCGTCCTACCTAGATTTTTTTGTTTTTCTTTACTTTGATTTTTTTTTTATTTTTCATTTTCTTTATTTTTTTTTATTTCTGTGCATTGGCCGCAAAAGACCCTCCCTCAACTGGTGGGGTCGCGAAAGCCCTAGGTGAGGCCATTGCCGACTGCGGGTGAGTGCCTCCACGGCAAGGCCGCAATGGCCTCGCCCAGGACCATGGTGGCTCCACTGGCTATGAGCGAGGGTGCGAAGACCCTTGCTAGGCGAGGCCACCTCACTCGTGGCCGACGGGGCCGTGAAGGCCCTCTCTAGCCAAGTGTGAGGGCACGAAGGACTTCACCAGATCTTGGCGAGGCTGACGGCGAATTATTCAGCGAGACAAATTATCGATGGCCCTCAAGTCATTGATTTTTCAAATTTGTGTCACTTAAAGAATCAATTTTTCAAATTTGTGACACTTAAGTGAGCTAAAAAAAATTACAAAAAATTATCTACGTTGGCGCCGGCAATGCCACATAGGACAACCAGCGTCCACATTAGATTTTCCGGCAAGGCAAATCGCTAATGGCACTGAAGTGATCCATTTTTCAATTAGAGACACTTAAGTGAACAAAAAAAAAAAGTTACGGCCTTTAAGTGAGCGTCATACGAAAGTCATAACATTTCTGTCATTCTTAACCTCAATGAAAAGGCAAGCAACTTCACACGCATATTTCCTCATATGTCTACGCAATCATAACCTCTCTCTCACTCTTCCCGATCTATACACGGCCACAAGTTCACCGATACCAGCCCCACTTCAACCAACTCCACAACTAATTAGCTCTTTCCACTGCCATCATCTCATATGTCTCTCTCTATCCGACATCTTATACATGGTCTCCAAGGAGTGGAGCTAGTCGATGAGCTCCTCGATGGACATCTCAAGAAGCTTGAGACATATCTCTGGTGTCGGAGGTAATGACTTGCTTGCCTTTACTATTTTTACAAAGCGAGGCAAGTGTCTCTGAGTCATAACGCGTTATCACCTAGATCTAAAGCAAAACATAACCTTAGTACCTAAAAGATTAACGAACTAAAACTATCACTTAATCTCATAACATCCCATAAAATCTACACCCAAAAAGATCACAACCTAAGCTATAATACCAGCAGATGCTACACCCCAAAACCAACAAGAATGGGGGATGACACAGCCGTCCTTCCATTCGAAGGACACAGTCTCAAACAACAACCAACAACTTGTTATCAAAATATATACATTCCATCCATATATATCAAATAAACCAATAGGTTAGTTACAACATCAAAGTTTCTATAATCCACTAAAAAGAATATGTACAATTTAAAATTCAGCCAACCTAGCAAACTATCAACAACCATATACACAACTCTCTTAAACCATAATCCAACTCTAAAAAGTTGTCACGATAGCGCTCTCATACTATCGGTCACTAGCCGAAGAACTTGAAAAACACGAAAGATGAATGAAATGAGCAACCACAGCTTAGTGAATAGTGCGTATCTCTTCTAAGTAAATTGAGGATCCACTATGTATGCACTTTACAAAACAATATTGAAACTCACTTATCTCAATTCTAGTATATAATACACATACAAGATAGTAATGAGTTATATTGCTTTAACATAACCATATACATATCAGGCAACATTCGTTAAATCAATAATATCATAACAAACATCAATTGTCTAGTCCATTAAGCATCGATAGTCTATTCAATTGACCAATCTCATACCACGCATTAATATTCTATTCCATTAATCCATCTATTATTAAATCACACATCAATGGTCCATTCCATTGACTCATTTATTGCTTAATATCAAACCATGATCATGACACTACGCTTGGTGACAAAACAACCAAGATTCTCCATTTGGCAAGTCTTCACCTATTGTCAATCGGTGGCTCGGCCCCAGAAAAATATCCTAAAATCAATATTGTGACGCCCCGACCTCGGGATCATTCATGTGACGTCCCGTT
Source organism: Syzygium jambos (assembly GCA_031216235.1). Taxonomy (NCBI): domain Eukaryota; kingdom Viridiplantae; phylum Streptophyta; class Magnoliopsida; order Myrtales; family Myrtaceae; genus Syzygium; species Syzygium jambos. The sequence goes on along the minus strand of CM062224.1, from coordinate 42,004,537 downwards.
CATTATTATCTTTCTATTACACACAAGCGGAAGCATAATTTCGAGACAATCACATTAAAAACAACAGCGGGATTAAGACAAACAACATCATGAGCAAACCTTATATTTACAGGGCATACAAACATGTTTTACAAGCCAACTTAGCCGAATTTAGCCATTTACACAATAATAACAAGTGGTTTAGGTGTCCTAAGCCCACTACTTCGGATTCACGGCTCCCAGCTTTTCCCCAAACTCCAACATGGCTCATCTCCCCCTGTCGCCGCCATCCGTTCGACCATCCTATGGACCTGAGAGGGAAAAACGGGAGATGAGTCGGGGAGACTCAGCAAGTGAAAACACTAATATCAAGCGAGGATATATTGATCGCCGTTAACATAAGTCGGCCTTACCGCACCCGCATCGATGGCAGATCAATAGCAAAGTTCAAACAAGAGAACATCACGCATGGCCACATCGTGCATACTTTACCAACCAAGGCTCGGTTCTATCTCAAAACAACATCAAACATGAAACACGATCAAATCGAGAAATGAACCAACTACGACCAACCAAACAACCAAGAAACGGTCTAAGCAAACCACGTCACAACGCATCTCAACATCCTTTCCCGGTATTAGGGAATTCACTTACTCAATAATATCAAACAAGAACTAGAGAAAACGAGGCGTGTGAAGGACACGTGAGTCTCGGCGATTCTCGGGCGATTCTTAGTGGTTCTTGAGCTTGAACACAAATACATGGCCTTGGACGTGGCTTTCGCACTTGATCGAATAACAAGAAAAAGGATGAGTTGGTGAAGCTCTCTCCCTCTATCTCTCTCTCGGCTTCTCTTTCTCTCTCTATTTCTCTCTCCCCTTGGCCGAATGGCCTTGTTTCTATTTATAGGGAGGCAAAACTTGGGGCCAAAGTTTGAATGAGGTAAGCGCACGTGTCATCAGGGGTACGAGGTAAGCGATGACCTCATTAGGTCATGATGACGGTGCCTCCAAAGTCCAACTTCCTTTAATGCGAGTCATGATGAAGGGCCCTAAAGTCTTGATTCATTAATTGTAAGACATCATGAAGGCCCACCAAAGTCCAAGCAATTAATATGAGCCATTATTGGGGTGGCCTCCAAAGTCAAGAACAATAATGGCTAATTAATAAAGCTTGGAGGATAAGCTTTGACTCAGTCAATGCCTTATCCTCTAGATTCCTCTACAAATTTCCCGAACCGTGGACTCCCTAGAACCTTCTAGATTTACTGAATTCTCACGCAAATGACTCGGGCCAATCGGATCACACGAAATATACCAATTGGCACAAAAATCACAACCCGTGCCATACTTAATCACAAGATTTTCTAAGGGTTTTCCGTGATAAACATGCATAATAATTCCATCCAACCCGAGTTTCGGTGTAGGAATGTTCTCAAATATCATCAAAAGACAACAAGTCGAGATTTCAACGTTCTCAAATAGAAATTGATAAATCTTTGAAATCTTATAAAACCGAACAGCTTTGCACTGTTCATGAAATCGAGCTTGAAAATATAGTAAATGGACTCCGAAAATTCTCAAATTTGAATATGTCATAAACAAGGCCTCAAAAAATATTTTTCATGAGGAGTACGACATCTGAATCTCCCTGTAAATACCATTTTTAGTAGTTCAAAAACAGACTAAAAACGGTTCGCTGGAACAGAATTCTTGCTTTTCAAAGTAAGCTCTGTCCAATATTCAAATCATCTTAGAAAATTTCCAAATTTATGTACATTATAGAAAAGGAAGTTCTCAACAACTTTTGTGAAGGAAACTTTTCCAAAATCGGCCCAGAAAAGCTTGTAGAAAATAAATACGGTGTGAACATCACCGAAATATCCATTCTGGGCAGTTTCACACGGTCCAAAAATCAGGCCATCGTACCACCCATATCAACTCCAAAAATTCTGAAATTAAAATATGTAAAACTTCAAGATGTTTGGAACAACTTTTAAGAAGAAAGTGTTTGGAAATTCGGATCACAAAAGTCTCCCCAAAAATAACAAAATAAAGGGGTACAAAGGATCTGAAATTGGGTTTTCCAAAAACAATAGTAAAATATTTAGTTCCAATTGGAAAACCACCAAACTTAAACCATAGCCATTTCCCAGGGACTGAAATTGAGGATATTACCATTTACCTACAGCTTCCTAGGCTCAAAAATCGGGATGTGACAAATATGCATACCTAGAACTTCCTATCTGAGTTCGCAGTTATATTGAGTATCAAACAATCATCCTCCAGTACTAGAAATCCAATCCATAATCAATCTCGTAAACCATAACACATTTTATAAACTGAAACAAATAACATTTTTGCAACATATCTCATCCACTAGAAATACCTTTCTCAAAGCAATTCTCATTACATTCTAATACATATACATAAACTTATACACTACCTTGCATAATACGTTTTCTAAAACATTTGTAAATAACCAAGCATTAGTAGATGCTCAATCTGACTTTTTATGCAACAAAAATGTAATTTCTTATTTCATGCTATATATAATCCATATTGCTTCCAAAATATGAATTTACAAACTCGAAGAACAGATAGCACCACTCACTTGGGAATGTCCAAAAATTAAATAACGATGCTTACTTGAACGGATGATCTCACAATCCTATTAATTAAACAAGAATCAATGTCAAAATCAAGTAAAACATTACCTCAACTACGAAATGGTTATAATAAGCTTAATCGCTAGCAAAACGACTCCCACATGCTAATAAAACTCTCATTCGAAGTGGAATTCAAAGCTATCGCTTGATTGTGAAATCCTAAAATTCTCACTTCGATTAAACCGTTGCCTTAAATCAACTCCCATCAAACCCCACAGCTCCAAAATGCCATAAGCCACAATTTCCATGAAATCTTGTCACGCCTCGAGCCCTATTGAGCACGCGACACACTTTTCTAGTTGAATAATGCGACGTCCCAAGGTATCGCTGACCTCACTTATAATTAATCAAAGATTTTGATCACTCAGCGGAAGCCACCAATACCCGAACAATTAAATGCTGGGGTAATTAAGGAGAATGCACATATTCATTTCTCATTATCAAACTTATACAATATTCACAATTTACAATCGCCATTTACATATGCACACCGTACTATAAAATCACCGATATTCAAAAAAGATCGATGACCTGGATATTCTATCGCCAAATTGATACTCCTCAAAAGTCTACTATCAACCCCTAAATCTAGCCTCTACGCCCTTTGCTCAACGTGCACTCTGAGTCTGATTTCTCGACACTCGAGTCTGAGTCCCCCTGAACTGTTTGCTCTTCTGCAGACTCCGACTCAGCTTCAATCTCAATCGGGTGATTTATATCACCCGATTCGGCCGGAACCTCGTCCCGTTCCTCTTCAGCCGGCTCCTTAAAAAATCGTCCTCAGGCACAAAATTGAGATCCATCCACTGCTCATACGGGGATATATACTCCGGTTCTTCTTCAAGTTCAGCCTCCGATTCAACAGGTTCTTCCTCGGGTTCAGCTTCGGCCCCTTCTTGTTCCGGTTCTTCCTCTGGGATTGGGTCAAGATCCATGTCCATTGGATCGTCTCCCGCTAGAGACTCGTACGGCTCCGGCTCGTGCTCAACCCCTGAAGACCCCAGTGCTGCAGACCCTGACTGCAGTCCTGACTGCGCTAGACTAATCTCCACACTAGTCAACTCGCCATCCGGAGGAGGTATGGCAGATGGGTCCTAGTCCCCAACTCCATCAAAGGGGACATCAAAACCGCGGACATGACCAAACTCATCTATCCTGTATCGGAAGAACCACGCGGTATAAGTGTGGGGCTCCCATAAGGGTAATCCTATATCTACAAAGACTACAGTAGTGTGCTTAATCCAGATCATGTTCTCATCTATAGAGAATTCTACCACATCGTGTTCGGTATGCATCAGTACTCCAAAACGCGCTGGCGGTGGCGGCGAAGGATTCATTGTTCCGTCCGGGGTTCTGAGATGTTTGGTTGACACAATCATGAGAATACATCTCAGTAAGTACACCCCTAAACCCCACCTAAGCTATCACGTACCTCCAGACAATTACAAAACACAATAACACACACCCAAATACCACATAGCAGGCACACAATCAGTATTTACCTGGATTTCCCAGCGTGCAACCTGCACGTTAGCCATAATATTATATTTTCCAATCACATGCACGTTCGAATCACATGTCACGTATTCACGCTTGCCTCATCATATTCTTTTCCACACCACTCGCCAGTGACCCGCGTAATGGTACCGCCTCAGGTTCACTGCGATCATTTCATATACATAACACTCCTGGGCCCGCGTAATGGTACCGCCTCAGGCCATGTATCTTGCCCACATGGTAGTACCGCCTCAGGCTCAACATCCGTTCTCCTAATACACAACCCGCATAATGGTATCGCCTCAGGTTGGCCATATTCTCAGCACTCCTCGGCCCGCGTAATGGTACCGCCTCAAGCCATGTATCTTGCTCACGTAGTAGTACCGCCTCAGGCTCAATACCTATCACCTACGACACAACCCGCGTAATGGTACCGTCTCAGGTTGGCCATCCTCCGGTAATACCGGGCATCGTCCCGCGTAATCCTACCGCCTTAGAACGGAAATATTCCCACAATCGAACATGCCACACCACACACAATTTCCCGTTCATTAACACACTTAACACTCGCTTGCCAATAAATTGGCCAATCACACGTGGCCTGTGCACGGCTCAATTCATACACAATTTCATACCCAATCAACATCCAATATGGCCAATTGACAATTAATTTAATTTGGCCCGAGCGTGCGCATTGCAAAGCATATTTCAATTAATCAATTACACACTAATGCACCTAATTTCATCACCACAATTCATCATAGTTGAAACGCACAGCCAACATATAAATTGGCATTTTTCCATATCCAGACTACGTCAAATCAGTTCCGGCTCTTCACGACATTTTCCCCCAATTACTCGGCGATTCTAAATATTCAATTTACGTACCGAACCGAGCATCACAGCACTCAAATCAGCCATTTCCAACCATCGATCGGCCTCTAATAATCCACCGAACTCTTCTAATTTCAATCCTAAGGCCCGCCAAACATTTTTGCTCCTAAAACCGTACAAATCCACGCCTAAATAAAATCCGAATCCACCCGAAAATTGTCCGTCGATACCCGACGTCCTAAATAAGGTTTAGGGCGCGACTTACCAAAACTCTAGACTGACTCGGCTAGAGCGGAAAGCGGTGGCAGTCAGTGGGGACGGCGGCAAACGGCGGCGCGGCTCAGTGGCGTGGACGGCGACGGCCTTCCTTGGCCGTGGCTTACTGCAAAACAAGCGAGAGAGAGGAAGAGAGAAAGACTACGGCGTGGGGTGGTGGCGGTGGTGTGGTGGCCGGCGTACGGGCGTTGGCTCAGCGGGCGGACGAGCGGCGGTCGGTGTACGGGCAAGGGGGGCGATCGGCGGTGGAGAGAGGGAGAGAGAGATGGGGCCAAGAGGTAGAGAGAGAGGGAATGAGGAGAGAGAGAATGGGTCCTGACTAAATAGTGAAATTTTGATCAATTTTGGCAATTTACCATCTTGCCCTTGTCTCTCAATCCAAATCGATGGCCCAGATTCGATCTTATCTTGAAACCGACGGCCGAGATTGAATCTTTCCCAAAAATATCCAAGGGCAATTTGGGAATTCCATAAAATTCCAAGGGCAAAAATGTCCAACCAAAAATTTAGGGCAAAATGACCAAAATGCCCCTCCCTCATAAAACTTGCCCTTTATAACATTCCAAGGGTAAAATTGTCACTTTTCCATTTTCTAGCCGAAATTAAATTTTTCTAAAGGATTCGGGACAACCCAAAATTGCACGTTCCAACCACAGCGTCATCCTAACATCCCGTTGTGACTTCCTAATTTTCCGATGTCCAATTTGGGCTCAATTAAATAATTAAATTTTATTAAACACAACTCGAGCATTTCTCAAACTAACGGGCGGCTTTTTGGGGAAATTCACATATTTGACCAGTAACTGATAATAATTCGAGGCACGTGCAAGTTTATTCGGTTCGTGACGACTTCGGTTGTCATTAAAATCGCGAGGATCAATCACTAGATCCGAGGGACACGATCGTTCGGTATAGGTTCAGGATCCTTCGTTAATTCATTTCGTGGTCCAGCGGAATCACCTGCAATCCACTACTATGACATTTGCAAACTGACCCCTGACTATCTTTGGATCGACCAACAGTGGCTCAAAATGTCACCTCGGCAATTTTATGGTCGAAATCAACTCACGATCGAATTTTCTCTTCGTCGCACGAATTTAAATCCCTCATTAGCCTTTCCCTAATGGTAAGTATCCTAGGAATGATCAGTTCCGGGCGAGAACTAACTACGAGTACATTCATAAAACCCAGTATTTCATAAATCCCAAATGGACAAATTTTCAGGATGTCACAACTCTTCCCCCTTACAAAAATTTCGTCCTCGAAATTTACAATCCAACTAACGACTCAAATAACTGTGGGTATTGACGTTACATCATCTCTTCACTTTCCCAAGTTGCGCCTTCAGTCCTGTGGTGCTCCCAAATAACCTTGACCATCGGGATTATCTTGTTCCTTAGAACCCGTTCTCTTCGATCCTCAATCCTTACTGGTCTCTACATAGGACACCTTGTCATCAATTTCTATCTCCTCATAATTTAACACATGAGTTGGGTCCAGTTCATATTTCCTCAACTTCGATACGTGAAACACATTATGCACTTGCGATAAATTCGGTAGAAGTGCAAGGCGATACGCTAAATCCCCGATCCTTTCTAAAATCTCAAAAGGTCCCACGTACCTCGGACTCAACGTGCCTTTCTTACCAAACCTGGATAGTCCCCTCATAGGCGATACGTTAAGAAATACGTGATCCTCTACTTGAAACTCCAAAGGTCTTTTCTTTCTATCTGCATATCTCTTTTGACGGCTCTACGTTGTCTTCAGCCTTTCGCGTATAATCTTAACTGCCTCAATCGATTGCTCGACTAGCTCTGGCTCGGTTATAGTCCTTCTCCCACTTCGTCCTAACACACGGGCGTTCTACAAGCCCGACCATATAGCGCTTCAAAAGGCGACATTCCAATACTCTGTTGAAAGCTGTTATTATACGCGAATTCCACTAAGGGCAATTGTTCTTCCTACTTACCCTGAAAGTCCAACACATATGCCCGAAGCATATCCTCTAAGATCTGAATTGTCCTTTCAGACTGACCATCCGTTTGTGGATGGTAAGCTGTACTAAACTGCAGCTTCGATCCCAATGCCGTCTACAGACTTTTCCAAAAATTGACGGTAAACATGGGATCACGATATGACGTAATCGTCACTGGTACCCCGTGCAATCTAACAATCTGTTGCACATACAACTCAACATATCGATCTAATGCGAAGTCCTTTCGCACAGCCAAAAAGTGTACCGACTTGGTCAATCTGTCGATAATCACCCAAATAGTGTCATGACCTCTTTGACTCCTTGGTAATCCTGACACAAAATTCATAGTTATATGCTCCCATTTTCATTTTGGGATTTCCAAAGGTTGCAAAAGTCCTCCGGGTTTACAATGTTGCGCTTTCACTTGCTGGCAAGTAAGACATTTGGCCACATATCTGGCTATGTCTACCTTCATACCACTCCACCAGTAGTACTGCTTCAAGTTCTGATACATTTTAGTACTATCTGGGTGAATACTATACTACTACGATGCGCCTCTGATAGAATTTCTTCCTTAAGCTCCGCATTGTCAGGCACACATAAACGTCCATGGAACTTCAGTATCCCATCTTCGGATATCTGGAAGTCCGGCTTTCTCTTGATCTCATCCAACTCTAGAATCCTTTGGATTTCCTAATTTGCAAACTGTAACATCTTAATCTTAGCCTGAATTTCCAGTTCGATCCTAAGCGTAGCCAGCAAGCTCGAGACTTGACTTACTTTAAATCTAAATTCCGAGTCTCGTACTTTTTCTAACAATGTCCATTCTTGGACCATCAAATGGTAATGCTCAACTTCCGACTCAATGCATCGGCTACCCGGTTAGCGTTCCTGGGATGGTATAATATATCACAATCATAATCTTTCAATAACTCCATCCACCGATGCTGCCTCATGTTTAATTCCTTTTGAGAAAACAAATATTTGAGGCTTTGATGATCGATATAAATCCGAAATCTTTCTTCACATAGATAGTATCGCCAAATCTTCAGGGCAAACACTATTGCTGCTAATTCTAAGTCATGCGTCAGATAGTTCAACTCATGCGGTCTTAACTGCCTTGATATATAGGCCACTACTTGCCCATTTTGCATGAGTACATGCCCCAATCCTTTCAACGACGCATCGCTATAAATTTCATACTCTCCGGGTCCCAATGGAATAGTCAACACCGGTGCCGTTGTTAATCTATGCTTCAATTCCTGAAAACTCCTTTCACATTTGTCGATCCATTCAAACCTCGTTTCCTTTTTCAACAAATGTGTCAACGGTGTTGCTATTACCGAAAACCCTTCCACGAAACGACAATAGTATCCTACCAGACCTAGAAAACTTTGAACCTCTGTTACCGTCGTTGGTCTCGGCCACTTCATTACTACCTCAATTTTCGATGGATCTACTGAGATCCTTCCCCAGAGATCACATGTCCGAGAAACGCTACTCGATTGAGCCAGAATTCGTACTTGCTAAACTTAACATATAGTGCGTTCTCTCTTAAAGTCTGCAACATCTTACTCAAGTGAAATTCATGCTCCTCTAGGCTCTTCGAGTACAACAATATATCATCAATAAAAACGATCACAAACTGATCTAAGAATTCTTTAAACACTATATTTATTAGATCCATAAAGGCAGCAGGGGCGTTCGTCAATCCGAACGGCATTACTGTAAACTCATAATATCCGTATCTCGTTCTAAATGCCGTATTCGGTATATCCTCCTTTCTAATCCTCAACTGATGATACCATATTCTCAAATCAATTTTAGAGAGCACCGAAGCCCTTTTAACTAATCAAAAAAATCATCAATCATCAGCAAGGGATACTTATTTTTTATCGTCACCTGATTAAGCTGCATGTAGTCAATACATAACCTCAATGATCCATCTTTCTTTCTTACAAATAACACTGGCGCTCCCCACGGAGACGCACTGAGACGAATAAATCCCCTGTCTAATAACTCTTGCATTTGCACCTTTAATTCCTTTAACTCCGATAGAGACATTCTATAAGGTGCTTTCGAGATTGGCTCAGTTCCAGGTGCCAACTTGATTACAAACTTTACTTTCCTTTCTGGTGGCAATTCCGGCAATTCCTGAGGAAACACATCGAGATAATTGCACACCACGGCTATATCCTCTAGCTTCGGCTCCTCAGCCGTTGAATCAACTATAGCCGCTAGAATTCCTTGACACCATTCACTCAGTAACTTCGACATTTCTAGCGACGAAATTCAAGGAATCGAGGGTCCCCCTCGATTTCCCACAAACTTGAATTCCGAATGTCTAACGGGGTTAAATTAGATCACCCTGCTATTTCAATCCATTACGGCCCTCTGCTTAGACAACCAGTCCATTCCCACTATTACATCAAAATTATACATAGCTAGAATTGCTAAATCAATCTTTTCCTCCCTATCCCCAATCACAATCTTACAGCTTGGACATCCCAATGATACTAGCATCTTATTATTTAAGAGAGTCGTCACACATAACACAACATCAAGTAATTGCGGTTCTATTCCAACCAACTCAACAAACTGCTCAGATACAAAAGAATGTGATGCCCTAGGGTCGAATAAAGCATACGCAGCATGGTTGCACAGAGAAATCGTACATGTGATAACCCATGGCGCGTTCTCAGCCTCTCTTCGGACCATAGCGTACACTCGTCCTTACGCCTGTGGCCTATTCTTGATTGGCTGTATGGGCCGCTCCAGTCTGATTCTCGTTCCTGGGTGGCGGCAACACAGGCAATCTATTCTGCCTGAGATTGAAGCAATACCTCACATGATGACCAAATCCGCCACACCCAAAACATGCTCTGCCCCGGGTTGGACAAGGTCCATTTCCATATCTTTCCCCACATGCCCTACATGGACCATTCTGATTACAGGCCGGCTTCCCGATATTCCTTCTAATAGAAGGGACAAAATGTCTATTACTCGATATCGACCTCTTCCCAAGATTACAATTGTCCCTCCCCTGGACAAATCGCGACCCAGATGCGGCTGCCCTGTCTACCTGATCACGCTCATGGACTTTAGCCCTATCAAATATCTCCTTGTAAGTCCTCAGATTCACCAGTAATAACTAGCTGCGAATATCAGCTTTCAACCCATCTCGAAATCTTCGCGCCTTGTCATCGAGATGCTCTACCATTCTCGGCGCAAACTTAGACAATCTCGCAAATTCCGCCTCATATTGATTTACTGTCATCTGACCTTGGCGGAGCCTTATAAACTTTGCTAGCTTTCTTTCCCTAGCGCTTGCCGAGAAGTACTTTTCATAAAAACTCTCGGTAAAAATAGCCCAAGTCCGGGTTGTACCTTCCGAAAACACCCTATCCTTGGTGGCTTTCCACCAATCATTCTCGTTATCTTGTAATTGATATATTGCTACGGTTACTTTCTCATTCTCAGTACACCCTAATACCTCAAAAGCTTTTTCAAGTTCCTCTACCCATCGAGGGTCACCTCTTCTAGTGAATTTAGGCGGTTTCAACTTCATAAACTGCTCGACCAATTGATGCATTGGTCTATTCGCATTCACTTACCCCTGCCCTTGAATCCCGTTATTATTATTTGCAGTAGCGGCCACAGCGGCCTCGGCAGCTTGGGCAACCGTAACAGCTCGTTCCTGAGTCTGCTGTCCCATCAGGTTTTCGATCTGTTTGAGGGTCCTTATAACCGCCTCCATTCTAGGATCCTCTGCAGGTCTAATCTCAACTACGGGATTCACTGCAGCTCCAGCATCAACTCTAGGGTTTTTTATTGCTCTAGCACTCAATCCGAGGTCCTCTACAGTCCTAGCTCGAGCACGACCTCGACCTCTTGTTCCCCTTCCTACACCCCTTCTTGGGACTCTTCCTATACCTCTTCAGTCACTACTCATCTTCACAATTCTACCACTCTCCTACCTACTGTAATTCCATTCAGGAATTAGTAACCTAAGCCAACTAGATCAATCTAGTCCTAGGCAGTGAATTAACACAAGAATTCACTCAGCAGGCACTCAATCACTACCAACACAAGCCACAATCAATAGAGTCTGAACACTCACCTCAGGTCCAGACGCACCTGCATTTCAATCATCACAACAATCAATTCACTCACTCAATCAATCAATCACAACAAACAATCTAGAGGCATGTATAGCTTATTCCGCACTACGACTTACTAAGGTCTCCTTAATTTCTACCCCAAGGTCTCTACTCCTTATCACTCCAAACTTCGACCAGTTTAGATCAAGCTGTCATCGCTCTGATACTAATTCAACAAGGTTGTCACGCCCCGAACCCTATCGAGCACGCGACACACTTCTCTGGTCGAATAATGCGACGTCCCAGGGTATAGCCGACCTCACTTATAATTAATCAGAGATTTTGATCGCTCAATGGAAGCCACCAATACCCAGAAAATTAAATGCTGGGGTAATCAAGGAGAATGCACATATTCATTTCTCATTATCAAACTTATACGATATTCACAGTTTACAACCGCCATTTACATATGCACACCGTACTATAAAACCACCGATATTCAAAAAGGATCGATGACCTGGATATTCTATCGCCAAAATTAATACTTCTCAAAAGTCTACTATCAACCTCTAAACCTAGCCCCTACGCCCTTTGCTCGGCGTTCACTCTGAGTCTGATTCCTCGGCACTCGAGTCTGAGTTCCCTTGAACTGTTTGCTCTTCTGAAGACTCCGACTCAACTTCAATCTCAATCGGGTGATTTATATCACCCGACTCAACTGGAACCTCGTCCCGTTCCTCTTCAGCCGGCTCCTAAAAAAAAATCGTCCTCGGGCACAAAATTGGGATCCATCCACTGCTCATACGGGAGTATATACTCCGGTTCTTCTTCAGGTTCAGCCTCTGGTTCAATAGGTTCTTCCTCGAGTTCAACCTCGGCCCCTTCTTGTTCCGGTTCTTCCTCTGGGATTGGGTCAAGATCCACGTCCGTTAGATCGTCTCCCGCTTGAGACTCGTTCAGCTCCGGCTCGTGCTCAGCCCCTGAAGACCCCGATGCTGCAGACCCTGGCTGCAGTCTTGACTACGCTAGACTAGTCTCCACACTAGTCAACTCGCTATCCGAAGGAGGTATGACAAACGAGTCCCAATCCCCAACTCCGTCAAAAGGGACATCACAACCGCAGACGGGACCAAACTCATTTATCCCGTCTCGGAAGAACCACGCGGTATAAGTGTGGGGCTCTCATAGGGGTAATCTTATATCTACAAAGACTACAATAGTGTACTTAATCGAGGTCATGTTCTCATCTACAGGGAATTCTACCACATCGTATTCTGTATGCATCGGTACTCCAAAACGCTTTAGCAGCGGCGGCGGAGGATTCATTGTTCCGTCCGGGGTTCTGAAATGTTTGGTTGACACAACCATGAGAATATATCTTAGCAAGTACAACCCTAAACCCCACTTAGGCTATCACGTATCTCTAAACAATTACAAAACACAATCACACATACCCAAACACCACATAGCAGGCACACAATCAGTATTTACCTGGCCTTCCCAGCGTGCAACCTGCACGTTAGCCATAATATTATATTTTCCAATCACGTGCACGTTCGAATCACATGTCACGTATTCACGTTTGCCTCATCACATTCTTTTCCACACCACTCGCCAGTGAACCGCATAATGGTATGGCCTCAGGTTCACTGCGATCATCTCATATACACGACACTCTTGGGCCCGCGTAATAGTACCACCTCAGGCCAATGTATCTTGCCCGCATAGTAGTACCGCCTCAGGCTCAATATCTGTTCTCCTAGTGCACAACCTGTGTAATGGTATTGCCTCAGGTTGGCCATATTCCCAGTACTCCTCGACCCACGTAATGGTACCGCCTCAGGCCATGTATCTTGCCCACGTAGTAGTACCGTCTCAGGCTCAACACCTACCACCTACGACACAACCCGCGTAATGGTACCGCCTCAGGTTGGCCATCCTCCGATAATAACGGGCATCGTCCCGCGTAGTCGTACCGCCTCAGGACGGAAATATTCCCACGATCGCACATGCCACACCACACACAATTTTCCGTTCATTCACACACTTAACACTCGCTTGCCAATAAATTGGCCAATCACACGTGGCCCGTGCATGCCTCAATTTATACACAATTTCATGCCCAATCAACATCCAATATGGCCAATTGACAATTAATTTAATTTGGCCCGAGCGTGCGCATTGCAAAGTATATTTCAATCAATCGATTGCACACCAATGCACCTAATTTCATCACCACAATTCATCACAGTTCAAACGCACAGCCAACATATAAATTGGCATTTTTCCATATCCAGACTACGTCAAATCAGTTCCGGCTCTTCACGACATTTTCCCCCAATTACTCGCCGGTTCTAAATATTCAATTTACATACCGAACAGAGCATCACAGCACTCCAATCAGCCATTTTCAGCCATCGATCGGCCTCTAATAATCCACCGAACTCTTCCAATTTCAATCCTAAGGCCCGCCAAACATTTCCGCTCCTAAAACCGTACAAATCCACGCCTAAATAAAATCCGAATTCACGCGAAAATTATCCGTCGATACCCGACGTCCTAAATAAGGTTTAGGGCGCGAATTACTAAAACTCTAGACTGATTCGCTAGAGCGGAAAGCGGCGGCGATAGGTGGGGACGGCGGCGAGCGACAGCACGGCTCGACGGCGTGGACGACGACGGTAGCGGCGAGCGGCGACGGCCTTCCTTGGCCGTGGCTTACGACCACACAAGCGGGAGAGAGAGAGAGAGAGAGAGAGAGAGAGAGAGAGAGAGAGAGAGAGAGAGATGGTGGCGTGGGGTGGTGGCGGTGGTGTGGTGGCCGGCGTACGGGCGGTGGCTCGGTGGGCGGACCGGAGGCGGCCGACATAAGGGCAAGGGGGCGATCGGCGGTGGAGAGAGGGAGAGAGAGATGGGGCCGAGAGGTAGAGAGAGAGAGGGAATGAGGAGAGAGAGAGAGAGAGAATGGGTCTTGACTAAATAGTGAAATTTTGATCAATTTTGTCAATTTACCATCTTGCCCTTGTCTCGCATTCCAAATCGACGGCCCAGATTCGATCTTATCTTAAAACCGACGGCCGAGATCGAATCTTTCTAAAAATTATCCAAGGGCAACTTGGGAATTTCATAAAATTCCAAGGGCAAAAATGTCTAACCAAAAATTTATGGCAAAATGACCAAAATGCCCCTCCCTCATAAAACTTGCCCTTTATAACATTCCAAGGGTAAAATTGTCACTTTTCCATTTTCTAGCCGAAATTAAATTTTTCTAAAGGATTCGGGACAACCCAAAATTGCACGTTCCAACCACAACGTCATCCTAACATCCCGTTGTGACTTCCTAATTTTCCGATGTCCAATTTGGGCTCAATTAAATAATTAAATTTTATTAAACGCAACTCGAGCATTTCTCAAACTAACAGGCGGCTTTTTGGGGAAATTCACATATTCGACCAGTGACTGATAATAATTCGAGGCACGTGCAAGTTCATTCGATTCGTGACGACTTCGGTTGTCATTAAAATCGCGAGGATTAATCACTAGATCCGAGGGGCACGATCGTTCGGTATAGGTTCAGGATTATTCGTCAATTCTTTTTGTGGTCTAGCGGAATCACCCGCAATTCACTACTATGACAGTGGCAAACTGACCCCTGACTATCCTTGGATCGACCAACAGTGGCTCAAAATGTCACCTCGGTGATTTTATGGTCGAAAATCAATTCACGATCGAATTTTCTTTTCGTCGCACGAATTTAAATCCCTCATTAGCCTTTCCCTAATGGTTAGTATCCTAGGAATGATCAGTTCTGGATGAGAACTAACTACGAGTATATTCATAAAACCCAGTATTTCATAAATCCCAAATGGACAAATTTTCAGGATGTCACAAATCTCATCAACATCTCAAAATTAGACTTCGGGACTTGAATTTCACAAAACTTCGAAATTAAGCCTTAATTTTGAAAACTTCTCCGATTGGATGAATGAAGGTTTTGAACACTTACCAGGCATTATGACTCGATGTGAATCCAGCTTGGTGGGGACCCTTGATGTGAATACGAAGCCCCTCTTTCCCTTTTTTCTCTTTCTTCTTCTTCTTCTTCTTTCTTTTTGTTTCTTTTCCTTCTCTTTCTCCTTTTCTCACGTGAGCTCTCAGTCCCTTTATTTGAGCTGAGGCATCCAATTTTCTGCTCTGTTGACCGGGACAACATTTTCTTCTTTTTTTCGTGCCTGCCACTTTTTGACTTGGTAACAAAAATCCAGATATTACAGCTATGTCCTACTGTTCATTTTACTTATTATTCTTGTCTTGCATGTAGGGCGATCGGCAATGACTAGATCGCTATGTCAGTATTTCCTAGTCTAAATTAGTCGGAAGGATTGTATTAGAAATTAACAAAAAAGTTTAGGACTAAATTAGATAAATTATGAAGCTTAAAATTGAATTGATAGCTGTGCAATGAGTTTAGAGCTAATTGGTAATTTTGTATGAGCATTGCAATCAATTTTGTTATATCTCACCATGGATAGCAGTCTAATAACATGAATGAATTTCCATTGTTTTTGCGACTAGAATGAAGACACCTCTCTCTCTCTCTCTCTCTCTCTCTCTCTCTCTCTCTCTCTCTCTCTCTCTCTCTCTCTCTCTCTCTCTCTCTCTCTCTCTCTCGGTTTAACAACTTTAATGAATTTCCATTGTTTTTGCGCCTAGAATGAAGACCCCTCTCTCTGTTTCTCTCATATCCAGTTACGTCTACATCCTTACTTTTCCTTCCCAAGTCTCCACCAGGGGACAAAATAATACAAGTTACTCGAACATATTTTATAATTAGCAATTTTGATTTCTCTTTTTAAAGTGTTGTTTGGAACATTTCCACTTTTTTTTCAGTGAGATATTTGCGCCATTTTAAAGGTATGATGGCAGATGTGATGGCATATTTTCCATTTCTTCCAATCAAAACCTCGACTATATATCAATGTTCGATGTATGATCCTATTGATTTACAAAATTGATTAAGAATTTTCGATATGGTGATTTTATACTTTAGTTTCTAAGGGTATTTCATTTTATTGATAGACAAAGTATATTCCCTATAAAAGTATGCCACCTTAATTTATAAACCAATGTTATGAATCATTTCATTATCATGTGCAGTTATTTGGTGCAAAATTCAAAGCTGTCAGCATCACCGGTATCACTTTCCACCTCATCCCCTCTTTTTTCCCCCTATTTTAGCATTAAGGTATTGTATGTGGAAACTTTCACGCATCTTAATTGGTCTACCTCCCCAAGTGACTTAAGGGCACAGTCTCCTATATCATCTTGGTGCATTGCAGATCTTACCCTTGGAAAGCTTCCAACAAGACTTGAACTCGAAATAAAAAAGATAAGCAGATTCTCTTGACATTTGAATCAATGTTTGATCTTTCTCCTTTCTTTCTCTCTCTATAACGAGAATGTCTTTGATGCATTTGGAGCATGTGAGTCCTCATTCTATCTCGATTATTAGATCATGTACATCTCATGGAGAACTCACAACATTAATAGCGAAGATAAAGGGGGCCGACATAATCCTATTTATATACAAGAAACTTTCCTCGACAACAATGTCACTGGCATCCATATGTTGACTTTTTCTAATTGCAATCTCCACATTGGAGCAAAAAAAGAATGCAACTCACGGAATTGACTTCAGTCGATGACCTCGTTCGAGGACAGATGCTGTCTTCCATCCTCGCCGTTCATTTTATTCCTCTATCCACCTGAATATTGATGGCCTAACGAAACCCAACTCCTGTCGCTTTAACATTGTGGACTGGATTTATATTGTTTTTTGACTTTAGCGAGGATCTCACACCGGTTCATCTTCACTCGTCAAAAATCTCTTTTGACGTTGTCGAAGAAGCGAAAACTATATCGTAATTTTTATATGTTTAAAAACTTTTATATATTGCCATGTGGAATAAAATTTCTAATTTTAAATGTTCAAAACTTGATCCTCGAATTTTTATTTGCAATGATGTCCTTTATTTCACTCTCTGATTTGGAGAGCAGACCATCCTCTTCTTCTTCCTTTCCGTGCCCGTGCTGCAAGCTTAATCTATTCATCAAGCTAGCTAATCATGAATTCTTGCTTCACCCTCTCCCTCCCTCTCTCTCTCCCCCTCTTCTTCTTCATCAAAATTTTGAGTACTTAAGCTGCACCCGAATATCTGTATCATGATTGCCCAAACACCACCCTCTTCACTCCCAACTCCACCTACCAATCCAACCTCGACACACTCCTCTCTTCCCTCTCCTCCGCCACCACCAACAGCACTGTTGGCCTACCGGCTCTTCCTTTGCCGCGTCGACCTTGACACTGCCACCTGCAGCAACTGCGTGGCCAATGGGAAACAGGGTATCCCCCAAAGATGCCCGAACCAGCGGGTCTCCATAATCTGGTATGACCAGTGCATGTTGCGGTACTCAAGCGAGTCCATCTTCTCAGCCATGGAGCAAATCGCCGAAGCAGATTTTGTACAACATCGGGAACATCACCGATACAACCCAATTCATGCAGCTCCTGCGAGAAACCCTAACCGACCTCACTACGAGGGCTTCAGCTGGCGGGGTCAGAGAAGAAGCTCGCTGTGGCGGAGGTGAACTTCACGAACTTGCAGAAGCTGTACACACTCGTGCAGTGCACGCCAGATTTGACCGCTGCAGACTGTAGCACGTGCCTCCAGTTCGGGATCGGTAATCTGGTTCAGGGGAAGCAAGGTGGGAGGGTGCCCACTCCGAGCTGCAACGTGAGGTACGAGGTCTACTCCTTTCATAACACCTCAGCCCTGCCAGTGCCGGCGCCTCCACCTCCTGCTCCGGCTCTGGTGACCGGACCTAAAAGTACGTATGTGTTTGTATTGCTTGTCATCCTTCATCCCAACTCTTTATTTCTAGCAGGGTTACTTTTCGAGTTAACCTATGTTTTTTTCCTAACTCTTCTCGCTTTATTTTGAATCAAGATTTAGGTACCTGTCCAACAAGTTAGTCATAGATCATCAACCATCATAAGCTATACAATTTTTCTTCAAAGAAAAAATGAGATAATTGTTTATTGAAGACAATAAGGTGATATTTGAGGAGCACATAAAAAATTTCTGGACTTAGTGCGTTTGATGGTCCTGGGCTTTTAGTCTTTAGTGCTTCATAAGTCATGATAAGGTACATTTTAGGTGAAAAATTTTTCTTAGGTGGAGCAATTATCTCAATCACTCATACCAGTTGAATATGGTGGGTTCTACATCAACTTATGAGATTAGATTATTTACATAACAATTGGTTAAAGCTGGCTTTTAAGCAATTAATGGTTAATCCCCTCTAAACAATTGGTGCACTCACATGGGAATTAGGAAAAGAATGAATTTTGTGAGATGGACAGATTCTGGATTACAGCTTAATTTCTTCTGGACATTTGATCTTTAAGCGGACTCTCTTTGTTTTTCTCTATTTTTCCAATTTGCTCTGGCCTTTGGTAGCAATTCCATTTTCTAAAAAATCATACAGTCATAAACACATAAACTGATGCTATTATGATATGGTTGCACATATGTAGGCAGAAGCAATAAATCTACTGTGATGATCGTCGCTGTCACTGGTCCTATTGGCGTAGGCGTGGTGCTTCTCTTCCTTGCTTGTTGTTTCAGGCAAAGGAAAGCGACCAAGACGTATGAAGTCGTGCAAGGAGATCAAAGCGGTACAACATACGTACCTGTGCTGTATAGTTGGATAGAATGATGAAACCATATATGCAAGACGTACTGTTCCACGCTTTGGGTGAAATGACCATCTCGTGTTTTTTCATTGTGTAGGCGTAAATGAAATTACAAATGCAGAGTCTTTGCAATACGATTTAGCCACCATACAAGCTGCCACAGACAATTTCTCACATCAAAACAAGTTGGGTGAGGGTGGATTTGGTGAAGTTTTCCAAGTATGATTAGTCAGAAATTATATAGGGAATGGTTTAAAAATGATCTTCGATTTGGTAACTTTGAAAAGTTAGAAGCTATTCATGTGTACTTAAACCTCAATAAACTAATCTTTCAGGGTACGCTTCCTAATGTACAACTAATAGCCATGAAGAGACTATCTCGAAGCTTAGAACAAGGTGCTGAAGAATTTAAAAATGAAATGATACTGGTAGTGAAACGTCAACATCGAAACCTCGTTCAGCTACTCGGGTTCTGCTTGGTGGGTGAAGAAAAACTGCTTGTCTATGAGTTTGTGCTGAACAAAAGTCTCGACTACTTTTTATTTGGTATATCACATTATATATTTTCCAAAGCTATTGCTTTTCATGTTGAGGTGAATATGTGATTAGCCTCAAATTATGGTGAATGTTTCACTAGCTTTTGGAACCTAACGTTAGTTTCTTGCATAAAATCTATTCAAGGCGATTTATTAACTGAAATTTCCTGCATATCGATTGTGCATACATGCGGATCCTAAAAGAGCAGGCAATTGGATTGGTCGATACGTTACAAAATAGTATTTGGGATTGTTCGAGGAATGCTCTATTTACATGAGGACTTTCAACTTAGGATCATTCATCGGGATCTAAAATCAAGCAATATCTTGTTGGACGGTGAAATTAACCCAAAGATTTCAGATTTTGGCATGGCAAAGATTTTTAGAGTCAATCAAACACGGGCAAACATCAGTAAAATTGTTGGGACTTTGTAAGTGTTGTTATGCTTTGTTCTCTACTTTTTATGCTTAGTTATGCTTATATCGCTGATGTGTTATGGTTTGTAGTGTTTACACGTCACCTAAGTATGCAATGCATGGGCGATTCTCCATGAAGTCCGATGTCTATAGTTTCGGTATCCTACTTCTAGAGCTCATTAGCAGAAAGAAGAATAGTTTCTTCTACCAAGCAGACAGGGGTGAAGATCTTGCTAGCTATGTAAGTTGCACAAATTGACTCTTTAACGGATTTGAAAATTGTAAAACTAAGCAAATCTGACGTATTGAGAAAGTTTTTTTCATGAATTGTTTTTAGGTCTGGAAAAATTGGAGAGATGGTATGTCGTTGGACGTGCTAGATCCGTCCATTGGAGACTCGTATCCAAGGAATGAAGTTCTTAGATGCCTCCACATTGGTTTACTAGTGTTCAGGAAGATCCATTTGATAGACCGTCAATGGAAAACATAGTCTTGATGTTGAGCAGCTGCTCTGTTACTCTTGCACTGGCCCAACAACCAGCCTTCTTCCTTCGGAGCAGGACTGAGAGGTCAATGAAAGAGCTCAAACTGAACCAATCCACCAATAGGTCTTTGGCATTACCGACCAATGAGATTTCGATCACAGAAGTTTACCCTCGGTGAATGGCGATGTGAGTGAAAGTCTTTCCTCATATAGACTCGCAGAGAACTTGAACAATTGATCCGTAGCATTCCACTGAGATCAATAATGAACAATGAGCAAACACTTATGTCTAGCACAACTAAAAGTACAAAGTGTCTTATTTTTTAGGCTAATCATGTTTTGATCCACTAGACATGGAAGGTTGTTGATATTAATATACATACATTGGGTTTTATTGGATAGAGGAATACAAGTTCTTCCTTGTCTTAAGAAATAACTAAGTGAATCTGGAGTTTCACTTAATTGACATGATTTGCTGATAGTACTTTTCATGATATCTGATAACATGTATCCATTCATACATAATTCGCACTGCTTTATTTAGTCATACTAACTAGAAATTGAGGTCATAAAACTCACCTCCAGATATATTCTTTGCATCACCTGCCTCATTACTCGATTATAATGGTGGGGGTTGATTATGATGGAAAGGCAAGCAACTTCACATGCATATTTCCTCATATATATACATAAGAATAACCTACCCCCTCCCCTCCCCTCCCCTCTCTCCCTCTCAATCTCTCTCGATCTCGATCAACTCACAGCCTCAATTCCACAGATGTCTCTATCCATCCGAGATCTTAGCCATGGCCTCCAAGGAGTGGAGCTAGTTGACGAGCTCCTCTATGGACAGCAAGTGCTCAAACATTCTAGTGTTGAGTAGCGAGATGGGATGACGAGGGAGGGAGGGAGGGAGGGAGGGAGATACTGGGCCGATGACCGAACAAGTCTAAAATGAATGAACATGCGCTAATGTTTTCATTGCCCCTGAAGGGTTGACGTAGAAAGTAATGTATTATTCCATTAACTCAGCTCATGAAAACCTATTTCATATGAAAATATTTAGATTATATGAGTCTCACGTAGAACCCACTAAACTTTTGCAATTGAACCTGATAAGTTTTCTTGCATGAAGTTTGAAAAATGTCTTCGTGCAGCAAGAATATATGATCCCAGTCCATCAATCTTTGATATTGGCAGGTCCGCCTCAGAAAGTTTCAGAGCTCGAAGGGTTACAAAGCGCTCTCTGTCGCCGTCGCCATCACTCGAAACTCAGATATTAAAGTTACATGCATCTCGACTTCTGTTGGTCAAGTCCTCTCACTCAAGAAGAGAATGCAAGCACACGCAATAGACGTTGACAATGACCCTTGTACGAGGACAAAAAGGTCACCATCCTCACCGTTCATCTTCTTCTCTTTCCCCACCCGAATCATAATGCCTAACCAACAGCCATTTTATTCATAGTTTTTGGGTCAATCCAATAAGTGACCTTTTACCTCCCAAAGTTTTTCGATCAATGAAGGAAGCAAAATCAACACAAAAACTAAAAATCCCAACACATCTCTCTCTCTCTACGTCGCAGTTGACACGGAACTCACCTCATTGCCTTGCCTCAGCACTTTTGGCTATGGCATGAGCTCACCTCTTTATCACACTAGGGAGGAGGGTGGTCACATTACCCGGAGAATTGAGGAAATAATGTAGATTGAGAAAATGGGGATAAGGTCATTACAAGTATTATAACTTTTGTACGATGCTTACTTGAATACTATAACTTTTTTTTGTCGACCACTTTAGTGTTATAACTTCTAAAGAACATTCACTTAAGTGCCGTAACTTTCAATTGATCATTTGAGTGACTTAACTTTGAAAAAAACATTCACTTAAGTGTTGGAAATCTGACATGACATAGCACTTACATTTTAAAAGATTTATGGCACTCAAGTGATCAATTAAAAAGTTACATGACACTCAAGTGATTAAAAAAAATTATGACACTCAAATGAGCTCTGCAAATAAGTGAGCGCCGTACGAAAATTTTTATACCTATGCTGTTCTTTTCTCGAGAAAGGAAAAGAAAAATATGTGAAAAAAAATGAAAAGAAAAAAAAAGTGATATATAAATAGGAACAATATATTTATTCCATTCTATTTTTATGTTGATAAGTCATCTTCTCAATGCAGCAAATTGAGATTGTCAATTTACACTCACCAGGAAAAAAATGTCAATTAGCTCAAGTTCAGAGGATCTCAATACGTAACAAAATAAAGTAGGAAGATGCATATACAAAATTAGCAAGATGCTCATGCACGTACCGATCTAAGACTACATTTGTTATATTATTTTAAATGTCGGTTTCGACGTGAATTTTTACAAATATATATATATGCGGAAAATTATGGAAAGATAAACATCTACATCAAGCAAATTCTTCTCTAGAGCTTATGTGGAGTTTTATTTGAAGTGGATCCGAATCCCGTCATATAAGCTCTGATTAAAAGAAAAGATGAGGCATACAATTGCAGTATTTTTTGGACTCACAATATAAATACATGCAATAAAATAATAAGAACAAAAAAGAAGCATGAAAGCATAAAGTGAGAACATAAATTGTGATCTTTTGTTTTCTCAATTTGTCGAAATCTTCACCTTTGTGTCATCGACCTGGTGTGGGAAATGTGAGCGAGATAATTGTGTAGAGTTTTCTTGAGAATAAAATTTTCTCTTCTCTTCGCCCTTTGCTCATCTCTATTTGTAAAGAGTAAGTGATGATTTCTTTAAGATTATCTTCCAATTCCATTTTCGTCCTTTTTTGCGAAATTAATCCCTTTTCTTTTTGTTAGTCATTTGATGTATAGCCTTTCATTATGGCAAGAGCTGACGACAATATCCCACAAAGAGAATTGTTGAATATCTTATGAAAATATTCATTATTCATTGAAAATAATCCGTAAAATTCGTTTCCCGATAATGCATATTTAGAATTTCCTTGGTTTTTTTTCAGAATAAGAAGATTGGGAAACACATTGAGTCCGAACACATATTCATTTATTCAAAATTGTTTGGTGAATTAAAATCTGTTATAAAAATTAAAGACATGAAGTTTTAGTTAGTATTACCAGATGTAGCTAAGTTGATTAAATGTCAATCTAATATTTATTTATCTCATCTTTCTCTGGGCATATATTTTTAATTTTATAACTTTTTTAGATCAATTATTAAAATGGATAATGATAAAAACAGTTTCTGAACTTTGGCCCAATATACAATGTGGTCCCTGAACTTTAGCCTAATGTTCAATGTGGTCCCTAAATTTTTAATTTATTCAACGCTGTCCCTGGATTTTTCGTACATGTTCAATGTAGTCTATGAACTTGAATTGAACTTTTAATTTGTTCAATATGGTTCTTGAACTTTAGCCTAATGTTCAATGTGATCCCTAAATTTTTAATTTGTTCAATATCATCCCTGGACTTTTGGTACATATTCAACGTAGTCTACGGACTTGAATTGAACTTTTAATTTGTTCAATGTGGTTCATGAACTTTAGCCTAATGGCCCTAATGTTCAATATAGTCTCTAAATTTTTAATTTGTTCAATATCAACCCTAGACTTTTAGCACATGTTCAATGTTGTCCATGAACTTGAATTAATGGAAAACATTTTTATATAGTTCAGAACTACATTGAACATGTACCAAAAGTTCATAAATCATATTGAATAAATTAAAAGTTCATGGACCATATTGTATATTGGACCAAAGCTCAAAGATTGTCTTTGTCATTTTTCCTTATTAAAAATTATACTTATTAAATGACGTGATAATTATCTTTTAAGTAATTAAGAAAGTCAATTAGTCAATTCACTTGGGCCACTTCTTTCACTCCGCAATTGAAAACCTCATCTCACGATTTTTTTTGGGCCACAAAATTGTCATCTCAGTGAGCTAGTAAGTTTTAGCACGATTTCGAGTGCATTTAGGGTGAAGTTATGCTCAATCCCGCAAGCAAAATAAGATCATCAGACCATGAACTTTGGCTTCGTCAATCTCCTTCGCCCTCTTCTTCTTTCTCAATTTTCTCAGCAATCACTGTCACATTTCCGAAGCTGCACCTGCTTATCTACAGCATGACTGCCCGAACACCACGCTCTTCACTCCCAACTCCACCTACCAATCCAACCTCAACGCCCTCCTCTCTTCCCTCTCCTCCGCCGCCACCAACAGCACCGATGGCTTTGTCAACGCCACCGCCTGCCAAAACCCTCCCGACAAGGCCTACGGGCTCTTCCTCTGCGGCAGTGACCTTGACACCGCCACGTGCAGCAACTGCGTGGCTGCTGGAATAAAAGACATCCTTCGTCAATGCCCCGACAGGAGAATCTCCGTGATCTGGTATGATGAGTGCATGTTGAAATACTCGGACCGGTCCATTTATTCGGTCGGGGAGATTGTACCTGGATACTCGATGCCAGACACCGGGAAAGTCGCCGAACCAGATGGGTTCATGCAGCTGCTAGGAGAGACCATGAACAACGTGGCAGCAAGGGCTTCGGGGAGCGAATCAGGGAAGAAGTTTGCGGTCGCAGAGGTGAACTTCACGAGCTCACAGAAGCTGGACACACTTGGGCAGTGCACGCCAGACTTGATGGGGTCAGACTGTAACACATGCCTCGGGGCAGCGATCGCAGATCTACCTCAGGCGGAGCGAGGTGGAAGGTCGTTCAATCCAAGCTGCGCGGTGAGGTTCGAGATGTACCCCTTTTATAATGCCTCGGCGGTACCCCCACTGCCCCAGCTTCCTTCTCCTCCTCCTGCTCCGTTGAACAGACCCAAAGGTACGTATTTGATTGACCTAAGGAGATGGATTTAGTCATGAAAGCTCTACCTGGATATGTTTCCCACTTAACAGTTTAGGATTGTGGGTTACTAGTTTTGTTTTTACAACTTCTGTGATTGATATGTTGATCTTTTATCATAGATTCTGGTGACGAATATGTCCATCTTGACTTGTATTTTTAGTGTCCCAGCCTATAAATTTCTGTCCAGGTATGCTTTTTGTACTATTTTTTAGGACGAATGAGGGTGTATATGGTGGTTAGGAACTTTGAGAGAGTTTTACTTATTGAATCATGTATAGGAATTATTTTTTTTTTTTAATTGTCCCTAAGAACTTGCTAAGAAGTCAAATAACATGAAGTTCTTAATTTTAAATGCATTGGTTTTTCTCATATTACAGGTGATCATTGTTTTGAAAATTAAAATACTTTTTTTATAGAGTTCAGCAACTGTTCCAATACATTTGTTAAGAAGCTCTTTATCAAAATTCAGTCATGGGTACATGTTTTACATTCTTTCTTCTTCTTTTTTCGTTTTCTTCTCAAAGAGTGGTTTCTTATTTATGTTTTTTTGACCTTTAATGCCTCGTTAAAGTCTTCCGTCCCCTCAAGTCAAGATGTGGTACATTTTAGGTGCAAACTTTCCTAAGTGGATCAGGCAATTGTCTCAATCTCGTACCAGTTAAACATGGTAGATTCTAACATCACTTCTGAGATTAGATTATCTAGAGAACTTTCCCACGATAGCCATTGATAGTAGACTTTGGACTCAGGTGTTTAGCCTTTAAATAATCTAGTTAGTCGCTAAGACGAAATTAAAAATGGTGCACTCCTATAATATAATAATTAGAAAAGCAAAAAGATATAGTGAGATAGACAGATTATGGGGCATAACATGGTTCTTTTAGGCATTTGCTATTTAAGCCGGACATTTTTAACAAGATAAAATCTCATGCCCGAAGAGCTTAAGGAACATGATTTGAGTGGAAAAAGATAGTTGAATCATTTATTTGAATGAGTCTGTAATATCTGTTTTTTCAAATTTGCTTCTACCTGTTGTAGCAAATTAGCAATTCAAATTTCTAAAAAATCATGCACCCCTATGATATGGTAGCACATGTGCAGGCAAAAGCAATAAATCTACCACGATAATCGTTGCCGAGGCCATTCCGGTTGGCATTGCTATCATAGTTCCCTTTGTTGCCTGTTGTTCGCACCGGAGTGAAACAACAAAGACATATGAAGTCGTCCAAGCAGAAGGCGGTACTTACGCCCATGTTTATGCCTTGGACAGAAATTCGAAACTCTGTACCCGAAATACACAGTTCTATGCTTAAGGTGAATGACTATCTCCTGCTGTTTCGTCGTGTAGGCTCAAGTGAAATTACAACTGCAGAGTCCTTGCAATACCATTTAGCTGCTATCCAAGCTGCCACAAACAATTTCTATCATCGAAACAAGTTGGGTCAGGGTGGATTTGGTGAAGTTTCCCGGGTATCAATTAGAAATATTGATATATGCTTTATAAAGTTCTTTGAATATCGTTGATGTTTGTTATGTGAAGAAGTGGCCAAAAGCTATTCATTTGCACTCAAGCAACCAAATTAAAAATTTTTAGGGCAGGCTTCCGAATGGATAAGAAATAGCTGTGAAGAGGCTATCTAAAAGCTTGGGACAAGGTGTTAGAGAATTCAAAAATGAGGTTGTTTTGGTAGCGAAGCTTCAACATCGAAACCTTGTGCGGCTGCTCGGGTTTTGCTTAGAGGGAGAAGAGAAGATACTTGTCTATGAATTTGTGCCGAACAAAAGTCTCAACTACTTTTTACTTGGTACATCACACGCTTCAATAGACTCTTAAATTGTCATTTTCCATGCGGAAGAAACTGTATGTGTGATTAGCATAAGCTTAGAGTTGAAACTCCAACTAGCTTCCAGGGAACATGATGAAAGTTCTAAGAGCATTAATCAACTCAGAATAATTGGTTTCTAGTTGTGTAAATGTGCAAATCCTGAAAAGAGAAGGCAATTGGATTGGTTAAGACGTTACAAGATAATATCTGGAATCGCTCGAGGAATGCTCTATTTGCACGAAGATTCTAGACTCCAAATCATTCATCGTGATCTAAAACCCAGCAATATCTTGTTAGATAGTGATATGAACCCGAAGATTTCAAATTTCGGCATGGCTAGGACTTTCGGAGTTGATCAAACTCAGGCAAATACTAATAAAATCGTGGGGACCTTGTAAGTCTCAAGTTCTTTCTTAGATGACTGATAATTTCTTGTTTATATAATCTATCTTATGGTTGATCTATGAATTGGAAACAACACCATGCTCACATGTTGAGGTTGATATCTTGTATTCTGTTATCCAAGAGATTATGAGGCGGTTTCGAAAAGCCCCCTGACGACTGGACAGCACGGGGGTCCCGTTCCCCGGTGAGCGGGCGAGGGTCTGGGGGGGCCGCCCTGGCGGGGGTCGCAGGGGCAGCACCCCCGGGCCACCAGAGGTGTTTTATATTCAATCATAGAAGGATTTATATGGGAAAGCTAAATATTTTAGGCTATGTGGGCAATTTTGTAATTTGTGTTATGTAGGGTTTCGCTATATATATTTAGAGCGAAACGAGTCTCTAGAATAGAGGCAAGAGTGAAGAAAGAGTGACTGTACACTTTTCTACGTTATTAGTTAAACGGATCTCTTCTCCCCGTGAACGTAAGTAGGTGGAACACCCTTGCTGAACCATGTAAATTCTTGTGTTGTGCGAATTTTCATTACTTTCTCACATCGTTGATAGGATCGAATTTAAATATTCGATATCACATACATGCTAATCCTCGAATGTGGGTCATTCGTGACTTGCTTATTTTATCAACTTATAATAACATAATGGATGCTACAACCCATGTTTTTGGTTTGCAGTGGTTACTTGTCTCCGGAGTATGCAATGCGTGGGCGAATCTCTGCGAAGTCCAATGTCTATAGTTTCGGTGTCCTAATCCTAGAGATCTTTAGTGGAAAGAAGAATAGTTGCTTCAACCAATCAGACGGGGGTGAAAATCTTGCTAGCTATGTAAGTTGCATATGATCTATTACGATGTATATTACGCTGAACCGATCTAATTAAGTTGAAATTCCTCCACTAAAATAATTTTTCAAGCATGGAAGCATTAGAGAGTTGATACACCGCTCGAAGTGTTGGATCCATTCATTGGCAATTCGTATTCAATAGATGAAGTGGTTAGATGCCTCCACATTGGTTTACTTGGTGTTCAGGAAGAATCCGGCTTATAGACCGACCATAGCAAGCATAGTCCTTATGTTGAGCAGCCACTCTGTTAAGCTTCCACAGCCTCAGCCACTCTGTTAAGCTTCCACAGCCTCGACAACCAACCTTCTTCCTCTGAAGAAACACGGAGAGACAGTTGAAAGAGCTTGAGTCAGATGAATCACCAGTAGGTCTATGCCGTGGTCGAGCAATGAAATGTCGGTTACTAAGGTGTACCCTCAGGGAATCGTAATGGGAGCGAAAGTCCTTCTTGATAGTCTCACAAAGACCTTGAGATCCTTGGCCTTCCATAGGGATCATTAATGAACAATCAACAAGCCACCGAATCTCTCTCTCTCTCAGCCACCTCTTTGCTTACCAATTTGTCTTGCCTTTTCTTTGCCTTGCCCATGATTTTGCGCCATTTTTAATTCAAGCGAGAAATCTTCGAATGTTCTTCAATCACCCAATGAAACCATGCCTGAATCTTCCTCGAGATGTCTCGAGAAATTATTGAATTCCCTCACCTATGTTAGCTCGAGTGTATATATTAACTCTCACATCTTAAGAAATTAAGATGGCATCCTCTAATCATCACCATATAATTAAAATTCATAAGGATAATAACTTCATTTCCTCCAATTTTGATGAGATATTACAATTTTTCCTAGTTTGGCACTCCACATGTGCCATGCACATGTGAATTTCGGCCATGGTATGTATTTCGATGGGCTTAGCCGAATTTCATGCTCATATGGGCTTAGTCCAGATAATTTTTAATTAAGCTCAGGTCTCCTTGCTTAAGTCCATAAGCTCCCGCCCATTTAAAATGCTGTTTATGTGGGCTTAATGCTATTAAAAGAAAACGCAAATAATATGCAAATGCAAATTAATAATGTTTTTTTATTAGGAATTGGGTTCGATCCCTAATTTTCTATGTTTCCAATACCTTTCTACGGAACCACTGGGGTTTGCCCTAGTGTTCAACCTTCTTACTTGGGAAGGGGAAAGTGGGGAGTTCGATTTTTCACCTTTTCAGGGGGGGCTAGAGGTGGGGACGTGTAGTTTCAGATGTGAGTTTCGACTCTCACACCCTGCAAGAGGTAAGGTAAAAGTCTAAAAATGAGTTAAGAGTTAGAGTAGGACATACAAAAAAAAAACATTTCTACGGTATTAATAAAGGAAATTTGTTGTATGAATATGTCCATGTAATTAGCTTAATACTATGATCCACTTAACCGCGACCTTGCTTGCATTTATGGCCATTGGATAACTACCATTTGAACATCAATAACTAAGATAAAATATTAGCAACCCCATAGTTACCTAATTTAAGAGGATGATAGCCTAATCCCATATTTAGATTCTTTTTACAATTACAATTTTTGTGCACCTGGTTTTGGTCATGTTGCAATTATTTAACAGACATGATGGTCCATATTTATTGTGATACATGTATTTAGATTCTCCAAATAGTTCTCACAACAAAAATATCTTGGAGCCTAATCCCATATTTAGATTGTTTTTACAATTACAATTTTTGTGCACCTGGTTTTGGTAATGCTGCAATTATTAAACAGACATGATGGTACATATTTATTTCAATACATGTATTTAGATTCTCCAAATAGTTCTCACAACAAAAATATCCTAGAGCCTAATCCCATATTTAGATTGTTTTTACAATTACAATTTTTGTGCACCTAGTTTTGGTAATGCTGCAATTATTTAACAGACATGACAGTCCATATTTATTGTAATACATGTATTTAGATTCTCCAAATAGTTCTCACAATAAAAATATCTTGGAGAGCAGACTATGCTCTTCTTCTTCCTATAATTCCATGCCCACGCCGCAAGCCCAATCTATTCATCAAGCTAGCTAATCATGAATCCTTGCTTCACCATCTCCCTCTCTCTATCTCTCTCCTTTTTCATTTCAAGAACCCAAAAAAAAAAGTGTCAGAAAAGTCATAAACCTATTGCATTTATGTAATTTTAGTCCTAAATCTATTGTATTTATGCCAATTTAGTTATAAACCTTTCAATGGTGTTAATTTAATCCTAAACTTTTTTACCCAGAGCTAATTCAGTCATTACGACTAACTTTAGTTGGATGTGGCTAATGTAGACGTCAACCGGCCTACGTAGCACGGCTGGCACTAACTTGGACCTTTTTTAATAATATTTTAATAAATTTCGAATTTTTATTTTATTTTTTCTCTTTTTTTTCCTCCTCTTTCCTCCGGTGGCCATCATAGACATGCTAAAGAAGGCTAGCCTCCCCTAAGTGACAGGCCAGAGGCGAGGCCCGGCAAGATCGACCTCACCGGTCCTCGTTGGCCCTCGCCTCTAGCCGGTAGCCGAGGTTCGATAAACAGTTGGAGGAAGAATGAAGGAAAGGAAAAAAAAAAGAGAAAGAAAAAAAAAGGAAAAGAAAAGAATAAATAAATAAATAAAATTGTAAAAAGTTATTAAAATATTATTAAAAGTTATCTATGTCATGACCAGATAGCGTAGGTCGGCCGACAGCCACATCATCAATATCTAGCAAAAATTAGCCGAAAGGACAAAATTGACTCTAGGTCAAAAAGTTTAAGATTAAATTGATATCAATGTATTAGATTTAGAACTTTTCTGACACTTTTTTTCCACGGAAACATTACTAGAATTTCCTCAATTTCAATCCATTTTGTGAGTCACGTGACCATTAATGTTGACACTCATGTGAACAAGATTCTTCAGTAAACTTAGTATATATATATATATATATATATTAAAATAAATCAGATCGTCATATCTGATAACTCTCTCGTGAACTCCCCCATTCTGCAATTCTACCTAGTGGGTGTCTATATATGCATGTGTGTAAATACCATATATATATAATTTATTCGCTTGATTTCTAGAATGCCGATAGAGGTAGGAATAAATGGACTCACCCATCGAGGAGGTGATAGTGTCTCTGGATAATATGTGTGGACTTGGATCTAACTTGTAAGAGGTGCATTTTGAGAAAAGGATACAATTTGGCGTCGGGAACTGCAATATTAGACATGCCTTTTATTAGGAACACTATCAATTTTAGGCTAGTATATGATGAATTAAAAAGGGCAACATCTCTAGCCAATTAGGTTATAGTGGTATACAACGCCTTAGAAAAAAAAAATTAATTGTATTGTATCTCCCAAATATATAGTCGTAACTCGAGCGAAACGCTCTGGAGGGGTTTGACACTTCCTTATGCCGATCGCGGTTGCATCGAATTGTACTAATCAATATTAATATTTCAAAAGTATTATTATTATTATTACCCTAGTTTTGATGGTAAATTCAAAGCTATTGACACAACTTTTCCTTCTTCCGGTCTCCACGTGGAGCCAAAGAAGAACGCAACTCACGCGATTGACTTTGGTCGACGACCTCGTCCGAGAGCAAATGCTGTAATCCATCCTCACCGTCCATCTGACTCCTCAGTGCCCCCTGCAAATCGACGGCCAACCTAACCCCAACGCCCAGTCGCTTCAACTTTATGGAATGGACTTTAACATTTTGTCTTGACTTTAGGTTAGAAGTAATCTCACGCCGGTTTGTCTTGACTTGTCAAAAATCCCCTTTGACCTAACAAAAGCTATATAATACTTTTTTTCACGATTTAAGATATCGACTTTATATGTTTTGAAATTTTTAGCTATGAAATGTGAAAATAAAACTTCAAATGTTAAAGCTCCATTTGTTTCGCGGAGAATGAGTTCTTTAGAAAATATTTTCCTAAAAATGATAGCTATTATCGTTTCAAATAATTATCCAATGATGGGAAATATTTTCATTATCGATAATAATTTATGTCTAAATATTTTCGTAAACGATGAAACATATTTTGTTTATTCATTTTTTAAGCGATACAAACGATCTTCTTAGGAAAAATCATTCGTTTTAGCGAAACAAATAGAGCCTTAATGTTCAAAACTTATCCTTGAATTCCAATTTGTAATGGTGCACCTCGTATTAAATTTTCGAAAACAAGATTAATATTTCACCTTCCAAGCTGTCCTAATCTCGACTCCATTTTTCCTATAAAAAGCACGTGATCATAAAATTACTAGGATTTCAGTATGGTGCCCCTAGTTTGATAATCATCTAATAGTATATATCATCCATCATTTACATGTCGGAAAGAATTGTCCAATCAGTCCTAAATCTATTGTACATTAGTTAATTCAGTCTTAAACTTTTTAATTTTACTAATTTAATTCAAGACATTTATGCGAAATTTCAATGTAGTCCTTTCAATTGATTTTCGCATCCAAACAATAGGTTTAGGATTTATTGGACAATTTCTCTCATGTTGTTGTGTAGACTGCATGATACTAAAAAAATCAATGCGTAGGCTTAGTTTAATTGATTAAATCAATCTCGTATTATAGCAAGAACAGCGTGTCCTGCATAAAATCACAATAACTGAGATAAAAAATGCAAATTCTAATTGATTAAATTTATTACATATTTACCAGATGTGGCTGTCCGGATTTGTTTTAAAACATGTACTTGATCTTCCGAATTGTTCTCACAACAAAAATATCTTTGGAGAGCAGGCTATGCTGTTCTTCTTCCTGTAATTCTGTGCCGTAAACCCAAACTATTCATCATGAATTCTTGCTTCACCATCTCCATCTCTTTTCCTTCTTCTCCCTCTCCTTCTTCTTTATCCAAATTTTCAGGACCGAGGCTGCACTGGAATATCTGAATCATGATTATTAAAATATGTCTCGAGTTTGAGCTCGAAGTGAAAATCTGAATTTTAGAAATTAAAAAAAAAAAGAATCTAAGGCAAGCTTTGGAAATTAATTTTCCGAAGGTGAGTTGGAGTCTTCATCCACTGAAAAAGGAAAGCCTAAGTGAGTCTTCTTCTTTGACTCGGTCAACATGGGTGCAAAATAAAAGATAACGATTATCTATCGAAGCCGGGAAGAAAGCAGCAGGATTGAGTCCAACGTTGGCCTAGAAGACTTTGACTGTGAAAGAGAAAATTGCGGGACTTGTTGCCACGTGTGTCAAAGAAAGTTGGATTCGGAAAAGGAAATAAGGGGGTGTTTGGTTCGGCTTTATGAAGGAGCTTTGAGCCTCCAAAATCCTTTGGGGGAAATTATGGAGTGTTTGGCAAATTATTTTTGGAACTCTTTGGCCAAATGTTGGCCTTCTCAAGCTGAAAGCTCAAGGCACCCTTGAGCTTTCAGCATTCTTGGAATGCTAATACCCCATGCGTCATTATTCATCTTCTTCGGCGAGGGAGGGCGATCGGCGCCTGGATCATGTTGGCGAGGTTGCACAACCCAGGCGACGGCCACTAGAGGTCACGCGATCGCCCAGGCACCGCCGGCCTGGGTCGCACCGCCTGGGTCGCGCGACCTCAAGCAGCCGTTGCCTGAGGTCGTGCGACCTCAAGCAACCCCCGCCGAGGGTCGCATGGCTTCTGGTGACCGCTGGCGGTGGCAGATCTAGCTCACCGGGGGTCGCCCGACCTCGGGCGATAGCCGCAGGCGGCCGTAGGCCATCACCGGCGGTTGGCTCCGGTGATGGGTAGGTTAGTTTTTTTTTTAATAAATAAGATAATTCTTAAAGTCCATTTGCAAAAAAAATTCACCAAACATTATATTTTGGCCAAAGTAGCTTTACAAAATATTTCTACCGAACACCATTTTTATTTTCCCAATAGGCTTTCACTTAAAGGTATTTGCATTCCCCCAAATAGCATTTTCAAAGTTGAATCAAACATGCCCTAAGTATATTTGCATGGAGTCTGCTTTAAGAGAAATATTGACCGTGGACCCTAAGCATAAATACGGGCTGTTCTATTTTTGGCCGATAGAGGGATGCGCTATTGATGATGAAGAAGACTTCTTGAAGCGCCGTTGGCTTGCGAGTGCTTGGTGTGCGAAGACGTGCAGAGGCAATTCGTGAATTACATCCATGAAGTTAGTATTGAAACCGATTAAATTCTTGTGATAAATATTTATGTATAATTCCTTCGCGAAATTGAGAGATTATTTCGTAAGGAATTATGTGGCTAAATACTACGTAAGTTATGGAGTGTAATTAGGGCTTGAAAAATACTTAAAGTGTTTGAGTGACTCGAGTGTGATTGTAATCTTCGTTATATCACTTGATCTATAGTGAAATTTCGTGCTGCTCTCCCTGTGGATGTAGGTCATTACGACCAAACCACGTAAATCTGATATCCGATTTATTTTCTTGTTCTGCCAATTTTATTATTCGATCGCTTGGCTTCCGTAACAATGATAGCCCAAACACCACCCTCTTCACTTCCAACTCCACCTACCAATCCAACCTGGAGACCCCTCCTCACTTGCCTCTCCTCCTACACCACCAACAGCATCGATGGCTTCGCCAACGCTACCGCCGGCCAAAACCCTCCTGACCGGGCCTACGGGCTCTTCCTCTGCCACGGAGACCTCAACACTGTCGCGTGCAGCAACTGCATGGCCACTGGAAAACAGGAAATCCTCCAAAAATGCCCCAACCAGCGAGTCTCCATAATCTGGTATGACCAGTGCATGTTGCGGTACTCGAGCCAGTCCATCTTCTCGGCCATGGAGCAGTCGCCGAATCAGATTTTGTACAACACCGGGAACGTCACCGATACAACACGGTTCATGCAGCTCCTGGGAGAAACCCTGGCCGACCTCACCACAAGGGCTTCAGCTGGCGGGTCAGGGAAGAAGGTCGCCACGGCGGTGGTGAACTTCACGAGCTTGCAGAAACTGTACGCACTTGTGCAGTGCACGCCGGACTTGACCGCGTCAGACTGTAGCACGTGCCTCCAGTTCGGGATGGGTAATCTGGTTCAGGGGAAGCAAGGTGGGAGGGTGCTCACTCCGAGCTGCAACGTGAGGTACGAGCTGTACCCCTTTTATAACACCTCGGCCCTGCCGGCGCCTCCGCCTCCGCCTCCCGCTCCCGCTCCCGCTCGGATGATTGAACCTAAAGTTATACGTGTGTTTGTGTTGCTTGTCTACTCCGTCCTAACTCTCCTTTTTATATATCGAGGACTGAATTTAGTCCAGTGGGCCAAAAATATTTACTCGGATTTAGCTAATCCCTCCTACTATGCTTTTGGATTAAATTTTGATTAATTATAGTGTTGACCATCAGTAGATATCCATTATACAAGCGGTTCTCTGCATCATTGATCTAAGAGAGTGAAGAAGTGAGGCGATCGAGGATCACATAAAACTTTCTGTTCTTTAGTGCGTTTGTTGGTCCTGGGCTTTTAGCTTGAAAGTGGTGACTCCGGTGATAATGCTGCAACTTTTTCTGAAGAAAACTGTTGGCCGGGTTGAATGATATTATAAGTATTTCTGACAAGAAAAGACTTTTAAAGGTATTGTCAGTTCTTTCAGGTCTTTAATGCTACAAAGCCATGATGAGGTACCTTCTAGGTGAATACTTTTTCTTCGGTGGATCGATTATCTCAATCACGCATGCCAGTTGAACAAGGTGGGTTCTACATCCACTAGCGAGATTGGATTATTTACGTACCAATTGGGTAAAGGTCGCCTTTAATCAATTAATGGTTAATCCCCTATAAACAATTAGTCCACTCAGCTTGGGAATTAGTGAAAGAAAAGATTTGTGAGTACAGATTATGGATTACAGCTTCATTTCTTCTGGACATTTGCTCTTTAAGCGTCCTCTTTTTGTTTTACTCTATATTTTACATTTGCTCTTGCCTATTGTAGCAAATACAGTTTTTAGAATCCCACACAGTCATGAACACATATACTGATGCTATTAAGATATTGTTGCACGTATGTAGGCAAAAGCAATAAAACTACCGTGATTATCATCGCCGTCGCCGTTCCTGTGGGCGTAGGCATGTTGCTTCTCTTCCTCGCTTGTTGTTTCAGGCGGAGGAAAGCGACCAAGACCTATGAAGTTGTCCAAGAAGATCAAAGCGGTATGAAATATGTACTTGTGCTGTATACGTGGGTAGAATGATGAAACCGTACAGGCGGGGATATTTGTGTCTATGCTTTTGGTGAAATGACCATTTAGTGTTGTATTGTCGTGTAGGTGTGAACGAAATTACAAATGCCGTGTCCTTGCAGTACGATTTGGCCACTATACAAGCCGCCACAGACAATTTCTCTCGTCAAAACAAGTTGAGTGAGGGCAGATTCGGTGAAATTTTGCAGGTATGGTTAGTTAGAAACTGGATTGAGAATGCTTTTAATATATCTGAGAGATCTTTAGTGCAAAAAAATTTGAAGATCTTTGATTTGGTGGGTTCGAAAAGTTGTGATCAAAATTCTTACCAAAAAAAAAAGTTGTGATCAAAAGCTATTCATGTCCACTTAAACATCAAGATACTAACCTTTCATTGTAGGCTTCCTAATGGACAACAAATATCTGTGAAGAGACTATCTCAAAGCTCGGGACAAGGTGCCGAAGAATTTAAGAACGAAGTCGTACCGGTAGCGAAGCTTCAACATCGGAACCTTGTGCAGCTGCTCGAGTTCTGCTTGGAGGGTGAAGAAAAGCTACTTGTTTATGAGTTTGTGCCGAACAAAAGTCTCGACTACTTTCTATATGGTACGTTGCCTTTCAATATATTCCTAGGTGATTTATTTCCATGTTGAGGTGAATATGTGATTAGCCTCAATAATGTTTCATGTTTCACTAGCTTTTGGAACCTAAAATTGTTCCTTGCACAAAATTTGTTCAAGAGGATTTATCAACTGAAAATACCCGCAATCTCAATTGTATACACATGCAGATGCTGAAAAGAGCAGACAATTAGATTGGGCGAGACGCTACAAAATAGTATGTGGGATTGCTCGAGGAATGCTCTATTTACATGAGGACTCTCGACTTCGGATTATTCGTCGTGATCTGAAAGCAAGCAATATCTTGTTGGACAGTGAAATGATCCTGAAGATTTCGGATTTCGGCATGGCAAGAATTTTCGGAGTCGACCAAACACAGGCAAATACCAATAAAATAGTGGGCACTTTGTAAGTATTGTTATGCTTTGTTCTCTACTTTTTGTGCTTATGTATGCTTATATCGTTGATGTATTATGCATTGTAGTGGTTACATGTCACCTGAGTATGCAATGCATGGCCAATTCTCTGTGAAGTTCGATGTTTATAGTTTCGGTGTCCCACTTCTTGAGCTCGTTAGTGGTAAGAAGAATAGTTTCTTCTACGAAGAAGATGGGGGCAAAGATCTTGCTAGCTATGTAAGTCGCACAAATTGACTATAACTAGTATGAAAATTGGTAAACTAAGCAAATATGTATGTACTGAGAATTTTTTTTTTCAATGAACTGTTTACAGGCTTGGAAAAATTGGAGAGACGGTACGCCATTGGAAGTGTTAGATCCTGCCATTGGAGACTCGTATTCAAGGGATGAAGTTCTTAGATGCCTCAACATTGGTTTAGTTTGTGTTCAAGAAGATCCAATGGATAGACCCACAATGGCAAACATAGTCCTTATGTTGAGCAGCTACTCTGTTTCTCTTGCACCGCCCCAACAGCCAGCCTTCTTCCTTCGGAGCAAGACGGAGAGAACAATGAAAGATCTTAAGTCGGACCAATCCACCAGTAGGTCTATGGCAATGTTGACAAATGAGATGTCAGTCACCAAAGTTTACCCCCGGTGAATGGTAACGGGAGTGGAAGTCTTTCTTCACGATTGTCTCACAGAGACCTTGATCTTAAGATCCTTGGCGTTCCACTACGATCATTGATGAACAATAAGCAAACACCTATGTCCTGTATCCTATATGTCTAAAAGTACAAAGTGTCTTCTCCTTGAGGCAAATCATGCTTGATCCACTAGAGTGGCATGATTTTCTCACAGTATTTTTCATGATATGTGATCAGATATATCCGTTTATAAATGCACCGCATTATTTCCATCACAATTATTAGAAATCGAGGTCATAGACCTCACCTCCAGATATATTCCTTTGCATCATCTGCCTCTTTGGTGGTTGATTATGATGGAAAGGCAAACAAATTCACACTCGCATTTGTTATGTCTACGCAAGAATAAACAACTCTCTCTCTCTCTCTCTCTCTCTCTCTCTCTCTCTCTCTCTCTGAGAGATCAACTTCTAGCATTGAGTAGCGAAATGGGATGGTGAGGGAGGGAGGAGATATAAGGCTGATGATCGGACAAGTAGTTAAATGAAAATGCATTAGTATTCTAATAGCCTATGAAGGCTGGCCTACAAAGTAATGTATAGTTAGATCAACTCATTTCGTGGAAATCTATTTCGTCTGAACATAACTAGATTATATAAATCTCACGTAGAATCCACTAAACTCATACCATTGTATTCAATAATTTTCCATTCATCAAGTCAAGGAAGGTACAAATAATTTCTCATGTGACGGGACATTTGATCCCAATCCATCAATCTTTAATTTTGGTGGGTCCACCTCGGAAAGTTAGAGTTTGAAGGGTCATAGAGAGCTATCTCTCTGTCACCATCATCGTCACTTGAAATTAAGATATTGGATTCACATGGATCTAGATTTTAGTTGGTCATGTCCTCCTCCACTCAAGAAGAGAATGCTGATCACGCAATTACCCTTGTCAATGTCGATGGCCTGGCCTAACCAATAGCAATTTAATAAAAATCTTTCCGTCGATCCAATAAGGGGTGAGCATGGATCATTGGGAACATCCAAAGCGAATGTGTTTGGCTCTCAAATTTATGTCACATTGACGTCCTAATTTTCAAATTTTTTTTTGGTAAGAACCTAATTTTCAAAATTTGACATCTTTATCTTCCAAAGTTTTTCACCAAATTCCAAGGAGGGCGAGCCTTGCTAGAGATCGGTGAGGTCAACCCTCGCCAAGTTTGGTCACCGACCATCGAGGAGGTTGGTGACTGCACAAGAAGGAAAAAATAAGAAAGAAAAGAAAAAAGAAAAAATGTTATTAAAAATTATTCGCGTCAGTGACGGCTATGTCACGTAGGATGGCCAACGTCTATGTTAGAGATTTCTAACCAAATTTGGTCGGATGGACTGAATTAACATAAACGCAAAAAGTTTATGACTCAATTGGTCAAAAAAGAATTGTTTAGAACTATGAGTTTATAATTTTTTTGGTAATTTTTCCAAAAGCTAGAGATTATGTGAAGTTTTATTTAAAGTGGATTTAAACCTCATCATGTAGGTTTATCCTTCGATTAAAAGAAAACATGAGGCATGCAATTGTAATATGTTTTAATTTACTATAGGCAATATTTCAAGCACTTAAAATAATATGAACAACAAGAAACATGAAAAATTCT
This sequence comes from Syzygium jambos, assembly GCA_031216235.1. NCBI lineage: Eukaryota > Viridiplantae > Streptophyta > Magnoliopsida > Myrtales > Myrtaceae > Syzygium > Syzygium jambos. The sequence continues at coordinate 41,964,572 of CM062224.1, read as the reverse complement.
CCTCTTTTGATTCCTCCATTTGTCGAAATCTTCATCATCGGGCTATCAATTTGGTTTGGGAAAGGCAAACAAACAATTTATGCATAATTTTTTTGAGAGTAAAAGTTTCTCTTTTCTTCACCATTTGCTCATTTCTATTTATAGAGATTTAGATGTGATTTCTTTAGATCATCTTCCAATTCAATAAATTTCTTTTTTATTGGTCATGTGGAGCTCTCCTTTTTTTATGTATTTCGATTTCCTTTTTACGAAATTACTTCCTTTTCTTTTTGTTAACCTGTGATGTCTATTCTTTTATTTTGGTAGAAGTTGATGAATATCTCACCATTCACAATTGTTGAGATACACATATGAGTTGTGTTAACGAAGTATCACATCGAAGAATTGTTGTACTGTGGAGCAGTTAATATATCAAAGTTGACATATAACTCATGGCTTAAGTTATTGAGCAAATGTGTGTTCAATTAAATAGATTGATGCCCTCAGACTTGGACTCTTTATTGATCATCTCCCTAGATGAAGATAATCGGGTTTCTGTTGCCACATGGGCGTTGTACTGTAGCAACGCAGTCTCGATGGCAGTGTCTAGGGTGAGCTCACATGAGGGGCGAATTATCAAGATACATGTGTGATTTATATTAAAGAAGTTCAAATTGTTGTGGTGTGCAGCAATTAATATATTCAAATAATTAGCCCATAACTCATTTGCTTAAGTTTTAGAATGAGGGTGTGTCCAAATGAATATACCAATGGGCTCGGATTTGAACTCCCTCACAATCTCCTAAGTGAAGATAATTAGGCTTCTATTGCGTGCTCCCAAATAATAACAATACATCACAAAGAGAATTATTAATATCTTGGGAAAATATGCACTATAAAATTTGTAATTTGAGAACTAAAATATTTCTTTCTCCGAGAATAAATATATAGATTTTTATTGGTTTATTGTTGGAATAAGGAGATTCAAAAACACAAGGAGTCAAAGACACATACTAATTGGATTGTAACACCTGTTATAGAAATTAACAACTTGAAGTCCTAGTTAGCATTACCAAATATAGCTAATTCGACTAGATGCCAATCTAATATTTATTTATGTCATTATTCTTGACAATGCAATACCTGGACACATATTTTTCTTCAAGACTTATCAGATGTGCGGTATGGCCATCTGTCATTTTGCATGTGGCACATAGAATGCTCTATGATCCTTAGTCTTGGCTAGTTGTCCTAGGTAGTACGGTTCATAATTATTGGAATTAAAATAAGCAAAACAATTACAGGTGTAGAATTAGAGATTTGTTAGGGTTAAAGATTTACGAAAGTGATTATCAAAAACAACTCAAACATTAACGTTTCACTTACACACGTGTGTGTATATATATATATTTTATATATATATATATAAAGCGGCAAAGCTTCGTCTGTTAAGAAATATGACTAAAGCTTATACTTACCCAATGTCGTGATAAATTTTCATCCATTTAAGTCTTATTAAACCCTTTTTTTTTGCTAGAAAGTTTTATTAAACCTTTTCTTTCGTTGCCCAATTGAAACTGTCGTCTCAACTTTTTTTCTGGGCCACACAATCGTCATCTCACTTGGATCCTCCCTTAGTATTAGTACGATTTCGGGTGAATTTAGCCTGAATTACGGTCCCGTCACTGAAACTAACTACTTAGGCTGCGTTCATTACCCCTAAAACATTTTCCCAACTCTTTTCCTCTTTCGACAATTTTTCTATGCTCGGTCCCGGAAGCAAACCAAGATCATCAGACCATGAATTTTCGCTTCATCATCTCCCTCGCCCTCTTCTTCTTTCTCAATTTCCTCAGCGATCACTGCCATACTACAGAAGCTGCACCTGCTTATCTACAGCATTACTGCCCGGACTCCACGCTCTTCGCTCCCAACTCCACCTACCAATCCAACCTCAAGACCCTCCTCTCTTCCCTCTCCTCCGCCGCCACCAACAGCACCGATGGCTTCGCCAACGCCACCGCCACCGCCGGAAAAGACCTTCCCGACCGTGCCTATGGGCTCTTCCTCTGCCGCGGTGACGTCGGCACCGCCACGTGCAGGGAGTGCGTGGCTACTGGAACAGAAGACATCATCCGACGATGCCCCGACAGGAGATCCTCCGTGATCTGGTACGACAAGTGCATGTTGAGGTACTCGGACCAGTCCGTTTACTCGGTGATGGAGACCGTGCCTATATACACGATGCCGGACGCCGGGGACGTCGCCGAACCAGATCGGTTCGTGAAGCTGCTAGGAGATGCCATGAACGACGTGGCAGGGAGGGCTTCGGGCAGCGAATCGGGGAAGAAGTTTGCGGTCGCGGAGGCAAGCTTCACGAGCTCGCAGAAGCTATACGCACTTGCGCAGTGCACATCGGACTTGACGGGCCCGGACTGTAACACGTGCCTCCGGGCGGTGATAGCAAGTCTACCTCAGGGGAAGCGAGGAGGGAGGTCGTTCACTCCGACCTGCGGAGTAAGGTTCGAGCTGTACCCCTTTTATAATGCCTCGGCCGTGGGGGCGGTGCCCCTGCTTCCTTCTCCTCCTCCTGCTCCGGTGAACGAACCCAAAGGTACGTGTTTGATTGAATCGAGGAGATGGATTTAGCCATGAAAGCTCAATGAAAGTTATATTTGTTCATAGATTGTGGTGGTGATTTATGTCCATCCTGACCTGTATTTTTAGTATCCGGTAGATAAATTTCTGTCCAGCTATTCTTGTCGTAATATTTTTGGGACGAATGTGTTTGTTTCTGCTGGTTAGGACTTTTGATGGAGTTTTCGTCATTGAATCATATAAATGATTTAATTAAAAAATTCCGTAAGGACTTGTATTGCAATCAAATAAAGAAAGTTTATAATTTTAAATGCACTATTTTTCTTGTATTATACTAATTAGTTGTTTATAATATATATTTATTGCTTTATTCAAGTCTTCGGTCCCATGAAGTCAAGATGAGGTACATTTTAGGAGCAAACTTTCCCCATTGGATCAGGGAATTGTCTCAATCTCATGGGACATTCTAATGGACATACAGTCAAGTTAGTCGCTTCTACGAAATTTATAATTGGTGGCATCCTAAGATGTAAGAATTAGAACAGGAAAAACACAATGTGAGATGGACAGATAATGGAGTTCCACATTACTCTTCTAGACATTTGCACTTGAAGCAGGACATTTTTTATAAGATAAAATCCCATGCCTGCAGATAGCCGAATCTTTTATTTAAATGTGTCTGTACTGTTTTTGAATCTGTTTCTTAGATTTGCTCCGACCTGTAGGAGCAAATTAGCAATTCGAATTTCTGAAATACAATGCATTCCATGAGATGGTTGCACATATGCAGGCAAAAGCAATAAATCGACCACGATAATCATTGCCGTGGCCATTCCAGTTGGTGTTGCTATCGTACTTCTCTTTGTCGCTTGCTGTTGGCGTCAGAGTAAAACAACAAAGACATATGAAGTTGTCCAAGCAGAAGGGGGTACATAAATACGTTCATGCATATGCCTTATACTCAGAATTTCAAAACTGCGTACACGAGATGCATAGTTCTATTCTTCCGATGAATGACTATCTCCTGCTGTTTCGTGGTGTAGGCGCAAGTGAAATTACAACTGCAGAGTCCTTGCAATACCATTTAGCTACTATACAAGCTGCCACAAACAATTTCTCTCATCAAAACAAGTTGGGTCAGGGCGGATTCGGTGACGTTTTCCAGGTATTATCAGTTAGAAATTTTGATATATGCTTTATAAAAATCTTTGAATATCGTTGATGTTTGTTATGTGAAGATGTGGTCAGAAGCTACTCATGTGTAGTCAAGCAACCAAATTAAAAATTTTCAGGGCAGGCTTCCAAATGGACAAGAAATAGCTGTGAAGAGGCTATCTAAAAGCTCAGGACAAGGTGTTGGAGAATTCAAGAATGAGGTTGTTTTGGTAGCGAAGCTTCAACATCGAAACCTTGTGCGGCTGCTCGGATTTTGCTTAGAGGGAGAAGAGAAGATACTTGTCTATGAGTTTGTGCCGAACAAGAGTCTTGACTACTTTTTATTTGGTACGTCACACCCTTCAAGAGACTCTTAAGTTGTCATTTTCCATGTGGAAGAGACTGTATGAGTGATTAGCATAAACTTAGAGTTGAAACTCTCACTAGCTTTTGTCACACCCTTCAATAGACTCTTAAGTTGTCATTTTCCATGTGGAAGAGACTGTATGAGTGATTAGCATAAACTTAGAGTTGAAACTCTCACTAGCTTTTGGGGAACATGATGAAAGTTCTTTGAGGATTTACCAGCTAAGAATAACTGGGTTCTAATTGTGTAACTATGTAGATCCTGATAAGAGAAAGCAATTGGATTGGTCAAGACGTTACAAGATAATATCTGGAATTGCTCGAGGAATGCTTTATTTGCACGAAGATTCTAGACTCCGAATCATTCATCGTGATCTAAAACCAAGCAATATCCTATTAGACCGTGATATGAACCCGAAGATTTCAGATTTTGGCATGGCTAGGATTTTCGGAGTTGATCAAACTCAGGCAAACACTAACAAAATTGTGGGGACCTTGTAAGTGTCAAATTCCTTCTTAGATGAATGATAATTTCTTGTTTATATGATCTATCTTATGGTCGATCTATGAATTAGAAACAACACCATGCTCATATATGGCCAATTCATAGTATATTCATTAGTGTGGTTCATTCGCAAGTTGCTCATTTGATCAACTTATAATTACATAATGGATGCTACTGCCGGTGTATTTTTCTTTGTAGTGGTTACTTGTCTCCTGAGTATGCAATGCGTGGGCAAATCTCAGAGAAGTCCGATGTCTACAGTTTCGGTGTCCTAATCCTAGAGATCATTAGCGGCAAGAAGAATAGCTACTTCTTCCATTCAGACGGCGATGAAAATCTCGCCAGCTTTGTAAGTTGCATCTGTGCTATTACTACATATATTACGCTGCACTGATCTAATTAAGTTGAAATTCCTGTATTGAAATAATTTTTACAGGCGTGGAAGAATTGGAGAGCTGGTACACCGCTCGAATTGTTAGATCAGTTCATTGGTGACTTATGTTCAATAAATGAAGTGCTTAGATGCCTCCACATTGGTTTACTAGGCGTTCAGGAAGATCCGGCCGATAGACCCACCATGGCAAGCATAGTCCTTATGTTGAGCAGCCACTCTATTAACCTTCCAAAGCCTCGACAACCAGCCTTCTTCCTCCAAAGGAGCACAGAGAGACAGTCAAAAGAGCTTGAGCTGGACGAATCCACCAGTAGGTCTATGCCGTGGTCGATCAATGAAATGTCAGTTACTGAAATGGACCCTCGCTGAATCGTGATGTGAGTGAAAGTCTTTCTTTATGATAGTCTCATAGAGACCTTGAGATCCGTGGCCTTCCACATATTAATGAACAATAAAAAAACATCTATGTTTTTCGAAACTAGGCTGCTAGCTGCCATGGGATCATGCGCATGATGTATATAGCGGCTTCTCCTGTTGAGGAAATAACACCAATGCACAAATTGTTAGGTTCTTCCTTCGAATGTGTGTGTTTTCAATCAATATCATTTAAGTGTGGACGATGAAGGACTCAGCGCACCAAAGGATCCCCTCTGTGATGTCCACCATCTCTCTTTTATTGAGACCATGTGTTCTCAATCTCTAGAATTTTGGACTCAATGGATGAATTTTGGCTGTGGGGAATATTTCCTCCTCTTCTGTAAAAGTGGAGCCGTGGGGTCTTCCTTTACTCTCTACTCTCAGTCTCTTTTGTGCCCCCCTCTATGTCTTGTTGTGGGTGAAATACTTAAAAGAGAGAGAGTGGGAGATCGAGTGAATTTTTACTGAATTCCTTTTTTAGCTCAAGTATATATTACTCTCACGTCTTGGGAAATTAATCATCTTCATATAATTAAAATTCGTAAGGGTAATAACTTTATATCCTCCAGATTTGATGAGATGTTGCAATTTTTCCTTGTTTGGCACTCAACATGTGCCATGCACATGTTGGTTGGGTGTGGGACCTAACTAACATTAAAAGAAGAACGAAAAGTCAAACAAAAAGAAAGAAAAAGAGAGGAGAGGAGAGAGCGAGGATCTGAAAAGTGGGCCCATTATGATCACGTGTCCATCTCTAAATTATTCAATGCACATCATACGTGGAGTGTTAAATGCACATAATATTTTCTCCTTTATTATTAGAGAATTTAGCCGTGGCCTCCAATGAGCTGAAGTAGGTCAACAAGATACTCTATGAACAGCAAGTGCTCCAATAGCTTTTCAAAATGATGGGGCCCACATTGGACATGTGTCGCCACGTGAATGGACTTTTGCATGGAAGAGATGGCACCGTAGTTGTATGCAATATTTTCTCTATCCTAGTCGATGATCAATCTTTGAACCCGCCTTAGAAAGTTTAGAGCTCGAAAAGTCGCAAAGCGCTCTCTATCACTGTCGCCATCAATCGAAACTGAGATATTAAAGTTACATGCATCTCGACTTTTGTTGGTCAAGTCCTGCCACTCAAGGAGGGAATGCAGGCACACGCAATTGACCTTGACAAATGACCCTTGTATGAGGACAAAAAGGTGACCATCCTCACCGTTCATCTTCTTCTCTTTCCCCACCCCAATCATAATGGCCTAAGCAACATTTTTGGGTGAATCCAATATGTGACATTTTATCTTTCAAAGTTTATCGATCAATGAATGTAGCAAAATCAACACAAAAATTTCGAGCCCCATCTTTGTCTCTCTCTCCCCACATCCACCGTGGCTCACACGGCCCTCGCCTCATTGTCATGCCTCGCCACCATTGGCAATTGCTTCCCCTTTGCATCGGCCTATCTTTTCGCGAGCTGGCCTCTCTATTACAAATGGAGGAGGGCGGTGATATTACCTATGGAACTGAGGAAGCAACGGAGGAAAATATAAATGGGAAAGAAAAGAAAAGAGAAATGATTAAATGACCGTTTTTAATCTATTGTGAAATTAAAAACATATTTTGAATTACAAAAATGTAAATAATAAATTATTATTGGGTCTATTCTTTCAACAATTTATAGCAAAACTCAAAAGGAAACAAATAAATAATGTTTAAATGGGAAGAATACGTTCACACCAATGTTTAAATGGGAAGAATACGTTCAGACCATTCTTTTCTTTTTGTTAATATGTCATCTTCTCAATGCAGCAAACTCAAATAGTCAATTTACACTCACCAAAAAAGAAAAAAAATGTCTATTATCTCTATTTTCAGAGAATCTCAATCCATAATAAAATTTAGTATAGTGTGAAGTTGGGAAAATTACCAAAAAAGTCCTAAATTATTGGATTTGTGCTAATTTAGTCTTAAACCTTTTAATTGTGCCAATTAATTCCTAAACATTTTCACGCTTTGCCAATTGAGTCCATCCGATCAATATTGGTAAAAAATCACTGATGTAGACGTTGAACCATCCAATATGACACGACCAACCCTGCTATTGAAATTTTTTTAATGGTTTTTTTGAATTTTTTTATAAAATTGTTGGTTTTATCTTTACTTTTTTTTTTTTACTGAGAGTCGGTAACCCTCACCAGCCACAATCGAGAGCCGAGATGAGGGTTGCAACGCCCTCGCCGGCCCCACCTAGACAAACTATTTGGTGTTTGGTGACATTCTCTAAACTAGATAAACTCGGATACATCCGGATAAAATGGCAAATAGGAAATCCGACATGGGAGATGGGATTAACCCAATTGGATATAAAATTTTAAAAATTAACTTAATAATGGCTCACCACCTCATCCATGGCACCCTCTCTTTCTCAGTCAGTTTTCTAGCCTTTCCACCATTACCAAATCCTCTCTCTACTTCATCCTGATTACTTACTCTTTGGCCTCCATTGTTCCACAATCTCTCTCTTGGTTGATTCTGAACTAGGTGTTCATCAAATATTTGATGAACGCTTAAGAGAGATCCTCTTCACCTTCAGTTCAGAATTTTGCTTAATAGAAGAGGTTGCCCTCCTCCATTTCACTTTGTAGTTCGAGCGTCGAGTTCCACCTATTGTGTGTGAGGAACGCCGAAATGGCACCGTGTTGCAGAACCTCCTTTTGCAAGCCCACCCACAATGCAACCCTTCTCTATTGTCGCCTCCCTTAGCTCCTCCGGGATGGTGCCGCCACTTTCTCCGACGATGGAGTCCATCCACATGACCCACAGGAAGTTCCTCTCCCTGATCACAAGGTCACACCAGAACTCTATGAGGTTGTGCTTGTTGAAAGTCATCAAGCGCTTGAGGTCAATTTCCTAGAGAGATTGCTTGTTAACGATAGTGGTCGAGAGGGTTTGAGTCCTCATGTACATGAGGAGCCTCTTAGAGATGAAATTTTCAAAGATTTTCAAATAAGAACAATTTTAAAAGACTTTTAATACTGTCTTCGATCGTAGATTTTCAAATATTTTAATTCCTATCTTAAATTGCACAAAATATGTAATGGGATAATTTTACAATCCGAAGGATATTTTGAGGATTTTAAATCCATCTTTATTATATCCTATCACTAGTTCAAATCCATCTTGCGCTGCTATCTAGCCATAGTAACGTCAAGTGCATTCGTTATTTCCGTTTAGCCATAATGAGAAAATAAGACGGCGAGGACATGAGGACAAGATCATTCATATAAAAACATGATTATTCATAGACACAGAGCCGTGATCTCGACTTCGAACAAGCATAATTCCTAGATCAGCATGACTTTGGGGTACGCTAGCATTGACTTGGGTAAATTATAATGTAGTGCAAAATTCAAAATCTGTAATGGCATGACAACAGCTGAAAAATATTTGTTTCCTAGAATAATTTCAGCGGAGTAATGAATTGTTTCTAAGCCTATTCTAACATTGTTTCTGTCCATGAGAGCATGGAGCAATTTATTGAAATTATGTCTCGAATTTAAGCTCGTGAACGAGGCCCAATTGAGATGAATTGTAAAGAAGCTCGGTCTATTAAAGGAAAGTTAGAAAGTTGGATTTCCTGTGGACGTACGAAATCGAGCTAGGGGCGACGGGGTCACTTTGTTTTCACGAATTGGAGCCGGCTTCTAATTTCTATGGTTTAAGTCCAAAAGTGTTTGATGGACTTTGACCGTGGAAAGTGGACTTTGAAAGGAAAGTATGGGCATGCTGATTGGGTCAGAGAAAGGAAAGCAACAAAGAAATTATACTCCTTGTTTGAGTCGACAAAGCTTCAGAGTACATGAACCTCTTTCGCCGTTGTTGATGAGCGAGGGCCGTGGGCAATTCTTTCCGAATTACATCCTGGATCGCCTTCTTGGCACGTGAAATTGGAGAAGTATTTGAGTGGTTTGGCTAACAAATTATTGTGTAATTCTTTTGTGAGATTGAGAAATTATTTCGTGAGAAATTGTGAGGCTAAATACCATGTGAGTTATTAAGTATAATTGAGGCTTGGAAAACATTAAGAGTATTCAAGCAACTCGAGTGTGGCATAATCTTCATTGTATCACTTGATTTGTAGTGGAATTTTTTTCTTTTTGAATCTAAAATGTCAGTATTATAAACGGATAAAGTATAACAGCTTAGGAACATTCCTCAACATTACAAATAGTGCTAATAATTTGAAAAGATGGAGGTAGGAAGTCTCCACGTAATAGCCAATATAATATCCATTGGTTTTCGATCTTTGTCATCTCTAAAACTAACTCTAGCGGCTTGGTTGTAGATTTCATTGTGATAACCTTAGCCTAAGCTTATTTGTTGCGTTTTGTCACTCATCAAACTCGTCCAAGCATGAGCCGCCATGGTCGCCGCTGGGGGAGTGGCAAAGCTAATGTCTCGCGCTTGGATTCCTCAACACCATGGTCGTGGGCCTTGTTGCTTTTTGGGCTCTCCTATTACTGTACCTAAGCAAAATAATTGTATCTAACAAATTATTCAACCATGTGTATGATAAACCGTCAAGTTTTTCCAAACAGTAACTACAACTGATGCCGGCCCACGATATATAACCAGAAAATTTCTCGCAACCTTTTTCTAGAAAACCTTAACTTGACCTGGCAGCTTCAACATCACATAAACATCAGTCACATTGAAAGACAAACTTTAACCTTAGCTTTGTGGCTTGTCCGGTCGGTCTATCTTTTGATCTTGTCTTCCCCAGAAATACATGCACGCACATCCAAAAGGCGAGTGTGTACCATCATCCTCCTGGCAATTAGGTCCTCAATAGAAGCCTAACTATTTGTCATTAACTAATGAAATTTTAGGTACGTTTCATTCATAATTAGTTTATTAGATAATTTTTTTATCTAGCTATCTATGTAAGTTTCTACATTAAAACAAATATTTGCCTTTCATTCTAAGGACACAGATTAAATCCAATGATGTTATGGTTTTTCAATACAAAAATCGCTGATCTCATTATAAATAGCTAAATATTTATGGATCTTCAACAAATAACCTTATTTACGTTGAAGAAAAACTCATGTAAATTGACTATGATGTTTGTAAGTAGCGTGAATGTCTTCCATCTCTCTCTCTCTCTCTCTCACCAGCGTCCATTCACGTCTACATCCTTGACTTACCTTTCCAAGTCTCCGCTTGAGGTTGAGTACGAAACAGTCCAAACTCACTCCACATCATTCAGCTTTCGAGAACCCACAGAAACGTTATTAGAATTGCGTCGAATTCAATCCACAACACGGGTCACGTGACAATTAATGTCGATGCTCATGTGAGCTCACCCCTTGCGGATTCAACCTAGTATATATAGATTATGTTTACGTAATAATTTCTTCGTTAGACTTCTAGAATGACAATAGAGGTAGGAATGAATAGACTTGCCCGTCAAGGAGGCGATTGTGTCTCTAGATAACATTACGTGAATTTCAATCTAACTTGTAAGAGGCACCTTTTATAAAATGATATAATTTAGTGTTGGAAAGTGCAATATTAAACATATGTAATTAAGAACACTATCAATTTTAGTGTCTTCTAGAGACATAATTGTGAGAGTCAATACATGATAAATTAATTAGGGCAACATATCGAGTGAATTGGATTCGAGTTTTCTATGGCGTCCTAAAAAGAAAGGTATTTATTGCATTTTCTGTCTCTAATAATTTGGGATAACCCAAGTGAAACATTTCGAAGGGGTTTGATTCTTCCTTAGCCATCGCATCAAATTGTAAAATTCAAAGGTAGAAGAGCCACCAAAATCACTTATCATCCCATCTCTCTCTCTCTCTCTCTCTCTCCCTCTGCAAAGACATCACTGCGATAAATGCTTTGACTTGTCTTCTTCCAGTCTCCGCGTTGAGCCAAATTAGAGTGCAACTCACGCAATTGACTTTGGTCAACGACCCCGTACGAGGGCAAATGCTTTCTTCCATCCTCACCGTCCATCTTAACGTTATGGAATGGACTTTAATGTTTTATTTTGACTTTAGGGTAAATCTCACACCGGTTTTATCTTGACTTGTCAAAAATCTCTTTTGACCTAACATAAGCTATATAATAGCTTTTTCATGATTTAAGATACCAACTTTAATATGTTTTAGTCTTTTAGCTATGCCAAGCGGGAATAGAATTTCAAATTTTAAGGCTTCATTAATTTCGTCAAAAATGATAATCACTTTCATCTAAAATAATTAGCCAATGCAAAACGTGTTTATTATTGACAATAATTTATATCTAAACATTTTTGGGAATGACAAAAATATATTTTATTCGTTCATTTTTTAAGCGATATAAGTGAATATTTTTAGGAAAATGTTGTTCAAATCATTCATTTTTTATGAAATAAATAGAGCATTAATGTTCAAAACTTATCCTTGAATTCCAATTTGCAATGGTGCAATTTGTATTAAATTTTCGAAAACAAGATTAATATTTCACCTTCCAAGCTTTCCTCTTCTTGATTCCATTTTTCCTATAAAAACCATGTGATCATAAAATTACTCGGATTTTAGTATGGTGCCCCTAGGTTGATAATCATCTAATATTATATATCATCCATCAATTACATGTCACCGGGAAGAATTTTCCAGTTTGTCCTAAACCTATTGTACATAGTTAATTTAGTCCTAAGTTTTTCAATTTTGCTAATTTAGTATTAAACCTTCTCGTAAAATTTCAATATAAAATCCATACAATAGGTTTAGGTGCATTGATTGGACAATTTCTCCCATGTCATTGTCTAGAGGACATGTTGCTAGAAAAATCATGGCGTAGGCTTAGTTTAATCGATTAAATCAATCACATATTACAAAATGGTGAGAACAGCGTGTCCTACGTAAAATCACAATAACAAAGATAAAAAAACTCAATTTCTAATCGATTTAATTAATCACATATTTACCAGATGTGGCTGTCCTGATTTGTTTTAAAACATGTACTAGATCTTCCGAATAGCTCACAGCAAAAATATCTTGAAGAGCAGACCATGCTCTTCTTCTCCCTGTAGTTCTGCGCCCGTGCCCCTGCCGAAAGCCCAAGCTATTCATCATGAGTTCTTGCTTCACCATCTCCATCTCTCTCACCTTCTTCTTCTCCTTCTTCTTCATCCAAATTTTCAGTACCGTGGCTGCACCCGAATATCTGTATCATGTTTGCCCAAACACCACCCTCTTCACTGCCAACTCCACCTACCAATTCAACCTCAACACCCTCCTCTCTTCCCTCTCCTCTGCCGCCGCCAACAGCACCGATGGCTTCGCCAACGCCACCGCCGGCCAAAACCCTCCTGACCGGGCCTACGGGCTCTTCCTCTGCCGCGGCGACCTCGACACCGCCGCGTGCAGCTACTGCGTGGCCACCGGAAGACAGGGTATCCTCCAAAGATGCCCCAACCAGCAAGTCTCCGTAATCTGGTATGCGGAGTGCATGTTGCGGTACTCGAACCAGCCCACCTTCTCGGTCATGGAGCGAGATCCGTCTGCCATTTTGTACAACACCGGGAACATCACCGACTCAACTCGGTTCACGCAGATCCTGGGAGAAAACCTGAACGACGTCGCCACGAGGGCTTCAACTGGCGGGTCAGGGAAGAAGGTCGCGGTGGCACTGGCGGACTTCACGAGCTTGCAGAAGCTGTACACACTCGCGCAATGCACTCCGGACTTGACAGCGTCAGACTGTGACACGTGCCTCCAGTACGGGATCGGTAATCTGGTTGCGGGGAAGCAAGGCGGGAGGGTGCTCACTCCGAGCTGCAACGTGAGGTACGAGCTCTACCCATTCTATAACACCTCGGCCCTGCCCGCGCCGGTGCCTCCGCCTCCCGCTCCCGCTCCGGTGATCGAACCTAAAGGTACATGTGTGTTTGTATTGCTTGTCTTCTCCGACCTAACTCTCCACTTTTATCATATCGAAGACAGGATTTAGTCCAGTGGGCCAAGAATATTTACTCAGATTTAGCTAATCTCTCCTACTAGGCTTTTGGATTAGATTTTGATTAATTATAGTATTCACCATCTGTAAAATACGCGACTAAAGACGTGAGGTGATCGAGGATCACATAAAAACTTTCTTGTCTTTAGTGCGTTTGTTGGTCCTGGGCTTTTAGCTTGAGTGGCGGTGACTCCGGTGACTATGCTGCAACTTTTTCTTAAGAAAACTGCTGGCTGGGTTGGATGAATGTTATGTCAAGTATTTCTGACAAGAAAAGACATTTAATTGTATTATCAGTTCTTTCAAGTCTTTCATGCTACAAAATCAAGATGAGGTACCTTTTCGGTGAAAAGTTTTTCCTTGGTGGAGCGATTATCTCAATCACTAATACCAGTTGAACAAGGTGGGTTCTACATCCACTTGGGAGATAAGATTATTTACATAACAATTGGTTAAAGGTGGCTTTTAATCAATTAATGGTCAATTCTCTATAAATAATTGGTGCACTCGTATGGGAATTAGGAAAAGAATAGAAATGTGAGTACAGATTATGGGTTACAGCTTCATTTCTTCTGGAAATTTACTCTTTAAGCGTCCTCTCTTTTGTTTACTCTATATTTTTCATTTGCCCTGGCCTATGGTAGCAATTCCAGTTCTAGAATCCCATACAGTCTTGAACACATATACTGATGCTATTATGATGCGGTTGCACGTATGTAGGCACAAGCAATAAAACTACCGTGATTATCATCGCAGTCGCCGTTCTTGTTGGCATAGGCGTGGTGCTTCTCTTCCTTGCTTGTTGTTTCAGGCGGAGGAAAGTGACCAAGACGTACGAAGTCGTCCAAGAAGATCAAAGCGGTATGAAATATGTACCTATGCCGTATACGTGGATAGAATGATGAAACGTTACAGGTGGGGATGTAATGTGTCTATGCTTTCGGAGAAATGACCATTTAGTGTTGTGCCGTCATGTAGGTGTGAACAAAATTACAGATGCTGAGTCTTTGCAGTACGATTTAGCCACTATACAAGCTGCCACGCACAATTTCTCTGATCAAAACAAGTTGGGTGAGGGCGGATTCGGTGAAGTTTTCCAGGTATGGTTAGTTAGAGACTCGATCGAGAATGGCTTAAATATATTTGAGAGATCTTTAGTGTAAAAAAAATTGAACATCTTTGATTTGGTGGGCTCGAAAAGTTGTGATCAGAAGCTATTCATGTGTACTTAAACATCAAAATACTAACCTTTCAGGGTAGGCTTCCTAATGGACAACAAATAGCCGTGAAGAGACTATCTCAAAGCTCGGGACAAGGTGCAGAAGAATTTAAGAACGAAGTGATATTGGTAGCGAAGCTTCAACATCGGAACCTTGTGCGGCTGCTTGGGTTCTGCTTGGAGGGTGAAGAAAAACTGCTTGTTTATGAGTTTGTGCCGAACAAAAGTCTCGACTACTTTCTATTTGGTACGTTGCCTTTCAATATATTCCTAAGTGATTGCTTTCCATGATGAGGTGAATATGAGATTAGCCTCGATAATGTTTAATGTTTCACTAGCTTTTGGAACCTAAAATTGTTCCTTGCACAAAATCTGTTCAAGAGGATTTATCAATCGAAAATTCCCGCAATCTCAATTGAGCATACTTGTAGATCCTGAAAAGAGCAAACAATTGGATTGGTCGAGACGCTACAAAATAGTATGTGGGATTGCTCGAGGAATGCTCTATTTACATGAGGACTCTCGACTTCGGATCATTCATCGCGATTTGAAAGCAAGCAATATCTTGTTGGACAGTGAAATGATCCCGAAGATTTCAGATTTCGGCATGGCAAGGATTTTCGGAGTCGACCAAACACAGGCAAATACCAATAAAATAGTGGGCACTTTGTAAGTATTGTTATGCTTTTGTCTCTACTTTTTATGCTTATGTATGCTTAATTTATTAACTTATTATGGATTGCAGTGGTTACATGTCACCCGAGTATGCAATGCATGGGCAATTCTCCGTGAAGTCCGATGTCTATAGTTTCGGTGTCCTACTTCTTGAGCTCGTTAGCGGTAAGAAGAATAGTTTCTTCTACCAAGCAGATAGGGGTGAAGATTTTGCTAGCTATGTAAGTTGCACAAATTGACTATAATTAGTACAAAAATTGTTGAACTAAGCAAATTTGTATGTACTAAGAATTTTTTCTTTCAACGAACTGTTTTTAGGCCTGGAAAAATTGGAGAGATGGTACGCCATTGGAAGTGTTAGATCCAGCCATTGAAAACTCGTATTCAAGAAATGAAGTTCTTAGATGCCTCCACATTGGTCTGCTTTGCGTTCAGGAAGATCCAATGGATAGACCCACAATGGCAAACATAGTCCTTATGTTGAGCAGCTACTCTGTTACTCTTGCACAGCCCCAACAACCAGCCTTCTTCCTCCGGAGCAGGACGGAGAGATCGACGAAGGATCTCGAATGGGACCAATCCACCAGTAGGTCTATGGCAGTGTCAATTAATGAGATGTCAGTCTCTGAAGTTGACCCCCGGTGAACGGTGATAGGAGTGGAAGTCTTTCTTCATGATTGTCTCAGAGACCTTGATCTGAAGTATCCTTGGCGTTCCACTGCGATCTTTGATGAAAAATGAGCAATATCTATGTACTGTATATCTAAAAGTACAAAGTGTCTTCTCCTTGAGGCAAATCATGGTATGATCCACTAGAGTGGCATGATTTTCTCACATTACTGTTCCTGATATATGATAAGGTATATCCATTCGTACACGCACCGTATTATTTTCATCACAGTTATTAGAAATTGAGGTCATAGACCTCGCCTCCAGATATATTCCTTTGCATCACCTGCCTCTTTACTCGATTATAATGGTTGGTGGTTGATTATAGTGGAAAGGCAAGCAAATTCACATGCACATTTCCTAAGTCTACGCAAGAATAAACCTCTCCCTCTCTCTCTCTCTCTCTCTCTCTCTCTCTCTCTCTCTCTCTCTCTCTCTCTCTCTGAGATCTTAGCCATGGCCTATGAGGAGTTGAGCTAGACGATGATCTCCTCTATGGACGGCAAGCGCTCAAACTTCTAGCATTGATTAGCGAGATGGGATGATGAGGGAGGGAGGGAGATAATAGGCCGATGACCGGACAAGTAGTTAAATGAAAATGCATTAGTGTTTTAACAGCCTATGAAAGGTTGGCATACAAAGTAATGTATAATTTGATCAACTCAGTTCGTGTAAACCTATTTAGTCCGAACATAATTAAATTATATAAATCTCACGCAGAACCCACTTAACTCGTCCGATTGGATCCAATAATTTTTCACACGTCAAGTCAAAAGAAGGTTCGAATAATTTCTAGTGCGACGGGACATCCGGTCCCAGTCCATCAATAATTGATTTTGGTGGGTCCGCCTCGGAAAGTTAATAGTTTGAAGGGTCGTAGAGCGATCTCTATCTCGCCATCGTCATCACTTCAAACTGAGATATTGGAGTTACATGTATCTAAGACTTTGGTTGGTCAAGTCCTCCTCCACTCAAGAAGAGAATGCTGATCACGCAATTGACCTTGTCAGCGACCCCCTCCCCCCACCGTACCATCCTCTCCGTTCATCTTGTTCTCTTTCCCCACCTGAATGTCGATGGCCTAGCCTAACCAATAAAGGAGGAGGTGGTGGAAGTCGGAGTGCATGGATCATTCGGAACATCCATAAGTGTATGTGTTTGGCTCTCATCACATTGACGTCCTAAATTTCAAAATTTGACATCTTTATCTTCCAAAGTTTTCGACTAGATTCCGGTGCGGGCGAGCCTCACTGGTTCTCGCCTGTGGCCAATCGCTGGCCATCTAAGAGGCCAACGACTGCACAAGAAGAAGGAAATTAAGAAAAGAAAAAAGAAAAAAATATTATTAAAAATTATTTGTGTTAGCACTAGCTGTGCCACGTAGGACGGCTGGTGTCCATATTAGCGATTTCTCGCTAAATTTGGCCAAATAGACTGAATTGGCACAAACGCAAAGAGGTGTATGACTCAATTGGCCAAAAAAAAATTTATTTAGAACTGAATTGGTATAATCGTAATGAGTTTATGACTTTTTTGGTAATTTTCCCATATTATTTGCTAGAGCTTATGTGAAGTTTTATATAAAGTGGATCCAAACTCCATCATTTAGGTTTATCCTCCGATTATAAGAAAACATGAGGCATCCAATTGTAATATGTTTTAATTTAATTTAAGCAATCTTTCGAGCACGTAAAATATATATGAACAACAAGAAACACGAAAATTTTCCTCTTTTGGTTCCTCCATTTGCTGAAATCTTCACCATTGGGTTATCGATTTGGTTTGAGAAAGGCAAACAAACTATTTATGCATAATTTTCTTGAGAGTAAAATTTTCTCTTCTCTTCACCATTTGCTCATTTCTATTTATAGAGATTTATATGTGATTTCTTTAGATCATCTTCCAATTCAATGAATTTCTTTTTTATTGGTCCTGTGGAGCTTTCCCTTTCAATGTTTTTCAGTTTCGTTTTTTACGAATTACTTCCTTTTCTTTTTGTTAACCTATGACGTCTATCCTTTTATTTTGGCAAAACTTGATGAATATCTCATCATTCATAATTGTTAAGATATACGTGTGAGTATGTTAGAGAAGTCCTACGTCGGAGAATTGATGTGGTGTAAATCAATTAATATATCAAAGTTGGCATATAACTTATTGGCGTAAGTTTTTAGTGAGGGTTGATCCAACTGGATATATTGACGGACTCGGAGTTGAGCTTGGCAGCCTCTAGGGATGAAAGTGCACGTTTGAGATTCAAGTTGAGATAAATTGATGCAAAACGCCTCCAGGATTAAGTGCACGTGTAGATTCAAGTTGAGATAAATTGATGCAGAAGGCCTTATGGGATGAAGGTGGGCATTGGGTTCAAGTTGCGATAAATTGACGTCGAAGGAACACCTGAATAAAGGGGGAGACTTAACACTAAGCTCATAAGTGAGGGAAAGATTGTTAAAATACACGTATGATTGTGTTAAAGAAGTTCAAATAATTGTGATGTGAAGTAGTTAATATATTCAAATTAATCCATAACTCATTTGCTTAAACTTTTGAGTGAATGTCGGTCTAATTGAATATATTAATACGTATGGACTTGGGCTTCCTCTTCGCGATCTCCTTAGGTGAAAATAATCAAGCTTCTATTGCGCACTCCCCAACAATAACAATACATTACAAAGAGAATTGTTAATATCTTGGGAAAATATGCACCATAAAATTTGTAATTTGAGAACTACAATATTTTTTTCTCCGAGAATTAATATATAGAATTTAATTGGTTTATTTTTGGAATAAGGAGATTCAAAAACACAAGGAGTCCGGACACAAAATAATTTTTTGGTAACACCTGTTATAGAAATTAACAACTTGAAGTCTTAGATAGCATTACCAAATGTAGCTAATTCGATTAGATGCCAATCTAATATTTATTTGTGTCGTTACTCTTGACAATGCATTACCTGGACGCATATTTTTCTCCATGACTTATCAGATACGTGGTATGGCCATCTGTTATTTTGCATGTGGCACATAGTATGCTCTACTATCCTCAGTCTTGGCTGGTCGTCCTATATGGTACGGTCCATAATTATTCTAATTAAAATAAGCAAAACAATTACAGATGCAGAATTAGAGATTTGTTAGGATTAAAGATTTGCTAAAGTGATTATCAAAAACAACTCAAACGTCAACGCTTCACTATATATATATATATATATATATATATATATATATGACGCAGCAAAGCTTCGTATATTAAGAAATATGATTAAAACTTATACTTACCTAATGTCGTGATAAATTTTCGTCTATTTTAATCTTATTAAACCTTTTCTTTCGTTGGCCAATTGAAACTGTCGTCTCAACTGTTTTTTTTCTGGGCCACAAAATCGTCATCTCACTTGGCTCGTAAGTATTAGCACGATTTTTCCACCTCTTTCCTTCGAGAGAACAGAGCAGCATAACTCTTCTTCTTTCGACAATTTTTCTTATGCTCAGTCCCGGAAGCAAAACTAGGATCATCAGACCATGAATTTTGGCTTCGTCATCTTCCTCACCCTCTTCTTCTTTCTCAATTTTCTCAGCAATTACAGTCATACTGCAGAATCTGCACCTACTTATATACAGCATGATTGCCCGGACACCACGCTCTTCGCTCCCAACTCCACCTACCAATCCAACCTCAACGCCCTCCTCTCTGCTCTCTCCTCCGCTGCCACCAAGGACGCCGACGGTTTCGCCAACGCCACCGCCGGCAAAGACCCACCTGACCGCGCCTATGGGCTCTTCCTCTGCCGTGGTGACGTCGGTGCTGCCACGTGCAGGGAGTGCGTGGCTGCGGGAACAGAAGACATCCTCCGACGATGCCCCGACAGGAGATCCTCCGTGATCTGGTACGATGAGTGCATGTTGAGGTACTCGGACAAGTCCGTTTACTCGGTGATGGAGACCGTACCTTTATACCCGATGCCGGATGCCAGGGACGTCGCTGAACCAGATCGGTTCGTGAAGCTGCTAGGAGAGGCCATGAACGACGTGGCAGGGAGGGCTTCGGGCAGCGAATCGGGGAAGAAGTTTGCGGTCGCGGAGGCAAGCTTCACGAGCTCGCAGAAGCTATACGCACTTGCGCAGTGCACATCGGACTTGACGGGCCCGGACTGTAACACGTGCCTCCGGGCGGTGATAGCAAGTCTACCTCAGGGGAAGCGAGGAGGGAGGTCGTTCACTCCGACCTGCGGAGTAAGGTTCGAGCTGTACCCCTTTTATAATGCCTCGGCCGTGGGGGCGGTGCCCCTGCTTCCCTCTCCTCCTCCTGCTCCGGTGAACGAACCCAAAGGTACGTGTTTGATTGAATCGAGGAGATGGATTTAGCCATGAAAGCTCAATGAAAGTTATATTTGTTCATAGATTGTGGTGGTGATTTATGTCCATCCTGACCTGTATTTTTAGTATCCGGTAGATAAATTTCTGTCCAGCTTTTCTTGTCGTAATATTTTTGGGACGAATGTGTTTGTATTTGCTGGTTAGGACTTTTGATGGAGTTTTCGTTATCGAATCATATAAATGATTTAATTAAAAAATTCCGTAAGGACTTGTATTGCAATCAAATAAAGAAAGTTTATAATTTTAAATGCACTATTTTTCTTGTATTATACTAATTAGTTGTTTATAATATATATTTATTGCTTTATTCAAGTCTTCGGTCCCATGAAGTCAAGATGAGGTACATTTTAGGTGAAAACTTTCCTAAGTGGATCAGGCAATTGTCTTAATCTCGTGGTACATTCCAATGGAATTTCAGTCAAGTTCGTCGCTTATACTAAATTTATAATTGGTGCTATCCTAAGATATAAGAATTAGAACAGGAAAAACATAATGTGAGATGGACAGATAATGGAGGACCACATTACTCTTCTAGACATTTCCTCTTGAAGCAGGACGTTTTTTACAAGATAAAATCCCATGCCTGCAGATAGCAGAATCGTTTATTTAAATAAGTCTGTACTGATTTTGAATCTGTTTCTTAGATTTGTTCCGACCTGTAGGAGCAAATTAGCAATTCAAATTTCTAAAATATAATGCACTCCTATGAGATGGTTGCATATATGCAGGCAAAAGCAACATTTCGACCACGATAATCATTGCCGTGGCTATCCCGGTTGGCGTTGCTATTGTACTTGTCTTTCTTGCTTGCTGTTGGCGTCGGAGTAAAACAACAAAGACGTATGAAGCTGTCCAAGCAGAAGGGGGTACATGAATACGCGCATGCATATGCCTTATACTCGCACAGAATTTCAAAACTGTGTACACGAGATACACTGTTCTATGCTTTTGTGAATGACTATCTCCTGTTGTTTCGTGGTGTAGGCTCAAGTGAAATTACAACTGCAGAGTCCTTGCAATACCATTTAGCTTCGCTACAAGCTGCCACAAACAATTTCACTCATCGAAACAAGTTGGGTCAGGGCGGATTTGGTGAAGTTTTCCAGGTATTATCAGTTAGAAATATTGATATATGGTTTATAAAAATCTCTGAATATCATTAATGTTTGTTATGTGAAGTTGTGGTCATAAGCTATTCGTGTGTAATCAAGCAACCAAATTAAAAATTTTCAGGGCAGGCTTCCGAATGGACAAGAAATAGCTGTGAAGAGGCTATCTAAAAGCTCAGGACAAGGTGTTGGAGAATTCAAGAATGAGGTTGTTTTGGTAGCGAAACTTCAACATCGAAACCTTGTGCGGCTGCTCGGGTTTTGCTTAGAGGGAGAAGAGAAGATACTTGTCTATGAGTTCGTGTCGAACAAGAGTCTCGACTACTTTTTATCTGGTACATCACAATCTTCAATAGACTCTTTAGTTGTCATTTTCCATGTGGAAGAAACTATATGAGTGATTAGCATAAACTTAGAGTTGAAACTCTCACTAGCTTATGGAGAACATGATGAAAGTTCTTTGAGGATTTACCAACTAAGAATAATTGGGTTCTAATTGTGTAACTATGCAGATCCTGATAAGAGAAAGCAATTGGACTGGTCAAGACGTTACAAGATAATATTTGGAATTGCGCGGGGAATGCTTTATCTGCACGAAGATTCTAGACTCCGAATCATTCATCGTGATCTAAAACCAAGTAATATCCTATTAGACAGTGATATGAACCCGAAGATTTCAGATTTCGGCATGGCTAGGATTTTCGGAGCTAATCAAACTCAGGCAAACACTAACAAAATTGTTGGGACCTTGTAAGTCTCAAATTCTTTCTTAGATGAATGATAATTTCTTGTTTATATGATCTATCTTATGGTTGATCTATGAATTAGAAACAACACCATGTTCATCTATGGCCAATTCATAATATATTCATCAGTGTGGTTAATTCGCAAGTTGCTCATTTTATCAACTTGTAATTACATAATGGATGCTATTGCCGGTGTATTTTTCTTTGTAGTGGTTACTTATCTCCTGAGTATGCAATGCGTGGGCAAATCTCAGAGAAGTCTGATGTCTATAGTTTCGGTGTCCTAATCCTAGAGATCATTAGTGGCAAGAAGAATAGTTGCTTCTTCCAATCAGACGAGGGTGAAAATCTCGCTAGCTTTGTAAGTTGCATTTGTACTATTACGACATATAATACACTACACTGATCTAATTAAGTTGAAATTCCTCCACTGAAATAATTTTTACAGGCGTGGAAGAATTGGAGAGCCGGTACACCGCTCGAATTGTTAGATCCGTTCATTGGTGATATATATTCAATAGATGAAGTGCTTAGATGCCTCCACATTGGTTTACTAGGCGTTCAGGAAGACCCAGCTGATAGACCCACCATGGCAAGCATAATCCTTATGTTGAGCAGCCACTCTACTAAGCTTCCAAAGCCTCGACAACCGGCCTTCTTCCTCCAAAGGAGCACGGAGAGACAATTGAAAGAGCTCGAGCCGGACGAATCCACCGGTAAGTCTATGCCGTGGTCGATCAATGAAATGTCAGTTACTGAAGTGGACCCTCGGTGAATCGTGATGTGAGTGAAAGTCTTTCTTCACAATAGTCTCTCAGAGACCTTGAGATCCATGGCCTTCCACAGATTAATGAACAATCAATAAACACCTCTGTTTTTCGAAAATAGGCTGCTAGCTGCCATGGGATCATGCGCATGATGTATATAGTGGCTTCTCCTGTTAAGGAAATAATACGACTGCGCCAAAATGTTAGGTTCTTCCTTCGAACGTGTGTGTTTCAGTCAGTATCATTTAAGTGTGGACGATGGAGGACTCAGCGCACCAAGGGATCCCCTCTGTGATGCCCACCATCTCTCTTTTATTAAGACCATGTGTTGTCAATCTCTAGAATTTTGGACTCAATGGATGAATTTTGGCTGTGGAGAATATTTCCTCATCCTCTTCTGTAAAAGTGGAGTCGTGGGGTCTTCCTTTACTCTCTACTCTCAGTCTCTTTTGTGCCTCCCTCTGTGTCAGTGCCGTGGGTGAAATACTTAAAGAGAGATAGAATGGGAGACCGAGTGAATTTTTACTGAATTCCTATTTTACCTAAAGTATATATTAATTCTCACGTCTTAGGAAATTAATCATCTTCATATAATTAAAATTCGTAAGGGTAATAACTTTATTTCCTCTAACTTTGAGGAGATGTTGCAATTTTTCCTCGTTTGGCACTCCACATGTGCCATGCACAAGTTGGTTGGGTCCGTCTCTGTGGGACCTAACTAACATTCAAAGAAGAAGGAAAAGTCAAAAACTCAAAAAGAAAGAAAAAGAAAAAAAAAAGCGAGGATCTGAAAAGTGGACCCATTATGGCCACGTGCCCACTCTGGATATTTCAATACATATCCTACGTGGATAGGAGTGTTGAATGCACCTAATATTTTGTCCTCTATTATAGATTTTAGCCGTGGCCCCCGATGAGTTGAACTAGGTCAACAAGCTCCTTTGAGAACGGCAAGCGCTCCAATAGCTTTTCAAAATGATGGAGCCCACATTGGACATGTGCCGTCTCGTGAATGGACTATTACATAGATGAGGTGGCATCACAATTGTACGTAATATTTTCTCGATCCGAGGCCCTGTTTGATTCAGCTTTCGACATTCCACAAATGCGGAATCCAAATTTTTTATCTCCAAACTACCATTACTTATTTTGGCTTATTCCGATTTTGCCCTTCTTGTTACGGTTCATCTTCTTCGTGAGGCAGCCGGCAAGGAAGGCTAGCAAGGGCGGCCGACATTGGATCGGGCCGGCGAGAGGCTAGCAAGGTTGTACAACCCAGGCGACAGCCACTTGAGGTCGCGTGACAACCCAGGCGTTGCCAGCCTAGGTTGCGCGACCTAGGCGACGGCCGCCTGAGGTCGAGGGACCCAGGCGACGGCCGCCTGAGGTCGAGGGACCCAGGCGACGGCCGCCTGAGGTCGAGCGACCCAGGGAACGGTCGCCTGGGTCTCGCAACCCAAGTGAAGGATAAGATAGGTTTTTTTTTAATAAAAAAGATAATTCCCGAAGCCTTTTTGTAAAAAAAATTTCTCAAATACTACTTGGCCCAAATTAGCTTTACAAATGATGTTTTACCAAACGTTACTTACATTTTCCTAAGAAGTTTTAACCTAAAGGTATTTGTATTTCCCCAAATATCATTTAGAAAATTGAACCAAATAGGCCCCTAATACATCATCAATCTTTGAATCACTCTCTCTCGCTGTCGCCATCACTCGAAACTGAGATGTTGAAGTTACATGCATCTCGACTTCTGTTGGTCAAGTCCTCCCACTCAAGGAGAGAATGCAGGCACACGCAATTGACCTTGACAAATGACCCTTGTACGAGGACAAAAAGGCGACCATCCTCACCGTTCATCTTCTTGCCTTTCCACACCCGAATCATAATTGCCTAACCAACATTTTTGGGTCAATCCAATATGTGACATTTTATCTTCCAAAGTTTATCGATCAATGGATGCAGCAAAATCAACACAAAATTTTCGAGCCCCATCTCTTTCTCTCTCTCTCCACCTCTGCCGTGGCTCACACGGCTCTCGCCTCATTGTCGTACCTCGCCACTATTGGCAATCACTTCCCCAATGCATTGGCCCATCTTTCCACGAGCTCGCCTCTCTATCACGAATGGAGTAGGGCAGAGATATTTACCATGGAACTAAGGAAGAAGCGAAGGAAAATGTAAATTGGAAAGAAAAGGAAAATGAAATAATTAAGTTACAGTTTTTAATTTACTGTAAGATTAACAAACATATTTTGAATAAATAAATAAATAAATAATAATTATAAATTTTTACGGAGTTCACTCTTTCAAAAATTTATGATTCATAATGTGTTGTTACTCTCACTATGGCTCAAAAGACTGTTGTACTAACAAAACCCAAAAGGAAAGAAAGAAATAATATATAAAGGGGAAGAATAAATTCAGACCATTCTTTCCTTTATGTTAATATGTTATCTTCTTAATGCAGCAAACTCAAATCATCCTAGTGTGAAGTTGGGGAAATTACCAAAAAAGTGTTAAACCTATTGGATTTGTGCTAATTTAGTTACAAACATTTCAATTGTGTCAATTAATTCCTAAACCTTTTCACATTTTTCCAATTGAGTCTAACTGGTCAATTTTGGACGAAAATCACTAATGTAAACACTGAGCCATCTTACGTGGCACAGCGAGCGCTGATGTTGACAATTTTTAATAATTTTTTAATTTTCTTTACAAAATTTTTGGTTTTTTTTCATTACTTTTTTTTACTAAGGGCCGGTAAGCCTCCCACAGTCGAGGGCCGAGATGAGGGTTGCAACGCCCTCACTAGCCCCACCTAGATAAACTATTCGGTGTTTGGTGATATTCTCCAAACTAGATAAACTCGGATACATCTAGATAAAATGTCAGATAAGATATCTGGCATAGGGGATGAGATGAACCCAATTGGATATAAAATTTCAAAAATTAACTTAACAAGGGCTCACCACCTCATCCATGGCACGCTCTCTTTCTTAGTTGGTTTTCTAGCTTTTCCACCATCACCAAATCCTCTCTCAATTCCTCTCTCTACTTCACCTTTGATTACTCATTCTCGGCCTCTATTGTTCCACAATCTCTCTCTTGATCAACTATGAACTAGGCGTTCATCAAGTATTTGATGAAATGCTACAGAGAGATCTTCCTTGCCTTTAGTTCAGAATTTTTCTTAATAGAAGAGATTATCCTCCATTTCACTCTAAGTTCGAGCATTGAGTTCCACCTGTTGTGCATGAGGAATGCCAGAATGGCATCGTGTTGCAGAACCTCCTTTTGCAGGCCCACCCACAATGCACCCCTTCTCTATTGTCGCCTCCCTTAGCTCCTCTGGGATGGTGCCGCCACTTTCTTCGGCGATGGAGTCCGTCCACATGACCCACAGGAAGTTACTCTCGCTGATCACGAGGTCATACCAAAACTCTATGAGGTCGTGTTTGTTGAAAGTCATCAAGCTCTCAAGATCAATTTCCTAAAGAGATTACTTGTTAGCGATAATGGTCAAGAGGGTTTGAGTCGTCAATATTATCTTAGATTGCAGATTTTTAAATATTTCAAGTCCTATCTTAAATTGCACAAAATATATAATGGGATACTTTTACAATTTGGAGGATATTATGAGGATTTCAAATCCATCTTTATTGTATCCTATCCCTATTCCAATTCCAATTCCAATTTCAATTCAGATGTCCAAATACAGCCTTAAGATTTAATAATTAAGATGAAGTATCCTCGCGTGCTCTCTAGAAGAGTGTCCATACTTTTCCTCTCGCAGTCTCCACGTTGGAGCAAATGGGAATGCAAGCTGGCATGAATTGACTTTAATGAATGACCTCGTACGAGGCCAATTGCCGTCTTCCATCTTCACCACCGTCCATCTTATTCCTCTGTCCACATGAATATGAATGGCCCGAACCACCCCAGTTCCTGTCGCTTTAACATTGTGGAATGGACTTTAACTGTATTTGTCTTTAGAGAAAATCTCTCACCGGTTTGCTCTAACTTGTCAAAAATCTCGTTTGACCTTCCTGTAGAACGAAAAAAAAATGCTGTAGTTTTTCACGATTTAAGATATTAATTTCTACATGGTTTAAAACGGTTAAATATGTCATATGGAATGAAATTTTAAAATTTTAAATGTTCAAAATTGGATCCTCAAATTTTAATTTGTAATGGTACGCCTTGTATCAACTTTTCAAGAAAAAGAAATTTGATATTCCCCCCCGCCCCCTCCCCAATCCTGTGCCGCGAGGCCAATCAAATTCATCAAACTAGGCTAATCATGAATTCTTGCTTCACTATCTCCCTCTGTCTCTCCTCCTTCTTCTTCATCAAGATTTTCGGTACTGAAGCTGCACCTAATTACATAGATCATGATTGCCCAAACACCACCGTCTTCACTCCCAACTCCACCTACCAATCCAACCTCCACACCCTCCTCTCTTCCCTCTCCTCCGCCGCCGCTGACAGCACCGACGGCTTCGCCAAAGCCACCGCTGGCCAAAACCCTCCCGATCGGGCCTACGGGCTCTTCCTCTGCCGCGGCGACCTTGACATCGCCGCGTGCAGCGACTGCATGGCCACCGGAGAGCAGGATATCCTCCAAAGATGCCCCAACCAGCGGGTCTCCGTTATCTGGTACGAAGAGTGCATGTTGCGGTACTCGGATCGGCCCATCTTCTCGGCCATGGAGGAAACGCCGACTCGCCTTCTGTACGACGGGAACGTTGCGGACCCAATCCAGTTCATGCAGGTCCTGTTAGAATCCCTGAACAACGTCGCTGCAAGGGCTTCCGCTGGCGGGTCGTGGAAGAAGGTTGCAGTGGCGGAGGGGAACGCCATGAGCATGCAGAAGCTGTACGCACTTGCACAGTGCACGCCGGACTTGACGGCGTCCGACTGTGGCACGTGCCTCCAGTTCGGCATCGCTAATCTGCCTCAGGGGAAGCAAGGGGGGAGCCTGCTCACCCCGAGCTGCAACGTGAGGTATCAGCTCTACCCCTTTTATAACGCCTCGGCTCTGCCGGCACCGGCACAGGCACCAGCGCCACCGCCTCCCGCTCCGGCGACCGTACCTGAAGGTAAATGCGTGCGTCTTTCCTAACTCTGCTTCGTTATTATATCGAAGAAGACGTGCATTTATGCTTTATTTTTAAAAAATAATCTACACAAGTGATTTTATGCATCATTAATTGGACAGAATGAGTAGTTATAACTCTCAAATTAAAGGTGTATAAAGTTGATTGCGTAAGATTTTCTTGACAGTGGCTATATATATGATTTATTTTTTTTCAAATCTCTCAAGCAATAATAACCGGTGAACTGTGATTCGTACACATGTCGCCGAATCGTGACTTGAATAAGCGTGTTATAGCTCAAATTATAACAGATTCGGCAAATTTTAATTTAATCATTTGTCTTGTAGTAAGGGTGAGTGAGATTTGTGGTGCAATGGAGGGGCTTTGGAGAGAGTCTTAGCAAATTTTCCTGGTTCTACCTGGAATGATGCTCGCCCGTACTTCTTGGTCTTGGGCTTTTAGTTTAAGTGGCGACTCCGGTGTTTATGCTGCAACTTTTTGTTAAGAAAACTCTTGGCTGGGTTGAAAAATATTATGAGTATTTTTTACCTCCCCCCCCCAAGAAGAAAGATATTGCCGGTATTATAAGTTATTGAAATTAATGCTTCTTTCAAGTCGTCAATGCTACAAAGTCAAGATGAGATACATTTTAGGTGAAAAATTTTGCTAAGGTGGATTTCATGACTATTGGTAAAGGCCGGCTTTTAATCAATTAATGGTTGACCTCCAATAAACAATCGGTACGCTCACATAGGAATTAGGAAAGAGAAATTGGATTGTGAGGAGGACGGATTATGGATTACAACTGAGGATCCGCTTGTTTGAAGGAAAATCATTTTCGGAAGATTATTTTCCAACTTTTTAGTGTTTGGATAACGAAAACCTAGTTGATCTACGAAGAGCGTATTCCATGGACCGAAAACAAGAAGTTTAGAATGGGGAAAACGATTTCCCCTTTTGCAAGAAGGCAAAAATTTTTCCTGATTCCTTTTTGCATGTCAAAGTGAGAATCATATGTTTATTTTCTTTTTCAATAAGTCTCATATGTTTTAGTCAATAATGCTCATGTTCTGTTACATTCCCAAACAAACAGGATCATACATAATGTTTTGCGCACATGATTCCATTAATTCTTTCCTAATGTCTTTTTAATTCTTGTTATTTTGATGGATTAAAGAATAAATAAAGACGATGTCGATTCTAGTTTTTTTAATCGTTACATGCCATTTTTAGAGATACAAGCTGCCTTTAATTGATTAACTTATTATTAAACATCAAGTCAATTTTTTCAACTTGTTTTCTAGGCAAAACATAAAACAAAAAAAAACATGGTTTATTTTCTCCAAAATTGAATTTCCCGAAAATATTTCCAGTGACAAGAAGTTTTCAGCGAAATAAATAGACCTTTAATTTCTTCACATTTGCTCTTTAAGCGTGCTCTTTTTGTTTTTCTCTGTTTTTTTTTTGTACATTTGCTCTGGCCTATGGTAGCAATTTCATTTTCTAAATTCTCATACAGTCATAAACAACTCATACACTGATGCTGTTACGATATGGTTGCACATATGTAGGCAAAAGCAACAAATCTACTGTGGTAATCATCGCCGTCGCCGTTCCTATTGGCATAGGCGTGTTGCTTCTCTTCCTCGCATGTCGTTTCAGCCGGAGGAAAGCAACCAAGACAAACGAAGCCATCCAGGGAGATCAAAGCAGTACGGAATATGAGCCTGTGCCGAATACTTGGATAGATTGATGAAACTGTATGCGGGATGTATTGTCCTATGCTTTTGATGAAATGACCATCTCGTGGTGTTTTGTCTCGTAGGCGTTAATGGAATTACAAAAGCCGAGTCCTTGCAGTACGATTTGGCCACCATACAAACCGCCACGGACAATTTCTCTCATCAAAATAAGTTGGGTGAGGGCGGATTCGGTGAAGTTTTCCAGGTATTATCTGTTACAAAAATTGACAATGGCTTTTGAAATCTTTGAATATCTTCAGCGTTTGTTATGTGAAGTTGTGGCTGGAAGCTATTCATGTGTACTCTAACAATCAAATTAACAAATTTCAGGGTAGGCTTCCCAATGGACAAGAAATAGCTGTGAAGAGGCTCTCTAAAAGCTCGGGACAAGGTGTTGGAGAATTCAAGAATGAGGTTGTTTTGGTCTCGAAGCTTCAACATCGAAACCTTGTGCGGCTGCTCGGGTTTTGCTTAGATGGACAAGAAAAGTTACTTGTCTATGAGTTTGTGCCGAACAAAAGTCTTGACTACTTCTTATTTGGTACGTCACATAATTCAATGAGTTGTCATTGTCCATGCGGAAGAAACTGTATGTGTGATTAGCTAAACTTAAAGTTGAGACTCTCACTGGCTTCTAGGAACCTGATGAAAGTTCTTCGAGAATTTATCAATCCAAAATAGTTGGTTTCTAATTTTATAAACATGCAGAGCCTGATAAGAGAAGGCAATTGGATTGGTCAAGACGGTACAAGATAATATTTGGAATCGCTCGAGGAATGCTCTATCTACATGAAGATTCTAGACTCCGGATCATTCATCGTGATCTAAAACCCAGCAATATCTTGTTAGACAATGATATGAACCCGAAGATTTCAGATTTCGGAATGGCTAGGATTTTCGGAGTTGATCAAACTCGGGCAAACACTAAGAAAATCGTGGGGACCTTGTAAGTCTCAAACTATTT
Organism: Syzygium jambos; assembly: GCA_031216235.1. Lineage (NCBI taxonomy): Eukaryota > Viridiplantae > Streptophyta > Magnoliopsida > Myrtales > Myrtaceae > Syzygium > Syzygium jambos. The sequence continues at coordinate 41,933,772 of CM062224.1, read as the reverse complement.
CTTAGATGATTGCTAATTTCTTGTTTATATGATCTATCTTGTGGTTGATCCATGAATTAGAAACAACACCATGCTCATATACTTGCTAATCGCCATACATATTCATTAGAATGTGGCTTTATCAACTTATAATAACATAATTGATGCTACAGCCCATGTAATTTGGTTTGCAGTGGTTACTTGTCTCCTGAGTATGCAATGCGAGGGCAAATCTCTGTAAAGTCCGATGTCTATAGTTTCGGTGTCCTAATCCTAGAGATCATTAGCGGCAAGAAGAATAGCTGCTTCAACCAATCAGACGGAGCTGAAAATCTCGCCAACTATGTAAGTTGCATATGTGCTATTTCGATGTATATTAGACTACACCAATCTAATTAAGTTGAAATTTCTTCACTAAAATAATTTTTATAGGCGTGGAAGCATTGGAGAGCCAGCACACCACTCGAATTGTTAGATCCGTTCATTGGCGAGTCATATTCAATAGATGAAGTGCTTAGATGCATCCATATTGGTTTACTGGGCGTTCAAGAAGATCCGGCTGATAGACCTACCATGGCAAGCATAGTCCTTATGTTCAGCAGTCACTCTGTGAAGCTTCCACAACCTCGACGACCGGCCTTCTTCCTTCGAAGGAGCACGGAGAGTCAGCTGGAGAGTCAGTTGCAAGAGCTCGAGTCGGATGAATCCACCAGTAAGTCTATGCCGTGGTCCATCAATGAAATGTCAGTTACTGAAATGCACCCTCGGTGAATCGGGATGTGAGTGAAAATCCTTTTTCATGATAGTCTCACAGAGACCTTCAGATCTTCGGCCTTCCACAGGGTTCATTAATGACCAATCAACAAGCCCCTATATTTTTCCGAAAATAGGCTGCTAGTTGCCATGGGATCATGCGCATGAAGTACATAGTGGCTTCTCCTGTTAAGGAACAAACACGACTACACTGAATTATCAGGTTCATCGCTTGTATAAAGGATATTTGCACTCACCGCCAGATGATTAACACGATTATGAGAGTTGGCTCTGAAACTGAATTCTGTCGCATGTCACACTATTGGCGAACAGTAATGTGCTGCTATCCAGCCATAGTAACATCAAGTGCATTCGTTATTTCTGTTTAGCCATAACGAGATGGCGAGGACATGAGGACAAGATCATTCATGTAAAAACATTCATGTAAAAACATGATTATTCATAGACGCAGAGCCAAGATCTCTACTTCGCCCAAGCATAATTCCTAGAATAGCACGACTTTGGGTTACGCTGGAATTGATTTGGGTAAATTCTAATGTTGTGCAAAATTCAAAATCTGTAAAGGCAGGATAACGACTACAAAAATAGTTATGTCCTAGAATAATTTCAGCTGAGTAATGTATTATTTCTAAGCCGATTCCAACATTGTTTTTGTCCTTGAGAGTTTATTGAAATTATGTCTCGAATTTGAGCTCATGAACGAGACCCAACCTAAGATAAATTGTAAGGAAGCTTGGTCTATTAAAGGAAGTCAGAAATTGGATTTTCTGCGGACTTACGAAATCGAGCAAAGCAGGATAGGGTCACTTTGTTTTCACGAATTGTTGTTGGCTTCTTATTTCCATGTTTAAGTCCAAAAGTGTTTGTTAGACCTTGACCGTGGAAAGTGGACTTTGAACGGAAAGAGTGGGCTTGCCGATTGGGTAAGTGAGAGGAAAGAAACAAGGAAATTATACTCCTTGCTTGAGTCGACAAAGCTTCAGAGTACATCAACCTCTTTCGCTGTTGTTGATGAGCGAGGGCTGTGGGCAATTCTTTCCGAATTAAATCCTGGATCGTCTTCTTCGCGCGTGAGTTTGGAGAAGTATTTGAGTGGTTTGGCTGACAAATTATTGTGAAAAAATTTGTGTGATTCTTTTCTGAGATTGAGAGATTATTTCGTGAGAAATTATAGGATTAAATACCATGTGAGTTATTAAGTATAATTGAGGCTTGAAAAATACTGAGAGTGTTTGAGCAACTCGAATGTGATTATAATCTCAATTGTATCATTTGATTTACAATGGAATTTTTTTCTTTTTGAATCTAAAATGTTAGTATTATAAAAACGGATGAAGTACAACAGCTTAAGGGCATCCCCAACATTACAAGTAATGCTAATAATTCGAAAAGATAGAGGTAAAAAGTCTTCACATAATAGCTAATATAATATCCGTCGGCTTTCAATCTTTGTCATCTCTAAAACTAACTCTAGTAGCTTGGTTGTAGATTTCATTGCGATAACCTTAGCCTAAGCTTATTTGTTGCGTCTTGTCACTCACCAAACCCGCCGAAGCATGAGCTGCCATGGTCGCCGCCGGGGGAGTGGCAAGCTAATGTCTCGCGCTTGGATTCCTCGACACCATGGTCGTGGGCCTTATTGCTTTTTGCCGCTACCCCCCCCCCCCCCCCAATACTGTACCTAAGCTAAATAATTGTATCCATGTTGTATGATAAACAGTGAAGTTTTACCAAATAGTAACTACAATTAATGCCGGCCCACGATATATAACCAGAAAATTTCTCTCAACCTTTTCTAGAAAACCTTAATATGACCAGGTAGCTTCAACATCGTATCAACACTCATTCACATTGAAAGATCAACTTTAATCTTTGTGGCTTGTACGGTCGGTCCACTTTTGATCTTGTCTTCCCCAGAAATACATACACGCACATGCAAAAGGGGAGTCTGTACCATCATCCTCCTGGCAATTAGGTCCTCAATAGAAACCTAACTATCTATCAATAACCAATGAAATTTTAGGTACATTTCATTCATAATTAGTTTATGAGAGAATTTTTTTCTAAATCTAGCTATCTATGTAAGTTTCTACATTTCAACAAATATTTGCCTTTCATTCTAAGGACAGAGATTAAATCCAATGATGTTAGAATTTTTTCAATACAAAAATCGCTGATCTCATTATAAATGGCTAAATATTTATGGATCTTCAACAAATAACCTTATTTACGTTGAAGAAAAACTCATGTAAATTGACGATGATGTTTGTAAGTAGCATGAATGTCTTCCATCCCTCTCTCTCTCCAACATCCAGTCACGTCTACATCCTTGACTTATCTTCCAAGTCTCCGCTTGAGGTTGAGTACGAAACAGTCCAAACTCACTCCACATCATTCAGCTTTCGAGAACCCATGGAAACGTCATTAGAATTGCGTCGAATTCATTCCATGACGCGAGTCACAGGACTATTAATGTCGACGCTCACGCGATCAAAATTATGAAGTTAATTTAGTAAATATATTAAAATGACCATCAAATACCATTGCTCCCTTGTGAGCTTACCCCTATATAGATTATGTTTACATAATAATTTCTTTGCTAGACTTCTAGAATGGCAATAGAAGCAAGAATGAATAGACTCGCCCGTTGAGGAGGCGATTGTGTCTCTAGATAATATTACGTGGATTTGAATCTAACTTATAAGAGGTGCCTCTTTTAAAATGATACAATTCAGCGTCGGAAAGTGCAATATTCAACATGCGTAATTAAGCACTCAATCAATTTTAGTGCTTTCTAGAGACATAATTGTGAGAGTCAATACTCAATAAATTAATTAGTGCAACATCTCAAGTGAATTGGATTAGGGTTTTTCATGACGACCTAAAGAGAAAGGTAACCATAGCATTTTCTCTCTTAAATAATTTGGCGTAAAAACGTTTCGGAGAAGTTTGATTCTTCCTTAGCTATGGCACCAAATTGTAAAATTCAAAGGTAGAAGAGCCACCAAAATCACTTTCATCCCATCTCTCTCTCTCTCTCTCTCTCTCTCTCTCTCTCTCTCTCTCTCTCTCTCTCTCTCTCTCTCTCTCTCTCTCTCTCTCTCTCTCTCTACAAAGACATCACTGGGATACATGCTTTGACTTGTCTTCTTCCGGTCTTCACGTTCAGAGCGCAAATGCTTTCTTCCATCCTCACCGTCCATCTTAACGTTATGGAATGGACTTTAATGTTTTATTTTGACTTTTGGGAAAATCTCACACTGGTTTTGTCTCGACTTATCAAAAATCTCTTTTGACCTAACAAAAGCTATTTAATAGCTTTTTTAAGATTTAAGATATCAACTTTAAAATGTCTTAATCTTTTAGCTATGCCAAGTGGGAATAAAATTTCAAATTTTAAGGATCCGTTAATTTCGTGAAAAATAATAGTTACTTTCGTCTAAAATAATTAGCCAATGGACAATTTATGTGTACCATTTTCGTGAACAACAAAAATATATTTTATTTGTTCATTTTTTAAGCGACATAAGTGAAAATTTTTAGGAAAATATTGTTCAAATCATTCATTTTTCATGAAATAAATAGAGCCTTAATGTTCAAAACTTATCCTTGAATTCCAATTTGCAATGGTGCACCTGGTATTAAATTTTCGAAAACAAGATTAACATTTCACCTTCCAAGCTATCCTATTCTTAATTCCATTTTTCCTATAAAAAGCATGTGATCATAAAATTACTCGGATTTCATGTGATCATAAAAGCAAGGAGGGAGGTCGTTCACTCCGACCTACGGAGTAAGGTTCGAGCTGTACCCCTTTTATAATGCCTCGGCTGTGGCGGTAGTGCCCCTGCTTCCTTCTCCTCCTACTCTTGCTCCGATGAACGAACCCAAAGGTACGTGTTTGATTGAATCGAGGAGATGGATTTAGCAATGAAAGCTCAGTGAAAGTTATATTTGTTCATAGATTGTGGTGGTGATTTATGTCCATCCTGACCTATATGTTTAGTATCCGGTAGATAAATTTCTGTCCAGCTATTCTTATTGTAATATTTTTAGGACGAATGTGGTTGTATTTGCTGGTTAGGACTTTTGACAGAGTTTTCGTTATTGAATCATATAAAGGATTTAATTAAAAAATTCCCTAAGGACTTGTTAAGCAATCAAATAAAGAAAGTTTATAATTTTAAATGCACTATTTTTCTTGTATTATACTAATTAGTTGTTTATAAGATATATTTATTGCTTTATTCAAGTCTTTGGTCCCATAGAGTCAAGATGGGGTACATTTTAGGTGAAAACTTTCCTAAGTGGATCAGGCAATTGTCTCAATCTCATGGTACATTCTAATGGACTTTTAGTCAAGTTAGTCGCTTATACCAAATTTATAATTGGTGCTATCCTAAGATATAAGAATTAGAACAGGAAAAACATAATGTGAGATGGACAGATAATGGAAGACCACGTTACTCTTCTAGACATTTGCTCTTGAAGCAGGACATTTTTTACAAGATAAAATCCCATGCCTGAAGATAGCAGAATCGTTTATTTGAATGAGTCCGTACTGTTTTTGAATCTGTTTCTTAGATTTGCTCCAACCTGTAGGAGCAAATTAGCAATTCAAATTTCTGAAATATCATCAACTGCCGTGAGATGGTTGCACATATGCAGGCAATAGCAATAAATCGACCACGATAATCATTGCCGTGGCCATTCCGGTTGGCATTGCTAGTGTACTTCTCTTTCTCGCTTGCTGTTGGCGTCGGAGTAAAACAACAAAGACGTATGAAGTTGTCCAAGCAGAAAGGGGTACATAAATACGCGCATGCATATGCCTTATACTCGCACAGAATTTCAAAACTGTGTACACGAGATACACTGTTCTATGCTTTTGGTGAATGACTATCTCCTCTTGTTTCGTGGTGTAGGCTAGACCTGTCAAATGGGTGGGTCGGGTTGGGTTTGGGTCGGGTCATAAATGGTCCGACCCAAATTGACCCATTAACCCATTTATGACTCATTTATGCGCAATGCAATTTTGTTGACCCATACCCGACCCAACCCATACCCGATTAGACCCATATTGCTAAAATAATTTCATATTTAATTAAATATAGGAAAATTCATATCCAAGCCGAAATGAGAGTGCAGAATGAGTGAGTGCAAGATTGAGTGAGGGTAAGAGAAATGCGTTGAGTTTAAATCGGTTATAAACTTATTTATGACCCATTTGCGACCCATTTATGACCCATTTAACATTAATATAAGACTTCTACCCATTTATGACCCATTTATTAAATATAACTAACCCATTTATGACCCATTTACTAAATATAACTAACCCATTTATGACCCATTTACTAATAAATGGGTTAAGAAATGGGTTTATGACCCATTTTGACAGGTCTAGTGTAGGCTCAAGTGAAATTACAACTGCAGAGTCCTTGCACTACAAAAAAACGATTTTTTTCCGACAAAATTACCAACGAAGAATTCTGGAAAATTCGTTGGAAAGGGAATTTCCAACGAATTTTCCAACGAAAAAAAATTCTTTGGTAATTCGTCGTCGGAAAATTTTCCAACGAAAAATTTCAATTTTCGTTGGAAATTTGTAATAAATTTTTTTTCGTTGAAAAATTCATTGGAAAACTCGTGGCTAAATTCATTGGAAACGAATTTTTTTTTCCGACGAATTTTTTTTCGTTGGAAACTATAATTGTTTTTAGTCAAAAAATCGTGAAAATTTTTTTTCCATCGAAAATATTTTTTTTTTGGTCCAATTTTTTTTTTGGTCGAAAAATAGCCCTCGCCGGCGAGCTCGAGCTCGCCCAGCTCGCCGCCGGCGAGGGCCGAGCTCGCCGCCGGCGAGGGCCGAGCTCGCCGCCGGCGAGGGCCGAGCTCGCCCAGATCTGGGCGAGCTTGAGCTCGCCGGCGAGGGCGAAGCTCGCCCAGATCTAGGCAAGCTCGAGCTCGCCGGCCATGGCGAGCTCGGCCCTCGCCATGGCCGGCGAGGCTGTTGCGCCAACAAGAAGATGAAGAAGAAGCAGCAGCAGCAGCAGGGGCGGGAGCAGGCTTCGAGGCCGCCGCCCGTCAAGTCCGTCGTCGTCTCGCCGGCGACGAGGCTCGGTGGCGTCGGGAGCGTCGGAGGCTTGGTGTCCATGGCGCCGGAGCCGGAGCCGGTGCCGGAGGAGGAGGGGGGCGGCGGGGGAGTAGGCGGAGGGGGAGACGGAGGGAGAAGTGAAGGCGAAGGAGAGAGAGAGAGAGAGAGAGAGAGAGAGAGAGAGAGAGAGAGAGAGAGAGAGAGATGAGTGTGTGTGGAAATTGTGTGTGTGCGGAAGAATTATGTTTTTTTTATATTCGTTGGAAAATTCGTTGGAAATTTCCAACGAATTTTCCAACGAAAAGTGTACATACTAAAATAATTATCCGGAAAATTTAAATTCGTTGGAAAATTCGTTGGAAATTTCCAATAAATTTTCCAACGAATATAAAAAATGCCGAATAGTACCGGGTTTTTTTGAAATTCGTTAGAAAATTCGTTGGAAATTTCCAACGAATTTTCCAACGAAAATTGTACACACTAAAATAATTGCCCGGAAAATTGAAATTCGTTGGAAAATTCGTTGGAAATTTCCAACGAATTTTCCAACGAATATAAAAAATGCCCAATAGTACTGGATTTTTTGAAATTCGTTGGAAAATTCGTTGGAAATTTCCAACGAATTTGTTTTCGTTGGAAATTTCCAACGAATTTTCCAACGAAAATTGTACACACTAAAATAATTTTCCGGAAAATTGAAATTCGTTGGAAATTTCCAACGAAAAAAAATTCGTTGGAAATTTCCAACGAATTTTCCAACGAATATAAAAAATGCCGAACAATACCGGGTTTTTTTGAATTCATTGAAAAATTCGTTGGAAATTTCCAACGAATTTTCCAACGAAAATTGTACACACTAAAATAATTGTCCGGAAAATTGAAATTCGTTGGAAAATTCGTTGGAAATTTCCAACGAAAAAAAATTCGTTGGAAATTTCCAACGAATTTTCCAACGAATATAAAAAATGCCGAACAATACCGGGTTTTTTGAATTCGTTGGAAAATTCGTTGGAAATTTCCAACGAATTTTCCAACGAAAATTGTACACACTAAAATAATTGCCCGAAAATTGAAATTCGTGGGAAAATTCGTTGGAAATTTCCAACGAAAAAATTTTCGTCAGAAAATTCGTTGGAAATTTCCAACGAATTTTCCCACGAAAAATTTTTCGTCGGAAATTTCCAACGAATTTTACTTTTCGTTGGAAAATTTGTCGCAAATTTGCGACAAAAATTTTTTCGTTGGAAATTTTTCGTGGCAAAAATCCAGTTTTTTTGTAGTGTTGCAATACCATTTAGCTACTATACAAGCTGCCACAAACAATTTCTCTCATCGAAACAAGTTGGGTCAAGGTGGATTCGGTGAAGTTTTCCGGGTACTATCAGTTAGAAATATTGACATATGCTTTATAAAAATCTTTGAATATCGTTGATGTTTGTTATGTGAAGTTGTGGTAAGAAGTTATTCATGTGTGGTCAAGCAACCAAATTAAAAATTTTCAGGGTAGGCTTCCGAATGGACAAGAAATAGCTGTGAAGAGGCTATCTAAAAGCTCAGGACAAGGTGTTGGAGAATTCAAGAATGAGGTTGTTTTGGTAGCGAAGCTTCAACATCGAAACCTTGTGCAGCTGCTCGGGTTTTGCTTAGAGGGAGAAGAGAAGATACTTGTCTATGAGTATGCGCCGAACAAGAGTCTCGACTACTTTTTATTTGGTACGTCACACCCTGCAATAGACTCTTAAGTTGTCATTTTCCATGTGGAAGAAACTGTACAAGTGATTAGCGTAAACTTAGAGTTGAAACTCTTATTAGCTTCTGGGGAACATGATAAAAGTTCTTTGAGGATTTACCAACTAAGAATAATTAGGTTCTAATTGTGTAACTATGCAGATGTTGATAAGAGAAAGCAATTGGATTGGTCAAGACGTTACAAGATAATATCTGGAATTGCTTGAGGAATGCTTTATCTGCACGAAGATTCTAGACTCCGAATCATTCATTGTGATCTAAAACCAAGTAATATCCTATTAGACAGTGATATGAACCCGAAGATTTCAGATTTTCGGAGTTGATCAAACTCAGGCAAACACTAACAAAATCGTGGGGACCTTGTAAGTCTCAAATTCTTTCTTAGATGAATGATAATTTCTTGTTTGTATGATCTATCTTATGGTTGATCTATGAATTAGAAACAACACCATGCTCATATATGGCCAATTCAGAGTATATTCATCAGTGTGGTTCATTCGTAAGTTGCTCATTTTATCAACTTATAATTACATAATGGATGCTACTGTCAGTGTATTTTTCTTTGTAGTGGTCACTTGTCCCCTGAGTATGCAATGCGTGGGCAAATCTCAGAGAAATCCGATGTCTATAGTTTCAGTGTCCTAATCCTAGAGATCATTAGCCACAAGAAGAATAGCTACTTCTTCCAATCATATGGGGGTGAAAATCTCGCCAGCTTGGTAAGTTGCATCTATGCTGTTACGACATATATTACACTGCACCGAACTAATTAAGTCGAATTCCTCCACTGAAATAATTTTTATAGGCGTGGAAGAATTGGAGAGACGGTACACCCCTCGAATTGTTAGATCTGTTCATTGGTGACCTATGTTCAATAGATGAAGTGCTTAGATGCCTCCACATTGGTTTACTAGGCGTTCAGGAAGATCCAGCTGATAGACCAACCATGGCAAGCATAGTACTTATGTTGAGCAGCCACTCTACTAAGCTTTCAAAGCCTCAACAATCGGCGTTCTTCCTCCAAAGGAGCACGGAGAGACAATCGAAAGAGCTCGAGCTGGATGAATCCACTAGTAGATCTACGCCGTGGTCAATCAATGAAATGTCGGTTACTGAAGTGGACCCTTAGTGAATCGTGATGTGAGTGAAAGTTTTTCTTCACGATAGTCTCTCAGAGACCTTGAGATCCAGGGCCTTCCACAGATCAATGAACAATCAACAAACATCTATGTTTTTCGAAAATAGGCTACTAGCTGCCATGGAATCATGCGCATGATGTATATAGCAGCTTCTCCTGTTGAGGAAATACCACGACTGCGCCAAATTGTTAGTTTCTTCCTTCGAATATGTGTGTTTTTAGTCAATATCATTTAAGTGTGGACGATGGAGGACTTAACGCACCAAGGGATCCCCTCTGTGATGTCCACCATCTCTCTTTTATTGAGACCATGTGTACTCAATCTCTAGAATTCTGGACTCAAATGGATGAATTTTGTTTGCGGAGAATATTTCCTCATCCTCTTTCGTAAAGGTGGAGTCGTGGGGTCTTCCTTTACTCTCTACTCAAAGTCTCTTTTGTGCCCCCCTCTATGTCAGTGCTGTGGGTGAAATATTTAAAAGAGAGATAGAGTGGGAGACCGAGTGAATTTTTACTGAATTCCTATTTTACCTCAAGTATATATTAACTCTCACGTCTTAGGAAATTAATCATCTTCATATAATTAAAATTCGTAAGGGTAATAACTTTATTTCCTCCAACTTTGATGAGATGTTGCGATTTTTCCTCGTTTGGCACTCAACATGTGCCATGCACATGTTGGTTGGGTCCGCCTCTGTGGGACCTAACTAACATTAAAAGAAGAAGGAAAAGTCAAAAACTCAAAAAGAAAGAAAAAAGAGAGGAGAGAGCGAGGATCTGAAAAGTGAGCGCATTATGGCCACATGCCCATCTCCAGATGTTTCAATGCATATGTTACTTGGAGTGTCAAATGCATCCAATATTTTCTCCTCTATCAGAGATTTTAGCCGTGGCCCCCAATGAGGTGAACTAGGTCAACAAGCTCCTCTGAGAACGGCAAGTGCTCCAATAGCTTTTCAAAATGTTGGCACCCACATTGGACACGTGTCATCACATGAATGGATCATTACATAAATGAGGTGGCACTACAGTTGTACGTAATATTTTGTCGATCTTAGTCATCATCAATCTTTGAATCCGCCTCAGAAAGTTCAGAGCTCAAAGTCACAAATCACTCCCTGTCACCGTCGCCATCACTCGAAACTGAGATGTTAAAGTTACATGCATCTCGACTTTTGTTGGCCAAGTCCTCTCACTCAAGGAGAGAATGCAGGCACACGCAATTGACCTTGACAAATGACCCTTGTACTAGGACAAAAAGGCGACCATTCTCACCGTTCATCTTCTTCCCTTTCCCCACCCGAATCATAATGGCCTAACCAACATTTTTGGGTCAATCCAATATGTGACATTTTATCTTCCAAAGTTTATCGATCAATGAATGCAGCAAGATCAACACAAAATTTCGAGCCCCATCTCTATCTCTCTCTCTCCACCTCCACCGCGGCTCACACAGACCTCGCCTCATTGTCGTGCCTTGCCACTATTGGCAATCGCTTCCCCATTGCATCGGCCCCATCTTTCCACGAGCTCGCCTCTCTATCTCACAAATGGAGGAGGGCGGCCATATTTTCCGTTGAACTGAGGATGAAGAGGAGGAAAATGTAAACCGGAAAGAAAAGGAAAATGAAATGATTAAGTGACTATTTTTAATCTATTGTGAGATTAACAACATATTTTGAATCACAAAAAAATAGATTAAAAAAATTATAAATTATTATGGGGTCACTCTTTGAAGAATTTGTGACTCATAACGTATTGTTACTCTCACTATTGCTCAAAAGACTGTTATATTAACAAAACCCAAAAGGAAAGAAAGAAATAATATATAAATGGGAAGAATAAATTCAGACCATTCTTTTCTTTATGTTATTATGTCATCTTCTCAATGTAGCAAACTCAAATCGTCCTAGTGTGAAGTTGGGGAAATTACCAAAAATGTCCTAAACTTATTGGATTTGTGCTAATTTAGTCTTAAACATTTTAATTGTGCCAATTAATTCCTAAACCATTTCATATTTTGTCAATTAAGTCTATCTGGTCAATTTTGGTTAAAAATCGCTAATGTAGACACTGAACCATCCTACGTGGCACTGTGAACGCTAATGTTAATATTTTTTAATAATTTTTTAATCTTCTTTGTAAACATTTTGGTTTTTTTCTTTACTATTTTTTTACTAAGGACTGGCAACCCTCCCACAGTCGAGGACCGAGATGAGGGTTGCAATGCCCTCACCGGCCCCACCTAGATAAACTATTCGGTGTTTGGTGATATTCTCCAAACTAGATAAACTCGGATACATCCAAATAAAATGGCAGATATGAAATCCGGCATAAGGGACCCAATTGGATATAAAATTTCAAAAATTAACTTAACAAGGGCTCATCACCTCATCCATGGCACATTCTCTTCCTCGGTCGGTTTTCAACTTTTCCACCATCATTGAATTCTCTCTCGATTCCTCTCTCTACTTCACCTTTGATTACTCATTCTCGGCCTCCATTGGTCCACAATCTCTCTCTTGATTGACTCTGAACTAGGTGTTCATCAAGTATTTGATGAAACGCTAAAGAGAGATCTTCCTTGCCTTCAGTTTAGAATTTTGCCTAATAGAAGATGTCATCCTCCATTTCACTCTGTAGTTCGAGCATCGAGTTCCACCTGTTGTGCATAAGGAATGCCAGAATGACACCGTGTTGCAGAACCTCCTTTTGCATGCTCACCCATAATGCACCCCTTCTCTATTGTCGCCTCCCTAGCTCCTCTAGGATGGTGCTGCCACTTTCTTCGGCGATGTAGTCCGTCCACATGACCCACAGGAAGTTCCTCTCGCTGATCACGAGGTCATACTAGAACTCTATGAGGTTGTGCTTGTCGAAAGTCATCAAGCTCTCGAGGTCAATTTCCTAGAGAGATTGCTTGTTAACAATAGTGGATGAGAGGGTTTGAGTCGTCAATACTATCTTAGATTGCAAATTTTTAAATATTTCAAGTCTTATCTTAAATTGCACAAAATATATAATGGGACACTTTTACGATCTGGAGGATATTTTGAGGATTTCAAATCCATCTTTATTATATCCTATCCCTATTCCAATTCCAATTTCACTTTGGATGCCCAAATACAACCTTAAGATTTAATGACTAAGATGAGGTATCCTCGCGTGCTCTCTAGAAGAGTGTCCATGCTTTTCCTCTCGCAGTCTTCACGTTGGAGCAAATGGGAATGCAAGCTCTCATCAATTGACTTTAATCAATGACCTCGTACGAGGCCAATTGCTGTCTTCCATCTTCACCACCATCCATCTTATTCCTCTGTCCACATGAATATGAATGGCCTGAACCACCAGAGTTCCTGCCGCTTTAACATTGTAGAATGGGCTTTAACTGTATTTGTCTTTAGAGAAAATCTCTCACCGGTTTGTCCTAACTTGTCAAAAATCTCGTTTGACCTTCCCATAGAAAGAAAAAAGAAATGCTATAGTTTTTCATGATTTAAGATATTAATTTCTATATGGTTTAAAACGTTTAAATATGTCATATGGAATGAAATTTCAAAATTTTAATTGTTCAAAACTCAATTCTTGAATTTCAATTTGCAATGGTGCGCCTTGTATCAACTTTTCAAGAAAACGAAAATTGATATTTCACCCCCACTGTTGTGCTGCAAGCCTAATCAATTCATCAAACCAGCCTAACCATGAATTCTTACTTCACCATCTCCCTGTCTCTCTTCTCCTGCTTCTTCTTCATCAAGATTTTCGGTACTGACGCTGCACCTAATTACATTTATCATGATTGCCCAAACACCGCCCTCTTCACTCCCGACTCCACCTACCAATCCAGCCTCCACATCCTCGTCTCTTTCCTCTCCTCCGCCACCACCAACAGCACCGACAGCTTTGCGAACGCCACCGCCAGCCAAAACCCTCCCGACCAGGCCTACGAGCCCTTCCTCTGCTGCAGTGACCTTGACATCGCCGCATGCAGTGACTGTGTGGCCACTGGAAAGCAGGGTGTCCTCCAAAGATGGCCCAACCAGAGGGGTCTCCGTAATCTGGAATGAAGAGTGCATGTGGCAGTACTCGAACCGGTCCTTCTTCTCAGCGGGTCCTAATTCTTCGCTTTACTTGGAATGAAAGATCTGTTTAGCACGCGGGAGTTCTCTAGGTTATAAAAAAAAAAAAAGATCTGTTTAGCACGCATCAACCATGAGTCATTATAGAATTCTTCCTAAAATAAAAATACGTGATTGGTTGACTGAAGATATGAGGTGACATTGGAGGATCACATAAAAACTTTCAGGTCATAGTGCGCTTGTTGGTCCTGGGCTTTTAGTTGGCGACTTTTTGTGAGGAAAACTCTTGGCTGGGTTGAAAAATATTACAAGTATTTTTTATCCCCCAAAAAAAAACGATATTACCGGTATTATAAGTTATTGAAATTAATGCTTCTTTCAAGTCGTCAATGCTACAAAGTCAAGATGAGACACATTTTAGGTGAAAACTTTTTTTAAGGTGGATTACATGACTATTGGTAAAGGGTCGCTTTTAATCAATTAATGGTTGACCTCCAATAAACAATCGGTGCGCTCACATAGGAATTAGGAAAAAGAAATTGGATTTTTTGTGAGGAGCACAAATTATGGATTATAGCTTAGGATCCGTTTATTCGAAGGAAAATCATTTTCGGAAGCCAACTTTTTAGTATTTGGATAACATAAACCTAGTCGATCTATGAAGAGCATGTTCCATGGACCGAAAACAATAAGTTTAGACTAGGGAAAACAATTTTCCTTTCTAACAAGAAGGCAAACATTATTCATGATTTCTTATTGCGCGTCAAAGTGAGAATTATAGGTCCCTCTGTGTCTATTTCTTATTTCTCGTCATTTTTTTATTTTCTTTTTCAATAAATCTCATATGGTTTAGTCATTAATGCTCATGTTCTGTTACATTCCCAAACAAACATGATCATGTAGAACGTTTTACACATATGATTCCATTAATTCTTTCCTAATATCTTTTCAATTCTTGTTATTTTTATGGATTGCTAAAATAAATAAAGAAGATGTTGATTTTAGTGTTTTAGTCATCACATGCCATTTTTTTAACGATCACTTACTATTAAATACCATCAAATCAATTTTTTCAACTTGTTTTATGGACAAATTATAAAAAATGGTGTACTTTCTGAATTTCCTCAAAACATTTCCAGTGACAAGAAGTTTTCAGTGAAATAAATGGACCTTTAATTTCTTCACATTTGCTCTTTAAGCGTGCTCTTTTCGTTTTTCTCTATTTTTTTTTGGTGTAAATTTGCTCTGGCCTATAGCAACTCCAGTTTCTAAAATCTCATACAATCATAAACAACACATATACTGATGCTATTCCTCTGTGGCTTATCTAAAACCAACGTTGTTTTGAGCCTCATTGGACACATTAGATTGCCAAGCATGCCACATAGGATGGCTAGAGCTAACTAGACTGCCACGTCAGTGATATCTTGTCTAAATTGATTGAAAGGGCTACTTGAAAAATCATCAAAAGGTTTAGGACTACATTGGCCAAATTAAAAATGTTTAGGACTGAATTGACGGCCGTACAATAGAGTTATGACTTTTTAAACAACTCTCCTATTGAAAAATTGATATTTGAAGGAACAGTTCATTACAAGTGATTCAATATTTCATAAAATTTTATGGACAAGTTTTCAATATCTAGGTAAGTATGAGTTTGAGCGTACAATTTTTTAAAAAAATATTTATTTTTTAGTGAATTATGGACAATGCGACCGTGATGGATCAAGTATATAATAAACTTATTTTGAATAGTCAGGATTGTACATGTCCCACACAAACATCTGATATTAATATTGAATGTTGATGCCAACCAAAATCCACACTTCGATTCTAGAACATCGCTTTGATACGTACAAAGACAAGTTTTTTGACATAATGACAATTATCAACCAACGGGTTAAAAAAAGGATTACTATCATGAAAAATTACAAACTGGTATACTTATGATAAATTTATCCCAAACTAATTTTTTTTATCACCAAAAATACCAAACCGATACCTGTAATAAATTTACTCTAAACTAATTTTTTTTACCACTAAAAATCCCAAAATGATACACATGTGATAAATTTATCCCAACTAATTTTTTGACCAACAAAAATCACAAACTGGTAATTTTTATGACAAACTTACCCTCTGTTAACGGACTAGTTTGGGATTTTTCGTGGTATTTACCCTATGAATTTCCATGTAGACTTATCACGTTACCATACCACATCACCATGTGTCATCCACATCAGCAAATTTAACCCAAAAAACCAAAATTGGTAATCCTATGACAAATGTACTCTCTGTTAGCGGACTAGTTTGGGGTTTTTCATGATATTTACCCTATGGATTTCCACGTGGACTTGCCACGTCCTCATACCACTTCAACAAATTTAACGATAAAATTTGAAGGAAGTTAACGGATGGTAAATTTGTCAAAGGTGTACCAGTTTAGGGTTTTTAATAGTCAAAAAATTAGTTTGCAATAAATTTATCACAAGTATACAAATTTAGAGTTTTCATGATATTAACCCAAAAATAATAGAGGCTGTGATGATTCGCACGGGTACAAGAAAATGAAACTAGGCAGGCACCGACAACCAGCCGTATCTTGGCGGGACGGCTAGAACTGGTCGCAGCCATGTCAAGATTCCTTTCTGTTGTCTAATCTAAGGTGATGCTCAATGGAACGATTTTCCCTGTATTTTATCTTATGGACTCATTCTCGCCTTGTAGATTTAATGTTAAGAGGACAGTTCAAGAAATGAAATATTAAGATCCATTCACATTGCGTTGCTATGTGTTCAAGAGAACATACCGAGACAGCCAGCCATGGCATTGGTGGTTTTAGTGCTAGTGAGCGAGAGGCGACCCTCCTAACACTAACACAGCCTACATATTTGACTGATCCCAGTGGTAGAGAAGTGTCGACTTCATCTATTAATGGCTCAGCATCGACATCAATAAATGAAACTTCAATGAAGGATCCCCACCATAGATGATAAAATCACCGAAGGATCAAAACTAAATATGGAAGTACGACGATGCGAGTTGTTGTTAAGATAAGTTAATGCTTTTGAAAGGTCAAAATTCTAGGTAAGTTCATTAGAAATCTAACTGGAGAATACGTGGTGGAAAGGCGGAAATTAGAATGGAAATTCTATTATTGTTAGCAATTCTGATCTCTAGAAGAAGTGGTGGACTACTTGTGCAGTGGACGATGTGTTTACTCAACGTTATCGAGGCTAATTCACTAAAACAGCATGTGCGGGTTCATCTAGATTGGTGAAAATAGGAGAACGAAGTCCAGGAATAAGAGTGCACGGCCAAAGTTAAGTGGAATTTGGAATATTACACTAGAACTTTCCATGAACTTATACCTAAAAATCATTCACTATCTACAGGGTTTCTAACTTTTGATACACAATAGAAAGTCTCAATACATTTTAAAAAGTAAGTTTTTCACATTAGTAACTTTCTCCAAGCAAAACTTTCTAAGCCAGCTTCTTGGCCACGTACGAGAAAATGTAGGAAAGACTACGTATATAGCCGTGCCTTAATTCCAAACTTTTATCATTAATGTTTGACTTACGATTCCAAATTACTGTGATCCATTATTGAAAATTTTAAGGTCGTCCTCAGTTTAAAAATTTTAAGTATATTGAATTGTCGCTCAAGAGACTTTTTGGTCGTCCTCAGTTTTACCCCAAAATATTACGGGTAAAGCTTGTCAGGCAAAAGCACTTTGACCTGAGCCACGAGAGTCCATGTTGGAAAAGATGAACTGTGAATATTCTACTGTTTCCTTTTCCTTATTGTCCTTGTCTACTCCAATCTCTATCATCTTTTACCTTTGTACCAATTATTTAGGGTTAGATCAACGTGTCAACACAAAAGTGAAGATGAAAGATTGTGACAAAATTAATCATATCTAAGACAACTTTGGGCAAGAACTGACGGACTGATAATTGACGAACGGGGTTGCACACATGAAATAACTAAGGCAGAATCTGATTCTAATATCAAATTAAAATATCCAATTCATAAAACTTAAATTAGTAGGTGGAGAGAGGCCACATATATTTTACAAATTATGCAAACTCCGTAAGTAAATGATGTGAGATGCTTTTTTTATATGTAGGCATGATAATTCAATTAAAAAAAATTGTTAACAATACGAAAGGAGAGGAAAAGTGAAAAAATTATCCAAAAAGTCATAAATTTATTGTACTATTATCAATGTAGTCATTCTGGTGTGTCTAATGTGTCTAACGAGGCTCAAAACAATGTCATTTTATATATTTGTTTCTTTTTTTCCTCTTTTTATCTCTTCTTGTTTTCCTATTCTATTGTTTATCTTCTTCTCCGATGGTGGGGGTCTCAACGATGGTCAGACCCCACTGGCAGGAAATCCGAAAGATGATGAAAAAAAAAACAAAAAAAAAGAAAATAAAGAAAATAAAAAAATTAAAAATATCTAAAAACAACATTGTTTTGAGCCTCGTTGGACGTGTTAGATGACCAAGCATGCCACATAGGATGGCTAGAGCTACCTAAATTGTTACATCAGCGATATCCAGCCTAAATTGATCGAAATGACTACATTGGTCAAATTAAAAAAGTTTAATACTGAATTGGCGGTCGTACAATAGGATTATGACTTTTTGAGCAACTCTCCTATTGAAAATTTGATATTCAAAGGAACCGATCATTACAGATGATTCGATATTTCATATAATTTTATGGGCAAGTTTTCAATATCCAGGTAAGTATGAGTTTGAGCATACAATTTTTTTAAAAATATTTATTTTTTAGCAAATTATGTAAAATGCGACCGTGATGGATCAAGTATATAATAAACTTATTTTGAGCTGTCAGGATAGTACAGGTCCTACATAAACATTTGATATTTATATTGAATGTTGTCCCACACTTCGATTCGGGAGCATCGCTTTGGTACGTACAAAGACAATTTTTTTGACATAATGACAATTATTAACCAACGGGTTAAAAAAAGAATTAATATCATGAAAAACTACAAATTTGTACACTTGTGACAAATTTACCTTAAACTAATTTTTTGACCACCAAAAACCCCAAACCGGTATACCTGTGACAAATTTACCCTAAACAAATTTTTTAACCACTAAAAGTCTCAAACTGGTACACATGTGAAAAATTTACCACAAACAAATATTTTGACCAATAAAAACCCCAAACTGGTAATCTTATAACTAATTTACTCTCTATTAGCGGACCATTTTGGGATTTTCGTGGTATTTACCTTATGAATTTTCACGTGGATTTGTCACGTCACCATACAATATCACCGCATGTCATCCACATTAGCAAATTTAACGGTAAAATTTGAAGAAAGTTAACGGATGGTAAATTTGTCAGGAATGTACTAGTTTGAAGTTTTTAGTGATTAAAAAATTAGTTTTGAGTAAATTTATCAGTACAAATTTAAAATTATCGTGTTATTTTTTAGGGTTAATGCTATCACCTGGAGGGGGTGAATAGGTGATTTTGTCAAACTTGATAA
Organism: Syzygium jambos; assembly: GCA_031216235.1. Classification (NCBI taxonomy): domain Eukaryota; kingdom Viridiplantae; phylum Streptophyta; class Magnoliopsida; order Myrtales; family Myrtaceae; genus Syzygium; species Syzygium jambos. Next base: position 41,914,420 of record CM062224.1, on the reverse strand, counting down.
ATTAATCGTGCGGAATGAATATAGTCAAGATTAACAATTTATATGGGCAAAATCAGATTGATAAGCTGACGAATTTGTATGTAAAATTGTTGTCAGATGATTGCGTCTGATAACAAATTGTCATCAGATGGATGTGTCTGATGACTATGATGAAGTTCTAATGACCTCGATTGACAGATATATATGCAGTACAATATCAGCAATAATAAATGAGAGTTTAGAGATAGAGAATACTACACACAGATCTTTATAGTTGTTCGGCTTTGTCAAGCCTACGTCTACTCTCCATGCTAGCAGCCTATTGGCTGTGTTTCACTATTGAATTACCAAGAGATTACAAGAACAGTGCTTCTCAGATGATAGATCGCACTATCACGTACACTCAACACTCAAATAATTTTCTCTCTAAAATCACAACGTGGAATACAGTAATCACAAGTGTATAAGATCGAAGCTCTATTCAGATTTTAGAATTTTCGATTATGATTTTCTCTTTGTAGGTCGTATGCATTCCTTTTATACTCCTCCACTTCCAATCTACCCGTTGGACAGTCTTCAGAGGATATATCTCCAAATCAACCCGTTGGAGAAACTTCCCAAAGAAAGATACATAGCCGTTAGAGAAACAATCATTATCTCCAAGTGATTTGATCGCCCATACAATCAAATATTGGTTTCCATAAGTGTAGTTCTTCATATTTAAGGAATAATCTTGTGATTACCAAAATAGAATATCTTAAGCTATCAATTTGATCGTCCTGCATAAACCTACCAAAAATAACACTTATTGAATCTGATGAGAAACTCTGAGTCTGATGACAAAGTCCTTTCATCGACTAAGTTTGATGACTCAACTTAAGCATAATTTTGGTCAAAAAGGATTGTTTTGTCATTCTTCAAAACTAATTAGGGATTTTGCACAACATTCTCCCCTTTTTTTATGATGACAAAACTATCCATAACATTTGTGTGAACAAATATCAGAGGATATGATATTTAAAACATATAAGCAATTATAAGTTCTGGCATAATAGCACTTCTTTTGTGTAGCATTCACATTATCCGTTCATATTCTCTATTCTGGCTTTCTGGCATACCACACATTCTCCCCCTTTTTGACATCAGCAAAAAGAATTAGTAGCACGATAACATCAAAATCAATAACATCCAAATTCAAATCATAGTTCAACAACGAGTGTCAAGTAAACTAACAAATGTCTCACAAAAATTATTCAAGATAAAGTTCATCGAGGTCAAATAAGTGTGAAACGAATTGAGAAGATCAGTTTTGCTGGTTTTGTGGAGGAGCTGATGGGGCAGATGGTCCAGATGATGTAGAGGGTGCAAGAGGAAAAGGAACTTGGATGAGACTGAAGCAAGACAGTTGATTCAGTCGTTGTTCAACACTTGTTGAGAGCTGATTGATCTTGCCTTCAATGTTTGCAGTAGAAATGGTAACAAGTTGTATATCAGTTCTGACTTGTGTCTTCAAATTGTTAATCTAAGCTTCCATCAAGTCCTTGAGTTCCTGTATGCCTTCTCTAAAATCACTCCTAAGTGCTTGAAGTTCATGTTGAACTGCTGCTTGCCTCCATCTTAGATCAGTGATTGCTTCATGATCTAACAGTGATGGAGAGATATGATGTCCAGAAGGAATGGCTGTGGCAAATTCAACTTGCTTTCCTTTTCTTGGCTGTAGTGCTTCTGGTGGCATTTCATTGATAACATTGTCATGTCCAGCTCCTTCAAGAGGAAAATCATCAGATGTTGCTTCAGAAGGATTTGACAATTGTTTGCTTTGGATTTCCTCTTCCTCTTCCTCAGTCAATTCATGACAAGTTTCTTTATGTTGGTTATGCTCCCCCTGTCTGTCAACTTCCAAAACATCGATATGCTTGAACTCAGACTTAATCTCCCCCTGTCTCTGAGAAGGTCCTACTTCAAACAAATGAGCATTTTCAAGTTCCGTTTTTGCTCTTGCCATCTCAGTTTGCTGACTGTCCATCACAATTTGGTTGATGAGATTCTTCAGTGCTTCTTTCATCAGTGTCAGAATGGTCATCAGATTTCCCATCTGATATTTTCAAGTTATCAGAATCACTGATCACAATAAGTTTTCTCTTTGATGGCCTATCTGTTCTTAGAGCACTCTACTTCAATTTCCTTTTTCTGATAAGAGGTTCAATGGACTCCTCCTCATCAGGTTCAACACTGACATTCACTGAGTCATTTTTTGTCCATCCATCAAATCAATTGGTATAATTTCATTCTTTCTATTCATCCAGTCTGTACCATCAAACTTATAACCCATCTTTGTTATCATAAGTTCTCCGATAGTCATGATTGGAAGAGATTTACCCTTGAGTTTAGCAGGAATGGAAATTTTCAAATACTCAAAGATAGCAGTGATCAAAGCTCCATAAGGGAGTTGACCTTTGCCCTTCTTGACGGTTCAATACATTTGGAGAAAAATCATATGTGACAAAGAAAGAGGAATGGCGTTATGAATTGCCCAGATTATCTTGGCCTTATATCTAGAAACATCAGTTTTGGAAGAATCTTTGGGCCTAAGACAATTGATGATTATTTTGTGTAGAACAATGGAATTAAGACGAAAAAGGCTGTGAGAAACATGAGATGATGAACCTCTGAGAAAAGAAGAGTTTCCGGACAAAGATTGATATGCCAAATCAAAATTGATGGGAATAAATGAGAAATCAGTATGTGTAGTATCTAATATGGCAGAAAGATCCAAGACTGTCAACTTATAATCAATTTGAAATACAGAGCATTCAATCTCAGAAGGAGAAGTGAATAAGAGATTTGAGTAAAAGTAGGCAGTGAGTTCAGGGTACACCTTATGAGAGAGAGAGAGCAAATTTTCACGAGATCAAGATATGTAACTAACTGCTGAATCCTAATTTTGAAATTTTCAAAGAAAGTGAAGTCTACTATCCTGTTGTTCAAAATTCCTTTGGCTAAAAGAGAATTATAGGCAACTTGATGAGCCTTGTTTCTGAACAAACTATCCTTTCTCTGATCATCAGGAGGAATACCAGAGAGAGGCACAAATTCAGTGTACAGTTTTTCATCATTGTCCTCCTTTTTAGGATCAAAATTTTTGCTTTTCTCTGTAGTATGTGGTTCCTCTACAAGTCTATCAACAGGTCTATCATCTGAACCCACATTCGATGCTTCTCCTACTTTTTCTTTGCCTTTTCTAGAAACCCATATTTTCTGTGTCTTAGGAGTCTTATTAGCAGCAGATGTTTCCCTTAAGACTACACCTTTCTCAACAACAGGTGTTCTATTCATCTTCAGACCCTTCTCATATACCTCAACAACCTCTCGTTTAGACAGAAAACCTAATGCAGTACAAACTGCGTTGACAGTACTCTGATCACTACGATTTGCTCGAAGTAGTTTGATAGTTTTAATCAAACGCCTTGCTTTTACAAAGTGATCTTGCTCATAAATAGGAGTTCTCAAAGATTTGTTACATTCATACCGTTCCATGTCAGATTCCGTATCAGTGATGTCGATCTGTTCTGGTTTGCCTTCTTTTTGTGCCCTAGTCATCATTCCAGCGAGACAGTTTGATTTCCTTGAACCCTTCATTATTTTCTTCGATTCGGAGGTCGACTTAGGAGCCATTGCAGAAATTTGAGAAGTCGGAAAGAAAGGTGGGATTTTTAGGGTTTTAGAAATTCGAGAAAGGTAGAGGTCGAGTGTTTGTGAGAGAGAGTGAGAGACAAAGAGACAGAAGAAGGGTTTATAAAACCCCTTTTTGGTAACTGCTAATTGGCAGTTAATAGAAATTTCGAAAAATATGATCCGATATTTTTGGAGATTTAAATTCCCAAATGATATCAATCAATCAACTTAATTTAACCAAACACTTCAATCAAATATATTGTTCAAATTTATAAAAGATACATACCTTTTATAAGAATATTTTCGCGCCAAGACTGAATGCTTCAAATATGTGCTTGATCATCAGATGCAATTAAGTTATCAGATGCAATGTGAGAATATACTGCACAGCTCAATAAAAAGGGTTAATAATATTCAGTCTATCTCTAATGAGTTCGAAACTTTTCTTTTTGAGAGGTTTGGTAAAAATGTCAGCTAATTGTTGTTTAGTATCTATGAATTCAACATCAATATCTCCTTGTAAAACATGATCATGAATAAAATGATGCTTAATATCAATATGCTTAGCTCTTAAATGCAGAATAGGATTCTTGGTCAGATTAATGGCGCTAGTATTGTCACATTTGATCTCCACAGTTGAGTCTTCGACATTGAAGTCTCTCAATTGTTGCTTCATCCAGAGGATTTGAGCACAACAATTTCCATGTAAGACGTATTCTGCTTCTGCCGTTGAAAGAGCTACAATTTTTTGCTTCTTTGAATATCATGACACAAGCATGTGTCCTAACAGTTGACATGTTCCAGATGTACTTTTCCTGTCAATCTTACAACCAGCATAATCAGCATCAAAATATCTAACGAGATTAAAATTTTATCCCTTTGGGTACCATAATCCAAGTGTAGAATTAGTGCCAACATATTTGATGATCCGCTTAACTGCTGTAAGATGAGATTCTTTTGGATCTGGCTGAAATCTGTCACACAAACAAACACTGAATAGAATATCTAGTCTTGAAGCAGTTAAATATAAAAGAGAACCAATCATGCTTCTATACAATTTTTGATCTACTAACTTTCCTTTTTTCATCCTTGTCTAGTTTAATAGAAAAAGACATTGGAGTTTCCGTCTTTTTGCAGTTTTCCAAACCAAACTTTCTTATAATTTCTTTGGCATACTTTTCTTGACAAAGAAAGGTGCTATTTTTTGGTTTGTTTAACCTGTAGACCAAGGAAGAAAGTTAACTCACCCATCATGCTCATTTCAAATTCATTTTGCATGATTTTTGAAAAATCCTTACACAGTTTCTCATCAGTAGAACAAAAAATAATATCATCTACATAGACTTGAACAATTAAAATATCTTTACCTTTTCTTTTAATGAAGAGAGTAGTATCAACATTACCTTTTGTGAAGTTATTCTTTACCAGAAAGCTATTGAGTCTTTCGTACCAAGCACGTGGTGCTTGTTTGAGACCGTATAAAGCTTTCTTGAGAGTGTATACCTGATCAGACTTTTACGAATCTTCAAAACCCGGAGGTTGTTCTACATATACTTCTTCTTTAATATAGCTATTCAAGAATGCGCTTTTGACATCCATTTGAAACAATTTAAATTCACAGAAAGAAGCATATGCTAATAAAATTCTTATTGCTTCTAACCTGGCCACAGGAGCATATGTTTTATCATAATCTATTCCTTCCTCTTGTGAATATCTTTTGGCCATAAGTTTTGCTTTGTTTCTGATGACTTTTCCCTGATCATCCAGTTTGTTTCTAAATACCCATTTCAATAACTGAGTGATTCTTGGGTCTTGGAACGAGTTCTCATACTTGATTTATCTTGAACTGTAACAGTTCCTCTCACATGGCTTCAATCCAACTTTCATCTTTCAAGGCTTCATCAATATTCTTTGGTTCAACTTCAAAGATAAGAGCCAGCGAGTTTATAACTTCTCTTGCCTTTGCCCTTGTTTTGATTCCTTCATCTATGCTTCCAATGATGAGATCATGAGGATGATTGGATTTATGCTTCCAGTTTTTATTGAATCTTTCATTGTTTTCAATGTTAGGATTTAATGATTCCTCATTCTTATCTTTGATTTAATGATTCTAAAATATCATTAGATCATTGATTCTAATCACTTTTGTCTTCTGCCAGTTCATCATATGCTTTGTCAGATTGTTCAGATGTTGGATTTTCAGAGTCAGAGTCATCTTGTTGAGTCTGAATTGAGTCCTCAAACTTGACGTTCATTGATTCTTCCATTGATTGAGTATTTTTGTTGTATACTTTATAGGCTTTGCTTGTTGTTGAATATCCAAGAAAAATACCTTCATCTAACTTTTCATCAAACTTACCAACATGATCATTGGAATTTCTCAGAATAAAACATTTACATCCAAATATACGAAAATAAGAGATATTGGGAATTTTACCTTTGAACAGCTCATAAGGAGTCTTTCCAAGAATTTGTCTTGGAAATATTCGATTTGAAATAAAACAAGCTGTTGAAACTACTTCAGCCCAAAAATAAGTCGGAGTTTTGTTTTAAAAAAGAAGAGATCTAGCCATTTCTTGCAAAGTTTTATTCTTTCTTTCAACTACTCCATTTTGTTCAGGAGTATAGGGTGAAGAAAAGGTATGTTGAATACCACTTTCATCACAGAAATTAGAGAAATATTGATTTTCAAATTCTCTTCCATGATCAGATTTAATGTAAAAAATAGAATAACCCTTTTCATTTTGTATCTTTTTGGCAAATTTAAAGAAATATTCAAATGTTTCACTTTTATGAGCCAAAAACAACATGCAAGTAAATCTCAAATAGTCGTCTAAAATAACAAAGCAGTATTTCTTACCTCCAAAACTTAGAGTTTAGGTAGGACAAAAAATGTCCATGTGAAGTAACTGCAAAGTTCGATTAGTACTGATATGATTTATTAATTTAAATGAACTTCTCACCTGTTTACCTTTAGAACAAGCTGAACATAATTCGGTGTTCTTGAATTTTCGTTCTGGTAATCCTCTAACAAGTTTCTTCGAAGCCAGTTTTGAAATCAACTTGACACTAATGTGTCCAAGCTTTCTGTGCCACTGATCAGATTTTTCTTTTAAAGAAATGAGACAACGCAAGTCATCAGACTTTGTATCTAGTAAGTAAATGTTTCCATGTCTTCGACCAGTAAAAGATTGCTTGTTGTCTTTGCTTATCCCGAAACATTTGTTTTCCTAGAAAGTAATCTTGTAACCAATATCACATAATTGGCTAATGTTTATCAGATTGAAATTCAAACCAGAAACTAGTGAGACTTCATTAATGATGAGATTTCTAATTCTGACAGTTCCTTTGCCAATTATTTTTTCTTTGTTGCTGCCTCCAAAGGATACGCTCCCTCCTTTAATTCTTTCTAACTAAATGAAGTTTTGAGGATCTCCTGTCATGTGTCTTGAGCAACCACTATCTAGGTACCACTTGTTCTTTCTACTATTTGGTGCCTACAAAAATTAATAAACTCACTTTTTCTTTGGTACCCAGATTCTTTTGGGTCCATTTTAGTTAGGATCAGTCATTCTCAGAATGTCTCTCTAGACAGGTCTCCAAACTTCAGGACATTCATTTCTAATGTCAAAGGAAGTTTGACCATAGAACTTCACAAATTGTTTTTGAAAGTGATTTTGATACGCAAATATGGGGGGTTTTTTTCTCAGTCTTTCTTTGACTTTTGAAAATTCATTTTTCAATTCAGTATTTTTCTCAAAACCCAAACCTGATTTATTGAAATATGGAACTTGAATAGATAAAATATGTTGAAGATTTTTAGAACCCATCGCAAATTTCTTGGTGATATTTGAAATTTCAATTTTCAAGAGATCATTCTCTTTAGAGATACGATCAAAACTTTCTTTTTCTAGAGAAATATTTTTCAAATCAGAAATTTCCTCTTTTAATAAATCATTTTCCTTTTTAAGAAATTCTGTATTCTCCTTAATAAGATTGAATTCTTTTTGCAAAAAATCAATCTTATCTTTTTGCGAAAATATCTTGCTATTTTAAGAAATTGTTTTCCTTTTTTAAACAATCATTTTCATTTGCAATATCTTTTAAAGAGGAAATCTCCTTCTTCAATTCAGAAATTTTCTTGAAAGCTGTTTTATTGACAGAAACTAACTCATTAATATAATTTGAAACTGCTTCAGGAATAATGAAATTACTTACCTCATCTTCTTCTTCAGAACTTGATTCAGAGTCTGATTTTTCCATTAAGCAGATATTGGCATATTCTTGTTCGCAATCATCATCATCTGAGTCGCTCTATGTTTCAGCTTTGAAGGCTTTCTTGTAATGTTCATACTTCCCTTTGTTCTTTTTGAGAAGAGGACAATTGGGTTTTATGTGTCCGTTCTTTTTGCAGTGAAAACATATCACATCCTTGTTTTCTTCATCTTCGCCACTTGATTTCTTTTGAAAGTTTAGCTTTTTGGCTTTTGATGACTTGAGATTCTTGAATTGCTTCTTGAACTTGTTTATTTTTGCTTTCGTTGCCCTCCTTCTCAGTTTCTTGACCATTAAGGCCAACTCTTCATCTTCATCCTCATCTTCTTCTGAATCTGTGTCATCAGAATCAATATTAGTTTTCAAAGCTATGGATTTCTTACCTTTGGGTTCTTCAATTTCTATGAACTTTTCAGTTTCATAGGATTGAAGAGTTCTAATAAGTTCATCCACTGTGAGTGGTTTGATTCCCTGGGTTTCTCGAATAGAGACTTTGATGTTGTTCCGCTCCTTTGAAAGAGCTCTCAGCAACTTGTTCACTTTCATAGGTTCTGAGATGGGATTGTTTTGGAATTCAAGCCCATTTACAATCTCAGTGAATTTGCTATGCATCTCAGAAATTGTTTCATTTGGTTTATGAGTGAAGGACTCGTACTGCCCAAGTAGAATGTTGAGATTTGTCTCCTTGACTCTTTCTGTTCCTTCATGAACAAGTTTGAGACGATCCCAAATTTCTTTTGCAGATTTGAAATTTGCAATTCGTTTGTATTCAACACTTGCTAGACCATTGTATATGGCCGTTCTGATTTTCGCATCCAGATAGATCCTCTTGGAAATTTCTTTGGCAAATAGAGATGGAGCAAGGGATCTGCTTTGCCTTCCATTACCTTCATCAGAAGGTGTCTCATTTTGCCCATTTGAAGCTTCTGGAGATTTTGATTAAGTTGAAACATTTGGAGTGATTCCATGTTCAACGATGTTCCATGTATCTTGATCCAATCCCAAGATGAATGTCTTCATCTTGTTTTCCAAGACATACTCAGTTCCATTGAAATAGGGCGGTCTGTTGTTGTGACCTAACTCAGTATTACTAGCCATCAAGAATCGTTAGCTCATAAGTAAAATAACACTTCAAAAGAATGAGCACCAGGCTCTGATACCAATTGTTAGAGCTAGTGCTATCACTTAGAGGGGGGTGAATAGGTGATTTTGTCAAACTTGATAAATTAATCGTGCGGAATAAATATAGTCAAGATTAACAATTTATATGGGCAAAATCAGATTGATGAGTCTAACGAATTTGTATGTAAAATTGTTGTCAGATGATTGCGTCTGATGACAAATTGTCGTCAGATGGATGCATCTGATGACTATGATGAAGTTCTGATGACCTCGATTGACAGATATATATGCAGTACAATATCAGCAACAATAAAATGATAGTTTAGGTATAAAGAATACTGCACACAGATCTTTATAGTTGTTCGGCTTTGTCAAACCTACGTCCACTCTCCGCGCTGACAGCCTATTGACTATGTTTCACTATTGAATCACCAAGAGATTACAAGAGCAGTGCTTCTCAGATGATGGATCACACTATCACGTACAGTCAATACTCAAGTAATTTTCTCTAAAATCACAACGTGGAATACAGTAATCACAAATGAGTATGATCGAAGCTCTATTCAGACTTTGAAATTTTCGATTCTAATTCTCTCTTTGTAGGACGTATGCACTCCTTTTATACTCCTCCACTTCCAATTTACCCGTTGGACAGTATTCAGAGGATATATCTCCAAATCAACCCGTTGGAGAAACTTTCCAAAGAAAGATACATAGCCGTTAGAGAAAGAGCCATTATCTCCAAGTGATTTGATCGCCCATACAATCAAATATTGGTTTCCATAAGTGTAGTTCTTCGTATTTAAGGAATAATCATGTGATTACCAAAATAGAATATCTTAAGATATCAATTTGATTGTCCTGCATAAACCTGCCAAAAATAACACTTATTGAATCTGATGAGAAATTCTAAGTCCGATGACAAAGTCCTTTCATCGACTAAGTCTGATGACTCAATATTTGAGTCTGATGACTCAATATGTGCCAGCATCAAATAACTTAAGCATAATTTTGATTAGAAAGGATTGTTTTGTCATTCTTCAAAACTAATTAGGGATTTTTCACAACAACATTAATCCAAAAATAAAATAGGCTGTGATGATTTGCACGATTACAAGAAAATGAAACCGGGTAGGCACCGACGACCAGCCATATCTTGGCGGGGCGGCTAGAACCGGTTGCAGCCATGGCAGGATTCCTTTCTACCTTCCAACCATTTTGCTCCGGACTTCCTAGATCTGATTAGTGTTTTACTGTGTGGCAAAAAGTTGCGTGTCGGGGAAAATGAACAGCGGAGAGGGAGAGAGGGGGAGAGGAGCTCCGTCCGTGGGACACATCCGTGCGACGTGCCGGCACGTGGCGGTCGCTGAATCGTGCAATACCTAATATTTTCTCCACCCTTCTCCCACCACACCTTTATCTGGCAAAGAAAGAGAAAAGATTCAATGACTTCATTAGTCTGAATATTCAACGCGCCACACCCCCCACCCCTCCCCCTCCCCCCCGCCCAAAAGATGGGGACGAAACATATTTCGACGAAGCAAACTTTTGTAGCAAGAAAGACGTGCGAATCTCCCTGAAAGATGGATCCCCTGAATCAAAGAAAGACCCCAAACACCCCGGAGAAACTAAGAAAGATGGATCCCCTGAATCTCCCTCTCTTCCTTCTTCTCACCTTTGTTTCCGCCATTAACGCCCAATTTTACTTCCTAAAGCCTTTCTGTGGTTCGACAGGCAGCTTCACCGCCAACAGCACCTACCAAACCACCCTCACCGCCCTCCTCTCCTCCATCTCCACCACCAAGTCCTTGTCCCTCACCTAGGACTTCTTCAATGCCTCCGCCCCTGTCTCCGGCGCCTCCCAAACCCTCTACGTCATTGGATTCTGGCGTGGCGACCTCACCGCCAAGAGCTGCCGAACCTGCCTCAACGCCTCGGCCTCCGACATCCGCAACCTCTGCCCCGTGCCAGAAGGAGGCGGTGCTCTACAGCGAGAACTGCTCTGTCCGGTACTCTAACACCTGGATCTTCCGCACAGTGGCGACTAACCTCAACTACAGGCTGTACAACATAGACAACGTCTCGAACCAGGTCACGTACAAGCTGGGGACACAGATGGGAGGCCTGCAGGATGAGGCAGCCGGCGGCGGCTCGCTGAGGAAGTTTGCTACGAGGAACGTGCCAGTGGGGAATGACACGATTTACACGTTGGCGCAGTGCACACCAGACTTGACGAGGGAACAATGCATCGACTACCTGGAGAAAGTTGTCGGGAGCATCATGGAGTGCTGTCTTGGGAAGGCGGGAATGAATAGCATGGCCCCCAGTTGCCAGTTTCAGTACGAGATCTATCCGTTCTTCGACCCGGTCGGCGAGCCACTTCCGTTGCCGCCGCCGCCTCCTCCTCCACCGCCAGGTACGTTGGCTTTTGTTCAAGAATTAGGTATCGTGAAGTTTTGTTTTTTTTTTCCTTTAATCGAGGTGGATTAAGATCATCTAATTTGTTGATTATGCGGTTTTACTTGAGATTTACACGATTAATCGTGGAAATGAATTTAGTTTTTATGCTCCATAGGTTATCTAATTTATTTTAGGGTCAGTACGTTGGATAAATACATTTTTTTCCAAAATGATGTTGCGGAATATTTCCATATTTTCAGTAAAAGAACGGTAGGGTCCATATCTCTATCTTTAACGCATGCGCGTGGCTAATAGTCAGCTATCATAGTTCATTGAATCAAAAGTTGTGGTGTTCATTCATCAAAGCTGTCACGTGGGATCTTTAAATTAATAATAAAGTGAGTTTAGGCTAAGGGTAATGAATCATTAGCAGATGTTCATTAATTCTCCTCATTTAGTCACCATTGTTTCTAAATTGATACAAACACAAAAAGGTTTTTAACAATAGCAGAAGTAGATCGACATCTAAATCGATCTAGAGTTGCAATCCATATCAACTATGTGGTGATCTCTGCTAATAGAAAAATAAAATTGGTAAGACAAATTGTCGAACTCAAATCAGCCAAACAAGAAATACCATATGGGAAACATATGCCTAGAGGCTGTGCCTGCAACAACAAGGCCATTAATGCAAACAAAGTTGTCCAATCACTTTTAAACCTACTGTATGAATGTCAAAACTTTGCGTAAGATTTTAATGTAGTCCTTCTGGCCACTTTTTGTCAAAAATTGTTCCCGTGGCAATATGTTACATAGGATAGCTAGCAATGAATGGACGACTATGTCAATGATTTTCTCACAAAAACTGATTGGAATAATTATATTCGAATTTCCTCTCATTAATTAGCTTGTGTACAATTGATTTAGGACTAATTGGGTAAGTTTCCCTAGCATGGTGTGTGGGGTTCATAAAAAAGACCGAAATTGGACTTCTTTGTGGCGGTGGTTGATATATTCACAAGTTGTCATAAGAGATCTTGAAAAGTTTAGAATTAAATTAGCTTGCAAACAATTAAATAACAGTTTTCTAGAGGGATTTAAACCCAAGGGTTCGTGTGCAGCAGCAGCGGCAATAATTCCCTATTGCCAAACTTAGTAGGTGATTTAACATGGGCTGTTCATCCTCGAAATTTTTTGCTTCTTAATATTCTTCATTTATTCGTCTTCAGCCCCGTCAATTTACCAAAAACAGAAACTTAAAATGCTGGAATTGCAATTGATGGTCAGGCTTTCTCGTTTAAGCCTCTGTATTCAGATCTCTCATGGCCCCTTCTTGCGTGTCAAATTGCCAATCTTCACGCGTCAGTTTATATGTTACGCTCGCTTTCATCTAGAAAGCTTTTAGATTAGTTTAAGAATTGTCTCATATACAAAATGGTACCTGTGCAGGAAAAAGCAACAAATCTACCGTGATAACCATTGCCATTACTGTTCCTTTTGGAGGTGTTATGGTCCTTCTCTTTTTCACTTACTGTTTGCTTCGAAGAAAGGAAAAGAAAACATATGGAGTCGTCCAAGGAAAAAGCGGCAAATCGATTATTTGCCTTTATATTTTCGTAAGCTATCTACGCCACATATGAGCATATTATGAAATTTCTTCATTTTCCGTAAGGAATCGAATATGTTAATCATACGAATTAAGAGTCCGTTTGACATAAATGTAGCATATATAATGGAAAAGATCAAGGACAAAGATTAGATCCCCATGCTCTTTAAACCTTCAAAACTATACTTGACTGCACAAGCAATCATAATGCCGTCAATAAGAGGAATACTTTGGGAATGTAACAGTTCATTCCTGGCCTTCTAGATAAATAGATGCAGCAATTCTACAAAAATTTTACCGAACACCTATGAAAATATCTCCCTTTCATAGCCTGCTGCATCAGGACAATTCAAACCCCCAATCACTAATATCATTATTAGGAAAACAAAAGTGAAGGGCACTCTTCCAGGCTTGCTTAGAGAAACTGCATCCAAAGAACAAATGGGATCTAATCTCAATGCTTTCATGACGCAAAAAACAGAGAGTTTGGCCACGACTAGAATATTTGTCAATTCCTTGAAATATAGGCAGCTTATCTTTTATCGCCAACCAAAGTATGAATCCAAACCTCAGCAAATTAGATGAAAATCAAATCAGCCTATACCATTCAACTCTTGTGAGTCTTTTCCTCACAATCTCCCAAGCTGAAGAAGAGGTAAGAATGTCACAAGAAGCAGCAGCGCAAGTGTTTGGTCTTCCAAAGAAGACTTTGGACAAATTACACCACAGACAGCTGTCTGGATTGATACCAAGACTTCAGACCTCGCATTGGTCCTTTTCCATTCAGAGCACAAATCATATCAGCCACTTTTGCAGTTCAAAGAAGACCAGCATCTTAAACTACTCTCCTCGGGCATACATCCAGCAAGATCCCATTAGGATGCCATGAGTCATGCCAGAGGGATATAGATTCGACATGAAAAACCACATAACGAGCCCTCAAAATTCTCCTAACGTTTAGCAATTCCCTCCAACCATAGGTAGCATCTACACTGCAATTAACAGACCGAGCACTAAGTATTGATGATATTGTTTTTCTTCATGACCAATCAAGAGGGGAAAGATTTCATTGGGGTAAGGAGACAACCATGCCAGCCTAATCCGGTGCTCTTCATTGTGATAATGTTCCCAAGCACTGGCAACCGTATAAACGCCACTAGGAGCCAATGTCGATATAATTTGATAACCAAATTGCGTTTTTTTGGTAATGCAGGTGCGAATGAACTTACCACCGTGGAGTCCTTGCAATTTGACTTGGCTACAGTACAAGCCGCAGCAAATGATTTCTCTCCGGAAAACAAGTTGGGTGAAGGTGGATTTGGTGAAGTTTTCCAGGTACGTATTACATATTAGTTAGAAACAATCAAGAATGTTTTACATGTGAATTGAACATAATGGTGCCGAAAATGAAAGAAACATGTAATGCTTCTTTATGTTAGTTTTTAATAAGTTGTGTTAAGGAATTAAACGATGAATGCAAAACACTTTAGGGTAGCCTTCCTGATGGACAGCAAATTGCGGTGAAGAGGCTATCTCAAAGCTCAAGACAGGGTGATGAAGAATTCAAAAACGAAGTTCTATTGGTTGCGAAGCTTCAACACAAAAACCTTGTGCGACTGCTTGGATTTTGCTTAGAGGGAGACGAAAAGCTACTGGCCTACGAGTTTGTGCCAAATAAAAGCCTTGATTACTTCTTATTTGGTACGTTGAAATTTGACTTTCTTATATACATTTGCTTGAAATCAAATGTTCGAGCTTTCACTAGCTATGGAAAACTTGAAATTAAGAGGTTTTCTGTTCTTTCAACTGATTATAGTTTTTTGTTAAGCAACCTTTGATTGATGAGAGTAAATATATTCGCCTTGAGCTTTTGAATAGGTGCCACATGCTAGCACATAATGAGTTTTGGTGCAACGATGCAGATCCCCAAAAAAGCGGTCAATTGAATTGGCCATTACGTTTTAAAATAGTATCTGGAATCGCTCGAGGATTGCTCTACCTACACGAAGATTCTCGTCCGGATCATCCATTGAGACCTAAAATGTGGCAATATCTTGTTAGACAGTGAAATGAACCCAAAGATTTCAGATTTTGGCATGGCAAGGATTTTTGGAGTCGATCAAACTCAGGCTAGCACAAATAAAATTGTGGGGACTTTGTAAGTCTTAGGTCTTGAATAGATAACTTTGTAATTGAATGCCATACTTGCTCATTTTATCTATTTAAGGATGCTCATTGATCTGCATCTAAATGAGCAATATACATGTGGCTAATGTTCGATTTTGCAGTGTTTACATGTCTCCTGAATATGCAATGCATGGAGAGTTCTCGGTGAAATCTGATGTTTATAGTTTCGGTGTACTACTTATAGAGATCATTTGCAGCAAGAAGAATAACTTCTACCACCAATTGGATGGGGGTGAATATCTTGCTAGTTATGTAAGTTTCGCGTGCTATTGCGGCAAATATTCACACCGCACTCTTTGTAAATTTTGGTCAAATGAAATCGAAATTCCTTTGCAAAAACTTAGTCCTTTGGCCTATAGAAACATTTATGGTTCTGTTCCTTAGTCATATATGGTTTTTTGCAAGATTCAGATGTCTTGCATGATGAGTCACTGAATTAATGCTGCAACTTTGTGAAGATTTTTCAAAATTATTCTTGCAGGTGTGGAATCAATGGAGAGATGGCACACCCTTGAACGTGTTGGACCCGACTATCGTGGATTCATATTCAAGAGATGAAGTACTTAGATGCTTGCACATTGGCTTAATGTGCATTCAGGAAGATCCAGCTATTAGACCCACCATGACAACCATAGTTCTCATGCTGAGTAGCAATTACTTTAACCTGCCAATGCCTCGACATCCAGCCTTCTTTGTCCGAAGTAGATCGCGGGAACTGAGCATCCCAATGAAAGGGCTTGAATTGGATCGATCCACCAGTAGGACTATGCCTTCGTCAACCAGTGATATGACGGTTACCGAATTGTACCCCCGGTGAATGACGGTGAAAGCAAAATCTTACTTCATGAATGGTCTCATGGTGAGATTGCTTGGCCTTCCACCATGATTTTTTATGAACCAATGCAAAAGTCTATGTATTTGGAGGATAAGCAGTTAATTGCTCAAAGGGAGTTGTGTGCATTTAAAATAAGACTATACTCATGTTATCCATCATAGGTATTGTGATTCTTCTAAGATTTTTTTTACTAGTTGAGGCTAAATCATACGTTGATCCACTGTAATATGGCACATCTGTACATTATTGTGCTTCTATAAGGCTCGATACGACTTCTCTTGTCTAGACTAAGTAATCAAATGGAAGTGTTCGTTATCTAACCCACTCGGCTACACATTTCTTCACTTGTGAAACTAGTTGCGTTTCGGTGTTGTTAAAACTATATTTGTAGGCTATAGGTGCTCCATCTTTGAGAGGCTTTCTCTGGGGCACTGATCTTATCTGGCCCATCTCCGTGAAATCCAAGCTGCCCACCGTTACCGTGAGGCCAATCAGTGAATAGGAAGCTCTCCCTTGTGATTAGTTGTCTTACCCACCTCAACCCTTTTGAGCGATCCTTCGTTCACAAGCCCTTCTTTGTTGTTCGAAAATCGTTAGTTGAAGGAATGAAAGCGATCAATTCGACCAAAGAAAAAAAACAGTTAAGTTTTTGTATACTTTAACAATATTTACACTACAAAAAAATAAGGATTTAGCCACGAAAAATTGGCGACGAAAAATTATTCATCGCTAATTTGCGATGAAAACTAAATTCGTCGCTAATTTGCAACGAAAATTATTCGTCACTGCGACGAAAATTAAATTCGTCGCTAATTTGTGACGAAAAAAAAATTCATCGCTAATGAATTTGCGATGGAATTTGCTACGAAAATTAAATTCGTCGCTAATTAGTGACGGAATTTGCTACGAAAATTAAATTCGTCGCTAATTTGCGACGAAGCGACGGAATTTGCGATGAAAGTTAGAAGCGACGTAATTTGAGACGAAAATTAAATTCGTCGCTAATTTGTGACGAAAAAAAATTGTCGCTAATTAGCGACGGAATTTGCTACGAAAATTAAATTTGTTGCTAATTTGTGACGAAAAAATATTCGTCGCAAATTAGCGACGGAATTTGTGACGAAAATTAAATCTGTCGCTAATTTACGAAGAAAAAAAAATTCGTCGCAAATTAGTGACGGAAATTAAATTCGTCGCTAATGAATTTGCGACCACTACAAAAAAAACTGAATTTTTGCCACGAAAATTTGCGACGAAAAAATTTTCGTCGCAAATTTGCAACAAATTTTCCAACAAATAGTAAAATTCGTTGGAAATTTCCAACGAAAAATTTTTCGTCGCAAAATTCGTTGGAAATTTCCAACGAAAAAATTTTCGTGGGAAAATTCGTTAGAAATTTCCAACGAAAAATTTTCGTGGAAAAATTCGTTGGAAATTTCCAACTAATTTTCCCACGAATTTCAATTTTCCGGGCAATTATTTCATTGTGTACATTTTTCGTTGGAAAATTCGTTGGAAATTTCCAACGAATTTTCCAACGAATTCAAAAAAATCCGGTATTGTTTGGCATTTTTTTATATTCGATGGAAAATTCGTTGGAAATTTCCAACGAATTTCAATTTTCCGGGCAATTATTTTAGTGTGTACATTTTTCGTTGAAATATTTGTTGGAAATTTCCAACGAATTCAAAAAAACCCAGTACTATTCGGCATTTTTTATATTCGTTGGAAAATTCGTTGGAAATTTACAACGAATTTTCCAACGAATTTCAATTTTCCGGGCAATTATTTCAGTGTGTACAATTTTCGTTGGAAAATTCGTTGGAAATTTCCAACGAATTTCAATTTTCCGGGCAATTATTTTAGTGTGTACAATTTTCATTGCAAAATTCGTGGGAAATTTCCCACGAATTTTGCAACGAAAACCCTACTTCTTCCTTATTCAACATTTTCGCGCTCATTATTCCCACAACTCTCAACTCTCAATTTCCACATTCTCTCTCTCTCTCTCTCTCTCTCTCTCTCTCTCTCTCTCTCTCTCCGTCTCCCCCTCCGCCTCCTCCCCCGCTGCCCCCCCTCCTCCTCCGGCTCCGGCTCCGGCTCCGGCACCATGGACACCAAGATCGCTCATCCAGGGTCATCCGCGACGTCGGCTCCCTCCCCAAAGGCGCCGCCGCGGCCATCCAGGGGAAGGCCCCCGTGGTGGTCGGCGCCCCTGACGCCACCATGGGCCGCCCCCGACGCCCTCGACGCCACCAAGCCTCGTCGCTGGCAAGGGCCGAGCTCGCCCAGATCTGGGCGAGCTCGAGCTCGTCGCCGCGAGGGCCAGCCTCGTCGTCGGCGAGGGCCGAGCTCGCCCAGATCTGGGCGAGCTTGGCCCTCGCCGGCGGCGAGGGCGATTTTTCGACCAAAAAAAAAATTTGTAGTTTCCAACGAAAAAAATTAGTCAGAAAAAAAAATTCGTTTCCAACGAATTTAGCCACGAGTTTTCCAACGAAAAAATTTTCGTCGCAAATTTCCAACGAAATTTAAAATTTTTTGTTGGAAAATTTTCCGACGACGAATTACCCAAGAATTTTTTTTCGAAACGAATTTCTCCAAATTTTTCGTTGGAAATTTCATCGGAAAAAATATGTTTTTTTGTAGTGGACGAAAAAAAAATTCGTTACAAATTAGCGACAAAAATTAAATTCATCATAGCATTTCTCATGCAATAAAAAAATTTAATATTCTCTTCATCCTTTAATGCCGAATAATTTTCGAAATTTCCCCTTTATACATTGGAGATTTTTTTTATATAACCAATTATTAAGTGGATCGCTCATAATATGACATATCTCTTAGTAAAACTGCTTTTTAAATTAGTTTTAACAAATCTAGTACTGTGGTTTAAGGTTTTAACTTGTTGACGGATACTATTTTTCGTTGTTTATCAACGAAATACGACCAAATATTTCGTCATGATGTGCAGCACACAAACTTCTCAATCACATAAGTCATCACATTTTCGAAGTATGTGCAATCAGGCGACGGAACCCTCTGAACATATGTTTCTTTCTTCTATATGTAATGATGGGTAACTTCTTTATGTTCATTTATTAGCTATGTTGCATAATCTTGCTTTTCTTGACGATGGATGTTCTTTTTGTTCATCTCTTAATATTATTATCTGTTAGATATGAGTCAAAAGTTAGATATTATGTCATAATTGGCATCCCTACATTGTTAATCTCATTGAAAGTCACTTTTCAATACGCAGCGGGATCCATTTGTAAAAGGGTAATTATTTTTAAATACTTATTACCAAGAACCTTCGTTGGGAAATTTTGTGGCTCCTTTTTATTTTGGGCCAGCATTTGAAAAGCTTGGTATCGATTTTTCTATTTCCTTGTTGTAAATGAAAATGGAAAGCTAGCACAAGCATATGACATTTTTGTTCATCCTTATCGACCAATTTCTCCACACGAAACTCATGCAACTTCTTGATCCCATCTTTTTGGCAGATTTTCACGAATCAATTGAGTGGAAATGAAGAACAAAACTCGTTTCCTATTTTCGTTCGACATGATGATCTTCTTAACTAGAAAAAAAACTATTTTTGATAATGTTCATGAAATCGTGGAAAGCCCCTCCCCCATTCGTGTCTATTATGTAGTCAATCAATAGTGCCTATATTTCCTGTTTGGGCTTAGACATCGAATTACAACAACTCATATTATGATAAAAAGAAGATTATCATCAATTACATGGCTAAAGTTAAAAGTCAAATACTCGAATCAGCATCACCTAGCCTAACTCAGCTTCAAAATACACATTTTACTTAAAATTATTCCAATAGAAAATTAGCCCAAGGACGAAAGGAGTCGATCGATTGTGAGTGAACTGACTAACAGAGGTCATGGTTGGATTTTGGTGATGCTCTGCAGAAAAACTTGAAGTACAGATTGAAAAGGATGAGGACAATAAAGGAAGAAGACCATTAAAAGATATTCAAAAGGTAAGACTTTTTCCAACACAGGGCATGGTCCATGTCAGTATTTATATCATTACTTCGTTTTATTGTAAACAAGCAAATGCAAAATTTCTTGTTTTAAAAATCATGAGATATAGATATTTCAATATTTGCCAAGAGTAAAATGTTTTACAATGCGAATGTCTTATTTTTATAAAGGTTATGACGTACTATTATAACATAATGTAGAGTAACAGAACAAAAATTCATACTGCAAAGTTGTTTATACAGGAGAGGGGATGAAGATTGAGATTCAAGAGAACCGTTTTACTTTTTATGAGAAGCAATCAAACAACTTATAAACACCAAAGAAGACAGTTCTTCTAGAAATGAAAATTGTGGTCAACATAGCACCGTTAGAAACTCAGTCTAATAGTGCGGCCAGTCTAGCAGGACCCTTTTATAAAATGGGTTAATACCACGAAAAATCCCAAACTGATACACTTGTGACAAATTTACCACAAACTATTTTTTTGACCACAAAAAACCCTAAACTGGTACACCCGTGACAATTTTACCCCGAACTATTTTTTTTATCATCAAAAACCCCACACTGGTATACCTGTGATAATTTTATCCCCGAACTAATTTTTTGGCCACAAAAAATCCCAAACTGGTACATCTGTGACAAATTTACCCTCCGTTAGTTTCCGTTAAATTTTACTATCAAATTGCTAAGTTTAATGATACGTGGTAATTGACATGTGTACCGATTTTGGGTTTTACCCTTATGTTTGTCACAAGTTTACCAATTTGTGATTTTTTGTGATATTAATATAATTTAACGGACACTGACAGAGGGTAAATTTGTCACAAATATACCAGTTTGGGGTTTTTAGTGGTCAAAAAATTAGTTCGGGGTTAAAATTGTCACAGGTGTACCAGTATGGGATTTTTGGTGGTCAAAGAAATAGTTCGGGGTAAAATTATCACAAGTGTACCAGTTTGGGGTTTTTGATGGTCAAAAAAATAGTTCGGGGTAAATTTATCACAGGTGTACCAGTTTGGGGTTTTTTGTGGTCAAAAAAATAGTTCGGGATAAAATTGTCACATGTGTACCAATTTAGAGTTTTTCGTGGTATTAACCCTTATAAAATATACAATTAGGTCAAATCGAATAAAAAACAATTGAAATTCAAATAAGGAATGAGAGAGAGATATGTGGAATTATTTTGACGTGGGCTACATTAATTGAATTTAAAATTTACTGTTTTACGAGATTTGTCTAAGAAAGTAAGATACAAAGATTCTTAATTACTCTAATACGGGGCTGGTTTGATGGGTCGAGTAAAACTCAGCCTGTAATGAGAGGGTATGTGGCTAAAAACTCTATAAATAGTGTTCAAATCTCTCATCTAACCCTAAAGCACACATAACCTCACATAAGGAGCAGTTATTGAACACTAATGTGAGGGGTGGTCTCATTAAGTTAGTGATACAGAGAATAATGGAAAAGAAGCACTTGTGCTTAAGATAATTGCTATTCCACATCAAGAACAATGAATTCCAAATCATGTGCGCAAATTCTGTTATTCTTGATTATTGTGTTCTAGATTATAGAGTCGCGACCTATTTTATTTTTTTGACGCGGTTAGGAAAGAGATAGGTTTAGGGGGTACTGCCCAAAAGGCAAGCCAATTGGCCCATCAATTTAAGCGGAAGCTCTCCCGAATCCATACCTCGCGTGACATTAGATTTTGTTTTAGGCTCTTTACAATCTAACTATTTTCTAAAAGTCACCACTAGCCATTTAGGGTCGGCTAAAAACCAAATGAGATACGGGAAGTTCGTTTCATTTCCTACACAACCAGAAATTCTAAATTCGAAAACTTGATTATGCTAATGTTACTATAAACGCCCTTTAGGTACCTCTAACTTAGGGAATAAGACTCGTACTTGTATCAGAATGATATCTTTGCCCCTTGAATAAGAGAAGATACTTGTGTCCGGATGTGACTACTTCCCGCACAAAATAGCAACATTGGTAGCTACTCCTCATTACGTCCTTTTCCGAGCCGAACAAATTAGTTCACACCCTCAACTCAATCAACATTGCTAGTATTTCCATTGGCATCGGGAGGTGATTATCGGTACAAATTCTTCCGCAATTACTTCGTACAAAACACTTACATCAAGCCAGTTGATGCGAAATAATCAACGTTAACATCGGAACCATTACTGCACTTAGTTTATGTTTAGCCGGCAACATCCAAATGTTGACCGAGTCAGTTGACAATCAATACAACATGACAGACTTTTCTTCCCTCAACTCTATGCCACTCCTTTTAGTCCTGATAATATTTCTTCTATTTTTAAGATTTTCTTTTTTAAACGCTAAAGAAAACAGATTTATAGTATTAGTTTATTAAATGATATGTTGCGCTGTTATTGACTTTTAAATATGATCAAATTATGTCAAGGATCACTAACAATCTAACTAATCTCTTAATAAAATCAATGTAAACAGACTTTAGTAAATGATATATTGGGGCTATTATGAATTTTTAAATAGAACCACTTATTTAAAGGATCACTCACAATCAAACATATCTCTTAATAAATCAGTTTTGTAAACTAATTTTTAATAAATCATGCTCTCTGGTTTAGAGTTTTGACTTGTCGACATATAGTAGTAGTACTTATCTCTCTTCTTTGTATTTTATTCTTCACCTTAACCACTACAAGTGAATTCTACTGCATAAACACGAACCATAACCTCTGCAATATTTGGCCTAACAATCTCCGACCTTGCGACCTAGTAACCTTCAATAAATCCATGCTAGGCAAGCAAGCTTGGAGACTTGCTCAAGAGCCGAATGCACTACGGAGCCAGCTTCCAAAAGGCATCTACTGCCCAAACGTTTGTTTATGGAAAGCAAAAAAGGGCTCCCGACCGTCGTGGGGGTGGCAAAGCTTGTTAATGGGAAGGGATACATTAAGCTCTGAGGTTAAATGGGTGGTGGGGAATGGCAAAAGCATCAACATCAGAGAGGACAAGTGGCTCAGTCAGAATCTTATAGGAGGGCCAGCAAATCGAGAAGACCCTCAAACAGTCGCAGAGTTGATTGATCAAAGCACAAGAACTTGGAACAAAAGCCAGCTACAAAGGCTGTTCTAGGAAGAGGTCGTAAGAGAAATTCTTGACACACGTATCCTACCTTATCCGGAAGGCGATAAGTAAATATGGAATGGTACTATATCAGGGGACTACACGGTCAAGCAGGGCTACTCAAGACTTCGAGAATCCCATACTAAGCAACATACGGAACAAGCATCAACATCGTATCAGCAGCCCTGTTCTCTATAGTCCAAGATATTGAAGATTCATACCGAACCAAAAATTCGATTCTTCCTGTGGAGTGTGTACCAAAATGCTCTACCCACTACTGAGAATTTATACAAAAGAAGGGCGATTACGGACCCGCTTTGTCCAATCTGCCGGCAAATTCCAGAGTCCATGGAGCACATCTTCTTCCTTTGTGATTGGACAAAGCAAATTTGGACCGATCAGAGAATACAGATAGATGCTTCACCAACAAACATAACAAGAATGGACAAGTGGTTAGAGGAAGAACTCACATGCGGCAATCTACCCCATCAAGAACTTATCGCTGCCATTTTATGGCAAATCTGGAAAGCCAGAAACACTCAAGTGTTCCACCGAATTAACCCAAAACCGAGAGCTATTGTTGAAGATGCCATCAATCTGTGCAGACTCTACAGCATGCAGAACTCCCCCGATCGCAAAACCTGACTGGAGAAGACAGCAACAGAACACTGGATTCCACCAGAAACAGGGTAGTGAAAATTCAACGTGGATGGTTCGTGGAACGAAGGCGGTACTGAGGGACCAGTTGGAGGCGTTTGCAGATATCACAGGGGCTTGATAATTTTTGGGTTTGCAAAAGGGGCTACGGCCAATTCTCCTCTAGAAGTTGAAGGTAAAGCGGTGATGGAAGCTTTACATTGTATGCGTGAAGAAGTAGAGAAAGGAAGAAGACCCACAGTGAAAGTGACTATCTTGACAGACAATGTGGCGACTGTGAGGTATACAGAGCAACCGTCCCTCAGCCCATGGGCCTTGAGAAAGCTATTTGAAGACTGTAATCATCTACTTACCCAATCACAAAGTATTTTTCTGGCCCACTGTCCACGAGAAATCAATTTTCTTGCGGACTGGATCGCCAAGTCTCATCGCAAAGGGATACTTTCCTCTAATTGGTTGTACAAACCCCCCCAACCTCTCTGGGTTTTATTGTGTAATGATGCTAGTTAGCTTCACTCGTGTAATCTGTCTTTGAATGAATGAAATGGTAGTTGTTTTCAACCAAAAAATCTCCTACCTTGCATCAAGCAAAACCATTCAAAGCACCAAAAACACCGAACCATAACATGACTCATTCATCATCCACCCTTTATTTCCTCATTTTTCTGACTGTTCTGATCCGAACCTCTGCACATTATGCCGAATTCCGCAACTACACCATAGGAAACTTCACGCCGAACAACGCCTATGCAAAGAACCGTGACACCATCCTCAGCTCTCTCTCCAACAACATGTCTGCACATGATGGGTTCTACTACACGAGCACGGGCCAGAACCCAAACACCATCTACGCTCTCACTTTTTGCCGAGGCGATGCGTCGGCGAATATCTGCGAGAACTGTGTGAGCAGCGCAGTCCATGATTTGGTCGAGGGGTGCCCTAACCAGAAGGCGGCTCTCTCCTGGGGAACTAGAGGCCAGCCATGCTTTATCCGATACTCGGACACTCCGATCTACGGCATACTGCAAACGGATCCTCCCCTTTTGCTTCACGACGTCGACAACATCACCATGAGCCCAGCGATATGGTGGAACTTGACCCAAGGAGTAGGGAACAAAGCCGTGGACAACTCTTCGAAGCTCAAGTTCGCAACGGGGCAGGCCAAATTGTCGACAACCGTACGATCTGCTCGTTGTTACAGTGTACTCCTTACTTGTCGGCAAACGACTGCAGGACATGCTTGGACAAAGCCATTGATTATTATTACGAGTGTTGTCGTGATAGGCCAGCCAGCGGTCTCTATAAGCCAAGCTGTATTTTGCAGTGGGATTTGTACCTGTTTTTGGAGTCCAGCCCCAGCCCATCGCCGTCTTCACCACTAGTAGTTAGCACGGTCCAGGATAGAATCGAAAATCAGAAAACCAAACCAATAGATCCACTTCAGTTCTCGGTTCTAGGATGGAAGGTTCTGATTCCCAGTTCCATTTTTTTATGAACCGCCGGTTCCGGATCCCAGTTTCTATAAGAACCGGACCCGGAACCAAAATCGAAACTGAGAATCGGAACTGGGAACCCTAAATCTAAAATCCATAATTTTCTTATTGCTCCTCATTTCTTACTTCTTAACTCTCAAATTCTCATTTTCGTATGCATACTCATTGATTTGCTTAACTTGTTATGTAGAACATTTCGTAAGGTTTGTTTAGACCTTTGATTTATTGTGGTTTTGGGATACCCACCATTCGCATGCTCATTGTTTTGCTTAACTTGTTATGTTTGGGTATTCATTGTCATGTATCTATGCCATGTTTTTGTTCTTTAGCGAGATTGATTGTTTTCGTCATTCACTCTTTTAAGAAACATTTTTAGCTTGATGATTGCATGGTTAGAATCATGGTGATAATGGATGGTGAAAGGAGAAAAGGAAAAGTTGTTCTTGTATTTGTAAATAATCGATACACGTCACTTCAATTTTAAATTTAAAATTATTATTAAGTTATCAATTATGAATGTTATTTGTTTTGATTTTAGGTTAGAATTTAAAACAAATTTTCATAAATGTTTGAGGACCAAAAGCTTATCTTTCTTTCCTCTTTCCTGCTTCCCATTTTGTTTGTGGTCCTAGATATGGATATTGTCTTGATTGATATGCTAATCCCTCGTGAATTATGTTGCGCATCAATTCATGCAATGAGTTTTCATTTTATTGTATTTATTTGAACCATAATATTAAGAAAACTAGTCTTTTATATTCTCTTTGGTGAATGATAAGCTTGTTCGGTATTGTTGCGTTTATTTTTGTTTTATTTAACTAAAAATGAAATCAAAAAATAAAAAAAAAAGAAGCTGTTGGACCCTGGAATTGACCCTAGAATATGTGACAGGATAGGTTCTAGGTTCCAGGTTCTAGGTTTCGACGAGTAGATTTCAAGTTCCAAAAAATAATGAACCTATACTCGAGGATAGATTCTAGGTTCTAGGTGGAACCTGTAAGGAACTTGGAACTACTCACCTTTATTCTCCACCACCTTTGGTTGCTCCATCAGCTCCTGGTGGAAATATCGACAAAGGTACGTTACGGTTAAGCTCATGGAAAAAGTAACATAGCTTGATATGATCGAGACTAGTCATGGCCATGGTTCAGGAACTGCCGGTTCTGATTCGGAACCGGCAGTTCCGATTCCTGGCCATGAATGAACCGGACGGTTCCAGGCCGGTTCCGGGTCGATTCCGGTTCATAATTTAAAATTTTAAAAAAAATTTATGAAATAAAAAAAATAATGAAATTATGAAATAATGAATTAGTCAATATAAATTGTAATCAAAATGTAAATTGTAATCAAATTTGGGGACAAAAAGAGAGAATGAGGGGGCTTGAATTTGATAAATTATCATTAAGCGCCTTATAATTCGTTACAATGATCTATAAAAAAAAAAAAGGAGCACAATATATATGCCCTAAAATGACTCAAAAACCTAAGCCTATCCGAACACCCACATTCCGTGCGCAGGGGTCACATGTTGTCGGATTATACTTTGGTTTCCCTAAGCTCATGTGGGCGTGTCCGGTATGAGAAACAAGGGTCCCCGAAATATTTGCCAACTCCAACAGTTCTTTTATCCTCAGTCGTCGTTACCCGTTCCGGTTCCGGTAGAGGTAGCGGTACTGATGGTATATCCGCCGTTAAAGAATTCGGATTTATTATTCCGATCTATCTCTTGTCGGTATTGAGCCTTCATCCAATCATCGACACAAGCTTGTATCTCTACTGATTCTGAAGCTAATCTTGAATGATGTTCATTCAAAATATTATCTCCGGCACTGAATGCTTGTTCGACTATAACTGTGGAACAAGGGGTCGCAAAAATTTGTTTTGTAATAAGAGAAAGGATTGGGTATTGGCTTGCGTGCCTCTTCCACCAATCCAAAATTAAAAAACCTGCACTACTTTCGGATTCAGTAAACTCAAAGAAAACGATTAGATAAAGCTCTAATTCAGAAATGTTTCCTATTACTCCCTTTTATTTTTTTGTCTATTTAATAAAAGTTGGTACCCTCTACTAATTTTACCTGTACTCTCATTTTGTGTCTGGGTAGATTGAGAAGATCCAATATCACCTAAATTATATTTAGTATAAAATTCATTATATAATTTTATTACTACGTTTTTAACCTCACTTAGTATGGTTGTAACATTTACCGTATCATAATGTAAACATTGATAATACGTATGCAAATAATCACTTAAACCATCTAATTTGCAACGCGGATCAAAAACACAAGCAACTAAATAAATAATGGGAATTTCGCCATAATAATGTAGCCACTTCATTTTTATTGTTACTATAGTATGTTGTAATTCAATATCATTTTCATATTCGTCAAAAATTCCGACAATATTAATACACTCTACTAAAAATAAATGCGTAGTAGGATAATAAACACCGGACAAAGTATAAGTTGCATCATTAAAAACTTTTAAAATATCTAAATTTTTTTTGCAAATACCCCACTCTTGTGGGCATAAATTAATTTGAGGTATATTATTAGAAATGAATGCACATAATAAATCTTTATATTCATAAGATTCACAAAGCAAGTGGAAAGTAGAATTCCAACGAGTTAGAACATCTCTTGGAAATCTTTTTGGCTTTTTGGCATTTTCTCTACAAAATTTACCCCATTCTTTCATTTTTTGGGATGTTTCCATAAAAATTGAATCGCCGTTTTTATTGGTTCAAGAAAAATATCAAGAGTTCTCAAACCATCTTGTACACATAAATTTAAAACATGACAAGCACATCTAACGTGAAAAATTTTTCACCAAAAGCGGGTTTACAAATATTTTCTAAATCAACAATTGAAGCGGTATTTGCGGCGGCATTATCAAAACTAATTGAAAAAATTTTGTTAAACAAATAATATTCTTCTAAAATTTGCCTAATAATTTTATAAATATTATTTGTCGTATGCTTACTATCGAAAACTCTAAATGCAATAACTCTTTTTTTAATACTCCAATCGTCATCTATCCAATGACATGTTATGCCCATGTAAGAATGCATTTGCCAATGATCATTCCAAATATCATTACCTATATGCACGCATCCATTAAATTGCATAAAAAAGTTTTGTAAATCCTTTTTTCCATTCCTGTAAAGATCTTTAATTATTCATTTAAGTGAATTTCTTAGAACACGTTTTGCTTGTGGAGCACATGCTTTTTGTACAAATTGATTAAAACCAAATCTTTCTCCAAAACTAAATGATAAATGCTCAACGGAAACAAATTTACCTAATTTTTCCTTATAAGTTTTTTCATTAAAATGAAATAAAAGGGGAATTGTTAGGATTGACATACCCGGAAATTTGTTGTTGCCTGATATCGATTCCCGCTTGGGTTGGATATTTGCTCCTAAGATGTTGTTTGAATGGTCCTTATTCTTGTCTACCTGTATATTTATATATTTTCCCATAATGTTTACAAATTATATCATACCTTTTTCTCACCAATATCAAACATTTTCCATTTTCGTGAAGTGATGCCAAATGTCAGATGTAAGTTCCCACTTCGCCTCCTTTGTTGTAGATATTTCGGCAGGAGGATGAAGACTTTCTTGTGTCGGGACGCGCTCCACATTGGAAAAAAATGTTGATTTCATCATTTTCAAAATCTGCATAATCACAAGGATCAAAAGAATGGTGGGATTCTGTCATGATATTCTTACCTTTGCCAGTTGGCACTCGACTTCCACTTGCCATTTTTCGAGTAGATTGAGAGAATTGAGTGGATTGATTGAGAGAATTAAAAGAGAATTGTGCGGATTGAGAAAATTGAGAGAATTTAAGAAAATTTTAGAGAATTTAGAGTATTGAGAAAATTTGAGAGAAGAGAATTTGAGAGAATTAAGAGTATTGAGAGAATATGAGAGAATTTATAAAGAAAAAATGAGAAGAAAATTTAGGATTAAAAAAAAAAGCTAGATAGCCATTGCAATATGCAACGGTTATCTTTTTAAATTTCCAAATTTTTTTTAAATTTTTTACTTTTGCGGCGGCTTTTGCCCGTTGCTAAGGCAGCCTGCAAAGGCTGCCCTGGCAACAGGCCGCAGTAGGGCCTGCAAACGTGCAGGCCCTGCTGCAGGGTGTTTTTTTTTAATTTTTTAATTTTTTTTTTTACTTTTGCGGTGGCTTTTGCCCGTTGCCAAGGTTGCCCTGGCAACGGGCCGTAGCAGGGCCTGCAGATGTACAGGCCCTGCTGCAAGGTTTTTTTTTTTTTTGGAATCTGGCCTAGTACCACCGGTTCCAAAATTTCTGGAATTGGAATCAGGCCCATAGGCCACGGGCCGGTTTCGGTTCCGAACCATGGGCCCGGGTTTGACCGGGCCGGTTCCGGGCCGAAACCGGCCCGTGGCCATGACTAATCGAGACTAATGAGTTCTCTTGTTTTTTTTAGCAAAAATTATGGAGTAGCTAGTATTTTGAATTTTCGTTCTTAAAATTGCACTTTAGATTTCAAACTTACTAAGTTTTGAGTTAATTTCATTAAAAAAGCTTGAATTGTGAGTAGCTTTGAACTTTATCCCCAATTTTGAAATTTATCATAGAAATGTCCAACATTCTTGTTTCGTTGAAATATGGCGGTGTCAATTTCTCAATAGTGAACGTAGAATAAAATGTTGCGTTCGCCTATTGTACCATTCATATTTACTACTGAACCGCTTTGAGTGCAACACGTGCACTCCACTAGGTAAGGGAATACAAAGTTACTGTCGTAATATTAACGAATGCAGAAGTTAATCCAAATTTTACAAATTAAGTCAATACGAAAATTACTAGAGAAATAACGAGGAACATTAAGGAAAATCAAGATTTACGTAATTCAATCCGACATATCGGTATCTGCATTTACTGAGAGAGCTAACAGTAAATAATCTACTAATAATTGGAAAATCAAAGTTTACAACCGCTCACTTACGCACTCGAATATTTTCCATACCTAAGTTAAACCTAAACCTTAAATTTTTGCAAATAAACAACCCATATAGATGTAAAACTCACCACACAAGTCACCGGTGCAAGACACGTCCGCACGGCCCAAGAAATGAGAACTCCAGACGTCTTCCACCCGTTCATTCTCTGTTCGAGCGGCACATCAGGAGGTCATTGGTTGGCTTCTTCAAAGAGCATTTGCGATTTTTGGTGCCGATCATCCATGGACGCATGAGTTTCGAGCCGCTATTCTCAGCCTTCGTTTCCGGAAAGCAAGTGATCGAATAATAAAATAAAAAAATAAGATAATAAATTGTATATTGAATTTACATGATTCGATCGATGTAACCTACATCCACAGAAATAGTAACACGAAATTTTAATATAGATCAAATGACACAACTGAGATTACAAATATACTCGAATCACTAGAACACTCTCAATATTTTTCAGCCTCCAATTATATTTTACAACTGACATAATATTTAGTCTTATAATTTTTTATGAAATAATTTCTCAATCTCGTAAAGAAAAAACACAAAATCTTAACCTAGGATTTCAATAGCTTCATACACTCAGAGGATGTAGACGCCTCTTTGATACTTTTTACAAAGAGGACACTTCTCATGTATAAATAGGAGTTGGATCCAAAATAGGGAATGTCTTTCAAGAAACCTAGTCAAACTAGGGAATCTGCTTGAATAGGAATGTTTCGTTTTCATGCTCAACCTTGAGACATATTTTTAACACTATTTTGTTGACACCTTCGGTCTTATCCTGTTTTCCAATCAGTGTGTCGAAGGGCTCAGTTCCTTGCTTATCCTCCTTCGCCAGCTTCAGTCTTCGACGTAAGCTTTCCTGTGATATTCTCAAGCTCTTATCAACGTTGATTCCAGCGATCTCACTTTCGCCTCGCTAACCGGGTAGGTTTCTCTAATTTCTGCCTTGCTTTGATCTGTTTTGTTGAAGCTTTGAGTACCGAGTTCGATTGATGAACTCGCGAATAAATCACCGGCAACTGAGAATGTTTTGTGACGATTTGTGTCGAGTTACGGTGACATATATCATGTCTAGGCCGTGAGTTGCGTTAAAGTCGGATCTAAATTTCATATTCTAAACTGCATATCACCCGCTCGACAATTTGTCCGAGAGAAGTGCTGAAACTAGTTTCGTGTGATCGATGTTCAGGGAGATGCACGATTACTTCATTGATTGCATTACTAGGTCTGATTCCGCGTTTTCACCCTTTGTTTCATGTTACGCATTTGCGATTTTCGGTGACTATCATCCATGGACACATGAGTTTCCAGTCGCTATTCTGAGCCTTCGTTTCCGGCGATGCCTACGGTTAGAGGCCGTCCTTGTTAGTTCCCTATTCCCTTGATATATGTGTGCATGTCTGTTTAGATTTAGCATGTTTGATTAGATGGAGATTGGTGACCGATCGAGTAAGAAGCTCCGTTTTTTTTTTCTTTTTTGTGGCCGGTGTGCGATGAGGGGCGACGATGGCTGTAAGTTGTCGTCAACGGAAGTTCGGCGGTGGCCGGAATAGATGGCCGACGGTGTTGGTGATGTTTCGGTGGAGAAGCGCTCTCAATGCAGGTCTCGGGAAGAAGAAGACCAGAAAAAAAAGAAATAAAAAATAGAAATAGGAAAATAAAAGAATAATAAGAAAGGAGACAAAAAAAATCAGAAAAGAAATAAAATGGGCATATCATGAAAGCTGGGTCGGATCAGACTGGGCCGGGTTGAATATTGTGGATTAAAAGAATAGACATGGGCTGAAATAATATTGGGCCAGACGAAATTTGATGATTTGGGCCTTATTCGTATTGAGCCCGAAAGCTGATTCGAGTTCAGACCCAATCCGGATCTTCAGGGTCCGAGGTCAGACAAGCGAATTGGACCGGGTTCCTTGACCCGGTCCGAAGTCCCTTTTTCCTGAAATAAAAAATTAAAAAATCAGAAAATTCAGAAAAAATAAAAAAATGCTAGCGAAAGCTAAAAAATGTAGAATTCTCTTAGTTTAGTTTTTTCTTTAATAAACACTTTAGGCTTGAACAAGATTTGATCCCAAAATTGAATAAGCCTTTAGGACTTTACATTAGGGATTATTGATTGCCTTTTTTCTTTTAGAGACTATACTAGGCCGCTACTTGTGCATTTTTATTTTGATTTCACTTGATTGTGCACTTTAAGTACATTGATTGTTGTTTTTCCTTTTTAAAATAGTTAGGATGAAATTTAGGATTCATGATTAGTGAAAGGCTACCTTGACATATTGGTTAGCAAATAGTCAAGTTTAGGTACCAAAAATGCATTAGTTGAAAAACTAGTGTAAACAAGTCCCCGATCCCTAAGAATCTCCAGTTACACATGTATCGAGACGATACTCTTGCATTTCGATTTTAGAATTTCTAGTCGACCCTTAACAATGGCTAGTGGTGACTCCTAATGAACACGTAGATTAGACAAACTCACATTATGAGGCTTGGGAGTACCTTCGTCCTTGGATAGATAAGCCTTTTGGTTTGTCCTTCGAGCGAACCAACCAATGTTCATATTCATTGACAAATACCTCTAGACCTATACCTATACATACATTCTCTCTCCCCCTCCCCCCCACCCCCAACATTATGAGGCTTGGGAGTACCTTCGTCCTTGGATAGATAAGCCTTTTGGTTTGTCCTTCGAGCGAACCAACCAATGTTCATATTCATTGACAAATACCTCTAGACCTATACCTATACATACATTCTCTCTCCCCCTCCCCCCCCCACCCCCACATGATTGGGACCGGTTGGTCGTAACAACTATAGTTGGTATGTCTGCGGCATTTATTGCTCTTGATCACTTCTATGTGGCATTTTCAGATTCCCTAAAGTCTCTCTCTAATCTTCATCATTGCAGAGATCGAAATGGAGATGATATAATAGCTGGGGAATTCCATATTTTATTCGTCCCGCACACACACACCTTCCCTTTCCATTCCATTCCTTTTCTCTTCTTCTGATCATCATCGACATTCATCACATTCTTTGTTCCTGACGACATTTGAGGAGAGGGAGGGAGAGAGAGAGATGGTGCTGCCATGGCTGGAGTCCCTATTGTCGACCTCCTTCTCCAATTGCCCATCTCACCAAGGCGAGCCGCGGAGCGAATGCAACATGTACTGCCTCGACTGCGAGTCCGACACCTTCTGCTACTACTGTCGGTCGTCGTGCCACAAGGACCAGCACGTCATCCAAGTGAGTATAACGTCCACATTGTTCAATCTTTCTAGTTCTAAAATTGTACGCGTGTGTGCCGTCGGATCGATGGGAGTATCGAGAATGGGGTTTGGTTTGGTTTTGGCGAGCAAATAAGGAGGTCGTCGTACCACGACGTGGTCAGGGCCGCCGAGATTGACACGGTGCTGGACATAAGTGAAACGTTTAGGGTATCCATTGCATTTTCTTTCTCGAATAATTTGGCGTAACTCAAGTGAAACGTTTTAGAGGGGTTTGATTCTTCCTTAGCGATCGCATCAAAATGTAAAATTCAAAGGTAGAAGAGCCACCAAAATCACTTTCATCCCATCTCTCTCTCTCTCTCTCTCTCTCTCTACAAAGACATCACCGGGATACATGCTTTGAGCCAAATTAGAATGCAACTCACGCAGTTGACTTTGGTCAACGACCTCGTACGACGGCAAATGCTTTCTTCCATTGTCACCGTCCATCTTAACGTTATGGAATGGACTTTAATGTTTTATTTTGACTTTAAGGGAAATCTCACACCGGTTTTGTCTTGACTTGTCAAAAATCTCTTTTGACCTAACAAAAGCTATATAATAGCTTTTTCATGATTTAAGATATCAACTTTAATATGTTTTAATCTTTTAGCTATGCCAAGTGGGAATAAAATTTCAAATTTTAAAGCTCCATTAATTTCGAAAAAAATGATAGTTACTTTCGTATAAAATAACGAGTCAATGGAAAATGTGTTTATTATCGATAATAATTTATATCTAAACATTTTCGTGAATTAAAAAATGTATATTTCATTCATTTATTTTTTAAGTGATATAAGTGAATATTTTTAGGAAAATATTGTCCAAATCATTCATTTTTTGTGAAATAAATGGAGCCTTAATATTCAAAACTTATCCTTTTGTACAACACCGGGAACGTCACCGACTCAACCCGCTTCACACAGCTCCTGGGAGAAAACCTGAACGACGTTGCTACAAGGGCTTCAACTGGCGGGTCAGGGAAGAAGGTCGCGGTGGCACAGGCGGACTTCACGAGCTTGCAGAAGTTGTACACACTCGTGCAATGCACTCCGGACTTGACAGCATCAGACTGTGACATGTGCCTAAAGTACGGGATCGGTAATCTGGTTCCGGGGAAGCAAGGCGGGTGGGCGCTCACTCCGAGCTGCATCGTGACGTACGAGCTATACCCCTTTTATAACGCCTCGGCCCTGCCAGCGCCGGTGCCTCCGTCTCCTGCTCCCGCTCCCGCTCCGGTGACCGGACCTAAAGGTACACGTGTGTTTGTATTGCTTGTCCACTCCGTCCTAACTCTCCTTTTTTATGATATCGAAGAGTGGATTTAGTCCAGTGGGCCAAAAATATTTACTCAGATTTAGCTAATCTCTCCTACTAGGCTTTGGGATTAAATTTTGATTAATTATAGTATTCACCAACCGTAAAATATGCGATTGAAGACAGTGAGGTGATCGAGGATCACATAAAAACTTTCT
The DNA here is from genome assembly GCA_031216235.1 of Syzygium jambos. Classification (NCBI taxonomy): domain Eukaryota; kingdom Viridiplantae; phylum Streptophyta; class Magnoliopsida; order Myrtales; family Myrtaceae; genus Syzygium; species Syzygium jambos. Next base: position 41,879,324 of record CM062224.1, on the reverse strand, counting down.
GATCTTTAGTGTTGTCAAATTATGTCTCAAGTTTGAGTAATTTAAGGGACCAATCAGGTTGGATAAATGTCCGAGATTTAGCACAAAATATGCACTAGTTACTTCTTTTGTCTTAGTTTGATTATATGACCAAAAATTTGGACGTGAACGAAAGAAAGTACTACGAGACAAAAAGGATCACTTTACTATAATGGATTAATACCACGAAAAACCTTAAACTGGTATAACTGTGACAATTTTACCTCAAACTATTTTTTTACCATAAAATATCCCAAACTCGTACACATGTGATAAATTTACCCCGAACTATTTTTTTGACCACCAAAAACCCCAAACTGGTACATTTGTGACAAATTTACCCCGAACTAATTTTTTAATATTATTTTTTATTTTTTCAAAATTTTTTATTAATTTTTTTTATTTTTTCTTTTATTTTATTTTTTTCCTTCATCTTCTTCATATTCAATCTCTGACCGGTTGCCGGACTGGCGACCTGCCAGAGGCGAAAGCAAGCGAGGTCGGCCCAACCGACTGCTGGCAAGGCTCACCTTCGCCAGCGCTGGGCGAGGCCGACCTCGCCGTTGTAGGGCGAGACTGACCTCGTTAGTTACCGACGAGTTCGAGCCATGCCAGATCTAGCGAGGGCTCGGCCCCGCTAGCAACTGGCAAGGTCTGCATTGCTTAGCAACGGCGAGGTCGAGCCTCGCCAGATCTGGTGAGGGCTCGGCCGCACCAGCAAGCATGGCGGTCGACATGGCCGCGCCTCTGCCTGAGAGCCACTGAGCGCTGGAAGACGCTGCCATTGCCATTGTTGCTGCTGTGTTGAAGCTTCGAGAGAGAGAGAGAGAGAGAGAGAGAGAGAGAGAGAGAGAGAGAGAGAGAGAGAGAGAGAGAGAGGTGCGGCTGTATCGGTCACCGTGCTCTCCAGAGGGACCGAGCCCTCTCCAGATCTGGCGAGGCTCGAACTTGCCAACAACTGGCATGGTCGGCCTCGCCCAACGCCAGCAAGGTTGAGGCTCGAACTCGCCAGCAATTGGCAAGGGCTCACCAGGCAGGTCAACCTTGCCGACTTTCGCCTCTGGCCGGTCGCCGGACAGGCGACCGGCCAGAGGTTAAAGATGAAGAAGATGAAGGAAAGAAAAGAAAAAATAAAAAAAATTCAAAAAAATAAAAAATAATATTAAAGAATTAGTTCGGGGTAAAATTGTCACAAATATACCAGTTTAGGGTTTTTGGTGGTCAAAAAAATAGTTCGGGGTAAATTTATCACGGGTGTACCAGTTTGGAGTTTTTTATGGTAAAAAAAATAGAAAATTTCCAAACTTCATAATTCGTTCAAACATGACATGGTGTAAATTTCTCGACAATAGATGTAGGAAAAAATATTGCGTCCACTCATAGTGTCAAGTGAACTAAATCCTGTAAAAGCGAAACCTCATGAGCTTATTATCTCCCCAAGAGAACTAAATCTTGACAAGTACATCTGTCGATGTTTTTCGTCGACAAGTTACCATAGTTGACGAGAGTTAGACCTTCGATGAGAGAGTTCCGACGAGTTACAACTGTAGACCATCGACGAGAGTTACTTCTTGTGGTTTTTTTACAATTTTTATATTTTTTATTCCTTTAGCTAGTGACACTTGTCGAACTTTGAGGGGTTCAAGA